>JBAJHW010000001.1:172673356-173962356 GCA_037013535.1 Intellagama lesueurii | reverse complement strand
GTTTTGACCCCGAGAGAGGCTGAGAAAACAGTGACCAGAAACTGGGCCTTCTCAGTGGTTACTTCGCAATTGTGGAATAGTCTCCCGCCGGAAATCTGCCTGGCGCCTTCATTGGGAATTTTTAAGCAATTACTAAAAACACTGTTATTTAGACAGGCCTTCCCGGACTCTATTATACCCTGATACAATAGCACACAAACAACTAGATATTCGCTAATGTTCAACCCCCCCGTCATGCTTTCATTATATTATTTTAATGTCTTATTGATATTATTTTCATTTGTCTATATTGTATTGACTATTCTGTATTATTGTTCTGATATTGTACTGTTTTCCCTTTATACTTTTGTTTTATTGTACTGTGTAAACTGCTCAGAGTGGCCTGAGTTGCCAGATGGGCGGTATAGAAATCAAACAAACAAGTAAGTAAATCATATTGATGACAATAATTTTCCTTTTGCATCAAATTATGTTCTGTATTTGTTCCTGAATAATAATTTATGTTCCTTGTGGTATATATTGTGATTTTTATGGATGCCTGCATATTCATAAGTTTGCTGCTCATCTAAGCATTGAATAAACTGCCCACTAGGAAGCTCATAGTTATTGCCCTCTGAGAAGCTGCCTTTTTTCATGTGGATAACAGCACATTTAAAAACACCAAAGTTAACTTTGATATCTGTGCTGTAAGACTCAACAATGTTTAAGAGACTACTCAGTTTATCGTGAGAATTTGCAAACAACTTAATATAATCCATAGACATCATGTGTATGCGGACATCATCATCATCATCATCATCATCATCATTATTATTCCCAAACAGAGCTGCCACAGGATAATTGAAGATAATCTTTGAACAGAACAGCACCACACTAGTAGACAACTAGATATAGTCCCTGAAAGCAATAGGAGGCTGACTTATGGTAGAAATTGCATATATATGGTATAAAAGGCATAGGCAGAAGAACTGCAAGCACACTTCAATAAGAATTAGCAGGCTTATGGTTCTTCTAAGGACATACCTTCAGGTTTGTATTTTTGCTACCTCTCCTACACAGCTGCCTGCCTCAGCCGACCAGAGGTATAGCTGCAGTGTGGGGCCATGGCAAGTATGCATTAAAATGATTATTTCTCATACATTAGAAATGGCTAATGTAACACATTGTCTCCTGAGAAATCTATATGTGGGACAGGAAGCAACAGTTAGAACTGGATATGGAACAACTGATTGGTTCAAAATTGGGAAAGGAGTACAACAAGGTTGCATATTGTCTCCCTGCTTATTTAATTTATATGCAGAATACATCATGCAAAAGGCAGGACTGGAGGAATCCCAAGCCGGAATTAAGATTGCCGGAAGAAATATCAACAACCTCAGATATGCAGATGATAACACTCTGATGGCAGAAAGTGAGGAGGTATTAAAGAACCTCTTAATGAGGGTGAAAGAGGAGAGCGCAAAAAATGGTCTGAAGCTCAACATCAAAAAAACTAAGATCATGGCCACTGATCCCATCACCTCCTGGCAAATAGAAGGGGAAGATATGGAGGCAGTGACAGATTTTACCTTCTTGAGCTCCATGATCACTGCAGATGGGGACAGCAGCCACGAAATTAAAAGACACCTGCTTCTTGGGAGGAAAGCGATGACAAACCTAGACAGCATCTTAAAAAGCAGAGACATCACCTTGCCGACAAAGGTCCGCATAGTCAAAGCTATGGTTTTTCCAGTAGCGATGTATGGAAGTGAGAGCTGGACCATAAAGAAGGCTGACCGCTGAAGAATTGATGCTTTTGAATTGTGGTGCTGGAGGAGACTCTTGAGAGTCCCCTGGACTGCAAGGAGAACAAACCTATCCGTTCTAAAGGAAATCAACCCTGTGCTCACTGGAAGGACAGATCCTGAAGCTGAGGCTCCAATACTTTGGCCATCTCATGAGAAGAGAAGACTTCCTGGAAAAGACCCTGATGTTGGGAAAGTGTGAAGGCAAGAGGAGAAGGGGCTGACAGAGGACGAGATGGTTGGACAGTGTCACTGAAGCTACCAACATGAATTTGACCAAACTCTGGGAGGCAGTGGAAGACAGGAGGGCCTGGCGTGCTCTGGTACATGGGGTCACGAAGAGTCGGACACGACTTAACGACTAAACAACAATGTAACACATCTGCCCAAATCTCGTGGCTTTAAGCTATGTGAACCAACCCTGTGTTCAGACAGAATTGAAGTGAATGTGATATGTAGATATAATAGAGAAATCAGGAAAGAAGGAGGAATGCCTTCCTCAATGCTTACCTATGTGGTATAATTTAAATACTTCCTTGGGGGAAGGGTTTCATTTGATAAATATTTCTTCCACCTCAAAGTAGAATTAAAGGAGCTGAAACTGCCCAGTAGAAAAAGATGATATATCTGTTCTTGTTAATTACATACATACTTTATTGTTACAGCATCAAGCCATACATAAAACAAAATTGAAAGCAGAGCTTCAGGTACTGACATATACTGCATATCTTGTTAATTGTGGGATAAGAATCAAATATGTGAGTTAAAAATATCATCTAGGTTCATCAGCTTCTAAGCACACCTGCTGTTCTCCATTTCAATCTCAAATACTTCCAGGTCAGAAAGGTGAATAATTATTAGAGAAGATAAACCAGAATTATAAAGGCATTGAACTGACTGTTTTTAATAGGTTCTTACCAATTAACTGTCACTCCAGGGAATACATTCTATTCTGAACGAAAATTTATTACTAAAAGAAATGCTATCAACAATTACTCTATGTTCAACCGGAACATTAGCTCCAGAAACAGACAGGATCACTTCCTTAAGTCTGCCAACATTTTAGCAAACAACACTGGCCCTTTAACAGATGGGACACATGCTTTGCTGCTTGCCAGGATCCTAATAAAAGACACTGTCTTCTGTAAAATGAAGGACACATCCCTCTCAAATTGCCAGCATCCAAACTGGGAGGCAGAAGTTTAAAATAAAGAAGTGACCCAGAGTAGCAACACCAGACATATATTACAGAAATTGCAGTGGCACTAGAGCAAGCCTTGGCCAAACACTAAATAATCTGCTCAGTCCAAGGAACACATAGATTCAGGATCAGCACCACCTCTACCAAGGAGGCTGCCTTTTAAAAAGGACCATAAACGACCCCACGGGGATGCTTTGTGCATATTTATTATCTAGAAAAGCATTTTAAAAATAAATTGCAACACCAAACAACAGTTTGAATAGAACAATAAATATTGCACAAAGGACCACTCACTGCTTGTGACTCACCAAACTAACTGCAGCTTCAAAATCCCACAGCCAGCATGTGGTTTGAAAGACACAAATGTTAATCCCAATTATTCCAAATATTCCTTTGGAATAATATTTTTTCCTTTTGGGATACTAACTATTATTCCAAAGGAAACAAAACAGCACGGCAGAGTAGGCAGCACAGGCGGAGCAAAAGACGAGGATCACCTGAACGATTCTATTCCTTGGGTATTTTTATAATGATGTTACTATGCTCCATGATCCCACGGTGCAGCTGCAAGTGAATAAAGCCACTTCAAAAGTGGCATGTTGCCTTTTTTTTTCCTATGCAGGAAAAATAGGACTGGGGAGACAATGTCACTTCCCTTGAAAGTGAGATGAAGTCTGATTGGGTGCGAGCTGCAAGTTTAAGCAGAATGTCTATCGGTGGCCCGTTGGCCACTATCAAAGACTGGTCCCAGGGAGTGAAAGTCACTACTAAGGAAAACAAGGAATAAAGGCAGCATGTGGAAAGAGCAGAGCATTGGTCATTATTGTTCAAGAGCCCAGAAAGAGTTTGAATAAAGGGAAATAGTTTGTCTGCTTAAGACAGGTGGGGAAAGGAGTGTGCGATACTATCGCTGGAGTAAGTTCCCAAGGCTTCCTGCTGCCAACTGCTCATCCTGCCTCATCCGCGAACACAAGGCGAAACACCCTGCTCACCTTTCCCGCTCCTCCTTCATTTTTTCGAGGTCCTCTTCTTTGAGAGCAGCATGCTTGGAGTTTCCTTTCTGATCACTTTTTGCAGCTTTGTCCTCTTTTTTCTTGCCAAACCTGATTAAGAAATTAAGAAAGGTCACATGGCATGAGCCTCAAATAGTACAAAAAAGTGCTTAGGAATCAAGTGACACACTGGGTGACTTAAACGAGAGCAGTGTAATGCGCTTTTGCTTGACTGGCGCCTTCTGAAATAAAGTGGATAATGCTATTCAATAAACTAAAAATTCCTCAGAGTACAAATTAACTAATTTTCCATACACTTGGAGCTTAATTTTTCCAAGACACCATGAGTAATGTATGCTAGAGATTTGTTAAGATGGCAAATGAATGGGGTTTTCAATGCTGAACTATTATTAGCATAAATTTTAAAGCAGCTGAAGGGTCTTCGTTCCCCAAGGACAGCTTGTGTATAAGTAATCCTTGGCAGCCTTCAAACCAGTGCAGCAAATCATGACACCATGTTCCTCTCTTCTCAATATAAGTTGGTACTCCATCATTCATAGCCTGGATTGTACTCTGCTCAACTCTGAAACCAGCATCGCAATGAACAATACTACACTGTAAAGACAAAATTGTGCTAATTTAAGAAACTGTTCTTTGCAAACATCAATATTCTAAAATAAGTAACTTGCAGGCAGCAATGATCGAAAAGCTGCAAAAACAGCAGTTTTCCAGCATGCTATGGTGTGAATTTTCAAATGGCAAAAATGATTCAATAGCATGGAGAACTTTACCTTTTTATACTCAGACTGCTGTTTCTATAAAGACCACTCTATGCTGATAGTTGGAATCGAATACAGAAAAATCTTAATTAATGAATTGTGCTACTTTTACTGGCTCAAATCTGTAGCCAATTATTTTGTTGAAATTTCCAACAGTTCACGCCATTACATTCCAGCCCTGCCCCACACACCCCAAAACAGATGGGTTTTTAAAAACACATACTGTATAAGGATCTGCATTGTGTAAAGAGCTGCATACTGATGGGACGACACACATCTCAAGGTGGGAGAACTTTGCAGACGTAAGGCTACAACTGAGAAGATCCTGACTCCTATGCCTACCAATCTAACAAGGCCTCAAAATATGATCTTAAAGCAAGAGAGGTAGAAAAAGCATCCTTGGAATAACCCAATCACGTGGTCCTTCGGCAAGTATCACCACACTGGAAAAGCATGGAGCAAACTTGGTCTCATAAGAAAAGCTACCACAGAGTAGGTCTTCTAGTATTAACGATTTGAATAGAAGAAGCACATAACAAGCTTTTCACATTTCATTCACAATATATGCCTAATGTCATATCTGTGAGGCACAGACAGGCAATTTCCAGGGATTGGTTCAGGACTCTAGAGGGCTGCTTCTCTTGGAGTTCTATTTACAACTTTGCATGCTGTCTGTAGTTTGTGTGACTAGGAGAGAGTAAAGAAAGCAGCATGCACAAGTCCATAATTTCTGGCAACTGTATGTAAAGAAACGGATTTTTAAAATTCTTTCTCCTAGAAATGCCTCAGAGTAAGTTATTGAGACTTTAAGTGCTAGTTAATGAGAAAGGGGTGGACTATCAGAGGGACTCATAGCTATTTTCCTCTGTACATCTCTGTACTTCTACTGTGTAGCAAAAGAGAATTCTGTCGGAAATTCAGAACTCTGCAACAACACCTGGAGCATATTTTCAGCCTCTTGGGGGGAAAAATGTGGCCTAAAAAACTGACTGTTTCTTCAGAAGCCTCCAGGAGGTGAAAACTGGTGATTTAGGGTCACTCTCACACCCAAACCCACACCCACCCACATTCCTTTAGACTTCTTCAAAACTGGACCTGTCTTTCTAGTCACTCCCAGTTTTGAAAGAGGAAAAAAAGTTATTTGGAGGAGCTAAAACAGGATGAAGTACAACCTGAAATGACTAACTGCACCACCCTCCAACTTCTGGAATATAACCACCAAAGTGGTAGCCCTCACACTTCTTCTGTGGTGGGGTGGACCAAAATCCAGGGGTTCAAAACCAGCCGAAGGGTTGCACTTAACCTATGACTCGCACTTTGGTCACCTCCTGTTGTGAGGGATGGCATTCATCCTTCTATATTCATAAAGCTAGGAGATGAAATTGTCTAGTTTACCTGAACAACTGTCTCCCTTGGTTCAAATGCTACCTTCTGTCTATTGGGCCTTTGCAGATAATTTTACATAAAACCAAAAGGTATCCAACAACCACATTTTGTATTTATCTGTATAATTTTCAGGTGATTTTTCAACTTCTTTTGTGGCTCTCTAAAAATGTTATTTTATTCGTTAAACAGCTCTCCATGGCCTCTAGCATGTTGGCTGAACTGTATTTTTCTGGTATATTGGCATTTCTCCAGTGAAATTCTGAGTTTCACTGCAACTTGATATAACTCAAATTACTAATGAATTCAAGCAGCGAGCCTACGGCAAAATTCACCTCTAAAATTTAACACATTGCCTTAAGACATGTATTCAAGTACAGTGAGAACAGTCTTAACAGTGAGAAAGAAAACCACAATCCAATAGGCATCACATTTGTATGAAGTGGATATCCTAATGCATCTATTGAAAGGGGGGGGGGTTGCTCCAAAAGAAAAAGGTGAATTGGAAGCCCTGTCAAAGGACATCCGTGCCTATCTAGCTTCACAGTGACTGTAATCTGCTAGCTTCAGTTTAGCTTACCTGCCACTGGTCTATAAAGCCCAACATGCACAGAGAATTCTGCCAAGTCATAGCCTACAAACGCCTTCTAAAGTCAAATTATCCCACTAAGAAACAATATGTATCTAGCATGGATTCCGAAAGATAATTATTGCAGTCTTTGGAGATTTTGACAACTTTCTTAAGGGTGTGTATGTGTGTGATCATGCTGGCTGGGGCTTCTGTGAAATAAAGTGGAAAATATTAGAAGACTGAAGGTTTAGAACCACTCATGCCCTTTGAAAAGAATAGTATTTAACTCTGGTGAGGTGGGAGAGTACAAGTCCTTGAAAGGTAATGCTTCAGAGGTCAGTCACTTGTTATGAAGCCATTCAGAGATGTGCTAAGTACTACATCCCTCTTTGCTAGAAGAAACAAGAAAAGGTTTTTCTTTTTTGTAGAGCCCCTAACATGCATGTTCAGCTGCTCTTTCCACTCTTAGGGGCTAGAATGTATCTTTCTTTGAACAGGGATGTCTTCCTAGCCACTGTTCAGACATATTGGACCCCTCCCTTCTGCACTTCTTCCTAAGTACAGTGCTTGCTATGTCCAAGGAACAGGTGAAAAAGAGCCAGAGTGAAATATAAGCCTGACAACACAAAGAAAACACGAGTGGAAGGCAAACACCTTCCCTCTCAAGAGCATCAGCACAAGTTTCTCTGCAGGAAGCTTTCACCACTTCCTGCTTTCCCTCTAGTGCCTCAAGTTGGAAAGAGAAAACACTGACCCATAAAGAAAGCCTTTTTTTTTCACTTGAATCTCTAGCAGGCAGAAAAGATCATCAGGAAAAAGGAGGGTGATTGGAGATGTTCCAGGCCAGATCAGCAAGCACTCCCCCTGATAAAGCATACAGGAAGCTCAAGCTGCTGCAAAGTACTCAGAGTATGTATATCCATTCATCATTTTACAGCTTTTCTGAAAACAGGAAATTCACAGATCACACAAGCATGTACCTACAACATCACACCATGCTCAGACTCCTGTTATTTGCCAAAATCTAAAGAGAGAGAAAAGGATTTCCATATAACTATCATACAATTTTGCAAATATAATTACATGCATAGTGTAAAATGGCCCTCAGACCAATTCTGGAAAGGTCTGAATCTAATAGCGACTGAGAAGAGAGCTTTCTTGTCTAATACAAACATAGTCAATGGATATGAGAGCCTACATTATACCTTGCATCTTGGCCCCATTCCAGATCATACATTTGTTCTTACTGCCTTCCCTTCTGACACAATTTAATCAAGCCTCGGGTATAGTATTTAATTTTGCATTCATAGATTTTTGTTTTAAAAAACACATTATTCCCTTGATGTTCCATAATATTACAGGGGGGAAGGCAGAACATGTTGCATAATAGAAAGAGGTGCAGCAGCTTCAACAATTTACCTGTCCCCCATCTTCAAATCTGGACACTCTCTTTTACACAAAACAAGTGTTTATTTTTTAAAACGCATAATGACCGTTTCAATTGTAGTAAGCGCTAATATAACAATGTGAGAGCATCGCTGTTTGGTGCTTTATTGTCTGTTGCCAGAACAAATGGAGAAACTCAAAAAAGAGCATAAGAGAGGAAGCAGATAGATGTAGATGAAAATGCATTTCTCTACTATTTCTGGCTGTGTGAAGTAATGCAATACGCCTGCTCTGCTAAATACACAATCTGCCATCTAGGGCTGGAAAACTTTTTGCCTTTCACAAACCCCTTTTAAAAACTCTCCTCCAGCTTTCATCAAAGCTGGGAGGTATGCATAAAATCTGAAAACTTAAAAATGAATGTCGGGTGAAACCAGAAAAAACTCAAACCAGTTCTCATCTACTCCAAAGCTTCTGTTATTATGATCTTGCTCTCTTCTCTCACCCTTCCACGTTTCATATTGTAAAATAAATATACGTAGCATGAAATCCCTTTGCCATTTGTGGAACCAAAGCACCTCTTAAAAATTATGGAGCACCAATGCAGGAATATGACTCCCAGATCATGCAGGCATTCAAATGCTAAAGCTAGTTCATTGTAACAAATAAGGTGGAATATCTTTAGAGTGAAACAAGAGCCTATCACAATATGCAAGGAATGATATCAATTAGCTGACATGAAACAGACCAGTGCAAGAAAGACATAGGAATTGACTGTTACAGCCAGAGTGAATAAGACCCCTTCATCTGGGAGGCCATGTTCTTTACTGGTTAAATTCATCATCATCATCATCATCATCATCATCATGTGTCGTCAAGTCAATCCTGACTTACAGCGACCCTTTTCAGGGTTTTCTAGGTAGAGAGTGCTGAGAAATGGTTTGCCTTCCCCTTCTTCTGGAGGCATCCTGGGACTGTGCACCTTGCCCATGACTACACACACGTGGAATGGCTGTTAGATTAGCTCCAGTTACATTAACACAACAGCAAGACTTTCAAGAATCTACTGTTCCTCTTCCAGTTGTATCTTCAGACAAATAACATGCCTGTAATTTAACCAGGCATATTATTTACTTGACTTTAGAGAACGAAAGGGAAAGGATAGCAGCTGCAGTAGGTGGGAGAGACGACTGATTAGGATGGTCTGCCCACGCAGGCTATTGGATCCTGTTGGTTTCCAATATGCCTTGGTTGGGTTTCCGGATGAGCTGGTTGGTGTGGGAATTGAAGCCCAGGTTGCTGAATGGAATGCTGCAGCGAACTGGGCATTTGACTCGATTGCTTCTAAATGACCTCTCCATATGAAGGCCCGCTCTTCTCCATGATTTACTGAGGAGCCGCGGGCTCTGAAACAAGCTAGGAGAAAGCTAGAGAGTGGTTGGAGGAGAGCTCCATCGGATGTTAATAAGGCTGCGGTTAGAAGCATTTCCAGTTGCTACTGTAATGCCATCAAGGCTGCAAAGAGAGCCTACTATGTGAGGCGTATCGGTAAGGCTTCTAACCATCAGGCGGAACCCTTTAAAGTGTTCCATGACTGTACTGGAGCCGGGCAACATTCCAGGCCTCAACCAGATGCCGTGACATGCAACTGGTTTGCAGCTCATTTTCAATCTAAAATTGAGGCCATCTGCAGGGACCTGGACTCTGTTAGTGGGGTAATAAGCCACTCTCCCCCTGAAGGATCAGGTGCGAAATTGGGGTGTGCTTCTGGACCCAGCACTTCCAATGGAAAATCAGATGTCAGCCGTGGCCAGGTCTGCCTTTTACCATCTGAGGCAGATCGCACACTTTCACCCCTCTCTCAACTGGAAGTCCCTAACAACACAGGTCCACGTGCTTGTAATCTCAAGAATAGACTATTGCAACACTATTGTTGGCTGCCTTTGAAGGCAGTTTAGAAGCTGCAGCGAGTGCAGAATGCCATAGCCAGGCTGGTTTCTAGAATATCACAATTCAATCACATTTCACTTGTCCTGGTGCCTCTGCACTGTCTACCTCTATGCCAAGTTCAAAGTGCATATGTTAACATTTAAAGCCCTTAATGGTTTAGGGCCTTGCTATCTGTCCGAGTGCCTCTCCCTCAAAACGTCTACCCATTCCACCCACACCTCATACATTGGGATGTTGCGGGTAGCGATCCCGAGTGAGGCCTGAAAATCTGCTACTCGAAACTGAGCCTTCTCAGCGGTTGCTGCATCACTTTGCAACTCGCTCCCACCTGAGGTATGATTAGCCTCTTCCCTCCTTGATTTCAGGAGACAAGTTACGTAAGACCTGGCTTTACTCACAAGCCTTCTTTGTCCTTACCCCAGAGTAATCTTGCCAGTCAATGGGGCTTTTTCCTCCCTCTGTTTATGTACCTGCACTGTTTTTGCCACCTTTATTGTATTTAATATTTTAAATATTTTTAGTCTATCTTTTTTCTAGGTATTTTGTCTTTTGGTATTACGTCTCACCCTTTATTATTATGTGGGTGTTTACTGGGGCTGTTTGTGTTATTCTGATTTGTTTGTCGCCCTGAGTAGGGGCTCTGCCACTGATTGTGTCTGTGTGTGTGTGAGAGAGAGAGAGAGGGAGGGAGAGGGAGAGGGAGGGAGAGTTGGGTGAGGAACAGTAGATAATAAGTGAACAGCCATTCTAAAGGTCCATAGAAGGTCATAATATGAAGGACTCATGCTTGAGTTTCCCTCCCTGCCAGCCCCCAATTTCCTTCTTTTTCTTTGGATTATAAATCTGAGGGCAGGGACCAGCTTGTCTTTTTTATTCATACAAATGCTACAAATAAAGTTAGCTTGGTATTCTTGGAGATCAAACTGTGAAGGGATGCAAGGCAGCTCATAAATAATTAAAAAACAAATAAACTGTAATAATAAATTATTACATTGAAAACAATTGTGCACATAACAGTATTAAAACAATCAAACTGTTAAAAGCACCTTTAAAACATATATAAGGTAATAAAAATAATGTGCAGTTCTCATCCACTTTCACGCATGAAAAATGAGTAGTGGAGTGTCTTAAACTTTGGATTAGGCATCCTTCAGTCTCGAGAGACTATGGTAACGTGCTCTGTATGGAGGACTTGGAACAGCGTCTAGTGTGGCTGAGAAGGCCAATTCGAGAGTGACAATCCCTTCCACACTGAAGACAAACACAATCTGTCCCCTGCCCAGCTCCCTGATTTTGCTGGTTTCGGGACTGCCTCTTTGCCTCAGCCTGCTGGACAAGGGTCTCTTCAAAATGGGAGAGGCCGTGATGCACCGCCTGCCTCCAGGCTGAACGCTCAGATGTCAAGGTTTCCCATCTGTTGAGGTCCATTCCTATGGCCTTCAGATCCCGCTTGCAGATATCCTTGTATTGCAGCTGTGGTCTCCCTCTGGGGCAATTTCCCTGCACTTATTCTCCATACAGGAGATCTTTTGGAATCTGACCATCAGCCATTCTCACGACAGTCTTAAACTATTGTGACCTAATTAAAAGGTGAACTACTGCTTCTGGAGGCTTCCAGGAGCGGGCAATTGCCTTCCCCCCCCCCCTTGGGGAAAACCTCTGAATGGGGGAGGAGGAGCAGAAGAGGCTGATCAAACTAGGAACTGCATAAACAGTTTTGGGAAGCATATGTGGATGAGGCTCAAGGCTATACGTCACTTCCTCCTGGAACAATAACATGAAAGGTCTCTTCATTTGTTTTTCTACTGGGATTAAACATTTTCCTGGAGGATAATGGTAGTAGCAACTATCAATAGTTAATAACTTATGATGGTTATATATTTGCTCCAGCACCACAGGCAGCATGCATCTGTTTACCAAATGCTGCAATAGAGTGGCAGTGGTGATGCACTCTCATTCTGCTTCTGGAATTCTCTTACACATCTGGCCGGCTTGATAGGAAAAGAATGTTGGATCCAAATTCTAGAGTGTGGAAAGAGAAACACTCTTCTATAGTAAGCATATGATGAATACTGAGACATTATTTTACTTCTCATGCTAAGATTCCCAGCTGAGACCTCAATCTGGCAACAGTGAGAATTCCTGGCTTCCTGTGAGAACAAGACCTCGGACGTATTTCCAATTTTTCTTCTTCCATCTGTTGTTCTGCATAGGAAATTACCAAATGCCATGTACCTTAACACCCTTTCTTGTGAATCCTTTGTAGGAAAATGCCATTTTGTTCAGGAATTTTAATAATCTTGCGCAGCATGGTGTTTCTTTGAACCTTTCCAGGTGAATCCTACATAGAAAACCGCTAAATTCTGTGCAGCTTAATGCCCTTTGTGATGATTCCTGCACAGGAAAGAGCCATCCTGCACAGGAACTCTAATAATTCTGCACAGTTTTAGCTTTCTACCAGAAAAAAAATATATGCCCACAATACATCTGAAAACTCAAACAGTATTTTCCACAAGGTTTCTCAGGTTAAAAAAAAATAGTGTGCAGAGAAATCTTGCTAAGAAAAGAAAAGAGGGATCCCTCTCTACCTCTATGGTTTCTTGGCAACAGTGAGAAGCTGAGAGATTCACATCCGTAACTTGTAATCAGATCTTTAGCCAGAGAGAGCTAACAAAGTAAAGAAAGAAGAGACTTAGAAAACATAAACAAAGCAGTTGAGTATTTAATATGTTAAATACTTCAAAAATCAGCTTTTCAAACTCAGTAAAAAGGAAAGGTAAAATAATATTAATAAAATGTTTGGCCTCAGGCCATTCTGTAGTCTGTATGGTGTTTTGATGACACAGACTCCAGTTTTCAGTGCACTACAAAGGCCGACGTAGCTCTAAAGTTATTAGTATTCTGTCTCCAATGAAACATCAATATTGCAAATGCACTGTGCCTGCTAGGTGCGCGTACAAAGAACAGAAGAGATTCTCTTTTGTGTGACTTGCCCTCAAAAAAACAAAACAAAACAAAAAATGCTTTTTTGTCCAAGTCACCCAAATGTGAAAACCAACGTACTGTACTTAAGAACACGTTGTGCGGGAACAATGGATTCCCCTTTTTCTGAGATTAGCTTTAGCCCCAAGACCCTGAGAACAAGAAACGGGCCAAGTCTAAAGGCTCACTGCCGGTGACAGGAATACAAATCAGTGAGTTTCAGCCATGATAGCTTAAGCAGCCTCTCACGCAGACAACCTAAAAACCCCTAAGTGTGTGCTAAACCAAAGAGAGGAGGGTTGTTCCAAGGCAGCACATTTTGGAGAGCAGCCTACTTAAGATGCCTTGTAAGAAACAAGCTGGTACCTGTGCCCTACCCCAGCCAGAACTGGATCAGAGCACGGCCTGTAAGCCCAGGAGCTCCCAGGCACAAGACTTCAGGACTTTTGACTCTCCTTTGCAAAACAAATATCTATTATTTGAATACTGAATGTGCAGTGGCATAGCAGAATATTTCTTCTCATACGTTATCACCTCTATAAAGTACGTGGAAGCAATATTTCTTTTTCTATGCCGACTGCCCAGGTGATGCTAGGAACCGATTACTAGTCACCCCACTGACACCGTCTTTTCTTTGTTTCATTTTTAATTTCCAGGCAGGCTTAAAATGAATGTGCTGTCCTATGAGCCTACTTGGTGGCTCCCGCACTGAATTTCTTATATACAGGGCCTAAAAGCGGTGGCCATGGTAACATTTCATTTCGGTGTTGAAGAGCCAGTTTCTACATCTCTAATGTGTTGATATTTACTTTGAGGATTAAAGAGCAGGGAGGTCTACAAAGTCCCCAGACTTCTAATGCAGGGGAAAAAAGAAAAAAAGAAAAAAACATCTGCTGGACAGAGTCCTAAGCAGATTGCTAGCTAAATTCAGCAACTGGGAATTCTTTCAGTTAATTAGGTCTCCCATATCAGTAGATGTCACTGGAGCTAAATGAGAACACAATGGTATTTGAAGTATTTTGTGAGGAAAAAAAACATTAATTCAAAAGGTCATGGGGGGGGGGGGAATGACAAGAGCAACAACAACCCAACTCGTGCCTAGATGGTGTCATCTATAGAAATAGATCCACATTTTGAAAAACTCATAGTGAGTTCTAAAAACCCAGGTGCAAACAATAAAGTGAGGGCAAGGTGTGGAGGGGGGAGAGAACACAAGCCTGTCCACACTAGTATATAGATATGGTTTATGGATTGATGTTTTAAAAGTTTGGCTTTTAAAAAACCAGCCTGTATCCGTTTGTGTTTATATTTAGATCAAGCACGACGAGTAGTTGTGCACCTTTCTGGCCTAGTGGTAGGCCAGCAGCCTCCGTATTGTGGCTGCAGATTCTGAGTAAGAATGGGGAGAGCAGAAGAGAAGGTTGGAAAGGAGAAAACGGAACGGCAGGGACAGAGGGAGAGAGGAGCAACGCTAAAAAGTATTTTTGCTTCTCCTGACACTCCGCTGAAGATCAGTGGAAGCATTTAATTGACAGTTGATCAGGCTACAAGGGGTCATTCACTATGGGGACAAGGTGTGTAGGCATCCTTTAGTCTTGAGAGACTATGGTAACGTGCTCTGAGTAGAGGTCTTGGAACAGCGTCTAGTGTGGCTGAGAAGGCCAATTCGAGAGTGACAATCCCTTCCACACTGAAGACAAATACAATCTGTCCCCTGTCCAGCTCCCTGATTTTGCTGGTCTCGGGACTGCCTCTTCGCCTCAGCCTGCTGGACAAGTGTCTCTTCAAAATGGGAGAGGCCATGCTGCACCGCCTGCCTACAGGCTGAACGCTCAGATGTCAAGGTTTCCCATCTGTTGAGGTCCATTCCTATGGCCTTCAGATCCCGCTTGCAGATATACTTGTATCGCAGCTGTGGTCTTCCTCTGGGGCGCTTTCCCTGCACTAATTCTCCATACAGGAGATCTTTTGGAATCCGACCGTCAGCCATTCTCATGACATGCCCAAGCCAACGTAGACGTCGCTGTTTTAGTAATGTATACATGCCAAAAATTCCAGTTCGTTCTAGGACTACTCTATTTGGAACTTTGTCCTGCTAGGTGATTCCAAAAATGTGTCGGAGACAACGCATATGGAACGTGTTCAACTTCCTCTCCTGCCGTGCACAAAGGGTCCAGGACTCACTGCAGTACAGGAGTGTGCTCAGGACACAGGCTCTATAGACCTGGATCTTGGTATATGCCGTCAGCTTCTTATTAAGCCATACCCTCTTTGAGAGTCTAGAGAACATGGTAGCTGCTTTGCCAATGTGTCTATCCAGCTCGACATCTAGAGAGAGAGTGTCAGATATTGTTGCGCCAAGGTACACAAAATCATGAACAACCTCCAGTTCTTGTGTAGAGATGGTAATAGAGGGAGGTGAGTCCACGCCCTGGCCCATGACTTTTGTTTTCTTCAGGCTGATTGTTAATCCAAAATCTTGGCAGGCCTTACTAAAATGGTTCATAAGTTGTTGGAACTCTTCAGCAGAATGGGCAACAACAGCTGGATCATCAGCAAAGAGGAAGTCCCGCATGCATTTCAGCTGGACTTTGGTCTTCGCTCTCAATCTAGAGAGATTAAAGAGCTTTCCATCTGATCTAGTTCAGAGATAGACACCTTCTGTTGCAGTTCCAAAGGCGTGCTTCAGCATGACAGCAAAAAAGATCCCAAATAGAGTCAGCACGAGGACACAGCCTTGTTTCACTCCGCTTCAGATGTCAAAGGGATCTGATGTTGAGCCATCAAAAACTACAGTGCCCTTCATTTCCTCATGAAAGGACCTGATGATGTTAAGGAGCCGAGGTGGACATCCAATCTTGGGAAGTATTTTAAAAAGGCTGTCCCTGCTAACCAAATCAAAGGCCTTTGTAAGATCTATGAAGGCCACAAAGAGTGGCTATCATTGTTCCCTACATTTCTCCTGCAACTGTCTGAGGGAAAATACCATGCCAGTGGTGGATCTATTAGCTCGAAATCCATACTGTGATTCTGGATAGACTCTGTCTGCAAGCACCTGGAGTCTCTTCAGCACAACACGGGCAAGCAGCTTCCCTACAACACTGAGAAGAGAGATGCCACGATAGTTATTGCAGTCGCCCCTGTCGCCTTTGTTCTTATACAATGTGACGATGTTTGCATTCTTCATGTCCTGTGGTACTCCACCTCCCCTCCAGCAAAGACAGAAGATTTCATACAGCTCAGTGGTGATGATCTCTTTACAGCAAGCACTTCAGCACTTCAACAGAGATGTTATCCTTCCTAGGTGCCTTGCCGGAGGCAAGGGAATCCAACGCCGCTTTTATTTCTGCTAAAGTTGGTTCGCTGTCCAACTCTTCCAAGACAGGCAGGCACTCAATGTTATTTAATGCCTCTTCGGTTACTACATTCTCTCTAGAATATAGCTCAGAGTAGTGCTGCACCCAGCGTTCCATTTGCTGTGCTCGGTCCTGGATGATCACACCTGTAGCAGACTTCAAAGGAGCAGATTTCTTCTGTATTGGACCTGAAGTCTGCTTGATACCATCATACATTCACTGCTGTCTGTATCTGAGAGCAGAACTGAAGCCAATAATCGTTAGAACATCTCCTGGCAGTCTGTTGGACTTTGCTACGAGCAACTCGAAGAACCTGCAAGTTGTACTCACTAGGACAGGCTTTGTAGAGCTCTCCTCTTTTCCTCGATGGCTGGCATCAACTCCTCTGAATGGGCTTCAAACCAGTCTGCCGTCTTTTTGGTCTTCTTGCCAAATGTGGACAAGGCAGTGTTATGAACAGCGTTCTTGAAATGTTCCCATCGTTCAGGTGCATTTGCAACAGCCGGGCCTGGAAGAGATTCCTCAAGCGCTTGGGCAAATTCCTCCACTTTTCTCTGATCGCGAGTCTTGCTGATGTCAATATGTGGTCTTCCTTCCTTTTTCATGTGATACAATCTCTTTATTTGCAGTTTGACTCTGCTACACACCAGGGAGTGATCATCGCAATCAGCACCCTGATAACTGTGTGTGATCGTAATACTAGGAAGCCTAGAGCGTCTAGTGAGGATCAATCGAGCTGATGCCAATGCTTCGATCTTGGATGTCTCCAAGAGACTCTGTGTTGAAGCTTCGTATTAAAGAATGTGTTGCTGACACAAAGACCATAATAACAGCAAAACTCCAGCAAGCATTGGCCATTTTCGTTCATCTTCCCAATGCCAAAACAGCCTAGACAAGTGGGCCAAGAATCGTGATCAGCACCAACTCTAGCGTTAAAGTCTCCAAGAATGAACAGCGGCTCTCTCTCTGGGATTTTTTTGATAGTAGCTGCCAGATCGTCATAGAATTTGTCTTTGACTTCTGTTGTAGGCAACAGTGTTGGTGCATATGCACTAATGAGGGTGACTGGTCCTGCTGATGAGTGGAGCTGCAAAGATAGGACTCTTTCACTCCCTGCAGTAGGTGGAACAATAGATCTTAGCAGAGTATTTCTAACTGCAAAGCCAACACCATATTCCCTGGTCTCATTCAATGGTTTTCCCTGCCAGAAAAATGAGATTTTTTTTTCTTTAACAGAGCCCGAGTCTGGCAATCTCGTCTCTTGCAGGGCAACAATGTCCATCTGCAGCCTACTCAGTTCCATGTCAATGACAGCTGTCTTGCGTGTGTCGCCTATTTCCTGCAGGTCGTCAGAAAAGCCAGGGGTCATTGTCCGAACATTCCAGGTGCCCAACTTTAGGACAGAAGTTTTCTTATGATTATTGCATGGTGCAGGGTTATCGATCTGCTTGTCGGCTTTCACCCTAAACCCCACGCACCCCGTGAGGTTAACAGACCGCGGCAACAAGGTAGCACCTTACTGGCTGGGGGCTGCCCAGTTTAAGGCGGGTGGTAGCTACCTAGTGAGGCGCAATGACCTCTCCCACTGTTGGAAGTAGCCCCTGGCGTCATGCTCTACGCCAGTCGAGCAAAGACTTATAACCAGTAACTGCTACTTCCCGTGTTATTTCGACGCTGTATGTGAAGCTGGAGTGTCCTCTCCAGAACACGAAGCCTGGGTAAAATAATATGGAGGATAGACTGTTACCCAAGCAGAAAATCCCCCCTCTCCACATCACTGAAGTAGTCCAATGGAAAGGCAAGAGCCAATACAACTGGTTCCAGCGACGTCGCAGGAGTTGCCAGAGCGTGACTGTACACAGTCACGAACTGCCTCCGGGACTCCGGCTCTGGATCTTGCCTTGAGGTTAACTCCTGAAGCCTTTTCCATCGGTGGATATAGCCACAAGGCAGTGGAGGTTTGAAATCGGAGTTTTCCTTCTCCTAGATGGGCTGCCTTCCAAGGCTGACGAGCCCCACCTACCTGGGTGCATAGATTATCGTGCCGTACGTTGTTTTTTTTTTACCCAATCACACTGTTCTGCATCAAAAATAAACAATAATGCAATTGGGGGAAAATTTCTATTGTTATTTTTACTGACTTCCAAAATGTCAGCACTACTTCACACTCCCACCACCAAGGCTTCCTCTAAGATGTGCGTCTGCGCATGTCTACCCCCATCTGTGCAGGTTTCCTCCTCGTCCGCGCAGCTCCTTTGATTCCAGTTGCAACGGAATCCTGCACACGGAGGGGCGGAGTTGCACGTGCATGCAGCGGAAAAAGTTGCGCACGAGGGAGGCGGAGTCCCACCCAGCAGGGGTTAAAAATTAGAGGGTACGTTCCCCACCACATATGGAAATAAATGCCTACATCCTGTCCGCATCTCCAGCATACTTTAGTTTCCAGAATCTGTAATATTTAGTTGGGTTTACTAGGAACAACCCCTCAAGCTGTCTGAATGAAAACACAGCTGTAAAATTTTATTATTTTTATTGATGAAATTTTAGGAAAATATATGAATTCAAAAGTAAGTTCAATGACTAAAAGAAAAATGATAATGTGAAATAGTTCCATGATGATGGTAAAGCAAAACTTAATCAGAGATTTAGGCAATTAGGAGTCATTCCCACTGAAAGCAATAAAAGCTATGTAATCCTAAACTGCACTTATAAAGTAGCATGGTTCCAGGGCACAAGCAGAGTTTAGGGCTCAGTCCTCAGCCTGGTGCTCTTCAACATTTTTATTAATGACTTGGAAGAGGGAGTCCAAGGAATGCTTGTCAAAATTGTGGATGACACAAAATTGGGTGGAAGACAGGAACAAAATTCAAAATGATCTTGATAGGTGGGAGAACTGGGCTGAAAACAACAGAATTAAATTCAACAGGGATAACTGCAAAGTACTGCACATCAGAAAAAGAAACCAAAGGCACAGTTACAAGATGGGGGATACCTGGCTCAGCAAAACAACGAGCAAGAAGGATTTTGGAATTGTCGTAGATCACAAGCTGAATATGAGCCAACAGTGTGAGGTGGCTACAAAAAAGGCTGTTATCCTCATGTACATTCTCTGTACGGACTGCTGGCTCCTGGCCGCTGTGTACTTGGCATGGTTGGTGTTTGACTGGAACACTAAAAAAAAAAAAGGTGGAAGAAGATTGCAGTGGGTCAGAAACTGGGCCGTGTGGAGATATTTCTGGGACTACTTCCCCGTACGGCACGGTACGGCATGGGGACAGGACGAGCACACTAAATGGCACATCCCCACGACCTCAATAGACCCTTTGTAGCCTGATCCACCCCGCACCCAAAATGGCCTAATATGCTGCCCAAGAAGATCTTGGTATTGTAAGTAGGCTTCACAATACCTACATACAAAGCAAGCAGGCCAAGCTCTGATTATGGCAAGGAAAAATACTCCCAGAGGGAGATGCCATTATGGCACCAATGAAGCAGGGTTTTCCCTCACAGAGGGAACTTGCTGTCAAGTTCTGAACAGCATCAGCAAAGTTCTCTCTCCCCTCTCTACGTGCAGATCAGTGGGCAAAGCTGTATGCAAACAACTGGGTGGCACCATCATCGAACTTCTGCACCTTACTGTGGTTTATGTTCTATCCGTATGCAAAATTTCTCTTCCCCAAGTTTTTTTGTCATCCTCCCAGCATGACCCTCCTCTTGGAATTTAAAAGTCAGCAATTCTTGCTAAAGAACATTTACAGATTCTTCCTCTACTTCTCTCCCAGGCAATGTATTTCATTTTCTGATGGAATGTCCCCTGTATGCAGATCTGAGGGCCATATATCATCAGCCCTTAACAACAGGGATCAGAAGCAACTTCCCATTAAGCGCAGTTCTACTCTGGCTGAATCTTTCCAACTGATGGTAGCATACCTGTATGTACGTAGGCATAGACTTGACATGTTCTCCTGGATCTGAATATTACTGGTGAAAAGTTGGGGTTTTAATGGTAGCGATCTTGGTATTTATGAGACTGCAAAGTAGCCAAGCTGTGCAGTGTACATGCATACATATATGGAGCCCAAGATGTTTTGCTTCTTGGGGATCAGAACAGAATGGTCCTTTCCTCCCATTTGCTACGCTGGAGATAACTCAATGAAAATGTAAAGCAAGATTGCAGCTGTTGTTGTTGTTTTTTAAAGGCAAATTGCATGTTGAGCATTATTTGAAAATGAATGAAAAATCAAACTGCCAATATGAAACTGCCCTTATCTATACAGTAAGGTGCAAGCACCTTTGGGATGCTGCGCACACTTAAGGTGAGGGTGCAGTGTTTTTCAAATGTAGAAGCGGAAATGGGGCTAGAAGAGTCTGCAGCATTTCCCAAACAGCCCCCAAATCCCTGAAAACGGAACAAATTAAGAAAGGTTAAAAAAAAGACAGTTAATGGGAGACATGACAGAAGTAACGTGAGGTGTGGAGAAACCTGATATGGAGAAGTTCTTCCCCTCTCACGTGAAAACTTGGAGCTGTAAATGAAACTGAATGATGGGAGATGTGAAACAGAGGAAACAAGAGTATCTGTGTGCACAGTGCATAACCACAGTGTGGAACTGGTTTCCACAAAATGTAGTAAAGGGCATCAGACTGGATATGTTTAAAAGGGAAACAGACACATTAACGGAAGATAAGGATATTCATGCTGATTAGTCAGGTTGTTCCTTTCAGAATCAGAGGCAGTAGGCATCTGCGTATCGGTTGCGAGGGAAGACAAAGGGGAGGGAGCTGGTTCAGCCCAAGACGTTTTGCTGCCTGAAGTGGGTAGAGCAAACAGGGCTTGTACTTCTGCCAGGCCAACCTGCATGGTAGCCAAAGCCAGACTTGAGCAGATGCTCCCACAGGCACATTTCCTCATTCTTGACAGTAACAAATTAAATAACAATTTGCTGCCCTTTCAGGACACCCTTAATCTGTTCCTGGGAGTAGCCATCTCACTCTTGAGAACATAAGGGAAAGCTGGAGGAGGGTGCTAGTGAACAAATGTGTAGTACAAGCCACCTGAGATCCTAGTTCTGGGAGAAAGGGGGGGGGCATAAACCAAATCAATACATAAATGTTCTGATGGTGGATTTCCCAAAGGGAACTGGTTTTGCACTGTGTCAAAAGACAGCTGGACTAGACAGGTATTTCATGAGATCCGACATGGGTCTTCTTACGTTCTTATGCAGCACACTCAGACTTCCCCGTCTACTTCTGCTGAGTTCACACTTGCCCAGTTGACTGCCAGTGGGAATGTGGGGAGTCACAATCTGAGGGGTCCATGGAGCAGACCCTGTTGTTTGAACTTGGACCACCACATGAAGCTAAAGCCCCAAACCCACAAAGTTAGGTGAGAACTTCAGATGTACATTATATGGAAGGGGAAAAAAAGATTTTTGGTTTCAGGAACAGAAACTAGTCTCTAGTAAGAGTTCTGCCTCTCACCTTGTTTTTTAAGTTAAGACTGATTATGGTCAGAATAAATTATTTAAAAAACAATTCCTCTGATTTCAGGATGAGCAAAATTAAAAAAAAATACAGCAAAATATCTTGAATGCTTGGAAAAATTATATGGGGGGGGGAGACTCAGTGTTATACTGTATTTGAATGTAAGTAAAAAGTGAGTGAGAAAGATAAAGATACTAATAAGGTATGATTTTCAGGTCCACACAGGGACTATAAAAAGCTTATTAACTGCCATGACTGCCGTGTGTTTTAAGTTATTTTATCACTCTGCTTTACAGCAGGAGAAATAATCTCTTGGAGCGGCACCGTGCTTTGATTAATTACTTTCATACATAGGCTTTTACAGGGTATTAGTGCTGGAGTGAGTCAAACTGGCTGCCTGTTATTACCAGCCCAGACTCATTTTACATTTATGTTAATAGGAGTGTTAATGAAAGAAATCTTTTACATTTTTAGTGTTTTTCTAACTACCTAAAAGCTTTCTGGTTATATTCTTACTCATGGCACTGAAATTACAAGTGTGGAGCACTGCAATTCTAGGGATCTTACTAAAGTGACAGTATGGGGGATGGTGGAGGCAGGGTGGACCAAATGTGTACAGTAAATCACAAGGAAACAGGCTCATAGGCTGCAAGCAGTTGCCCAGACACCCAGACAAGAATGGCAATGGAAGCTGGAAGCCATGCAAGCTGGCCTTGGTTTAAAACCAAAGATGGCTCGATAATGCGTAAGATTTTAGATCTCTTTACGTTGGATCCCTCCTCCTTTCATCATGTCAATAATGCTAATATGCTTCTCAAAATAGGTCACATATAAAGATGAACTTACTTCCTTAAAATAATCCAGTACCTTTTGGAGATCTTGCTTCAATTCTTGATAACAAATAAGAAGATGTTGGCATTAGGTATGGCAACAGGTACAGGTAGGTGCCTGCTGAAGGCAGCTGTCCCGGGAAATCCCGTAATACAAACTTGGGATGTGACACTGCCATCGTGAAGTTCCTCCATCCACCCTTGATAAACTTATGAGGACTGAATCACAGGAGACTAGATCTTACTATGGGGGTGGGGGGGAAGCAAAGTGTTCCCAGAGCCATTTTTTAAGTACCTCAGAAACCTTCAGGTTCCTTAGCCCACCAAGGTTTTCAAAAAAAGATGCTTTTTAAAAAAAATCAAAAAGTCCCCTTGTGCCCTTTAAGGAATGTACTGTCTTGAAGAATTCCTCTCACCTCTTGGACCCCCCCCCCCCATTCCAATTTTTTAAAACTTGGCTGCTAGAGGGTACAAGAAGCTATAAAAACATACATATTTTAAATTTAAATCAAATTTTCAATTAACAAAAGCCCACTGTTCTTTTCCCATCTCTACAATGCAGAAATGGTGGGACGTGGTGGCACTGCGGGTTAAACCGCAGAAGCCTCTGTGCTGCAAGGTCAGAAGACCAGCAGTCATAAGATCGAATCCATGCGACGGAGTGAGCTCCCGTCGCTTGTCCCAGCTCTTACCAACCTAGCAGTTTGAAAGCATGTAAATGTGAGTAGATAAATAGGTACCACCATGGTGGGAAGGTAACGGCGTTCCGTGTCTAGTCGCGCTGGCCACGTGACCACGGAAACTGTCTACGGACAAACGCTGGCTCTATGGCTTGGAGACGGGGGTGAGCACCGTGCCCTAGAGTCGGACACGACTGGACTAAATGTCAAGGGGAACCTTTACCTTTACCTTTACAATGCAGAAATACGGGATTGATTTTTAAATAAATAAATAAATAAATAAATAAATAAGCAAATTAGGGAGGAGAGCCAAGCTGAAAATTAGCCATTGGCCCCATTGAGATCAATTCCTGTATCAGTCTTATGCTCTGCAGCTATTAATAGCACACTCCATGAGGAAGATGAGAGGTAACATATTTCTAGGAGACAGGGGTAACATGAGCTGGTTCCTTGGGATGGGTGGCACATGCGTGCTGGAGTTAGACATTACAGCAAGTACATAATGGTCTGACTGTAGAACAAGGGTAGAGACCATGATGCTCTATAGCCCAGTTTATCCATCTGCAGCTTCAGTTTTGTCCTCTGGATTTTCTCCTAGATGGCCCCTACCGCCTTCTTTGGGACATCATCATTTGATACTTGCCTTGCTTTTCTGTGGATTTTTTTCCTACTCTAAAAGGATGAAAAGCTTCTCTTTAGGCTTAGTTACTACCAGTAAGATATTTGAACTAAGATAACACTGGTATTTTTGGTCCTTTTTTGCACACATCCTAAGTGTGGTGTATAAATGGAGGATGATACTTGCTGGGAGAGATAAGGCTGAAAGAGGAAACATGCAGGAGGGGAATGATCCAGTCTCCTATGATTAAATCTTCATCACTGCTTTGAATAAATAGTTTGCAGAATAAAGTGACATTTGAAGATGAAGCAGAAAGAGTCTTCTGGTTGCACTTTGAAGTTGGAAGCTGGCATGGCTCCCAGGCCACATGTCTGAAGGAGGATACCCCTCACTTCAATATCAATTTTCATCTCTGCCATGTATTGATTTAAGGGTTACATACTGAACTAGTAGCACAGGGGCTACTAAACCACTGCTTCTGAAGTATTTGAAGACCCAGAAAGCATTATATATAAGGTTGGAATTTTGATTCCTTTTTTCCGGAAAACTTGAAATACCGGATGGCGTTCAGATTTATCATAAACTTCAAACGTACTATCACATTCAGGTGTATTACCGTATAAAAGTGGTGCTTCGGTCTGATGGGTAATATGCAATTGATGAAATCAAGAATGGGAAGTTTTACCTGGATGAAGGATTCGCTATAACTGACTTACAACATGATAGTAGTAGTACTTCAAAAATAATAGCTTTCAAGGGATCAGCAATTCACAACTGAAACAAAGGTTCTGAAAAAAGTATTGCCTGCCTGATTAAAACTTTAACAAATGAAGGCTGGATCCATATTATGTCAGGGGACTTTAGGTTTCATTGGTGAACTTGTCCCATGACATCAAAAGAAACAAAGTTCATTGAAATACAGTGGCCCAAATCCTCTTCTGTACCTAAACAAATGGTGTAAAATTTGGAGGCGAATTGCCTAAGAAACCATATTATCAGTTGCACACTTAGTCACACAACTCAGTACACAACAGACAAGGTGGAAGGTGATTTCTTAATTGAATTCAATTTGCTTCCAAAAGTAATACCATTTGTGTTACACCAGCAGAGCTGAGCAAGAGGATTTCAGCCAGTGTTGTGTTGTGTCATGTTGTGTATATATCTCATCACTCCAAAATATATGGTCCTGTCCATGTCTGCAGGCAGCCTGGGACAGGAGCCTTCTCCTATATATAGTTTTAGAAGAGATAGCCCTATTAGTCTGTGCTAGCATATCAGGCCAAAACAACAGAAAAATTAAAAAATATATTTAATTTTAATTATTATTTAATTTTTAAGACAAAAACATTGTGACACCTTAAAGAATGAGTTTTAATTGACAGGTCCACTTCTTCATACTAACAAGTACATATATAACGTAATTTCAGATCTAAATTGGATTGTGAACAATTTCCTGTACGAAAGGAACACTATGCATTCTGTTTACTTAGCAGTTTACAGATCAGCGGCCAGTGTTTTTGAATTATTGCACATTCTGTTAAGATCACAGAACACAAATATGAGAAGAGGAAGCAAAATCTACAACAAGCCTTAAGACCAGAGCAAAATGTAAAAGATATTTGAAATCAAATGGGGAAAAACATTGCTTTTCTCCATGGTGGAAGGGGCAGCAATCTTAGGAAGGACATAAGAAATATCTTTTAAAAAGCTTAACATGAAGAAATGCTGCAGCCAAATGAAGCTCAAACCCTTAAAACCTGCTGACTATTCTTGACTCAATGGAACAGCAGCTTAAGGCAACAGCAGTCAGGTTATTGAAGTATATGAAAACCATCAAAAGGAAACTGCAGGACTATATATTCCAAATGAACAAGAAACAGTTCTACCACAGTTTGTCTCGAGCAGGAGAGAAGTCAGAAGCCACTTAAGGAGGATTTTTAGAAATACTGGGCACATCAGTGGTCTTGTGCCACTAGACACAATTTAAAAGCCCTCTGGCTCCAATATGAAGCTTACAGCTTCCTACCAGCTATGATCCTCTCTGTAAACTAAAAAAATAAATGATGTACTGTATCTCAATCACCAGGGATGATACAAAATTGGTAAGTCTTTGGAGTGGATGGGATCCAGAACTTTTGGTGGAAAAAGGTAATTTCAAGGCACTATTATTTTTTTAAAAATAAAGCTTTTAGTAATCCACCATTCTTTACACAAGGAATAATCTACCTCCTTAATAAATCTGGTAATTGTTCTGATACTAAACATTACCAACCTATCACCTATGTACATCACTTCTCAAAAAATTCCATAGTTTTCTCAAAAGCAATCATACGTAAACAGAGCAACAGGGGGGTGTACTAAGGATTTTTGTTGTTGTTGTTTAGTCGTTAAGTCGTGTCCGACTCTTCGTGACCCCATGGACCAGAGCACGCCAGGCCCTCCTGTCTTCCACTGCCTCCCGGAGTTTGGTCAAATTCATGTTGGTAGCTTCGATGACACTGTCCATCCATCTCGTCCTCTGTCGTCCCCTTCTCCTCTTACCTTCACACTTTCCCAACATCAGGGTCTTTTCCAGGGAGTCTTCTCTTCTCATGAGATGGCCAAAGTATTGGAGCCTCAGCTTCAGGATCTGTCCTTCCAGTGAGCACTCAGGGTTGATTTCCTTTAGAACGGCTAGGTTTGTTCTCCTTGCAGTCCAGGGGACTCTCAAGAGCCTCCTCCAGCACCACAATTCAAAAGCATCAATTCTTCGGCGGTCAGCCTTCTTTATGGTCCAGCTCTCACTTCCATACATCGCTACTGGAAAAACCATAGCTTTGACTATGCGGACCTTTGTCGGCAAGGTGATGTCTCTGCTTTTTAAGATGCTGTCTAGGTTTGTCATCGCTTTCCTCCCAAGAAGCAGGTGTCTTTTAATTTCGTGGCTGCTGTCCCCATCTGCAGTGATCATGGAGCTCAAGAAGGTAAAATCTGTCACTGCCTCCATATCTTCCCCTTCTATTTGCCAGGAGGTGATGGGGCCAGTGGCCATGATCTTAGTTTTTTTGATGTTGAGCTTCAGACCATTTTTGGCGCTCTCCTCTTTCACCCTCATTAAGAGGTTCTTTAATTCCTCCTCACTTTCTGCCATCAGAGTGGTATCATCTGCATATCTGAGGTTGATGATATTTCTTCCGGCAATCTTAATTCCGGCTTGGGATTCATCCAGTCCTGCCTTTCGCATGATGTATTCTGCATATAAGTTAAATAAGCAGGGAGACAATATACAGCCTTGTCGTACTCCTTTCCCAATTTTGAACCAATCCGTTGTTCCATATCCAGTTCTAACTGTTGTTTCCTGTCCCACATATAGATTTCTCAGGAGATAGATAAGGTGGTCAGGCACTCCCATTTCTTTAAGAACTTGCCATAGTTCGCTGTGGTCCACACAGTCAAAGGCTTTTGTGTAGTCAATGAAGCAGAAGTAGATGTTTTTCTGGAACTCTCTGGCTTTCTCCATAATCCAGCGCATGTTAGCAATTTGGTCTCTAGTTCCTCTGCCCATTCGAAATCCAGCTTGTACTTCTGGGAGTTCTTGGTCCACATACTGCTGAAGCGTACCTTGTAGGATTTTGAGCATAACCTTGCTAGCGTGTGAAATGAGTGCAATTGTATGGTAGTTGGAGCATTCTTTGGCACTGCCCTTCTTTGGGACTGGGCATCCTCTGGCCACTGCTGAATTTTCCAAACTTGCTGGCATATTGAATGTAGCACCTTAACAGCATCATCTTTTAAGATTTTAAATAGTTAAACTGGAATGCCATCACCTCCACTGGCCTTGTTGTTAGTCATGCTTTCTAAGGCCCACTTGACTTCGCTCTCCAGGATGTCTGGCTCAAGGTCAGTAACCACACTATCTGGGTTGTCCGGGACATCCAGTTCTTTCTGGTATAATTCCTCTGTGTATTCTTGCCACCTCTTCTTGATGTCTTCTGCTTCTGTGAGGTCCCTACCATTTTTGTCCTTTATCATGTCCATGTTTGCACAAAATGTTCCTTTAATATCTCCAATTTTCTTGAACAGATCTCTGGTTTTTCCCTTTCTATTATTTTCCTCTATATCTTTGTACTGTTCATTTAAGAAGGCCCTCTTGTTTCTCCTTGCTATTCTTTGGAAGTCAGCATTCAATTTTCTGTATATTTCCCTATCTCCCTTACATTTTGTTTCCCTTCTCTTCTCTGCTCTTTGTAAGGCCTCGTTGGACAGCCACTTTGCTTTCTTGCATTTCCTTTTCTTTGGGATGGTTTTTGTTGCTGCCTCCTGTACAATGTTACGAGCCTCCATCCATAGTTCTTCAGACACTCTGTCCACCAAATCGAGTTCCTTAAATCTGTTCTTCACTTCCACTGTGTATTCATAAGGGATTTGGTTTAGATTATACCTGACTAGCCCAGTGGTCTTTCCTACTTTCTTCAGTTTAAGCTTGAATTTTGCTATAAGAAGCTGATGATCAGAGCCACAATCAGCTCCAGGTCTTGTTTTTGCTGACTGTATAGAGCTTCTCCATCTTTGGCTGCAGAGGACATAATCAATCTGATTTTGGTATTGCCCATCTGGTGATGTCCATGTGTAGAGTCGCCTCTTGTGTTGTTGGAAAAGAGTGTTTGTGATGACCAGCTTGTTCTCTTGACATAACTCTATTAGCCTTTGCCCTGCTTCGTTTTGAACTCCAAGGCCAAACTTACCTGTTGTTCCTTTTATCTCTTGACTCCCTACTTTAGCATTCCAATCCCCTATAATGAGAAGAACATCTTTCTTTGGTGTCAGTTCTAGAAGGTGTTGTAAGTCTTCATAGAATTGGTCAATTTCAGCCTCTTCAGCATCGGTGGTTGGTGCATAAACTTGGATTACTGTGACGTTGAAAGGTCTGCCTTGGATTCGTATTGAAATCATTCTATCATTTTTGAGATTGTATCCCAGTACAGCTTTTCCCACTCTTTTGTTGACTATGAGGGCTACTCCATTTCTTCTACGGGATTCTTGCCCACAATAGTAGATATGGTAATCGTCTGAATTGAATTTGCCCATTCCCATCCATTTTAGTTCACTGATGCCCAGGATGTCAATGTTTATTCTTGCCATCTCCTGTTTGACCACATCCAGCTTACCAAGGTTCATAGATCTTACATTCCAGGTTCCTATGCAGTATTTTTCTTTGCAGCATCGGACTTTCCTTTCACTTCCACGCACGTCCGCAGCTGAGCGTCCTTTCAGCTTTGGCCCAACCACTTGATTAGCTCTGGAGCTACTTGTCCTTGTCCTCCGCTCTTCCTCAGTAGCATGTTGGACACCTTCCGACCTGAGGGGTTCATCTTCCAGCGTCATATCTTTTAGCCTTTTGTTTCTGTCCATGGAGTTTTCTTGGCAAAGATACTGGAGTGGCTTGCCAGTTCCTGCTCCCGGTGGATCGTGTTTAGTCAGAACTCTCCACTATGACCTGTCCGTCTTGGGTGTCCCTGCACGGCATAGCCCATAGCTTCTCTGAATTACTCAAGCCCCTTCGCCACGACAAGGCAGCAATCCATGAAGGAGACTAAGGATATTACTTCTTTGCAAGTAACAGCTCACTACTGATTCCTTATTGAATCAGGTCAAAGAAGCTCCACCGATATATCACTAGCTTATATTGATTACCAATAAGCATTTGATTCTGTGCACCACTTCTTGAGATGTTGAGGATTTACAATATTGATAACAGAATCACTACTTTACTATCCAAGTACATGATGAAGTGGAGGACAAAAATAAGGTGCAAATATCTCCTCTTTAACAATATTCTTATCAGAAAAGGGATTTTTCAGGGTGACTCTTTGGTCTTTGTGGTTCTGTCTGCTTTCAAACCACCTATCTAGACAGCATCGTGATAGCTCTAATGGTTACAAACCTAATTATGGGAGAAATGACCTTGATGTTTCACATTTAGTGTACATGGACAATAAGAAGTTATATGCAAACTCTCCAATAAACCAAGTAGTCTCTTAAACATCACTGAATCTTACAGTAAACTCAAAATGGAGTTTAATTTGAGATAAATGTATTACTCTCCACATCAAAAAGGAAAATTGTAAGCAGCGACTACAAGCTCATCAATAAACAGTTGATTCAGTGCTTCAAACAGAAAATCTAGGCATCCACCAAAACCTTACAATAAACCACAAGGAACAAGTCATTACTCAAAAACAAGTATTCTCACAGAGTGAAGTTAGTACTCAAAACAGTACTTGATGCAAATAGAAAAATTACTGTTATTAACAGCTAGGCAACCTCAATATTAACATATTCTTTTGGAAGTGTGGACTGGACATACAGTGATCTTGATGATTTAAATAAAAAACCCCGAGTCCTTTTGTGAAAATGTTGGTGCCATCATCCCAAAGCACGTACAGAGAGGCTTTATTTACTTTTGAGTATGGGTGGATGCATACTTGTCAACCTCAGAAATCTCTGTATAGATCAAACAGTCAAACTCTGGAACTACTTTCATGGGTGCACGGTTCCACCTCATCAGATGACAGTACAAAACAATAAAGGACTAAGAGTATTGTAATTTGCAAGTGAGAACCAACCTATGTTAATGAAAGTTTCACTGTGCAAGAATTGAATGGCTTGAGAAACCATTATACAGACAGCATCCCAGTTACTTCCCAGATCATAATGTTGATACACAAAAATCAAATCTGTGGCTTAAACAAGGTTGTCTTCAGGCTGAAACTGAGGAATTTATTTGCATTAGATTTTATCAGAAAATAATTATGAAACAAGATGTGATATATGTAGGACTTATCATGAATCTGAAGAAACAATTTATCATACTATGGCTCAATGCTCCAAAGTAGCATCAATGGATTACATATCCAGGCATAGCCAAGTTGCAAATATCATTTTTCAGCAGTTGGCCAAACCTTATAGATTCCTCACATTTTCCCCTCCATATTATAAATTCCAGCTATCTCCAGTTCTAGAAATTGAAACTGTACTGGGACAAGCAAGTTATCACTGCTTAATAGAGTTGATTTTAATAAGCCGAATATTGTACTTCTTGAGAAATAACAAAGAAAAACATACCTTATAGAAGCAAGAGTTCCATCAACAAACAACCCAAAAAGTACAGAAAGTACAAAAATTGCTAACTACCAAACATTAAAGGAAGATATGAAAAGAACATGGAAGCAAGATCAGATCACCCTCCTCCCTATACTAATTTCAACAAATGGAATAATTTCAAATCTTTTGTTAACAATTTAAAACAATTGCCAACAGCTGCTAATTCGTTTCCTGAAATCCAAAAATCAGTGATTTTGCAAAGATGTCATCTCATTTTTAGGACTTGACCCTTTAGTTTGCTCCCATGCATCAAATGCTGATAAGTAAAAAGTGCAATGATGAAGATGATGATGATGATACTACTACCACCAGCAGCAGCAACAACAACAACATACATACTGCACCAACATTTAACAGATACTTAGGTTTTTGGTTAAAACCTGTATCTGTTATATAATATCAGTCAATGATTTTATAATTTTGATTGACTGTGCCTGGTGTTTTTGAATAATAATAATAATAATAATAATAATAATAATAATAATAATAATAATAATAATAATAATAATGATGACCTGAGATTTTCAAATAGGTTTTAATTTGTGTATTTCTATTTAAAGGTTGGTTCATTGTTTTAGTTAGCGACAGGGTTTATTGGATTTTATTGTATTTTTATTTTATTGTATTTATTACATTGTGTTTTTATTGTATGATTTTATTGTATGTTATGAACCTTCCAGAGAGTAATAACACTAATGGGGTGGTATAGAAGTGGAAAAATAACAATCTAACTAACTAACTAAATGAATAAATAAATAAATAACAGGACACCTTTTTTCCTTTCCTACCACCCTTAAACCTTCTCCTGCTATTAGAACATACGATATCACTGAAAGTGGTGGTCTGAGACAAACACATCTCTTAGAAAAATATCTGGGGGAGCACTTCCTGTGAGTTGAATTTCTGCCTAACAAACTGATCAGATGAGTGAAAAATTTAGTTTCCATAATTCAAGCTTTCTAAGGCAATAATTATTTTTAATAACCATTAGCTGAAGATGCATAATAGTGTTCCACAGATGTGTATGTCTAACAATGATTTAAACACTGCTCTTAGAAAATACGTCACAAATAGCCGTGGTCCCTTACAGAATGACACCCCCCTCCCCCAGTTATAATAGGCTCTGTATTGACTTGATGGAGCAAAAAATAAAAAATAAAAATTCAACATTTATGCAATAATAATACATATCACTCCTCCACTCTCATGAAATGTAAAGACAAGGAAAGATAAAACAAATTAAAATATCAAAGTCTAATAATGTAGATTAAAAAAGCGGTGAAACAAAAATAAGTTGGAATATTTATTCTCCATGCTACTGACACCATCTCCTTATCACTGAAATGTAATTATGAAAGAATGCAGAGTCCACAATACACTGTAACAATGTAGAATCAAAAACTCTCCAAACCTGCCATCTAATGTTATATTCTAAAGAGAACAGATGACAATTAGACTCAACACATTTAACTTACTGGAGAGTTACATCCCTAGACTCTTACTTAATTCACTGAACAATGGGATGATCTTTAAAGTGTGGCTGATTCAGATACTACAGTGCTTTCCTGCCCAGATCATTGTATGTATTCATTTTACTTATTTTTATTGCTTTCACAGAGATGGATTAAAATCATTCTTTGCACTGATTATAGCAGTTAAAAATCCATCCCCATTCTACATCAACAGGCAATCTCTGCAGAGATAAATGAATCCCAGATTTTAATAAAACAAATGAGCAAAATGTTGGGTTCCAAGGTTATGAATCAAGAAAGGAGGGCAGGGAAAGTATTATTATTATAATCATCTTATTATTATAATAACCTTTGAACTGCAGAGCTAGAAGGGACCCTCTGGATCATCAAGTCCAGCCCCTGTCAGGGAGGCTGTGAGAAGGGAAGCGAGGGAAAGAAGCCCCTCACTGGAGTGCCGTTCCTTCCACTAACCACAGAAAGGGAGGTACAGACCTCGCCTGCTCCAACCCCTGACACTAAAGAACAGAGGGGTACCGACACCCGGGATCTAGAAGTCAAAATGTGCGGGTTAACGGTGGCCGTTCAAACAGAGGAACATTTGGCGGGAACGGGTAGGAAGAAGAGGGCGGAGATTGAGGCGGGGACGGCAGAGATAAAAAGGGAAGGGAGAGGATTGCCCCCAGGTTGGGAATGGATCTGGACACAAGACCCTTGGACTGGAGAGTGGGTAAGACTCCGGGCGCCCAGAGAAGAGGCGGACTATCGTTGGAGATGAGAGGTCCCCTCGCGCCCGTCTTATTGGGGTGAGGCTGAGGCTCGTGAGTGGAGGAGGCGACTGAGGGAAGAGAAGGAAAGGGTAGAGAGGGAAAAACAAGAAAGATTGAGATGGAGGTGCGGAGGAGGAATTCCCAACGAGACCCTGGACCTTGTCGCCTGGTACCTGAGATGCTGAGTGGGATGGACCAGGGGAAGACAAGACCGTACCCTTACTAGAAGGGGAAGACGTCGAGATTCTAAAAGACGATCCCCCTCCTTGGTTGGCCGGGTCCCTGGAACCCAGAAGAAACAAACTCGTTCCTGAGTGAAGCAAAGAGACCCCTGCCGGACCCGTTGGCGGCAGGAGAAGTGTTATGGGACAATTTTGTGGACAAAGAGTTCTTGTTAAATACTCCAATAAACCTTTCCCCTGTTGTAAAGTTACCAAAGTCTAAGGATGTTTTTGTGGAGACCCACTTTCAAAAAGCAGAACCCTCACAGAGGCACAGTGGAGGATAGAATTCCCCACCTCCGACACCACAGCCAGATACCTAAACCAACCACAACATAAGAGCAAAGAGGCCCACCCACTTCTATCAGCATAATGATCCAGAGTAATGCAGTGATGATGCAAAACCCAGGTTCAAATCATCTTCTAAGTAGAACTGCAGTTGAATTTGGACACAGGAATCTCTGGTTAACACAAAAAGATGAGTGTGTTTTTCCTCCCCATACCTTGTTTGCACACACTGTCTGTTTCCTTCATGCCAAGAACTCTTCAATTAACCATAATTTCTCATTATTGTCAAAGCTGGGAAACTATGGTTGTAGTTCTGGAACACATCTTGTTTGTAGGACACTGTTATTTTTAGATCCTGGTATGTTCCAACCATGGTCTCCAGGTTTGGATACAAGGGAGATTAAATTCAATGGAAAATTTTCTGGGTTAATCTTGGTGGGCAGAAAAGAGAGGAGGGAAGGAGCAGTGGGAGATGGAGGGTGTAAGCAAAGGGCTAGTGCATACTTTGTTTTATAAAGCAGAGTGCTGCATGTACAACCTGTGTGTGTACTTAGGCAAGCTTTATCTTCATCCTAATTATCAAAGTGGGTTACTTTAAAAGCATAATGTGATACAATAAGAAACACCTTAACTAGTTCTTAATCCTTTGGGATAAAGCAAAACAAAATTAAATTCAATTTTTTCAAAATAATACAATTTCTACATAAAAATTTCAATAGCTATTTCAAGCTTTTGAGATTCGTTATTATTTCAAAAATAAGTTAACTTTAGAATATATGCAGCAACACCACAAACTGAGACGCAGCATCCTCCATGGTTACCAACATTATATAAAACAATATGAAAATCATGAACAAGGACCATGGCTGTAGGGAAGAATCACTGGGGAAAATATAGTTCTGAATAACTCAGCAATGAGAAATGTAGTATTAAGAATTACTAGGAAAGAACTGAAGATGAAATATACATAGAAAATGATCACGATGCCAGTAATCATACATTGTGATAAATGTATGCTTCGTAGGTTGTGCTGAAAATAGTCTTAATGGGTTGAATCTAGACAGTCATACTTAGAGGAGCCATATTCAAAACAATGGAACATCAGTAAACCATGTCCAGAAGGGGGAAGCTGGAGGGGTCTGGTTTGTGCTTTAAAGGTTCTTATCTCTACTGTGATCTCTTTTCTCTCTCACTTGAGAGATCCTTCCATTCACATTGATTTGTTTTGATTAATGATACTCCTCTTCTCAACCCCTTTTCCACAGCCATCATTCAGCAAGCCATGCTAACTTTACTTTTGTTCTTAAATAAGTGACATAGTGAAACAGCAATGCATCTACCTAGCATGGCAAACACAATACCACCAATCTATCCTGTTTATCTAGAAGAGCACTGCATCAATAGGAATATGCATATACATATACACATGTGTCTCTGTGTGTCTGTGTGTGTGTGGTAAAGTAGATGAAAACTGAAGAGGGTGTTTCTCTGTCATCCCTTTCAATGCCACAATGCACCAAATACATCAGAGGGTTGTCACCTCAGATAACACCACCAACAGCTCTATTTTGGTGCGGACTAACCATGCATACAGGCAAAGAGCAAGCTAATTAGGAGCACTCCAAATCATGCCAAGAAACCTGTAGCCCTACTGCTGTGCCAAAACGGAGTGGGACAGCTCTAAAAAGGGGTGGGATGGATCTCTCTAAGTCAAAACATGTGTGGACGCTGTAATTCAATTTGTGTAGCAAAATATTTCAGCCATCCCTTCTTTGCATCCAGGCCAATATATCTGGTTGGTGAGCTTCAGTCAGAGACCTCTGACTGGTTGCTAGAGAAAGTTGGACTCTCTGGATCACAGAAAACACTGGACCTCCGTGGGCCTTTGGTTTCACCCATCAAGGATGTTTTTGGTTTGAACAGGGCAAAGTAATTATTGTTTTTTTAGTGAAATGATTTTGCTTTTTTGTCAGTCACAACTTTTATCCATGACAGAGTTGGGGTCAACAATAAGCAGGAGTTAGAAGAGCAGTGTTTTGTCAACACATTAGACACAGTTGTCCAGCATGCCATGGTAAAGAGATGGAATACAGTAGGAAAAGAAGATTTAAGCAAATGTTGCCCAGTTAATCAGGTTAGATCAGGCAACCTGCCTGAAACTAAAGTAACTGAAGAACATGGTGATTTTTCATACATTTTCAAATCCATTTTAAAAAGAAACTGGTCTGGAACAATATCAATAGGTAATAATTATAATTTTCAAGAAAACAGAAAGGAAGAGTTAAGCATTTCAAATTATGGCCATAAGCTATATTTATAAACTAGGAAGCAGCTCATTAAAAATAAGCCACATTGAAATCATCAATATTAGCTACTGGTATTCCTTATATCAATATCTTAAACACACACACACACTTTTCCCCCTGGCATTCAACTGTGAGGAATAAGACCAAAATGACTTGAGCTTCTAGAGAGTCCAAGAGGAGTTAAACTAATCTTTTTCAACAACTCTGATTAAACAAAAAGAAACTACTACTTTGATGCTCAAATTAGCATCTTTTCTCCAACAAGCTGAATTAATTAGTAGAGTGACAAAAGCATTGGTCCAGACCGGATCAAAGCTGAAACTATATTTATTTGGAATTTTAAACAAAAAAACACACAGTATTAACTCTGTATACCCCATTCTATCTTTTTGGCTTGTTTTGTTTCAGCATGAAGGGGATGTCATAGACAGAACTGACCTGGCTAATGGGTCTTCTGGACAAACAATGGCGTAAAATTATTGTTGCAATCTTATTCATAAAGGAATCCTTGAAGTCAGGGTGGGTGGTTTGGTTTGAGGTGAGGGTGGGTGGGTTTGTTTTTTGTTTTTGTTTTTTGTCTCCCTTTGATGAAGCAATTTCAAAAGCATCACTATAATTAAGCAACAGAGATCTTATGAAGAACACTTAATTTGAATCATCACTCAGTTCATGATTTTAATCAGGTCTTCGGTCCAATTTTAGCAACTCTCTCTCATACATGATAGCTACAGCCATATTTTAGTTGTAATTGCCTTGTTGTGTGAAATGGCTGTCACAGACTCCAACCTTACAGCTCAAAATAGCACTGTGTCGTATTTATACATTTACACTTTGCATGTTCAAATGTGATTTTATGCCTCATCTGCCATATACTGTCACCCTTACTAGATACCAACGATTGATTCAGCCATGCAGCCACACAGAGGTTTCTGTACATGAAAATTCCTCCATCGAATTACAGCCTTAGAGACATTTCCAGGTTCTAATGCTGGTATCAAACCTGCTTATGTCAACGAGAAAGTGGGCATAAGGGAGATTATCTGGATGAAAGCATACACACAGATTTGCGCATCAGAATAAAGAATTGCATTCATATGAGCCTGAGGCTTGAAAAACATATTAAAATTAGTACAGAAAAATAAGCGGGTAAATTGAGATTTAAGAAGCTCTTTAATAGTCCTTTTTCAAAAGTGTACTAATTGTAGTTTTAGAAGAGGTAGCCATGTTAGTCTGTGCAAGCATATAAGACAAAATCCAAAGAAACAAAACAAAACAAAGCAAAAGAGAGAGAGAGAGAGAGAGAGAGAGAGAGAAACACATGGCACCTTAAAGACCAACTATTATATTTTAATGTGAGCTTTCATAGACACGTCCACTTTGTCAGATCTAAAGAAACAAAATGACATGGAATGAAATGATGGACACCCATAGAAATAGATTAAATATAAATTTAGGTTTCTTAAGTAATTATAAAATGTAACACTTCTGCTGTTATCCATTATGATTTTCTTCACAACTACCAAGCTCATCTGTTGGAAGAAAGGCAGGCTAAAAATGCTGCTGATAAGTAAAAAAAGGAGTGGCTGAGGAACAGGGAGTTGTTGTGCCAACAAAAGAAGGCAGCATTTATATCCTGCCTTTCTTCCAATCAACTTGAGGCAGCAATTGTGGCTTTCTTCCTCTGTACTTTATCTTCACAGCAACTCTGTGAGGGAGGACAGGCTCAACAAGGGTGACCGGCCAAAGTCACTCAATCTGTGTCTGAAGGGTCAATGAGGACCTGAACCTGGATTTCCCAGATTCCAGTCGTACAGTACTCCACATTAGCTCTCTAGGATCACCCCTTGAATCCCTCTGAATCCCTCTGACATCAGCAGAACGGTACTACAGCCAGCTAGGACAGTACATGTGCAAATTAGAGATGGGCATGAACTGAGGCTCAGCACAGTCCAGCAGTTAGGCTACATAGCTGTTTCGCAGGTGCCCCGGCTTCCCTCCAGTGGACGCCCACTCAGAGGCAGCACCAGGAGGAGGTAGGGCTGGGAAGCTGCACTCAGCTTCTCTTGCCCCACCTCCTCTAGAGGGCACCCACTCAGAGGCAGCAGCGCAGCTTCCCAGCCCTGCCTCCTCCTGGTGCTGCCTCTGAATGGGTGCCCTCTAGAGGTCCCCAACTCCCGGTCCGTGGCCCGGTGCCGGTCCGTGGCCTGAGCCGGACCGGGCCGCGGAGACAGACCTCCCACCCCCCCGCACGCACTCCTCCCCCACACAGCCCCTTTGCGCATGCGCATGAGCGCTGCACTGCTGTTTGCGCATGTACATGAGCGCAGCCCCGCCATTTGCACATGTGCACGAGCACCCGCGCACCCGCACGAGCACCGGCCCTGCCGTTTGCACATGCGCCTGAGCGCCCGCACAAGCACCCTCCCGCTCCTTCATGCATGCGCGCGAGCGCACCCCATGCGAGAGAGAGAGAGCGCTCCTTCGTGCATGCGCAAGAGGGGGTGCCCCGCCTTCCCCAGCTGGTCCGTGGGGTTAAAAAGGTTGGGGACCCCTGCTCTAGAGGAGGTGGGGCGAGAGAAGCTGGGGCAACCACCTCCTCTGGAGCAACTGTGCAGTCAACTAGCAATCTGTGCTGAACTGTGGTTCATGGCCATCTCTAATGCAAATGCAAATCTTTTCTATTCATACTACATTACTTTCAGATGGCTGTACTTCTATATTCTAGTGCAACTTAGAGTTAAACTGGAGCAAAATAATTCTGGAAGGAAGGAGAATTCATTTTGAGGAGTATATGCATATGCTTACCTGTGGGCAAAATATACACACAGGACGTTTAGAACTTAAAGCACTACAGCATGGCAATGATTTACAACTTGATCATAGAAATCAGAAATTGATTTATAGTCCGTCCAATCCACAAAGTTCCATTTGCTTGTCCACTAGACTGTGTAAATACTATTTTTCTGTATTTTCTTCTCTGAAATAGAGGCTGACTTTTTTCTTTTGCAGAATGACATAGGGGCAACTTATTTTGAAACAGATTCTTTTTAGCTACTAGACTGTATCATTAGCATTCTCCATTAGTCAGGAAGTATTAAAAATTAAAGTCCAGCAAAGGGCTACATTATGAAGAAACAGTTGGAGATGTTATATGTAAGTTACCTGGATACTAGATGGCCACATTTCTGGGCATTAACAAACATGCATACTCTCCTATCATTCACATACATGCATCCTCTCTTGCTTCTCTCTTGCAATGGAGAGAAACCTTTGTGGAGAAAGGATCTGGCGGAACGCCTCCTCCCACCTAGATCTACTCGTATCACTCGATCCAGCCAGGAGGGGCGGCTGAGGAGCCTAACGCCAAGGGAGGTCCGGAAAGAAAAAACAAGAAACCAGGCCTTCTCGGCAGTGGCTCCTCGTCTTTGGAATAATCTCCCCTCCGAGATCCGTTTGGCCCCTTCGCTGGGTATTTTCAAAAGCCAACTTAAAACCTGGCTATTTAGGCAGGCCTTCCCTCCGGGCACCACTTAATTTATCTTTTTATCCTCCATCTTGAATGATTGTTTATTGTTGTAAAATTGTTGCTACATTTCAATTGTTTTACTCTATTTGTTGTGAGCCGCCCAGAGTAGACATTGTCTAGATGGGCGGCATACAAGTTTAATAAATAAATAAATAAATAGATCTCAGCTGAAGACTCATTCTTTAGTTATGAGGATACAGTAGCTCTTTTGCTCACAGTTTAAATGAGTTTTGATTCTTGGGGTAGATCAAGAGATGGGGCATAATCTGGATTTCTGGCATGTAGTGGCGGTGGCACACAAAATGTGTATGGAGGCTGCTGGTAGTGATAGGAGAACTGAAGTAAGAAAGAAGAGTACAAGCAAATAATAGAAAGCACAGAAGGAAGGAAAGGCGGGTAATTTACTGTCTTACAGAGATACTAGTTATGGTACTGGGTAGTGCTATCAAAGAATATAGCTGGTCTCTGGCCTACCACGGAAAAGTGTGAGGGCCCTTCTTAAAATTAACACTTTCATCTGCTTGAGTCTTCTCCAACTAACACAGAATAACAAATAATACCTGTACTGCGGCCCAAACACACACATTTAAATAACTGGTCCAAGTCGTATTAGTTATACGTACCAGCTAATAAACTGCAATAGAATTGACATGCTGTTGCATGCCAAGTTGTGTGACTTGACAATACGACAGCAAATGCCCACATTGACTTCTTAACATGAAACAGTTTGTCACCAAGATTTACTCTGGCAGGTGTCACTAATAGGATTTGGGTCAATATGAACTAACAAACTATCTATCCAACCAACCAACCAACCAACCAACTAACCAAGGCTATTCTTTAAACATAACGGTTTAGCCATTTTGTGTTTCTCTTGTGCCTCCTATGTGAACCTGGAGCCATCATGTAACGATTTTGCTTGCCTGTATTTTTCATAGACTGCATTTCACATAGACTTTGGAAAGGCCTTGAAACCCATATTTTTACTTTAATGCATTTCTCAGCCACCTTTCAAGATGACAGACTTCCCAAGCTCTCTTACAATGTCAGATGATGCAGAACTTAGAAAACATACCTTTTCAACACCTCCCAGAAACTCTGTTGCTGGCCAGGGAATTCTGGGAGTTTTACTCAGAAAATGTAACTTTCCCAACAATTGCGATGCTGACTCTAAATTCCATGGTGACATAATAAACATTATTAAGCTGTGTATGTTTGGAGATTTTGCTGTGGAGATGTGATCCCCACCATCCCTAAACTAAACTACGGTAGTTAAACATAAACTATTAACATTATTTTTTTGAAAGAACATTCATGACACGAAGGACATGAAGACTTCTGCCATCTGGCACCTTCCAGATGTGTCCAACTACAAGGTTCATATCCTTAGCCAACAAAAACACTGTCATCGAGGTGAATGCAATATTTAACCCGCAGGTATTAGACTGGTTTTCTTCTGTATGTTCTAAAGAGCACCAGAAGTGGAATTATTTTACTGTAATATGTGAGAAAAAATATTGTTGCTATTTAGTGCTAATTATGGTAATCTTCTTAGGGGTCTGAACCTCCTTAAGTGATACGAGAATGAATCTGGGGAAAGGGCTCACATTAGCATTCCCAGTAGATCTCTGTAGTTCGTCTGGAAAATATATTGCAACATTGAGAGTGTACCTGCTCCACAGGTGTACCTATTCTGTATACTCCACTCAGTTTCTGGCTTGCAGCTGTGTAAGCAGAGATCACCCCAATCATGGCAACAGGGCTTCTGCCTACACAGCTGGGTAGTGAATACCCCCCTTGTACTAACAGCATGGAACAAGGATGATGCCCATAATGGACAGGTGCATGTACAGAAAAACTGGATTCTGGCCTCTGTCATTAAATCCAGTCTTGTTCAAGTCCAGGTTTTCTGAAAAGTCTTATATGCAATAAAGAAAGAAAATCATTTTTTAAAAAAAGACCACACTTTTAAAAATGCAAATGACAAGCCTCAATATCACTAACATCTAATCTTTTAGCACTTTAAAGTGTCAAAAGCAGGCTGCATGATAAATACTATCTCCCCTCGCTGACTATAAGCATAGCGCTATCATACATTTCTAATTAGACATAGTAGAATGTGGTTAACATCATTCCTGTGAGATTTATTATTAGTTTGTAGGGGCTTTTTAAAGATGAATTCTGCAGACACCAAAGACCACTGGAGTCCAATCACTTGAAGCACTGGCAACAGAAATGTGTCTGCCTGTCAAAAGGGTGGCTATCAATTATAAACTGTAAATGCATTCCTCCTTACACTTTGTTTTGTTGGTAGCCGAGTTTTTAAGTGGTGCACCTGGGATTGGAGAGACTGTTTTTTTGTATTAAGCTGGAGAATCTTAAATAAAAACAACTGTCCAACAAACAAGGTGGGAAAACAGATGCCATAATTGTTTTAAAGCAATGCCTAGAATAATCATGTTGCAAACATTATATCCATACTGAGCCTTCTATATGCATCATAATTATTAAAAAAACTCATTGTATGGGGGACATTTACACCAATCTGGGTCTAGCTTATTCTTGTTAGGTGGCTTAGCAAAATTTGCAAGACAGCTGTTAAATGGGAACAGGAAATAATGAAACAGTTGCAAAATACAGTACATGAAAGCTAGCAGAAGGACGCAATTACACTGCTCAGTAGAAGAATCTAATTTAAGAAAAAACATCTCAGGAGCAAAGGTAGTTGTTTTTTCTTTGATACAAGCACATAACTCTCATTAGTGTTAATAAGACTTGTGTGCACGTATCGAGGGGGGCATGCTTTTGCAGAGATTAACAGTACCTTGTTATGGCGACTAAAGGAGGCACTGTCACTCAAAGACTCTGTCTGCTGGTTAATTAAGCAGGAGCCTCTGTTGTCAATCTGGGGAGGCAGAGCTTCCTCTTCTACCTCCAGCCAGGTTGACACAAAGCCGATTGTCAAATGTCAAGAGCAACAAAATGGATGATAGCAATGTGAGAAGAAAAGTATGGGAGACAAGCTCCAACCTCCAAGTGCCCCAGGGCTGGGATGAGATGGGTTTTGACACAAGCACCAGAAATCTGACTGATTTCTTGCAGATACGTTTAGGCTTTGAAAAACATAGTTAACACTAGCTTTCCAAGAAAAGGCTCACGAAGTATATAAGCCACATATTCATTATTATTTTTTCTTAGCTGCAGGGGCAAGATGTACGACTAAGGACTAGCTAGTAAGATAACAAATATTCCCTCCCTACTAGAATGCCCAGCACAAAACATTCCATCAACAAAAAGTCCAATCCATAAAAGAAAAAAAAGCACAGAACAAAAGAGTAATCAAGAAAATTTATTTCTGCTTTGATAATGAGCAACAATTTCTTCATTCACTGTATATAAAACAGATTTCTCCCTGGATATGAAGAAATTAGGTAAATATATCCTTTACCAATGCTTTGTGGGAATATTTCTTAGCCATGGCCATGCTGGCTGTGGGATGCCGGGAATTGCAGTCGAAAAACTGGTGTTTGTATAATATTTGCTTAATTTGCTGTGGCTAACAGTGACTAAATGATGAAGGCCTGGAGTGTGTCTTGGTCATATACCTGGTCATAGGCCTGACCGTACAACTAAGATGTGCACTGGCACATCATCAAATAGCTCCAATTAGTAATGGCAGGTAATGCAAACCTTATACAAACACCAATATGAATTCAGTCAGTGTATTATAACTTAGAAACCAATTTCATAAGAACATGAAAATCTCACTGAAATAACCCAAATTTAGAGCATTACAAAACTGCCACATAAAGGACAAGATTTGTAAAGATTTGTGCCCAGTCAGAAAGGTCCACACTAACTACTCAACCATCCTACCCTGACTTCCCTGATGTGGGTAAATTCCAGGAGGGCTAAATGTGCTGATGAATGGGGAAAATCTTCCTGCCTGGTACCCTCCCATCATCTTAGTCCTCTCTGACTAAGCAGTGCTTCCAGTGAGTTACCAAAAATCCATAAAGTGTTTTGACATTTTTTATTTATTTATTCATAACATTTATATCCCGCCCCTCTAGTGCCAAGGCACTGCTCTGTGCGGCTAACAACAATTAAAATACCACAGCCCAATACCACCTACAAAGACATAATTAGAAAATCAATAAACATTAAAAACCCAAGTTATCCCCCCCAAAAGATGGAAACCTGGATGGCAAATCGAAATCAAGACCAACTCAGTACATGGGCCACAAAGATGTTACATGGGGAACATGTTCCCAAAGGCCTCTTTGAGCAGCATGGTTTTAACTTGTTTTTGGAAGGACAAGAGAGATGGGGCCTGGCATGTATCTGTGGGTAACACATTCTATAGTGTTGCGGCCACCACCAAGAAGGCCTGGTTCCTGGTGAGTTTTCTGAGCCTCTCTTGAGGTGGCCACTCACAAACGTGACATCTGGCTGGTCTGAGTGGTCCAGGTGAACAATCTTAGAGAGTGACGCTCTGTCAAGTAAGAAGGTCCCAAACCATTAAGGGCTTTATAGGTTAAAATCAGCACTTTGAATTTGGCACAGAAGCATAAAGGGAATCAATGCAGGCATGCCACAATTGGGGAGATATGATTGTATCTTTACGCTCCCAAAATGAACCAGGCTGCTGCATTTTGCACCTGCTGAAGCTTCCATATTGCCTTCAAAGGCAGCCCCACATAAAGAGCATTGCAATAGTTAATTCTAGAGATTACCAATGCATGGACCATGTTAGGGATTTCCTGTCCAGGTAGGGCTGTTACTGCAATCTGCCGGAGATGAAAGAAGGCAGACCTGGCCATGGCTGAAACTTGCTTCTTCATAGAGAGTGCCAGGTCCAGGAGCACACCCAAGTTGTGGCCTTGGTCTTTTAGGGGGAGTGTGACCCCATCCAGGCCAAACAAAATACCTCCTAACTGGGCAGGTTCTCCACCCAACAGCATGATCTCCAGTAGGAATACCAAAACTACCCACCAAACACACAGGCTCCTGGTAGATGATCAAGGTAAGGCCTGGTTTTAGTACCAACAACCCTCTTAGTCCAAAATAACCTAACCAAAAACTTGTAAATTGTTATGTTTTATTAAAGGTAGTGAAAAAGTCAAAAGAACAAAACTTCAGAAGCAGTTTCAACAGTTACAGGACTGTCAAGATTAAGCAGTCAAAAGATAACAGGCTAGAAAAATTACAGGACAATCCCACAAGAAAATAAGAAAGTTAGATAATCTAAGCTAATACTTACATAATGGCATAGCTTCAGCATAGTTTCAGAGCATATGTGGATTGCAAGTCATGCAGCAGGGCAGCAGGTAAGCATAAAGTTCTACTACAATATAACTAGGCTAAATTAAGTAACTTCTATCCCTCTTTTAATACCCAACATTCTAGTTTCCAGACTTTTCCAGAAAACCCTCCCATCAGGCATTACTTTCCCTGAAAGTAACTTCTTCACCCTTCCCCTCACTCAGTTGAAATAATTATTCCTAATTAACTCCATATCAAGGAGTGAGCTCAGTCCAACCTTGAAGTTTCCATTCTCACAGAGATAAGGCACAGATGACTGCTGCCTTCCAATTAATAGTGGGCACTTCCTCCACCTTTTCCCTGTCAGCTCATCCTAGGCATGAACTACAAGGCCTACGTTTTTAGAAGAACAATAGAAACCATGAGCCCTGGTTTCCCAATCTCTTGGCAGGATTATTAAGGCAAAGAGAAACATGTGGAGCTACAATACAGTATTGTTTTCTACTAATAGGATTTTGAAATATTTTATATATTCTAAGCATGCCTCCCCTCCACATACACACTAGGAGCTGCCAAAAATGTTAGCACTAGTGGTGTAAACAGTGAGTATTTGTGACAAACAGTGGGTGTTTGCAAACTGGCACTGCTTTGAAGCCTAGCCCAAGGCTCAGTAGACAAGAAACAGACTGTCCCAAAGGAAAAGGGATTATACATTTCATGTAGTGTTCATCAGAGTGATCCTATTTCATCCTTTGGATTTGACTAGTGGTACGCTCAATTTGCTTAAGAAAATTTTTATGCCACTTTCCTTTTTAAGAATTCCATCCATAGTCATTTATAATAGCAGCAACCAAATAACATACAGTAGCATCTATTAATAAAACAATAAAACAATTAAAAAAAACACACCAGTAGAATATTTCATTAATATGGAGAGGAGATGTAATGCCTGGATGAAAAAAATGAGCCTCCAGCTGATGTCAGAGCACCTCACACTACACGCTTACCTGATTGCTTTGGGGAGATCATGCTACATGACGGGTGCCCTAGCAGAGAACCTTTGCACTGCAATCAAATTAACATTACTAGGCAGCAGTACAGGAGCAAGTATTCATCCTGAGAGTGTAGAGATCAGAAAGGTCAACATAGAAGAAGGCAATCTTGCAAGATAACCTGGTACTGGAGTTCTTGTGACAAAGGTCATATAGCACTAATTTACTTTCCATGCAACATGGAGCGATTAAGTGCCTTCAAGCATGTTTGTGCTACTCTTCTAAAAAAACATTAGTGCCATTTCTTCATTGCAATCAATCATTCTGGTGGGTTATAATAAATTCCATAATATGGCCAACAACCCATATTGTGGATCAATAATTTCCTTCTTGTACACAATTATATTGAACAAGAAAAAGACAAAGAGTACAAAAGGCTCAGTTCAGACACACTGACATTGGTTGCTCATCTCACCTGGCAATTTTCTCAGCCTGAGTCAAAAGAGTGTCCTTAACATGTTAAAAAATTATTATGGCACTGCCCAATTTTAAGCTCCTGGGCAAGAGCAAAAAAGGATGGTGCTAGGTTTTTATCAGCAGCAGTATTAGAGGGAAAAAAGAGTTGCATACTACACCAAAAATGGTAATTCACACAAAATGCCATGGTTTTTGGCAAAATATAATGGATTTTGGGCAAAATCTACTTTTTTACCAAAACAAATCTCCAAATTTTTCACCTAAAAAGTTCTAAAAGGCAAACACCAAACTAAAAAGCATAAATCCTATTGTAACTGAAACCATTAAGAAGAAATCTTTTGAAATTTGTCATTCTTACCAGTTGGAATGAAATCAGTGAAGCTTTATAAGCCTACCCCTCACTTCTCCCTTTTTCTTAAATCACTGTTTCCTGACATCCACACAAAGAAACTTAAGTCCATAGAATTTTCCTGGTTTGGATTATGTGGGAATGTTTGGTTTAAGAATGCATTAAAGCTTCATGAAGGCTGGGTGTATGAGGTGAAGAGGAAAGGGGAGAGTCAAGGGGAAGGTCACACGGATGATTCCCAGTCCAATCAGCTATAGTTTATTTAAGTGGGTTTGCTGTGTCTTAATGGGACCTAGCAGGGTAAAATAAAATTTAAAATAAACACAGCAAACCATACAGGCATCTTCATGTGGACAGGACAGAAAAGCCCAGGCAGATTATTTCCAACAATTGCACGTACACTACAGTAAGTGACAGAAAAATCAATGACTGAGATGAATTAAAATATGTTGATAAATACCACACATCTGTAACCAATTTGTAAATAATTTAGCCACTGAACAGAGCTCTTCTTTCTATTCTCAGTCTATAAATTAACCATGAATGTTCTGAATCTGTTCATTATCAGCATTTATACATCAAATCCATGGTGGGATGACAATGTTCTAAAATGAACTCCATGATGCCCTCCCTTCTTCATCCATCCTTCCACTAGTCCAACATTTGCTATACAAGCAAAGCTGTTTGGATAATGGTATAATGACACAAAATGGTTGAGACCAGGCAGCCAACCGACAACAACATATAGGGTTGCTAGCAAATTGTGTCAGCATAATTCAGGTCAAGATAGGCAATTGCATCAAATCAGAATATTGTTCAGAAATTGCAGGCAGTCTTATTGAAATCTGCACTGCTTTTGTCAAATCTGCTAAATGTTCTTCTACAAAGTGTTAGAGCTTTCAGTACCATACAAACAACATTCTGTGCTCTTAAAATATTTTAACCCATTTATGTCAAGTCATCTCATACAAATCACATTCAATCCAACATCATCTTTCTAGGCCACACATCTACTATGAACTTTGAAAATTTCCTTCTTCCTGTTTCATTACAGATCACAAGAACAGAAGTTTTAATACAGCAAAACCATGATGCAATGCAAATGAAACACGCATGAGCAAAAACATCTTAGGTCTTGAATTAAAAATGAGCTGAGGGAGCACTGAAGGTTGAAAGCAAACATAGAAATAGGTCATGAAAAGTCTGGTAGAAGTCTGTTACTTAAGGCCATGGAAAGGTAATAGGGCAACATGACTACCCCGTGGGTTTTGCACATTTCTAGAACCACCTAAAATGCCACTGACAAGTAACGGCTACTTGAGGTTGCAATCCTGTACTCATTCATCTGGAAACTGACTCTGAGCTCACTGGGATTTCCTGCTTAAATAGAGTCCCAATCCTGTAGACTTGAAAGTGGCTTGACTTCTGAGTCCAACTGCTGACTGCATATGATTTGACATCAGTTCACAATATTTTCTCATTGTCATCTCTTCTCAGTCTGACCAGTCTTGGTCTTTCTTGTTTAAATTGCTCACCCATTGCAGACATTTGTTTGTTTGTTTGTTTGGTCTCTATACCCGCCTATGTGACGAAAGGCCACTTTGGGTAGTTCACAACATGGAAAATGGTAATAATAACAATTTTAAAAATAACAACGTAGCTAGAAATTAAAATAAAAACAAAATTGACAGTACATTAAATAAATTAAAAATAATTATTAAATTGGTGGCAATTAAAACAAGTTAGTGGCTAATAGGTTCAGCATCCATAATTAGCTTATGGACTTCAAATGAGTAATATCTGTTCACTTCTTGATCTCTCCTGTTTCAGTTTTCCCGGTGAAAGCATACTATTGATTTATATAAGATATTTTAACATTTTCAGCATTATTTTTTTCAAGCTATAAATCTCAGTCATATTTTCTTCCCTCCCCTTGCTAATAAAGATGGAAATGAAACTCTCTTTTTCATTATTTTCCTTCAGTCACACAATTTCCTGTCACCTTAATACTCCTGCTCTGCAACCTTACTGGCAGGAACTGTGCATAACACTGGCCGGTGATATTTAGTACTAAAGAACAACAGGACATAGACACATAAAATGGAAATCATGATAAAATCCTGGGGCCTAAAAATGCAACAGATAGAAGCTTTTTATGCCATGGGAAATACAAAGCAAACATCTGAGATTCAGCAAATGTTTATGTGATAACAGTTTCCCCCCCTCAACTATTCCTTTCATCACATGGTGCGAAGTCAGAAAAATAACTAAATACTTCACGCTCCATTGTCAGTTTAGTTGTTATGAAACCCGAGTAAACTTTTGAACAGGATTGTACAACTTTACCACTTCATACCTAAATGTGGGAAAAATATTTCTGAAACATTGTAGGTTGTGCTAGTATAGTGATTGGCTGCAACACAACTGCAGAACAACCTTCCCCAACCTGGAGCATCTTCCAGATGCTTTTGCTGTATGACACCCAGCAGGCACTAGTCATCATAGTTAATAGACATGGATGAAAGCAGCTGAAATCTGACAACATCTGGAAGTCACCAAATTAGAGAAGTCTGCTTTGTAGAGCATTATTCTGAAGAGCTGCTTATAGAAGACAAGATTCGTTATTTTGCTATGAATCTATTGCAAGCAACTATATAGTCAAATGTATCAGCTCCTAGATTTCCAGCAACGTATCAAAAAAAAATCTGCCTTATGTTTTGTACTCTAGAAACATATTGTTAGCTACTTAAGGGACTTGAATAATATTTAGTAGCTGCATAATTTAATAGCACACTAGACCTCATCACTGGCTACTGTTATTCTCACATGAAACATAGGAACAGCTGTATAAGAAAGTTTACAGAAAGCTTTTGTCAAAAGAATAAGGACTAGATTAAGGTACGTATGTTTAGTTTTAACAATGAATACATTAAAACACACACACACACACACAGAGATAATGTTGCAGTGTGGTGAAAGGAATATCTGTTCTTCACTGAGCTGTGGAGAATGAAAACAATACTCAGATCGCTTACAAAGAAATCCGTTCTAAAACCTTCCCAACACCTATGTGCATATATATTCTTGCAAGAGCAGCTGCAGCCTGAAAATGTAACCTTGGGAGTGGCACAACAGTAAGCACTGTTTATTACTCACACACATTTACACTAAAGCTCTTGGCTGGACATGTTCTGAACTTTTAACTGGTGGAACATCTTCCCGCCTCTAGGGGTTATGAAGGAGGCCAATGGTACAGGAGAAGGGCTGGGAACCTGTTGCTCCTGTGCCAAATCCAGCTTCCTGGAACTGGCTGCAACCACCTGAGTCTGTTGTGATAAAGGAGGGGAAGCACTTCAAAAAATTAAAGCAATGTGGCTGCTACTACTAACACTCAAAAGGTACTGTGCAGGTATGCTGTCAGTAACTGAAGGGGTGGCAAAACCCAAGGTGGATTGCCTAAATTGAGGATTTTGTTGTCTGAACATGGTCAGCAAGATCCTCTGCATGGCAGTGCAATGCTAAGGCACACAACATGGAGCACAATAAAATTATAGTTCTTCTAACTCAGTTGTCCCCAATCTGGTGCCCTGCAGTTATGTTTGGCTACAACTCCCATTCCCCTCAGCCAATGCGGTCAAAGAACATGCTGGCTGAGGGTTGATGGGAGTGGCAATTTGACAATCTAGAGGTCATCTAGCTGCTAGGGAAGGAGCCTGCCATAAGGTGGTCAAGTTCATAGTCCGGGGTTCTTTCAGACCCCTTGGGTCTTCTGCAGCCCATATTCTTCCCAGACAACCAAGACAACAGTGTTAAAAGCCCTGGTAGAAGGATCTACAATGCTGTCCTTTCTCATATCTCAGCTGCTTCAGCTGGAAATGGAGAAGGCACCTGGGAAAAGGAACTCTTGGACGATTAATTGAGAAATCAAAAACATGACAATGGCACACCGTTCTGATGGCTGGTGGCATTTAGAGAAAAAAGAGTCAAAAAGCTGGGAGTACTGATGGCACTGCAAAATGGTTTGGCAGGTGTGATCACACATCAGCTTTGCCCATGTTACAGTATAATGTTATTATCACTATGATACTGTTCCTATGAACGCCCTTCTTCTTTTCAGAAAAGAGTTCTTAAAATGGTGCATAAAGCCATTCTCAGAATCCACTTGGGAAAAGGTGCATTATAAAGCTGACTAGTACAAATACCTGCAGAAAGCTGAATCTTGCTGTCAACAAGTTGCCACTAAAATTCTGATCAAGCAGCACAATCGGCATGCACAATACAGCTACAGTATGTTCAATGTCTGTTCAAACGCATACATGGTTCCGGCCTGTATTAATCTTCAGTACCTCTAATTGCGCCTCGGAAGTACTTGAAGAGCAGAAAGTGCAAAAAACGAAGAGCAGTGCAACCGGATACCTTTGCTCCTTAATTGAAATGACTTCTAACCCAGCTCCCAACATTTGAAGAATATCCCCCCCCCCCCGCAAGTAGTTATAAGTGATTCAGAAAATCGCACCTTTCTCTCACAGCGCTCACTGGCATTTATTTCTGATGCTCTGCGCTGTAACTGTGTCAGAGTGCAGAAGCTAAATAAGGTCAGGCCTTGCAGGGAATTTCTCAAAATAATAAGTAGACAGGTTTAGAAAGTAGTTATGAGAGATGGGCAGAAACCTGTGTGCAGCCTTATTTAAGAAGCTCTAAATATGCAATTAAGATAAATGAAGAATAGCTTCTTGCTAGGAGGCAATCGCCAATCTAGTTGAGGGCAAAGAGTATATATTAGAACCACATGGAAAGTAATTGCTCAATAACCAGGGCAGTCGTTCTGTCAACAGGTCATCATGTAGGACTCTCAGGCCAGAACAGAAACTAGCCCCAGGAGAGCTGCAACAGAAGTGGGATGACATTATAGCATCTTTGCCAAAGGGGGGAAAAATTAGCAAAGGCTGCAGAATCTGGTACTTTCTGCTGATGCAAATCAAAGCACGTACCATATTACTGGAAAAACAGAGGGCCAGGGCTGGCATGGCACCAGCCTTTATAAACATTAAGAAAACACCCTGAGAAGGCAGGTTCCCAGAACCCTAACAAGTATAAAGACTTGGGCATCTTTGGCAATGTTTATGGGGCCAGCAGAATTCTTCTTAGAATTCTGTTTCTCAGGCTTAGCAGTTCTTCACCCTCATGACTCTTGGCCAACACGCAAGACCCCAAATGTGAACACAGTGAAATCAGGGGGTATTGCAAAGTTTAAGAATGAAAAAAAAATCCTAGTCACAGCAGCTGAAAAAAACTCTGAATAGACTCAAACAAACAAACAAAAAAAGTTCACTGAAGTTGGTGTGAGGGCTCAGAGCAACAGGAAAGAAAATGCCTGCAACTTCTGAAGATCCAGCTGGGAGCAGCACAGCAAGGCGAGGTAGAAGAACATTTTCTGCTGGCATAGTTGAGTCTCACAGAGACATAATTCATTCATGAGGAGCATCTCCCTACTCCTACCTCTCCAATACCATTCTCTTCAAAGCTGCCAGAACAAGTCCTGAGAGGGAAACAATATTAGATGTACAAATAACAGATTTGGATGTGGGTGGTTGTAACAGAAGATGAAGTGCAAGTGTTTGCCCTAATATTTATGTCAAAGAGCTTATAGATTTGGGAAACAGACATAACAAGTAATATATTTAAAAATCTCCACAAACACACACAAAAAGGCAGCATGAGAAAATCTGGAAGCAAACTAATGCAGCCATTCAAGATAGTTAAGTGCCCCTATTCTGCTTAAAATACTCCTACCGAAACGTTGACCTGCCAGTAGGAAAGAGGGCATGGCACAGCCTTCATTAGACTCTAAAGTTTGCAACACATGATCATGGTAGCATCCAGAGCTTTAATGAACCACTTGTCCCACTATGGAGTGCTCATAAGAAGACTAATGTCATTAACTGACCTGAAATCCAGTGTCTGACCCAATTCTGAGACAGATAAGTAGTTCACTTACCTTTTAAAATATTTAATTATGTACAAGGCAATGGGTTGCATGTGTACACAACTCAATGGAAATATCTATCTGCCCATTTCCCTCCATGAACAGGATTGGTTGCAAAACTGGCAAGCCTCGCTAAAGGATCAATAGTATGACTGGGTTGTGAAGGGTCCCCTGGTAGCACAGTTACAGATGCCCCACCTAGATATAACAGTTAGCCTAATCACTGCCATGTTGCTTTTGACCCATTTAGCCTAACTACTGATTGCTATCTTGCCTCTGTGCTACTGCTTCCATCAGGGAGCTATACATACTGCAAAACATTTACAGGAAGAAGGATGTGGGCAAGAGAGCAAGATAGGAACGCCAACCACAAGAGGAGATAAGAGAAGAGATACATACGCTTATCACCTGTGCTACAATTAAACCACAAAGTAAAGGTGGGTGGGGAGCGGTCAGGTATGGAAAGGTATAAAAACAAAGGGGTTGGGGCCGCCACCCACAGCCTGCATGCCGTTTGTGAGCTGCCCTGTTGCTTTACTCAGATGAATAAAAGAACAGTTAAAGGATCTCCTCTTTGTCTTAATGATTGGCATACCCCTGAAAAAGACAAAGGAAAAAAGGCTCGGTTAGCGGAACCCAACAGTTGCACTAGTGCATGTCTCTACTTTGTGTGTCAGAAACTGTCTGGGGCTCCTGTAGTTTGGGAGAGGATGAGAACAGAACACTGGTTAATTTAATAGACATGACATAGAAGGAATCTCCAGTTTAGAAGTAAAATTCTGGCTACCTTCACACAGACAACAATAATAGGGGACCTGCTTCTTTCTGATGCAGTGTCATATGACTGACGGGTAGAAGACAAAGATAGAGCCAATTGTGTAGGAAAGATTGACAGGATAAGGCATATACAGTGGTTAAACTGCAGTACTGCAGTCAAAAATTCTGCTGACAACCTAATCCCAGTGGATTGAAGGAGCTCGCTCAAAGTTAACTCAAGTCTTCCATCCTTCTGAGCTTGCTATACCGAGTGACCTAGCTCACTGGGTGGGGTTTGAGCACAATGTGCACCCAGCACAATTAAACTGTAAACTGCCTAGAGTGCTTTAAGCACTATGGGGCAGTATATAAGCAGCACACTTTGCTATACATGTGGATGCATTAATCACATGCATGAATGACACGTATTTCTCTGCGATATGAAACCTGGACATTTCTTTTGTGGTTACGTGAGCACCTCTCCTGATAATTAAGGACTGTGCAGGAAAGTAAACTGGCACTAAGACTATACCTGATCACGGTTACAGTCACTTCACCAGCTTTGCAGAAATGCTTTCTCTCATTCCTTTGCTCCCCTCCTGTTCCTATGTGACTAGTAGGAGGGATTCACCAATGTTTGTTTCCATGCAGCAAGAAGGCACAGTAATGCATGCTCTACCACCGATTCCCAACACTCCACCTTTCCTCATATGACCAGAAGCAGTTGGTAAGCTTTAGCTACCACTTGTACCGAGCCATAATTATTAATGCCCTCCAGTCAGGCTGGCGAAGACACTCTGGAAGTCAAAGTCCTAGAACGTAACCATTCCAAGCCCTGGTCTGGATTGACAAACAGTAATTAATATTAACTGTGGTCAATTTTAAACAAACGACAACCCATGGTTTCCAAATCTGACCTGTTCAAACCCATGGTTGGTCACACTGAACACACTTCTTTGAGTTCAGAGAACATGGGAAGCTGCCGTTATCCAAAAGCAAAAACAAGAGCCTCTGTGCTTCTCCTCTTGGCAGCCCAGGAGAAAGGGAGGGGAAGGAGATGGCCTGGGCCAGCACATTTTTGCTTGTTTGCATTACATCATTGCATGGTTGAGCAGGAAGCACACATGTGGCTGAAGACAGCCTTTGCTTTAAAAACAGCAGCAGCAACAACAACAACATCCCAGCGTATTATTTGTAGGTCTCAAACAAAAAAACTGCAATACGTAAGGTAATTTTCCCAAACAATAAAGCAAAAGTTAATTAATATCATTAACAGAACATAGCTCATGTTTAGGGAACAAAGTTGGACCTTCCCAAATTGTCCTGCTCTCCCTCCTCCTAAGGTGTGTTTCGTTTTGTTTTGTTATCTTATATCTGGAAAAAGTATTCCATGGAATAATCTGTCGATTTTCAATCTCTCTCAACCTAGATATCTAAGAGTTGGTTTGCAACTCTACAGTTCTTAAAGTTTTTATGAAATTGAAGTGACGGGATAATGCTCAAAGTGTATAGAAAGACAAATGAAGTCAGTGCCATATGTGATTCTCTAAAATGCAACATACATCTGGATTCCTCATGTCATTAGGAAACTGTTTGGCAGGTAGCTTAAGAGTTTCATTCTTAAATGCATGCTGGATGATTAACTTAGAACATTTTCTCTCTACTAAATAAGACTGTTTACTGCCAGCAGCATAATTCTTTGGTTAGAAATCATATGTCATTGACTGTAATTGTCAGACTCTAAAAAAAACACATATTGATACCATGCAGAATTAGTGTATTTGTGAAGTATGCACCTAATGTATAAGCTTGACTGTCTTTGATATTCAGATGTTGACAGACTGAAAAAACACTTCTAGAGGAATTTCTCTGATAGCAGCTGAGCTACTTATCGGCCTGGCCAAGTCCAGAACAGGGATGAAGAGATCCCCTCTTCCCTTCTTCAAGCCATAACACCAATTCAAAGCCAAGAAGATTTTTTCCTACAAGCAGGCAGTATTACAAAATTTGCAGATTCTGTACTTTCTTTCAAAACCCAGTGGAGAACAGCTGTAATCAGCTATTCAATAAAAGGGTAATCTAAATCTATGAGCAGAGTGTGCAGGCTAGACCCACCAGCATCCTGGTTCTAGCCCTCTTGTATGTAGAGCTAAATCTGAAGAGAGAAGTAGCTTCTGCCTACAGGGGCTCTCCATGATCACATGGAGATGTTTACTCATAGCAACCACTCACCTCTTCAGATTTAGCACACCACTCATGACAACAAGGATGGAGGAGGCAAGAACTAACTGTTTCCCTCTGCTCATGTGTTAGGACTGATCTCTCCTAGAATTCCTGATAAGGCTTGAGACTACAGAAATGAATTTGGGCGTGACTCATGTGAGAGTGGAAGGCAAAAGCCAAGCTTTGATGTATATGTCCGCTGGGTCCTGATATTTCAGCCAGAACTGTCAATCCTCCCTCCCTCCTTCAGTCTTTGCCTATACCCTAAAATCCTGCAGTGGAGGACCGGTGCAGTTTTTTTGATACCACAGAGGGCTACAGCAGGAACAGAAGGAAACTCCAGTTCTGGTGGTATTGGAGGCAAAGCATTGGACAGAATCCTATTACTTAATATTAACATTACAGCCAACAAGACCAGATCCTTTCGGTATCTTAATGGAATAAATGGACCAGCCTAATGTCAACAGAAAATTAAATATGTAAATCATTTTTCAATACATATTCATAAGCAGGTAGTTATGAGTTCACTGTGCCAACAGAGGATTTATAATCTTCACATACAGAGCTGGCAGGGAGACTGGAGTGCATTACTGATCAGGCAGACTGAGAACATTAACTATACATTTGTTGACATTTTTCTGTTTATGCTCTTTGTTTTAATTTCTGAAGGCTACTGGTCTAGGTACTCAGGGGATGTAAATAAAATATGTTTCTACTTTCTTCATTTCTACAATGCATAAATGTTGCCATTTGTCCCTTTTAAGAAAAGGAATTTTAAAAAGGTAACTTTAGCAATCTATTTAGCAATCAGCCATTAATAGCAACTGTAGATTACAGGAATTAGTTAAGGTCTGCAAGAAGGTTCTTAGCAATGAATGACAAAATCTGTAATTTAAAATGTCTGGATTAAGTTGGAAGTGAGGACTGCTATAATGTGCAGGACATAAGCAACATTACTTTATTACTGTTTAAACTGTTTCCAAATTACTACAAGTCTTTCAAGGCATAACAATAAAAACACAAAATAATAACAGTAGTAATGTTTAAGAACAGCTGACACAAGGCTACCAATTAAAGTCTTCTATAAACCATTAGTCTTGCTTTTCACAGATTAATTAACCAATTAAAATATTATAGTTTCTCATCACAGATGTTTTGAGGATATGTAAGGAGACAATAGACTCGACTAATCTTAAACACGTTGCTTGGATCAAAGGAAAGCGAAAGAGGGCTTATGTCATCAGCACTGAAAGTCTTTTCAAAAGGAATAGATCAAGCTCAAATCTGAAAGTCTGTGGTTAATGAATTAATTTGATTCCAAATTTCATATGGGCTTTCTCCTTTCAAGACTGACTTAAGGGAATTAAAGTCTATTTTCTGACTCACTTTTAAGCTCTCCAGTCATCCCTGGATACTAGGCAAACTAACACTTCCAAACTGAAGAGACCTTGACAAATTGCTTAAGCCATGTGACCCCCTACTTTACTGCTAGCAGTTCCTCCCCATGGCACAGGGCTAATGTTTCAATCACTGAACCAAGACAATGGAGATGAGAGACATTTCTGTGAGTCATAATCAGGAAACTGATGCCCCCATGGGACAGACTACAAATTTTGGGGAGAAAGCTCATGTAAGCAGACTCTACTCCAATGGTAGAGTCATCTTAAGCCAGCACTTCTGAAAGTGGTAGCCTGCAAACCAGTGCTGTTCTGCAAGCCATCAGTCATCCATCCACAGCAGGTTGCCAAGAGAGAGAGAAATATGTTTTCAGAAATCTGACCCTGGTATGCCATAGTGCCACAGTTCATACACTCCAATACTCCAGGTGACATCATGTTCTGCAAAGCATCATGCATGCAGAAATACCTTGCATCTTGAGGCAACATGTGACCAGAAGCTCCAGGCACCTGCACCGCCAAAAGGTCTCAGCAACGTAGTTTTCTTGGGACAGGTATATGCACAGATGCGTCCAACAGCTGAACCAGTGACCTGTACTATTTTCAGTATCCCAAGCATTTATTTGCTTGCAATTTTAAAATCAGCCTTATAGTGAACATAAAGACTGTGCATTCCTTCCTCTTTGTAGAAATCACTGTCATCATTCTAGATAACCATCAACTGGGTCACAGCTCAATAAGCTAGTAAATAAGAAGCAAGCTCACCTTTCACATTAGTAAAGGTTAGGTGTTTTAACTTTAGCATGCTTACTGAATACAAATTAGTAACATTTTTTCTTTTTGTTTTCAAACTAAATGTTGTGGTTTTCTTTTAATATTTCAATATATATTTGGTTAAAAAAATCAGATTTATTTCTCCGATGTCCCTCTTTCCCCAGTTGGAAACCTTATATTGGTTCCTGGTACACGGGAAATAAAACTGCCAGCCTGACATATCGGATGGTTGGAGAAGCCTTACCCGCAATGCTCCAGGGGACCTACCAATGGAATCGCCTTATTGCCTCCCACAAGACTTGCATTCCCTGTAAACAGGTCCATAAATATTACTGGCCTGGTAAGAGTGCAGTAACTGGCTGGATAGCTCAGTGAGCTGGAGTAAATGGCTGGGGAACCAGGAGTCAGAAGTTCTCTTCTTTCCCACTCTGCCTCCTGGAAAAAGAGTCAGCTATTGTGTTCGTGGGACCATTCCCTGATTCTAGAATGCTACCAGAAGGGAATGATAAACCATCTCTAAGTACTTGACATTGAGGAGACCCCAGCAAGAGCCACTAAAAGTCAGAAGTGGCTTGATGTAACATAACTAGCTCAAAGAGTAGCAGCCACATGGAGGGCAGAGCCCTGCTGTCAAGATTACCATGGAAAGAAAGCAGAGGCTGCCAGAGGAAGGCGCTGAAGCTCTTCCACCTTCGCATGCACGCCACTCATTCATTTGCACAGAATTCCTTGCCACTTAGAGTGCCCAGCTGAGTTCTTAAACAGCAGGCCAATATAAAGGGCACTAGAGGGGGGAAACCGGAGGAAGGGATGACAGAAATGTTCAGAATCCATAGAAGTATCCATCCTGCCCTGTGTTTAGAATTTAGTCAACACTGTTTTTAAAAAATCAACTCAAAAGAAAAAGGGTTTGGTGTCGTAATCTGAAACCTATTTGCACAATTTAACTTGATCCTGGACAGAAGAGATCATAGGCAATCTAGTTATGTAAAGTAACCCCTACTTTTGCAGTGCAAAGTAAGGACCTTTTCTTCTGATTTTCTCTTGCACATATGGTTTAAATACTCTGTGCTAACTGCATGTGAACCTCATTTACAGTCACACAAGGGTATTGCACACAGTCACTAGGCCCTGTGCAGCACTTGCCAACATTGTAAATCTTCCTTCAGCTATTGCAATTTAATAGAATTGTTTCCTGTTAAAGAAATATCTTGTTCTCTATCAAACACATACTAATGTCTTCTCAAGAAGCCACACTCACATCTCTAAACCGGCAGCTTGATATAAAATGCTGGGAAATGTGGTTCCAATTCCAGGCCATTCTAGCCTTTTCCTAATTAAACAATATGGGAGGAACAACCTTTATGTGGGAAAGTGATTATTACTGGCAAATTCTTGGGGAAAGTACTGGACATTGATGTCCATTGCCAAAGATGAGTATTAAATATGAAATTAATACTCATTTCAGTGGCTTCATTATTCTGCTTCGGTTTCATGCTAAAAACAGTGGTCACCCATTTTAATGCTGCAATATTCTGTTGCAGATAGATTTCTAATTATTATTAAAGAGCATTAAATAAATGGTAGAAAAAGGGACATTATTATGGGCCATGCAGAAGTAAACCAGTTGTGATCCGTTGTCTGTATGTGGACAATAAGCTCTAATTATATGAGCTTATTGTCCACATACTGTACAAATATATGAGGATGGGATCCTGTCAGCCCTGCCTCTGCCACCGTTACTTTGCTTGTGTGAAGTTTAACGTAAAGAGTATCCTGTATGTGCAGAGGCTCTTTACACTATCTTGAACCCTGGAAAACTAGAGTTTAGAATTGCATGGAGAGTCTCTGTACACAGAGGAGTCTCTCTGCTTCTGATATGTTACTTTTCATGTGAGCACAGCAAAAGTGGAGGGAAGGGAGCTAGCATACGCTCTCACACATGTTTACTTAACCAGTGTACCTACAGTCAATTACAATTTGAACCCACGGCTTATATGAGAAAAATGCACAGGAAATACTGGACCTCAAACATTCTTTTTCCCCTTTTTTATTGGAGAAAAGAAAAAAGAAAGAAAAAAGAAAAAGAGTTCATGTAACTCACCACCAGGAGTGCAGGAAGGAAAATACTAATTTATATCATACGCTGGAGCTTTCTAGCAGATCAGTGTCAAATTATAGATAGAATCTCTGTTTCTAACCAGTAAATGCTCATTTAGTTTCAGTACATTACTGGGAGACTATATACTGATTGTATGGAGTCGCCAATTGGGAGATTTATGGCTACGCAAGGGCTTCTGTTTGCAAGAGTTTGCAAAATCTGAGCAGGTCTGTTAATGAGAGGATGTTTCGGGAGATCACTAGTTCATAAAGTAGCCGTACATCAGAAGCAACTTGGCAGTATGTTAACAACAACAACAACAAGGGTTTTGTGGCAGCAAGATGCTTGCTGCTATCACTTTGGCAACACGAAAAGGCAATACAGAGTCTCCAGTCATCTTGAACAAGGACTACATGGGGTCTGGGTTCACCCTTCCCCTGCTTTTGTCTGCTTTCCCCCCTGCCCTCCTCCTCCTTTGTATTGCATTATTATTGTCTTCACTAGCTAGCCATTATCATGTGTAATGCACAACCAATTAAGATGGTCCACCCCAGGAGGCTGATGGATTCAAATGGCTTTCTGATGGCTCTTGGAGTTTCCTGTCACCTCAGCAGGTGATTCTGAAATGGTCCAGTTGGCCTCTGGAATGGAGAAACGGGCAGGGCCACTGACATGATCGGCCCTATGTGGCCTGCCTGTGGAGTCAAACTGACCTCTAGTTTACCAGGGAACTGGCGGGAATAAAATCAGTGGGACAGAAACTACAGAGATGATGGCAGAAAATTTGCAGTGAAATTGATCGAACTAGGACCAACAGAAAAGCCTATTCTAGGGCAGCAGCAAAGAAGAGGTTAGTCTTCTCTGCCACCACGGCATCTGCACAAAGTTTTGTGGCAGAGTTATTTCAAGCACTCAATGGCCTATTACAGTGTTTCCCAACATGAGGGCCATGACCCCGAAGGGGGCTGCAAAGTGTTTTCTGGGGGAATCACACGTCGCTGTACATGTGTTGCAGCCCTTGTTAAATAATTTCTCCCTTGACCTTTTGGAGCAGGATATAAGAGTTAGGGCACAGGTGTATGCATGAGAAACAGACCCTTTGTGGGAGACAGAAGCCATCCTTTCTGAGAAAGGATGACTTTACTTCATTAAAATGCCTTTTCATGCAAATGTGGTGGTGGGGTCACAGGTTACTTGTGGGTTGCGACTTGAAAAAGATTGGGAACCTCTGGCCTATTATATGCTGGCCCACAGGAAGAGAATGAAGACCACTCTATAGCCCACAGTGAAGAATTTGCACAACGTTTTGCAAACAAAATAGCTTGGGTCCACTCTGCCTTGGATGCTGTAGTTGATCCAGGTCCAGTGAATGTAACTTTGGCCTCTGCTTGTCCTGTGTTTCAGGTTTCAGTTTATGCAGCCTGAGGATGTGGACAGGATCCTCTGAGGCATAAGAGCTACCACGTGTCTGTTGGACCCTTGCCTGTCCTGGCATATAGAAGCTGCCAGGAAGGGCAAGTGAGTAGTAGTAGTAGTAGTGAATGCCTCCCTGCAACATGCCTCCCAGCATGCTTAAAAGACACAATAATAAAACCATTGCTGAATGGTTCCTTGAATGGGAACTACAAAGGATTAGGGGACTGGTAGTCTTCCTGCCCATTGGCCTCTCAAGAAATGACAAGTCCCCTAATTCTCTGCAGCTCCCACAGAGATTAGCCACTCCCACTCATTTTCTCCTTCTTCACAGGAACATAATGGCTCCTAAGAGAGGCTTCTTTCTACACTTGTGAAAAACCTGAAAACGTCTCTGAGGACTTTGATTTTGGGGCAGCAGTTCTCCGAATTGTGGTTGGGTGACTTCCTGGTGAATTCTGGGCACTGTGCAGATGTGATGCTTGTAATACACTACACTTAGCAGACAGTACTTTCCTCACACTGACTGCATAAGCTCTCCTGGTGGCAAGACTGGATCACATGATCTGAAATGTCTGTACACAGCTAGCACCTCATCAGATCATCATGACAGCTTCTAAACAGGATATAGTCTAGTGTAGCTAATTATGTACTCTTCCTCTTGCAAACATATCTGACCATTTTTTTTGATACTGGTTCTAACATCCTTTACTGTTCTAATTAGAATTACCAAGCAACTCACAATGTGAAACTGGCTATTGGTTTAGCCAACTGGTTTAGGGTAGTTGTATGCAACCTTGGAAGATCTAGGGGACAAAGTACCTGCTACAGGAAAGCATGGAAGTGCCTTAATTGCCAATTTTGGGTTTATTTGGGGGTGGGGAGACCCCCATGGTACTCCCTAAAAGAAAACCACCCATTCTTGGATATAATAGGTAACCCTGTGACAAATACCGGAGGGCCTGGCTTAGAAAAAGTAGAGTCTGTCAGAATCTTGGGCAGAGCGGTGTCAGGGTCTCACTGAAGAGAAGCTGTTCGTTAAGCAACATGCAAAGGTTCATTGAAGCCTTCTGACACTAATCAGGGAAATTCTCATCAACATCTTGGGTTCTGGTAGATGCTGGACTCCCATCTTTACCAGCATGTTGAGAGTTCTAGTCTGGCAACGTCTGGAGGGTCATGGTTTCCTCACCTTTGACAAAACAGGCTCCTCATCTAACCTGCAGCCACATCTACCTGTGGTATGAGAATCACAGGGGCCTCTGAAACTGAAGAGTCCACCTGGATTTTTCCCCCTATCAGTACAGAGTAGAGGATGGCCACTCTTGGCAAGGTGCCTCACTCCCTATCTGTGTTATCTTGGTCGCTGCAGGAACGTTGAGACCAAAGAACATGACAAATAGCTTAATTATACTTATTTGTAAATAGGGGGCAGAGCTCGTAAATAAAAATGCAGATGTAAAACTTCCATTTTGTTATTGGATTACTTTTCTCCAATCGAACGCTGTTATGAACAAATAAACCAATTAGTCTGATTGCCTCTGAATAGTTTTTCTTTATATAAAAATGGTTTATTTTAAAAATATTGTTTGAGATGTTGCAAACTCTGGGAGTTGAATATTGAAAAAAAAAAGAAGGATGTTTACAATTTGTATTTTAATTATTCTGAGTTGCTTTTATGGGAGAATGCCAGCAGAGAAATAAAATAAAATAAAATAAAATAAGCAAACATTTGTTATGTTTTATCACATTCCTTTAACCAAAGAGCTCAGGGCAGTTTACCTTACTTTCCCAGCCTTTCCCCTAACAAGAAATAGCCATCATTTGACAAACATGACCTCTGCAAGACAGGCGGTCTTGAAAGTACTGACAAGCTAGTAGTGAACTTTAAGTACAGAGAAATGTTAACTCTTCCATAGGTAGTTCAGTGGGTAGGTAGGTTGTAGGGTGGTGATCATCACTTTTTGGTTTTGGATTCCAAATCTCACAGTTCTCCAAAAATCTCCCAGGGAGAATTCTGGGAGTAGCTGTCCACAGACAGACACCTATATTTCACTAAGCTGGGGCAGGTCCTCTCTTCCAGACCGTCTTGGGCCTACTTACGATAGAAAAAAGGAAACTGCCCCAGTGCTTCCTGGGAAACCAAGTCTTCATGGGAGGCGTAATTTTTTTGGACATGCCCTATATACAGCTTAATAGGCGGCACAATTACACTTCCCATGAAGAACTAGGCCTCCCAGGAAGCACTCTGAGCAGTTTCCTTTTTGTACAGGTGGTAGGCCCAAGACAGCCTGGAAGATGGGGTGTGTCCCTGATGACTGAAATGTAGGTTTCTGTAGGCATCTGTCTGAGGGCAGGAACCCCCAGAATTCTGCCTGGGGAATTTTTGGAGAACCTTTTATGGGAGTTTTTTTAAAAAAAGAATGGCATATCCCTTATAGGTAGACAAGTAGGTAGGCAGATAGATAACTAGGATGCATTATATCTAGGTTCTCTATTGTTGTGATGTCTGTAATGTACAGAGCATTGGTTTGCTATTGTAGAGTGAGCACGATACAGCTTTTAACCAGCAGATTTATCATGACAACCCCTATCCCCAACAAATCAGACTAGTCAAATCACTTAAGAAGTGGCAACCACACAGTGTTATATGAGCGGTGATCTGCAGAACACAAAATGTTGGCCTAATTAGCAAAATACCATTTTTGAAACTGAACTGAATCAATTCTACTGCATATAAAAGTGAGTTATTTATTATCTTATTTCTTCATGAACCAAGATAAAACAATGATGGATATAATGACAGGAACTAATCAGAATTCATTGGGCTTCAACAGGATAGATTGGAATTCTCACCACATTTAAAAATTCTGTGAAATGATGGGGTGCACAGCTCTTTTTTTATTCTTTAACTAAGACCTCTCGCGGGCAATGTTTTAAAAACTACCATCTATAATTCTTTCAAAATACTCAGATCCTGAATGCTCAGGTACACTGGGATTTATGAACCAAGGGAGTGACTAAAACAATATATGTGCGGGGGTGGGGAAGAAATCAACACACTGTCGGTGCCTCTGTTGATACCACCAAGATAATCTCCAGACTCACTTCAAAAGCATAAAGTGGAGGCTTGCTCATTAAAGGTAGACAGAATGCAAGACTTTAGAATACGAAAGTGCATCACGACCACTCACGTATGTACACATGTGTATACTGCGGGTCCCGACTATACTACATAGATAGATATTTATCTATACACATGATACATTTTCATTCTCCCCCCTCTGGACCATTGTTTGTTTGTTGTTATGTGCCAATTCAACAAAGTAACTTTTTTCCATTCCTAAATAACAACTAATACTATTCCATTTCCCTTCCATTTCACCTCAGGATAACCAGTATCTTTGTGAATGCTTTTTTGTTATATGTATACTAGACTCTGAAGAATTACAGATGCCAAAGTAAATGCAGACTCCCGGAAAATCACCTACATTTACCTAGATCACAGAGGGAAAGGCCATTTAAAAACCCAATCTTTTCTCTCTGTTAGCACAGGAAATAATGAAAGCCCAGAATTGACAAAACATTTCCCATTCATAGTACAGCTGATAGGGTAATGAATTATAATGATAATTATGTTACTCACCATTAAAAGATTACTTTAGCAGAAATTGAAAGCTTTGTAGATGCATGGGGAGCAGGAGATAGATCACATATTACAACGCTCCACTGTGCAGTTTTGAACACCAGCATTTTAAAAGTCTGAATCAATTCTATTTCATTTCACCTGCTCTAAACATAATGCATTCTATTTATATCTTATGTGCTTAGGACAGAGAGCTGTTTATTCCATGGGGGGGGGGGGGGGGAGACTTGTCAAAAGGCTAGTTTATTCCTTATGTGACCAGAGAACTGAAGTTCTCTGGCACCCTGTAGGATAAGAGTCCCAGAGCCTTTCCTGGCTGGTGAGGCTTCTCCATGTACATGGTGGAGGTTCATCAGATTCAGCCAGGTGGAGAAATGGGGAGAGGCGGCCACAATTGAAACCACAGTAAATTTACAGGCAAGTGGAAAGACTGAAATAATATTTCACACAACTGCTGGGTAGGTTTAGGGTTTAAGTATCTGGCTGTTGAGCCAGAGGCTGAGAGTTAAATTCCCCACTGTACCTCCTTGACAGGGGCTGGACTCAGTCCATAGGTTCCCTTCTAGCTCTGCAGTTCTAAGATGATGATGATGCATAATGCAAGAATGACAGCTAACAAATTTCTATGGATAATTAGGTCCTAATTCTTTAAGGTCTTTTTGTGAGACAAGACAAAATGATTTTAATGGTATCAGATGGGCTTTGTATCATAACACACACTGCCACGAACATATAAATGTGACATTTCTCCATTGTCAAATTGGAACTAGTGTTGCATTAACTGTGCATACATCTTGTATGTTAACACAACTAATTTAAAGTGAAGTGTTGGAGGGCTGGCCTAACATTAAAATTCAATTACTAAGCACTCTGTTTTGTTGAACTGGAACTATCCTTGGTTTGTCAGTCTGAAGAAAGGGACCTTAACTTACAAAAGCTCAAAGAGAAATGTTAGTCTTAAAGATGTCTCTGTGACATCTTTAAGACTAACTCTGTTAGTCTTAAAGATGTCACAAACCTTTTGCTTCATTTTGTTTTTCAGTTCTACATACGGAAACAGATTAATATGGCTATCTCTTTGAAAATTATTCTTTCAAGGTTACAGGTTAGTTTCATGATCATTGAAGAATGTGCAGGATTAACGTTCGGTGCTGCTTATGCACCATGGGTAAACAGACATTTTCACAAGAGAGTACTTTATCATGATACACAGGAGCATAACAATCTTCAGTATAAAGGGACTTGTTAAAACATACCATCTGCAGCCTCTCCATCAATTTCAGCGTAACTACATGAAGTCAATGAAGTACCAAAATGAAGTACCAAAATGTTTGATTCACCTTCTTGTCCCTTCTTCCAAGTATGTCTCTGCACTTTACACAGAACATGAGTAGAACATAAAAGGAGGGGGAGAAGATCACTGTAAATAAAACCCCAAACTCTCTCAACAATTTAAAACAGCTGCCTAAACTTGAGCAAGAATAATGTTGGCATATGCAGTATTTTAAAGAACCTTTGTTTCAAGGTATAACAAAAGGCAGCACATGTATCTACCAAGCAAGACATTCAGGCCCTGCATGAAAACCCATGATATTTAAAGATCAGGTTTTTGCTTTCTCTAGGATGACCAACTTCAGGGGAAGGGAGGGCAAAGGGTAAGATGCAGACAATTTACATAGTGAGATGCAAGTTTAGAAATAGTCACTATGTGTTTTATTTTAAATGCTGCTCACCATAATCAGTCTGCATTCAGGTGAGCTACGTCCCAGCTGGCTCAGTCTGCTGTCCAGTTGCTAACAGTTTTTGACCTCAAGGCTCCTGCTCACTCCTCTTCTTAGGGCACTTTATCTTTAAGCTAGACTAGTCCTTCAGTAAGATTAACTAGAAATGGAGTTTCTATTCTACGGGCTGTCATAAGACTGTCTTCTATAAGAGAGGACACATGACCACCCTAGCTTTTTAAAATCAGGATATATATATTTCCTAAAACTATTTTTCAAATAAACGACAAGAAATTTGGGGTGAGGGGGATATCTTTTCTTATGTAACAAAAAATAAATAAATAATGCCGTGCAAAATATTAGCCAGAACCCTATTGGTGTTTGCATAAGGCTGGTGCAACTTGGCAATGCTAATGGTGGTTAATAAATAAGGTGCTGGGTCATGTCTTGATCAGGAGCCCAACTGCAAAACTGAGATACGCCCGAGCAGACTGCCGTATGTAATGCAAACCTATGCTTTTTCACTCACATATAGGATGGTGGGAGTGATACTCTCTTGCTCCTTTTGGGGCAACATTCCACAGGCCCAGTGTTCCTGGAGGCTGCTTTTCTGAAGTGCATGGAACTGCCAGAGTGAAAAGACACTGAAAAGTCCCTATGCAAGACAGCAACGCTGCATGTGTCAGAAGGAATCACTCTTATTTTGAATATGTTTGGGAAAGATCCAGGATGACCAAATTGTCTGTCATATTATTGTTTTGTATATTTACTCGCCTGAGCCTTGGAGGTCTGGAGGGTTAGCTGTGGTAGAGCTGTTTTGTTTCCATACATGAAAAGAGGTTCCCTCCTGCATATATGCTTAGAAAAATCATATAATCAATATGCCTGACTTAAAATCAAAGCTAGATGTCTAGGCATTACTCAAAGATGAGCCAATTGGTTTAGGCCAATATTAACTTGTATGTGATTAAGATAGAGAAGAAACAAGAGGTATGAAAATACATAAAACATTACCCTAATCTTTGCCACTTCAAACTTCATGTAATCTCCACATATAGAAATTGATTGTTTTGTAGGGTTTTGGCCCATGCCCTTTTGTGTGTGTGCACGCGTGCACGCGTGCATGTATGTGTTTTTATTATTTATTTATTTACTTATTTATTTATTTATTAAAAAGGCCTTTGGATTCCCAGCTAAAAGAGGTGGTCATCCCCAACTGATGAAAATTCAGATATTTTGTGTTCTGTACAGAAGGAAGGAAGGAAGGAAGGAAGGAAGGAAGGAAGGAAGGAAGGAAGGAAGGAAGGAAGGAAGGAAGGAAGGAAGGAAGGAAGGAAGGAAGAGTGCTTCCTGTTTATTCTATAATTCCAGGATATTTGGAACTGGGCTTCCACTTAGAAATTATAACTGGTATTACTACACATTTCAAATAACCATCCACGCACTAAAAACCTGGTAAGCAGTAATCATTTCCATACTTGCACATTAAACTGGAATTGTGAAAGGTATCTTACCTTTGTCTATTTGCAGTAATAAATAATATTAATAACAACAATAATACATAACAGTTGTAAGTTATTATTCAAAAACACCAGGCACAGTCAACATTATAAAAACATTGACTGGTATTATATAACAGATACAAGTTTTAACCAAAAACCTAAGTATCTGTTAAATATTGGCACAGTATGTATGCTGTTTCTAATATTGCCATTTTGTGTAGCTCTGATGGTGTGATTTCTGAGATCTGCAACCGCTGATAGTACTGTGTGACACTTCTTGATAATTTTTCCCAAAGCCCCAATGACGATGGGGACCACTGAAATGTGTTTCTTCCAGAGGTGAGATGTTTCAATTGCCAGGTTTCTGTACTTTGTTAGTTTTTTCAATTCTTTATTTTCAACTCTGGCATCCCCTGGAATTGCAATGTCAATGACCTGGACATTTCTTCGTTCTATTACTACTACGTCTGGTGTCTTATGTTCAAAGTGTCTATCCGTTTGGATCCAGAAATCCCACAAGATCTTGACTTCTTCATTTTCTGACATCTTCTCTACTTGGTGTTCCCATGGGTTTTTGGAGCTGGCAAGTAATATTTTCTGCAAAATGACCAGTACACTAATTTTTCTATGATGTCTAATGTTGTGTTGTTGTTGTTGTTATAGGCATAGCAGCCCACTTTTATGGATTGACATAACACTATTTGTAAAATAAAGGACATCTCATTTTCAAATTCACTCTTTTCCATCCACACACTGCAGAATTATTATTATTGATTAACTTCAGGCACCACAGATTTACGCTCAAAAATAAATAAGAGGTTTCTGGAGATGCTGTGTGGATTAGCCTTGTCTGACTAGGACAAAAAACTCTCTGAGAAAGTGGCTGCATCCTGAGAATCTCCCTCACCTGCTGTGCCCTTTTGAGGGAGTAGACTATTTTGAACAAATTTATAATTCTTGGCTAAGTTCCTGAAGTTTAACTTAACTTCTCCAGTACCAGACTTGATGGGAGTGAACTAAGGCAATGATTTGCCAATAAAACAAAACAAAACAAAACAAAACAAAACAGACACACTTGACTGTCTACTCTCTTTCCCCATTGATTATGAGACTGTGGCTCATTGAAAGCACATTATTGCACACTATGGTTGGATCATAACCAGAATTCATTTTAAATTCCCTTTGGCTCTGCTCAAGTTTCCAATAACATTGTCACAGGTCAGGCTCTTAGTATTAATAGTAATGATTTTATAAATGAGATTTTTAAAGTTCTTGCAGAATATTTATACTGCTCATTTTGGGGGCATCAAATATACAGTACTAGAAATAAAGATGCTGTCTTTTTCATATTTGAAAGGGTTACATTCTAAGCGTGGTGGGGATAGGGGGAAAGGGGGATTTATTTAGCAGCTTTTTATTCTCCCCCCCGCCCATTAGTTCTCTCTCTCTCTTTTTACTTTAAAAGAGAAAGGTTTCTTTGCAACCATGAGCTCTTGTAAAACTCTTCCTATGACTTACAGTGCACAGTAGCAAATCTGTCAGTAATATGAGGGAGTGTAAAATTCTGTTTCATTAAGCTTTGCTATGGCAAATAGATTGCTTGGACAGCAGTCCAAGGATCCCATCCTAAGTTTCTGATCAATCCTATATACTAACAGAAAACTCATTTTCCAAGTGGACACTTTTGGAACCAAAATGGTACCTCTCATGCACAGGTGGTAGGGAACAACAGCTTTAGAGGAGTACTCAAGGATTACCTAAGGTATAAGAAGCCTTGGACTTCCCAAAACAGTGCACTGACAATTGATCGTGCACATGAGGCATGAAGTAGAGCAGAGCAAAGAAACACAACAGACAAAATTGGGGAGGAAAAATTTATTCCTTGGTTAATTCTTCAGTAATGCATATTATTATATTTGTTACATCAAATGTGCTAATAGGTAGTTTGTTGTATAACCATCTACTCTTATTACTCAGCTCCAATTTCCATTTCACTGCTGATTTTTACAGTCAAGTCAGTTACTAATTCATTGTCATACCTTCACTGGAGAAGGTCTGTAGTGAGGATGAGGAAAAATGTCTAGAGGAAAGGAGCTCATTGGAGCTTCTGTGGTGAATGATTTCACACTTTCTAAAGAGGGAGGTCCAGACTTAGATGAGTAGAATCAATATATAAGCTCCTGCTTCACCCACATCTACTGCTGGGGGGTGGGCGGGCACAGAACTGTTCATTTCAGCTTGAACTTGTTTCCTCAATACCATGACTGACCTGGAGAGTTTATCATCTTCCCTTATGCTCACCTATTGAACTATTGTTATCCCGGCTGACTGATTATGTGGACTGTTGACCCTGACCTGGCTACTCCCTGTTGGATATGATGCTACTGGTAGGCCTTCATTATGTGACCATCTCCTCCAAGCAGAAGCACTACTAATGTGCTGTCATGGAAGCAGGACACTGATTATAGGTCAAAAAACATTTTAAAACTGTATTGACTGCTGTAACAGAATGGATACTATCCAGATCCTGTATGTATAAATCACTCCAAATACACACCTTTGAATAACTTAAAAACTAACCACAGCAAGCATCCATTAGTTTTCTTTCTTTCTTTTTCTTTCTTTCTTTCTTTCTTTCTTTCTTTCTTTCTTTCTTTCTTTCTTTCTTTCTTTCTTTCTTTCTTTCTTTCTTTCTTTCTTTCTTTCTTTCTCACAGATGAAAGATTAAACTACGAGGAACTGAACAGTCTGTTTCTTCAAGACCAAGCATCTATTAAATGTGGGCTTCTAAATGTGTAAACACTATGCCAAAACTATCGTTTAAAAAGCGCTATATAGTAATTGTCTTTCGGCTAGTTAGTCAAACAAATTGTCGTCCATGTGGATTCCATCCAACTTATCTGCAGCCTTCAAGGCACTTGGTCATAAGATGAATTACGCTACAGTGCAAGTCATCTCTAGATTTTCTTGTGGTTCAAGTTCTAATTTGTTTAAAGTCCCTGTGCAATTCACAGTAAAACTAGTTCATTTCTTCTTATTCTGCCCTTAAAATCCCCATGGATATTCAATAAATATCTGCTTGAAGCAATACGCTTTATTCTTGGGAACAGCAGCTATTCTGTACTTTTTAATTAAATCTCATGGCTTTAATTATCTATATGCAGATGTTGTATAAATTTATGTTTATTTTACATCACTTCCCTATTTTGCATTCCATCTTTCATTGATCTTTGCAGAATTTCTAGGGGCCTAAAATATATATTTACAAAGGACATGATCCACTCAAAAACCAAGTATAGTACTTTCATATTTCCATAAAGCTCAGTAGAACCCTATTTCCCTTGAATTATGAGCAAAGCAAGTGTTGGGATTTCAGAAAGGTTTTAAGGCTATGGAAGGTAGGGTATTTTGAAGCAATGTTAATCAAAAAATAAAATTAAAGGGCTTTCAGCTGTATTGAAAAGCCACAGATAATTGCCAGATTCCTATTACTTCTGTCTACCAGTGTAAGTCCATCGATATAAATCTCATATGGAAATTGAATTAAGAAGTTGTTGGTTGTGTTGTCTATTGCACAAGAATTCCATGATTTGGCATGCAACAAAACAAAACAAGACAAGACAAAAACAAAACAAAACAAAACAAAAATACAAACTCCAACTGCTTAACTACTGGCACATTGCCACTCAAATTTACACCAATGGACTCACACTGGCCATTCAACTGGATTCTGGCCAATGACTATGAATATGTTTGCCTGCTGGGAAGAATCCTCAGCTTTAATCCGCTGCCCTAATTCAGTTATTGTGGCTTCTTAAGAGAGGTGTCCTTCCAGGATCAATGGCAATAGGTTATTATGGACAGCAGAAGGTTCACATGTGCATCACACAACCTCACTCCAGACTTCTCCAGGACATTAAATAGTTATGTGCTGAACAGGGAGCGTGCAATGTGGATATACCAGATCTGCACAGATCTCACATTCTCCCAAGGTTTCAGTTGTGCTGTTTGTTTGCATACTCCTACATTTATGGGGGGGGGGGGGGGGGCAGAAGTCTATTGAACCTTATGGAAATTCTCAACATGCAAGTGCTGCCAAGAATACCAGGCATGCATTCTGGGATCATGAAAAAGCATCTCTAGATCAAGGAATCCACTTGATTGCTGATTACGATTCCCACTGCTAGTTATAGACGTCACTTTACCTTTCTAGTAAACCTTCAACACTGCTTTGACAAATTGTTTTTTTATTGTTAACCTGTAAATTATCTGCTGCTTTTTTACTTCTGTTTGCCTTTCATAATTGTTTGAATGTCTTCCATTTATGTTGTTAACTTCATTCATGTTGATTTCATTCCACAGAGAACCCACCTTGAACCTTTTCTTACAGAGTTGAAAAAGAAACTCTCCAATGAGATATATGTTCAAAGTATCCTTTTAACATCCTGATAATGATATTCAGGAGACTGCCCCCTTTTTAAAATTTACATTTTGGTACTTTTTGGCTTATTATGAGTTTACTCACTTCTTTAGAAGCTTTGTAGTGTGAAGACTTTTTAGTGAATCCTTACAATTTAATTTTTGAATACATTCTACAGGATTCCAGGAAACATGTCTTTGAAAAGAGTCATAGCAAGGGCCACGTTTTGAACTACTCACAACCCAAGGTAGAACTTTGCTAGAATGGGGCTCCTGTAGGAGATAATGCCTCAGACTTTCTCTGTGGATTATTTCATGCAGTATTGCCCAATACTTGTCAGGTTTTGCCTGATTTTTGTAACCTAAGCCTATCTCCAAGTAATTTATAAATTAAACTGTTGCCTACCTCCCTGTCATTTACTCACAAAGGGCAGTGGCTACCAGACTTTTAAACTTCTGAATGTTTTCAATAGGACATTCCTTTAATCTTCCTCCTAAGCTCAGAGTGGGAAATCTTTGGTCCACCAGATGTTTTGGATTTCATTTCCCTGAAGTTCCAGCCAGTATGTTCAATGGCAAGTAAGAGAGTTCTGGTCCAAAACATCTGGAAAGTAAAGTGTCTCCAATCCTGCTCTTTATTCTGGAAAAATCTTTTTATTGCAGCTATTTAAAAATGGCATGCTCAGGGCAGCAGGGATTCATTCAATCCTGTTATGCTTCCTTGACCATTCCTTTCTCTCATCTGGCCTTTAAGCAAGAAAGTGTACAACCGGTGTAGTCCTACACCTCTTCTGTGAAATGATGGGCTGAATGCTAGCCTATGATATCTGTTTGTTTCCTTTCTCTCTCTGTTTCCTGGCCTTAGTCCTAAGGGTGGAAAAAGAAGAGTAACTGCTCACAGACAGCTACCAGGTTCCCCAAATCTCAGAAGCACTGCTGTTGTGGAATCTGAGACTTGATTAAGCAGTATTTTCATATGAGAGTGTGATCTTACAGTGACATTGGGATATCAGACTTGTTGACCACATTGCCCCTACAGAATCAGCAGCATGATGTATTTTGAGACAATGCTGGGGCCAGAATAACCAACTAGGCCTACCAAATAAGCAGCAGACAATTTCTATGTTTTAGGTCAAACTTAGGCCACTATCCTTCTTGGATTTACTACATGTACAACCAAAGTTGTGGAAGCTGTTAGGCTGTTTGGAGAGATGGCGACTCACAGACCTGGCTTCATGACCAGGCCCTTCTTCAACCAACCAACCAACCAACCAACCAACCAACCAACCAACCAACCAACCAACCAACCAACCAACCAACCAACCAACCAACCAACCAACCAACCAACCAACCAACCAACCAAAATTGGTGGATGCTTCCACAATTGGTGGATGCTTCTGTACCATGCATAACAAATCTGCACAACATAGTGCCCTTTGAACTTAAGCAAAAAAGCAGAAGGAACACCAGCACCATACTTCAGAGCTCTACTATATCCTGGGAGCCTCCCTCACACCCACAGGTTGTTGAGAACTGTAGTCCCAGCATGTAAAAAAAAGAGCACAAGACAAAGTGAGCAACTGATAAACTTTTACAAAGCAAACAATAGATTATTAAACAAAGTCAAAATGGAGACAGCATATGATGGAAAAGAGTGTTATTTTTCAGATCTGGGTTTATGATAATGTAATGTATACCATATTTCACTAGCAGCAGTGCCCCACTGCATTTTACAGGCCACACTCTCTGCAAAAAATAAAGCTAGAGAGCAAACAAATAAAATTTAAAAATTGAACACAAAACTGCCATTAGAAATAATATTCAAAAACCAGGAGAAAAGAACTTCATTCTCCCTGGTACACTGTTTCTAACCTCAAAGTGTCCATCCTTGAAAAAAGGGACTTCAAAGGCACATTGCAAAGTAAAACGGCTGAATAAGAAGATATCAAGTTTCAGCTCATCCTCCCATCACTTGAACATGAACAATCCTTTTTTCTTTCACTACGCATGTCGATTAGCTCATATATGCAGTTCTGTGCTTATTGCCCTCCAGCTTTTGTATATTTTATGTCAACTGTCTGGGCAATAATCTTTACTTGCAATTTTGCTTCTATTGATTTCAGTCTTGCATCACATTTGTATGTTTATATGCCATATTCTTCTATTATACATGGTTTAGTCAAAAAACCTTTCTCCATCTTGCATACATTAATCCACCTCATCCAGCAATGACCACTGAATGACTCTTAACAACCAGTAAGTATCTGTCACTTCCAAAGAATTATTTAAAAGCCTTTCATGACCACTGTGAACACTATCACCACAATGGGTCTTCTGCCTTTCAATTACATTTCAGCATCCCCTCCTTTCAGCATCCCCTCGTTCACATGGGAGACTATATGCCTCTGAAAAAAGTAGGCTACAGTGCACATTGTGACATTTTGTCAAGTCACAAAGACTGCCACAAGACTCTCTGTTCTTGTTACTACAATAGAGTCCAGCATAACATTGTTACTTCTTTGCTCTGCATGTAGGCAGGCCAGTAGTAAAAATAAAATAATCATTTGGCATAAGAAAAACCATACGATATATTGGTCAAGTTTTTTTGCTTTATATTAAATCCTAAAATCTTGCCATTGTTCAGCTTATGGGGATTGAGGCCATCACAGTGTCAACAAAATGTCCAGTTTAAAACTAGATTACAGACAGCAACCCAGTGGCAGGGGATTGATGGTTAATATGAAACAAGAACAATTAAACACTCCTTAGTAGACTCTTCAAGCAATATAGCCCTCTATGGGGACCACCAAGTGGCATCTGAGTAATGCTATGCTCATGCGATTTCTATTTTAATTGTTCTACACTTCCTTATTCTGCTTTGGTGTTCATAATAGACTGCCGCCTTTGCCGACAATTAAACATAATTTAGTAGCTGCAAATTTGACTGGAAAAGCAGAGCAGCAGGAAAAATTGGAGCACTCATACATATTATGTCCAATAGTTCAAATAACAGCTTCTCAGCACTTGACGTATTTATATATTGGACAAACTGCTGGGGAAGAAGGCTAAATGTCACATCCCCCAGCCTTAGTCCTCTGATCTAATTCAGATCCACCGTGGCTGCAAAATGTTGCAAAATCCAACCAACCACCATGTGCAGTTTGGCCCTTGCTTTATGGACCTTAATCCGACAGTATTTAACTTCTGAGTTTGAATTCCTAGCAATTTCATTCGTATTTATGTCACTCTTCAAGGCTTTCTGAAATTAGGAATTTAAAATTGTATGGAAACATAATATTCCGAACTACCCACTACCTTCACCAACTAAATATTCCATACACTTTTATTATCTGTGAAATGTAATGCTTTAATAAAGTTTTTTTTAATACGTAGATAGCATATTTATAGCATAGGCAGCATTTATTGAGTTTCTTTGCTGCACGTTAGACGTGGGCCTTTATTAAGGTGCAGATGTAAATGCTTCATTATATTAAATTTTGGTCTCTCTGTATTGCATTTTTGGAAATAAAAATGCATTCCAGTAAAATACTATTTTCCTTTGGCTGTGTGCAACAAGGGAATAATTATTAAGAGCACACAGCACAGAAGGCAACATTTCACAAACTCAGAAAAGTACGTATTTCTCAGACAAGTTTCTAGATTTGCTGATCTAAACAGGGCAAGTAAGAAGATGGGTAATCCTAAGCGCCTCCATCTTAATGGTTTGCTTCTTAAAGATTCCTCTTCAAAACCCAATATGTATGTGTGTGTGTGTGTGTGTTGTGGTTGGGGGACACTCGATTATTTTGGAGATTTTATGGATGTGTGTTTCTGTGTTGAGGCAACTTAACATTTCACTCTTCATATAATTGCCATAAAATCCCAAAGTTAAAAGCATTTCAGATAACTAAGCTTGTTTTTGTATCAGGCCGACAATAACTATTGACTACATTACCATATTTCCCACAATATGCCACAGCCAGAGGAGAGCAAAATGAATTTCCCTTAAGTCTTGATTTCTTCAGTCCTCCTCCAAACATCAAAGCATTCCACCTATGCCTTGCAATCTGCATGCCAGGCCCCAAACAGGAAACCAGTATTTCCCATGGAGCACTGGAATAACTTTCAACGTAAGATAAAGCTCGTATCAAGCTAGCATTCCTCCACCAGCTGGAAGCATCCACAAGTCAAAGACACGATTCTGAATGATTATTTGTCACCTGCTCCAGCTCCATGTACAATGAAGAGGAGGAACTAGTAAAACACATTGCAATGATCGGTACTTTTGGGATGGGTACTTTTCATAGGACACTAGTGGGATATACTTTTTTTTTAAATTGCATCTGTATTGTAATTTGCAGCAAACCACCACACTCAGTCCCTCAGTCTACAGCTGTACAGGTGGGGAGCACAAATTCAGTGTGTCCCAGGTATTGTGAATTTCTATGCTTGGCCTTGCTAAACTCATTGGACTCATATAATTTTTATTTAGTTGTTTAATTCTTTTCTTTTTGCAGGAATGCAGTGAATGCCAAGCAATAAGGCAGTTTCATGAAGCAATGGCTGCAGGCAAATGTCGTCTGGATACTTCTCCACTGAAAGAAGCAGCTGGGCTTGGCAGTGTGAAGAACCAATTTTACTGTTGCTGATCTTGCTCACAGAGGGAAAATCTCAGTCAAAGTGATAGCTAGCAAGAAAAAGAAGGAAACAGGGAGATGCAATGTTCAGTGAGCCTAAAGAGCATTAAAGTGCTAAAACCAACTGAAGACGGATTTTGTTTCTTTGCTTTGCTGGTCACAAGGCTGTATGACCTGTTTGTCATCCTGGCTTTTTATCCCCAGCAGCAAAATACAGACATTATGCATACTCTAGTGGGCCCAGTATTTTGGTTTGTTAGGGAACGGTGGCAGCTGCTCAGACGTAGTAATAATAAGCCAGTGCCGTTACGTCAATTCTGACTTATTGCAACACTTCTCAGGGTTTTCTAGGTAGAGAGTACTCAGAGGTGGTTTACCATTCCCTTCTTCTCGGGGTGTCCTAGGTCTCTGCATCCTGCCCGAGGCCACACAGATTGGTTCTACTCACAGGAGGCACAGTGGGGAATCAAACTCCTAACTTCTGGCTCTGTAACCAGATATCTAACTCACTGAGCTATCCAGCAGCTCAGATTTAAGTTGTCATGAAAGGGTTTTTGTAAGAGGACTGCATGGGATACTGGTGGTTCATCTCACTCTCCGTAGTTTAGGTGAGAGAAGGGTTTACAAGCCATAGCAATTGCAATCTGAAATGGAAATTTGCAGTAGTTGCATTTTTAGCTCATCATCAAGTTACCATACAGTTGCTGTGGTTGCCCATGACGTCAGCCTTCCATGACACAAACTGATCACCCTGAACTAGATGCTACAGATGCTTATGTTCAGAACTCGAAAATCCTCAAATGTTAGAAATCATCTGATGATCACTGCAGTCACTCTCCCAGTTATCTGCAGCTTGCAAATTAGCTTGCTTTGTTTTGTGATTGGTTAGAGAAGGGGAACAAAGGTTTTGCTTATATCCTGATTGCTCAGTCATGAACCTGTTCTGCTGTGGAAAAAGAAATCAGTTTTCTTCTTTGAATTAAGTGCTAACTATAGCACATTTTAAAAACTCTTCCGTTAATGTACGACGGTATTCCACGTGAAAAGCACATCAATGTGCAGTGCAAATGGAACAACAACTGGCCTCTACCCATGGAATTTATTATCAGTTTGCTTCTGCCTTGGTTCAGAATTCAATGACGGAAGGAACATCAGAGTAATCTGACAGTATTAAACATTTATCCAGAGAGATAAACTATTTTTGTGCAGTGCCACATTTTTAGAGCATACTTTACACATTTGTAAAATCTGATGAGTTTCCAAATTGAGCAGACATCACAAGATGCCTAGCAATGCAGTTCCTCTAGCAAACATTCAAAAATGTACAAATCTCTGTAAAATAAGGAGTATCTCTACAAGACATGTTTGTAATAGCAAATTTTGAATGGGACCTGTAATAGAACAAATCCCATGCTATTATAGCAAGTAGAGACTAAAGCTAGTTATCCACTCAGAACTAGGAAGCTGCATGCCAAATCAGTTTTCACCACCCAGTGGGCATAACATACTCCTCATACAAATCAAGAAATTAAACAGCTTATGCGGAGCCATTGCTGTAAAACTGACAAGATTCACAATGGGGCAATCTGACACACACACAAAATATGTTTATTTTTCAAGAGTTGATGAAACACACGCATTATGTAGGGATTTTGAAAGTTTAATTTTCAGTTTACGTTAATATAGGAAAGATGGAGCTTGTGAAAAGGAATACTAGTTGAACATAAAAACCACACAATTGCATTTATCAATGGACTAAGCCTCTGAGGCAATTCACCACATTATTTAAAAACACAACTTCAATCTTAAATTGAAGCTGCCGTCCTTGGCCATCTTTGAGCAGAATCAAACATTTCAGGTGACTCACATAAACACGAGGCATTAACAAACTACAGATACAAAGTTAAATTCATTTGAACATAAAATTTGCTCACATATGCATGGTACATTCATTTCACATTTATTTAAAGATGAATACACAGAGTTCAAGATAGTGGTGCCCACACAACCTATCTTGTGACCTATTTAGGGTGGAAAAATCTACTATGTATACTTGGAAATGAAATGGGAAATTCTGATATTGATGAAACCAGTGAAATGAGTTTAATTGTTCTGGCCCATCTTTACTGAATAGCTTGTCTTGTTGTGTCCAGAAAAAAACTTAATTCACTGCTACTTCTTATGGTCAATCAGTTACAATATTAACTGATAATTGTGCCCTTCATAATGATGCCACTTACAAAAGCTGAATTTGGTTTGGACCAAATATACACTAATATAAGAAGCCATACTCTTTCTATATGTTCATTGTGTACAGATCATGTCTACAAAGGGCCAGAATGTAAAGAAAATGCTGCTTTGCAAAAACAGTGTACAAAGGTGACATCAGAATGAATAAACTGGAACTTTTCGTTCTTAAAACCAGCACTTCTGCTTGCTCTGGAAATACTCCAGAGCCCGAAGGATGCTTTGTAGGTGACTTGTACACCAGGTGGTTTCAATCACTGAATTCCCCCACCCCACCCCCAATTCTTCTCCTTCTTAAATCACACAACAAAAGGTCAACCTACTGAAATATTTGCTAGGTCTTATTTTCATCTCAGAAAACAACAAATGCATTTTTAAGTGATTGGATTAATGACTGTATCTGCAATAATCTTGGCTTAAAATGTCAACTGGATTTGAGATGACTTCTTCATTTAATCAGTCAGGGCACTATGAAATAAAGGCTGCTTTGGTTTGATTCCTGTGTCTGGAATGAGTCAATATGACAAGTATCTTTCCCTACAGGCAGGTACGCATTGAAATGCTCACTGACACTTTGTATATAATTGGAGATCTCTTCACATTGGTTTTGCATCTCTACTTTAAGCACCAGTTGCTTAGGTTTAGGAGGGGATATTCTGAAAGAAAGATGTCTGCACAATGCAAAGAAATATGGCTTTTAAGTGTGGAATGACAAATCTTATTCTCCAAGAACTGAGAGGTCTCTTGGATATAGTTAGCTTAGCTATACCTGCCAGCACAACACAATGTAACTTTTGAAGGCAAATTGCCTAAAATTAAGAAATCAGAGTAGTAATTATATGTTATACATACTGAATCACACAACATGGCATGCAACAGGTAATGTCTACAGTGATTTCTTAACTTGAGGCAGTTCGTCTCCCAAAGGTATGCCATTTGGTTTACACTGGTATTTAATCCCAGAAGGATTTAGGCCTGTGGATAATGACTGTTCTTCCCAAGGGGGTGAATACTAAACCCTGCTGGTGCTACGCAGGAGCTCAATGCAGAAAGGAGCTGGGCCGAACCATAGCTCCTCCCTCTGTTCTGTGCTTCTGTCTATCCAAATACCCTCCCATTCCTGCATTTGTTTTGCCAGTCACTGAGAACACATTTTTACTGTGTTGTTGTTGTTGTTGTTGACAATGAAAGCTATTTATTCCGCTGCTACTGGCGTGGTCCACATTTGTCCACACTGTCATTTGACAGAAACAAACAAATATCCTGAAAACTCTGAAATGCCTGATGTTATGATTTCATGAATACTCACAAGCAAAACTACGTGGGTTGCCACAGGTGGGAATATGAAACATCTCTATGGACTAAGCAGACCAGTGATGAAGTGCCAAGGAGGAAGAAGAAAATGGTGCCACGAACTAAGTGAACAAAAGGACAATGACTGGCACCAAAACAATGTGAATGTTCAGCTGTTTCTTTGGAAATGGGTTTAATCTTGGTGGATGTAATACAGCGAATGCAGAAGTTAAAACTAGGATAATGTATAGAACTGTCGCAATCCACACACACCCTATAATTGTTTTTGTTACGGAAAAATTAAGTAAAAATTAGGATGTTACATCTACCCCTCTGTGTTGCATTCCTGCTGAAAATCCCTGCCTCTGTGTTTCTCAATAAACTTAGGAAGATGAAGGATGTAGTATGTGCAGAGCCCAGGAAGTCTCAAGATCAGTGCACCACACTGGCAGCAGAGAAAAACGTCTATAGCCCGAATCAATGTTACACTCTTGCACCACTATGGCTGCTTTTGAAATGATACACAATTCTTAAGATTATTTACATTATGCTATCCACAGGAAACAAAAATAAAATGAAGATTTGACTTCAGAATCCGTCAGCAAGGTGAGAACCCAGTCTGCAAGCTACCGTTCTTGCAAGATCTTCTGTGGAACAGGCGGAGGGAAAGGGGAAGATAAAAAATACTCGAGATCTGTGCAGATGCTTGAAATCTAAGTTCCTTTCCCTGGAACAGTTGTTTTTCAAAGTTACACATAAAAATAAATCTCCCAGAGCAGAAAATTAGGAAAATTATGCCTTTCCTGTCCATAGTTCTGCATGGCACAAATACGTACAAAGACAAAGACACAGCAAACCCAAGATACACATTTCTCTTTCAAGTTCCCTAGTTTTAGTCCCTAATTCTTTCTCCTTTCACTCAAGCCACAGCAGAAGCTTAGCCATCATTTGCTCCACAAATATAGGTCATCTTATACTATCAAAGTGCATTAACGAGTTGGAGGCTGTACTCCTCCTTACAATGCAGTGGCCTAACTTGTTAACATTAATGAGATTTATGTATGTATACTAAAAAAGAACAGAACCCTAATTAAACAAATAAACCATAGCAGTATGTACACGGGCATTTGAAAGATGAAAACACTCGTCTTTGTATTTGACAAATGATAAGTTGTAATCAGCATTGCACAGAAAAGAAAAGGAGGGTGTCATAAAGCAGCCACTGTTTTTTTAATGGTATGACAAATGGGCTATGTTTATATGCTCTAATTAATTATTGCACTAGCCTGCGATCACGACACATAGTTTTATTTAACAACTGACAGTTTGTATAATAGATATAACTCAGGAAAGGAAAAACTACAAATGAAGTCCAAGCAAAATCCTCTCTAAATGGTTCCTGATTATAATTTAGTTCTCTCTTTATTCACCACTGTAGCCACACTGTGTGTAGAGCTTTTGTACTGCACCACTGAAGATGGAATAGTGCATGTATCAGCTGCATGAAGAGGATAAGAGACTGAACCTTGTGTGGTGGTGGTGTGAAAACAGGAGCTGCAGTCCCTTTATGCAGGTTCCCCACCCTTTGAGAGAGGCCACCTGTATTTTCAAAGCTACCAGTCCTAATGATTATGACAATCCTAGTTAGGCTCATGTGGACATAGATACAAAACACTCCACAACAGGCTCATGGTTGGCATGTACCTATTCACTGAAGACTACAGAAGCTGAGCATTAACACGAGCAAGTAGATTAGTATTATGTTAACTATTCAGCAATAATATTGCCAAGTCAACACTTCAGGTCATATAAACTGCAACTGCAAAAAGAGATTTCATATAATAAGAAATGACAAATTTAACTCAGCCCAGCGCATAGCTCAAAGCAAAACTTGCAAATTAGGCAGATTAAGTGAAATGGCTCATACTGTGAAAATGAGAGTAAATAAGTCCAAGATTAACAGTTGGCAGGACAATGTACTACTTCCAGGAGGGAAATACTATGTTTTAACTGACATAAGGCACTTTATTAATTCTTTTGCAGACCTAATATAATAACATGTAATAGAAAACAGCCTTCTGTCCAAATCCAAGTCTGGTATGGACTGTTCCCCAATGGTCACTAGCAGTAGTAGTAGTAACAGCATCAGCATTACCACCACAATCCAGTCAAATCAATTGTAGACAGAGAGGTAGCGCCACACCAGCACCAAAAGAGCTTTAAGCAATCAGCATCTTGACAGAAAATGTAAAAAGTAGCTTCGGGGCTCTGCCTCCTTCTGCATGCATGGTTATCCTTTTATTCTCTTTCCACTGAAAACGCCAGATGCACAGTTGGTCTATACTTTATAAAGCAAAACACTGTGACTCCAGCCTATTGGCTGCCTATAGGGAGCTAGCTATTAAAATTTCATTGGTATGGCTGCAGTCCATTAGTTAACTTACCTTCATACCCATAAAAAGTGAAGGGTAAACCCAGGAATTTTACAACCACTATCTGGAAAAGGTAATAACAGGGCCACAGTCACATTACATTTATTATACACCATGCCTCTAACAATAGCTCTGGGAGCAAGCCGTGGAGCAACTGTGCACCATGACAGATGTCACACTGTCTTGGTGATTTAAAACATGCAGCTTTTATTTAACTTACTTTAAAGATGAAGGCAATATTTTTGCGGGGAGAAAGTACACAACGTAAGATGATTTCAGGTCAGATAACCAAAGTAACCAGGCCACAATTACACACTTAATGCTCACCATCCAATCCAACAAATTCAAGAATATGCTCTCCTCTAACACCCTTTTGGATGAGCAAGCAGCAATGTTAAGCGCAGTTAAGCACTCAGGAATTGACAAACGGATTATCGTCTTCTAACTGACCCAAATTGCATTGGTTGGGTTGTCATAAGAATGCAGAAGATTAAAGTTCCTGCTCTGCTATATAAAAATACCACATTTATTTTTCACAGTTGTCATACGATTATTTGTATAATTTTTAAAAAAATGAAAAACCATATTCCTCCTGACAGCATTTAAAGCTGAGGTAGCCTTTAGCAAGAAATTTTAACGTCTTCTAACACAACATCCAAAGCCTGCAAGTAAATATCCACTCCCCTCATCTGGATGACTTTATGCCTGAATTCCTGTCGCTTAGTGTAGCAAATTGCAACAAGAGTAGGCCTGTTGAATCAGTGGGGATTTGATGAGTCAGCTCTTGGTAAATTCCATTGATTCAAATGGGCATAGTCCAGTCGTGATTTACTATGCTAATCTACAGGATTTCAACCTACGTCACAGGGCTCCCACTCCAGGCAAACATTCACCTTTAATTTTTTGTTTTACTTATCCATAAACAGAAATATTTATTTTGATCTATGACTCCTCATATCATCCCTAATATAATGAATCTGAAGCTCTGAGTGTGAAGGAAGAGCCCCTCCCTTCTGAAGACTTGGAAAAGTACAGCACAGACAAGAACAGTGGTCTTCTAAACCAGGAAAGGCAACGTCAGCAGAGTTGAGGGGGATTTTTCCAAGTTGATTAGCATGCCTCCAAAGGGATGTGGCCAAGGGATGTCCTGATTATGAAAATTAAATCTGCTTATTTAATGTTCATAATTAGTTATTTATTTATTAAATATTTAATACTTTAAAAATATTTTTGCCTCAATAAAATTAAAATTAAACCCCTCTCAAAAATGTTTTTAAACAAACATGTTTAAATTAATTAATGGCATAAATACCTGATTAGGACATTAATTAAGATAGGTTATAACTTTTTAAAAAAATTAAGAATTACTTTTTTATTTCACCGATTCATATTTTCTAAAATATTGTTCATTCCCTGACAATCAGAGTCCTCCTTAATACATCAAATGAAATCCTTTCACCAAGAATCACTAGCAATGGCGGGCACGGCATGCAGGAATCTCCCAGCTCTGTGTTTCTATAACACACAAGCAGTCCTGATCAGCAAGACTTGGAGAAAGGAAATGGACAATCTCCAATTAGGCAGGAAGCCTCAATCCAGGAAGCCTAAGAGAGAGAGAGAGTGAGGGTGAACTTAACACAACTAAGGGAATCTGCTCCCTTTTCATGTTGTTTGGCACATTTTTAAAAAAATCTACTCTAAAATATATACTTTGTTAAAGGTAAAGGTTCCCCGTGACGTTTAGTCCAGTCGTGTCCGACTCTAGGGTGCGGTGCTCATCCCCGTTTCCAAGCCGTAGAGCCAGCGTTTGTCCGTAGACAGTTTCCGTGGTCACGTGGCCAGCGCGACTAGACACGGAACGCCGTTACCTTCCCACCGTGGTGGTACCTATTTATCTACTCGCATTTTTACATGCTTTCAAACTGCTAGGTTGGCAGGAGATACTTTGTTAAGGGATAGTTAAATAAACTTTTAAAACTACAAAATAGTTTTGAAGCTACAAAAGCTGTGAAGAAGCCACACTGCCCAGTTTTGGCAGCAGACCATATCATCACTTTTTTGCGAGATTTTTTTTTTTGCCTAGGGGGTGCAGTTAGGGAACAACAACAAAAAAAAGCCTGGTAGGGAGCTGCATGTAGCCTGCAAGCTATACTTTGCCCATCCCCCCTTTAACAGAACCTTTCCCAATCCAGCAGCTTTCAAATGTATTGAAATACAACTCTCATCACTACCAGCCAGTATCTTCCTGTTGCAAATTCACTGAGTGGTCTCAAGTCAAAATGAAAATAAATACACCTAATTTAACTATTATCATTATCATTATTATTATTATTAAGAAACAGTATTTCCCCCTCTCTCTCAAGGTCTTTTACCTCAACATGGCACCCAAACTTTTCTTCTTTGTTTTTCTCTCTGGATCCTCATTTTCTTCTTTCTTGTCTTTCTCTTTCACTTTAGATTTGCTCTTCTTGTTCTTGTCTTTTATTTTCATTTTTTCTTTGGTCTTCTTGTGTTTCTTTGTCTTGCCTTCCACATCTTCTAATTCAGAGTTAATATGTAAGGCTGATTCAAAGTTCTGAGCTTCCTGAGCAGAAAGAGAGCTCTTATCAGACATACCATCTGCAGAAGGAGAAAGAAAATCAGTAAACACAAACCAGCCAACTGAACATATAAAAATCTAAAAACCAGAGGTGATGTCCCTTTGTGTTGTTCTATAATGCACTTTCACTGAGTCATGTACATTAAAGACCCCATAAAAGATATCCAGCTAATTCCAACAGGGCTCTGCTGTGAATTAGGAATGGCTGCATTATGGATTCTTTACTTTCTAGATGTGGAAAACCACTACCCTTGCCAATACCAGACTTGTCAAAACTTATGAGTTTTTAAAATATATATACTGCCTCTTGGGATATGCAGAGTCAAAGGTTATTTCAGCCAAATAAATAATACAACGTAATTGAACTTTAAAATTTACGACTGTCTATTTTGTTACCTATATTGTCAAATGCAATACAGAAGCATTCTAGGAGCATGCACAAGTAGCAGCTTTTCAAACCTCTTGGATTGGTGGTGCAGTGTATCCATTCTCAGCCACTACCAGCACCATTTTCTAGTACCAGAGGCACCATAGCTCGCCCATCGCGCACCTTTTCAAATCACAGGGAATCCTCACAACACGCACACTGCCTTTCTTCCCATTTGACAAAGAATCAGCACAGAAATGGCAGAGAGGTGAGAGGGCTGTTCTACCTCCTGCGAGTTTGAGGGTTTTTATTCTCATAATTCAGCCTGGATGCTTCTCATCAATTTACAGGATTGGAACTCCTCAAAACACACACACACAAAATACAGCCATGCTTTCAGAGATACTGGGATGAACATCAACCCCAGAATTCAGATAAGAACTCCACTCCCAAATATCAATGGCCTCTTCTGTTTCATCTGGAAAACCACTGAGAGCAGCCGTTTCACCTCTCTGCCATTTCTGTGCTGCCTCTGTGTGCATGTTCAGACTAGGACGCAGAAAACCTGGGTTCAAATCCCCATGGAAACTCACTAGAAGGGAGCAATGTTAAACCACTTACTGAACATCTCACATACCTCAAAGACCTCCTAGAATCACCATAAGTCACAAGTGATATAATGGCACATGACATAACATCAATGTAAAGCATGGCCAATAGGTGGTAGGACACATACCTTTCATTTTTAATGAAAGGGCTTATGCCAACCTTTCCCAATCTGGTGCCCTCCAAATGTGCTGGATCACAACATCTAACATCATGCCTAAGATTGTGTAGAGTGGGGATGGTGGGAGGTGTCGTCTGGCACATCTGATGTAAATTTTTCAGCACACAGAAAAGAAACATTTCTGTGCTAAAAAGACAGAAAAAGTTCTGAATTATGTACCTTCTGCCACATCTTCAGGTCCGTCGTAAGATTTGTCAATGGCAGCCCTGAAGCTCTCATTGCATCCTCTGCCACGGACCATGTGAGGCCTTGGACGATAGAAAGGAAGCTCATTCTTTTTCACTTCAGCAACAGCTGTTTGAAGACTCTCTAGGGAACTTGACTTCTTCAAACCCAGGGTTGGACCAATATCCTTGCCAGGAGATTCTGGACAAACAAAATGAATGAAAAAGTATATACATGTATTAGAAAGAAGAGTTATACTCCATACACCCATAAGACGTTGCATCTTGCTATTGTAGAAACAGAGCTCTCCTTTTGCTCTTCAAAACTATCCAGGGCGTTAAAATCTAATAAATTAGATCTGCAAATCCCCTAGGGCTAGTTTACACAGAAAAAGCATAAACTACAAATTCTGGAAGTACGTATATGTAATTCGAAAGCAGTACTCCCATTCTGAGCCCTCAGGCAGTCCAAAACAGCAGGGGCTAAAAGGTGCTATTCCATCAGGATTCTAATCTAATTTCACAAATGACATAGGATGTCATTAAGATGAATTAATACTGCTATTGATAAAGAAGTTACCTGACAAACAAGTCTACAATTTCTGCTGCTATAACCAGCAGAAAATGTAGACTTGTTTGTCACGTACACTGAGAAATATCTGTGTTTCCTCCTCACTGCTTAGCTTTTTCCTATAAGTAGCTAAAAGTTTTATTAATTTATTTCCATTAAGTAACTTTAAACCTCAATTTCTTGCTCTCCTAAAAAGTATACTCCTTAAAAGCAAGTGAGAATTCTTCCATATGAAAGCTGCCACCCCCTTTAGCTCTTTTGAATGAGCAAAGAGAAAGGTGTAAGGACTCCAAAGAGTAGAACAAAGTTTGGAAATGGAGCTTCAGGGAGTTCTTGTGAAAAAACAAGGCTTAATTTTTTCAAAGTCAAGAGCAGAGCAGGCCCTTTTCAGGAATGACAGGGAGGAGATTTAAATGGACAATCTGGGCAACTGAGGTGAAAACCAACAGAAGTGAAACTTTGGAGAAACTCTGGAGAACACAAATCAAAAGGAGGAGAAACAGAAGTATAAGGATAAAGAGAAGCAGCAGCCCTGCAGGATACCCTTACTATTCTTCACTAAAGCTGAGTTCATTTTCAGTTATTTGACTCTTTATGAGAGTAAGGTCTACTGCACCAGGACATACAGTAGGACCCCTGTATCCACAGGATCAGTATCCACGGTTGGAAAATATTAAAAATATTCAAAGAAAAAGATCCAGAAAAGAACTATTTCACATGCATTACTATAACAGGCCACCAGATGGAGCCAGAGACCGTGCTATGAATACTTGTTAGTGACGAATACATAGCTATTATTCACAGTTTTCAGTATCCACCAGAGGGGCCATGGTACCAATCCCCAGCAGATACAGGGATTCCACTGTATTCCACTGTAATGGAATTTCTGCATGCCATCTATAATACATTGGCCCTTGACCAATGTTCCCTCTAGTTTTCTGGAGTGCTGGGCGGGGGCGCCACCCCATGTATGAAGGGTTCCAGCCATGGCCAGAAGCAAATTGTTGGCAACACTGGCTCAGCTGCACACCCCTGACACAACACCGCATGACTTAGAGGGAACACTGCCCTTCACAGATTACTTTAAGCTTGTGTTCTCAGAGGTCCCCTTCTCTTTGGTCTTGCAGAATAAAAGGAGAAAATGTGCAGCCCTTTCCCACTTATTTATATACACAACTAAGGTCTGCCTAAACTCATGTAGTTGGTAGGGATGGGACTTTGATGTTTTAACAAAAGGAAAATCACAAGAGAGGCTCCCTCCCCCACATTTTCATGTTATTTCACGGATTCCTGAAATAGAGCCTGTAAAACATGAATGAGTCATGTTAACAAAAGATGGGTACACAAAAGTTTCATATTCTTTTGTTCACCCTTTGTCCATCAAATCACATGGGAATATATCCATCTAACAGTGTCATGAGGGCTGCTGTCAGCAGCTAGTAAGAACACCCATGGGGGGAGGGGAGGGATTCTGAATCTGTAAAAGGGACTGGATTTGATTGGAACCCACTGAGGAGTGCTCTTTCTTTGCGTCGGTAGTTCCTTGTGGGTATGTGAGCTCCTGGTAGCCTCCATCATGGATTGTCCTGCCTGCTTGTTTCTGTCCTTTATCTTGGAACCTTTCCTTCCCTTTTCCTTGAGTCCGCCCTCCATTTATTTCTATTAGTTTTGCTGCTGCCACCAGGCAGCCTGTGTATGTCAATGTGCCTCTCTGAGATTATTTTTCAACCCCCCCTCCCTGATTTATTTTGAGATCCCCCCCCTTTCTTAGATTATTTTTGCTGCCTCCCTGCTGCTACCTGCTGCATTCAAAGAAGCGAAGAGAAAGGATGAAGTGACAGTGGATGAGAAATCTCCCTACATTCGTGTACAGTGGTGCCTCAATTTACGAACTTAATTGGTTCCGGAACTCCGGTCGTAACTCGAAATGGTTGTAAGTCGAAGCACCATTTCCCATAGGAATGCATTGAAATGCAATTAATCCGTTCCGGCCGAAGAAAAAAAATCACCAAAAAACCAAAACCAAAACCAAAAAACCACACTGCAAGACCCATCGGAAACGCGATTAATCCATTCCGGCCGAAGGAAAAAACAAAACAAAACAGAAAAGCAAACAAACCCTGCAAGACCCATCAGAAACGCGATTGATCCATTCCGGCCGAAGGGGAAAAAAAACCCCCCAAAAGCAAACAAACCCTGCAAGACCCATCGGAAATGCAAAAAAATAAATAAAAAATAAAAATAAAATAAAATAAAATAAAAAACCAAAAAGCAAACAAACCCTGCAAAACCCATCGGAAATGCAAAAAAAGCAAACCAAAAAGCAAACAGAGACTGCAAGACCCATCGGAAATGCAAAAAGAAAAACCCAAAAAGCAAACAGAGGCTGCAAGACCCATCGGAAATGGGGGAAAAACAACAACCCAAAAAACAAACAAACCCTGCAAGACCCATCACAGCATAGAAACAACCCCACCACCCAGCCCAAACCCACACTGCAAAACCCACCCAGAACACCCAGTTTTTAAAAAGTAGAAAGCAGCACCTTACCAGGCAGTCCGAAGCCTCCTCCAAACGCACACTCTCTAACCGCTGGGGCGAAAGAGCTACAAAGAAGCAGCCTCTTCGCCACCAACGGTTAGCAATTTGAATTTCCCGCTTTTTCCCCCTGCCTTTTTCTTGTTTAACTCAAAGCTCTGGTCGCAAGTCGAAGCAAAATTTTGCAGCTGGAGCTGGTCGTAACTCGAAATGGTCGTAAGTCGGGACGGTCGTGAGTCGAGGCACCACTGTACTTTCAGTTTTTGTGGGGGTGTGGGTTTGATTATATGTTTTTGCCTGTATTTGCTTGTGTCCTTGTTTTTTGGAAGAGAGGGCTGCGGGTTTATTTGTTTTTTTTAATTTTGCTATTTTCCCCCCTCTGTGTGGGGGGCTGCTTTCCTTGTTTGAGTGATCTTTTAAAACTGGTATTTGGTTAATCTGCTGTGTATATTTTGTTATTTTGTTAAAAGTGTATATTCTGATGGATTGGGGGGGCTGTTTTATTTGGTGGTGGCGATTGGATGGTTGTACTATAGTCTGCTTTTAGATAGATCAATTCTCTATTGTCTTGCCTCTGCTTTTTGAAGTTGTTTTTGAAGTTTTTTAATGACTTTTTTTTTTTTTTTTACTACCACCAGAAAACACGAATGGGGAAAAACAAAATGGGGAGTCCTGATGGACCTTTCATGAAAAACACAAAAATGAAAGAGTCACCCCCAAAAGAACTTGAAAGGAAAGAAAAATGTTTTTTTTTTTGCCATGCACATCTGTAGTAATGTGATCAATGTCACTTCATGTGCCACTCTGTCTCCTTAGGCCAATTGCCATCAGCATTTCTAGTTCATTGCAGCCAATCTGCCATGTTCCACAGCCTACCTGCTTCTGAGATGCCTGTATAAATTTCCTGAAAACTACACAGGTAACTGCTGCTAAACTGCAAAGTCCTCAAGTCCACAAGAACTTACTCCAAGCTACACTTGACAAACATGTTGCTGTAGTATTAAAGTAGCAACATGATCTCTAAGAATTAAAACCAAATGTTTATAGGAAAACAATGACTAATACACACATATTAGTTAGCACTTTTTGATACACTATTACAAAATAAATAGGAACGTTGGAAATTCTGACTTTTTTCAGATGCTCTTTTTTTGGCAGTGTATGAACTTCCACATCAATGAAAAAAATTAGATATAAATGATAAATGTATGGAGTATAAATTAAACTGAATGAACATTTAAACCTATAAAAGAGCTACGTTATGCAATCTGAAAGGGGAAGACCAGCAAAAACAGTTATGGAGACTCCTTTAAAAGGTGCAGAAGACACTGAATCTCCAAAATACTGTTATGACTTCTCTTCTCCAATATACCAGGTAATCTTAAGAGGTTTAGGAATAGTCACTGCTTAGTAATAAAGGCCAGAAATCACACAATAATGAGAAAATGTAGAATTTTCCTTGGTCTTCCACAACAAAAAGATGGAATGTATACTCTTTACCCTTTAACTAAAATAGAATCAAGTGATGGATGAAACCAGAAAAAGGGGGGAAATAAGGGTGAGCATTGCCACCAAATGATGAAACATCAAGGATACATAAAGCAATTTAACACTGCTTTTCTCTTGGGATTTTGACATCTAGCCTGCCCAAAAAAGGGGGGGGTGGGGGAGGAACAAGGGAGGGAGGGGGGGGGGAAACTAGTTTAAAGGGAAACCTGGTTGCTAGGTCACAAAGTGCAAGGTTCCTTTGTTCATTAATTGCCATTGTAGAGACCACCATTATTGCCAAATTAGCAAGGGCTGAAATGGATTTCGAGCATCGCCTTGCTTGCAACATAAAGGTGCTTAAAATTATTCAATGCATAAGCAACAGTGAGAGGTGCATCAGTGCCTATTTGAGGCTAAGAAAGATCAACAGAAAGAAGAGGCGCATAATCACTGGAGAAGAAACAGACAGAGTAAAAGCTTTTCTGATCAGTGGAGAAAAGCCTGGGCTGCTTTTCAGTGAGAAAACAGCTTTGATTGCTAGCTTTCAACAGGAAAATCACCACACATTTCAAAATACCCAATTCTCATGCAGGGCTTAATCTCAGCCAAGGATGAGCCTTGGGAACAGCTCTCAGTGTCCACACTCCTGCTTGGGAGATATCTTTGAAAAAGAGACAGATAATAAACAGAGTAGCTCTGAGCACGCGCAACATCATCTCCCTGAATGCAACTTTCCTCTGGGCAAATAAAAACTTGACATGAAAGAAATACAAATTTTTTTTTGCCATGCACATCTGTAGTAGTGGGATGAATGTCACTGCCTGAGATGCTTTGTCTCCTTAGGGCAATTGGCACCAGCTTTTCTAGGTCACTGCAGCCAATCTGCCATGTTCCACAGGCTACCTGCTCCTGAGATGCCTGTTTGTATAAATTTAGGTGAGCCTGGTATCTGCACAGGCAGCTTTGACAGTAGCAGAACCGAGAGACTCCTCAGAAAATCTTAAGAGCCAAGGAGGCTCATATGAGGGGCGGTGTGTGTGTGTATGGTCCTTCAGGTGGCCTGTTAGATGCCATCTCTTTGACACACTAGTTTTCTGTGGGAAAAGTTTCAATATGATTTATTTGTACAGGGGGACATTCAATGCCCAGCCAGCTGTAAGATTATCATTTCATCTCCTCCTCACTGAGAGGCAGACCTTGGTTTATTTGTGAGGATGGAAGAGGACAATCTGCTCCCGCCCGCCCGCCCGCACGCACACACACGTTTCAGTGATTTTTCCAGTCCCTCTCAAGTTCTCCCACTAGAAGCACTATGAGATCTTTTCATAGACATACGTAACACTAACAGTATTTAAACGAATGGGTGCCTTTTGGTTTTGTGCATGGTGCACAGGAGGAGGGAACAAGAGGAGCTGCTTTTATTTCCTTGAAATAAAGCAGACATTGATCTATGTTTTTTAAAGTAATAATAACTGCTCTGGTGGCCATAACCTCAATCCCTAAACTGTATTTGGGATTTCAGCTGTAAAATGTGGGTTTATGTGCATATGCCTAGGCAAACGTGACTTAGATTCAAGGGTGCACATACACAGCTTAGTAAGTAGGAAAAGAAAGTGGGATCTCACTCTTCTCCATGTTCCATGGTTTTCTGCCCAAATTGCCGCTAACATTAGTGATCTAAGAAACAAAGCAGAAGCTACCTAATCCTTTGCGTTTGTACTCTGGATTTATCATATTCCTGATCAATCGAGGTAATGGTGTGTATTGTGATACGTAGAATGGGTTAAGTCAAGACTGATTGAGAACAGATGCAAAATCTGTTTCATATATCAGTCAACTTAAGTTGATAAACTTTTGAACACAGGAACAAAGACATATGGCATAAAGGATGATATATAGATGGGTGCCATATGCATTCAAAATGACACTCGGGAGGCTTATGTGTCATTAAAAGCAAATGCCATTTTTGCCTTTGATATTATAATTCAAGGATAATGTCACTCTTGGTGCACTAATGCGGACAGATGGCTGTGATCAGGTACCTTGGGTTCTATTATCAATTCTGTTTGAAAATCTTTTGGATTTTATAGCTCTGACAGATTAGAGATAGGACTGAATGACTGAATATCATTGTCATGCAGAAAATCTAGTAGACTGATACATTAACACCAAACAACACCCCAACTACGGTCTGGCCATGACATTCTATATACAGTCAACCCTCGACTTACGAACGGCCCTAGTTACGAACATTTATACTTACGAACCGCTCTGATAGAAAAATATAGCCTCGACTTGCGAACTTTGCTTCGAGTTACGAACAAAAAAAACAACAACGCACGGAAGGCGGGGAAAGCGCGAAATTTGAACTTTCAAGGTGTTCTGTTGAAAAGGTGTCTGTTCCCTCCTTCCCTCCCTCTTTTCTTTCCTTTTTTTTTAACCTAAGTCATCTTAGGTTAAAAGGGAAAAAAAGAAAAAAATTCTGCCCCTAGTGGTAGGAATGGATTAACCGGCTTTGCATTAGTTCCTATGGGAACTAATGCTTCGACTTACAAACCGCCCCTCGACCTAAGAACCAAAAACAGCCAGAATGGATTAATTGGTTTTCAATGCATTCCTATGGGAAATGCTGATTCGACTTACGAACTTTTCGACTTAAGAACGTCCTTCTGGAAAGGATTAAGTTCGTAAGTCGAGGGTTGACTGTATTATGGTGGCAAATGTATGGGCCTGTAGATGTTGGACTGCAACTCCCAACAGACCTCACAAAGGGCAGTGCTGCCTGGGGTTGATGGGAACTACAGTCCAATGACATTCAAGAGCACTCACTTCCCAGCTCTGCTACACACTGTAACTAGGAACATAACACATTTGGGACCCCTAAGTTTTCAGAAGTTTTGTAAGCACTGAGAAAGCTCTGTGAACTCAAACAGTATTATGGATGTGTTTTCTACTACTGTTAATTTGAAACTTAAATTATCTTAGTTTCACAGAAGACATCCTAATGATCAACAAAGTGTTGGTGAAAAATATTGGCAAAGTAGTTGCTGTATGAATGAGTTTAAACTAAAAAGGGAAGTTAATTTTAGTAATAATGATACAGGTGCTTTACATTCAATTACATCTTTTACAGATACTTTTTTTTTAAAAAAAAAGCAGACTCAGCAAACAGTGAGCAAACTCAGTCGAACACTTCATTAGATGATTTAAGTCCTTGCTAATGCGCCTAAAATTAGAGGCCAAGTTGAACGGGCTTATGTTCAGTATATGGCCTGACAGCATTTTATAAGGAGTCTGTCAAAATATAGAGTGAAGTGGCAAGGATTAACTACACATTCTACACACTCAAATGAAAATGGAGTTTTTACCCTGTCATCCCCTTGAGTTCCTGACGTTTCAAAAGCGCTACCCTCATTTATTCAGGAAGATTACTGAAGATTAACAGTTGAATAGTTATTTGCTCTTTTCCTGAGTTTCTATAATAATTTAATCTGCCTTTTTAATGGACAAAATTGGAAATTTCCAAAATTAAAATTTGCCAGTGTTGAGATATTTTCAAATAGAGAGGACTATCACATTTGTATGCTGATTAAACAAACTATCAGTCATTCATTTGGTAAGCAAATGCTTTTTTAAACAAGAAATCGGATGATGACCCTAACATATTATTTTTAGGAACATAAAAGTGCTACAACTGCAGAAAACCAGCAACAGGGCTGGTGACTTTGCAGTCACGTCTGCTTAGCTCAAATGCTATACATACACCGACGTCTATATAAAAAATCCAAGGGGAGTCCATGGTCAAAATCAAGCAGTGGTCACAATTCAAGGCAGCAGCAAAGGAGAAGGAAAGCTGACCCCACTCAAGTCAATGGAAGGGCCCTTGCTGTGTTACAGCTTGCTCCAATGCAAAGATGATTTTTCCAGAAGAAGGTAGTGTTATTAACATTAATAAGGGCAACCAGTTCCAGCAGATTCATGAAATCCCATTAAGAGTACTGAAACATAGTTTCAGAGAACTAACTGGATTTTCTTTTCATTTGACCCTTGCAAGAACTTTAATTAAAACGGAAAACTGGACAAATACCAGCACAGTGTACAATTTTAATATACATATATGTTAGGTACATATTCTTTGCAGAAGGATATTATTACACAACTAAGAATGGCATACAGAAGTGCACAACAGCCAGAATCCTACTGGTGTTTGAAGAATGTTTGCATAACTTTGCATGGCTAATCGCAGTGAAGTGATAAAGTGCCAGGGCTGCGGAATGGAGTATGTGGCTAGGCACATGACTGAGATGCACCTCAGCACCTTGCCAGTGAATTGCAACAGGTTATGCAAACCTCATGGAAACACCACTAGGATTCTGGCTGTAGTGTACTTTTGTATTTCATTCCTATTCCTATAATAGTCTCTTTCTGTCAATGACTGTGCATCCAACATATAAGGTATATTAAAGGTGTGCACTGTGGCTGATGGATTTAATGTTAACAAGAGATTTCCTGCTCCTGGTATTATTTCACACAGCAGTGATCATCCCAGTCTTATCAGATCTTAACCAAATACCTACTGTAACTAGTGGCAAAACTTCTAAGTAGTAATAAACACAGGTAAAGAGACCCAAGGCATAAGGAAACAAATAACTAAATTAAAACAAATATTTTAATACATCAACTGGAAGATTTATTAGCAGACATAGCACTGTTTAATTCTTCATAGCCCCACAAAAAAAGTTATATTAAAATGCATGCCGCAATAACAATTGCTTGAAAAACTGGGATATTTTTTGTTTTAAATGAATAATTTATGATATACAGCAAGAACAGGCAGTCATATGTGGAACCGCTTCATATACATTAGGATGGAAAATCAAAAGCATAAATAAAACCAACACAGGCCAGAGGGAGAAGTGGGGAGAGGGGAGAAGTTGAAGGACTATGAAGGAAAAGCCCAGCAAAGTGCCCACTGGGTCTTTGCACTGAAAGACGGCAAGGTCTTTTGAAAAGTTATATAAATGAAGCAACTGAAAACTTCCCTCACTCACACAGAAACAGAGTATGCACACACTTGAAGACTATATGTTTATAGCATTAATTGTATTTCCTTACTAGATTGCACAGTTGCAAACTACCATATCATTTCAAAGTAAATACCCTTCAAGCAAAGCCCACCAGCCTCTCATACATTGCAATGGGATGGCATGTAGTTAACCTTTTGTATAGACAAAGCACCTTCCATCAGTGGAATGGGACAATTCGCCTTCCATCAGGCACCCTTGAAATCTCATCCAGATGGCATCTCTGGCAAATATGGGGGTGGGCTGGGGCACGCAGGCATTGCAGGGAGAAAGGAGGAGGAGGAGAATTCCACTGCACAAGTGGACTTCCTCTAACATAACTGTAATGATGCATTTCACCCCAAGGTCAGGTGCCTTAAATAACAAAATGTGAACATTTAAGCCAACCGTGTATATATGTTCTGTGCTGTCAAGCCTGAACCGACTTATAGGGCTTTCAAGGTAGGTGAGATATTTAAGGAGTGGTTTTACCAGTTTCATTCCTTCAGTGAGTTTCGATGGCCAAGTGGGGATTCAAACCCTGTTCTCCAGAGTCGTAGTCTATCACTGTATCCACTATACCACTACTGATCTCTATACTGAAAGTACCAGGATCCTTCACAATACCATATATGGTATAGCAGACAGAGAGACACACTAGAGCTTCGGAGACTTGGTTTGAATTCCCACTCAGTCACGGAAACCACTCTTTAAATATCTTATTTACCTTGAAAGCCGATCCTTCTTGCTGGGAAATCCTTGTGAGATCCAGCAGCCAAATGTGTAGACTATGTAGCCATGACAAGTTACATTGCCCGGGGTGCACCACAAGGTCTACATTGCGTACTGTCTTATGCAATAATGCTGTATTCTGCTAAGCCATACAAAATAAATAAATAAATAACATACCTTGGAAGCTGTACTAAGTGCCTTGATGGCACATAACACAGTATTCCTCTGCTAGCAATAAATTACAAACTAATGCCTGTCTATACTTTCAACTCTAGAACAGGAGTTCCCAACCTTGGTTAGCCCAGGTGTTCTTGAACTGCAACTTCCAAAAATCCCAGGCAACACAGCTGGAGGTGAAGGCTCCTGGGAATTGCAGTTCAGGAACACCTGCATTACTTAAGGTTGGGAACCACTGTTCTAGAATGTAAGGCTGATTCTAAAGAAACCAGGAAGAAATTTTATGTGGCTGTTCCTTAATAACTTGGCTCCAGAATCTTTGCACCTGACATTATTAAACCATTTGCCAACCTATCAGTTAGGATCTATTTTATTATTTTAAAACTTGATTTTACATTCTACAACTAACAGATCTGTGCTTCATTGGCCCTGAATTTAGTATGAAGGCCAATGTAATAAAGCTATAGGCAAATAAATCACTTGCAGTATCCAATTAGGAAAATCAGATAATATTTTGCTTCTTTCATTTTTGCATATCTCAAAATCTTCTTTTTCTGGTCAGCGAAAGGAACCACCTTGTCCACCTCTAAATACATAGCAATCAGCCTTCCCACTTAACTACATTAGACCATTAACTTTCCACCTGAGGCTCTCAACACTGCTGTACATCTCACCAAGCTGAAACCAAGCAAGACATGAAGGTCCTCATTTACTTTGCAACTATTGCAACAATTTGAAATATGGGTTGCTTAAATTGTGCCCAGCTCTTGTTGTGACAGTAACAGCTGGCTTTTCTTTTAAAGATTTCAGTCACTTCCATTCACTCATTCACACATATAAACGTCATATATTTATTTGAAGCATTTTTATTCTTCTTTTCAGTCAAAACAAAACATGACCAACTTAGAGATGCTTACAAAGATTAATAATAAAACAGCCCACATTTACAATACATGACACAGAATGAAAAGCGATTGGGGGGAGGAGTGGGGGGAAAGTCAACCCAGACACTTTTACTTTACTTCTACAGGTACTTCCCTTCTGACAGGGAAGGACAAAGTCCACTCCTTGGAGCAGTTTCTTCTCTGCCCAATGTATGTGGTAGGTAGGTCTCTCCCTTGCCATGATGATCTTTCGAACTGGGTAGCCTGCCAGTGACTCTTGCTTGGCTCTTTGGAAGAGAGTGCTGCTTCTCACCTCCACATTCCCTCAGGACACTGATTTTACATGCCAACCCCATAGAAAAAGACAAATAAACAAATGCTAGAACAACTGAGAGGAAAAAAAGTGGTGGCTGACAAAATCAGAGGGACAGTGAATATGATCGGAAGAAACAGGAATGTAAGACGGGTGGGCAGGTAGAATGCTGGAATTAATGACTGAGAATCTAAACAGAGCCAGTAAATTAACAAGTGTTAGCAATACTGACATTTTAATTTATTGTACAGTAATGTCTTCACATATTCCAGTTAGAAGGTGCTTCTGGGAGCCAGTTGAGAGGAATGAATTCATGTAAGTCAGGCTATTTAGCTCTCTAAATGTTAAAGGGATATAATGAGATTACAGCCATTTCAGAAGAGAAAGAAGTTGGATTAATTGCATGCACTATATTTCCCTCACAAAAAAACTGTCTTGTCCTCATTAAGAAGCAGTCTGATGACAAAACTGGACACGAGAGGGGTAGCTGCATATATTGATCCACACATCTGTCAAGCCACACAAAACAACAGCTATGGGAGGGACTGTAATATTATTTTCTGAACAAGAAAAAATATGCTACATTTTCTGTGCTTAACCAATATACTCCGCAGCCCTGTTATGGGTTGCTTATCTAACTACAAAAATCTCAGAACTTCCAAGTTACCCAGTCCTTTAGCAATCCTCCCACCAACATCCATTTTCTAGGGCCAGTGAGCCCAACTCCTTGTCAAAGACATGAACTGCACTTGTAGGCTTCCACTTGAAAGTCAATATATAAATGTTATAAACAAATAAACAAACAAATGTTAAAGAATAAAGGCAAGATGGTCAGTAGTCTGTGGAGGGGAGAAAGTCCAACTCTTAGAAAGCCTACAATATTCCCTGAAAAATGCTCTTCCCCACAGCTGTAGATGTTCGACTTTTTGTGCCTTGTTCTCCCATTCTTTGTCGCCTTGACCAGCAATGACTTCCATGCATTTTTCCCTCACAATAATATAAGGCAACCAGGGAGTTTACTAAAGTGATGCCATCACAGTCAGATCTGGCAGTTTGACATCTAAAAGGCAGGTGAAGACAATTCAGAGTGTCTGAATGAGGATGGTGGCATGGCAGTGTTAATTGTTTTGGCTCAACCTTAGCAAGATGATTGTTGGTGATCTTTTAGAGCTGAATTGTTCCCCTGCGTTCCCAGTAACTAGATGAAATCAATAGAATATTCACTATGTGGAACAATATTCATTTCACTTAGTAGCTGTATACATAACATTTTATAAAATCATTAAGATTCCCACCATTCCCACCCCCATTTTCCCCATCACACTTCATCATTACTCGTATAAGTTTTCTGGCATGATCTCTACGAAGATACTAAAAATTATCTGGGACAGAGAGATTTCAATATTCATCACACTGTTTAATTTGTGCTCTTCAGCTGAACAGCTATCAGAAGCACTCCTAATGTTATGGCCTTTTCAACACTAGTTCATTTAGAAAACATGGAGCGAATTATGAAAGGCTTGATAAAAGCAAAGAAATATGCTAAACCTCTCATACTCAAAAATTAGTGATAACGATTATCTCTTAGTTGGTCTTTTGCCTTAAGCAAAGAATCTTAAATTGGAAACAGAAATAAAAGGTCTGAACAACATTATGCCTGCCAAAAAATTTTAAAAAAGAAAGAAGGAGAGAGAGAGAGGGGAGAAAAAAGTATTAAATTCAAAGTCTAGGGAATCTGGCAAGTTCTCTAATTAAAAGCACTCATTACTTATTTGAGCTTTATTGTTTATTACATTGTCCCTACTACCTGCTCAGATACAATGATGATACTTTAGTTTCTTCCACAGTCACAAAAAAAAGTTATAATCTAGAAGGCAAGGAAAGATTTCCTGTTTAAGCAAGTAAGCAGTAAATATACAGACTAATTCACCAAGGAATCACATGTAACATTGCAATCACCAAGCTGGCCACGTATCCCAATTCACAGAGCACTGGCTTTTATTTGAATGGCTGTCCTAGGGTAGTGTTCCGATAGGCAGATATTTCCTCTTCTTTCTTGTTTTTAATCTTTTCCCTCAGAATAATCAATAGTGCCATCATTACTGATGTAAATGTTATTTGTTCTATATTCTTATTGTTCATATTGAGCATATTTTGTGATGAATTGTTGATCAACACAAAAACTAATATACACATTTAAAAAGAAGGTCACGTCTCAATTTGAAAGTATGCTTTGTGTTCAGGGAATATCACAGTATGGTATAAATGTGCAAGACTTTAAGAAGGGAGTAACAGGAGGGGATGTGAAGTAGCCGATCAACATGCAGGACTTGGGTAACAGACTGGGTAGGCACAGAAGCCACTTGGTAACTTTCCCAGTATGGTGAGATGTGCTTCATTTCCACTGCAGTTAAGTGTAATTCTTCCTAAACGTGCATCCATTGATACAAATTAGGATATGCTAATTAGCATATAATGCCCCTGTTACAACAGCTTCACTGCCTGCTCGCCCAGTTCGAAGTGCTGGTTAAATAAAGCCCGATATGCTTTGGGTCTAGGCTAGCTGAAAGACCATTATCTCCCTGTATGAGCCTGTTTGGCTCTTAAGACCTTCATGGGAGACACTGCGCTCAGTCCCACTGCCTTCACAGGCTTGTCTGGTGGCAAAGCAAGAAAGAGCCTTCTCTGCGGCTGCTCCCAGGCTGCGGAATGGCCTCCCTCAGGAAGCTAGGTTGGCCCCTCCCTTTTATTCTTCCAGCAATTCCTGGTGAAGATGATCTTGTTTAGTCACACTTTTAACTAACTGGGCAGTTTTTGTTCATGTGTGCTGGACTATTTTTATTTATGTGTGTTTTTAATGTGCTAATGAGTCTTTAATAGTTTGAACAAATAGTTTTAATACTTGATCGCTTTTCTGGGCTATAATTTATTGTGTTTTTAGTTAGGTTTTTTTTAAAATAATTAGTGAGCCACCTTGGGTCTCTTAATTGGGAGAAAGGTGGCACACAAATGAAAATAAATAAATAAATGATTCATATGCAAATTGATATCCTCTTTTTGTGGTGGCGTATTGACCTTTTTGGGAGATGTGCAAGTGGCTATCTTAGTAATAATGTGAAAACTCAAATGAGTACATATAACTGATTGCACCTATGTTTCCCAATTTACTACTGACAGATTTTTTTTTCAACAGATTTTTTCAAACAAGTGAAACATTTCACCAATTAAAACCATATTTCATCAAAGATGGCTTATTCTATGTGACTTTTGGACAATGCTAATGAGATTCACATTGTTACTGAATTAAAAGTACAAGAAAAAATGTTTTTGAAATCAAAGACAGGGTAAAATCTTTCCATGCTTTATCTTTCTGCTACACATATAGACAAATTGGCCTTCTACAAAATTTCTGTCACCAATTCCAAAAAAATAAAAAAATAAAAAAATCCCATATTTCCTGTTATTATTCACAAAGAAAATGAAAACAAAGTTGCATCTTTCATATCTATCAGAATATCTCATTATTTCAGCTCTAAAAAGGAATGGTTTCTCAGAGAGTTCAGGCATTTTCTTAATTGATTTTTCCACAAACACTTTTTTAAAAATCCCAGTCCACCTCTGTAGCAAGGTACAGATCCTTAAGAAAAGAAACAAATCCTTCATGGCCCTGATAGTTTGTCTGTCTATTCAATATCTCTCTCCTACAGTTATCAGTAAATCAATTCAACGTACAAAGCCAAAAGTACACTCTTGCTTTGCTGGTTAGGGATTATGGGAGTTGTGACACAACTAAAAGACACTAGATTGAACAAAACGACACTAAATTTTATTCAAAACCTGAAAAGCAAACACACTATTTCTGAACATTAAAACAGCAACTTTTTATTTTGAAATTTCTATACAAATATATTTACAATTTCTGGCTTTCATATCAGGATTCAGGTGAAGTATGGCTATGTTTTTAAACCATGAGCCAGGATAGCAGCCTAGGCTCTAAATTTGATGAGCAGAGGCTTGACCAGTCCATTAGACTGGGGATACTGGGGACAGAGATACTACAAACTGGCCTTGTGAGAAGGCCAGAACCCAAAAAATCAGGACCTCTTGACTTCTGAGTCCATGTCCTTGAAGCTAATAGCATGCCATCGCCATTACCAATCCACCCTATGCCAGGGAGCTGCATCCCTATGTTATCCATCCAGGCAATGAATCTGGAGGTAATTGTCAAAGAAAACAAATAAAAGTTTCCAAACCAAAGTGGTGGAAGCTGTGGGAGGTGATTGAACCCTGGAGACATAAAAGGTCAATTCTTGATGTAATTGTCACTGGAAGATTTACAGGGTTCTGTCATGGTTTTTCTGTTAAGATCACAATGGGAACAAGAGAGAATGCATATGCAATAACACCTTAAAATCACTTTACATATAGTCTTAAAACGATCTCCATCCCACTTGTATTTACTATACAAGAAACTGCTATGTGAAGGTTCGTATTTTGCTTTAGCCTCATTACCAAATAAACCAGGAGTCATTTTGGTATCAAAATCCAAACTAGGGTTTATTGCGTTTTTTAACTGGAAATTATTAATCAAAGGTTCAGTTCTTAACTTCTCTTGCAACATCAACGGACACCGCAAGGGTAACCATGATTCTTGCTCAAACGGGTTTGTTGACTTGTTTTCCCACGGTCCGGGTAGAAAAGGATCAGGAGTCAGCACTTCTTGTTCTTCCTCTTGATCTCCTAACAACAGTAGGGTCTCCTCCCCTCCATCTCCGATCCAAATCGGCTCCTTCTCCCGTCCCAGGGAACCCCACGGTCCTGGTGGCACAACATCCTCCTCGCTTCCTCCACTCGCCATAGCCGTCGCTCCTCCGCCTCTCTGGCCACCAGCTCCTTCTCTTCCTTTAGCCTCCTTCTCCACTCCCGGGCCTCAGACTCGCCCCAATAAGAGGGTCTTTGAGGTAAACCCCTCCTTCGTCTATAGTCGGCCTCCTCTCGCGGCACCTTTACTTTCTCCCATTGTCCTGTCCACGGGTCCTCTACCCAGATCAGCTCCCAGCCCCCCGGTATGTTGTCCCTCTCCCTTTTTATATCTCCCATTCCCACCTCAATCACGGACCTCCCCCTTTCTTCCCTTCCCGCCAATTCTCCTTCAGTCTGAGTGGCTATTGCCAAACCCCGTAGGTTTTCTTCTAGTCCCCGGGTATCTATTCCCTGGTGTACCCTTTCTCGCGGAGTTGGTGGCGGAGTGGTCTGCACCTCTTTGGATATCTTAGAGATGGACGGCACTCTGATGAGAGCCTCTATGCTCTCATCACGCCTCTCACATGCTAGAGTTTTATTTACAACCTCGCATGATGTCTGTGGTTTGAGTAACTGGAAGGGACTTTTTTGGGCTCAGGTGAATGTCTGTCTATCCAGCACTAACCAATCGTTCCTTCCCGCTTTTGCAATTCGAGGAGAGTCCCATCTCTGTTATGAGTTTTCTATCCCTCTCTTTTGTCAACTGGAGGCAGTTGTTTGTTGCTGTTCATAGGTTCAGCTGGTTGCTAATACATGTACAGTAAAGAAAGCAGAATACACAGTCTGAATCCTGCTCACTTGAGATCTTTAGGTGCTCCTCTTGCTGCTGACCAAGAGCCACTCTGCTTTAAGCAGCTCTAAATACTGTTGCCATGGGTGACAAAGGACAGAGAACAAGGTAAAGCTCCACTAATAAAAAGGCTTTCACAGAAGTTCAGCCCTCGCTCACAAATAATGTTAAAATTTATGACTTTTAAAACAGGTTCTGGGAGAGGTCACGTTATATGGCTGCCAGTAATAAAAGAAATCAATATGGCAGCACATCTGAGAAGTTGGCAAACTAAATAAACACTTCATCCAAATCTACCTGGACTTGAATTAAGAGAACATGAGGTACTGTGTTTATCCTTCATGCCCTTTATCATTCAGGTACGTTTGCCTTGCCTGAATCTCTACAGTTTGACTCCAGGCAAGACACTGATATTTGCCAGCCACGAGGCAATTAAACACCATGTCAGATCTGAGACATTAACTGTACGACAAATCCACCTCTACATGAGCTTGCTGCAAATGCACCCAGGAGTGCAAAGGTGACCAGACTCACCAGAGTATATTAAAAGCGTTCAGTTCACAGAGCCTGGTGGTCTGGGAGCCATCAAAACAATCTTTCTGTTAGGTGATCCTCAGTATTACTGTGACACTGTGTGGAGGTTCAGACCTCGTGGGGTTACCCTAATCACACTAACTCCTAGACTACCGCTCTCCAGCTAAGTGGATAATTAGGGCCACTCCATATAATCTCTCCTTCCACATGGACTGTGACAACTTGTAGTGGATGATGAGAAACCAGACAAAGTACATGCTTCCCTTTGCAATGAGATTTTCCCCATGAGTTCTGCTCAGGTATGAAATTACAAATGCTGGATTGTTAATTAGTACCATAGCTGGGCAGTACTAATTAAACAGGGGAGTGTTCCCATTGCTCCAGCAAATGTGACTCTCATATAAGCCAGAAGAAGGAAATTCCACCTGTGTATGTAACCAAAGTGCACACAAGAAACTCCTGGCAGCTTTTCAATTTGCCATATCCAATGGACATGACGTTAAGAAAAGGCTGGATAATGGAAACATAACCTAAGGCACCTCCACAGGATGAAAAATGGACTAACCTAATCTTGATGCGATTGTTAGGAAAAAGCCTTCTCCTGGAAGCTGCAGATGTGCTAAGTACACTGTCTTTGTTCTATGACAACTCCATTAAAAAAAAAAAAGTTATATAAGCAACTTAAACAATTATAACTATGAAAATCTGTTGTTTCCCAATTCTGCCTTGGTTTCTTTCTTTTATTAGAAGCCTTTTAAAAAGAAAGTAAGAATGGGGACACTTTTGAGTTCTAGGTTTGGGAGAAAGGTAGGTTAAAAATAAAATCAGTAAATATATAAATGGGGGGGGGGGTGTATGGCCCTCTGGTGTTATAGGGCTGTAGCTCCCCATGTCCTTCACCACTAGTTATGCTGCCAAAGCTGATGGGAGCTGTCAACCACCAACAGCTGCAGGACCACAGATTGTCCACCCCTCTTTTAACTGTGCATAAAGTTCAAGCATAGAGACCTGTGAAAAATTCCTCAATTGCTTACCGTAATTGATTATGTTTGTATTCTATCCATTCTCCAGGTAGCTCAGAAGAGTACCTATATATTCCACACTTTCCTGGGGACAAATCTGGGAGCTAGATTAAGTTCTCAGGGTTGCAGATAGGGGAAGAGGCTGGCCCAAGATCATCTCAGGAGATTCATGGCTGAGCAGGGATCCTCAGTCTTCTACTATACCAAATTGGCTCTCAGGTTGATGTAGCAGAAGCAAGCTAGGGTCAGAACAAGTGCACCTATGAAACACTCTTTAACCCTTCCAATCCACCATCCACTGATTTCTATTCAGCGTCCAGGTCCATCTGGCACACTCCCCTGGCATAATGACTGAACGTGTAACTCTAAGGCCAGTGCCAGTTTAGAAGGCAGCCCTCCAGTACATTTCTGTAAGGTCAGTCGACTCTCTCCCCCTCCTCTTTATTTCCACCTTTCCAACTGATGCTGCCAGTATACCCATTAACCTAAAATCCAGTCTTGAAAATGGAGGAAATCATTGCAGCTACAACAATCACCATCCCCTATCTCACATAAAAATCAGTTGATAGCATTGGTAGGTTGCATGAACCCAAATAAAGCATACTGCCGTTTTAAGAAGTAACTCACTGTGAAACTGTTTGGTTCCGTAACAGTGATCATAATGGACACAGGAAACACCTTTCCTGATGTAAGAGGCTGCCCCACTTCACCTCAGTTGTTTTCAGGGGGGACACTTTTTGAAAAAAAAATATCATGGTGTGATTTTAGGCCTCTGTGAAGGGGTCACATCAAGCAACCCCCCCCCCCCAGGCTGTATGGCCTCACCTCACAAGCCCCGGGGGGGGGGGGCTGGGAAGAAGGAAATCTCCTAGGCCCCTCATTGGGAGGGATGTGCCACTGCAGGTGGGAGGAAGGGCCACTGCTTGATACAGGACAGATGGAGAGCGCCATGACTGCAGGAATAAGAGGGTTGGTCTCAGGGTCATCACCAACTATGTCAGATGAACAGGAGACAAGGGGAGAGGCAGTCGAGGACCGGGACGCCATCTTCTGCACCTCCATCGAAGTGGAAACAGGGGTAGAGGACAAGTGGCGCCACGTCCTCCCCCAGCCCCTTTAGCCAGAGAAGGTCTGGAGGACCCGAGGCTCTGGCAACACAGCGCCCATGTAATCCAGTGCCACTCAAGCTTTGGGGTCCTCACTGCCCAACAGGAGCTGCAGCACCTACTCCAACCCAGCTTCAGCGCTGGACATACAGGTGGCAACTGGTGTGGCAAAGAAGACCTCTGTGCCTTTAATAAAAGCTGTTGTGAGTGACAAAACCAAGCTAGAACTCATGGTATTATTTCCTGGGGACTGCTTAGCCCCTGGGCGGTGGTGGGTGATGGGAATCACAGCTTCACAGATGGACATGATATTGACCCTAATTCTCCAGAGTTATGCAAACCAAACCATTTATAGCCATACTCCGATTAAAAACATTCATGACAGGGACAAGCATGTCATGTTAAATTAATCATAACAGCTACAAGGTAGCACATAAAGTCCAAGAGAAGAACATCTTAATATTTGTTTCCTACCAGCCAAAGAGGTTTAGCCACCCACTGTCAATGGAATTACGCATCCCTACCCAAATGGCAACGGCTGTTGATATTCTGTATTTCCATAATTTTTACTCTGTAAAGATAGGATACGGTAGAGATGGCAATATCCCGAGAAGCTGGTGTTTCTTTTTCAAAAGCAAGACAGCCAAACAAAAACAAAAACCCCATTCAAAAAACCTGTCCAATCACTGATCCTCTGAGAAGAGAAACCTGGAGACTCCTATGTAGTATCTGATGAATAGCTGGCAAGCAGCCTTGGCAGAGATTCTAACAAGGGTATGTGCAGCAGATCTCCATAATCCTCCTAGACAGCTCAAAATGCTGCTTCGATGTGTTACTCGTTACATAAAGAAGAACAGCAAAATCCACAGTGCTCAGATTTGTGGGGAAATATTAAAAAGAGGATAATGATTTTTCCAAAATAATTTGATATGAAATACGTTGAATAGCCAAAATTTTAAAATGAGAATGTGGGGAATTCATGTAAACTCTTCTCTTCTCTTCCTCCCTCCCTCCCTCATCTGTGCAGTTCTGTAATGCCTTCTTTGAGTATCTCTGAAGTGCTCCAGCATGTTCATGTCACTTCTGATCTCTGTGTTTTCCTGGAGCTCCCTGATTTGAATGCTTTGGAGCTTATGTCATATCCTCTTTGCCTTGTTCCCTTCATACTGGATGTAACTGTGGCTCTTCCGACTTAGGATGGGGCAGTTCTAGGCAATGCCATTGTGCCACATCTAGACCAGTCTCCAATGTATTTTTCACCTGTCTAGATTTCACCCCCCTCCCATTTATTCTACTATTCATGACCAACTGTGATAATCTGTACTTTGCATTTATTATTCCATGATCAAAGCAATCTACTCTTCTGGATTATTCATTCATTTATTTAAAAATGAATTCTTTGCCTTAGTAATTTGCTTTAGTAAATCTTTTCTGGATATTCTCTCAACCCAATATTCTTGGCAATTGAAGATTCTTAGTTCATGATTCCAAGCCATCAAGTAGAACTATGTCTACACTATTCTGTACAGGTGCATTCTCAAGGCCCATTTTTTCATTAGAAAGTTGATTTAGTTGCTGGCGCACAACACTCCTCATTCAGAGATTTTTAAAATGGATCAACAATGTCACTTATTTTGCCAAGTTCACATTACAGCAGTTAGAAACTATATATTTGGACAATTGCATCCATCACAAATACTGTTTTTATAACCATTTGGACAGGGATGTGGATTAGGATTCTGATGAACTGCACATATCTCAGTAAGAGGTCTCAACATCAGCCTCAAAATATCTTACTGTGTTTTTCTGTTGTTTTGACAATTCAGCAGCTTAAAGTTAACACTAGTAGAACCAGAAGAACAACTATTTCCTTTGACTAATTGTATAAATACCTTGACCAACTCTTCTCATAATCTAGTCAATAATGTTAACACATGCCCATCTCTCTCAATATATTAAAAAAAATGATCAGAGGTGAGAAAGATCAATAGTTGCCTGGCTGCTGCCTCCCCTCCTGACCACAAGAGCTTCAGGAATGCCTGTTGCTTCCTCAGAAGTTCTCAGCTTGAGGCAGGTCCAAACGGATGGCAATGTACAAGCAGGTACATTGGACTGGATGAAGAGGCAAGAGAATGTAAGAGTCAAGGGAAAATGCCCTTCTCCAAACAAAACTGAGCAAGATATGGGAAATACTTTGGCACAAAGGAAAATGTTATTTAACTAGGCCATGAAGATGTTCCAGAATGTGTGGCATTTCACTATTACAGATTTTAGCTGCAGGATGTGTAGTTTTAATTTGTGTACCCAGAACCTACCTGGTCCAAGTACTAACATAAGCTGAATGCTAGATGGGAATTGTAGTGTAACATGTAGCCCAAGTCTGGGGAAGGATGAGAGTTATACACTGATAATTCTTCCTACATGGGCTTCACAGGTTTTTACAGAGTAAGATTATTTCTGAGTCTTCTACAGGAAGCAAGAAGTAAAAGTAAAACAGGAGTTAACCTGTTTCCTACATAGTATTTGTGGACTACACCGTATTTGTAAACCAGCAGGCAGATGAGGGTAATGGCTTCAAACTTTGATTGTAATTAGGGGACTTCATGATTAACCTTCAGCAAGTGATCATGTCACCTCAATTTCACATCCATACCCTAGGACTACTGATAAATTCTCTCATATGCCTTACAATTAAATTGGGCAGCAAAACTGGGGTACTATTTTTCATACAGTTCCTGTTGGCATACAAGTTCCTAAGTTTCCTCTTTCATCATCAGGAAGTCATGGAGGCCATGAGACAGCAGGGGAAAGTCTTTCATTACTAAAAATCACCATTGCCAGGATACCTTTACTGGAGGCATTTATTTTGTATTTAATAAGAATTTTCCCCTTCTGTTCCTCAGTCACCACAGCTTCTTGGCAATAAAATCAAACACAGGAGCTTTGGGACAGAAGTTGAAAATGTTTAATTTCCAAAAAACCACTGCTGTCGATGATATCTTCAGCCTTAAATGGAGTAAGTTACACAACAGGATTTCAGCCATAATAATTATATAATTAATGATAATCACATATTATCATTAGCTAACAGTTGCACGCCTCTGTGAATGCAACTGAAAGCAATGTAACATTTGTGAAAGTAAGCTTACATACTGCTCTATACAACAAGGTTACCAGTTCTACACAGTTACTAGCAGTAAAGTCCTTCAAATGCCACACAGAGGTAAATCCCAGTGGCATCTGTCCCATTGAGCAGAAAGTCCCAGCAGTGTAGTGATACAGGATTATTTTGCTTGCATAATTGTTGCTGTTACACAAATACAGGGACGGCTTTCTTCTTACAGATCACAGACTACATTATAGAAATATTTGCACAAGTAGTATGATCCTGCATTACTACCCCAGCAAGACTTCTTGCTCAGCTGAAGCTCAATAGGATACTGGCCATCGATTTCAATGCAGCATACTCCCAAGAATGTTGTATAGGACAATAGACTACACGTCGGGTCCGATGAGAATTTTATGTTTTCATCTATCTGGTATCTAGATGAAAAGGCTTCAGAGGTCCCTTAGTTCTCTGTAGAGAAAATAAGAAAGCCCATTTAAGGATATGTGGCATCAAGACCTCAAGATGGATATGACTTGTTTCCAACTGGCCACGATAACATTCTAAGACAATCTTTTGCCTGAAGCCAATACTAGATTACCATCATCTTCCATTCTTGGCAGATATTAAGAACTCCTAGGCAGCATTCCAGAGGACAGATGGTTGGCAAGAGGTCCTTCCTCAAAGCTCAGTTGGCTTTTCTGTAGTCATGATTATTTTGATCAGGTCCATCATGATGAGAAGAAAGAAAACGAACTGCAGCAGATGAATGTTCGACAGTGGTGAAAATTCCTGTTGCCCATGCTTGAGCATTGCATGGACTACTTTATACCATTCTTTAATTAAACAAAGCCAGATAGCCAGTGGACTCTGGGGTGATTTTGCCCTTTCATAAAACTCTCTGTATAAATGTATCTATAATCACATGGGCCAGGTATGTGAACCGTTTTGAATGCCTGTATAGTGTATATGCAGAGGCAGAGTACTTGTGTAATTGGCAGTTGATGGACTGAATGCTGACTGTGTGATTGGAATGAAATGGGGAGGAGTCTGGTCAGTGAGCCAGTGTAGAGGAGACTCAGAGCTGAGAGTTAGAGGGAGGGTCTGTTTTTACATTCAGTCAGAAGAGTTTATTACAAAAAAATCTATCTTGAGAGCCGTGTGTGTGTGTGTGTGTGTGTGTGTGTGTGTATGTGTGTGTGTGTGTGTGTGTGAGAGAGAGAGAGAGAGCGCGAGCTGAAGAGTCTGTGAAGAAGTTATTTTAATCATGAATTATACAAAGAATACATTTATATTTGACTGTTGTTTTGACCTTTACTATTCATATCTTAGATTCTACCTTTCCCTTCATACCAATTATCTGTGGTTCCTCAATAAAGTCATTTTCTTTGATTTAAATCACTCTCCTCTTTATTTACGTGTAACTAAGAAGAGATTAAGCAGACTACAGACAAATAATAATACACCCACATAATCTGAAGCTATATGTTACTAGAAGGAACTAAGTGATTAACTAAAATAGAAAAACCCTTTCACTAAACACTATCATTTAAAAAAAAAAGCCAGCTTGGGGCAGGGAGGCTCGTGGTGGGACAAAATAGAAGGGGCAGCCTCAAAATACATGGGTGAGATTTTTGGGGCAATTTTCTTTTCAGGTCAACACCTTCTCTAGTAGCACTAAAGAGTGGTGGCTAGGTTTAAGGTGTTAAAAGGTGCCAAGGAAGTGCCTGTGACTGCCTGTGGAAATTTTCAACTAGTGTGAAAATTAGTGGAAAACTCATCACCTCCTTGGGAGTAAGGTCACCACAGGGTCTAATCATAGGATGAGGTCCACTCAAAGTTTCTGCTGCAGCTTCCCAATGTAGTATATCTCTGAATGAGAATGTATTCATGGTGAATGAGAGCATATTCACAGAAAATCTCTGTAATTGAGAATGCATGTTGACATTTACGTTTAATTCTTAATATTCAAGAAGGATAGGGAGAAATCCCATCTAAATTCATCCTAAACAGCTTGATTTTATCTTCAGTATAGTTTCCTACTCTTTTCTAGAGTAAAATCATATTCCCTTTGGGTCTTTTTCACACTTTCCCCTCTGCTCCTCTTTAATTAATTATCTTATTTTTCCAAATCAGAGGACCATGGCATTCAATGTCAGTGGAATGGGGACTTTTGTCCCTTCCCCTGTCTACTGCAACCCACTATAGTGCCAAAGCTGCTGCTCTGGAGAGTTTTTAGGTGTGTATGGAGCCCTTAATCGGGGTGGGGTATGGGGTGCCAATTCTGTCTGAATAAATGAGGTCCAATGGAATTATCCCACTGGATTCTTGTCACACATACTGAAAGACAGCATCTGAAGTGAAGTGTTCCTTAGCAGAGTCACAAGATCCAGTGATAGGCACTAGCTTCAAGGCAAATTTGTGGGGAAGGGCAGGGCTAATGGCTCCATCAACCCAGAGGCTAGCTCAGTGTAACATCCATGCTTACATCTATGCAATTCCGAACAGAGGTGCTGGAAACAGACACCAGGGAGGACATCTGGCTTTGTGGTTGCTTTAATGCTTGTACATAACACCTGAAAAATCAAATATGATGAAGGATAAATAATGTTTAATAAATAAACAGCCTATTTGCAAACACCATAAAGGTGAGAGGAAAGTTCTGGACATTTTGTCTGATCTAGCAGAGGAGATCTTAGGTTTTCCGCAATGCTTTCCTCTTTGCATCCTTGTTTTAAAAAACATGGGTGAGCCACGTTACGCATAATATTCCAAAAGTGGCCTTTCGACTAATGCTTTGTACAAGGAAAAACAACTCATTTCCACCACTATTAGAAGTCCCTTGCATAATACACCCAGCAATTCAATTCACATCTCTGTAGGTGCACCACACACTCATCATCCACAGTCTTCCTATTGTCAACCAATACCACAAGCTGGGTATATCTTTTTGCAACATAGTAGCAATTTTGATTACTTTTTGCTGTATTGGAATATGTTCCTCCACTGAGGTTTACTACATAGGATCGAGATAATAATAATAATAAAAAATAAAATAAAATAAGATTAAGGGGGGGAAAACACAGAATCAAAAGAGACTAATGGAAACAGCTATGCCTAGAATAGTTTACTTATCTCATGTAAGTGTACTTCTTTATAAGCCTATAGTACTTATTTGGTTCAATTCAACATATTCCTTTTCTGAGCAAGTTCTCTCTAGCCTCATCCTCCCACTATAACAGTTTTCTTTACAACTTATTGTTCAGGGTGGCATCTGAAGCTTAAGTATTACATGAAGAACAGTTCTTCTCCTTGATGTGTACAATTACTCAAGGAGGCCCCTGGCCCGTTTTTCTACTCCACTTAGGCATGCCCCTTAAAAGTGCAAATAAGAACCTGCTCTGATATAAAACTAAATTGCTATAGATATGTATTCAATCCAGCACGATCCTGAATTGCTGTGATAAGTATAGTAATTCTGATGAATGCTATGAGTGTCATCCTGAAATTGAGTTGGGAGCCACTCCTTCCAGTATCTTGAGCTAGAGAGACTAGAAGTACAGTTTGTTTGGCTCGTAAAAGACCTGGACATGATATTCATCGTATAGCTTGGATAAATGTATTTTGAGAACCATCTGAACTTTGCTTCTGCTTTTCATTCTGTAAGAAAAACACATGTACTTGATACATGTACAATGACACATTAAACTACATAGTCAATGATCACTATATTTTGACAAAGTACTAACACAACATGGTAGAAGGTGTGGTCTGCCAGCAAGCAAGATGACTGCATAACTCAAATTATCTGCTCTAATCTTAGGACACAAAGTGTACATGCAGGAAGATCACAAACATACAAAAATAAGCTGAAAACAAATGGGACTTGACTGAAAAGGTTTGAAACAAACAGTAGACGAATAATAAGATTCATTCATAACTAGTTATTTTACATCACTGGACTTATCAGAGGCACATGACCACAGTGAAAATAGAAACAATCCAAAAATGATATCTGGAACTATTAAGGGAGGAAAAGATGCAAAAGTGAAGAGGAATCAACAATGGGGGGACCCATATGAGAATTATTAACAGCAGTTGATGACTGAACTACAAAATTATCCAGTGAAGTCCTAAGCAATGAGAAATGGACAACAAAGCATGAGAGAAAGGAACGAAACAGGACACCCTAAATAAAAGTCTTAAATGTTGCATTGAAACTGCAAGAAAAAAAAAACATTTTAAGATTTAGAGTCCTCGTGGAGAATGAGGATAGCAAAAATATGATCTCCTTTTTCAAGATGTTGTTACATGAAGTATGCCCTTCATTGCAGCTTTCAAAAGAGATCATAGAACAGGAGGCCTGTATAAACCATCAAACAGCTATGACAGAAATGTGCTTCTGTACTTTACATGATATCCTAAAACAGTACAAGTACTAAAAGTGTTAAACAAAACCTCTTCAGGGGAATACACAGGAAAGAAAATCCTGGAACAGCAAGATCGCCCATATGAAAATGTTACACAAGAGAATATAATTCAAACTGCATACACAACTACTTCACCGAGAAAAAACTGCATACTACTGGAGCATGTTGCTGGCTTCAAATAAAAAAGAGAATTTCAACAGAGATCCAGATTATAATCATATGTGCTCAAAACTAGTTACAGGACAGACAAAGCACAGAAAATAGCACAGTAAGTCTGTTCATTATTTATTTAATTAAATTTGTATCCTGCTCCCATTAGTATCACAGCACTACTCTGGGCAGGTTACAACACTTAAAATAGAAAACAAAAATGAAAATAGAGATATTAAAACCCACAGCAATAATCCTTAAAAACAAACAAACAAACAAACAGATGGAACTGACTAATCTCAGAGTGGATGAAGGAAAAGAGGAGAGGGAAGAAGAGGAGGGAAAAGAACCCCTCTGTATGGTTTTACCCATGAAGGATCTGAGCAGAAAAGACCAAAATGAAGGATCTGTGAAGAAAAGCCCAAAATGCAGGGGACTCTGTTCCCTGGGCCTAACTTTGTAAGTGTTGATGTTTTTAATGTTAGTGCTGTTATGGTTTTGTTTTTTTTATTACTAAAAGTTAGTTTGAATTGGCACACACTGTTCTAATACAGGTCGCAGGACCATTTTATGAGAAAGGCACTCGGTTGTTTCACCAATCACACATGTAAATATTAAAAAGGGAAAGAATATGCTAGCAAACTACACCAAATCTGTAGAGTTTTAAAGTGATATCTTTATATGCCAGTGGAATGGGGACAATAAAGAAGGATAAAATTGTGAAAACTATTAGGCTCCTTGCCCTGGCTATCATGTATACACAATAAAGTCACAAAGGTACTATTAGACAACACACTCCGTGAGCAGTTCTGCTTTGGCAGACCTTCAAAATCCAGGGAGTGGGAGGAGCTGTAATTTTATCTAAGATTTGTTAGCTGATGGTAGAAGATTTAATGAAGGATTTATAATTGGATGTCTGTTTTTATTAAGAGAAAGTTGGCAAATAGCATAGTCACGTTGGGTACAGATACTCTAAATTAAGTACAAGCACTATTTATGACAGAACTACTAAAAAAAATTGGGCACTTTCCAGAAGGGCATATTATTCTTGATGAATATGTTAATGGGGCATTAGGTAGAAATCTTAACAGGTCAATGAAGCATCCTAGATCACAATAAATACCAAGGAACAGAAGGGTTCTCAGAAGAATTTTACAGATCAGTGCAGGATGCTACTGTATAGTCAATTTAAAGTTTACTTGAGATAAATTGATTTGAAGGAGGAATTCCATGCAACTGGTTTAACTGGTCTGAAACCATAACTTGGCTAAACCTAAATCTGAAAGGACATGATGATCAGCTTCCTCAATCAGGTTCATAAAATACTCCCACAAATATTGGCAAAATTATAAATTATGCACACAAAGGTCAGTTGGACTTTAGGTATGGCAAGCAGGGGGTTAAATATAGAATATTGCTATGATATATGTTAAAAAACCAGCTGCTGTTGTATCTCAAAAGGCCATAAAGGCTTTTGATTATTTAGAATGGCCTTACTTATTTGCCCTCTTTAAAAAAAAAACAGGCTATACAGAAGCATTCATGCAATTTTAAACGTGATTGTACAAAGGCTCACAAGTACAGGTTAATATCAGAATACTTAAAAATAGGTTTAAAATCACCACCACTTGAATGAATCAATGAAAATGTGCTTAAGTGTTGATTGGATTGGGTCCACAGATTTTAAAATTTGTTATACTTTCCCTCACCACACACAATTCAGCAATTGAATTGAAAAGGAACAGGTTGAACAGAGCTGCCTAAACCATTATCTGTACAATGTTAAAGTTTCTGACATTAATCGTTTGAATAGAATGTTCATTTAACCATTATAATTACTTTCCAAAATGGCAAAATCAGTACAATGGACACTGCTGTCTCTGTGGAAGGGTGCAAATGATATAGTGGCTTTATGCCATGCACACGACAAGCTATGAGCACTTCCCACTGTTGCAAAACATTATAAAAGAGGACAGTATTCTATGCTATATGGAAGCAAGGAGGAAACATAGATTTTCATATAGCTCAGTTAAAAAGAGAAAAGGTTCATTATTAAGACTCCCCAACATCTTGGGTTGTTTTGAAGCAATGACTTACAAAGTATAAAGGAACACTAAGCAAAAAAGTTCATAATTGTGACTGAAAGAAGTGTATGAGTGAGTACTTCCGTGCAAAAAACATGTTACTTGTAGGAATCCAGCATACCAAGGAAAAAGCTACAAACACATTCTTTATCCCTACTGTGTTAGGTTTCCATCTGAAAGGAGACCATGGAAAAGAAATGAGATTGGAGGAATGAAAGAAGGTAACAGAGTCTACAGACAGAAGGCAACAGCACCTACAAAAACTTTATTTTATTTTGGGAATGGCAGACAGTAGTCAATTCTTCAAGTCTGCATCACAACTAGAATAAAGGAGTATGCTACTAATCCCCCTGCTCAATCCTTTGAGGTATAAAGTAGGAGGGCAGATGTATTATCTGGGAAGTGTTCCAACTTCATTAAGTCCGAGGCATCAGTGGTTTCAGCATGCCCACTGCCAGAAGTGTGTCATGAGCAGAAAAACCTAGCATCTGGAGGGAACGGATTAAGGAAAATTAGGAACTCATCAGTGACTGCAGGTTTCTTCAGTAGCATGCCGCAACACATAGTGTTTGCCAATGACATCAGCCAACTATTTGTGTCTCTATGGAACAGGGGTTCCCTCCTCCTCCTGCTACCCTCCCATACATCTGGTGACCTTTCAACCAGGAACAGGGGCTGAAAAGTTTCCCAGACACTCACCGACTGGAGTTATGGAGCCAGAAGCCCACAATGAGGGAACCCAGAACAAGTTCAAAAGCACTCTGCATCTTGAATGGCTTGGCTATGACATAACCAGGCTGACATACTACAGAGGCTCTCAGGGCCATTTCCCTGGCTCCCTTTGTTCAGAGGGCTTCCTTATTTTCTTGCTGTTGTAAAGTCAACATGCTTGAAAAAAGTATTTTTTTTTCCTTGTTTCTAGAATCCAATCTAAGAATAAGGGAATTTTACAAACATATCGATTAGGTGCTCTTTTTTAAAATTAGAATATTTCAATGCAGAAACGCAAATTCTATCTGTCAAGCTTAGATCATTTGGGAATTTAGCATGTGCTTTACAGCTAGATATTGCAGTAAAGTGTTCTGTCTGAGTGCTTTTGACGAACAGAAATATAAATCATGTGTGATTTCCAGGATTTTAAACTGTGTGTTCTCTTGCTGTCACATGAAAATATGTGGTCTAAATTTTTGTGTAAGTTCAACAAGAGACAGCAGTAACAACAGAACATCTCAAACTAGATATAAGACTACATGTGTGGCTGCTACAGAAAATGGTTTTCCATCTAATAGAATGTGCCCTTTTCCTGACATAACAATCACCCATGGTTCCCTGTTTTATGCAGCCAACTGTCATCAAAGTATGGCAAGCTTTGTAAACAATCCATGGATAGTGTTTCTGTCAACATTTTCATTATCATGCTGGCACAAGGAAGCTGCCACAATCACTGAAGCTGCAGTGGGAGTGCCACTTCATGAAACACAAGTTGTAATAGGTTCTTGATACACAGTTAAGAGAGATCATATGGAGGCTGGTATGAACTGGCAGCATCCATACCTAAACAGTACTTAGGAGAATCTGTTCTTCCAAAATAGACATGAGATAATGACTTCCTCTTGGCTTATTGGTTCCTTTGTTCCAGTGATTGCTATAAATGGTTTCCTGTTATCACATCCTTTGTGATGCTTGAATCCTGGACTTCCATCTACTTTCCATCCCTTCATTTCACACCTCTGCTGCTAAGACACTTAAAATCAATTCCTCTTTCTCTGGGCTTTACTATAAATGCTTAAAGATTTCAAATAATTACCTCACTTACCAAGGCTAGCAATAAGGCACTACCCATCCCCATTTCCTGAAACCCTTGCAATGAGGACTATGGAAGATGAAACCCACAAGCAGAATCAAAAATATAACCTCTGATGAAACTGGCAGTAACAATAGACAGCAGCACTTGGGCCTCATTTTTCCTCTGGGAGTAATAAAAACAAGAACTAAACACAGAGAGATTCATAACATTAATAAGAAGGGTAATTTACATGGGTTTGCATAATTTTGCATCCCAGGTTCAGTTCTGGTACTGAGAACAGACGTAGATATAATGCTGTACGATCTGAGCAGAGTTCCCAGGATCTAGAGTTCCTATCTGTTACACATGTCCCATCCACCTGCTCCCTCACAAACCTTTGTCACCAGATAGTATGCAAATATTTCCATCTGGGAACAGTGATTTGACTGCCATCATATTCAACTTACGTTGCTCACCATGGCCACACATTTCCATAAGGGTTTGTTAGAAAGGAATTTAAAAGAAAAATCAAGACAGACGAGATATTCTGCAAGTTAGTGGAAGCCATTTTTTTAAAAAAAGACTTACTTTGAATAGTCCAAGAGGATGCCAACATGATTAATGAACAGTGACAAGAAACTATAAAATGCAAGAAAACTTTCTTCAGAAAATGGACGGCTCGCCCAAATCAGAAGAGAAAGGCATGAACTCTGCCAAAATAATTTTGACTTGACAATAAAGCATGGCGTAGGATGCAAGAAAAAGAATCTGGCTAACCTATTGTTGAAAACATTATGACCAAAAGTAAAAAAACATATTAAGATCTACCAGGAAGAAGAAACTGGAAAAGAAGGCAGTTGAACCATAAGATGGCAAATGACTGAGAAGATTTCTAAAGGAGACTAGGAGATCACAGAGAAGTAGAATTAGTTCTTTATGTTTGTCTTTATTGTGACAAATGTAGAACAGGCAACAATCCCTCAATTGATCTTCCAAGGATTATGTTGGAAAGTACTGAATCCGAGAGAGGTAGCAAGCAAGTGATTATGTTCTAGGGTTTATTGGCAAATTAAAAATCAGCAAGTTACCAGGTCCAGATGGCACCCACCCAAGAGTTCTCAAAAGAAAGAACTGAAACGTGAATTTCCTGATTTTCCAAAAAAATATGCAATTGGTTCCTAAACCAGCCTCTGTGCTACGGGATTGGAAAGAAGCCAACCTAATGAGGTGTTTTGGAAAAGACAACTGGTGAAAGGCTAGAAGTGATAACAAGCCAGTTAGCTAAATGTCCTTCTGGGTAAACTGGCAGAAATCATAGGTCTTGCTGAGGAAAGATCAACTTGGCTTTTGGCGAGCAGAAGCTGACTTTAAAAGGGATTAGACAAATTGATGGAAACTTATTGATCATTATTTATCACCTGCTATCAGGGGAAGCAAATCTCTGGAAACCAGTTGCTGGGGACACTGAAGTGGAAGGCACTATTGAAATCATGTCTTCCTTGCATGCAACCCAAAAGCATCTAGTTGGCATCTATGGAAATGCAGTACTGTACTTTTTCTGGCCCAGCAAATGTTTTCTTATGTTCATCCATTACATTTCTAAAGTCTAATCTAGCTCAATCTTGTTATTCATCTAAACCCATTTTTCCTTTGCTTTTTCTCAGTGTCTGTACAGTGGGCAATCATCTTCTTTTGGCACCTTTGCAATATGGTTAATCGTCTGCCTGACTCTTCCTCCTCATCTGCAGCATACAGTCACCATATTGAGTTTCTTCATCCAGTTATCTATAAAGTACAATTTCCTACTATAGGTACTACAGAATGCAGACAAAATTATTCCTCCGAACAGAAGATGTGAAATAGTACTTTATCAGTTAGATTCAAATTTAAAAACCTACGAATTGAACTTTTACTGATACTTACTGCATGTACGTAAGAAATAGTTTGCATTATGATATCAATCTGACACACTACAAGAGCAGGAAATTCTTGTGTTCACATAAGGAAAAGATCATGACATGGTAGCCAGTGGACTCCTAAGAAGTGAAAAACGGCTGATATCTTAACTTGTTGGAATCAGGGTCTTCATGGCATCTATTAGTCCATCCTTTGAGAGGGACTCATGGGTTTAAAATCTATCTATATATTATGTTTTAGAAAATTAAAAGAAGAAGAAATAGCAAAGGATTCTTTCTTTTAGTCCATTTCACTAATTAATATGTCAAACCTCGTAAAGAAGGACTCATCAGCTTTTTTCCAGTACTGCATCATTTTAAAGAGCTGTGTCAGCAGAGACCTCAGCAGACAGTCAATACATATTAAGAGAGTCCAAAGCATTAAATCAAAACAAAAAAAAAGGAGCTGTATGAAAAATGAAAATAAAGCAAATAGCTGTGAGGCTAATGGAATGCCATTTGTGACTTTGCATAAAAGGGGGGAAAGGGCAGCATTTTCCACTACAAACAATAATCTGCACATACATTCTTCCCAGATATTCCATTATAACTACCACAATACACAACAGTTAGCTACACATTTATACCTTGAATTGAATTAAGAAAGACATCTTATGTGCTTTTGTGGGGAATATGTTTTACCACTAATACCACTTCCCTGTATCAAGTTTGAAATTTTCCCCGCAGAAACACAGTTGGCAGAAAAACACAACAGAGATGCTGTCTAAGTGCTTTTGAACATAGTAGATCTACTGTGGCTTAAAAGTCTCACTACCATCTTAACAAAGATTAACCACTGTGTGTCCAAAGGCATAAAATCCCAATTTGGCAGTTGAGTGTCATTGCCTAGAACAAGAGTGGGTAACTCACAGTCCACAAGATGCCTATGACCTTCAGGGGCATTTTTGCACTGGCCAAAGCCATTCCAGATGCCCCCTCCCACCAACAAAAAATTAAGGAACAAAGATTTTTTTTTTTACTAAAACAAATGTTTGTTTTCACTCCTAGAGGGCTTCCTGGAGCTGTTGTTTCTGCATGAGAAGTTTTGCCTTCCTTTAAAAAAAACAAACTATCAAAATGGGGGGCGGGTTTCCTTCTGTGCATTTCCTATTTACTTTTTTTTTTTTTAATGGCCGTTTGCGGCCCCATTCTAGGACTTTTGGGGGCTGAGGACAAAAATCTCAAAGTTGCCTGCCTTGGTCTATAAATATCACCCCCCCACACACACACACACCTCAGTTTTATACTCATCGCATCCAGTTCACTTTGGATTTAATATTAAACTGCCTAGCTAGGTATAAGTACCTCGTAAATATGGAGGGTTATTTCCTTTAGGCTGCTTTGGAGAGACAAAAGGAAAGTAGGGCCATTCTAACATCTCTGTTGAGATCCTCTCTACTGAAGTTTATTGGTATCTGTTTTTGTGATAACCTTAACTGATGTACAATTTTATTAGCCTTAAAGGTGTTTGTTAGCTGCAAGGAATGCATTTCGTTGTTGTTATTGTTTATTTATTTATTTTATTTATTTATTAAATTTATACCCCGCCCATCTAGACCGAAGTCTACTCTGGGCGGCTTACAATAATAGATATAATAAAAACATATAATAAAATAAAAAACAGTAGTAATATGGTTCAAGATAGGGAAAAAATATTCAAGTGATGACGGGAGGGAAAGCCTGCCTAAAGAGCCAGGTCTTAAGTTTGCTCTTAAAAACACCCAGCGAGGGAGCCAGACAGATCTCTGGGGGCAGACTGTTCCAAAGGCGAGGGGCCACTGCCGAGAAGGCCCGGTTTCTTGTTCTTTCTCTCCGGGCCTCCCTCGGCGTTAGGCCCCTCAGTCGCCCTTCCTGGCTAGAACGAGTGATTCGGGTAGATCTAGGTGGGAGCAGGCGTTCTGCTAGATATCGAGGTCCTAAACCGTTTAGGGCTTTATATGTCATCATTAACACTTTGAAATCAATGCGGAAACGAACAGGCAGCCAATGCAAGGCAGCCAGAGTGGGGGAAATATGCTGATATTTTCTTGTCCCACTGAGAAGTCTGGCCGCCGCATTCCGCATCATTTGAAGCTTCCGTATCAATCTCAAAGGTAGTCCCACATAGAGCGCATTAAAGTAGTCTAATCTCGAGACTACAAGCGCATGGACCAGAGTGGTGAGTGCCCCAACATCAAGATAGGGACGCAGCTGGGTAATCCGCCACAGATGGAAATAGGCAGAGCGGACCACTGACGCCACCTGGGTTTCCATGGTGAGTGCCGGATCCAGATGGACCCCCAAGCTGCGAACCTCACTCTTCGCGGTGAGAGTCACTCCCCCAAAGGAGAGGGAGTTTCCCAAACCACCAATGGAGGGGCCACCCACCCTCAGGACCTCCGTCTTGTCCGGGTTCAGCCTCAGTCCATTTTCCTGCATCCATTGCAGTACAGCCTCCAGGCAGCGCTGAAGGGACAGAACGGCATCCACTGTGGTTGGAGAAAAGGAGATGTAGAGCTGGGTGTCATCAGCATACTGATGGCACGAGGCCTCACACCCCCTGATGACCCCACCCAGCGGCCTCATGTAGATATTAAACAGCATTGGGGAGATAATAGAGCCCTGCGGAACCCCACAATTGAGACTCCACGGAGCCGAAACACTCTCCCCAAGCTGTACTCTCTGAGGATGGTCCTCCAAGAAGGATCGGAGCCAGGCAAGCGCCAGACCACCGATTCCCAGCTCGGAGAGCCTCCCCAGGAGGATACCGTGGTCAACGGTATCGAAGGCGGCTGAGATATCGAGGAGGACCAACAAAGACATTTTGCCCCTGTCGGCCTCCCTCAGCAGGTCATCAAACAGGGCGACCAATGCCATTTCCGTACCGTGGTGCGGCCTAAAGCCCGACTGGAATGGATCCAGGGCATTTGTTAATAGAAAGATGGATTAAAAATTTACTAAATAAAAAAAAAATCCATGGCAATTCCTTTCCTTCAGTTGTTTCCATTTTCAAGCTGGTCAGTGTCAGAACTTTGGAAATTTCATTTTCCTTTCCCCCTTCTGATTCTTTTCCCTATCTGTTATACTTTGTAGACTCCAAGTGTCAGGCTAGGGACTCTCTTAATTGTATTGATTCTGTCTAAGCCATTTTTGGTGCCTTTGTGATTAAAGAGCAAAGTGCATGTGCTTTAATTAATTATAAAAGTAAATATTCAAATTCTGGTGAAGAATTGATTCTTTCTTAGGCTAACACCAGGCTGCCTACCACATCCCAGGCCTCTTTGGGAGTTACATATGCTTTGAGTCTGGGAGTAAAAATGCAAGTGATCCAAAAGACTCAGTGAAGAGTTGCCAGGAAGAGACTCACAATCCCCACTGCCTTTCTTGTCCTTACAAATGAAGCGGGGAAGAACACAGTATGCTAGAATGTGCACTGGAAAAAGGGTAGTTAGTTTCTCTGCCGTTCAAATCATGTGAACCAGGCGGACACTGGGGCAGATCTTACCTTATGATACAAACTCTCTAAACCAGTTCTTATTGAACAAGAATGTCTCGGTCTCAGCCCTCAGCTGATGATGATGGCATAGTAATACTGGTACATCATCAACATTGAAAGTATAGACTTAGAAAGAAGGTACAAAGCAAGAAGAAGAAACATCCCTTTCTCAAAGACCTCTACCTGTATGTGCCTCTGGGTGGGTGGGTAAGATGGGGAGAGGCAGAAAGAGAGAATGAGAGAGAGAGGGAGAAGAACGAATGAGAAAGAACTCACAGCTGGCCCTGATACTGATACTTTTCACTGATACTTTTTTGCATAGATTAATAGAATTCAGGGTTGGTATATTTGTTTCTCATGCTTCTGGACAACACACACACACACATTGAGAGAGAGAGAACTTGAAAAGGTAATTTTGTTAACTTGCCGAGCAATTCTTTGCCGACTCTTACGACAGCAACAGGCACTGTTCCAATGTGAATTGACAAGAAGGGCTTCCATTTGTCTTTGGCAAACCAACTGTATCTGCAATGTCTGGAGACCTCCTTCTGAGTTAAAAACAAGGTGCTCCTTTCCAAATGATGAGTCACTTCCTGAAAAGCTTTTCTTTATCTGAGTGTCTCCTCAGTGGGGACAGAGGAGAAGTTTCAGGTGCAAGAAAGAGGGAAGATATCAGCTGAGATCCTCAGTCTCAAATAGCAAAATGTCTTTATGAGACAGAAGGAAAGAAGAGTGGAGCAGAAGAGAAAGGAAATCTTCCTTGAACTAAAGAGACAAAAGCAGTTTCAAGGATAAAATGACTAAATGCCATGCATGTGGTAAAGTGTTATTCACTGTTTTATGTTGTTTTAAACTGCCCAGAATAGTGATTTGCACTAATGGGGTGGTATATTAATTAATTAATACAGGGAGTTATCATGCTAATTATTAAGATTCATAAATGTCATAGCATGGAAGGCTACAGTTTTCTAATTTTTACTCAACCTACAGCTAAGGGTTTATTTAAGACAGGGATATTTCATATACCTTGTTCCAGAAGATTGTTGTTTCTGTAGTGAAAAATCCTAAAAATGTTCTTCTAATTCTTTCTTGGCACAAATTATAATCTCTAAAATTTCTGTATGAAAATAAATCAACCAGTTTCCTGAACAGAACACAGGAATGTATTCCCAACATACTAGTCTCTCTCCTAACACAATCAAAGGTCATTCTGGCTGTGGGCAAGGTTCTAGTCAGTAGAAGGGTTACATAAGCCACAGGACCATTTGCTATGTTACATGATCAGCTTGAATCCAAACCATATTAACTACTCAAAAGGGGAAAAGTAAAGAAGACGGAGAGGGAAGTAAATACTGTCAACACTGATTTTTTTTCCTCTGCGCAACTCATGGATAAAGTGAACTCAGGGTAAAATTCAGCTAAGATACTGACATAAGCAGCCATCACCCAGTTTCCATTCCAGAAAGATTCAGAATCAAATTCTACATTTCCATAAATTATTCTGTGTTGTCCCATAGATATTCTACAATATATAACAAGAACAGATCCGCAACTCAGAAGACAAGCTTAAAAGCCCTCAAATGTTTTCCCTGCCCAGAAAAGTACTTCAAAGGCCTAGGTACCCAGTCCGAGGCTCAGCACTTGGTGAAAGGATGAAAGAAGCCTTATTTACAGTTCTTTGCACATTCTCCAAGTTTAGTCTTCAGACTTCCAGTATGAAACCTTGCTTGTACTTCTGTATTTTCTGTACACTTCTCCCTTCTACAACACTGGGGTTAGGGGCACTGGACCCCCATGTAGTTCCATGTATAACTCTTATGCCCCCCAAAACATAACTACAAAGCATAAATAGTTAATTCACCCACACACCCCAGTTCACTCTGTCAGGGTTCTCTTCCATAGCATTGACAATCCTTTCCATACAGTACCATGTGTAATGAGCCTTAAAGGTCCTTATGACCCCCTAATCTAGAGGATGAATTAGAGATGTAGTATTTCAATGCCTTCACTATTGAACTCATGGGGATCTGGTTGGCCAGGGGCACAGTATTTATTGAATATTTATTTATTGAATATTAATTTATTTATTGGAATATTAATTTATTAATTTATTGGGGGGAAAATCTGTGTATAACCAAGACTGTGCTATTCAGACCCACGCAATTCAAGCGAGAAGCGTATTATGTTATTATTCCCTCAGTCCTGTTGTTTTTACAACTTACTACCAGATAAGGAGACCTTACAAAGGGAACCAGCTTTAACCAGAGGTGTAGCCTAGGTTTGGTATTAGGATTTTTGAACCTGAGATTCATAGTAGAAAGCCTAGTGATGCAGCCTATGCTTGATAACTGAGCTTTCTGAGTACAGTTTTAATGAAAGAATGAGTTGGGAACCACTATAATCAAGTTTGTGTAGTATTTTAAGTAGGAGTGTAGGTGTCCAGTATGGTCAGAATCCCAGTGGCAGGGAACCCACATTTGAGAAGAAAAGAAACCTAAGGTGTTCCTGGAATTCAGCAAATGGCATTTAGGCCACATAGTTGCTATTGTGACATCCTGTTCACATGTAGTAATATAAGTGATATGTGTGTTTTTGTGTATAGTTGAGCACTCGCTCACAATGAGAGCAAGCAATTCAGAGTAACTGTTTTAAAATACTAGATCCCATCGGTTCTCTCAAGCTGACAAATTGCCATGTCTGTCAAAGTATGGTATGGTTAAAAAACAAAAGTCCTGTGGTGCCATAGGTGTGGCACTGAAACAAATATGTAATAGGACACCTAGGTTTCCCACTTCTCTCTAGACACACTTGGATTTAGACCAGATTATTTTTACAATCGGTTTTGGCACAAGAGCAAATGATTCAATTTTCTTTGAAATGCTAAGAAACAGACAAATCATATATTCTTTTCTGTGCACAGTCCAGGAGCTACATCTCGGATTAATTATGAAAGGTCTGCCAACAACAATTGGTAATTACATTTCTGTAAACCAGATAGTATGTGCATCAGCACTAGCTGTTTCATTTGCACAGTATAATCAAAGTAAGGCCAAACAAGAATCTCTTACCTAGTTTGCTCCCAGTCAATAAGCTAACTTTGCTTTCATCTGCCACTGGAGATAAATGGAAAAATAAATGGAGAAAGAAAAACACACAAAGATTAGATATTATTTTAAATTAGGCAGTAAGTAAGTAGACATCAGATTATTTTCCATATTTATTTGTTTGTTTGATTTATTATTTCTGTTGTCTGACAAAATTCCTGTTAGTTTCTTATTTTTAATGCCTGACTGATAAAAAAAAATATTGAAGTTCAGATCTGGTATTTCCTAGAAACCAAAGTAAAGCTAGGATTGTTTCTGATGCACATATAGACCAAAGTATCAATTCATACTGTATTATCTAAATACAGTATGGTATTGGTTTTATTCATATTTTCAGGAGATAATTTGTTTTCAGTGTGTACTGCAGCTGTGAAGTTTCAGGTCTCTGTCCATCTCCTGTCCACATTCATCTGTTTCATATGATCTCCAAACTCCTTATTAGGGAATTTAGGCACTGTTGCCCTAACTAATCTTACCCCCTGGACACAAAATTAGGCCTCGTAATGGCTGTGTCATTTTAGTAAACAGGCTAATGAACCTCAAGTGACATTAAAGACATGCCATGCATTGTCCCTTTCCCTTATATCAACATGTTGCAAAATAGCTGGGGATTTTAAATATCTGACCACCAAATTAGAATATAATTTCAATCAATCAATCAATCAATCAATCAATCAACTACCCTGTTTATATTTTAAATGTCATAATGGCAAGCCAGAATCATTTGTATCTAAGCGATCCATAGTCCTAAACTGGCTGGATAGCTAGGCATCTGGCTGCAGAATCAGAAGTCTGGAGTTTTATTCCCCAGCAGACATCCCCTGAGAAGATCCAGTCTGTGTAACTTTGGGCAAGCTGCACCATACCAGGGTACCCCCAGAAAAATGGGAATGGTAAACCACTTCTGAGTACTCTCTACCTAGAAAACTGTGAAAATAGTTGTCATAAGTCAGAACTGACTTGACAATACACAATGATTATTAATCCACAATCCTACCTATAGTATTTTCTTAGGGCAAATCTAGATATTATCAATCTATTTGTCATGTTTGGCCTTCATGGACTGACCCTTTCAAATCAAACAATATAGAAGGCCCCAAAAAAATCAGGAATATGGAAAGAGGAAAGCAGAATCTTAACCCCAGAGCCAAAATAATTTATACAGCACTACTGTCCCATGTAACCACAGGCATATTGTCATTAACACTGAGCTGCTTAACATTCAGAAGAAACACTAGGAAGAGCATGGTAGAAATCTGTTTTAACACAATTAGTCAAGCCTCCAAGTGTATATGATGAACAGGCATCCCAGAACAAAAAGCTTTTAACATGATAAATTTGGCAGATCAAGATTTATTCATTATATTCAAGATGGTCACAGTATTTGTATATCTTTGTCACAGCCTGTGCATGCGTGTGTGTTTTTTTTCCAGGGCTAGGGGGGGACATAGAGAAGCTATGTTTAGATGAGTTATAACAATGGATTTAGACAAGCTATGGCACAATGAAAAATATCTACCATTCTTAAAACCTCAATAGAATTCACAAACAGTATGTAGATAACCTAACTGAAAACCTCATCTAAAAAAAACAAATTCATCAGCCAAGATCCTGTTATCCAAACACACACACACACACACACACACACAAATGCTTGCATGCTTTTAAGGATCTAAATAAATTGCTTTTCCTGATCTAAACATATTTGCAGGCAGAGGGGGAAAAAATCAGTCCTTCGCTCTCCAGATGGATATTATCCTTACACAGCCCTTTCAATGTAATAAAGATACAGCACCATCAATTAATTTTAAGTCAATGATTGTGCCAATAACATGACTCCAGCAGCTCTTATTTCTCTACTGCAGTGTTCCCTCATCTATGGACAGTTGCACATTACTCACAGATAACATGTCAGATTCTGGCTCAAATCCATTGTTTTATGTACATTTTAAAGCTATTTTTGGGAGCAAGCGCCTTCTCTTCTAACTGGCTGCTCTTTCTATCTGAAGCAATGAGCTAGCTTTACAGTTATACAGTGCAATAAGAATTCATAGACCAAGCACTGAATTAAATTGTTCACAACAGTAATGAGCCAGATTTTGAAATTAGAATGAAGGCAATTTGGATCAGAAATTTCTTATTCAACCCCAAAGGTTAGGTAGGCCCCGTAACAGGGACAATCAAAGTGACCAAGCTGGTCAGATTCCTTTCACACTGTAAGTCTCCCTGTAACAAATGCCTGGATTGCTCCTTCTTGTATGGAGAGGAAGAGTGCAGGAAAAGTGGCAAAACCAGAAGCTCATTCTCACAATGCCAAACTTGCTTCAAGTGTGAAGGGAGCTGCACACTTGCACACATCCCTCTGTGGTTCTGCATTGTTCTTGGAGGGGCAGCCAACTATCACAAACCAGTTTCATTCCCACTCCCATCACACAGGCACTCCTAAAAGCAGCTTGTGCTGTAGCTTGGGGGAAATGATCTGCTGAAACAGGTGATTACTGGATTTAGATATTTAGGGGCTGAAAGCCTCTTTCTATGCAGCGTCTAGGATAATTTAGAAACAGAGGGCAACATCTATCTGGAAAGAGATCACAAGAAAAGAAATGAAAAAGAAAAACTAAAGTAAAAACATTTATACCAGAGAGCACAGTGAAAACAGTGTGTGGACAAACCTTCACTTTATAGTTCAAAAGAACATATTTTCTATTTGTTTTTTCTCTTTGGTTAGGTGGCACATGGAGTTGTTAACAGTAAGAGAATGCAAATTGTTCCTTTCCCCTTTATAGCACTTCCACCTCTCAGTCGTAAGTAATGCACTGTTAATTAAGGCCATCACGGCTTATTTTACACGTTTGTTGCTACACCTCCTTCCTCACACACTAAATGAAGCAGATTAATCCTCTTGCAACGGAACACTATAAAGCATTAATAATCTAAATCCTAACAGAACTTGCAGCCTGCCATTATCATTTCCACTCAGTTTCCATGACATAACAACTACCACTCTGTCATCAAAAAGTCTAACTGAACCAGTCTAAGAATCAACAATAACATTGCCATTCATGTGCCACAGCTCTGAGCCATTCCTGTGTACTATAAGGTAAAGGTTCCCCTTGACAATTTGTCCAGTCGTGTCTGACTCTAGGGCGCGGTGCTCATCCCCGTTTCCAAGCCATAGAGCCAGCGTTTGTCCGAAGACAGTTTCCGTGGTCACATGGCCAGCGTGACTAGACACGGAACTCCGTTACCTTCCCACCGTGGTGGTACCTATTTATCTACTCGCATTTACATGCTTTCGAACTGCTAGGTTGGCAGGAGCTGGGACAAGCAACAGGAGCTCACTCCGTCGCGTGGATTCAATCTTACGACTGCTGGTCTTCCGACCTTGCAGCACAGAGGCTTCTGTGGTTTAACCCGCAGCGCCACCACGTCCCTATACTATACTAAATAAATATATCATTCTCTTATCCTACAGATAAACCCAAAGGCTTTTAAGGCTTTTACCTTAAAACACCTGTGCTAGGTTGGAAACAAATTAATATTATATTTTCATATCAGACATTTTTATTCTAAAACCACTGGCAAGATTATAACAATATACACACTACCAGATTCCTCATGTCTACCAAAAGGAACCATCTCTAGCTACCTCTTTCCCACCGACACCCCATCATTTTGAAAAACATATCATTCTTTCCAACAGCAAACTCACATGGTGACTGCCATCAACACTATAGCTAAAACAGAGCAGTTAGAGAGAAACCCTGAGCTTTATACGAAATACAAAGCTATTTTAAAAAAAGACCTAAAGGGAGCAACAAAATAAAACTCACACTTCCCAGTCAGAAATGAATGTACTCAGAAGCCATGGGACATAGCCACTGGGCCACTGGGCAGATAATTAAACATGAGAGAAGTGCTGAATACTTTGCTTGGCCACCTGGAATATGCATACACTGCAAAACTTTCATGCAGATCTACCTTGAACATTCCTATCTCAGCCTCCCTCAGACTGCTCCTAGTAGTTCCATTTTATTTTCAGCATCATTCAAAATGAAGTCAGGCGAGTTCCTAAAACCTTCAAAAAGCTGAGACTCAATTCACATAGGAGAGCAGATAGACCACAACCGAAATGCTGTTGGAAACTGACTGGTAACCAGGAAGCTATCATTAAAAGGAAATTTTCTCCTAGCAGCTGGTTCTGGCCTGGCCACAGTATCTTGGATCCAATGGAGTTTCTGAACACTGCCCCACATAGAATGCAATACAGTAATCCAACTAGGATATAACTAAGGCATGTGTCACTGTGGACAGATCGGACATCTCAAGAATAGATGCAGTTGGCTCAAGGCTCAATTCTATGGTACCCTCAAGCTGTGACCCTGAGGTTTCAGGGGAGTTATAAGCTTATTTCTTTGTAATTTATTTATTGATAATAGCACATCTCTTTGGATCAATGGCATGGCTGTGACTTTGAGTATGGCACCAGAGTACACAGATATGTTCATGAGTGGTCTGGAACAATGCTTTATCAGCACCTGCAGTAAAATGCCTCTTCTCAGTCTCAGATTGTGGGACCAGTGAGTGTTCCCCTGCTTGCAAGAATAGGCTGTCCACCTCCCCGAGAGTATGGGCAGGATTCCTGGCCCGCATTTCACCTGTGAACTGGGGTGTTGGTGAGGGAGAGGCGGATGATGCCCTTGAGGCCACAAGCAGAGCCATAGCAGGACTGAGATTTAAGAAGGAGAGAGACACAGGAAAGGACTGTTGGGTGGACACTGTGGACTGGGAGGCGTGCAAGGCACAAGAGGTACTGCCACTAACCGAAAGATGGATAGCTGGATGAAAGATGGTCTGCTGCCACGATCCTGAGACTGGGTGTGGGGGTCAAGTTGCTAGTGCCACTGGAGGAAGCTGCCCGGGTCCATCGGGACCAGGTGCCAGGACACCAGGTTTGAGAACCAGCAACGAGCCCACAGGCGACAGAGGAGACAGCAAGGGCAAGCAGCTCCACTGCAGAAAGCCACCATACCCCATCCCTATCAGCATCCCAAAGGATGGCCTCCGGTTGCCCCTCACTCCATGCCCTGTCACGCAGAAGAGATGGATTATGGAACTTACAAGATGGTGGTTGCCAGTGGAGACTATGGGAGGGCATAGTGGAGGAAGGGGCCTTTACTACACACATCCAAGGGACAGCTGACTGCCTCCATACAGCACCTTTGCTGCAGCACACAGTGCTTGGCACATCTGCGGTTTGCCATTGCCACCCCCAGAGATTTTCCATGGCTGAGCTGGCATTTAAACATAGGTTTCCAGAGTCTGAGTCTCTACCTAATACACCACACTGGTTCTCACCATAGACATATACAAAATAGTCAGGAACAGGCAAGGTTCATCAGGCAGCTGGGTTACAGAGAAATTGGACTGGTGTTCTTCTAGCAGTGCAAAAAAAAAAAAAAAAAAAAAGGAACATTTAAGTATCCTGGTCATTGGCCTGAAACCAGCTGCAAGCATTCTGAACAAATGTCAAGCTTTTCTGCTGCTAAGAAACCCTCTTAAACCTAGGGCACACACTCACACTCTTCTTAAAAATCTTCCCAATTTAATATTTTTTTAAAAGAGACACCAATACGGGTTTCTATAACAATTCATAAAAAGCAAAAGGGCATGTTCCATTTCTTACTTTCTCATTTCAATACATAATAAATATTGCATTTCACTCATAAAATTTATGTGTACCTTGCAAATAATTTCTTTGTATCCTCACACACTTTTAATATATCTCTCTGCAAGTCAATATCTCCAAGGGTGGCTTACAGTAAAAACACGGATATCACAAAAACCAAGCCATACAACAAAACCAATAATTAAATAAGAAGAATAAAAACAGGGAAGAGCAGAAGATAAAACTCCTTAAATAGTAATACTGCTGGAGGAGGGATGGAGGAGGGGGTCTCTGCCTGGTATTGAAAAAACATTGATATGAAGACCTGAGGAGGCTCTCTGAAGATTGCTCTGTAAGGGTGGTGGCAGTCGTAAGGGGCACAATAAAGAACTCCCACTGCACTTTGAAAGATATATGAATATAGTTCACAATGCTACTACAAGTTCCCATGGCGAAGAATTGAAGAGGCGACACAAACTTGGTGTAGCTTCACTGTTTAACAGTGTCATGTCAAAGAATTCTTCGCTTCCTTTTTGCACTCATTCTGGATTTCTTGATATAAATATGAAAATAAAATAGCATTAATCTGTAATCACTGAGAACCAACCCAACATATTAATGGCTATAGTAAAATAAATAAGGAAAAAAAATCTTCCTATCTTTAATTAAAATCTAGAGCTCATCCAAACTATGAAAAATTGATATAACATCCAAAGTGAGTAGAATTCTATGCAAGACCACAACGTCTGCTTCAGAAAATAATACATCCTCCAGAGTATCCCAACATAAATCCTCAACAGCAACCTAGAAGAAACATAGGATTGGACAGATGCCAGGGCATGCAGTCTTCTACTTGATCTGATCCCAAGGTGGACTTAATGTAGACAGCATAGCACAGCTGAATGGTTCCAGTTAAACAAAAATGCAAAGATGTACAAATCAAGATATTCTTGGAAATTTGGAACAAAGAATGGCACAAAGTATTTTATTTTATTTTGGTTACAGAATGATAATGTTTGAGTTCAGGGCTAGTGTGTCTCTGAAGGTGGAGATGCTCCCCAAGGATCTGAATGTTGCAATTGCCCATGTACCTTAGTGAGCTCAGCATCACATCTCTGTTCTGTTTTTGTTATGCCCCCACCATCTGTGATCATATCAGGTTTGCCTAAGCCCTTCAATTGTGCTCCTCCACTACAGCTTCTGCAAAATCCTGAGTTCAAAATTGGTCCAGCATCTCAATTGTTTTACAGTGGCAGTACAAGTCCATGGCTCTACAGAGAAGCCAACTGACCTGTCTACTTTTGGCCTTATTCAGCTAAAGGGGAACAAACAGGTCATTGTACAAGAGGTCTACCACAAAGTCTTAACAGTGGGGAGGAGGAAGAGGGAGTTAGCAACCTGGTTTTAAAATGAATAAATTCTACCGACAAATGTTCTCTTGCAAATAAACAGAATGGCTTCTCCTTGTTGTACTAGGAATTTTTTTAAATGACGTTTTTAGAAACTATCAATATTTTACTGTGGTTTGTTTTTCCATAAATGACTCCTCAACATCAGTTAGTACTTCAGTTGCTATTCCAATTAAAGATGACACAAAGTGGTCAAAAAACTTAGTCATTTGCCAATAGCAGCTAAATGTACAAGAGCACTTTTCTGCTCATATGGCTTGCTGAAATAAATGGGAAATATTAATCATGGCCAAGTTTATGCTACCGAGATATGTCGCATTCTATTTTTATACAGGATTCCTTCCAATTTCTCATGTGAACGAACAAACAACAGCAACACTTCACTTTGGAAGTTAAAGTGCTCATGAAAATGCCACTTAATGTAAGAATCGGAATATGACAGAAAGTATGTGTATACATTCACACAACATATACGTAAACTGTCATCTCTTACATTAACATTACCAGGTACTTTGTCTGAGTTGATGTACAACAAAATAGCTATTCATTAATATTATTCAATTCCCTATTTAGCTGCAGGCTAAAGCTAACTGGGCTTTCATGTTTTTGAATGCAATTCCCATGGCCATAGCTTTCGCAGATTGCTTATACAAGGGTTTTGTAGATTTTGCATCTAAAAGTTTATGGAAAACAATAGGAGATATTAATATAAATAATAAAATGTTAGGCTTTTAGAAGTGATATTTATCTTCTATTACAACTTAGAAAAACTCATTTTGTCATGCAGCTGGAGAAGAACACTGCTGCCCACGTGACCAGTTAATGCATTTTTAGTGCATAATGTAGCAATTATTGTCTATACAACTATCCTATTGTGCCTGAATAGGAAGTGGCATCATCCTTACAATAAATTGTACAGTAATTAGCCATTTCCCCTCATTTCCTTTCTGAACTCTGATAACACTCAGATATATCATCTGTCTTGCTTATTTCTAAAAGTAACAAACCATCTGTACTGCTACTGTTTGAAATTAGAGGGACTGTAATGTTCAGGTCTGGAAAACCAAAGGCTAGATGTTCAGACCTTAGGACTGTTTGCTCAGGGTTACATTGCATTCTGTTTATGTGCCCTATGAGATTTCATGCATATAGAAAAGATCTGTCAACTAAACCCCAATCCAGCACTATAAGGGAAGAGAATAATACAATCAGTAAAACCCTGTCAAACAGAAGGAAAGTTTTAGCCACATGTCATTTTAGATCTTCACTCCAAGTCAGTGATTTCTGCGTCCACCCACATTTACACACTCCAAATGAGTATCATACTATTAATTTACATAACTAATTATCTTAAGAAAGGAGCAGATGTCAAAAGGAATCTATAATTAACCAAGGACCACCTTTCCTTGTTTTCAACTCATTCAGGTATAGTTAACTGTTAACAGACTGGCTAGCTTAGACAAACCATGCTTAGCCAAAAGATTTATCAGGATAAATCATTTCAAAGGACTGAATCTTGCAAAAGGAAATTTCTGTATATTCTTATAAGCTGAAGAACTGGAGCCTAGGGCCATAACTGAAATAACATATTCAGATTTCATTTCACGACTATGAGCTGGAATCACAAAGGAAGATATACCAAGGTGTGTGTTATCATTTTAGCAACTCAACTTGGTGGCTTTTATGCATATTGAACCAGTGTAAGAAACACTATAGAGCAGAGGATATGTGGAAAGAATGGATTCACCTCTTGGTTTCCCTTTGGTAACGATAAAGTACAATAAATGCATCATCCAGAATTCTAGCAGGGCTATAAAAAGCAAACACCATGCTAACATCCATCCCTCAAAAACAATCCAGTTTGCTTAAGTTTGAGCCAAACACTCACCTCTTCTACCTGAAAATAATAATTAAATTAAATAAATTAATAATTAAAACAATATCATTATTATAAATTATAATTATTTATTGTTTTAATGAGATTATTATTATTATTATTATTATTATTATTATTATTATTATTATTATTATTATTATTAGTAGTAGTAGTAGTAGTAGTAGTAGTAGTAGTAGTAGTAGTAGTAGTAAGCCCTCATCTGTGCCGTCAGGAATAAAATTTTAGTCTCCCATTTCCTGAAATCCAAGAACAGTTTATTTACACAGACACATTTATCATCAACTCTCCCTTGTATTGTGTTGCATGTAATATACCTGGTATATGAAATAATCCATATGTGCCATCTAATAACTGTGGTGGGGATGGTAGTGATAGTGATAGTGAAATAGTAAATAGTACATAGATAAGGTTCAATAGGCTGAGCAGTGTATTTAACTCCCTATCATGCACCATATTCTAAAAGCAGTGGAGATCAATATTTGTCCCTGAGTAGAATCTACAATACCAGAGTGTAGAAGAAATGAGTTAGCCCCCTAGTTTATACATAAAAAACAGCCCTGAGAACAGCTTTAGATTTTTAGATTAGGCATCCTTCAGTCTCGAGAGACTATGGTAATGCGCTCTTGGAACAGCATCTAGTGTGGCTGAGGAGGCCAATTCGAGAGTGACAATCCCTTCCACACAATTCCTTCCAATCTGTCCCCTGTCCAGCTCCCTGATTTTGCTGCTTTCGGGACTGCCTCTTTGTCTCGGCCTGCTGGACAAAGGTCTCTTCAAAATGGGAGAGGCCATGATGCACCACCTGCCTCCAAGCTGAACACTCAGATGTCAAGGTTTCCCATCTGTTGAGGTCCATTCCTAAGGCCTTCAGTTCCCGCTTGCAGATGTCCTTGTATCGCAGCTGTGGTCTCCTTCTGGGGCGATTTCCCTGCACTAATTCTCCATACAGGAGATCTTTTGGAATCCAAGCATCAGCCATTCTCACGACATGCCCGAGCCAATGTAGACGTCACTGTTTCAGTAATGTATACATGCTACAAATTCCAGCTCGTTCTAGGACTACTCTATTTGGAACTTTGTCCTGCCAGGTGATACCAAAAATGCATCAGAGACAACGCATATGAAACGTGTTCAACTTCCTCTCCTGCCGTGCACATTTCTCCTGCAACTGATTCAGGGAAAATACCATGTCAGCGGTGGATCTATTAGCTCGAAATCCACACTGTGATTCTGGATAGACTCTGTCTGCAAGCACCTGGAGTCTCTTCAGCACAACACGGGCAAGCAGCTTCCCTACAACGCTGAGAAGAGAGATGCCATGGTAGTTATTGCAGTCGCCCCTGTCACCTTTGTTCTTATACAATGTGACGATGTTTGCATCCTTCATGTCCTGTGGCACCCCACCTTCCCTCCAGCAAAGAAAAAAGATTTCATACAGCTCAGTGGTGATGATCTCTTTACAGCACTTCAACAGGGATGTTATCCTTCCGAGGAGCCTTGCCGGAGGTGAGGGAATCCAAGGCCGCTTTTATTTCTGCTAAAGCTGGTTTGCTGTCCAACTCTTCCAAGACAGGCAGGCACTCAATGTTATTTAATGCTTCTTCGGTTACTACATTCTCTCTGGAATATAGCTCAGAGTAGTGCTGCACCCAGCGGTCCATCTGCTGTGCTCGGTCCTGGATGATCACGCCTGTAGCAGACTTCAAAGAGCAGATCTTTTTCTGTATTGGACCTAAAGCCTGCTTGATACCGTCATACATTCCCTAGATGTTACCTGTGTCCGCTGCTATCTGTATCTGAGAGCAGAGCTGAAGCCAATAATCGTTAGAACATCTCCTGGCAGTCTGTTGGACTTTGCTACGAGCAAGTCGAAGAGCCTGCAAGTTGTACTCACTAGGACAGGCTTTGTATGCTGCTAGAGCTCTCCTCTTTTCCTTGATGGCTGGCATCAACTCCTCCGAATGGGCTTCAAACCAGTCTGCCGTCTTTTTTTTTGTCTTCTTGCCAAATGTGGACAAGGCGGTGTTATAAACAGCGTTCTTGAAATGTTCCCATTGTTCGGGTGCATTTGCATCAGCTGGGCCTGGAAGGGTTTTCTCAAGCGCTTGGGCAAATTCCTCCACTTTTCTTTGATCGCGAGTCTTGCTGATGTCAATACGTCGTCTTCCTTCCTTTTTCGTGTGAACAATCTCTTTGTTCGCAGTTTTACTCTACTACACACCAGGGAGTGATCAGTATCGCAATCAGCACCCTGATAACTGTGTATGATCGTAATACTAGGAAGGCTAGAGCGTCTAGTGAAGATCAAATCGAGCTGATGCCAATGCTTCGATCTTGGATGTCTCCAGGAAACTCTGTGTTGAAGCTTCGTATTAAAGAACGTGTTGCTGACAGAAAGACCATAGTAACAGCAAAACTCCAGCAAGCGTTGGCCATTTTCGTTCATCTTCCCAATGCTGAAACGGCCTGGACAAGTTGGCCAAGAATTGTAATCAGCATCAACTCTTGCGTTAAAGTCTCCAAGAATGAACAGCGGCTCTCTCTCGGGGATTTTTTTGATAGTAGCTGCCAGATCGTCGTAGAATTTGTCTTTGACTTCTGTTGTAGACGACAGTGTTGGTGCATATGCACTAATGAGGGTGACCGGTCCTGCTGATGAGTGGAGCTGCAGAGACAGGATTCTTTCACTCCCCACAGTAGGTGGAACAATGGATCTCAGCAGAGTATTTCTGACCGCAAAGCCAACACCATATTCCCTGGTCTCATTCAATGGTTTTCCCTGCCAGAAGAATGAGAAGTTTTTTTCTTTGACAGATCCCATGTCTGGCAATCTCGTATCTTGCAGGGCAACAATGTCCATCTGCAGCCTACTCAGTTCCATGTTGATGACAGTTGTCTTGCGCACGTCGTCTATTTCCTGCAGGTCGTCAGAAAAGCCAGGGGTCATAAGAGAACAGCTACAGTCATGTGAAAAAGAGAATTTTGAATTTTATGGTTTAACATATCAGGACATAATAAAAATCATCTTAGGAGGTCTGAAAACTAGGTAAATACCACCTCAGCTGAACAACAACACATGACATATTACACCATGCCAAGATCTATTTTACAAAAATAAAGCCAAAATGGAGAAGTCATGTGTGTCTTCTTGTTCATCTGAGGTTGCATTTACCTAATTTTCAGACCTGTTGAGGACGAGATGATTTTTATTATGTCCTGATATGTAAAACCATAGAATTCAAAGAGGGTGTAGTTTCTTCTTCACATGACTGTATATAGGTCTCTTTCTCTGATGCCCAGGTATTAATTACCTCCTTTCTTCTGCTGAAGATAAAAACTTACAACCATAGAGGAAAACAACCAAAAAGTTCATTTATTATATTTCTGTCCCAGAGTACTCCCAAACCAAAATTTTAATTAAACATTGTGTGATTAGATGTACAAAATTTAACTGGACACTGACTTTTCAGTACCAGCAAAGGATTCTGCAGACAGAGGGAAGGAAGGGGAGAAGACAAAACAGCAACAGTTTATCCATGGTTTTACTCAAAGAACTGACAAATATGAAAACAACAGCAACACAAACACCCAGATTGTACACACTTAGCAGTTTTACTCCTCATACAGTTTCAGTTTTTTAAAAAAAGCATTGAGAAGCTTTTGCTCATGATGAATCCTTCAAAACAAGTGCATACAGGGAAGCAGAATGAACTGGTGATTACCCCCCCCCCCCCAACCTCCATTTCTAGCACAAATGGATAAAGTACTAGTGCCTTTCCAGCTAATAAGGAGCAAAACCTGTGCAAGAACACTGAAGACAGCATGACTGCTAAAGGCAAACTGACAAGCAAACTAAGAATAATAGAAAACAATGGCTACTGAAATATAGAACTTGTGTACTAGTAAGAAATACATGATGCTATTCAATTATGGTAATAAGACTGAGGTTTGCAAACCTCTGGCTTCTGTAAAACAGGGACCTTTCTAAAGCAAACGATCCAGTCACTAACGAGAAACAGATTTTACCTTGGATCTGTTATCTGTTGAGTTCTCAGGGCATGCATGTGCAAACTCATACATGTACTGAGTATACAACAGATAACGGATCTCGAACCTTAACAATAGTACATCTTAATACAGATTGGGCCCACTTAAGGCCTAATCACATAGATCATTTCAATTGTTTATTTTTCTCTTTTTTTGTATCGATATATTTGTCACGTGGTACATATATCATCAGGCAGTCAATTCAATTGCTGCATTTCTTGCTATTTGTTCCAGTTCTGTAGGCCATCTCATATAAATCGATTCATTTTCATCCTGTTTCTGGGTCCTGGCTGCCATAAAATTTCCTTTTTTTAAATTTTAAACAGTAAGTAATATATTACTATTTTCCTGCCATTTCTAACAATTAGTCGATGTGCCACCTGGTGGGAAATGTCACCTGCAGACCTCCCTCCCTCCCTCCCTCCTTCCTTCCTGCCCGCCTGCCTTCCTGCCTTCCTTCCTTCCTTCCTTCCTTAAACTGGGTGTCTCCTTCTGAACAATGTAGTTTGTGCTGTTGATGCGGCTGGTGCTGGAAGAACCTTCCACAGATAGTAAGAGATTTATCGCTAAGCACCTTATAATTTTTTTTAAAAGGGTACAAGTAAGGTAACCATGCAGCTGCCATGGCACCCAAGAACCTGCCCCTTTCACACAGTAAATAAATCAACACCTGCGTTCTCACGGGACAAATCATTAAGGACTGAATTGATATAAGGATCAGATCATTTTTAAAAAGCAATGCTGGTGAGGTGGAAAAACACTGATTGGCTGGCCAAATGAACTGATGTTACATGTGCGTTGTGTGAACTGAAATTTATAAAATGATTTAAATAACTGCAAAATCGATATAACTGGGGTTCTTTTGGCATGTGTAATTACGTCCTTACTTGCGTGTGCAAGAGACTTATTTGAAAGTGGAATTTTAGTGAACACACGAGAATAAAAATATACATAATATCTGCCTTGCAAAATAGCAGAGATTACGGTACAGCTGCATAAATGCAGACCCATAAATGGAATACAACTGGTGGCAAGATATTAAAATTGTTTCAGAAATATCTCAACTCAAAATAAACCCTGCAAAGCCGACAGGTGCTGTTGCAAAGCCTGGATAAGCTACAGAGGGTTGAATCCAAATTCCAGCAGGTGGCAAGGGTTTGTGACTAGGAACATGGGGTTTGATGACTGCTTGAAAGAAGAGAAGGGGAAAAGAAAGAGATCCAAACAGTGTATGTGGCAAAGATCAAGCCATACACACCCAAATCAAAGAAAGAGGGAGTAATTGAGATTTGGCAGAGATAATCTCTCTGGGATCAAGATGGATCATCCTGAAGTAGAGGACAGACTAGTTTAGCAAAGGAAAGTACAGACTACCTGTAGGAACCAGACCACACAATGCTAGACTCAACAGCAAGAGCTTCTTGTATAATGGAGGAATCAGGCAGACCACGGCTAACTTTCCAATGACATCTTTTATATGGATTTTTTTACAGGCAAAATTTCTATAGTTTGAAGGAGATTCAAAGTGATCCTCTGCTGACCACCCGACTTATTTCCTCCCATGGCATCTCTTTGCCTGAGAGGTACTCATACCTAATATGTAGCTCTTTGCTCCCTACATTCTGGAGCAGTTGCCACTGAATTGAATTATTTAGGAGTTATCTTTCTGGTGATTTTTTTTTCCTGCCATACAGGTTCATTGGGGGATCAGACATATTTCTTTTCAGCCATTGGAAAAGACCCTGATGTTGGGAAAGTGTGAAGGCAAGAGGAGAAGGGGACGACAGAGGATGAGATGGTTGGACAGTGTCATGGAAGCTACCAACATGAATTTGACCCAACTCCGGGAGGCAGTGGAAGACAGGAGGGCCTGGCATGCTCTGGTCCATGGGGTCACGAAGAGTCGGACACGACTAAACGACTAAACAACAACAACAAATCTAAGCACTTTGGCAATAGATCACATGAGCACAAGAGACTAAACAATTTATCCAATGTGTCTCTAATTTTATTTTGAGCAATTAAGTAAGCCGATTTTACTTCTGTTTTGCCAAATACATGTGCTGCACTACAGCAGGGATGCAAATCTTCACTTACAGATAGAAAGGAACATTTAAACATTTTCTCCCTCTTGGGCAACATTACACAAGTTTTTGTGAATATTTCACATTTGGGGGCTTTTCTGCAAAAAAAAAAAAGCAGCATTTTTTTCTGTGCAAAAAGATGTATTTTGCACAAACCATGAGGTAAAGGTAAAGGTTCCCCTTGACAAATTGTCCAGTCATGTCCAACGGTGCTCATCCCTGTTTCCAAGCCATAGAGCCAGCGTTTGTCCGTAGACAGTTTCCGTGGTCACATGGCCAGCGCAACTAGACACAGAACGCTGTTACCTTCCCACTGTGGTGGTACCTATTTTTCAACTCGCATTTACATGAGGTATCTTACATAAAACACAAATGTTTGGGTTTGTAGGGTTTTTAAGCAAAAAGGTGTTGTGGTTTTGTCAGAGTATTTTGTTGAGAATGCTGTTGCTGACCAAAAGACTTAGTATTTTTGCTCCCATTCAAGACAAAACATCTCACAGTGGCTGAAAACACTATTGAAAGGGATGTTTTGATGTGTTGAGACACTTTTTAATCAAGAAGTAGAGGAACTGCAGGTGTTCATTCTTAGTAAAAATCAAGCATGCGTAAGTTCCAGGAGTCCAGGGGCTAAGTTCATCCCCACCACCACCATTACAGGCAGCATCCCATCCCAAAATATGATATTTTGCCTCCTGTAGAAAGTCCAGTTTTGAACAAAACCCCAAAAAGGCCTCCTTCTCATAGAGGCAGGGGGTTTGACTGGCCATCTCCCAATGACTGAGCCAGGCTGAAGGGTTTTGAGGTGAACCTCTTCCCGCTCCCCACTCTTGCAGCTCCTTTCTCTTGTCTTGCCTCTCTTTCCCACCCCAAAAGGAGAGCTTATAGAGTGGTCTTGACCAGCGCAGCCCTACAGCCTCAGTCCTGGGAAATCTTAGCATGACCAGTTCCCCAGTCCAAGAGTCCTCATGTTCCAGACATTCCCAGTCTGAAGTTTTGTTGCCTTTAGGACTTTCACTTCAGCCTGGCAAGCCTCAACCTCTACTTATTCTTTAGAGCCCCTCCATATCTCTTCTGTCTCCTCAGTCTCTCCCTCCTTATCCTCCTCGGTCTCTGGAACCGTCTTTCCTCCTCCCTCCTCCCTTTTATCCCCATTTCCTTCCCTGTCCCCAGGGGTCTTCCCTCTCCCTCTCCCTCTTCTACCACTTCTCCTTGTTCTGTGTCTGATACACCTAGCTCCCTCTATATCTACAAGAGAGCTATAGGTGGGAAAATGTTCTATGGCCATTGGGAGATGGTCTGCCAGCAAAGAACAGAATATCCCTGCCCTAATCCTGACAGCTAACTCCACAGGTGGATGGATATGCACCAGGATATCTGTTGCTAACACAGGGAACTTACTCTCTGCATTTCAGTAGCTTCCAAACAGACCTTGATAGTGTATAAAGTGCCACAAGACTCTTTGTTACTTTTGCTGCAGCAGACTAATACAGCTACCTAAACACATAGCTGTAAATACTGTATTTTAGGTCTATGAAGATGTACATGTATACAAGCAACCACATGTATACAAAAGTAGCATTCATGCCTAGAACATGACTTATAGACTGACTACAGCTTTAGGACATTAACCTTTGATTCATTTATATGTGCAACAAACATATACAATGTTGTGTATTCAGAATGAGTATGGGGTTTAAACACAAAAGGTAGGATAAAAGCAGTAATGGGGAAAATACAGCTTTATACATATACGAAGTGAAAGAATTACGTTTTCATTTTCTTTAGTATCACATGGTGGATACACCTGTCACCACTGTAGAGAGCTGGACAGCATAGCAGGAAGTAATTTAATTTGTTTTTATAGAAATTGAAGATATAAATCAGTTAATTTTTTTCTATAGAAAGTTCTCTTCAATAAAATGATGGATTGAGGCTCATGACAGAGAGTCTGATATGTGAAAGTAACAAATGTCAAAATTCTCTGGTAATCTAAATACCGACTCTGACAAATCACATAATTATTTTTAGGAGCTGAATGAAAAGTACATTGCACCTGCTTTTAGTATTAAATGGTGCCCAATTCTACCAGAGGCTGTACTTCTTTTTAATGCCTCTTTGGGGCATACCTAAAAGCCCAAGTGGGAATTTGTTAACTGCCAGTAAGAAGTTGCTACAAGTTGCACCATGTGCCTTCCACAGGTGTAACTGCACAACAGGATGTGAGCCAGTAACAGTGATACAATTTTACTTGAATTGCCATGACTGCATCCAGTGGAATCATGGCCACTGGTAGTTTGGCAAAGTGCTCAGAATCCTTGGCCAAAGACACTCAGGGCTTTCATCAACAAAGAATTCCAAGTATCTCATTGAACTACAGATTCCAGGATTCCAGAGGATAGAGCCACAGCAGTTAAAAGAGGAATCAAAGTGCTATAATGGTGTAGCATATATACACTTTGGCTTGTTCCAAAGCTGGCAGCAATAATTTCCTAGTTTGGGTGAAACTGGAACCCAAGCTTAATTTGAGGCTTTGGGGAGTGATCACTATGCATTGTGAAGGAGTTGCATCTGCAGAAAAAGAAGGTTCAGCCACATCTCAGTTTAATAAACCAAGATATGGTTGTCCAAATGTTGCCAATGCTCTCTGGGACAAAACCCACACATTTCTTACATTTCTTTAATCAGCACTTACTCTAATATGCTTCAGAAGCCATGAAATTCTTGTCAGTGCACGCAATCCTAGCACAAAGGCCATTCCTAGCTGATATTTCACCCCTTTTCTATAAATTATCAATAATACTGGAGCACTAATCTGATTATAGAGGGCGAAGTCATAATTACATTATGGGATCAATAATGATTGTTCAAGGAGTTTTATAATTGTGCATCTTTTGCCAATTTCTGCATGCCAAGTATTTTCTGATGACATTCGGTTAACAAATGAACTAATGGTTAAATTCCAATTCTCTTAGGCCAACATAAGTTCTCAGGTTTGGCTAAACAAGTGCTTACTATATAAATAATTAACCTTCACAAGAAGAGGTGAGCACATTTATTTTGTTTATTGATTCGCTAAAAAAACCAAACCAACCTACTGGAGGAGCGGTATAAATATATAAAGGTACTTTACCTATCCATCTTTCATGTGTGGATATTTATACCAATAGTTAAACAACCCGACTGAGCAATTGAACTGGCTTATGATGTCAGCTACCTTCAAAGCATTAGGAGAACATCTATTTTTGCTAGGCAGGAAAGCAGTTTTACCTACACACATATTTTTCTTTTATTTATTTATTTATTTCCCTAAACGCTCAGAATTCTGTCCTTTCAGAGATTCTAGGATGAGAACTTCCTTTTGCAAGATAAACATTTGCATGCATAAAACTCAGCAGAAAACAGATGAAGTAAAAATTATATTGTGCATATGCTTTGTGATTCTCCCCCCACTCCCTTCAACTGAATATCCTAGTTTTTAGACATGCTGAGTATGTGGGGCTGTGCATCATTTAGTTGCTCGGTGTTTCTCTAGAACCTCTTGGTAAAGAAATTAAGAATATAAAAATGGCTGTTTGAATTCCAGATGTTTGCTTGACAAGCACAGAATCCAGAATCCAGTATGGAATCCTAAGGAACCCATTTATCTACTTTTTGAAATGCAGGGTTTTAAAATCAATGTCATGTAACTAAACCTCATAGATGGGATCTGTGGAAGGATCAAAAAGCCTGGAGAACCCTCCTGGTTTAAAAGGCAAAGCTCGACATTCATTCAGTTCTGCTGCTTTGTAAACCAACTTTCAACTTCCGCTATTCTCTAATTTTCAATACAATAATAACAGGGGATACCCTCTTAAGGTCCAGTTGGACTAGAACTAATAGACTATTGTTCCCCATAAAGATACACCTATTTTATGTGACATACTGGCCAAAATCCTGTCCCGGCATAACTTATGCCACATAATGCTGATGACATCATGGCAGCAATTTTTCAGAAATCAAACATTTCTGACTTCTCTCCTGAAGCTCCTAAAGTTCCTGTGTAATCCCTTACATTGTTGGGAAGCCAACAATCTGTTAAATATCAGTGCAGTTCTGTTATTGCTGTTTTTTTTTCCTGGTGGTATTATTTCTAAAATCTGCAACTGCTTATAATACTGTGTGAAATTCAATATTATTATTATTATTATTATTATTATTATTATTATTATTATTGTTGTTGTTGTTGTTGTAGTAGTAATAGTAACACTTACACAGCAAAACACTCATCTTTTTAAATTTATATCAGAGTTATTTAACTCTGTTGGAGCACTGTAGTGAACGAAAGGTGGGAGAACACCTTTTTGTTAGGCACTGCAACTAGGTGTTGTTCTTATGTGCCATCAAGTCACCTCTGACTATGGTGACCTTATTAATGAGAAATCTCTAACATGTCCTGTCAAAATATTTGCCTACTGCCCGTAAGAGGTTAAAGATGGGCATAAACTAAAAAAATGAACCAGGTAGTTCATTAAAAATTGCTGGTTCGTGTTGGTTCAGGTTAATCAAAACCAACAAACCTGAACTGACCTGAACCACAGACTTTTTTTTTTTTTACAATTTAATGAGATTCCTGATTTGTTGCCCATCGCCCCCACAGCCTGTCTCCCACAGGACAAGGTAAGGAGGTGATGGATGCAGTGGAGGGCAGGCTGTGGGGGTGAGGGGTTTAGTTCCCCTCCCCCCAGGCACAATTTTTTTTTTAAATGAACTGGTCTGTGGTTTTTTTGAAAAAGATCGGATGGTTCGTGGTTTGTGCCCATCTCTAGTTAAGATAATAAAGATAAGCCTTACAGGAGAAAGCAGGAAATGCTGGCAAAAATCCAGGAAGAGGAAATGACTCAAAATATTCCAAGACTTCCTTCCTGATTAAGACTTTGATTAGGGATGACAAATAAAGAGGGAAAAACAGCTGGAAGATGAGCAACTATATGGATATTGTTGTGAAATCCATCTCCATCTAAGCCTGCAAAAGTTCTCCTTATGAAATCTAGAGAGGTTTGAACAGCTTAGGATGCCTAGTTAGACACAACTAGGGTACTTTCTTAACTTTAGTGTTCTCTAAACATCCTGGGGTAGGGAAGCATCTCTCACAATGCATTCTAACTTTTATGATCACTCTCAAGGAAATGGTTCCCTACATTTTTACATTTTATGGCTATTTGCAATATAGAGCAACCAGGACAAATTGCATATATGTATTTTCTTTTTCACAACATATCATTGCATAGATGACTATGATTGATTTCTACACACGTGTGCTTAGGACTGAAAGTTCAACTATCAAGAGAATTATTTTTTTTTTAACTTTAAGTTGATTCCAATAGCTCAAAACCCGGTCTCTCCCCCCCCCCCTCCATGCAGTGCAGATGTTGCCCTCTTCTGCATTAAGCCAACAGATGTTTGGCAGTTTTATTACCTCTGAAGATGCTCCATTACAATAAGTGGTACTAACATGGGGCGAAAGATCAGAAGGTAAGGAGCCTCAAGATACAGTTAGAAGTACTGCCCTGTTTTATTACTAGTGGTGATTTATTTTGGCTGGTGACAAAACACAAACCCAGACTGAAATATTCACCTGCACTCCACAATAACTGTGTGCAAAAGATTTGCCACCTTTCTTCACAGAAAACAATTTTAGATGAAATTGTTATATGCTGCACTTACAGAGTGGAAATTACTTTCTACCACACTTCAATACATTCGGCACAGCTCTAACAGCTAGCAGGTCACAGTGTTCCCACCAGTCACATGTCCAGAAAGGTGAACCAAGCAGTTCTCAATGTGATTATTTCATTCAGGTGAGTTGACAAGGAAGTATTTCTTTTTGAGGTGCTGTTTCAATAGTTCATTGAAAGAGGCAAATGGTTCCACATGTATGGCAGCAGTAAGGTGGCTTCATTGTATGGAACTCAAGTTTTCGAATGACCAGCTTTAGATTCTAGATTTTGCTCACTAGAGCCACATGACACTTGCATTTAAAAGAAAAATTAAAAGAAAATATTGTACGGACAGATCTTTTTGTCTTGTTTGGCTCCAGTCAGTGTTTTCTTCCAAGCTATGTGCAATGCAGAAAGAAAATCATGAAATACATGGTGAAGCTAAAGAAGATTATTACTGTCATCCCAGCCCTTCTTACCGAGATCCATGCTCTTGGAGGCTTTCAGATTAATTGATTCTGTCTGCTTGGCCAGTGCCAAGGATCTGAAGTTGATGTGCTGATCTGGTAAATATGCTGCTGAATCTGCTCCTGAGCTGTGGAAAAAAGCCATACCAGAAAAAGAAGAAAAAGAAATAGGCACCAGCAAAAATAAATGAAGTAATTAAACCCTGTGCAATATAAATGCATTTTCCCCTAGCTGCATATCATAAATCATTCATGCTTCGTGCAGGAGGCACTGTCTGTATTAAAGTTGGATTTTACTTAAGGAAGCTACAACCAGTTCCAAAAGTATTGGTTTTCTCTTTATTTATCCACTTTGTAAATGCAGTAAAAGTTTACCAAGTGCATTAAAGTACTGAAATACAAAAAAATAGCAGTAATGCTATCTAATATAATATATATCAGATGCAGTGGAAGGTCTTTGTTGACTACAGCTAGGACTGGGAATGGGCAGTGGGATTCCAAGCTTCTGTTTCCTCCTTTCATCTTAACTGCGGTTAAGGCTAAACTAGGATTCTTAACCAGTTCCAACTGCCATTCAAGTGGAGAATGTGATTAGTGTTCACCACAGTTAATATATGTATTGATGTGTCTCCTTCTGGAATTTAGGAGAGGGAGACAACAAGGGAAGACAGGATGCTGTTTCCCTTTTATAATAGCATCTAAGAAAGTGCCCTGTAGTTACGCCCACACAGTCCATAATATTGTGTATCATATACCTGTAAATTTCATATAACTTAATATCCGGAAAATCTTTTAAGAAGTGCCAATTTTTAATTGAGGCAAACAATTACTACCAAGAGCCATAACAGCTCACTAGATAACTTTGTTGGATTTAAACTTTAGAGCTTAACACTTCAGCTCTGGCTCACTTCAAGGAAGTTTCTCATCAGCTCTCTCTAAAGGGAGAATGAGCACTAATGACAACATAAGCCTTCTTCAGCCATTTCTTAATTGATTCTAGGGAGCATACTTAGAAAGGAGTGTCTGGCACCTCTACTTTTCCTCATTGTTTTCTCCATGTGGAGACTGGCGTGTCTGAGGTAGAGAGATTCCTGCTAGCATTTTGGAACTCCATACAAGCAAGCACGCACCCACACACAATATTCCAGGGTTCTTCATTGCATATGGAACGACTACTTCTTAAACCCATGTAAGCGATAAATGAATATGTTCTTCTGCAACTTCTACAACATGAAGTCAAGAGTGTTTATATCATGAATAATTTAAAAAAAACCTTTCTCTCATTAGAAATAGTCATAAATAGTAAATATCTTCAAACCTGTGATTATAATCTGTGAGCAGCTCATCACTAGGATGTGGAGGCAAAGGGGGTGGGACTTCATTTTCAGCCATGCCACTCTCAGATGTATGCAGCTCTGAAATTAAGGAGAAAATTAATAAACTATGGTGCCAGCAAATATATTACATGTATTTGCTGATCAAGAACTGAGTTGCCATGCCTGCATGTCTATTGAAGCTAGGGCAAAATTATACAAATCTGCAAACTAACAAAACTAGAATTAAAATTACACCAAGCAGAAAATACATCCCTTAGGATTTTCAAAAGACCTGATTTTCCCGTTTGCACATGCAAATTAAAGATAAACACATTGAAATTCTCCTTATGGTGAAGAAGAGCCAAAGTTCTATATTGGTTTTATTAATTCCAATGGATATTCTCTCCCTCTGACACAAAACTTGTGCTTAAAATAAGGTTTGAATAAAACATTAAATTATAAAACATAAGCAGCATCCATCATACTGAGGCATGACTACACAGTTTACCTCTTCTATTTCTTGTCCACAAAATGATACCAGTCTCTGGTTTTGTGGTAGAGATACCAAACAAAATGCTGTCAGCTCATCCATCTCTGCTGTGCTGCCTTGTTTGTTTCATTTTATTTCACTTATACACTCCCTTCTTCCCAGTTCAAGGACCCAAAGCAGCTTACAAAATGGCAGTATGGCAAAAACACATTGTGAAATCTAGTAGTGAGTTGCAACTAGAGTAGGCCCACTGAATAAAATGAACTTACAGAGGAGCTGAGTCACCAAATCCCAACTGATTCAATGAGCCTACTAGTTGCAATTTACTACTGGATTTCAGCCAGATACATAATTTGTAATACTGAAAATGCAGATAAGTGTCCAATACTATTAAAAGACCATTAACTTAAAACACGTTTAAAAATATTAAAAACAAAGGCACACGTTTAAAAACTGTTAAAAAAAAAAAAAAGCACCCCAGCACCCCATTAAAAGCTCCCTTTTCTTTAGTTGCCAAAAGTTGCCAACAAATCTCTTATCTGCCTGGAGAAAGCAAAAACAAAACAAAACAAAAACATCAGGAGCACACCCAAGCAGTTTCTGCAAAGATTTGATCACCAGTGACAGCCATCCTGGTTTGTTGCTGAATCTAGTGCAGCATTTTATCACATTTTGAGCTAGTCTGGCTGACATCTTATTCAGGGATAAAGGTATGCATTGCAACACATTTCAATCAGCAGTTTGTTACTATTATCAAGTTGCTTGATCTAGCGATGAAGTCATATGACATCAGCTTCTGGATAAACAGATTATGCTTTATGATCCTTTGTTTGTTTGTTTGTTTGTTTTGGTCAATGCAAACAAACTGTGATGGAGAACAAAGTTAGAATCCTCTGTCACAGTGGGATTCCCTGCATGCATAAATAAACCTGAATCATTGACATCTGGGAACATTACTGTAGTCTAATAAAACTGCAGATGGAAAAGACTCTGCATTAGATCTGTACGCTGTAATTGTTTTAAATTGGTAGATTAATCAACCATAGCTTGTGGATCAATCAGTGGGGACCAATTGTAATGTGTAGAAGAGCAAGATGAAGGCACACTTGTTTATTTTTTTAAGACCATTTCAGTTCTGGTGTATTAACTGTAACACAGAACGAAGAAGAAGAAAACTCATTCTAATAGTGATTTGTGTTTTCATGTGTTTGTGGAGCGGTAACTACATTACCCATGCACAAGGGAGAAGCATCAGCAGATGTGGAGTAACCTCAAGGTTTGCAAGCATTTTTAAAAAATCAAGCCTCTAAGGGGACAAAAAATAAAATCCGTTGTAAAAGAGGGAATCTAGTGGAGTAACTAGACTAGAAAAGGAACAACCTCAAATAAAATAAAGAGTACAAAGGAACATTTCCTAAGAAACACTTAAAATTATCCTAGGAAGAGGGAACTCCCCATAGAAATCAACTGAGTAACCAAGTACTTGAATGCAATTATGCTTGAGCTTTAGCATGTCCACTACAAATCCATCCAAAGAACCCCAAACCAAAAAGAGGAAATAAAAACTGAACATGCACCAACAGCATAGAAGGCTCACCATCTGTCTGGTGGAGAGAAAATAAACTAATGGGAAGAACAGAATAGAGCAGTTTGGACCAAGAACAAGCAAGAAATGCAACAATTTGTTACAGAGCCCCACTTGTGTTCAGTACGGCCCTTCCTTCTACAAGGAGTAGCAGTCAACGTACCCTCTAATTTTCAGCCCCACTGGGCGGGGCTCCACCTCTCTCACACACATGATGTCTCCCCTGCATGCACAGGCAACTCCGCCCCTCCCCGCGCACAGGGGGTTCCACTGCAGCCGGAACCAAAGGGGCTGTACGAAGGAGGAGAAAAGCTGTATGGAGGGAGGCGGAGCCACGCACGCGTTAGAGGGAACCTTGGTGGCGGTGTTGTTGTTTTTTACACTGTAAATTATATATTCTCTTTCGATTACCTTATGATCCCAAAAAGCCACCTCTAATGATATGTACCACATATATTTAAATGTAATCAAGCAATGAACTCATTTAACAAGAGGTTATTAAGAAACTAAAATTCTTTATTGGTTGACTGTCCCCAAAAGAAACAATTTTTCTTACTGCAGTTACTTGTAACTTATTTTAGCATTCCTTATAGGTTTCAGAATTTTAAGCCCTTCAAAAAAAAACAAGCATTATAACAAAAACCTGCTACTTAGCCACAAAAATTATAGCAAGTCTCTTGGCAGCCTAATAATTTTTTGGGAAGCTACAAATCCTCTGATGAGGCAGATTCCAGTAATCTTTCAGCAACAGAAATGTGAAACTGCTGGCACCAAAGTAAGACTTCTTTGAAGAGGTTGTACTAAAAAAAAATGCTGTCTCTGCACAACATCTTTGGCAGAAGAACAAACTAAGGACCTCTGGGTGGCAAGTATTAGATTATTCATATAAAAATAGGCTGAATGCTGGCATCTCGGTATTAGATTTTAAAGCATTTCTTCAAATAACTGTAGGGAAAGCAAAATTATTTTTAAAATGTCTCTTAAGTTTCTTACAAGAATATGAGAAGATTTATTTTGAAAACTCAGGGTGAACTAGTGGAAGCTTATAGAAGCTGATGTACATTTATCAAATTATTGAAGGAGGGGATGAATCAAATGTTTCTGTTTCCTATTCAATGGGGGAGTAGAACAGCCAGGCCTTAACATCTAAGACCAAAGTTATGATCCCTCTGCTCCAATTCAATTTCTTCACAAAATAAGGTGCAGGTACCCATTATCTCTCCCCAATGATTCATCAAAAACTCTTCTGTATTCTTTCATTGTACCTTTATTCTAATATTCTACTTTCTATACCAGCTGTCCCTCTCAATTAAACTGTCTCTTTTCTATTTTGTACAAGTGACTTGTCTTTGTAATGCTCTACAATCTGCTTATCTTTTGCTTGTTTTTAATATTCTTCAATCACTGTCTCCCCCTTCAGTCATTTCCTCTGACCAAAAAGTACTGTTACTACAATGGGCTGGTTACTTAACTGTAACTGTAGTTCGTCAAGTGAATTCACACACTGGGATCATTCTGTGCTTCTGCAACGTGACTCAGAAATGTCTAGAGCCCTGCAATACCAGGAAACTCCACTCTCTCTCCTAATTAGGATGCTTTACAGCTACCCTCCTTTAGTTCTCCACCATGCTCCCCTAAAAACATTTGTATGTGATGGACAGAAGGATGGCATGAGGGAGTGTGTGAATTCACAGATGCCCATACATTTGCACACATATAGAAGCCTAGCAGAAGATTTCCTTGCTTCCACCACAGCTTTAGCCAATGCAAGTAAATTCTCCAAGTTGCAAGTTTCAGCATGGACAGGTCTGGGTGGAGGAACAGAGCCCTTGTGCTGAGTCAGATGGTCTCGGAAGGACTGCAACCTGAGTTTGCCAATGTTGGCGAATCAACAATCTTACGGGCAAATTTAACACAAAGAATTGTGACTGGGAGATCCTCAATTGTTGAATGGGATTCCTCCAAAATTTCTAATGAAACACCCACACATACCTCTGAAGGGCTACAGCTGTAGCTACGGTCGTTGCCACACAGTTGGTGCCATACCTGGCTGAATGGATCTCACATGCCACCAACAAAAGTGCTTCTTGTTGGAAGGTGAGTGCTATAGTTCTCTTGTCGTCAGGCAGGCTGTTCAGTAGCAATTGAACTTCTCCCATGGCAATCTATGGTAGGTGGCCATCACTGCTTGACAGCTTCTGCCATGACTCTTTGATCATGTTGAGGAGAGAAGGCAGAAGTGCAGTTTGGACTAGTAAGGCCACATTAATTTGTACTAGTTACAGGCACGAAGTTAAAAACGAACCAGGAAATTCATCAAAAACTGTTAATTCATTGATTCAGATCTGTTCATGTTCATCCAAACTGGAGAACCTGAAATTCCCAAACCAATGAATTTTTGGTGATTAAGAACCTCCTGGTTCATTGCCCCCACAGTCTGCCTTGTCCTCTTCTGCTGCCACCACTGCCTCCCTACCTTTTCCTGCCGCTGCCTCCTCTTCTTCTCCTGCTGCCGCGATCTTGAGAGCCTGCGGGTTGGTGGCCTTTGTGCATGTCCCTGCCTCTTAGCTGCTAGGTGAGGACATGCGCAGATGGCCGCCAGTTGGCTGACAATAAATAATAAATTATTTAGTTTGTTAGTTAGCCAGCTGGGGGAGTCATCTGCACATGTCCCCACCTCCCAGCTGAGAGGCGGGGACATGCACAGAGACCAGCCAGCCTACAGGAGTGGCAGCCACAGTGGTGGAGGAGGCAGCGGCAGAAAAAGGCGGGGAGGCAACAGGGCCAGTGGGAAGGGGGTGGGGGGCAAGCTGTGGAAGCGGAGAGGCAGGTTTTTTTTGGGGGGGGGAGTTAGACAGTTACCAAGCTATCTTAAAAATAAAATTCCCAAACAAACCAATGGACTTCCACAAATCAAGACGAACCACCATTTTGGCGTTTGTGCCCATCTCTACTGTGTACCATGTCAAAGACAGGGTCTGCCTTGGGAGGTGGTGGTGTTTTTAAATCTCGGTATGAAGTGATTTTGCCATTCTCAGTGTACGTTCTAAGAAAGACCTAGCATCCTATGAGGGCGAGGAAGGTCTGCCTTCACCTATATCAGGGTCATGCAATGTGAGAGCATCAATGGGGAGTCTGGACTGGTCAATCTGTGATTGAAGTGGAGTAGGCAATTGTGCTACTATTACAGAATGTCCTACATCTGACTTTGACTTAGCCTTTTTCTTTGCCTTCTTAGCCTTCGAAGAATCTGAATCCAAAGCCTACTGTTCCTTTCCCACAATCAAAGTTGATTCAACAACTGAAGCTGTTGAAATCGATGCATTCAGAACTGGCAAACTGATACTGGCTTTTCTATATGAGATCAGCTCAGTTGAATCCTGGGACATCTTGGTCTGTATCTCTGATTGTTATAGGGCATCCAATAGGAGATGATTGAAACTTCAGGGGTAGAGTCAGTGGATTGTTCTACAACTGAGTCTACCACTTTCAAAGATTAATGCAAAAGGAACCACTTCAGCCTAGATTGCCAATTGTGCAGAGCAACTTTGATAAAGTTCTTGTAAATGGAGCAAGACCGTGGCTTATGGCCTCCTCCTAAGCTGTAGAGGAACAACAAATATCCATCTGAGAAAGGAATATTGTTGGGGCCTTGCAGCATTTCAGTGGGCCCATGGGGGCCATAACCGAGCAACCACAAACACACGGCTACCAATGAAGCTAATTGACAAACTAACTTAAAAAAAAAAAAGATACAAAGCGGGAAAACAGAGATGATAAAAACTACATACCACCCAAAAAGTGTTGCTATAATATCAATCTTGCAGGCAGTAACACCGCGTAACAGTGGGAGAGGGCTCTTCAAACCTAAGGCGATTGTCCTCTGCTACTAATTTATTGTTAAAGTTGTTTTTCCTGCCTCTGTGTTGCCCCTCACTTCTTCCTGTTTGTTTGCTTCACTTCCTTTGTTTGTTAGTCTCTCTCTCTCTCTCTGTCCTTTGACCTCCAAGAAAGCAGGAAGCATAGAGAGATCTTACCCATGTGTGGAAACTACATTTTTCCAATTTTCCTACTGACTGAAACTATAGACAGCAATAGAGATAGGGATATTCGTATTCGTAAATGAATATGGATAACCCATTCCACCTGGACCTAATGAGAGTCCGGCCTCTGGGACAGGGCCATCCACTCACACGTCCCAGCACCGCAAAGGTCCTGCTTTTCCCACCAAGGGTGGCAGGAGCTCCGCTGTCTCCCTGCTTGGCTGGCCACTCAGTAGTCATGGGGAAAGACTTGTCCTCCCACCCCTTGCTTGGAGTGGCCAGCTGAGGAGGATGGGACATGTGAGTGGACAATCCGGTCCCAGGGGCCAGACTCTCATTAGGTCAAGCTGGGATGGGGATATTCGTAACCATTTCCGAAAATGAACATCCCCATCTCAAGACAGCAACTGTGAGGTACCTTTTTTTTTTTTTTTTACTTAAAATGCTTCCAAAGTTATTTCTAACATATAAAATGCTAGTCATTATGAAAAGGGGTGGACCACTGAAGGTTAAGTTATTCTCACACTTTCTAAGTGCACTAGTTGTTTGTACTTGATACTCTGCGAACTATAAAAAGAATTAACTAAATTCTCCAATAAAAAGAAGGTATAGGTACTGCTGTTGATAAGAAGGAATGCTCCAGAAGCTCCTTCAATATTGCTGTAGCAGTGGAAAAGAGGGAACTGATAGAGGGCAGCCATGGAGCAAGACTTGTTAGGAGAGTGTGTGGAGTTTCCTCTTATCACAAGGTCCTAGAGGTTTCCAAGGCTGTTGCACTAATGTGGAATATACTCAATATGTGATTCAAAGATACCATGATGAAGAACACTCCATTTTATTTTTCTGTGCTTCTTTCCCCCATACTCAAATGCCACTCCCTTTATTACAAACCCATTCATTCTTCTAAGTCTACTATTTCTACAATACATCTGGTGGAAGCTACAGCTTCTGCAGGCCATCACACAATTGATGGAAATCATCAACCACTATCAAGAGAAACTTTCATTATTTTATTTATACATCATGATCGTAAATCATAATAATATACTGAGAATGAACCAATATGAATTACAAGTGTGTAACAACAAATCTTCGGAATATACTGGCATTCTTAGAATGTATTTGTTGGTAAAGCTGTCCAAGTAATTTCACATTTCATTCATTCCATAGATCTGAATTGTAACGACACATATTGTATAATTTCTGCTTCTACAACTATGCCTTCCTTTCATTTTTGTGTGCTTTGTTGTTACTATTTTCTTTTTAACTCACCTATGAGCCTGACTGCACAGGGAAGAAATATATAGGAAATACTACAGGTTTGGGGTGGGCTGATTCACATTTTTTTCCTATTAATCACATCATGCAATGGGAAATGCAAATCAGCTCAGAGTCCCACAGACTCAATCTGCAGTTTTTTCTCCTCACCAGGTATTTTTCTGCTTTTCAAAAGTTGAATCCTATTGCTTTGGATCAAAGTGTGTGATCACTTTGAACCAACACAGAAAGGAAAGTCCAACCAGCACACTCACACACACACACAAAGCAGTGCTTTGGTAAAGCATTTCCCCCACCTCTTGCCTCACAAGGGGGAATGAGGGAGAGTGTGTGTGTATGCGTGTGCGCACATGTGCATGCACGCACGCACGAACGCACACACACTTGCCAGCACTCACCCCTCTCTGCAAAGCCTCGCTCCCAAGACACTTAAAAAAAAAAAAAAAACTTCTCAGGCAGAGTTCTTGTTTATTTATTTATTGTTTATTTTACAGCTTAAGGAGCTCTACTAGCTGGCAAGATAAGATGAGGAAATGAGTGACTGAGGAAGAAAAGCTTTCTTAAGGCAATTCCATTGAACCTTGCCACCTATAGGCGCTTCAAACAGAACTGCAAGAAGGCTTTTTTTCTCCTCTGTGTGGCCACTTATACTGAAGAGAACAAAATGCCTTGGTGCAAAAGCAAAGCATGCTACTTATATACCACGCCATAGTGCTTAAAGCACTCTCTGGGTGGTTTGCAAGTTAATTATGCAGGCTACATACTGTCCCTCCCAGTGAAATGGGTACTCATTTTACAAAGCTTGGAAGGAAAAAAGATGGAGTCAACCTAGAGCCGGCTAACTGGGATTGAACTCCAGGCTGTGAGCACAGTTTAGGCTGCAATACAGCAGTTTAACCACTGTGCCATGAGGCTCCAAAGACTGGTGCGACTTTGCAGCATGAGAATGCAAATTAATTCACACTTCCCTCATTGTGTAGTTGCACCCTATTTTACTTTTTACTACCAGTGTTAAATTCTACCTAAGTTTTTTTTTGGGGGGGGCAGTAGAGAACACAAACTACCATGTTGGTACTTGGATTTTTATTATCTAGAATTCATTAACCCCCCCCAAAAGCAAACAAACCCCCCAAGACCCATTGGAAATGGGGGGAAAACCCCCAACAAACAAACCCCCAAGACCCATCACAGCACAGAAACATACCCCCCCAGCTCAAAACCACGCTGCAAAAACACCCAGAACAGTTTTTAAAAAGCAGAAAACAGCACCTTACCTTACAAGGCAGCCTGAAGCCTCCCTGCAAACACACACACACACTCTCAGAAGCAGAAGCGAGGCAGTCCCAAGCCTCCTCCGAGGACGCACACTCTCTAACTGCTGGGGTGAAAGAGCTACAAAGAAGCAGCCTTGTTGCCACCTACAGTTAGCAATTTGAATTTCCCGCCTTTTTCTGTTCGTAAGTGGAAGCTCCGGTCGCAAGTAGAAGCAAAATTTTGCGGCCGGAGCTGGTCGTAACTCAAAATGGTCGTAAGTAGGGACGTTCGTAAGTCGAGGCACCACTGTAACTGTTAAATGTATTTGTGAAAAAATAAATAAAAAACCCACAGCAGCAACATTTGTTACACAAAGCACCTTATAAAATAAAGAACAATACCAAGTATATGTAAATGAAAGCTTGTGTGATGCACTAATTTCAATATGATCATTCTAGAATGGTCAAAATGTTTCAAACCTCCCCACTGTTATCTGAACTCATGAGAATGAAAGAAATACTCAGACTTGCTGACTGAATGTGATTTCTAGCAGCCACACCATGACAGTTAATTTAAACCAAGGGTCTCAAACATGCGGCCCGTCGGACGATAGTTTGTGGCCCCCGCCTTGCCTGCCCCCCCTGAAGCACCCACACGTCCTCTGCTGTCAAGAGTCAAAAAAAGCCTCGCCTCGCTCGCCGGCTCTCTCCCAAGACAGCGCCTCTTGCACCCTCCATCCGGAACTGCAGCCAGCCAGCCAGCCCGCCTGTCTGCCGGCTGGCAGGCTGCAGTTCCGGATGGAGGGTGCAAGAGGCGCTGTCTTGGGGGAGAGCCGGTGAGCGAGGTGCGCCGCCAGCCCTTTTCCCCGAGTGCCCGAGCTGCTGTCGAGTGATGCCTGAGAGCGGAGCTCACTCCTGTCCCGTCCTCGAAGAGTGCCTCCAAGCCGCCAACAGCAGCTGCTAATGCCGCTGCCTCTTCCAGGGAAGCGGCTCTCTGGCTCTCTTTCTCTCTCGGCTCCCCCAGCACCAGCCTGGCCAGCGGCCGTCTCAGCGCCCTGCGGTGCTTCCTCCTCCTCCTCCTCTTCGTCCTGCTTCAGCTGCCTCGGCTCTGGAGGCTGCCTGGGCTCGCCTCTCAAAGTTTGCTCCTCTGTCGTGGTGGGGGTAGCTGCTGCTGCTGAGTGTGCCTTTTTTTGATGGGGGCCCCTCAGAGGAAGGTTGCCGGACCTCCGTGTGTGTGTGTGTGTGTGTGTGTGTGTGTGTGTGTGTGCGCGCGCGCGTGCGCGCGCACCTGTGGGCCCCCCCGCCCCATTCTGTTTAATTTCGCAGGTACCGGTGGGGGCTTTTCTCCTTTGGCAAGGCGAATTTTGTGAGGGTTTTTTTTAAACTTTATGTCGTGCCCTCCCCCCCGGCTAGGTAGTCGCCGGCGCTCCCTCCCTTCTCCGCTTCTTCATCCTGCTGGTGGTGGTGGTAGTAAAGAAGGAGCCGGAGGGTGCGCGCCCCTCCTCCTCCTCCTCCTCCTCCTCCTCGGAGCCCCAGCCGGGCTAAGGAAACTCCTGGGCGGCTTCCTCGGGCTCTTGCTCCGCTTGGCGGAAAATCTGATGCAGCCCAGCCTCACCCAGACTCTGCCTCCAGTGGCCCCCAGTTAAATTGAGTTTGAGACCCCTGATTTAAACCATTGGGCGTGTTCATGTGTCTTGACAAGCTAAAAAACTAAAGTGTTCTGGCATTTTGGGGGCCATCTGACTTACTGCTGCCTATGGAATGATCACTTCCATTTGCAAACCTTCCACCTGTGATCTGTTTATCATTGTTTGAATCCAACATATGTTGGCATTCGAGTTTGTCTGTCCCTTGACAAGTCAGAGAAACAATCCTGTAACAAACTCTGGATGCCTGGGTCTGTTAAGGGAGAAAGATGCTAGTGTGGCAGCATTTGCCAAGTTCAAACATCACACAAAGGAAACCACTCCTGTAGTGTTCCAGGTATGCTTAACTTACTCCCACAGCAAAGGAAAGTAATATGGTAGCATGAATGGTATGCTGCTTGTCCCCACTAAGCCTGGGTCTCTGTGGAACTCTGGTGTATCAACATGGGAACTCAGCCATTGTCTCAGACTGCCTGTGTTTCATTGTGCTTCTTTCAACTACACAAGATAGTACTGCACACTGTTGTTCTCTGCCAATGGTTTAGAGACCATTTCTGCTTCAGTTATTGAGATAGCAGTTAGAATTTCCCATGCCATAGGTTTTTTTAGGCTACTTTCCTTCCAGCAATAGTTTATCACATTCCTTGCGAGTAGTCCCTACTTCCTTTATTCAAGGCATTTTGCATTAAGCTCCCTCTTGACAATTAAAAAAAAAAAAACTCAATAAAAATCAATGGGTTGGATTCAAACAACTGTAAATGACAGAAGAAAATGCATTGGTGTCATTCTGCAAACTCCTCCGTTGGCAGGCGTTTAGGCAAGATGATCTCTCATATTCCTTCACTTTTTTTCTTCTTCCAGAGCAGTACTAGAATGTATTGTTTATTTATTTATTTATTTATTTTGAAAAACAGCCCTGACCATTGCTTTGTGTTAGGTAAGAAGTGGTTGATTGATGATTTAAAAAAGGAGTCAGCTTCTGGGTTTTTTTATTCTTGCATGGTGTCACTTTGTGAATGGTAGTGAGCACAAGAGGGTACCCTGCAGACCTTCTTGAGTGCTGCCATGGTCAATATTCAGGCTGCCCTTTGCTATGTAAAGCCTGGCATCCTTTTTCCTGCTGGCAACGCGGGTATGATATTGTGCAGCAATATTGGGCCATTTCCTGTGTTTTTGAATCATGGTGCAGAAGCACAATATCTCACATTCATAGACCAGAGGGTTTTTTTTTTTAAAGAATTGAATATAGACACAAGGCCAGAATTGCCTATTGCAGTCATACATTTGGCCGCTCTGTAAGCAGTTCTCCTTTTTGGAAGCTTGTGCACTCCACAAGAGTGTTATCCTCTGCCTAATCAATAAAAAGATTCTGGTTGTGAAATTACAGAAGGGTATATATCATACAATGTAAGAATGACAGAGCTGAAAGGGACCCTTATGGATCATCGAGTCCATCCCCTGTCAAGGAGGCACAGTGAAGAAACAAATTCCCAACCTCTGGCTCTAAATCACTGAGCTATCCACCTCTGAGTATCCACATCTCAAAGGAATTCGTTTTTAGCACCAGGACTGAATTTATAACAGTAAAGGTAAAGGTTCCCCTTGACATTTAGTCCAGTCATGTCCGACTCTAGGGCGCGGTGCTCATCCCCGTTTCCAAGCCATAGAGCCAGCGTTTGTCTGAAGACAGTTTCCGTGGTCACGCGGCCAGCGCGTGAATTTATAATACATTAATATGAAAATCCATTCCTAGAATCCTTAAAGAAAATGAACTGCTTCAGGTAAGAGGAAGTGGGGGGTGTTGCTTTTGTTATACCAATGGGAAACAAACATCCTTGGCGTTTTAGTGCAGCCATTCTCAATGGAGACAATACGGCCTCCCGGGGGACCCCGGCTCATTTGAAGGGGGCCACAGACTGGAAACAGTTGTTCACACACCACCTTATAAGGTTCATTATACTACCTATACAATCTTGATTTGGCCTATATTTCTTTCATATTGTGTTTATGGTTGTGGACAAATAAAGGTTGAGAATGGCTGACCTACTGCTAGGAGACAAAACAAATAATTGCTGTCACTTCACCCTGAAAATCTGCTCTAGATTTTCTTGTTCTAGAAAAGCATGGGAGGTGGCACAAGAGGTCACAGAAAGAAGGGTTACCTGGTAAAAATTCCTCCCCTTCTATGAGCAGCAGCTTCTGCTGGTGCCCATTCATTCATGACAGGCCAACTCTGGATCTAAGCCTTGGTGAATGAGGAAGATGGGCAGTAACAAATATTGTAGGCAATGAAAAGCTTTTAAGAAAAAAAAAAGCCTTGTGCATATTAACAGCTACTTCTGTGGATCTGGGGAGGCTTGCCCACAGTATGCCTTCAAGCAGTAGAGGATTTCTCCTAGCGAAAGAGCATTTATGCCAAAATAGCATTGCATGTACAAAGCTCCTAAAACTTCACTCTGTCAAGCAGTTCTGAAACTGTTAGTATGGTAGAAATGAAGTGTATTTGTTACTTGACAACAAATTTGCCAGTATAGATCATAAGACAAGTCCCAGAATTAACCTCTTCCAGATCTTAGAAGCAATCTATTAAAAATAATGTAGTTACTTATTCCGGCTCACATATTTTTCCAAAGATGCCTAGTTATGTTTTTAAGTATTATAATGTCAACAATAATGCAGTTTTTAAAAAGTCATAAACCATGATCTACGTATTACTTCAAAATAATGTTGGTAGGTGTATTCCTTCAAAATAGCGGCGGTAGAGTGCTTTGGATAATTTAGGACATTTTTTTGTATTTCTACTCTTTCAGAAATCAATTAAAAAACAACATGGATAGGTCAGTGGTTTAGGTATCTGGCTGTGGAACCAGAACTTGGGAGTTCGATACCCTACTGCATCTCATTGACAAAGGCTGGACTCGACGATTCATAGGGTCCCTTCCAGCTCTGCAATCCTAAAATTATTATATTACGAGCAAGTAATATATTACTCTGCTACTAGTGAGAAACACATAACAACAATATGTGTTGCTTTTTAAAATAACACCTCCAAGTTCTGGTTTCTTCTGTGCTCCCCAAAGTGCAGCCAAATGCAACAGTTAAAAATGAGTAGAAGTATTTTTAGTTCTGAGTACAGGAAAGAGTCAACCGAAGGCAGAAAGCTTGAATCCCTAATTGGCATTGATAGACCTTACAAAATTGAATATTAAAAAACCTGTTGTATATATATATATCCTTGGAATGTTATATTTTTTTTACTGCATTACATTCCAATACTGTCTAAGATCTAAAGGCAAGGGTCTTGCGTTAGTTCCATGGAATTTTTGACTTTCTTCTTTGAACAGCTGAATCTTATGCCATCAACAAAATTTGCAGGGCTGAATTTAATATCCAGTTACAGATCTGGATTTCAAAACTTAAATGGCCAAACAGCAGATACCAGAACAGAATTTGTAGCAGAGATGCTTAATTCTTTTCCCCTGCAACCTGCCACTCTTTCAGAAAAATAAGTCTAAATCAGGATGGGCAAAGTGTAGTTCTACAAATATTTGTTGGACTGCAACTCCCTCACCATTGACTATGTTAGCTATGGTGGATGGGAGTTATTGTCCAACAAAATATGGAGAACTGCAGTTTGTCCACCCCAATTTAAATCATGAGACTGATCTCTACTGTTAGATCTCTTTACCTGAGCAACTTAATTGTTAGGTCGTTTATCTTGTGGCGAAAAAAGGAAATTAGAATATTTTTCAAATTTCCATACAACTATAGCTCTGTAATTTTGTGAACACATAAATGCATGCTAACCAACAGCAGGTGAATGGACTTTGTACTAACATAAATATATGAAGAATTGTAGCCTATATAATGACAATTGCATGCAGTGAAACTGATTCCAAATTATGGCAATTCTCATAGGGGTTTCTAGGTATAAGAAGTGGGTATCTTAAATTCTAATATTGTATTAGATACATAATGCATTTAAATGTGTGTGTTTATGTGTGCATTCAAAATAATTTAAAATTCTCCCTATAATTAAGAGAATTTTAAGGTGTCCTACTTATCTCTATCAAAATAAACAGGATATGCAAAACACAATTAAAAACGAAGAATTAAAAAGATGTTCAAAAATAATAAAAACCACATTAGATACTGTATTAGAACCAGACAGCTGTGTTTAGGAACAATTGTATTATTTAAGGTCCGTTAAAACAATGCTACAACCTCAAATGGCACTTGTAATTTGTTTTATATCCAATCTTGCCTTTTGGGGCAGCCAGCTAGAAACTGTCACTTAAAACAGGAATTTGTGCCAACAATCTAATTCACATGTTCTGAGTCAGCTCTTCCACATTCCCTGAAATTTTCCTGTCCTACAATGTCTGCACTTACTCTAATTAATTGCCTTCCAAGCTGATGTAAGATTCTGAAAACAACACACCACTACCACTAATAAAATAAAATAGAAAATAATAAAGCAAAATTTAAAGGAGGACACATAACACTCACCTTTTAATCTTTCCTGAGGGGGATATGATACAAAACACTGCACAGCAGCGTCACTACGTCTAGGAACACTTGTAATATTCACATTCCCCTCATTTTCCAGTTTTGGATATAATACAACAGGCTCCATGCGCTCCTATGAGGAAAGAGAATCACATGTACTAATGTAGAAATATTTCGTTGATTGTTCTTAAATTTACATCGTTCTTCCCACTTTGAGTACTAAAACTAGTTAATATTAAAGGTAGTTAATAAAATACAGTTAATATAAAAAGTTCTTATTATGACATTAAAATGCACCAAATAAGAACACATCAATTTAAAAAAATATCTTCACATATCAGTTTACCAATGACAAAGCCAAACAAAAGATAAACAAAAGTATCAGTGTGAGCTTTCATAGGTATAACCTGCTCCTTCAGATTGCATCCTCAAAGACTCACAATGGAATAAATCTGCTGGAATAAATCTATTCTTCTTTTTGTTTTGTGTTTGTAGTTACTGAAACATACTAACACAGCTGCCCTCTCTCAAAAGTGTTATCAGCGTGAAATCTAGTTTAGCAACAGGTATCCACAGAAATCAAAAGCTTGTCCCAATTTAGGGGGTGGGGTGGAATTGCCTGCCACAAGAACAATAAAAGATGGAACCAGCTTGGTCACCCTTGGCAAGGGAGTTCCAGAATCTGAGAGCAGCTAGCAAGAAGACCCTCCCGCATGTTCCAGCCCGTTGTGCCTTTGACCACGGTAAGACAGAAGGTCTCACCAGATTTTCTTAAAATCCAAACTAGTTCATGTGCTCTTTCTAGAGCCGAACGGAGTGGGGCTTTATAAGTCATACCAAGCAGGTAAAGCTGTGTTCTGAAATATTGGCCTCAGTAGCCAGTGAAGCCACTATTAAGAAGGGAATCACATTCTCTCTATTAACTGGCTGCAGCATTATGAACCAGTTTAAAGTTTCTTAACACCTTTCAAAGGCAGCCCAACACAGAGTGTGTTATAGTAGTATTAACAAGATGCACAGTATCTAAAAGAAATATAGCCAGATCCTAATCTCTTCAGGAATGGGAACAACTAGTGTGCTAATTTAGCTGTATCCCACCCAAGCTCCCAGACTCAAAGCCGAATCCAGTTTCACCAAAACGATGTGCCTAAGTGGTCAAGGAGATTGTATAACCCTATGAGATACAAGTTGAACTTGATCTGACTTTTGACTGACTGAAGAATGTCTCAGTCTGACTAAGTATACTTCCTAAAAATCTCATCACTCCCAACACAGACTGCATTCAATTCATGCATTATTTAGGAAGTGCTTGTTTCATACCACAGACCCATACATCTAAAACCATGCAATAATTCCACCCTTTCCTCCTACTTCTTCCTGGCACCACTCCTACAGGAAGCCCTAAGTTGGCAGCCACCACTTTTATGTCTTGGAAGGTACCTCAAAATGAAAAATGTTAGGTCATTTCAGTGGGCAGAAAGGAGATGTGATGAGTTTCTTTCTGTGTATTTGCACCCTCCTTTTGTAGTATGTGAATGAGTCTAGAAACTGAGGCAGGATATTTCTGTCTTGTTTTACAGTTTACTATACCACATCAATTAAATTATCTCTTCATTGATTTTTTTAAAATATTCCTTATAAAAATATTCATTAATTCATTTAGATTACACATTCTTGCTCTCACTCTCAAGTGACTCTTTCACTTTTCAGTATTGTCATCTGATAGGCAACATAATACAGTGCCACCATCCCACACAAATGAGTGATTCCTGACTAGCAATGAATATCTTGATAACTAATTCAGGAAAGAAAAATCATTTTGAGAACAAACAGCATTGAAGCATAATAATAATAATAATAATAATAATAATAATAATAATAATAATAATAATAATAATAATAATAATAATGATGATGGTCCCAATCAAAAGAAGGTTAATACTTGTAAAATCCATCAAAAAATATTCTAGCCCAACAAAACTAGCACTGGTGGCCAGAAAAATGGAAACTACTGAGTATTCGGCATAGTCCCAGATTATACCCATCAAAGGCAGAATGCACGATAGAGTTTATTCTGACCACAACTGGCTGCCTATTATTACTCCATCTGTGAAGGCAGCTTGTAGCCTTGTCAAGACAAGAAAACTGTGCCAACAGTAATTTTTTGACAGCCAGCTGGTTCCCTTCTCTCAGTGGCTGCCACATATGTGCTATAATGAATGCACACCAGAATGGCTTGGGAAAGTAAATGGCAAACCCTTAACCCATGTTCCAACATATTTGGCTTTGTAAAGTTTTTTTTCTCTATCTCATCAATAACCATTCAAAATTTATTCTGACATTTGCTTTGTAAAAATAAACAATTTATGAAACCCAATTAGCTTTGAAGGACTAATTAACTGTTCTACTGTTAAATAAAAACGTGATAATCGCCTCCTACACTTCCATCATGATTCCAAGTACAATATCTTCATTCAAAACTATTCACAAAATAAGGCCAACATGCTCTCTGTTTTGCAAATCTGAATTCACAGTGAATGTATACCTTGCTTTCAGGGTATATTCACTTGCTGTGGATTTTGAGAGCTATCATTACAAAATGCAGACCATTTTATAATATGCTAAACTCAGACTAAAGTTGTCACAACGTAAATTGTGATAAAATCTACAGGGAACAGTAATCATGACCCAACTTTCATCTCATTAAACTTCTCATTAAAGTGAGAAGTAACGTCAACTGAATAGTCTGGACTAGAGATGGGGACGACTCACCATTTTGGCGAGTCGTCCTGCTTTGTGAGTCATCAAATGTTGATGACTCACGAAGCACGAAGTTGCCCCCATGAAACGATGAATAACGAAGTTATTTGTCGATTCGTGGGGGGTTTATTAAAAATAAAACCCCGCCCCACCCCACCCCCCGCTGCCAACCCCCCTCGCTGCCACCCCCCTCCCCCGCGCCGCCACCGTCCCCATCTCTAGTCTGGACCAACTCCATTTCCCCATCATATATTCTTCTAATTTACCTCATGATGCTTAGTGGGCTTCCTCCCATCTGCAGACAGGAGGAAGGAAAGGAACAGCACTTGCTTCTCTCCCAAAGCTTGTCTGAGTCATGAGTAATGTATTTCATTGTGCCATGGTAGCCATGGGACAGAAAGAGGAAGTCTTTAATTAATGAAAATCACCACCGTGAGATGATATTGCTTGCAAGGGAACACTGTTAGTAATTAAAGACTTCCTCCGTCTGTCCCATGGCTTCCACACAATGACATTTGCGAGTCAAGACAATCTATGGGAGTGGGCTGAAATCTCCTCCTGCTGTTTACACCATCACCCTTGTGTAAGCAAAATTTACACAAAAGGATTTTGGCCATTAGCTATTATTTATAAAGCTTCTAATAGCTGATAGAGGTAAAGACAGACATATGGCTGTAAAACAATGTTTTTTAAAATACCTGATCATAATGTTATTTTTTTTTTAAAAAAAAAAACAAGTCTTAAAAAGAGAATGCAGCTTGAGGGAAAGGAGATTACTTCAGAAGAAGAAGAAAAAAGAATTTAAAAAATGCAACAATTAACCTGAGATTAAGCAATAAAGTCAAGTAGTACATCAAGAAAGAAACACAAGGCAGAAAAGCTGTGTTTTTAATAATTCCTTAGAATAAGACAGAGTTCCAGTCATAAACTATTTAAAGAGAGTTCCAAATGGAAGAGGCCACAAAGAGAAAGGTTAGGGGCAATATCACAATAGCAAGGAGATTTAATAAGAAAATTAGAATTAGATTAATATAGGGTCTAAAACATAAAACACAGAGTTATGGAAACAGATGAGAAGCAAGATCACAGAGAGCTTATGTAAGTTAACAGAACTTTAAGGCTGGTATGAAACAACGTAGGAGGAAAGTGAAGGTAAATACATGAAGCAGTCACATGATTTAAGTAAGAGGAAAGATGTGGGGAGGAACTGAAAAGTTGATAACCAAAAATAACAGCGTTCAGACTTAGAGATAAAAAACCTAATAAAAAGAAGACAGAATGTGGGCCTAAATGAGTTTTAGTGGCATTGGTGGTTTTATTAGTTCAATGTGTCAGATTTAGAAATAGAAAACAGAAACACTTCAGATGGAGTAGAAACATAACCTGAATCTATAATAATACTCAAACTCTAAAATAGTTAAGATTGAAAGGCAATGTTGTCAAACTGATAGAAACAGAGAAAGCAAACTTGAATTCAATTTGAAGCAATAATCTGATGCTCAAACATACCTATAAGGCAATTGGAAATATTATTACTAACAGGAATGGTTAAACAACAAAGAGAAAAATAGTGCAGGACAGCATCATTTAACATATTACATACCAAAAGAAAGAAAGAGGTTACTAATAGGGAGAGTATAAATACTGAAAAGACAAAACACAGTGACCCCAATGACAGAAAGCTGAAGACAGGAAGAAAAGATTCATGGTAGAAACATTGAAACAACCATTTCTGACACTGCAATGAAACCAGAAATACCATACCACCAAAACCCAAAGTATAAGGACAACTACAAAGAGAGAATGATAAAAAGTCTAAGAAAAATCATTTAAAATGGTCTGCTATTTAGTGCTAGATTAGAGATTTTATACAAAACAATCTTTGAAAGCTGGAGTTTAAAGACAGGCTGAAAGAGTCCAAAAGAAGAACTGGAAGGAAAAATAAGACACAGAAAATAGACAATCCTCTCAAGTGGCTGAAGATGAAATAAATAAAATAAAAACAGGGTGATAGTTGTAGAGGAGGTAATGACCAAGAAGGCTGTTTTCAGAAAAAGAAGAAAAAGAAGAGATGAGGAAGGGTGTGCTTAAGCCAGGAACAAAGAAGTCTAAGAAAACAGAAAAATTACAGACAGAAGTGATGAGAAAAGAAGAGATGATGATAGATGAAGGGACTGAATTGAGTGATTTGTCTTAGGAATTCGCCTTTCAGGTTTAGAAAAAAGACCCAAACCATGAAAGAGTTTTTCACATAATTCGTGTTCTTTTGATGATTGTCAAAAGAAAGCGTCTTAAACACAAATGGTTTATGTTTACGTAAGAGAGGTACACAAAAGCTTCATGGTTGTGTGTGTGTTCCCTTTTTTTATTCTTTATCTGTCAAACTGCCTGAAAAATGTTTCATCCAATACTGTTGAGAGAACTGTCCCAAGCCAACCAATCAGAACACCTGGGAAGAATGGGAAGTCTGGATATGTAGAATGGCCTCAAAACTGGTGAGGTGTGCTCTTTGCTTCCTTTGATCCTTGTGGGATTGTTGTGTGCTGAGCTCCTGTTGCCCTCCATCTTTGATTTCTGCCTGCCTATCTACCATGCCTCTACCTTGGATCCTTTATTTTTTATTTTATTTTTTTGTCCTCTTTTTCTTGATTTTTTTGGGGTCTACTTCTTTGGATTATTTTTGCTGGTGTCTGTTGGACTCAAAGAAGAGAAGAGAAGGCATCAAGTGGCTCAGGGAGAGAAATCTTCCCATAATCTAGTAGTTTTGATTGGGAGGGGGGACTTTGTACTTTTGGCCTTTATTTACTTGTTTGTTTTTTTGTTTTTGTTTGGGGGGGGCTCTATGTATGTCTTTTTATTTTGCTATTTTTTCTGTGTGTAGTGAGGTGCTTTCTCTGTTTGATTAATTCCTTTAAACTCTTATTTGGTTAATTTATTGTGTATTTATTAGGACTAAGGGATGAGCCGGCGAATTATCGCCCCATTAGTCTCCTAAACATATGCGGTAAACTATATGCTAGGCATCTTCAGGATAAACTTGAGACCTGGTTGGTTGAAGAAAATAGGATAGCTGTAGAGCAAGCTGGTTTTAGAGAGTGTAGATCCACTATGGACCATTGTCTCATTATCCAACACCTTATAGAGAAATACGCGTCAAAGGGTCAAACCTCATTATATGCCGCATTTGTTGATCTGAAAGCGGCCTTCGATTCGATCTCGAGACAGCAACTATGGGCCAATTTAGAAGCCACCTCAATAGATAAACGATTACTTCTATTGTTGCGTGTGCTACATGACAATACCAACCTCCAGGTTAGGCTCAATAGGAAAGGAAATTTAACAGAACCGATTAACACCTATAGAGGAGTAAGACAGGGCTGCTTACTGGCCCCCTCACTGTTTAATTTATACATAAATGACATAGTAGAATACCTGAACTCTCCTAGTCTCCACCCTCCAAAATTACATCAAAGACATATTTCTATCCTTCTTTATGCGGACGATGCCATGCTTTTAGCGAGAACTCCAATCGGCCTAAAGAGAGCCCTTAAAAAATTTGCAGACTTCTGCAAAATGAAGGAATTAGAAATAAATTATCAAAAGACAAAAATTATGGCCTTTGGTAGAAGACAAAAGAAAAGGTCTTGGACTATAAATGGGCAATCTCTTGAACAGGTTCACTGTTTTAAATATCTAGGTATGGCCCTTCAATCCACTGGGGACAGAAATGCTCATATACAATATGCAGCTACCCAAGGGGAAAAAATAGCAAATGCCATCTTAAGGTTCTACCATTCCAAAGGGGGTCGATATATTCCAGCAGCCCAAAAACTCTTTCAGGCATAGGTGGTCAGCCAGATGCTTTACGGCACCTTTATAGGGCCATCATCTAGCTGCTTTGATCCGATAGAGCGGGTTCAGACTAAATTCCTTAGAGCAATTCTTGAAGTTCCAAGATGCGTAACAAATGCACAAATTCGTTTAGAGACAGGCTCACTAACAATGGCAGCCAAAATTACACTAGCCTCCCTTCAGTACTGGCTTAAAATAAATTTTCAATTACAGGGATTAACCCATCTACTTCTAGAGGACAATTTTCAATCGAAGTGGTTGAAAGCGGTCCTAAACAAATTGCAAGTTATGGGCTTCTCTCCACAAGCAATATTGAGTATGCAATGGGATGAAGCGAAATCAGCCCTTAAACAGAGAATAATGGACATGGAAAGACAGGTAGACCTTAGTAGATGCCCCAACTTTAGAGTGATAGACACGCAAAAATATCGCTTGCTCCCCATGGCCTATTTATCACAGCTTGAGACATATAAGTTTAGGAAAGCCTTTACTCTGGCTAGATGTGAGGCCTTTCCCTCAGCGGTGTTGGAAGGCAGATTTAAGAAGATCTCGAGGGAACAGAGACTCTGCCCTTGTGGATCTGGTGAGATAGAATCTATTGAGCATATGATGCTCAGATGTAACAGGCATAACAAGATTCGAGGAAAATATATTACACCTCTCTTAAAAGACATGACAAGCCAATCAGACTCGGACTACTGTAACCAATTGCTAATTGATCAAAATCGGATTACTACAGAACTGGTAGCGAAATTTTGGGCGGCATGCCATAGTAGCCAGAATAGATAGCCAAACCCTTAGACATTGGTCTTATATTGTTATATTTGTAGTTTCGTTGCTTTTTATTTGATTTGGTTTTTTGCAGTATATGTCAGTACCTGAAGCTCTGCTTTCAATTTTGTTTTATGTATGGCTTGATGCTGTAACAATAAAGTATGTATGTATGTGTATTTATTCTGTTAATGTTATACGTTTTGGTAGGATTCTTGGGAACTGTTTGTTGGCTTCTTTCAGGGGGGTGTTCAGTGGGTGGACATCTGACTGTTCCAGTCTGCCACTGAGGTATGTGAATGGTTATTGTTTGTTGGACGCAGCTTGGGGCACTGATGTTGTTTTGTTGGAGGTTGTTCTGCTAAGTGGGTGTCTCTGTGCTGGGTAGGTAGCACTAATCTCATAATGTTGTTCAGAATATGATAATATAAGCTAGTACCTGCATGCAGAGGTCTGATGATTATTCGTCTTTCTCATGTACACTTGCCTGCTTTTGGAGTAGATGTATTCTCTGTTGCCTTGCCTCTACTTTTTTTTAACATAGGGTTCTTCAAGGCCTTTGAAATACCAGAAAACATTAATGGGGAAAGACAAGTGGAAAACCTGAAAGAGGCTCTCCCTTTCATGTAAAATGAAAGGGCCAGTGCATGAAAAATATTAAAATGAAGGAGGCAAACACATCCTGAAAGAACCTGAAAGGAGGAAATATGAAAATATTTGCCAGGCACACTCCTAGTGGGTCTACATGAATAGAGAAAAGAAGTGATGCAGTTAAGAACTGCAGCTGAAGAAAGTAATGAGAAAATAAGCAAGGTGATCTGGTACAGTGGTAATGGAAGGAATGTTCACATCCAGAAGAAATGGAGGAAAGAAGAATAGAAAGTTTAATCAATAACATTTTCTGAAAACTAGCTAAAGAAATGAGCAAAGGACAGGGCTGAAGCAACAAAATTAGCAAACCTAACACCGAGGACAAAAAGAATACTGGACTAGAGGATAAAAGAAATATTACAAAATGGGTGAGGAAACCATGTATTCAAGATGGAGAAAATCAGGCAGAATGAGGTTTGCTCAGGAGATAGTAAACAGTTGTAACGCAAGAATGAAAATGGTCTAAATAAGGAGACAACTGCGGTTAGGAACAGACAGATGAAGGAAGGAGATGGAAATGAGGAAGACTAGAAGAAAATAAAGCAAAAGATTGAAGAAGTTATGGAGAAGAGAAGCAGAGGAAATTAACATGATTTTTTTAAAAATAAAGTAACTGAAAAGGGTTGGAAACTAAGCGAGGAGATACAGAGTGTTAAACTTAATACAAGCAAAGATGAAGACAACACAGCATCAGAAAAACAAGCATGTATACATTTGACCAGCAGAATGGATGGGACTGCTAGAGGAAAATTAACTGCATGATAAAGTGCTGATTTGGAAAATGAGTCAATATGAATATCAAGAACACTGGATTAGTAAGATTAAGAGAGATAAAAAATGTTCAGCCAAGACTTGCAGAACATTATCCAGCAGTTTAACTGTCATCTGGGCAGATACCATTGATGCAACATATCCTCTTGCTCCTTTGCCCCCTTTCTGCTCTGGCGGTAGAGGAATCTCTGGAAACAGCCTACATAAACTGTGGCTGTTCAGATTCCTGGTAGGGAGAGTGTAAGAATGCACATTGGGAGGCACCATTTTCCAGTTTGCCTCATGCACCAAAATTTCTTGAATCACACTTGGAAGGAGGGAGGGAGAGAAGAAGAGACAGTGAAATGAGAACCATCTTGTTGCAAAAAAGAAAAAGAAAAATCACATCAGTTTTCTTTTCCAATCTCCTGACGCTACACCTTCCAACATCAGATACCCAGTAATAAAAGGAAGAAGGCTGTCAAGCCCAAACCTGACCCTTCCAACACTAACAGCACAGAAGGAGAAAGGCCTGGGAGGAAAAGACTGGGAGTGAGTGGAGAGGCCCCTTTCCCTCTTTCCTTCCCCTTCTCCCCCCTGCTCATCCTCCTCTTCTAATGCAACAGCATGAAAGCAAAGTTTCTGTTTCAGGCTAGCTCTTTACAGTATTCCCTTTGGTTCTATGGGGAGCAGGTGGGGGGGGGGATCCACTTCAGTGCATCACTACAAGTCCCAGTTGCAATGGGACATCAGTGGTAAACCCACTATACAACTGGTACGCCAAACTTTGCTTTATTAATAAGAAACTGCAACAGAGGCTTCCTTCTTTTACAAATTACCATACATCTTTTATACTCTTATATGAGTCTGAATAAATCAAGGGGCAAGCAATTGCTAAACACAGCTATCTAGTGGAAAATGCAGCTTTAAATTAACAGCAATGGGGGGGGGGGAGAGAGAATCTACTTTTTTACTTCTTTGATAAGCAACAGAATCAATAGCTCAACAACTGATCAGTACGCTGTCTAATTAGAGTATTCAGTCAGTGAAACAGAGCTGTCATGAAAAGTTTCCATTAGGGTCCCAGTCAATAAAAAAATAATAATGGATTTTTAAACATATTCTGCTATATCAAGCTGGGACACAGCAGGGAGGAGAGCAGTTCAGGTGGTGGTGGGGAGGAGTATGGGTCATGGCCCTTTTTGCTTGGGTGTTCAGTCTCAAATGGAATTACAATTGAGCTGCAGGCACATCCTATAAAAATTAATTTCCATTTAAAACTAGCCAGATTCAATTGAGAGCTCACTGCATATTCTTCACAGGGCAAGTTCCAGAAATAGATGTGCATTTCACATATCTGAAAGATATACAAAGTCACACCTGGAGTGGGGGAAGATTTTCATATAGGTTTACAAGGAGACCCATCAAAGTAGGATAGAACAGGAATGTCTGAACACCTCCTTGGGAAAATATACGTTGAAGACCACTGACTGCTTCTGCAAATCAATAGGATCCAGACTAGTGCATAAATGCCAAAGGAAACTATTTAACTGAAGATTCACTTTCTTTTCTTTTGAATTTTGGGATAGTATAGGAATACATACACACAGTGTGGTATAGTGGATAGAGTGACGGACTGGGACTCAGAAGGCTGGAGTTCAAACCTCCACTCAGTCATGGAGGCTCACTGGGGAAGTGGAACTGGTAAAACCATTTCTCAAATATCTCAGTTACCTTGAAAGCCCTGTTAAGATCAGTATAAGTCAGTTCCAACTTGATGGCACAAAACATAACAGAATACGTACACATTTCTGCATGAAGAGTTAGTATTTGTTTCTACCTGGATAGCCAAATAACCAAATGTGCATTACAGGAGACAGAATGAATTGTATGAGATGCAAACTTCCTTTCAGCATGAAGATGAAAGGAAACAGAGTAAAACATGCAATAACTATGTTCTTGTGGGTGGGTAGCTCTGGATTCCTTCCACACCTGTACATTGGTGCCTTCATCTTGTGCACCACAGTTCTATAATCAGAAAGTGTTCCTTAATACTTTAATCCATGATAGATGAGAAGGATGCATCTATCTATCTATCTATCTATCTATCTATCTATCTATCTATCTATCTATCTATCTATCTATCTATCTATCTATCTATCTATCTATCTATCTATCTATCTATCTATCTATCTATCTGTCTGTCTGTCTATCTATCTGTCTGTCTGTCTCTCTGTCTGTCTGTCTGTCTGTCTGTCTGTCTGTCTGTCTGTCCGTCTGTCCGTCCGTCATGGACATAAATGGTGGCTTGTCTTTGTGAAAGCATCTTTTGTGCTTTTTCTCTGTCTAGTGAAGTGGTGTTGGTTTGCTGACTTAGCACATAACATTGTATTTATTCCAAGGGTGGCAATAGACTACGTTTCAAGTATTACCAAAGGGCCAGGCTGCCTGGGGAGAGAGCCTTTAGACAACGAAACCCAAAATGAAAGTTGCATTACATTTTTCTGGGTGGTGTAGACCTCCTTTGGCCAGAAGGCAAGGAGGATGGGATGCCTGTACAGATGCCTGAAGAAGCCAATCTTTGACAGGCACAGAACATCAAAAGTACTTTAATGTCAAGTCAATTCTGACTTATAGTGACCCTTTTCAGGGTTTTCCAGGTTAAGAATACTCAGAAGTGCTTTATCATTCCTTTCTTCTGAGGGTGCCTTTCTTCTGGGTTCTGCAGCTTGCCCAAAGCTACACAGGCTGGCTCCACTCACATAAGGCACAGTGAGGAATCAAATGCCCAACCTCTGGCTCTACACCCAGATGCCTAAACTACTGAGCTATCCAACCAATTAAAGGTCCTTTGGGCCAATTCATTTGCAACAACTACTTCTAAGTTGCTCATGGCACTTAACACTGCACTTAGTGTATATGTGTAAGAACAATTACCCTAACATGCATTACCCTTTAAACACCTGCTACAGCCTAAATAGAAAACCTTACTAGTTTGACATGTTGTTGTCCTTGATAAACCAACAACTTTTTAAGATGAACCAAGAAGTGTGTTTTTAATGAGTGAGTACTAGTCATGAAGGACAAGACAAGGAATGATCATCATTTAATTTGAAATTGAACATGTCTAATTTCATTTAGGTGTGGAAGGGAAGCTAGAGTTTGTGGATACAAAGATCTCCATGAAAAGAGCTGGCTATCTAGTTTTCAGCCCAAGAGTTTGGTGCTAATTCACAGGACAGTTTCTTTTTTCCCAGAAACAGTAGGAGCCATCTGGGTGTCTTGACAAGATGGTGATGGGATATATTTGAGTCAGTATTCAGGTGGCTGAGTGGGAAATTTTCTCATACTTCTTTTCTCTAATTGGGTGCTGGGAAATTTCATTAAAATCCTAACAGATTGCAGGCAGAAGGGTTACAACTGGATGTTCAGGCTGCTTGAGAGGAAAGGTGTGTAAGAAATAAGTCATAATGACAGACAATGTCTCCGGTGAGTTGTTGAGGGCCTTGAGACTTTTACTTCTGGGGGATTTTACATCCACATGGGAGACAGAGGTTGCCATGGCAGCTTTGGAGTTCATAGATTCCATGGCATCCACAGGCCTGTCCCAACATGTTACGGGTCCTACATATGTGGCAGGATACACCTTGGACCTGGTGTTCACATCTGGGCAGAGAGAATATGATCTGAAGGTGGTAAACCTTGAGTCTTCCACCTTGTCATGGTCAGATCATTGCCTGCTGAGATTTGGACTTTGTATGGCAGGGTGGATAGCCCTATTAGAACAGCCTGCCCCTGAACACTGTTGGATCTAATTGGTTTCCAGGATGTCCTCAGGAGTTTTCTGGCTGATTTGGTTAGCCTTCCTGTTGAAGGTTAGGTTTCTCACTGGTATTCAGAGACATTGCTCCTAAACACCCTCTTCAATGCAGAGCTTGATCCTCACCATTGTTTACAGAAGAGTTGAGGGTGATGAAGCAATTATGAAGATGACTAGAGAGCAGAGGGAGGAAAACTCCCATGGAATGCAATCTGGCTGCACCCAGGGAGATGTCTGGCAAATACCGTAATTTAATTAACGCTACAAAAGTAGAGGATAATACCCAATTAATTAATATGGCCTCCAAGCAACAGGCACAACTTTTTTGAGTTGTTCACAGCCTCACAAATTCTGCACAGAAGCAAACATTACAGCCAAGTGTAGAGAACTGCAACCAACTGGCAACCCATTTGAGACCCAACACTGAATGCATCCTTTTTGACCTTGACTCCTTACTTATGCCAGTAGATCAGACTGAGATGGCCAATGCACTGTCTAATCAGATTTCATTGGATCAGTTTCAGTTAGTAAGACTTGAGGGTGTAGAGAAGGCACTTGTATGCTGTAAAGCTACTTAGATCCTTGCCCCTCTTGGCTATTAAAATCTGCCAAGGACAAAATGGTTGAATGGGCCACTCATGTCATCAACATTTCTCTCCAGGAAGCCCTCGTCTCCTCTTCTTTAAAAGAAGGTATAATAAGGCCCATTCCTAAGAAAACTAATTTCACCATGGATGATTCGAACAATTATTTTGTTGTTGTTTAGTCGTTAAGTCGTGTCCGACTCTTCGTGACCCCATGGACCAGAGCACGCCAGGCCCTCCTGTCTTCCACTGCCTCCCGGAGTTGGGTCAAATTCATGTTGGTAGCTTCGGTGACACTGTCCAACCATCTAGTCCTCTGTCGGCCCCTTCTCCTCTTGCCTTCACACTTTCCTAACATCAGGGTCTTTTCCAGGGAGTCTTCTCTTCTCATGAGATGGCATGATGGTATTGGAGCCTCAGCTTCAGGATCTGTCCTTCCAGTGAGCACTCGGGATTGATTTCCTTTAGAATGGATAGGTTTGTTCTCCTTGCAGTCCAGGGGACTCTCAAGAGCCTCCTCCAGCACCACAATTCAAAAGCATCAATTCTTCGGCGGTCAGCCTTCTTTATGGTCCAGCTCTCACTTCCATACATCACTACTGGAAAAACCATAGCTTTGACTATGCGGACTTTTGTTGGCAAGGTGATGTCTCTGCTTTTTAAGATGCTGTCTAGGTTTGTCATCGCTTTCCTCCCAAGAAGCAGGCATCTTTTAATTTTGTGGCTGCTGTCACCATCTGCAGTGATCATAGAGCCCAAGAAAGTAAAATCTGTCACTGCCTCCATATCTCCCTTCTATTTGCCAGGAGGTGATGGGACCAGTGGCCATGATCTTGGTTTTTTTGATGTTGAGCTTCAGACCGTTTTTTGCACTCTCCTCTTTCACCCTCATTAAGAGGTTCTTTAATTCCTCCTCACTTTCTGCCATCAGAGTGGTATCATCTGCATATCGGAAGTTGTTGATATTTCTTCCGGCAATCTTAATTCCGATTTGGGATTCCTCCAGTCCAGCCTTTCGCATGATGTATTCTGCATATAAGTTAAATAAGCAGGGGGACAATATACAGCCTTGTCGTACTCCTTTCCCAATTTTGAACCAATCAGTTGTTCCATATCCAGTTCTAACTGTTGCTTCCTGTCCCACATATAGATTTCTCAGGAGATAGATAAGGTGGTCAGGCACTCCCATTTCTTTAAGAACTTGCCATAGTTTGTTGTGGTCCACACAGTCAAAGGCTTTTGCGTAGTCAATGAAGCAGAAGTAGATGTTTTTCTGGAACTCTCTGGCTTTCTCCATAATCCAGCGCATGTTAGCAATTTGGTCTCTAGCTCCTCTGCCCCTTCAAAATCCAGCTTGTACTTCTGGGAGTTCTCGGTCCACATACTGCTGAAGCCTACCTTGGAGGATTTTGAGCATAACCTTGCTAGCGTGTGAAATGAGTGCAATTGTACGGTAGTTGGAGCATTCTTTGGCACTGCCCTTCTTTGGGATTGGGATGTAGACTGATCTTTTCCAATCCTCTGGCCACTGCTGAGTTTTCCAAACTTGCTGGCATATTGAGTGTAGCACCTTAACAGTGTCATCTTTTAAGATTTTAAAAAGTTCAACTGGAATGCCATCACCTCCACTGACCTTGTTGTTAGCCATGCTTTCTAAGGCCCACTTGACTTCACTCTCCAGGATGTCTGGCTCAAGGTCAGCAACCACACTATCTGGGTTGTCCGGGATATCCAAATCTTTCTGGTATAATTCCTCTGTGTATTCTTGCCACAATTATAGTCTGTCTCAAATTTTCCTTTCTTGCACAAGTTGATCAATAGGGTGGTAGCTGACCAGGTGTTCTTGGAAGAAACTGATGGTTTAGTTCAGTAGGAGCTTAAACTGTTATATGATACTGAAACAGCATAGGTTACCCTGCAAAACAATCTCCTAAGGGAAGCAGACAAGGGAAGTATAACCCTGCTGGTCCTCAGGGATCTTTCTGCAGCCTTTTATACCATCAATCATGGTATCTTTCTTGGACGGTTATTGAATTTAGGGATTGGGGGCTCCGTACTCCAGTGATCCCAGTCCTTTCTTGATAACTGATCCCGGATCATACAGCTTAGGAATGCTGTCTCCACTATGGGGGATCCACATGGGTTGACCGTCTCCCCAATGTTCTTTAACATCTATATGGGAGAAGTCATACAGAGATTTGGTGTTCACTGTCACCAGCATTCTGATGATATATGTTACTTAGGTCCTATCCTGAAGATACCTACTGTATATTTTGGGAATAGGAAGCTCAAAATGGGGAACAAGCCAGAAAAGGGGGCAAGACACAGATCTGTCTCCCATATAGGGCAGGGAATGACAGCTACATGGAAATGGGATGCTGGGAACAACATCAGGGTGCTGACACAGTTTCTTTGAGCCTGAAACAATGGGCCAGTATGGAGATGGATATATGATGAGTAGATCCCTGGAGAGTTGTTACCCCATGAGCCTGGCATGTTCCTTATACAGAAATATGGTGTCTAGGTTATGTCACTCCTAAAAAATAACAACGAACTGTTTCCACAGATTTTGGCCCCACTATGTTACTCACCAATAAAGAACCTACCGATCAGGTAAGGTAAAGAAACCAATCATAAAGCAGGAAACTTTAGGGGTGTCAAAGGAACAAAAGAACCACTGCACCCTGAGAGAAGAAGCTTTCTCCCCTCAAGCCTTTCCCAAAATTTTGGTTCCTGATCCCTTTCCGTTTCCAATGAAGGAGGACTCTCCTTCTCCCTAATCCAACCTTCCTACTGAGCCTCTCCAGGGACCCACACCTTGGATCTAGGAGGAGACTCTGCTGGACCCACCTATCTGGACCGATGGGACCAAGCTCTTTGCATCCCTGCATTGGATTAGGTAGATATAATACTTCAGTTTCTGTTTTAATCATATTTTGATTTGCAAGTTTTGCTGCCATATAGATTGCACTGATGGGCTGGTATATAAATCGAATGAATGAACCAACCAACCAAGGCAATAAGTATGCCCAGGAATACAGAATTGGAAGTAAGCTTTAGGACTAAGCTTGGCATGGGCCATGTCAAGAGTGATCAAAGATGTTCACACAGGAGAAGGTAAGAGAACTGGTGATATGCTGTGCCAGTGCCCATCTGCCACAAAAAGTATATGGGATAACAGGTATTTGCAGGGAGTGGTAAGAAAAAAACCAGTTTTTTGATTGTCCATTAGCTAGATCTTGGCTTGTTTAACAAACCACAGTTAAAGCATCTAACAGATTGGGATTTATATGTCTCCAACCAATGTCATTATTGGTAACTGATAACAATTGAATGCTGTCAAGTCAATTCTGACTTATGGCAACCTTTTTGGGGGTTTTCTAGGTAGAAACTATTCAGAATAAGTAGTTCTCTTCTTCTGGGGAAATCCTGAGACTGTGCAGCTTGCCCAAAGCCACATAGGCTGGCTTTTGTGGAATGCACAGTGAGGAACTGAACTCCCCAGCCAGATACCTAACTCACTGAGCTATCCAGTCAGCTACTGGTAACTAACTATTGTTGTCTTAAGAACATGATGCAAAGCTACATTATATTTTGTTATGTTACAAATGAATGTTCAGAATGAAAAAGTAGCAAAATCAGCTACATCCACTTCAATGACAGTTCCTCTCTATAAAGTAACTGCAATACAATGCTCCACACAACTCTTGGAAATAAATGAGGACAAAAACTTCTCATACCACTTCAGTCTGCCTATCTAGCCTTCTGAGAACCACAAGCTGGATCATTCCACGAATGTTTCCTTCCATAGACATAGAACGCCTCAAGGTCTCCATGGCTTCATGGTTTGATTTTCCAAGCAGAGACTCCCCATTCACTGCAATAAGCTGGTCATTGATTCGCAGTCGGCCATCCTACAAAATAAGATGGTTAAATACCGTGAAAGTTAAAAAAAGAAAGAAAAAATCATAGAGTAAGACGTTGTATGTATCTTTCAAATATAATTAAAGTAAATGGACAAAATTTTCCACATAATCGCTGAAAGCACAAACTGTTAAACATATTATATACGTCATTATCATTTGTCATTCACCACTATCCTCCTCCTCCTCCTCCAAGGTTGGGAGATCATATTACACATATGGCACATTTGTTAGGTAGACAATGTTCATTTTAGGAACTAATCTTAACATAAGAAAATCTGATATACTTTTTTCAGCGAATTGTTCTTGCAATGAGAATCAAGGAATTCCAAAACATGATCTATACCATTTGTCCAGAAAAAAACTGAAGTTGTTGTTAGTCTGCCATGACTGTACCATAAAGAACTGTCAACCACAAACCATCTGTTACTGTGTTGCTCCATTTAAAAGAAACATTTCTGGTACTGATGATGATGATGATTAAAAAACAGGAGGCACAATCAAAATTATAAAAACATTGACTGGTATTATATAACAGATACACGTTTTAACCAAAAATCTAAGTATCTGTTAATTATCAGCGCAGTATGTATGCTGTTCCTAATACTACCGGTTTTTGAAGCTCTGATGGTGTGATTTCTGAGATCTGCAATTGCTTATAGTACTGTGTGAAGTTTCTTGATATTGTTCCCTATGACTATGGGGGACCACTGAAGTGTGTTTCTTCCAGAGGCGAGATGTTTTGTTTGCCAGGTTTCTGTACTTTGTTAGTTTTTCCAGTTCCTTATTTTCAACTCTGGCATCCCCTGGAATTGCAATGTCAATGATCTGGACATTTCTTCGTTCTATTACTACTATGTCTGGTGTGTTATGTTCAAGGTGTCTATCAGTTTGGATCTGGAAATCCCACAAGATCTTGACTTTGTCATTTTCTGATACCTTCTCTACCTGATGTTCCCATTGGGGGGGCGGGGCGGCAATGTGTAGCCTGCATAATTAACTTGTAAACTGCCCAGAGAGTGCTTTAAGCCCTACGGGGTGGTATATAAGCAGCACGCTTTGCTTTTGCTTTGCTTTATGTCAGCACTGCCACTTGCTGATGCTACAATACAGCTGTATTTTTTAGCTGATTATCACCTCCAAAGAATGATGGTTCTGTTAAATACTGAAGGGCTATCTGAACATCCATACTATTTCTTTCCCTCCCTGGAGTCTCTACTTTCTTATGTAGGGATTATGTCATATATGATGCTTCACATGATGCCTGTGACACATTCCTAAGAGTTTACAGAAATTTCTGCTTAGTGTCTATATCTGATGGCAGACTTCCTAGTAACACGTATCATTTTCAGTTTTCCATAAGGTTGGTGGATTGGTCATTTTATTTCTTTCCTAGTCTGGAGACAGAGGTATACTGAGCTGCAATGACAACTGTGACCGACTTCCATAATAATAGGGGCATGGAAAGCTAAGGAACTCCAGGCACATTGGCTTGTAGAAGATGACCAGCAATCTCATGCACATTGTGATGCCTGAACTCAACAGGTAACTTTCTGGATAGTCAGGGCATGGCCTCTCCCTGTGTCAGGAGCCAGAAAAGGCCTCAGCAACCAAACTGGAGCTACGGGGAAGGAGCCATGAAGTGCCTGGAGCACCTGTCAAATCTGTCTTGTAATAAGGCTAGACTAATAATAACAGAGGGAAAAAAACCTATGTCACACTGAGATGGAGAGGGCAACTTAATAGTATGCTGTTTCTTACCGGGAAAAATTGATGCTAACACTTCATCAGCTTGTGCAAATTAACTAGTCATTATCCATCATCTTCAAAGGGATGTGTTCCGAGCCCACATCAAACCTTCCAAGTCACCACCACCACCCATTGCATTCTGAAAGACAACCAGCAACATGCGCCTAAAACCTTGGATAGACTGGAATCTCAATACCTGATCAAATATCAGTCCAGTCATGCATTTACCTGTTATCTGAGGCTTCCTCCAAGTATCACCGAGACTGACTTTACGGGTAATTATGAGACAGAGGCCTTTACATCAGCATAAAGGCCATGAAAAGCTCTTCCCTAGGAGGTTTGCCTGGCCTTAATATTACCTTCTTTTCAGTGTCTGAGTAAGACATCTATCTCCCTGTTCCTAGGCATCTGATGAAATGAAGCTGTTTGAGGTTTTAACATCTGCTTTCGGCTAACTGATATTTCTTAGAATTTATTCTTGGGAAAATTATTATATAATCTCTCATATAATATATTCATTTATACCCTGTCTTTCTTTCAATTCCGAAACCCAAGTCAGCTTACAAAATAGTAGGGAGACCACAGTAGGTACATAGACTGAAGTATCAAAACTGCAATTACACACAGACACAGACAGAGGTTATGGATACTTTAAATCAGCCGTTCTCAATGAGTTTTTGGCCATAGCCATAAACACAATGTGAAGGAAATATAGGCTATGCCCCCCCACCTTCAAATGTGTCAGGACCTCCCAGGGGACCATTGGCCTATGTTGAGAAAGGCTGCTTTGAATAAATAAAACAGATGGGGCACAGATATTTTAAATAAATAAAATAAATAAATAAATGACACTGTACATAACAGCATTTAATGAAAATTAAGCCTAATACAATTTCAAAACAAGAGCAAATCCAACAACTATTAAAAGAAAAGAATTATGAAGAAGAAAATTGTCCTCTGATAAAAGTTCCTTTCTTTGTAGTCTGACCATAGGCCAAAAGCTTCTCTGAAGATAAAGGTCTTTACCCCCCTAGGGAAGGAAAGCAGGCTAGCAAGGGCCAACTTACATTCATCTGGACGGGAGTTTAACAAGCTGGGAACAGCCGTCATACTTGTGAGGGCAGTAGATCTGAGAGAAGGGTGTCATCCAGGTACAGTATATTAATACCTGACGGGGCTCATATAAACAGGTGATCCTTCAGATAGCCTGGGCCTAAGCAATAGACAACTTTATAAGTCATACCTGGCCCTTTCAGTTAGTCCAAAAATGGACCAGCAGCCAGTGAAGCTTTTGTAGCATGCAAATTAGCCCCCATCCGACTGCAGCACTTGAACCCAAATGTGGACCACATGCTCTCCTCTTCTTACTTTTATAAGAGATTCCTCAAGGTCATTGTAATCAATCATCACTAAACACGTTTGCATATTTAATAATGACTGAAAAAGGTCCAGGGTTAGATGGAATCTCTATCAATTTTATCTTTATCTGTGCTAAATGCTCTTACTTATGTGAATTAAGCAGAGAATACTGAACGTCAAAGGGCATGGGGAGAACAGCATGTGAAAATGTATAAAGTTATGCACCATTGTGGAAAAATGACTTCCCTGTAAACAGAGGACTAGTGGTTCAAAATAATGAACATCTAACAGAATTTGCTATAACCCTCCTAATAATACTCTTCACACTGTAGTCAGTGTCATAACAAGCAGAACATCCACTAGATTTTTTGCTGGAGGCAACAGTACACTGTAGATGGATGGCAGAAGCATGGCAAACTGCCAAGCACCTCTCATCCAGAGCTGGCAACCTGAATATACTTGTTTCATTGCTCTGAAGCCCTGAGGGCTTAAGCCCTAGGTGCTCTCAGCATTGTTAGGAAAAGGAACAGAAACAAGAGAGGCAACGTATTGCAAATACAAGCGCTTCAAGCTGCTACTCATTTTAAAATTTAGCATCTGCCACTGATTCATCCATGCCTACAGTATATTATATTTTTCTCTAACATAAAGGCACTGTAATACTTCTTATTAAGGAAGTGATCCCTCTTAACTGAGAGACATCTGAGTTGAAATTATTCATGCTGTTGCCATAAACCTGAAGCAACCTAATATGGGCTGAAAGGGTCTGCAGTGAAAAAAGACTTACAGAAAAGGAACTGGCATTGAAAAACCATTAGCCTGCTTACACTGAATTTGATTCAATCATAAACTCATTAAGAGTTTTCTATAAGCACTTGTCAGACCAGCTTACATCTCTTGTATGTCTTAGTGGTCCATAATATGTATATTTTAATAGCATTCAGTGTATTCCTATTACATAATGACCATGTTTAAACATACATGGCCATTTCCCCTTAAAAATACTTCTTAAAGCTGTAATAACAATAGTAGACAAAACCGTAAGCAGTAACACAGAATCTATAGGGTGGGAAACAATGGGGGTTTAACAGAATTAGAAAATAAACCAAATTAATATAACAAGAGGTGATGGGTGACTTGCAGTAAAACACACCAATCTAATCTGGAGAAAACTGTGGGACAGAGTGTTTACACACAAAAGGCATTTCACTCCTGGCTACAATTTTACAGAGTTCTAAAGAATCTTATATTTTCACTAATCATCAACCATTCATTTTTAAGATCTACCTCTGTCGAAAAGCTTTATGAAAATACGCCATCAAAATTTGCTGTAATTGTTACGAGTATAAGCCAAAAGTGTTCTCAGAAACATAGTATGACAGTGAAGCTAGTCAATACGTACATGAAAGTATATTGAAAACTGTAGACATAGGCATCTAGGGATACTATACAATTTTATCTCTATTGTGATTCTACTGTGTTTTCACAGTAAGATATATGGTGCCATTTTTCCTTAGATGTTTGCTGTTTTCCTTTTTAACTGTACAATTTAACTTCCTTTTCCCCCCTAAATATTTCTCTACTGGATGTTAGAAGTGACAGAATCAAATGAACAGTGGGATACACAGTAAAAAATACACTTCAAGGCCAAAGTCATACAAAGTGCATTCTAAGAAGAATCCACCTAGGGGAAGTGAACTCTAACTGGCAGGATTGTTTATCCCTACATTATCTGTGTAAAACAGATAACAGTGTACTAACCATGTTTGTATTTTAAAATATCCTTACCAAAATGAAAAGCGTTTTCAAGTGGTTAGAAGAACGAGATTTTAGTGTTGTGAGCTTTAATGAAGATTTTGAAAAGTTTTCCAACTATTATATTCGAATCTCAATTCTTTTATTAATATTTAGCTGTAGCTGCTTCTTTAGCTTCAAGATCTTTTAAAATATGCACAGCTTGAAGTGTTTGTTGTATAAATTACACCTGGCTGGCTGTTTAGGTGCCATGACAGACTCTACAAGTTGTAGCCTTACTGAGACATAACAATATGAGGCTATGAACAAGCTGCTACATCTTGACCCCACATCCTCCCTGTAAGACCCTGGTTTCATATTCTGGTTTGTAAGCTGTGGTTAAGCCATGGCTTCCTGGCTAAAAACAACAATGGAAACCAATTTAACAAGCCAGGAGAGTTACAGTGAAACCAGGGTTACAAAATGAAGGAAACTGAGTTTAATTTTATTTTTCCTTATTCAGTTTGTGGGTCAAAGTTTGGATTTCTCAATATGCAGGTCATCTCTTATGCTTGACAATTAATTTTACCTTTTAAAGTGTTTTAATTAATTAGTCAATTAATCTAAAATATTGTTTCTCGTAATTTGCTTAAGCGCCAGTGCAGCTTTTGCTCCTATTTAGCTTAACTGGATTTACTGGTTGTCAAGGATTTCACTCCTATAAGTTCAGAGATCCCACCTGGACCTAATAGTGATTTTAAAAAAAAAAACTTGCAGTGAAGTATCCTCAGAGCACGCTCCAACCTGCACAACCTAGATAGAATTTCCATATTCACCCACTCCAGAGCAGAACTATGAAAGCAACAAGGAGATGCCTATTTATGCCATAAAGGGTATGGCCTGCAGAAGCGTCTTTAGTTTGAAATGAACGTCCCTAAAAGGGTTGAAGTCTACAAGTTCAGGGGACCTTCTAGATGGCAACATTGTGAGCACCAGCTTCAACAAAATGAGATTCAGTGTCATTTCCTACAGTTGCTAAGGATCTACGTAGCCATTTTACAAAGTACTCAAGTTCTCTTTTATAACTAAGATCATTTTAAGTTAAATATTAACAGCAGAAAAAAACCCTGAATTTGCCTTCGCATTGACCTCTTTCCTAAGTATTATCCCAAAGACATTTCTGAAATTTATTTATTTGACCAACTTCACAATCATACTTCTCTCCTCTCCATTATCACAAGGCACCTGTAAATATACAGTCATGGCCAAAAATATTGGCACCCTTGCAATTCTGTCAGAAAATACAACCCTTCTCTCAGAAAATTGTTGCAGTTGCAAATGTTTTGATACTCACATGTTCATTTCTTTGGTTTGCATTGGAACAAAGATAAGATTTAAAAAGATAAGGTTTTTATATGTTATTGTCTAGAAATTGATTGGTATTCCCATAAAAGTTTGTGTCATTTGTCATAGCTAATTGTGACTAATTGATAAAGTTTTGCGGTGCTTCTCACTATCTGGTCATACACCCTACTGCACAACTGAGATGCAACCCATTATCCTTTCACAAGTTGCAATTAGATACACCAAGCAAACCAACCTAATACAAACAACAATAGGCTTCCACCACTGTTTCAGTGAACTTCAATTCACTTAAATGTTCATACTTAAGCCAACAGCTTGTACATTTATGGGAAGAAATAGAATTTACTTAAAAAACACATGCACAAGACCACAAAAGCGACACTGGACTGTATCCCCCCCACTTTAAAACCAGGAATATAATTTAAAGGTAGCACATTGCTGGCATATGCACTTAAGCAGGTTAGCAAGATGTGATAAGAAATGCCACGTGTTGGAAGGAACCTAGCAATAAAGATGATACAGTTTCCTCATGCCTTTACATGTGGTACAATTGTCTAGAAGTTCTTACCTTATAAAACAACGTAATGAATGTACTATCTAAAGCAAACAATAAAAAATATTAAGCTAAGAGGAGAATTAGATCTAGCAACATTATTATTAGAAGAAAATGGAAATTTGTTACGTAAAATGTTATTTTCATTCATGTTTGGTGCAGCACATTTGGAAATTGCTCAGAGGTGAAAGGAGCTGATTGGGCTATGCATATGCAGTTGCACAAACCAAGTATGGAATATTATTTTTGTAGAAAAACTAGCATCACCAATAAAACAAACTAAGGAGAGGTGGTGCTGGAGGAGACTCTTGAGAGTCCCCTGGACTGCAAAGAGAACAAACCTATCCATTTTGAAGGAAATCAACCCTGAGTGCTCACTGGAAGGACAGATCCTGAAGCTGAGGCTCCAATACTTTGGCCATCTCATGAGAAGAGAAGACTCCCTGGAAAAGACCCTGATGTTGGAAAAGTGTGAAGGCAAGAGGAGAAGGGGACGACAGAGGACAAGATGGTTGGACAGTGTCACCGAAGCTACCAACATGAATTTGACCCAACTCCGGGAGGCAGTGGAAGACAGGAGGGCCTGGTGTGCTCTGGTCCATGGGGTCACGAAGAGGAGAGGGCTTCCATTTATTTTATGTTCAATCAAAAATTTTCAGACCCATGAACCTCCCATCCATCACATGGAATTCTGAAATCTTTACTGACCAAGAGATGATGCTGGAATTAAATGAACTAAATGTTTTTTTTCTAATTAGACTGATTGCAGTTAAATGTGGTCACTTTAATTACACCTTGCAAGTGTTATCCTTTGAATCACGTTTGAACTAGACAGCCTATGTAATCCATTGTCCTGCATGATCATCCATGTGCTTTATCTTCTCCTTTGCTATGCTTATAATTTCTTTGCTCAAATTTTAATAAATTGAATTTTATTTTTAAAATGCCATAGCAACAACCACTATTAAAGGCAGCATGAAGTTTATTAAATACAATCACAGTGTCTCTAACCATGATGCTGAAAAGCACTATCTGATATATATGTCTGTATAGACCAACAGAAAAATGTGAGTATTCATGTGGATATTTACACATTAATGCATATATTTGTAAAAATCACATATATCTAGCTGATGTACATAGAATAGACATTAATGTTTTGCAGCACAAAACACAGATAAGTGGGCAGATAGACTGTTAGATAATTATATTTGGACTGAATGATTTTGGAGGAGGATAATGTTTCCTGAATAATACAACCTTTTCTACCTGGGGAGCGATTTCCCCATGGACAAACACTGTGTTGCTCCTCCAGAGATTTTGTGCTACCTCTCCCCAGTTTTGTGAATACTCAGAAAAAGACCTGGAAAAAGGTTTCAGTTTTCAAATCTCTTCTTTTTTGTGCTACCCTTCATGCACACTCATCCAAGTAGAAAGTAATGAGCAAATTACAAGATTCCATTCCATTTTGAGACTTAGAAAGTTCACGTCCCAAAATGAGATAAGCGTGAGATCTCCCAGTTTAGACACTGCCTAGTGAACTACATCTGAGTGAGAAGTGTGTTCATACCCAAGAGTCTGAGAGGTGTGAGTGTGCACACACACGTAAATCTGTATGGAGCCATCATCCCATGGGCTCTCCTGTTGAAAGAGTTGTGCTGCTTTGTTATGGACATGATACTGGCAAATTGCTGAGATTCATGGCTCAGCAGGGATTGAGGACCACACCAATAATCAATACTGGTATGTTACATGGTGGCTGCAGGCTCCTGGAGTCCAAAAACATTCACCTGCAAAGCTGAATTTATAATATCAGCTACCAGTTCCAAAATGCCACTTTGATTTGGGGTTGGACGGAAACAGCCCACAGGGTAAAGAAACAATGATAACTATAAACATTTATAGTAACAATTGAAATTCAGATATTAACTCAGTAGTTTCATTTATATATAAATAGCCAAGACGGAGTTTCATTATGAAAGGAAAATAAGGCAACTCTGCCACTATACAGGCCAGTCAGTTGATTAATATATCCCAAAGAGGGCCAAGACATAAATGGGCATACATGAATGAAACAGTGTTCTCTAGGGATTTTTTTTTTAGAGAAATTGATCACTTTAAAAAATCACATTCATTTAGGAAAAAGTGAATATAATTTTAAATCAATAGCAGAGGATTTGTAAATTTTCAGATGCTTACATATACTCAAATGTTCTTATAATTTTTTTTAAAAAAGTGTAACATATTAATTGCATTGCAACATGATGGAAAAACCCAGGAGCTTTTCCTTTTATTGATTTGTTTCACTCAGAAATAATTAAGTTTTATGCAACTGATCTAACTCCTGCCAAGTCATACACTTTCGCCCATAATACTGTTTTAATTATTCAATAAAAACATGGCCAAACCATTTTTAATTCATTGTGCAAACTGAATATACTTTCTTTTCCCTTCTTGGTTTGGTGAATGTTTATTCCTAGAACCAAGGAATGTTTTCCCTCCTTGTTTTCGTGCTGGTTTATGGGTCCAGCTGTGCTGTCCCTGAAACCAAAGAGAAACAGTGCACAGAGAATACGGGATAAATGGCAGTCTATTATTAGGGAAAGGCCCCAGCGGCTTAGCAGTCAAGACTGTGTTGAGTTTGCCACATGAAGCAAAGTGTGAATCCCTTAATTAAAACATAAAATTTCAAGCTATGCTAAAAATATGAGTATTTCCAGCATCTGTGATTTTCTAAGGTACTTTTCATACTCCAGATCCAGAGAATGAAAAGTTAATTATTTATACCATTCCTTAAAAAAAACTGTAACCAGTTCATAATGAGAAAATTCTAGATTTTGAAAGTTACAACAAGTCAGTATTAAAAAACCATGTTACATTTTATTCATACCTTTTAATTTACCCCCCTTTTTTTTCTTTTTCCTGGGTAAAAAAAATACCACTAAGGCCAAAAATACACTTCCATTTTATGCACTCTTTTAAGCTCCCTTTTTTTTTTGGTCTTTCCTTAAGAGTACATTATATAGAGAAATGTTTTTCCTGGAAGTATTTCTTGCTTATATCATTTTATAAAAATGTAATACAAATTACATTTGTATTAAACCCGCCCTGAGTAGACTCTGTCTAAAAGGGCGGGATAAAAATCAAATAAATAAATAAATTAATTAAAAGATACAAATTAAAAGGCAGCATTGTCAATCCCACTGCTGGGGCCTTAGGAGCACAGCACGTGTTTTACACCTAAAGTTTCCCAACTTTACTTCCTAGCATCTCCTGGTGGTGCTGGGAAAGGACCATCTGAAACTTTTGAGAGTCAGCAACAATCAGCCTAAACAACATTCAGTTAAACAGACTATTCTCAAGAGGTCTGAGAAGCTCTCCCAACACGGGGTGTAATGCTTAGTTCTTTGCTAAGATTTTGAATACTCATATACAAAGTAATTATTTCCATACACTCTCAAAATATACAATCCTTGAGTTTCATTTCCTTGCCCACTTACAGAAAACAATTATCTTAAACCCAATTCCAAGTCTTGAGGGGGGGGGACCTCAATGATTTACTAGAATTTACATAGGTGTTTAAATGGATCTATTTCAGTTTAGACAAGGAACTGGATTTAGGCTAATTCATTTTGTCCATAATAGGCTGGTATTATATGACACCATTTTGGAAAACAATAGACCATCACCATCCTCCACTTCTGCCAGCAAGATTCCTCTGCTGGATCAAACCCCTTCCAAGGACAGAAGACGTTGCTCCACCGTTCGCCTAACACTTCCAGTAGAAGCCATGGAATAGCAGTGAGGTGACCAAGTTTGGTATTTTCAAAACCAAGGCTTTGATGACAAGTCAGGAAAGTGGAGGGAAAACTTAATGTGAACAAACTGAGAATGGTAAGGATACTCATTATACTTGTAATCATTTTTTTCTTGGAGTAATTCCTAGCATGGCTTAATTGCATCAGGCAGCAAAACTGCCTCCTCAGAGAATCCATAACATATGGCAGAAATCAAGCTCTCCTTACAAGATTCTATAAGGCATCTCACTAGCTTGTCAGACAGAATGTGGGTGGACCTTCTATTCAACCTAGAATGGGGGTTTCTTACATATTTGTGTACATGGTCACAACTCTAGGGATGTAAATCTGGGAGTTGGTTAGCATACTTTACATCCAAGGGCTAAAATAGTGTTTTCATTAAAACGTTATCCAGGTCTTTCCCATACTCCATACCTTATAAGCAGCACCTCCGTGGATGATGGATTTGATAAAAATCCCAAGGTCAGCTCCTGTCTCCCGAGATTTGTTGCCCTTTAAGCTCACACCAAGTCCAGCCGAACCTGAGTCATTCAGAGGGATCTCAAAGGTCAATTGCTCGGTAGTCTCTAGTGAAAGAACACTGCAGTAGGGCTCTCCTTTCTAGGATCAACATTAAAAAAAAAGCAGAATACCTAAATTAATGCACAGTTGTTAGATGCTTACTTCTCAGACACCTTGATCTGCTGTGGAAATGTAACACATATCTAAGAACCAACGAGCATATATCAAGCAAAAGAAGGCATACTCTTTGTTTTTCAACCTATTTTGACTAGAAATTAGCATGGAAGGACTGTCTGAAACAAAAGCAAACACAGCTTATATTAAAATATTTTGTAACATAATTATTTATAGTTTACATAAAGAAAAGTGATATACAGGCAAGAAGTGAGAAGGAAAAAATCATAATACCATTGCTCTGTCACTTGACTCTGAAGCATTCACTCTGTAGGTAATGCTTTTTCCAAGTCAATCACAGGAAAGCACACATTGATTGTTACATGTTTAATAATTTTTAGTACATTCCCTATAGTGTGATTTTAGATGATTGTAAGTTGACTTGAGTCTCCTATGGAGAGTCTACTATGGGCAGAAAGGCAGCATATAAAATATGTAAGTAATATTAAAAGCAGAACAAAGGAAAGCATCAAAGCCAACAGCCATATCTGCACATCAGCCCTCTTACTGATGCCTGTAGCTTTTGCCCATACTTGGAGTTTTATACTGAATAAGCTGGAAAGGAACAATATGAAAAAAAATCTATTTGCAGTGTGGCAATCAGAAAAAAACAGAGTTATCACTGCTGTGTGATGCCATTCAACTTGTTTATTTATTTAAAATATTTTTATCCCGCCTTTCTTCTTAAAAAGAGCCCAAGGCGGCTTTTCTGGCACATCAAGGTACTAAGATTGTTAGACATTTTTCAAATGTGTTGATCATCTCCATCACAGATACGACTTATTTATTTATTTATTTATTTATTTATTTATTGGTGGTGGCTTCTATCTCGTGGCTGTATTAATAAACAAAAACAAAATAAACATCATAAGAATAAATATTAAGGAGATCACATTCAGCACTGTGGCCTTAAGGGAATATCTCTCCTAAATATCCCCACCATACTTTTCTATCATCTGCTACTCCTACCTATCAGAGAAGCATCAAGTACACACTACTGCCTGATGGTTATTCTACCTAATTTCCAGGACTCTGGTACTTTTTCTTCACTTAATATGGAATCAGACATTTTTAAAAGATGGGGAGCAACATCATATTTTCATATAAAGTCATCAGTAATGCATATTGCGTTTTTAATCAGTAAAACATATTGCGTTTTCCCTCCTTTTAATTTTTTTAATACCTGTTTTTATTTCAGTATGTGTTACTGGGGAGTTAAGTTGATATTTAGGCTCTTCTGAGATTGGAGGAATTAATAATGACCTTTCAAATTCTGCATCTATATCTGATGTTATTTCGTATTAATACAATTTTTCACAGTAATCCTTAAAAATCTTCTGTTGTGGGATCATCATTATATTATCCTTTGTTTTTAAAGAAACAATTATCCTTTTTGTAGTCTTCCTTTCTACTGCATAGGATAGCAATTATTTTGTATTTCCATATTCATAATAGTTCCTATTTAAATAGTTGCTTACTGCTTCAGTTTTACTTATAGATAAGGCCTCTAATTCTGCTTTGGTTCTTATTAACTCAGTAAATTTTTTTTTAGACCTGACTTCTTATGTTCTTCTGATAACCTCTTTATTTTAGCTTCTAATTATTCTTGCAACTTGTTTCTCCTTTTTTAAAATCTTGACTCCTCCATTATAAATTTCCCTCTTAAATATGTTTTAACAATGTCCCATAAAAGTGTTGGCTTTAACTCATCGTTATAATTTCTTTCATTAAAAAAAAACACCTTGATCTACTTTTTAATTTTCTCCAGTTATTTGTGGGTTTATCAGTACGCTGGGATTTAGCTTACAAATCTTAGGCTATATCAGCACTATTTTGTAATAATGATCAGGAAACTTTTCATTTAACTTCATAAAATCAGGAATTTGATTCATTAAAACCATGTTACTTTTTAATACTAAGTTCTATTCACAGGAGCAAAACCAAGCAACAGCGTTGTCCCACAGCTTGCTGGAAGACTGACTCCCTGCCCCGTCTACACATAACTCCTCTTCTCCAACTCTTCAAGGAAACTGGATTTTGTAGTGGTCGACTGAAGATGTTCATAACTTATTAAGAAAATGAATGCAAAAATAAGTCTTATTAGGAAGGAAACAAAGATCTGTTCTTTAATATTGACAGTAAAATAGTGAAAATAAATGCAGTAACACTAGGATTGTGTTGAATTTTTGCCTCCTCTCAAGTTTAATTCACAGGTGCAGCAGGTTTTTTAACTGCTATTGCTTCTAGAGCAGTGCTTCTCAACCCTGGGTCCCCAGATGCTCTTGGACTACAATTTCCAGAAATCTTGGCCAGCACAGCTAGTGGTGAAGGCTTCTAGAAGTTCTAGCCCAAGAACCAAGATTGGGAATCACTCACTATTCATGCCAGTTATATGATCTCAATCAGTCAGAAATCATATAATGAGCATAATATCATCGCAAGTATGGAGCAATATTAAACATACACCCTGTTTCCAAAGTCCAGAGAGACAGAGGCTACTACTTAACTGATATTCCTATGCAGTGTGGGTTACCAAGCAGGGAAAGCACATGGAGACTGACTTGGGGCACCCAGTCATAGTTCTATTCTCCTCTGCTTGTATAGTCTTAAAGTAGTGCAGCTAGAATTAGGTATGTGATGATGACAAAACTCTATTCAGATGTTCAAGGAATTGTGCCCATGAAGAGGAATGAGGATGCATGTGTGGGGCCTCATCCATTCCAACTGCATCCTTAGCATCTTATTGCAAAGGTATAAAGGTGAAACTGAATTACATTCAGGTGTAACACTGTTACAGAGAGAATGACATGATGGGGAAGTCTAACAAGGCAGCTTTTCAATCACATTTAGATAAATGTGATCACATTTCCCATTCAAATGTTCTCAGCGCACACTGGAAGGCTATGGGTGGAGAGGGCAGAGTCACAGTGCACATCCATGCCTGCATCCACAAATAGTTACCCAAATGCCTGACTAGGGCTACAGCCATGCAAAGATAAGTGAAACACTTGTGTCCTCACTCTGAATGCACAAATATTTCCAGCTTTATTTGTACACACACACACATGGACACACACACACACATTTCCATGGGGAGATCATTTTCACAGTATATAATTTTTTTCTGTGGAAAATGCGTTTCTGCGTGTTCAAAAATGCCAGTCTGGATGTTTCTTTTAATTTCAAATAAATTTAAATGTTCTTTGTATAATAAATCCTAAACTCACAAAATTTCAGCAGCCAAGAATTTCTTCTGTAGAAACACCAGTGAAAACAGCGATCTATGCAAGAGCATAGTCTACCCCTCTCCCCAAAATGTAACCTAACAGCGCAATCAAACTTATTGTTTTTAATTGTGTGACATTATGCAAGTGAAATCTATTGTTTTAGTCATGTACAAAACTAAAATAATTAATATAGTTTTAATCTGGAATCCACCATATTATAGGGAAAAGTAGTGGGAGGAGAAATAGAGGATGTACAAAACTATAAAGTTTAATTTCAATATGTATTAAGAGCAAATATTGAATATATTTAATCACAGGACAAATTTAATGCATTTCATTTAATTGGAAAACATAAAAGAGGTCTGATGTTGACATTAATTATTATTGTCTGATCTAGCGATCCACCTCCCCTGCTCTTCTTAAACCCATAAGCTTATCTTTGTTAACTTTTCTGTTTGTTTTAATAAAATGTACATGTGTAAGTCTAAGACCTTAAAAACAGAACTGAAAAACTGGTGTTACTGGAAAATGAACGGAATGCTGCAGTCAGCAATGAAAAAAAGCCTCCCAGTTACAAATGAATAACAAATAGACCATGTATCTCTTATTATGTCTCAATAGTTATTTTAACAGGCCAAAAAATACCATCAGAAATTATGATTTTAAAGCCTCTGCACTGTGCTTTTGCATCACAAACTCAGCTCTAAATCGTTTCAGCAATAACGAGTTGTGAACAATTAATAAACAGCAGGCACAATGGTGATCAGATAAAAATAAACAAATCAGGAGAAAAAACACCTGCAAACATGAATACACACACTAGTTGGTTCAGAGCCAACTGCTTTGTCCGTCTTCCCCTCAGATATATGTATGAAACTACCCTGAGTCTACTGTTCTCAGGCTGAAAGAATTTGGTGGAATACATACATACATAGATATAGTTTCATCTGTTAGCTAAATATCCATCTGACGATTGGACACAAGTTGTGATATTCAGCACATTCTGCCCTGTTTCTCCATAACAACCGATTCTGTTCCCAGATATTCTTCTTCCTCTCAGCAAACTGATTTTCCTAGTTTATCTTTCCTCTGGTTTTGATCTTCACTTGTCTTTCAAGACTGTGCAATTCTTTTCACCTAGAGCCATCAATCCTTTTCTTCACATCACCTGGCACACACAGTCAACATTCCAAAGCCAATCCTTTCGCCCCAGGAGTATGACTGGGCAAATGAAATGTTTTTTTGTATGTGTTCTTTGCTGCAGGATGCACACACCCACACTATAAACTATTGTCCCACATTCTTACTGTTCAAATTTGGTTTACCATATTACACAAAAATGTTGCTCAAATCACACATTCTAAGTCCTGGTCAGGGGACTGAAGTACAGAGTTCTGATTGCCATTAATTTTGTCCAATCTTTCATTTGTAGTCCAACAACCAAAATTTCATTGCTTAGTGCAGTACGTCACACTAGCGTAGGCCCACACACTCAATGAGGATTTAATCAGTCAAGTCCTCCTTCAGTTGCATTGATTCAAATGGGCCTACTCTAAATGAAATTTACTATGTTAAAGTAAGTCACAATTAGAGTAGGCCTATTTGAATCAATTGAACTTACAGAGGAGTTGATTCACTGAATCCCCGTTGATTCAATCGGCCTATTCTAATATGATTCACTATGCTAAGCAACAAGATTTGGGGCATTAAACAAAACAAAACAAAAATGAAAATGAAAATTTCATTTTAAATGGGAGAAAAGGCAACCCTATAGCCCCCCTTATTCCAAGAAAGATGAGCACCTGATGCTTTCCGGAACATAGTACAGCCCAGCTTCCTGAAGGTGATTTGCTATGCAAACTGTTAGGTATAATTGGGGCTCTTCTGCAACAGGAATATAATCATTTGCTCCTTCCAGATTTGGTCTATTTTATAAGGAACTACAGAGAAAGGTATGACTTGTCAGTCAAGCTAGGCTAGTAGTCCCAATTTGCCAAAACATCCTCTTCCACAATAGGCTTACTGCACAGTCCATCCCGTCCATTAACACAAAACAGCAAAGCAGTATTAGCTTCTAGGAAGACTCGGACCTGCCAGTCTATATCTTCCTACTGGCAAGTGCACCTGGATGCTGACTTGCTTTTCGCCAAGTTGTTTTATTGTACCAAATTGCTAACTTTGCTTCCCACTTCCAATGGAGCAACAGAATTAATTGGAATACAGCAATTATCTCAATTTATATAATCTGCTTGTACGACAACAAATATTCTGTGCACCTGTTCATATCTTTTATCAGAATGTTCTCTGTTCCCATCTGCAACTAACAATTTTGTTATGAGTATTACTATAAATACTGAGTTTGAATACACAAAAACCTTTTATCACAACCAGCTCAATATAGCTCAATCTTTTATAGATGGTTTCCTCTCAGAACAACAATACAGAATATAACTTTTTTGAAAAATGGCAACTCAAAACGTTTTGGGAACAAACAGTTCTATGCCTAACTATATTATTAAATGAAAACATAGGTACATAACTGGGTACCAAGACAGACACACCGCTAAAAAGAACATGGCAAACAAACTCTAGTGCAAATGTTTCAAATTTATCCTAAGATATTAGTTTATTAAAAGCAAATTACAACACACATTAGCTCTTTGCATCAATCTGCTGGGTTATCATCAGTGTGTAAGTATACTATCTCTACCAAAATAAAGTTGTTAAAATGTTTGAGTGAGACGGGAGATATAAATATATCTAAATCATTTTCAAGTATTAGGTTTCCTATAGCTCTCCACTGACATCCAGATTGGAATTTGTAACATTTCACAGCTATTACCGCATTAAAACATTCTGGGAAGCAAATAAGTACAGAAGTATTATCATTGAAGGGCGCCTTCGATTCCATTAACAGAAGTCTACTATGGGAAAAGCTCTCCAAGTGGGGAATCCACCCCTCGCCTTTTGTTTTTGCTTCGCCGTCTTCATACTCTTAACTTCACCCAAGTCCGTCTCCCCAACTCACACGTCCTAACTGACAGGATTCCTGTTCTTAATGGTGTACGTCAAGGATGTATCCTTGCCCCCTTGCTTTTTAACCTTTTTCTAGCTGATTTTCCTTCTTTTCTTTTAAACTCTGATAATTCCCCACCAGCCCTAAATGGGTCTCCTCTTCCTGTCCTCCTTTATGCTGACGATATGGCCCTACTTTCTCTCACTAATTCAGGTTTACGTTCTTCTCTTACCTATTTACAACAATATTGTTCGCTAAATCATATTACCATCAATTCAGACAAGACAAAAATTATGGTTTTCTCTAAACGCTGGTCCCCTTCCCTCTGGTCAATTGGCCCCCACTCTTACCATCAAGTACAAACCTTTAAGTACTTAGGGATCCTCTTACATTACAAACTAAATTGGTCCCCTCATAAAAAAGCTGTCATTTCATCCACATCTCAGAACCTAAAGGCAATTGCCAAGTTTCACTTTTCTGCTGGCAATCAATTTGTCCCAGCTGCCCTCCATATATTCCAAACCAAAATTCTTTCACAATTATTATATGGAGTTCCTGTTTGGATCGCATCGGCCCACTCTGACCTTGACCGCTTAGCAACCTCTTTCTTTAGGAAGATCCTTGGTCTCCCAAATTCCATCTGACTTGCCTTTACCCTACTTGAATTAGGGACCCATCTACCCTAAACTCTGACTTGGTCTCTCACTTTTACATATTGGCTTCGCTTGTTTTTAACTAGACCCCCGGATTCGTTACTTTATGCTATGTTAAGAGATTCTTACTCCCCTAAATGGATACAACTTATCCATTCTAAACTGTTATCCATCGATACCGCATTTGAATCACTCTTTGACTTGGAATTATCTCTCGCTCACTCTCGTATTAAAGCCAAATTATATCAGTGGGAGTTTGAACACCTAAGTGACCTCTTTAATCCTACATGTTCTCCAAAAATTTTCGGCTTATCCCCCGCTTTAGAATATCCTACAAATTATTTCAATCTACTGACTAATCCTACGCGGCGGAGAGCTTTTATGCTAGCCCAGTTCAACATCTTCCCGTCGGCCATGCATTTTGGCCGTTTTTCCAAAATTCCTAAAGACATAAGACTTTGCCTTTTCTGTCATTTGCTGCCTGACACTTTAGACCATATTCTATTTAGATGCCCAGCACACCACTCCCATCGGAAACTCTTTTTAGATCATTGGCTGATTCCCTTTTCGGATCACTTTCCTGATCTTCTCCCTATTTTCTTGAGTGACCGCTGTGCTCCCCTCACTATGGCGGTGGCAAACTATTTAACTGAAATTTTGAAACTTACTGTTGCCTTATAATGCTGAACTTCCCTCTACCCCACTTTCCGGGTAATATGTATTATTTCTCATCATTTTGTATTCCCTCATCAATGTTGATTGTCCATACTGTTTAATGCCAATAAAGGTTTATCGTATCATATCATATCATTGTTTTTTCATATTCCTTTGTATATCAAACAGGTTAGATTAGTTTATACTGATTTTTAATTATAATATCTTAATCTTGATTTTAACTGAGATTGATTTAATAAAAGCTGATGTGTATTTTAATGTTTGATACTCCAGGAAGCTAGAGCAGTTAATCAGAAAGGAACATAGCCCATGTTTACCTCTCACTGCTTTGTCTTATGGCTCTACCCATCAGCTAAAAAGTGTTGGATTCTCATCCCTACATCATTTTACAACAGCTATGGATGGTAGATGTTCCAAATAAGTGTATGGAGATCATACTGGCACCTAGGGGAAAGGAAATCGTCATTGACACCTCTGCAGCTGCTTATCTTTGTTGTAAAGCAGCATAAATACTATCACACCAAGTGGCAATGCTGCCATGACACAGGTAGCAAGGAGACTATAGTTGTATTCAAGTGTTCATATTGAGGGGTACTCACTGTAAGTTAAGAGGAAACACTCTAGACCAGTGATGGTGAACCTTTTTGAGCCCGAGTGCCCAAACTGCAACACAAAACCAACTGATTTATTTCAAAGTGCCAACACTGCAGTTAAACCTGAATACTGAGGTTTTAGTTAAAAAAAACACAACTGCCCCTGCACTGCAAGGGTTAAATGCTTGGGTTTTTTTCCTAGGGGTGGTATTAACAGAGAAATACTTACCAGTCCTCCAATCCCCTATGGGGCTAGACCAGTAATGGCCACCATTGCACCCCTCCTCTGAACCACTGGACCAGCAGAGGGGAGTGCCAAAATCTGGAATCGGAGGACGGGTAAGTATTTCTTGATGGCAACTTAAGGCTAGTGTGCCCACAGAGAGGGCTCTGCGTGCCAGCTGTGGCACGCGTGCCATAGGTTTGCCATCACTGCTCTAGACCCACTCTTCCTCATGAAGAAACTGGTTTTACGTTTGGAAAGGTATATTAAACTAGGCTGGGATTACCTGGAAAAATAAGTTATCACCTGAAAGAGGACTTTCCGAGGTTTTGTTTGCTTTTTCGCTTTTTAAAATATCTGCTTGTAATGCAGTTATGAGTCAACAAGCAAAATTTCTAAGTTGACCCTTGTAACTGCTTGCTATTGTCAAATATTGCCACCCAGCCCCTGTGTAATGTGTCACATGCTTTTGGAAATGCATTACATACAGGATGGATCAAACTTGTTAACTGAGCATGAATGATCACAAAGGCAATTTCTTTAAGCTCAAAAAAGAATTGAATTTGACATGTCAGTAAACAAACCAACATGAACGTTCTTTGGTTTTCTTCCCCAGGCAGCATTTATGTGTCAATAACTTTTTAAAAAATCAAGAAAATCCAGTGCTACTGTTCAGTGTATTGACTTCTGTAAAGATCAACTTTTTAAAAAAGTATCATTATTTAAAAACTAGAGTACAGCAGTTCTTTCTACAACAGTGAGAAGTCAATAAATAATGAAATGGATGCCCCTGACACTGAGCTGTGGACCCACTGCGAAAATAAGATGATGCTATTTGCTATCCACTGGTTTTTGCCTTTCCAGTGAGAAGCCCTTCACTTTCCTTTTCTCAACCAGCGTCTCCACCTTGCTCAAAGCAAAGTTCTGACTGGATTAGTCTAAGAATCAGCATTGTATTATTACCATCTTAAGAAAAAACGTGACAAGGCTCAATATCACAACCTCTCATTATACTCTGCTTTGTACAGCTTGAAAGCTCACACATTCCACTGTGAACATTTGGTTGTCCATAACAAAATTGTTTTTATTTCATCCCCAGGAACATTTTTAAAATGATGAGTTGGGAACACAGAATTTTGGCTAACGAAAAAATCCTAATCATTTATTTTTTTTAACTATTGTCTGATTTAGGCTAAGAAAGCCAAGAAAAGTCAATAGAAGTCATCAGAGGTGCTGTCTAGAGAACAGTACATAGTTCGAATAACTAAATTTTTGGCATTCTAGAATGTCTTGCTTGAATGCCTGATTATTTTAATAAAAAAGCTCAGAAAAACGGTAATCTGCAGTGCCACCCATCTACTGCTTACTCCACCCATTCCTTTTGCTCTTCTGCTCTCAGATACAAAAATCAAACTCCCCTGCCTGTCCCCATTCTTGCAAACCAACCCTCATATTTCAAAGAGAATTTTCTTTCCCTTGTCAGGTCATTTTGCTTTTTCTCAAAGTTTCTACTTATATCATAACATGTAGCTTGGCCCATGGAAAGGTGATATGCCCATTCTTCTGGGGACACAGACTTCTGCTCAGTTAGGAATGACATGATGGCAACACTGCCAAATTAGTAGGCACTTCCCATGCATTCCAAACACAGCAAAATGCACTTTCTGAATTTTCTACTAAGTGAAGATCACTTAATTTTTAAAAAAAATACACACAGAGAACACTGAGCTTGTTCCAGCATTACATAAATTCTTCTCTGTCCATCTGATGTTAATGTATGCTCAGTCTTGTTTCAATCTTCTGCCTCTCCTGAGACGCCTTTTCAATTAAATCCTGTTATTTAATCTAAGAAGGCCGACACTCATTGACCACTGCACTTTCTATCTGTGGATTTATGATAATCTAATGCACATCTCCCTTGGCAGAAGGACTGCCTTAGCTATCCCTATTCTCTGGCCAAGAAAAAAGAAAAAAGGGGAGGGGGAAGCATCACAAAATGCATTAGCGCTTTCTGAAGCCAGGAAGGAAATAGCATTTATTTAACATAGCCAGAGACCTTTCACTAACTGTCAGACGTCCTTGACCAGCACACACCATCATGGCCTCCTGAATATGTGTGCTTGCTGCCCCCTTGCCTGGCTGCTTAGCTCTGATAAGAGGAACCCACTCCCCCGAGTGCCATTCACATCTGAACACAAGAGTCAATGGATTTAGAAGGGATCATTTTCAAAGGCGGATGCATTTACATTCTCCCAGTGTTGTTTTCCGAAAGAATCACACAAGATTAAGAAGCAATATCTTGATGCTATGTAACCACTATCTGACAGATATTTGAAAGCAGGATGCTTTGCAGCTTATTTTTTTATTTTTCATTATCTTTCTAATTTTTAAAAAAACTCTAGCCACACACAGCCACATAACGCTGCACTTCTAGAAATACGAACATCTTACTGATATAATGCTAGTCCCTAAATGATATCCACATTAGAGACTGAGCGAAGTGTTATTGTTAATATGCAATCTGTAACTTTGTTTGTACTTTCTATTTTTGGAAAAAAAATGACCCCCTCCCATTTAGAAGACAAAAATCATGACTACAGAAGAACTATACATCTTTTAATATTGACAATGAAGAAATTAAAATAGTTAGGGATTTTGTATACATTGGTTCAGTCATTGATCTAAACAAGGGACTGCAGCCAAGAAATCAGAAGAAGACCAAGTCTAGGGAGGGCAGCAATGAAGGAATTAGAAAAGATCATCAAGTGTAAGGAAGTGTCACTGGAGACCAAAATTATCCACACTCTTGTATTTCCAATCATCATGTATGTGTGTAAAAGCTGGACTGTTAAGAAAGCTGACAGAAAAAAATTTGATTCATTTGAAATGAGATGCTGGAGGAGAGCTTTGCAGATACCCTGGACTGCCAGAAAATGAACAAGCGACTCCTAGATCAAATCAAGCCTGAACTCTCTCTGGAGGCAAAAATGTTGAAACTGAGGCTGTCCTACTTTGAACACATCATGAAAGGGCAGGATTCCCTGGAAAAGACAATAATGCTGGGAAAGGTGGAAGGAAGCAGGAAAAAGGGGAAGACTAAATACAAAATGGACTGACTCCCTAAAAGAGACCACAGGCTTGAATCTGTAAGAGCTGAGCTGAGCAGTTGAGGATAAGACATTTTGGAGATTGCTCATTCCTAGGATCACCATAAGTCGGTGCTAACTTGACAGCACATAACAACAATCACAATATCTGTATGGAGGACCAATACATGAGGTCTTCTCAACCGTATCCCTGCCCCAAGAACTCCCACACCACTTGTAAACAATAAAGAACTCCTGGATAGCTCAGTGGCTTAGGCATCTGACTGCAGAGCCAGAGGTTGGAAATTCAATTCCCCACTGTGCTTCCCTGACAGACACTGGGCTCAATGATCCATGGGGTCCCTTCCAGCTCTGCAGTTATAAGATGATGGTGGTGGTGATGATTTAAATAGCTTCCAATTATGAGGCTTTTTGCTGTCTCTAATGTTGTGTGGGCCTGTAGAGGATGAATGAATTTTCCTTTTCCCCAAGTACTGTAGCCCCAAACTAGAACAGAGCCCTGTGCTTTCATTTGAGCAAATTAAAACACGGGAGGAATGTAAGCGCAGCTTGAGTCTCCTCTTAACACTGTGGGTCATTTTGCCCATATATTTAGATACCTAAAATAAAGGGATTCAATGAAGTTTTGAAAAAAAAATCCATAGCAGTCTCAACTACGGAAATCTTGCTGTTCTGTATGTCTTTCCTGTCCAAACACTGGGAGCAGAATATCTCTGACTTCGTTTTACTTTTACAACAAATCCATGGAATAGGATATCTTCCAAGATTCTGACTTTCCAAAAGACATGTACATACCCAGATGTACAACTATGCAAGCTGCATCCTCCAGCACCCAAGCCTTACCCACATGTGCTGGGCAGGACTAATCAGCTTAAGCTGAAGTCTTCTGAATTGCAGCTGCATGACAGTACTGTATGTTATTGTACAGCAGAACAAAACAACATTCTACAAGGTAATTCTAAAAATGGGGGCAGCCCGAACAAAAAAATTATAACTTTGAAACTGGACTTTGATAGCACCAACGTTGGCACAGGTGTAACAGACAGTCTGATTTTGCTCTGTGCCAAATTTGGCAAAGTTTTGGCAAACAGTTCTTCTGTTATGATTTTTAATATAAATAAAACTGTTTTAGAAACCCCCATGCAGAAACAAGTGACCTTAAATGTCCTCAGATTTAAAATAGATCAAATAAATTGAGGGCCAATCTTTCTTATTTTGAAAGAAAATGATTCATCCCACCCACTTTTTTAAAAAATTTGGAAAGAATCCAGACTACAGAGGCTGAAATACTGATCCTCAAAAAGGGCCTTTCAAAAGAGAAAAAAATGTGACTTTGTTACACAGGCTTACCGGCAAGAAATCAACCCACCCACTGACCCATCCCTCCCTCCCTCCCAACTAGTGGCCAGGCTACTACACATAACATAAACATGTAATAAAACTACAATAATAATCTAATAAAACATCAAAACAAAGCCAAATCTCTAAATATAAAATAACTAATACAGAAAATACAAAGGTACAACAGATGGTGGCAAAACAGGGACATTTATTCCAGAATTAATGGAATATGAGTGATCACAAGCAAAATTAGTCCAAGTAAGACTGTGGAAACAGTCTTACTTGGAACAGCGCTATTCGCAAAAGCGGCCAGAAATATTCGAGCTAATTTTCTGAAAGCCATTGCGATCAATTGTGTGGGAGATTCCCAGATATAAAGGGTCTCTTATTATTTTATTGTCTGTGATTTTACCATGGTTTTATTTGACCATATCTGTATTTTAAACAATTGTGACGGCTTTTAGCTAATACAATAAAATTGAACCTGGAACTGTGGAAAGCCTGTGTAAACAGCCATGTTTTCAGCTGTTAACTAAAGCCAAGGAGGGAAGGGGCCTGGCACACTCATGTCAGGAGATAACGATGCAGCCACCACAGAGAAGCCTCAGTTCTGAGTTGTTCATTCATTAACTTTATTACGGTCAAAGATCAGCAAGTTCTGAGTTGTTGATTTCCAGGCCTCCCTCAGGGTGGCCACTCATAACATCCTAGAATAGGAGGTGTGGGTAGACATTCTGAAGGAAAAGTGCTCAGACAAGTAGCAAGGTCCTAAACCATTTAGGACTTTAAATGTCAGCATAAACAACTTGAACCTGGCCCGGAAGCATACCAGCAGCCAGTGCAAACATGCCAGGACAGGTGGTACAGGATCATATTTTGATGTTCTGGACACCAATCTGGCTGTTCTTTTTTGCACTTGATGCAGCTTACGAACTGTCTTCGAGGGCAGCCTCACATAGAGACCATTGAAATAGTCTATCCTCAAGATTGCCAGTGCATGAACCACTGTTAGGGACTTCCTGTCAAGGTAGGGGCAAAGGTGTGTAATCTGCCTAAGGTGAAAAAAGGCAGATCTGGTCATGGCCAAGATCTGATCCTCCATTGAGAGGACCGGGTCCAGGAGCATACCTCAATTGGAAACTCGATCCTTCAGGGGGAATGTGACTAATTAGCTGACTCTCAAGAAGAGAATTTTTAAATTCCTTCTTGGCCAAACAGGCATTAGTCTTTACAAAGGGAGTCTGTGTCTGGTTGTAAAAATATTTTAAAAGATATTTTTTAAAAGAAGAGAGAACAAACACTCAAAAACGCACTTGTTTAAGCTCTGAAATTACTTGTGTTGTGGTTGGGGATAGTTTTATTTGATGTAAGCACAGCTTTGGTGCCTATATCCTGTCACAGTTTCAACCATTCCACATATCTTATCACTGTACAACTGTCTGGTAATTACGAAAAATCAGTCATCAGAATTGGTTTGTGTTTGGGTAAGAATTGGTTAAGTGATGAAAAAAGCTGTCCACTTCTGGGATTTTCTGTTGCTTGGTGTCATTTTGTGAATGGTAGTGTGCACAAGAGGGTATCCTGTAGACCATCTTGACTTGCTGCCCTTTGTGTCTTCAACATTCAGGCTGCCCTTTGCTATGCAAAACTTGGCATCCCTTTTCCTGCTGGCAATATCAGGCCATTTCCTGGTGTTTTGATATTTGCATAACTCTTGTGTTATTTCCTTCATAAAACCCAGCATGATTTACATAAACACATGCGCCAGAACATCTAGTCTGTAACAAAGCAGACACATTTCAGCAGTGTTTGCACCACACAGTATCCTTGTCCAGAAGCTGGGATCTTCAATAACACAAAAGTCCTAATTGACACATGCCATAATGTGTCTCCATAAAAAGGAGTATCAAGCAATTGAATACAGAAGAAATATTACATACATCCTCAGAGGATTTATTTAAATCTTCACCAGAGGTTCACTACTTGATGTATTAAAGTAAACCTTAATATAGATTTCAATTTTCTACTCAGCTCAATCCAGCACATCTATTTGTTGTTGTTGTTTAGTCGTTAAGTCGTGTCCGACGCTTCGTGACCCCATGGACCAGAGCACGCCAGGCCCTCCTGTCTTCCACTGCCTCCCGGAGTTGCGTCAAATTCATGTTGGTAGCTTCAGTGACACTGTCCAACCATCTCGTCCTCTGTCGTCCCCTTCTCCTCTTGCCTTCACACTTTCCCAACATCAGGGTCTTTTCCATGGAGTCTTCTCTTCTCATGAGATGGCCAAAGTATTGGAGCTTCAGCTTCAGGATCTGTCCTTCCAGTGAGCACTCAGGGTTGATTTACTTAGATATATATATTATAGCTAGATATTTCATAGAAACATAGAACTGGAGAGCTAGAAAAGACTCCAAGGATCATCACATTCAGCTATGTACCAAAGCAGGAAATTCACAGCTGAAGCATCCCTGACAAAGGGCTATCCAACCATACTGAAAAACCTCGAGTAAGGAGTCTACCACCTGCCAAGGCAATCCATTCCACCATCAACTAGTTCCAAGTGCCAAGAAACTCTTCCTAATTTTTCAGAGAAATCTCTTTCTCATAATTTGAGATATGCGTATGTTCTTCACTAAGGGAACAAAATCTTTGTCTTCCTTTCAAGAATGAATGATTTTAAAAAAAGAAAGTGACAACTAGAACAATACTGATGATTTAAAATAACATATATCCTAAATATCACTAAGATATTGATATATAACATGTTGATAAGGAAACAAAGGTAGGTAAATTGGCATTTCCCAGCAAGGGAGAAATCCATTTATTATTTCTGACATCATTTTAAACAGGCCCAGTCCTCTGGCTTTATGTATAAACATGTGGGTGTCTATATCTACCCCCTGCTTCTGGACTCTCATTAAAAGAACAAGAGCATTATTCACAGTCATTTTGCAGAGGGAATGAATACAGCTGCCGACCAGAACAGGTTAAATAACAACTGTTTCCAATTAAAGTGGTTTGCTGACTTTGCCAGCCTGAAGAAAAATTATCCTTAAGTTGGTTTTAAAAGTGTGGGCTCACAGTCAGTCCTTTGGGGATCTGATAGATGAGATGAGATGAGGAAGAGGAAACAGGCATGATGAAATCTGTTCCCATTTTCAGAATCAGATGGAACAGTAGCACAGTTTTATATGTTCCGTTCATTTTTAAAGAACTCAGAAAATACAAACCAGATAACTATCAAAGGGTTTTCCCACTCTTTCCTCTAATCTTTAAATGGTCTTCAGAGAAGTCAACACAGTATTTACTACATAACTGAAAACCCAAATGTATCTTATACAATATACTAATCACAAGGCAGCCTGTAGAGTCTAGTAATTAAGCAAATCAAGATAATCCCCTTGAGTTCTGGAACCAGCTCCTTACCCCAGCTGTTACACTGTCAACAGCTGGCACAAATTACTAGTAACATTTGGCTAACTGGATAATAAGGAGGACAGTCTGTGGTTGGTCCCAATTCTACTTTGTTGATCTGTTTCACAAAAGAATCTTAAGATTCTGTTATTCTCTTCTGAAACAATGACAATACCTCAAAGAACTGTCTGGGTTTCACATCACTATGATGTGGAAATGTTAATTAAACTGCTCTCTGAAGTTAATGTTTACAGAGTTACTTAACCCAATATCTTGTAATCCAATCAGCAACTATTATATGCAATGAAACACTACAGTCAAGTAGATTTAGGAAAGTGGATGACACAGGTACGTTTCCGAGGGTGCTTCCAAATTCACATGAAAAAGTCTGTGACAAATGGTTTGAGTCTTGTAACCATTTAAGAAGCTTAGAAAAAGCATTATTTCATCTGCTATCATAAAAATATACCTAGAAGGCTGAACATTAAAATGGAATCCTAGATTAGCACTGGGTATTTTAAACATTTGAGGCAAGCAAACATGGTAGTCTTGCTTCAATCCTCCCGTGTTTCCATTGCTTTCATGGGCAAATGTAAAAAGAATGGCTTTTGCAAGGATTTGAAACAAGATTTAATACTGTGGATTTGAAACACATCAATTAAGAGCCTTATTCAAGAGAACAGCTTCAAATTAAATCAAATTACTGTTTTAGTGGCAAAATCAGCATTGAATAGCTTTAGAAACCACGTTTTCCCCTAACAAAACCATATAGAATCCAAAGTCCACACCAATCCCTGAAAGTATAATTAGCACATTTAAAAATTAAACTATTTTTATAGTTTTGTAGTGTGTAAATTTAGCTTCCAGTTCTAAACACAATTTTAATAATTTCAGCCACTGTTTAAATCCTGAATGTTTAAATCTGTCAAATTTCTAACAAAAAGTGTACCAGACCATCTAACCACTGAAGACTGCCCCTGCAATATCTCACCAGTGAGTATTCAGCATTTATTTTCAATGAACATGTACTGTATTAGATATAGCATGAAACATTTCGATCAAATCTTGGGTGCACATCTGCCTCCTCTCAAGCACCAGGCCTTGGCTGGGAGAACAGCAAATGTGAAGAGACTGGAAAGACACACTATGGCCTCAACAATCAAGGTGGTTTAAAAAGATCACTGTGGCCATAATAGCTCCTTGTACCTCTGCAGGTTGGCCTCATCTCCCACCTCTCTTCAGTAACTAAATAAAAAGTTCCACAGCCTTCCCTCCTTAGTGACCAAATGGCCATTGGGCCAGGCAAGGCAGTGCGGACTTCAAGTAGGAGCAGCTGCAGCACAAAGACCAAAGTTGCTGGCCACGTAAACTTGTGTGGACCATTTGAGTCCTGCTTTAACTTCCCATTATATGCCAGACATGGTATAAAGTGTATAGGAATTAACCAGATGTGGCTTAACTGAGACAAATGTATACAGCTGTTTCTCCCATGTCCTAGTAAACAAAGGTAAATAGAGCAATCATATCTTGTTCCTGCTGTGCCCTGGGCAGCCCTATGACCATGCCCTCTAGTTTCCAGACCATTTGTGCTCATTATTAACTATGACTCAGTTACCCAGAAGGCTGCTCAGCTGAAAAGTACAAATGTCTCCCCCCCCCCCCCCATCACAAAGACAGACTCAATATTTGTTTTTGTTCTTTTTCTTTCTACACTCTCTGTTGCTGCTGAGGTTTATATCAGTATTGTGGTAGCAAAAGCTAATGCTATATTTAAGGTAGAAAATCAAAAGTAGCACTGAACAACATTTTATAAAAGGAAAAAACAACTCTAGATAGACTTGTTTCATGTGCCACAAATTATCGAAATCAGCGAAGTTATTATTTCAGCCAGTAAGATATTGAACACATGGTGTTATATTGTATAGCTGTGGGGGTGAACTATTTAAACTGATATTGAACACTTAGAATTTGCACACCACAACTGGTTGATGTCTACTGCCTGTGCATCATTCTATGACAGAACAAGAGCAAGAATTCAACTGTAATTCAATGGAAGGTCAGATAACATGTTCATGGCTGTCCACTGTGAAAACAAGCCAATCAGGAGGAATGATGGACAGCTCTAGTGTCCACTGGGCATCGAAAATTTTTCACTAGAATTACCACAATTCACTAGGAATTCCTCCAGTCAGCTGTAGTCAAAGTATCCAGGTCCTCAGAGGAGTTTTTGCACACACGCTGGGGGCTCAGTGTTCTCTTCTCTAAAGCCACTACAAAGGGAGGATGTTGGTTAAATTTCTCTAGCTGCACAGCAAAAATGCAGGGCTTCATAGAACAGAATAGCTTCAAGTTCCCCAGAGTAGTCCATTCTTTTGCACATACAGTGTCACTCAGAGAGATATAAAGAATAAAACACTTTTTCTTTACTTACAGTTCTGAATGGATCAAACAGCAAACTGACAAAACATGGCTGACTGACTTTCAGCAACAGGCCTCAACAGACTTACCAGCTCCCAAAAGATTACAGAGACGGGAAAAAACAGAGCAGAGGCAGGGAAGGAATGTGCGGCTACTGCTGGATAGATTGACAATCATCCAAGCCCAGACAGTCCCACTCAGTCAAGCCTACTAGAGGCAGTATGTGAAGTTGCAAATACCCCAACAGAGAGTGGGTGGAGTGAGGATTTGGATTTTTTGGCTACAGCTGCCAGAATTCTGACTGGTGGAATTCTTGGTGAATTGTGGTGGTTATAGTAAAAAACAACAACAACAAACCAACCAAAAACTCCCGTGCTTAGAGTTCAACCTGCCTTTAGATGAACCACAGGCTTCAGAGTGTGTGGAGGTGGGACTGGAGGGTGGAGAAGGAGTGAGAGTCAGTTTGAATGTCATTTGAGTGTGAGAAGGATGATTGGAAAGAGTTTAAAATGTGGTTGTGAAGGACTGAGATCATTATCTGAGAGCTGAGAATTCATCCATGAATTTAGTTCTTGGATATCTTAAAAACAAACTAGGACAATTGACAATTGACACTCAGATCAAAGAAAGAACATGAGTATGAAGGCTTCATCAAGGGATGTAATAAATTACAGGAACTCTCATTCTCAATGACAAAGGGTATCAGTACACAACAAAACACCCTCTTGAAAAAAATTGTGAACTGCTGAGAGGTTTTTGGCTGCTGAAGAAGAGCTAAAAGACCGCCACTTTCCCCCTCTTACATGACACATCTCAACAGATTATTTGAACCAGAGCTGTTTAGAATATGCTGAAGGATGACAGGGAAAATATGCTGTTACTGATTTTGATTTCTAACTTGCATTAACTCCTAAGCATTGTGTTAAGAAGCTCTAAACGATATGCACGCCGAGCTTAGCTGCTACTTCTAGCTTTGAACAGCCATTCTCTTCCTAAATGAAGACAAATTTGCAAAAGCACTCACTGCAATAACATATTTTGCTCCATAAGTGATATTCATCCAAGGGAACCTGATGAGAGGCAAAACTGTGAAACAAGATTGAACAAGTTTCTTAAATTCCTGCAATGGCTGAAAACCTAACCTTCTAGCAATCAAACAATGAAGTAAAGCTTTACAAGTGCCACCCCAAAGAGGGTAACCCGAGTACACTTATCGCATTCTAGCCTTAACAAGACATGGGGCACATGCCAAAAAAGACTACATTCCCCCATCAATCTCTGCAGTTAGAGAACTATGTCATATATGGTCACGACAATTCCAAGTCGACCCATTTTCACAGGCTAAATTAACTTTATGGGGTAACCTGGATTTAAAAATTGAGAAGTCATCCTTTTTATGTAGGGTGTAGACAGAGAAATTCTTATCTTAGACCAATTAATTGCACTGGATGACAATTTTTTTGCCATTTGCCAATGAGACGTAAGTATAACCTGCCAGCTTCAGCCCAATGGCAGAATGTACAATTACAATTACCGTATTTTTCCGTGTATAAAACAACACTTTTTCCTAAAATAATTAGAGGAAAAATTGAGGGTCGTTTCATACACTGAAGTAAGGGGGGGGGGGACGTTTTGCAAAGAAAGTGGAGGGGGAAAGCGATTCCTGCTTTCCCCCTACACTTTCATTGCAAAAAGTATAGGGGGAAAGCAGCTTTTTGCAAAGAAAGTGGAGGGGGAAAGCACTTTCCTCACAAGAAAGTGGAGGGGGAAAGCAGGAATCATAGCGCTTTGATCCCTGCCACCCCCCTCCACTTTCTAGCAATGAAAGAAATTTTGGGTTAGAAAAGTGGGGGGCATCTTATACATGGGGGCGTCTTATACATGGAAAAATACAGTATCTAAATATGGTCCAGCAGCACTGAGTGCTTTCAGAGTCTCCTGCACGTTTGGAAAAGGCTTATTGCATCAGTCCAAGAAAAGTAACCTATATTATTTCTTTTTAACTATTTACTGTCAGTTAATAAATATGATATATAAGGTCTCGTAGATTAATGGACTGGAAACAATTCTTCACACACTACCTTATAAGTTTTGTTATGCAACATATACAATTCTGATTCAGCCTACGATTTATCTCATAGTGTTTATGGCCGTGGCTAGAAAAAAGTTGAGAATGGCTGTTGTAGACAGGGGAAAGAAGGTAGAACTGGTGAACAGAAGAACATGTGTGATAGCTTCTTCTGCTGGGGGGTGGGGGGTCACAGCCAGCACTCCTAGCAGGCCATCTGCTATCACCCTGCAGCACCTGAAAAGCTTAGGCACAGCTGCCACTCAGGGCTTGCAGGAAGGGTGAGAGCTCAGGTGTTGCTGGTGAGTGGGATGAGAGAGAACAGCTGGTCAGAGGGGAGGAGGGCATGCCAGTGACATTAAAGGTGTCTTCTGGGTCTTTGATGCCTGGTCAGGGGTCAGCTGAGTAGGAGATCTGGGGACCTGCAGTGGAGGAGCTGGAGCCCATCCTCTATGGGTTTGGAGAGTTCGCCTGGGAGAAGGACGGCAACTTATGGTAGGAGCCTCTGAGCTGCTTTCCAGTGGGTAGGGGCAGAGCTCAGGAAAGAGGGGTGCCCAGTACCTCCTCCGTGGTCCTGAGACTGCTTACAGGTCCAGCAGTGCTCAGCCCCACTCACCTGAGGCGCTGGCAGTGCAAGCAACAGCATGAGAGGAAGAGGCTTGCTAAAGAGTGGGAGGACAGCTGCCTCTACCCACTCTCGCTGAAAAGCTTCCAGCCCAGTCCTCAACTAGGCTTGTTTGTTACAAGGACTGCCCCAGTGATGGGAACTGAGGCCAGTACTGAACTGTTTCTAGGGGACTAGTGCAGGAAACTCACTCCCCTGGGGTAAGGAAGGGGGTGACAGGGAACCACTGTGCAAAGCATCTAGTTCAATAAAGACCCATGTCACCAGCAGCCTAGAGCCAATGGGATTATTAATGCGAGGGGACAGTGGTGCTCACACAACTAAATGACTGTACAAGCAACATGAGCAACAAAAACATAATAGCAATCTGGAAGCATAGGAAGCTGCCTTACACTAAGTCAAATAGTTGTTTTATAAGGTGCCGCATTGTCACTTCTGACTGCCCAGGGTTTCAGGGGACACTCCTTCCGAACCAAACTGAAGATCCCTGATGCTTCCAGATGGTTCCCCCATCCCTGTATTTCCCAGGCACGGCCTCATTTAGCTTCCAAAATCAGATGATATCTAGTGTGATCAGGATGGCAGGGTGACACAGATCAAATGCAGTCAGGTTAAGGATAAAATGGTGGAAGGAAATGTGTGCTATCCTGTAGTCCTTGGGAAAAAGACTGGAATAGATGTAAATAAATAAGAAGTCTGGATGTACCTAATTGAGGGATTTTTTGCTGCTAAACTTAATGGGTACTTTTGTCACCATCATGGAGGTCAGTGAATCTTATTAGCAAGAAAAATAATTTGACTTTAAGGAAATATCAGTTTGCCTGGTGTTTGTAACATTAAAAGGGAAACAAGTAAGATACATAATGTATTCTAGTAATTTTCTGTCTCTTAGCACAACATGCAAATTATGATAATTAGGTAGATTATTTTCTGGTATGAAGAAAAAGCTTAGCAAGCAAAATGTAAGAATTTCTATCATGAGCCTGAACCAGTTAGTTAGGGAAAATAATGATGATTTCCTGAAAATAATTATTAAATTAAGATCCCTTGGGTCATCCATCTATGAATCTATGAAGTGGTCACTGTCTTCTCATAAACATTTTCAAATAAAGAATATTTTGGGATCTCGCTACTTGTCTGAACGTCTCTGCCAAATGTGACTGGCTGTCTGATCCAGTCCTCATAGACCTCACGCCCGTGGGTGTTAACTCCTAGAGAAGCCCAGGAAATGGCAATCAGAAAGTGGGCTTTCTCTGCAGTGGCACCATCTCTATGGAATGCTCTCCTGCAGGAAATATGACAGGTGCCCTCCCTTTGCACATTTAAAAAGTTCCTAAAAACAGAACTATTCGGAGAAGCCTTTCAGGAGAATCTTCCCCAAAGCTGGGACATTGGAGGAAGGAAGAGAGGAACAACATAGTATTGATGTGTCTCTGGAAATTGTTTTGCCACCTGTTTTGGGTTATGATTTATGCCTGGGATAGGTTTGTGTTATTATATAATGTATGTTTAATTTGTTGTACACCATCCAGATTAGAAATTTGCTAGATGGGTAGTATATAAATTGACTGAACGAATGGATGGATGGATGGATGGATGGATGGATGGATGGACGGAGGGACAAAGAAATGAATGAACCAACAAATGAATGAATGAATAAACAAATAAATAAATATTTTACCAGCTCTCTTGGCAGAAAAGTTTCCTCTTGACGAGCAACAACTAGAGAGACAGTCTCTCCTTGCTTTGTACTCCTCAACGTAGCTACAAGCTCTTCCTGGGTTCTGCCACTGATGTCTCTACCATTTACCTGATGTGTGCCATAAATAAACACAAGCAACAAAGTCATTTACTAACACATCTTGGCTGTGGAATGAGAAATCACACTGTTAAATTAATGAACTAACATACTCTCAAATGACTGGTTTTGCCTTGTAGACCAAGGCTATAGATTAAATGTGGAGGGTATTGCACATGCTGTGTGCTCATTTATTTTTAAACCCATCCCAGACCTGCATGGGATATTCTCTTGTTTCTTTCACCACTGTAGCCCCCTGTTCATGCTGGGTTGCCCAATTCAAAGTGCTGATTCTGACTTTAAAAAAAGCAAAGGAAATATACCACCCCATAGTGCTTCAAGCACTCTCTGGGCAGTTTACAAGTTAATTATGCAGGCTACACATTGCCCCCACCCCCCAGCGAGCTGGGTACTAATTTGACCAACCTCTGAAGGATAGAAGGCTGAGTCAACCTTGAGCCGGCTACCTGGGATTGAATCCCAGTTGTGAGCAGAGTTTGGCTCCAGTGCAGCAGTTTACCTATTGTGCCACGAGGTGCAGTGAATTGCGGCTTCATTACTGAAAGAATCATTTCCTCCAAACACACCTAGCAGACACTTCTTTCAGTGCCTCTACCAAGTGAGATGTGGAATGCTGCTTCTGAGGAAAGGGCCCTTTCTTTTTTCACAATCTGCTTGTGAAGTGCTCTCCCTCAAAAGCATGCCTGGCACCTATTTGTGGTCTTCTGGGTATCAAGTAAAAAATGTTTTGTTCTCCAAAACCTTTTAACTCTGTACAAGGAGCCTTGTGGTGCAGTGGTTAAACTGCAGTATTGCAGCCAAAACTCTGCTCATGACCTGAGTTCAATCCCGATGAATTCAGGTAGCTGGTTCAAGGTTGAGTCAGCTGTCCATTCTTCCAAGGTCAGTAAATTGAGTAACCAGCTTGTTGGGGGGTGAGCAATGTGTAGCCTGTATAATTAAATTGTAAACCGCCCAGAGAGTTCTTTAGCATTATGGGGTGGTATATAAGCAGCATACTTTGCTTTGCTTTACTTTGCTTCTTTTAAATCTAAACTCAATTTAATTTTTTTCTCTATGTTGCCGAGAGCTTTTGTGATACGTTTTATACTGTAGAAGAATAAAAAGCACAGAGATCTTTATTAAATGGTGGCACAGAAATGCTTTGAACACAATGAATAGTCAAGCAAACAAGAATACATGCAGAAATATTTCAATACACCAGTTACATTCCTTCTGGCAGCAAGAATATGATCCTTAAATTGACGTGTGGGTACGTCTTGGGGGGCATAATTTGGTGTTGTTAAAAATAAACTTTAAGAGCTTCCCATACCAGACTTTCAGTTCCAGCTTCTAGAATGATGACTGCAATATATGGAGATGCTAATAGTCTAACTGAGGTGGAAGGGAAGACTTTTTGTAGTCACCATTATTAAACAACAGTGAATAGGAAATAGAGTCTGATCTAATCTAATGCAGATGTCCAAAGATCTGCGGTATCTGCAGATCTACTTTCTTTCCATCTTTAGTACTCTCTTTCTCTCTCACACGCACACAAAATCTGACTATGCTGACAAGTTAGCCTGGAAAACATGTTACATTTAAACCCACTGATTAAAAAAAATCCTTTAGTAGTATGTTGCAAAGGAATAGTTGACAGACCTCCAGTATTCTGTCTCCTGATTGCAAACGACCATCTTTAACCGCTGCTCCTCGAGGCAAAATATTCTTTACAAATATAGGTCCAGGACCATGGACTGAAGAGTCTCTTGTAACTACAGTGAAACCAAGTCCTTCAGGACCTAGAAGAAAACAGACAGAAAAATCTGCAAATCTGAGAGCAGTGAAAAGTTTATCATCAAAAGCATTTATTTTAAGAACGAGACACTTGGATTCAAGTGGATCTGTGTTATATCAAGTGTCACTGTTGTGCTTCAATCACCTGCTTCATTTTAATAGTGAATTAAGGTTGTATTTTCAACTACCTCTGAGTGGCTTCTTTCTCCATCAGATTTCTTCCAACTACTGAAATCATTTACTTTCCACCTCTTCCTTGAGTTATGTCCATTTTTCTTGGGCAAGGAATGCAATATAATTTATGATCTCAAATCAATGACACAGTGGGTGAAATCCTGCTGCACAGCTCTGCGTACACAATGAGGACGACATCAGCAGCGCCAGCAAATCATTGCTGATTAAAAGCTTCCTTTCATGATTTAGTTGCATTCCATTATGAGTCACAAGCACTCCAAGATCACAGTGATTTCCTTTAATCAGCAGAAATCTGTCGCAACCGCTGATGTCACCTCCACTGTGCATGCAAAACTGCACAACAGAATTTCAGCCATTGAGAGACAGGAGGTCAAAGGCATAGCAAAAATATTGACAAAACCTTATAAGCCACATAATGAACCTTATTTGCTCTCCCCCTATAAAGCTGGGGGGGGGGGAAACCCAGTGAGAAGAAGTCCACTTGGAATTGCTAATCACCCCTGCTCTTCATCCACTTTCGGATGCTTAAAAAGTGTTGAGCTGCATGTTTCGACTTAAAATGTGGAACATCATATTTTATTGCAACATTTCAATACTCATTTAAAAATATTCAAGATGTCTGATGAGATTCCATTAATTCTAAGACTGAAAGGGCACACAAATCACAACATAATGGCTCGGCAAAAAAACAAAGAGAAGCTTCTGCCTTGCTCCTGGCTGGCTTGGATGTGCACCAGGGAGCAATGGGGCACTGCAAGGGCCGTGGGGTGCTATGGGGCACACTTTGGAACATTAAAATGACGGCAAATATGGGTTCACTAAGAAACAAACCATCTCCCTGAAGTGTAGCAACTGGCAGACCGGTAAAGTCTTACCATAAGTCAAATAAAATAAGATTATTTAAGTAACTCTCACCAATATTCCAAGGCTTCAAATTTTATATTCATGCAGTTGCAGCTATTTCAAATATGCTGACGCAATAACTCCTCGTTGTTAAACATTTGCAATTGCCATCCAGGAACTGCAAATTTATTTAAATTACTTATATGCCTCTTTTCTCCCCATAGGGGACCAATGGTAACTCACAACAGATAAAACAACAGATTTTGAAACACTATATAAATATCATATTTTTAAAAATTAATCATATATTAAGATAAAAAAAGTTTAAAAAACAATTTAAAAACATTTAAGGGCTCATCTGGTTCTACTTCCTTTACAAAATATGAATCAAACTAAGCAATTATGCAGCTACATAAAATATATTAGTCATATGTAAAAAATATCATGGTAGGAAAGGTTTAACACCTTATAATGTAATTCATACCTTTCTTGAGGTCTATTCTTATCCTCTTTGCATTTTTCTTGCTGCCAAAGCCCATCAGTGGAGATAAAGATGGTGATGATGTCTTCCTACTAACCCTTGGAAAGTTGGGGCTCTTGGCAGGATGCAACACTGTCCGTGTACCAGTCTCCAGATGGTTCATTCCAGACAAATCTAATTCCTTTGGCACTGGCTTTGAATGGATGGGAGGTGGAACTTTCATCTTTGAAATATGTTCAGCATTATCTGAAGAATATAAAGATGCAATGACAGACTTCTCATACTGTTCACGACTGTATGGAGGAACCACTTGTAAGGTGATAGCTGGCGATTTCATTGCCTGCCGGAAGAGGTCTTGCGCTCTGTTGAGGAGAGTCAGGGTAGGGTGAGACAGAAATATGGAAAAAGGCTTGAAAATTTCTGCAATATCAAGCTCAACCAATCTGAAACTACATCACAGAATGGCTTTTAAGAGTTTCCTTTTTCTTCTTGCACCACCTGGCACAGCTCACTTAGGAAAGATGGTTTGTCACTCTAATGTGCATTTGTAAGACACTTGCCCAGTGCCACCCCATGAGTTCCACAGCAGAAGTAACAAGAACAACAACTCGTTCTGACTTATGGAGATTCCACCTTATGGTAACCCCTTCCAGGGTCTCCTAGGTGTAGAGTATTCCTAGGTGTATTCAGAATGGATTTAACATTCCCTTTTTATGAGGGTACTCTGGGGCTGTGCAGTTTGCCCAAGGCTATACAAGCTGGCTTTCTTCCCATTAGGCACAGTGGAGAATAAAACTTCTGAACTCTGACTCTGGAGACAGATACCTAACTCACTGAAACTATCCAGCCTAGTACATCCCACATTCAATAATATATCCATTGGAACACATCTTTTTAATAAGCAGCAGGTTTCAAAATCTAAGTGACTAAATGTTACATGCATAATTCTGACACCAACATATGAATCAGCAGCAAGATTTTGAACCAATTTCAAAACTAATGATCAGAAATGAAATAACTGACTTACGTATTAAAATAAAATGCCAGTAATGAATCTATCCTCTGAACTGAGGAAGCTAATAAATTTCTTAAATACAATTCTAATCTTCAGGGCTACATATAACAAACTAAGTTCATAAGCATTTGCCCATGTTAGTTTTTGTTGTTCAAAATGAATTGGATTCAAGAAATGATTTATGGCTTCTTACTCAAAACAGGCTGTGAGGTTGTTAGGTAGATTGTTAACAGCACCATTCCAGGTGTCTAGTAAAGTGAAATCTGGTCATCTACAGTATTTGCAGAAATGAAATGTTACACTCCCAAAGAGTACTAGAAAAGATGGTTAAATTTCATAAGCTACGGAGGCAAAATTCTGATATTTAATTTATATGTTACACATTAAAACTGTTTGATTTTTGCAAGTCTGATTTGACCTCCACTTACATACATCATTAGCTGTTAGAAGAGTAAAACAATAAAGCAAAACTCACTGTGAAAAAGTTTTATCAGCAAGTTCTATGTCATTAATTTTCACAATGCACTCATTTTCATGGAAAAGCCCTTCCCTCTTAGATCGGCTATTTTCCTCAATGCCTCGGATAAAGAGTCCTAGAATCCTGGGGAAGAAATGTCAGGTACATTATTTGGAGTTATGTGTAAAAAAAACCTGTCCTGAATTCAGATCCCACTGGAAAATTCTATCAGTCTCTCCTTCCCTCAACAGCCTCCTGTACCCTCTGAACATCTGTCCTGGATGACAGGGGGACCTACCAGAAGGGTGGCTGTGGAGCAAGGGACTGGTGGAAAGTACCTCCTGCCCCCACTCGGCTAGTCTTATCATCTCCAAGATCAGAAAGCTTCAATGGCAAATTTAACATCAAACCTCATGTATTTTATAATGCAATCCTATATACTGTATGTCATTCCTGGATGATGCAGGTCTGGTCATGATGACCCACACAGTAATTATATTCTATCTGCACTGCTTGCATTAACTATTGTCTCTGCCTCCTTATATTTTGATATCTACTACTGTCTTTCATTGTATTTTACTACATTCCTTTTTTAAAAAAAACTATTAGTCACCTTGAACATTTTATTAGGAAGATAAAAATCCTTAATGACATATTAAGCTATAGTGATAAAATCCAGCTTTCTCTGCTACAATATATTTTTACAATATTTTTGCTGTTTGTTTTAAAGCATTGACTAAAATATTGTTGCACAGTCACACAAATAGCATAACTTTTGCAAGTGAATTACTGTAAGTCAGAGGGTTCTAAACTACGGCCCGTGGGCCACATTTGGCCCGCCTTGCCTTTTTATCTGGTCCAGTCCAGACTCTAGGACCTTTCCCACCCCGCCCCTGCCTTCCCTAACAGGATTGGTCTCCCGCTCGTCTCCTGCCCTAACGCGTGCACTCTCTCTCTCTCTCTCTCTCTCTCAGCCTATCCCCTACGGCAGGGGTGGGCAATTAATTTCTATAGGGGGCCACATGAAAAATCTGAACTGTGTTCGGGGGCCGAACCGACTTTACTTAAAAATAAAATGAAACAGTGATGTTATGATTGTTTTTATTTTAAACTTGTTAATCTTCACAAATACTAAAGAGGTTTTTTGCGGTATGTTAAAGATAAGCAACTGATCAACTTTAGACAAAAAGCTATAAATGGTTTTGATGTTCGGCAGGCCGGACAGGAGCGGCTCGCGGGCCGTATGTGGCCCTCGGGCCGCACTTTGCCCAGGTCTGTCCTACGGGGAAACAACAAAACTCCTGCTCTTCCCCAGGCTTCTCTCTTGTGTCCCTCACACTTGCTGGGAGCGCTTCCAGGGGACAAGCTCCCTCCTACCCTTCCTTGCTGGCTGCTGCTCATCTCCCTCCCGCCTCTCAGACCAGACTAGGGCAGGGGGCACCCAGGGGAGGTTCTGGAGCCGCCAGAGCCCAGGAGGGGGAGGTGCAGGAAGGAGATCGGCGATCCAGCTCCGGCGGCAGCAGCAGCAGGCTGGCGGCGTGTGCTCTGGGCAGGACAAAGGACGGCCGATCCCCATTCCAAAAGATGACCATCAGCTCAGATCCCTGTAAGGCTTAGATCCTTGTAAGATGGTTTGCAATTTTAACATGTATGCTGCTAGCCTAAAACAGGAACCGTCTCAGAAAACGAGGAAGAAATACCAGGCTTCTTTCGATTTATTTATCTTCTATTTTCCCTTGGAAAGTCTTTTATTTCTATGCCTTATTTATGTCGGGCATGCGGTCCTACTCCCTTGCAGTTCAATGCAGGAACCTCCCCCTCCCTTCTCGACGTTGGTTCACCACCAGCAAACGTGGGCTGCTCTGACCGATGATGTCATTGCTGCTATTCTAATAAGAGATCCAGGACATTGCTTTCCCCTGGACCAGACCACTGAGAGAAAGGGGGGTGTTTTAGCAGTGGCTGCAGATTTTCATTGATGATATAAGGTTTGTGACAGCCATATCCTGGAGGCTGCTGCAGGAGGAGGAGCAGGAAGTGTGGCAACCCTCCCCAAGTTGTTTCTCCTGGGGCATTCCTGCTTTCCCCTCCCTTGGAGAGCAGAGCTCGGTGTTCCCCAAGGCTCCCTTGGCAGCGGTGGACCGGCCCAGTAAATTCTGGGACTCAAGTCGACCAAGCCCGTTGTTTGTGTCTTTTCCTATCAAATATCTACAGCAGGATGTGGCTTTCCAAGAATGACAGAAAAGCACTTTGCACATACTTCTAGGCATTCTCTTTTCTCCTTCCTCATGTGACCAAAGCTTGATGGGTGAGCCCCATTTATATGAAAGGTTCAGATTAAAGATGTGCCATGTAGGGAGACCAAGAGGTTCACAAGCCCATTAACACTGTAGTATACAAGTACAAGTTTGTTGATCCAAATAAAACTTATTCATTCATTATAAAACTGTTTTTTTCCCTTCAGCCCTCAAAAATGTGTAAAATATATGATGTGGCCCTCATACTGAAAAGCTTGGAGACCCCTGCTGTAAGTTAAGAAATCTCCCTAAACATTACATGTTGTTAATTGAGTTATGTAACTTGGCATGTAATGGATCGTGCTCATTGGAGATTCCTTAACTTACAGCAATTCACCTCTAAAAGTTATATCACTTGCATAATTGTACAATAGAATTTCAGCCATTGATTACACCTCATTACAGCAATGCAATGTAAGGTTGTTGGATTTTTTGCAGTTCAAGGTTTTTTAAAAAACAAATATTTGACTACCCTACTTTGATACTAATACAACATTCTTTCAAGAACATTTAAAAAACAACTGTGTTTTTGTGTCATTCATCAGAAAGATCCAATTAAAGTCTAGTACCAGACATTAAAAGTAAATTAAATTATGGGCTTAAAAGAGCCACTATTTTTAGAACTGTATATTATCTGTCAATGATCTTAGCAAATCCCTGCTGTGGCTAATGTAACAATCTGATAGCTTTCTTTGATAACTCTCTGGTCTCAAATTCACATTTAGATGAGAAGAATCAACATGTGGATTGAGTTAAGTGTAGTTTGGCAGCATACACTTGTTACTTTTGTTTGCAGCATCTTATGTCAATTAAATGTTCTTTTTTTAAAAAAAAAATTCCTACATTACAATAGACCTAACCATAACAGATACACAGACATTTGAGTTAACTGATGTCAATGCAGAGGAAGGATCCTGATTATGTACCAATATCAAATCTAAACCATTTTTGGAAACTCATTATTTGGTAAATATTGGTATTGTAGTGAACAGAAACAGTAAACATTGATCAGTATTCTACTGAGAAATTTAAAAAAATACTTTTTCAACCAACAAAAATGCCAACCATTCTTCAATGTAAACTGACTCACAACTAAAATACCTCTATAAGTGGGCTTGTAAAATGTGCTTTATTTGTTTCAAGAAAGAAGAAAACATACTGATCCGCAAAAAGAGCAATACAAATTCTGCTGAAGGGCACTAGAAAAGGTACAACCATCTCCAGTTCAGTTATTAAAGGCAGACTTCATGATGTGGTGCATTCATGACACGATACTGCAAGCAGGGCACCATCATATTTTTAATGTGGCTTGAAGAAATGAGTTACCAGCAGATAAACAAGTTGCTTTGATAATATATGAAACCAAATCTGTGTTTAAGGAGCAAAAAGGATAGATGTGAAGTATCTTCTTATATTTCAAGACATACTCATGGTCTTTCAACAAAGATATACTTAAAATGTTTTCCTAGCTGGAGGAGGCAGATATGTTTAGGACAAAAATAAATTTTAAAAAATTGGGGGGGGGGGGACTAAAAAAAGCGCTCATGAGTTCATATAAAACAAAAATGCAGTGAGATTACAGCAATTATGTAGTATAAGATTTAAGACCCGTTAAAAGCCCCTTTCATTCCCCTTGAATTTATTTACTGATATTTTAAGGGAAACTGTTCAGAAGATCTTTCCCAATGTTATTTTGCTCTGTAAAGAAAAGCCCTTACCTTCCACTTAAAGATGAAAAGTATGGCACCACGTGTATCCCCAGTGGGCCACCTTCCCCAGAAATCTCCACTGTTTTTGTCAAGTTGCTAAGAAAGAAGAGGGAGAAGACATAACATGATTACTTTCAGGAGAGACCTAGACAGAAACAGTGAAATGTTTTTAAGCTCTCACAAGATAAGCTTGCCTCAGGACCTACCACCATTTTCTTGCGGTCCTTGCAGAACATCTACTTCAGTTTCCATGAATATCTCACAATTAGCCTTCCAAAGCATGCTGCAGTATTCCCTGTCCTTTATGAAGTCCCTAACTGTATCACAAGGGTTATATAAATCCTCTTCAGAAGCTATTCTGGTTGTCACTGAGCTGAACCTGAAGATGCCGTCTGGTCCAGGGAAGTCACAAGCCAGAGACAAAGCAACATAATAGATATGCAGAGGCTTGCCAGATGGATGGGAGTTGGGAGTAGATGGATGGGAGTACCTGTACCCAGATTCACATTCTGTTGAGCTTGGTTTCACCCTTATTGGAGCATTCCTCTGTCAGGGCCCATAACAGGTGTTATATATCCTGGGGCTATGGGCATATTCAAAGGGGAGTGCCTAACCACAACAAACAATGTCTATGCTGACTTTGTTCAGCAATTCACAACCAAAAATGATGACATTTGCATAATGCCACCAGAAAATAAGAACAGGATTTTGGCCAGTATATTTTGGAAAGTTCTATAAAAACATTTTATCTCTGCTTCTTCATATTTTCTTTTTTTTAATCTTTTCTTTCTTTTTTCTTTCTTTCTTTTTGGGTGGAAAGATATACACAAGGAAAAAATAACAAATGTTTAGTTCTCAGTATTCATGTTGCATGAATTTTGAAAAGATATCAAAGGAGAAGAGAAGAATAATGTATCTTCTCTCCTTTTGTTCTTCTGCTTTTTCGGGTGAAGAATGACTGGATACTTCTTCCAACCCCTGGCAGCCTAAGAATTGGCCAAAATCTGTATCAGCTATATAAATGATAAAAGGAAGCCTAATAAACATGAGAAACCGAACCCAGATGGTACTGTCACGCAGTTGGGAGTAATTTCATAATGCCAAATTTTTCCCCAAATGAGCCAAAGCTGGGCTGGTTTTGAGGCAGACTTCATGGCACGTCTCTTCACTCACAAACAGCAAACATGTGGACTACATTGGGCTGGGACTGGTCTTGGCCAAACAAAATTACACACAGCTGAATGCCTATTTGCTTCATCCAAGGCAGACAAATACAATGGTTTTTTAAAGAAGTTTTCTTTTCTTTCATTTAAGGAATTTATTTATACCAGACTGTAGTGATATGTTGCAACTTGTCCTCTGAATGTCTTTGTTTGCTTTAGCAACAGCACGTATCTACCTATGGCTCGAAGTGTCCACTTGACTGGAGATTGTGATAAATTCCTAATCCTGCTAGATCAGTGGTCTGACTCAAAAATTGCTGAAGACTTCATAATCCATGGTTTCTAAATCCATAAATGAGTGTTGATGCCTAACCAACCTTCCATTTAGCCATCATTTTCTCCTCCTCTTTTGTGCCAGTGTCCACCATTACATCCAATCCAGAGAACACCAGCTTTACCTCAGTCAAGTAACTAAGAAGAGGTCTGAACAGGATCTTGGTTTATCTTCCCAGTTTGGTGACCCACACTTAGGCAGATATTATTGCAATTGTCTTGGGTCTAAGGCCAGCAAATGACAAACAGGGGGGAGGATCAGGCTGAGGGAGAAGCAGTTGGTCACCAAATTCATTCTTGTCTTGATAAATTATGGCTTATGATGTCTTGAGTAAAAATGTTCAGAATGAGCCACTGTGTCTATTTTACCTTTCAGAGAGATTAAAAGTAAGACTTTTTAAAACTCTGTTGTAAGGGCAAATTGATAAAGCTGCTATTCTTCACATCAAACATTCAGAACCAGAGACCTCAAATGTTTCACTTATCCAAACACTGTGTATTTTGGATTTCTATTTCTTCCAATCAGAAATCTGCAAGTATCACTTTCAGATATTTTATTTAATACAGAAATAATTAGATACTTTTCTGTCATATTTTTAAATTATACTAGTTTACTTTTACATCAGTGAAGTGAACTAGGTAGGAAAAACATCCAGAAACATTTAGTAATGCCCCTTTCTAAGCAGTCACCCAGGATGATAAGAATAACCTATTTTTACCTGTGGCATATGGTAGTATATCTGTCCATATCTGCACATTTTATGATACATCAACAATTCTAAATCTGCCTGGACATGGCATTCTGGCTTTCTTCATACTTATTCAGAAGCAGAAGATAAAATAACAACGTTACTGAATAAAGAAAAAATCATAACTAATATTGGTTCCTGTTACAACTTTGATGAAAAATATATGGTTTCCACTGGGAGAAGAAAATCCAGACAAAAACATTGGAAGTAGTTCTGGGAAAGGTGATTGAGCAAACAATGACTGTAACCTTACAAAATGTATGTCCACACAGAACCCTTCTGTACTTGATCTAATATGCGTATCTGAATACACTAAGTAAAAAGAAGACTGCTGCTTCTGCACAGATGCCTTCCCAGAATGCATTTTCAGACACATGAAACCTCTGAATCCACCATTTTTACACCTTCTATGTAAGGTACATTCATAGACTGCTGAACAGCTCAGTGGTTTAGGCATATGGCTGTGGAGACAGAGGTTGGGAGTTCGATTCTCCTCTGTGCCTCCTTGACAGGGGCTGGACTTCATGACCTATTATTATTATTACAATTACCTACAACAATCTCTTTTCACGAAACACTGTACCTTTACCCAAAGCATATACTAACCACGGACAACAGAAATAGCTTTTAAGAATGTTGCAGTATTATCAAACTATTGTCTTTTTTTCTTTGGTGGAAAGAATTAATAAGCATGAATGAGGTGGCATAAAAAGATACACAGTGTAACAGGAGGGAAGAAAAATTATAACTCGTGCAAACACTGCCTCCAGATGTGGGCTTCCAAGCCAAAGCCAAGCGGAGATCAATCGTGGTACTCATGAGCTGCTAACATGGGAGCACCAGGTGCATCAGCTCTACCACCCACTTTGAGAAACCAAATTTGTCAGCAACAACTAGACCTTAATATACTGTGGCTAAAAGTGCTCTTTATGGTTTTCTAAAAAGGAACGAAAACAGGTAGCAGCTGATACATTTCCTATCCTGTACCTGGTGATGATGAGATGCAATCAGAGGAATTTATTAGCAATAGTTGACATGGTATGAGGCAGCACAGGGGAGTCAATACAAGGTAATCAGGAAATTGAGTCAATCAACACAAAGCATCATCTACTGATTGAATCCACAACACTGCAGGAAATTAAACAGGCAAGAAAACAGGAAGCAAAGCTGTTGTGGTCAAGTGTACAAAAATAGTTGACTGTCCAGATAAGCACCAGGCTTCACACTGAGGCTGAAGTAAAGCTTCAGACTTTAGAAACATCTCATACATATCCAAGACTTGCATAAAACTGGCAATCCTAATATCTAGGCCCTTCAGGCCTGTTATTCCAACTTCTTTATAGTGAGCAACTACAGAGACTGCAACACAGTGCTATAACCAAATATATGGCATGAGCAGAAATGTATTTCATCTTCACCTTTAGGTGCTATTTAGACTAACAGCAAAACAGGGTACAAGGAAGGACTAGCTCTGTTGAATATCCACTGGTATTGACTAAAGACCAAGATCAGCTGCTGCTGAAGATGCTAAACACTGTCACTAAGACTAGGAAAGGCACTCCAAAATAACAAGAATTTTAAAACAGAGTTAACCAGCCTGCTAAAATGAAATCTCAAATTACTCTCAGAAGGGAAATCCAATGTTGATTCAGCCTCTGAAATCAAAGGAAACCCTGTCTTCAACTTCCATTGGGAAAAATATGCCAGTCTCCTACAGCAAAACCAGTGAAGCTTCTTGTGGCACTTTAAAGACTAAGTTTCATTTGGCACAAGCTTTTGTGACCAACAACCCATTTCTTCAGAAGCATGAAGTAACGCAAGACCCTTCCCTTTCCCCCCTATCTTCAAAACTCTTCACTAGGCAGGATGTTGTGCTTTGTTTTTGGACTGTTCCTCAAGACCACAGTTCATAACATTCTTGGGCTGAACACAGAATGGGGTTTTCAGACAAAATTGAGTCCAGCTTCTATGGCACAAGGAGGCTGTAAGATGCATTCAAGGTTGTTGGGGCAAAAAAAGGAAGAACAGATATCCTCTACTTTTGACTCAGCTTTGTATTAAAGCTACAGCAAGTAATGGAATCTCTAAGTGGCAGTATCTTTAAATAATTAGAAAGCTATATATTTTTCAGTTATTAAAATCATGGACTTTTAGTTCTATTGCGCTCAAAACATATGCATGCTCGCTGCAGGTAGGAGGTTTGTAATACTGTTTTACCTCAGCTTTCCATATTGCCAGCACTAAGACAGATGGGAAGGGAACATGAACTAAATGTGCTGATGAAGAAAATGAGCGTTGTATTACTATACTTATGTTTTATTCATGTAATAAGTGTATTTAAAACAAATAGTTCCAGAACTGGCCTAATGCTACCCCAAGAGAAACAATATAAAATACAGGATTAGTAAAGATGTGATGGAACACTTCATGAATAGCCCGTGCATGACATTCCAAGTAATTAAGTGTTAATAAACTGAGTATCTACTTTCTAATGGCCTAGGTTTAATTTTTCATTAACAAGGCTATTTTTGCTATGGGAAAACATGTTTAAAAATGTGGCTCGCAAAAACTGCATTTCTGCTCCCATATGTTGTGCTATGGGGTGAAATTTCATGGCTGGTGATACATTCCTAAGCTACAGCATAATACTGTTATTTTTAACCTCTTTCAATTAAAGAGGTTCTGGGCAGGAAAAGAAAGGCAAGAAGGTGGGGGGGGGAGAGTACCTTAAGTCATTAGCTATTACTGAACACATTAACTATTCTAAGTAGCTTTGTACGGTTTTATCAAGCTTCCTTTTAAAGCAAGCCTCTTATTCTTGGATTTGCTTATTGCTAAGAAACTATGTCTTCCCCTCTAGAAACATTTTAAAAACAACAACACTTCTCTTCCTCAGTCTTCTCTCGCATGGTTCTAGAAGCAAGGAAATACTTTCATTATGGACAGTTCTCCATTTCTCTTTTTAAAATAAACTTGAAAAATAAGTTATTTAATCTTGTGACATCTAATTGCTACATCAAATAATTTGAACAATGCAAACACATGAAAGCATGTGGGATAATGTAGCATGCGTATATTGAGAGGATGTATTAAACCTTTGTGAGTCTTAATAGACTAACAATCGGGGTGGGGTGGGGAAATCAACTTTGATTTAAAGCTTCCAAGTATTAAATGCAACTCCACGCAATTAGCAGGCACCTGAAGTTTTCAATATTACTATTGAAGTTTTTTTTTAAAACTCGACAGAATGAAAAATTATCAACAGTGTTAAAGAGAAGGCTTGTTTTGCCCCACAACTGCCATCCTAAGCAAGACTAGATATCAGATATACAAATAAGGCACCTTCCCCCAGAGTGTTCATATGTGGCAAGCCATTACATGTTTAGGAACTGCACTTCTTCCTGTCATTTGGGGATCTCGCCACTGAGATCTTTGGATTCAAGAATGCCAGACTGGATAGTACAAACACAGCATAATTGAAGGTGGCAGCTGTGCAGAGAGGTTACTGCAAACATCACCCTGTATTTTCCACTGATCGCTAATATTACTTCCTTTACAGTTAAAAGCCATCAATTGGTCAGGGATCACCACATCTTAACCCACCGCCCACTAAAATTAAGGGTCTCATTTGGACCAAGTTATTCTTAATTTAGCTTAGCTGAAGCAGAAGATACAGAAGGAAAGCATGGTAAAGATAAAAATCTCTTACCAATAAGCAGTGATAGATCAGTAAGGTTACATACGGATGAAATTTTATTTGATCAAGGGAGCAAGGCCATAGGCATCCCTGAACACAGTGGGCAGATGCCAGTGTTTTATACTGGGTGAATTGTTGTGCTTAGACCACGGAAGTCTGGGTTCAAATCTTCACTCAGTCATGAAGCTCAATAGGTGACATTGGGCCATTTCCTCCCTCAACCTGACCTGGTTCCAAGGGTTATTACGAAAACATAATGCAATGCATACCTAAGCTTCTTGGGAAAATAGGTGCAATTATTCTTTCAGCCATCATTAGTGGAGGCTGAACCTCCTATTATCAGAAAGGGACAGTTTAGGACTCCTAACCAAACTGTGTCCCTGAAAGCAGCCCCCTGCTGAAATCAAGAGCTGCGCCCAATAATATCATTCACCTGACTTTTGAACACACGGAAGGGGCAGATTTTGCCACCATCATATCAGTGTTCAAAAGCTGCATTCTGGGTTGTGATAACCAAGTTCTCCAGTGTTCAACCCTTCTTTTTCTAGACACAGAGGTTCGTGAGGTGCCATCCCCCTCAATTTCCAGAAAATTAGTAAAAACAGAATTATTTAAAGCTACCTTTTATTACTGCTTTTAACCACTGATCTGAGATGTCCAAATTTGTTTTAAATTGTTTGATTCTATTCAAAGGTAAGTTTTTAAGCTAGTGGCACTGTTTTATTTATTTTATGGTATTTAATGTATGGTTTATTTTAAAGATTTGTCGTGTTGTGAACTGCTCAGATAGTATTTGCGCTCTGGGGTGGTACACAAGTTGAAATAATAAATAAATGGAGGGAAAGACAAATGAATTCTTATCCTATTCTGATAACATCTTAGCTTATTTCCCGCTGCAGACATTTAGGTACCACAGGAAAACACCAATCTAGACCAAAGGAAACCTTTTGCCTCTCACTCAAATTCACATAGAGCTGGCTGTTCTGTTTTGTTATGTGCTGTCAACTCTTTTCTGAATTATGGCAACCTATGGATTAATGACTTCCAAAAATCCTGTTATTAACATATCTGCTCAGGTACTGCAGACTATGGCTTCCTTTAGTTAGTCCATCAGTCTCAAACCATGGACTCTGTTTTTTTATATATTAACAGTTCTTGGTCTTCTCACAGTCTATTCCTGCTCTTGTTTTTGCAGAGAGGATAGAGCTTCTCCATCTTCTACTTCTCATCATGTAGTGTAATTCATTTATATATTGGCCACCCAGGGATGTCTGTATGTACTATTGTCTACTTGGTTGCCTCCATCATATCTTTGTAATGAACAAAATCTTTGCTTCACAGAACTCTATGAGCTTCTGTTCTGCTTTATTTCTTACTCCCAGGCCAACATTGTTCTCCAACATTGTTTCATTCTACTTTATTTCTTGTTTTGCATTCCAGACACCCATGATCATTAGCACATTTTGTTTTGGCGCATGCTGATATCTGTGCCACAGGGAACCATATCATAGTAACAGTGCAAAATCTTCCCAGTATCCATGGCATGGGAGGGAAGGACAAAGAAAAGTATGCTAGCTGATATGTTAAGGTCCAACAAAAATGTTCATTCTGATTTCAGAGCTGCCTTACTTCTTAAAAAACTGGTTTATGTTAAAAAGCTTGTAACCAATAAAATAAAATAAAATAAAAATAAAAATCAGTTTTGCAATCCTATTACTAAATGTCCTACTAATTACTCTCCAGACTGACTCAACCTATTGTCCCTTGATGCTCCTTTCATTTTTACTCTCTCAGAATACTAGTAAAGTGGCACCCTGCTCTTCCCCAACCATATATGCATACAGACTTAAATCCCCCTTGAAAGCCTGCTATTAGTTACTGCTTTTTTCAAAACAGACTGAAAACAAAAGAAGCGACTGTGTATTTTCCTAAACTCAATAGACCTTAACATCACCAAGCCGCTGATTGGGATTTGAGTGTGCCAATTCTTGCCAATTTTCAATCCTTACGTTAAGTATGACTGTGGAATTAGATGTAACATGTAAAATCCTTGATGAGATTTTACAGAACTTTGGTTATAAGTCATAGCTAACCACACAGAAGGTCTGTCAACTGAACTAGAGTCAAGTTATTGAGGTCAACCTCTTTCCTTCTCTCCAATCACCAAGCTATTCCTTCCAGAAAAAAAATATTCTGTCCCTACGTTCTACTAGATGCAGAGGCAGGAAAAAAATAATCATTTTTATCTCTCACCTTCTCCCCATTCTATCCCATGAATATCAGCAAGTTAGAGGATGGAATATGTTAATTATCTCCTCCAGGTTATATGGTACCGGTACCAGTACCATCCATTCTATGCCGTACAATGCCCCTTCAGCAAAGAAGAGATGTTGGAAGATCTGATCATCGACTTCTCATATCATGTCACGTTGGGCCCCCAGTTAGATGGCAATTGAGAAGTTCCAAAGCAAGCTTGTAATCCACGTAATACTAATATTTCTCAGTGTGTCACCATGTCTCTTAAACAAACTGCTTTCAGAGAAGGGGAATATCTCTGATCTATAACAGGCATGATGTACACATGGACACACTTCTAGGAATACATGAATTTATTTGAAGTATAGAAATGATGAGGAACAATATAACTGGAAGGAAGACATAAATATATTCATACCTGAAAATGGCTTTTGTTTTCTGAGATGCCAGCACTTCATTGTGTGCACCAAGATCCCATTCTTCTGATGAGGAGTGTGTTGAACACTAAAGGGATTTAAAAATGTGAATTTTAAAGTGCAATATAACAATGTGGATGAAGAATCTGTGTTCTGAAGAAAAAGAAAATACTCAGCAACTCCAGTCATAATAGGGTTGACAAAGTCCTCCATATAAAACTTCAAGAAGATGGTACTTGACACTGATGTCTTGAGATATGACTTGATGGCACCATATCTAATCCATTTTATAAGGAATATAGTAGATAGAGGGACAAGTAACACTTTTTTGACCTTTTACATTTTACTGAGTATGTACACAAACTATGTGTAAATGAAAAATGCTTCTTTTCATGCAAGAGAAAAAAATTATCCACTGCCCCCAACTATGAAGGACAAGAAAAAACACAGGGCAAGGTTGAAATCCGTTTTAGGCAAACTCAGAAGCTATGTGTAGTGGTTCAGCTCAAGGACAAGATTATTGGTTGCTTGGTTTAAATGGTTTAAAATCTATAGCTAGATTGAACTTTCACGAAAGACATCTGGTAACATTTTATTTAAGCAGTAGTGAAGAAGTACCATCTGGTGAAGAAAGAGACTTTGACTAAGCTGAAATCTATTTTACTGTTATTGTACTATGTGTGAATATATATATGATGACAAAGTGAAGAAGACTAAAAGAACAGAGATTCTAATTCAGGTTTTCCCAAAATGAAACAAGCCCTGCACTAGTGGGCATGTTTGCACAATAGATTTGCATTTTGTTCTCTCTCTTTCTGTGGAAGCTGCCTTTGCTTTGCTGGAAAATAAACAAACCACAGTGGCAGCTACATCCATATTTGCTCAACATTTTGAACAAACCATGGAACAAAGTTCTGTTATTAACAAACAGCTATTCCCATCTGAGTAGCATGGAAGTGGATGCTGTCCATCCATGGTAAGGCATGATTCCCACAGATCCATAGCTTCCAGTGTCAAGTGAATTTGTATTATAAATATAGCTGATGTCAACAGAAGCACTATATTGTTTTTCCAGCTTACCCACCCACCCACACACACATCAGTACAAATTAAAAGGTTGTCATTTTCTGTTATGAGGGAGGTAAAATGCTTCCCTTGAATGATTTATCTGTAGTGAGTGCAATGCTGTGCTACCAGCTGGCCTGGGTTAGATGCTGACTCTAACACTTGGTCAATCTGGCCATTTCTGACAAGGCTGCATTGAGGGAGGGGTTTTTGAAGCACATCCCTTTCCTCAAACAGCCTCACACCAGACATTTTGGTAGCTTGATATACTGAGCTGCAACTTCTTCATTCGTCCTATTTTCCTTGTTGTCTCTACCTGCTCTTCTACCTTCAGCTGTCTCCCAAAGTGCAGAAATTAAAATGTAAGCTGCTTGAGGAAAGACCCTTGCCTATTCGATATTTACTTTAATTTTTATTTTACCCTGCAAACCATTTCACTGAATATTCTGTTATAGTGCTGCAAGAGAATGCTTTTGTATTCCAGCTGTAGGTATATATTTTTGGATCCAGCAGAAATGACCTTTTATGTCTTTGTTATGAATTTCTTCTATTTAATATTTACACTACTGCCATGAGGGTCAGAGAAGTGTACAGTACATGGAAACCAATACATCACCTGCTGACAAGTGTCTTATCTGTTTGGCAAAATTTCTTCCTCACTGAAGGAAAACACAAATTTAAGCTTAATGAAAAAGAGTTACATTATTACTTCTGTGGTATCTTCATAATAGCATGGTCCTTTCAGACCTCGTGGCTCTGTAGTTATTTAAGTAATTACATAATTTCCTATTTTGACGAGTGACATATTATACCTCCCCTAAGATCTTGTCAGTAGTGGATGCATAAGGAGAAATGGCCTTACACGTGTCATACTTTTGATACCTCTTCCTTCCAGATCATGTCATTCTGAAGGTTAAATAATATATATATTTAGAAGGGGGTGTTCTAAAAATATTTTAATAAATAAATAATAAAAACTATAGACATAAATATTTGCACTCTTTTGGAATGCTTATAAATTCAGTCTTACGTTTACTGGAAATATGTTTTGCCTAAGGTGGTAACTGTCTTTTTTACAAGAGCAGGAAAAATACAACTTAACAAGTAATTTTCAGAACAATTATTTTCACAGCATGATTAATGTACATGAGCTGCTCACAACAATTCCAGCAAGTTACTAGATTGCCCACATCTACACTAGTTTTGTTTTATCTTCAGGGGAAAAAAAATCAAAGGCAGGCTTGACCTTTCCTATGTAAGCTCTAAAAAGATTTGTAGCAGAAACAGTTCCTCTTTCAAATTCTATCACTGTTTCAGCAAATCATCTGAAAACTTGTCCTGCTTACCTTTCTTGATCTGTATGACATAGCAAATAGAAAAGCGTTTATGAAGAACCTCCTGTAACCTTCCTGTGGTACCTGCCCAAATGCAATCCTTGATTTATTTTTATTTTTTTAGGAGTGCTACCTTTTCAGTGGGCAGGATTAATTCTGCCAAAGGCATTACTTTTGCTCACCCAAGAGGATATGGAACTGGACAAGCCAGAATTGCACACTAAGGCAGAAATTTCCATCCAAATTGACACAAATGCTACATTCTCATGAGTTCAAATGGTTTTAATTGTATCTTAGAACCTGACCTTAAATATCTACACTGGCAAGGTCTCCGATCTCATTCTCTTCTACTGTACAACCACAGTGACTGTCCTCCTTTTTTTTTTTTTTTTTTTTTGGTGAGGCATATATTTACTTGTGCAGCAAATCCTAGGATCAAGTTAACAGACAATCTCTATTAAAATGCTCCAGTTCAATTTAATTCTTACTTACTTTATGTATCCATTGTATTTGTATCCCATCTTTCTTGCAAAAATAGATGACAGTGAAGGCAGTCTAGAACTAAGTCTCACTGAACTCAATGAGGCTGACTTCTGAGCAGATAGACATAGGGTTGTATTCTTGGGTATTTTACCAACTTCTTCCAGCATCAATGATTTTGAAACACTGATTTGCTACATCGATAAGAACTGGAACCAGATTTATTTAATCTGTGTCAACCTGCTTCTTCCAGTATCAAACTGAAACAGCAAGTTCTCAACAAAAGGGGAAAGGTGGTAATCAAGAGTCTTATCTTTCCCTCACCACAGTTCTCTCTAATTCTAAACCTGGATGGTTTAATGAATATCACTTTGGAAGCAAAACGAAGACACCAGAAATCAAAGGTTCTGGTTTCTGTATTCTCAGGGACTCTTCAGAAAGGTTACAGTACATGGAAACACATTAGTCTGTAAACAATGAATATTGAAAATATCTTTAATTTTTTTTTAAAAAATTGTATTATAAGGATCGATACACAGTGATTTCCAGGACCTATGGCATGTTGTACACAATATTTAAATTCTGAGGATGTTAGTTATGTGAGAGAGGTGGGGAAAAAGAAGATAGTGCAGAAGGAATTAGTTTGTTTGACCACTTAATAATTTAGTGTAACTTGGAAACGGTGTGTGTCAAATGATCAGATGTCAAAGAAACGCCTCCTTCTGCACTGCACAAGGCGGATGTCCTTGTTGTTGTTAGATGCTGTCAAGTCAGAAATGATTTACAAAGACCTTCACGGGGCTTTCAAGGTAAGGGAGAGATTTAAGGAGTGGTTTTACCACTTCCACTCCTCCAGTGCATTGTCATGGCTGAGCAGGGATTCAAACCCTTGCCTCCAGAATCCTAGTCTATCACTCTGTCCACTATACCACACCAAGTATCTGTATATATTTCACCACACTGGGTACAAAATGTCCTGGTCAGGTACAAAACAGATGAGGTTTTTCCCCTCCGAGTCTTTAGAACCCTGCACACAAAGCATTGCTATGAAGCAATAAAGTGCTTAGAATTGCAACTGACAAACAGCCCTATACACATACCCTTCAGCTATAAACAGAAAATCAAGAGAAGGTTTGAGGAGGGTGGGAAAGAAAAGAGTTCCTATCTTCCCTTCACTAAAACCTTCTCACTGAGAGCATGAACCATAACTACCCTCAATCCTGCCCTCACTGGCAGGAGCCCCAACAGAAGATCAGGTATAGAGATTTTGTTACAGGAGGCCCCCACTCCTTTTACTGTGGTTATGTAGCAATGGGGGGGAGGGGAACTGCCCTGTATTTGATCACACAAGCAAATCTTCACTTGAATTTAGATAACCAAATAATAAACTGACCTTCAATCTTGAACACACACAAATACACACACACACACATTTTGTTCAAAACTGTTTAAACTCAGATTAAACTTCAGAACATATGCAAAGGATTTATATAACATGTACTAATTCTTCCACCATAGATTTAGGCCCATGACCTTTCAGTCCAAATGTGAGATTTTGAGAAAGTAATCTACTACAGCACAAAAGCACTCAAAAAAAATTTTTCACAGCAAAGTACTGATTTTGGATGTTTCAAAGGCATCAAAAGAAACAAACTTGCCACCATACAATTTTCTCATCTGTGATCAGCAGACAAAATAATGCAAAAGCAGTGAAGCTTTGACTTTGCAAAACAATGAATATAACATGCTAAATTATGTGAGAAAAGGGAAAGCCATTAAGTCACATATATCACAGAACAGCAATAATATTTTTACTTTAAGTCTATTTAGGTAATTGAAAGAAAGTGCTGTGAAAAACAAGTCCTTCAATTTCATGCAAGGAAGGAATGCTAGAAGCAACATTTTACAGTAATGAGATTATACTTGAGACCAATATACCTGGACAGTTGTATATAAACCAAAAATCTGGATTTTTATATTCCATTATTCAGTCCTCCCCACCAGCCCCAGCCCCAGCTATTAAACCATCTCATGAGAGCATAAATTTAAAGAAGGGCTCTCTATGCCACCCTGTGCATGACTAGCTCAAAAACATTATTTTATAAAAATGTTTGTTTTTATGTGTATGAAATTCCAGGTCTCTAGGGTGAATGTGGATCACAAAGGATCATCAGCAGGTTACAGTTCTTTAACTCCTTATTTGGCAAACAAACCTTTGTTCAAGGAAGTTCAGCAACAGTTCAGATTTTACAATATATCAAACAAATGCTTTTTAAAATGTTTGCTTAAGAAATGTGCTTAAAATTCAAAGACTCAAATGCTGAAGTCTACTTCCCAAAATGCCTCAAATCAAATGGACAGAACTACACCACAATCAAGTTTGTTTCTGTATTTCAGATTAAAAAAGCTTCTGTGAGCCCCCACCCCATCCCTGCATTCTGCTTAGCACTCCTAATTACTGCATTAATTCATAACTGAACATGGGCCAAATATTAGAGATCTCTACTTCACTTTCAGTATTTTGATGGGAAATTACTGTGACTTGATTGGTGTGACAGCTTTGTTTCTTTATTTCACAATACTTGGCATCCTGTAGGAAAAAAAATCTAAATGACTTCTATTGATTCTAAGTGCATCACTGGAACTGGACTCGTTATTATATTGGATAAAAATATGGCAGCTTGAGAGCTAACTGGACAGATCAAGTGATAAAAATCCAGTAGTTGGATAATCAACTAATAAAGACTAGATATCCATCAACAGCCATGCTAATACTATGTTTTTTTAAAAAAGATTAACGGCTTTGGTCTAACATCATGGCTGAGAGAGTACAAATATTTTAGTTCCTTTTTATTATTAGTTGTTAGAACACTAAGACTTATAATTGTTGTTTGTATACAAGAACTTGGAATTTAACTGTCATTGTAAATTTAGGAATGCTGATTTTATTGTTCTATTTTTGCAGCACTGAGCCATGGGCTGTAATATGTTAGAACAAAGATTTAAAATTTGGAGAAGAAAAAAAGAAAGCTGTTTCTGGACACAGTTCTCCAGATTATTTCCGTGCGAGAGTGCAGTGACGTTATTGTGCAGCGCAGCAAATCAACATTTTATAAGGCAATTCTAAAAATGGGGGCAGCCCAAACAAAAAATGTAACTTTAAAACTGGGCTTCACATCAGCACATAATTTAGCACATATGTAGCAGACAGTACACTCTTTCTTTATGTTAAACCTGGGGAATTTTGGAAAATAGGTTTTCAAGTTACGATTTTTTAAAAGTAAAATAGTTTTACTCTCCCTATTCAGAAACAGGCCACCCCAAATGACCATAGATTTAAAACAGATCACATAAATTAGAAATTAGAAACATCAATCTTGCTTATCTTGAAAGAGAATGGTTGGCCCCTCCCACTTTTTTAATTTTGAAAGAATCCAGGTTGCAAGGGCTGAAATATTGATCCACAAAAAAGGCCTATAAAAAGAGGGAAATGGTTGCTTTGTTATAACACTGAAAATGTATAGTACTAGCTTGCCAGCAAGAATATTGCATACATTCATAGGTGAGGGACAAAGATATTTTGTAAGTTAAAGGGCAACTAAAGGTCACAGAAACTGACTAAAAAGACAAGTTTTATTTAAAAAGTAAAAGAAACAGGTTTGCTATAAAGAAAGTAATGGAGTGACAGTCCTCCAGAAAGGGGGAATTTTGCCATGTATCTTCAGGGAATTAACATATAACTTTTTTTAAGGCACCTTGAAAGTATTTATCCTTACATTAGAAAATCATCTAGCAGTTGTGTTTTGTTTTAACACTTTCAGTAAATGTTTTATTCGGATTTCTGAGACCAAACAGTTCCCTCACATACATTTTCAAAGGGAAAATCAGCTCCATGTATGGGGCAATCTGAAGTTTTTACCCTCTCAATCAGGACACAATTAGCTGATTCCTAACTAACTTTTACCTCCTTCCTGGCCAAACAGGCTTATCAGAATACTTGCAGAGATTCTGTGTCTGGTTGTAAAAATGGAGACACAAAAAGAAAAAAAAATATATAAAGAAAAGAACAAATATTCAGAAGCACACTCATTCAAACTATGAAGTTACAGGGTTTTTGTTTGTTTGTTTGTTTGTTTGTTTTGTTTTTTTTTTGCTTTGTGGCTGAGGATGGTCTGCCTCTATGATAGCAAAACCTGGGTCCCTATATCTTTTCATAGTTTCAGATATTCCACCCATCCTGCCCCTATATAATTGTTTTACAATGAAGAGAAACTCTGATGTGTGGTGACTATACGAGTTAATGAGCTCCAAAACACTAACTGTTCCATTCAGATCTTGCAAACCAACACCATCTCATATTAAGTTGTTCTCTCTTCCTACTGCCCCCCCCCCCAAGTAATATTGCCTCTCCCAATAAGTTCTGCTCAGGTTTTACAAACTAGCAGCTGTGGATTCCTTTATTAAGACAACCCACCTCATGTTAGGTCTTCTTCTTTTACCTCTGCTCCAAGACACCACTTTTCCCAGCAATATTGTCTTTTCTGGTCAGTTCCGTATTCTCATTATGTATGTTTGTTAGCATATTTATTTATTTATTTATTTATTTATTTCATTTATACCCCGCCTATCTGGTCAATTATGACCACTCTAGGCGGCTTCCAACACACGCTAAAAACAATAAACAAAAACATACTCATAACATAACATAATTTTCCCAAAGATGGCAAGAAAGAGTGTATTATAGTGAAAAAAAAAAAAGAAAAAATAATAGGAATTAACTGGAAAGGGGGAAGGCCTGCCTGAACATCCATGTTTTCAGTTGTTTCTTGAAAATACCCAGCGAGGGAGCTGCGCGTATCTCCGGAGGTAAGCTGTTCCAGAGGCGAGGAGCCACCGCCGAGAAGGCCCGGCTTCTTGTTTTTTCCTTCCGGGCCTCCCTCGGCGTCAGGCTCCTCAACCTCACCTCCTGACTCGCGCGAGTGACACGGGTAGAGCTGGGTGGGAGTAAGCGTTCCGACAAGTATCGAGGCCCTAAACCGTTTAGGGCTTTAAACGTAAGCATCAAAACTTTGAAGTCAACGCGGAACCGAATGGGCAGCCAATGCAACGCGGCCAGAGTAGGGGAGATATGATGGTGTCTTCTCACTCCACTTAGGAGTCTGGCCGCTGCATTCTGCACCACTTGGAGTTTCCGCGTCAGCCTCAAAGGTAGCCCCACGTAGAGCGCGTTACAGTGGTCTAATCTTGAGATTACGAGCGCATGGACCAAGGTGGTGAGCGCCCCCACATCGAGATAAGGTCGCAGCCGGGCTATCCGCCAGAGGTGAAAAAAGGCGGTGCGGACCACCGATGCCACCTGAGTCTCCATGGAGAGCGCCGGGTCCAGATGGATCCCCAGACTGCGAACCCCACTCTTTGCAGCCAGGGCCACCCCCCCAAACGAGAGGGAGTCGCCCAAGCCGCCAACAGTGGGGGCACCCACCCTCAAGACCTCCGTCTTGTCCGGGTTCAGCCTCAGCCCATTCTCCTGCATCCATTCCAGTACAGTCCCCAGGCAGCGCTGAAGGGACAGGACGGCATCACCTGCAGTTGGTGAAAAGGAGATGTAGAGCTGGGTGTCATCCGCATACTGATGACACGATGCCCCACATCCCCTGATGACCCCACCCAGCGGCCTCATGAAGATATTGAACAGCATTGGGGAGATAATCGACCCCTGTGGAACCCCACAATTGAGACTCCACGGGGCCGAGACACTCTCCCCAAGCTGTACTCTCTGGGGACGGTCCTCCAAGAAGGAACGGAGCCAGGCCAACGCCAAGCCACCAATTCCCAGATCGGAGAGCCTCCCCAGGAGGATACCGTGGTCGACGGTATCAAAGGCCGCCGAGATATCGAGAAGGACTAACAGAGAGATTTTTCCCCTGTCAGCCTCCCTCAATAGGTCATCATACAGGGCGACCAATACCGTCTCTGTTCCGTGGCGCGGCCTGAAGCCCGACTGAAACGGATCCAGGGCATCCGCTTCTTCCAAGAGAGCCTGAAGCTGATCGGCCACCACCCTCTCCACCACTTTGCTCATGAAAGAGACATTGGCGACGGGCCTATAATTGCCAATTTCGTCCGCCGCCAAACTAGGTTTCTTTCTTATGGGCCTAATGAGTGTTTCCTTGAGGGCAGAAGGAAACCTGCCCTCAAGGAAAGACCCATTTATTATTACAGTGGCCCATTCTGTTGTTATCGGCCTGGCTGCTTTGATTAGCCAGGCCGGGCAAGGGTCAAGGGAGGAGGTGGTGGCTCGACAGCGATCAAGGACCCTGGCCACAGCATCGGGCGTAACAGGCTGAAAGGTGTCAAAAATTACCGGGCAAGACGGAGCGCTGGACATCTCTGCTCGACTCACTGAGTTCAAAAAAGGAGAGAGGTCCCGGCGGATGGCCTCCACTTTAGATTTAAAAAAGGCTGCAAACTGGTCAGGTGAGAAACTAGGGGGAGGCCTATCACCCAGACCAGTTCCGGATAGGTCGCGCACTATACGGAATAACTCCGCCTGCTGGTTGGCCGCTTCGCTTATCCGGTTAGCGAAGTAAGTTCGACAAGCAGCCTTTACCTTAGACAGGTAAAGGTTAGTTGCAACCCTGACAGCTATCCAATTATAATCCGTCGGGTTCTTCCTCCACCTACGCTCTAGCCTTCTCCTATGTCGCTTCAGCCCTCGGAGCTCCTGGTTATACCAAGGCGCCGGGCGGGTTCCGCGACGGAGAGGGCGTTTAGGCGCGATCATGTCCACAGCCCTGGCGGCAGCCGTGGACCAGCTGTCAACCAGAGCGTCGACAGGAGCGCTAGCCAGGTCAGCCATAACACCTCTCATGGCATCCTGGAATCCAACCGGATCCAGTAGCCTTCGAGGGCGGACCATAGAAATAGGTCCCTGCTCCCTGCGAGGGGGAAGAGCCACAGAAACATTACATTTTACCAGATGGTGATCTGACCATGACAAAGGGAGCGACACAATGTCGGTCACCACCAAACCACACTCGCTCCAATTAGTGGAAAAGACCAGGTCCAAAGTATGGCCACCCACGTGTGTGGGGACGTTGACATGTTGGGACATGTTCAAGGAAGCCATGGTTTCCAGGAACTCAAGAGCTGGTCCAGTAACCTCTGCCTCCGCGTGCACGTTGAAATCACCCAAGACCAAGAGCCTCGGGGATCCCAACAGTGCCGCGGAAACAAAGTCGGCCAGCTCCGGAAGGGAAGTGGCTGGGTTACAGGGAGCGCGATAACACAGCAAAATCCCAATTCCATCCCTAGTCCCAATCGACACGTGGAGTGCCTCTAGACCTGGCTTCACCACAAAGGAGCGCCTAGTAACCTGTAAGCTGGATTTATAAGCAATGGCTACTCCCCCCCCCCCCCGCCCCTCCAGTCTACCCTGGTGCAGGACGGCATAACCGGGTGGACAGATGAGGGCCAGGGGAGGACCCCCCTCCCCACCGATCCACGTCTCGGTTATGCATGCCAGGTCTGCATCCTCCTCCAGGATAAGATCGTAAATTACCTGGGATTTATTAGACACAGACCTGGCATTCAACAACAACAAGGATAGAGTGGAAGGCTGGCTGGGCTGGCTACCTCGATACTGAGGGTTGGTCACAGTCTCAGAACAATGAACAGCCTTCACGCATCTGTTCATTGATCTTCTAACACGAGTAGGGACTGTGCCAACGCCATATCTCCCACTACCCGTGATCACTGGGATGTTAAAAGGCCCCTCGCTGGGGGGGCAGGCCTTCCAATCCATATCAGGGAGAGGGAAGGGGAAAGAAAACAAAAGAAAAAGAAAGAAAGAGGAAGAAAAAAAAGAGAGAAAAAGAAATCAAATTACAAAGAAATACAAAATTCAAAATACCAAAATTAACAAAAAACAGTGAAAATAAAACAAAACAATATAAATAAACACTATAAGATTAAACCCATAAATAAAATAAAATACAAAATATAAACTATAAAAAGTAAACCCACAATTCCTCCCCCCCATCATTGGTCCTAGTCCATTGCACCCCGGCTGTAGGTCTTTTTCTTGTTCTTCCCAGAAAGTTGTTGGTATTAAATTTAAGTTTTTTAAGTTTGTGGGAGCAGAGGTTATAAGTAAAGCACTCACTCAAGAGCGTGATTAGAAGGAGAGATGGAAATAGGGAGTGAACTAATAGGCAAAATAACACTCCCATAGTCATTCTTCGTGGCGGGAGGACAAGAGAAGAGTCCATGCTGAGTATAGTAGTTAGCAAAACCCCACAGCGAGCCTCTCAGCTCCGAACGGGGCTCCGCAGCAAGTCTCTCGGGTCCAGCTCCTAGTAGAGACCCACGAGGAGCCTCCCAACTCCAAGACTCCAAGACTCCAACAACCTCTTTGGTACTTTTCAGCCCCCCTTACACCGGCTCACCAAGCTTCACGGATGACTCCTCCGAGCTTTTCAGCAAGCCTTTGCAGTCTTTCAGGCAAGTTTTTCCCCCCAGCAAGGTTTCCGAGCCAGCGCGTTCTTCCAAACCTCGCCGTGCTGGGTCACGTCTTTCGAACCTCCCAGCGCCTTATGAAGCCTTACGGGGTCGGTTCTTCTAGACCCTGAAGCGCGGAGTTCCTTCAAGCCTCGCGACCCAGGCTCCAGGCGAACTTCGGAAACCTCGTCTCTTCACACCAGCCACACCAAACAACTTCTCCTTCCGTTCACCACTCCACCACAAAAATCAACAGCCCGTTTCCAGACGGACCAGACAGACCAAAAGAGTATTTACTGGGTGAGGGAGAGCAATTCAGGGGTAGAATAAAGAAAACAAAGTAAAAAAGAACAAAGGAAAAAAGAAAAGAAAAAGAAAACAGACCAAAGCGGCGGAGAGAACGCTCCCGACCTGCTACCGGTCCGCCATCTCTTTTTTTGATGATAGCATAGCTTCAATTTACTCATTTTTGCTCTTGCAATTCAGACTTGACTTGAGTGAGCATCCACTTATGGTGGTCTGCAATCGAAAAAAGTGCCCTAACAATTGCTTTGTGTTTGGGTGAGAACTGATGAAAAAAGGAGTCAGCTTCTGGGATTTCCCCCTGCATGATATCTCTTTATAAATAGTAGTGAGCACAAGAGGATATCCTGTAGATTATCTTGATTGCTGACACTGGTGTCTTCAATATTCAGCCTACCCTTTGCTATGCAAGGTTTATAATCAAGAAGAAACAGTGGAGAATTGAACTCCCAACTTCTGGCTCTGCAGCCAAATGCTTAAACTACTGAGCTATCCACCAGTTGCTGCTGCTGGTGCTATTAGTGACAGCAGCGGCAGCAGGAACAACAATGTGAAGTTGCCTATAGAGCCAAACATAAATAGTTCGCAATGCCAACAACTTAAACCTAGTTTAATACAGCAGTTATGTTATATATGTAATGAAGTTCCAGACTAGTGAGACTGACTTTTGTAAAAGAAAATATGCATGATTATTCTTTACTTTTTGATGCCTAATTGGTATTGCTTGAAAAAACACTTCCTCTATTAGCAAGTAAAACTAAATTTGAATGTCACCACCTTGCCAAAACCACTTTATATAAGAAAATAATTGTGGCTGAAATGTCAAGATTAATTAGTGAAGTCCTGTTTCATCTAGAAAGCAACAATGATATGAATTAATCTAATTTTCATAGAATCATAGAATAATGGAGTTGGAAGGGGCCTATAAGGCCATCGTGTCCAACCCCCTGCTCAATCAACTTTAAATTATCTCATATGAACAAATAAAACAGAAAATAACATGTAAATAAATTATTTTTGCCCATAAGGGATTTCAAGGTGGGAGGCCATTATTAAATGTGGCAATGATACACAATTTTTTAAAAAGCAATGTCTTCTCATGACCAAATCAGATGATTTAAAGTGCAATTTATGTACTGCAGGTCTTCTTGGTACAAAAAATATTAGAAATATAATTACTTGTGTTAGGTTGAGTTACGGAAGTATTTTTTTAAAATCAAGAAGATATAGAAAACAGTAACTGTAGGATTTTATATCCCTATTTTCATATCAAAAACTTAGGAGCACTTATATTTTTTAATAAATATCAACACAAATAAGAAAACATTTGGAAGGACAAGTTGTTTACCTGTAACTGTAATTCATTGAGCGGCCAATCTATGAATTCATACACATGGATTTTGGTGCCTGCTCTGAAATCTTCTTTGCAAAATTTCAAAGCTTTAAGCCAGAAGTCTTCACTCTGTGCTCCTGCCCAACCACTCTTTAACAGTATGCCCTCAGTTCTCCTCCATTTGCTGATCAAATTACATAAGATGAGCATGACAGACAGAGGGGAGGAGAGTACAATGTATGAATCTACAGATAATCATGTGGAGAACTACAATTACAGGTAAGCAACTTGTCCCTCCTCTTTGTGGTCTCTGTGAATCACACATATGGGTGACTAGTTAGCTCACTCACTAGTTGGAGGCATGTCATGCCAACAAGAAAGAAAGGACAGCATGTCCAAAACGTGCATCCTGACAAGCATGAACATCCATTCTGTCGTGCTCTACGAATATCAGTGGCTGCGACCAGGTTGCTGCCGAGCAGACATCTTGTAGCTCTACTCCCCTCTTTAAAAAGGCTGCACAGCTCTGGTGGAATGGGTCCGCAGTGCCTCAAGCAATGGAATTCGAGCCATTTTTTAAGTAAGCTTTACAGTTCCAATGACTCACTTGGTCAACCTCTGAGATGAAACTGGGTTACCCTTTCGCAACCTCTGGAAGCACACAAAAAGCTCTGCAGTTCTTCTGAAGTCTTTAGTGCAGATGATATAAAAGGCAAGATAGTATTTTGCCTTTTATATCATCTGCACTAAAAACATTCATGTAGCAAGATAGCTACATGAATGGGTACTGTCTCAGATAATTTTTGCTGACATATTAGACCATTAGCGCCAACCATAGATGAACATTTTCACTACACATCAGAGTCACAAATGCATGACTTAACCATTCATGGGCAGGATGGGGCCACAAATCCAAAGGTGATGCTTTCAGCATTCACTGCGCAAGAGGCCTCATCTACATGCTCTCTCCATTCTCCCTCCTACACTAAACACTCATGAAAATCAGATAAGACAACACTGATGCAATTCTCATGGCTCCATCATGGCCCCACCAACCTTGGCTCACCACTCTGCTGTCAATGCCAAGAGAAACAGTGAGAGTGCCTCGGATACCAAACCTTCTGACATGCCAGAAGGGACAGGTCTGGCATCCAGACATAGCCATAATCATTCTACCAGTGTGTGTGGTCCACCCCAAATAGGAGCAATACTCTCAGCATCTAGACAACTTTCCAGAAAAAGAGTCTTAAGATTATAAATAGGACAAATTCATGCTTACTAACACTATTGATGGGCTGAAAATTCCTGAAACACTGGAAAAGGCTATGCATCTTCTGCTGTATTTCAGACAAAATTAGGGTTTCCCATTCATTATTGTGAGTCCATATTCCAGTTGTAATATCTCATCAACCTCAAGGACATCACTTTGCAGGATTATTCATAAATTCCAGAGTGAATAGATTTTTAAAAGGTCTTGCTAACACCTATCAAGACATTAATAAGCCACTTTCACTTTGGTCATTAATGGCGGTCTTCTTACAGCTAATGAAACCTCCGTTTGAGCTTATGATGACAGCTGTCTATTGACATTCAAGACTCTTTTCTTAGTGGCTATCACACTAGCTGGAAGAGCCAGCAAGATCTGTGCCTTATGACACAATGCCCCATTCCTGCAGTTTCACAGGGGAATAATTACCCTTTACCCAGATATCACCTCCCCCCCCCCCAAGGTTGTCTCCCCGTTCCATACTTCACAACCAGTTCTTTTGCTTTTCCTTGTACCATCCTCCTCAATCTCCTGCGGAAAGGTTGCTTCACACACTAGATATAAAATACTATCTTGCCTTTTATATCATCTGCACTAAAGACTTCAGAAGAACTGCAGAGCTTTTTGTGTGCTTCCAGAGGTTGCGAAAGGGTAACCCAGTTTCATCTCAGAGGTTGACCAAGTGAGTCATTGGAACTGTAAAGCTTACCTAAAAAATGGCTCGAATTCCATTGCTTGAGGCACTGCGGACCCATTCCACCAGAGCTGTGCAGCCTTTTTAAAGAGGGGAGTAGAGCTACAAGATATCTGCTCGGCAGCAACCTGGTCGCAGCCACTGATATTCGTAGAGCACGACAGAATGGATGTTCATGCTTGTCAGGATGCACGTTTTGGACATGCTGTCCTTTCTTTCTTGCTGGCATGACATGCCTCCAACTAGTGAGTGAGCTAACTAGTCATCCATATGTGTGATTCACAGAGACCACGAAGAGGAGGGACAAGTTGCTTACCTGTAATTGTAGTTCTCCACATGATTATTCTAGGAATCTGCTAGCTGGCTTTCCTCTCCTGATACATATATTGCCAATGGGAAAATGTGTCTTGTGATTATCCATTCCCATAGGTGGACAGTGAGAACTAACAAGGAAAGAGAATGTGTCCCTTCCAGTTTATTTATGCAGTACATCACTGTGGTATTGTTGTTAGCTATCTAGATTACTCTCTTGGACACCATAAGCTCGAATACTTTTAAGGTCTTGAAAACTGCCAACAATTCCAGACAATTTATGTTATGGTTGTACTTTGCTGGGGACCACAGATTGTGTACACTCCTTTTCTAGCAATTAGCTCCTCAGCCAAGAAAACTCACATCTGTTAAAATCAATATAGGTGTCTGAAATGGCTTGAATGGTAGCCCCATCATGAGAGGATGAGGTGCTATAAGCCAGTGGTCCCCAACCTTGGGCCTCCAGATGTTCTTGGAATTCAACTCCCAGAAATCCTGGCCAGCAGAGGTAGTGGTAAAGGCTTCTGAGAGTTGTAGTCCAAGAACATCTGGAGTCCCAAGGTTGCGGACCACTGCTATAAACTATGTGAGCTGAAATTTCAGGTCTTCTGATAACCATAGACTTTCCAATGGGTGATCTGCTACGTATACTGTTAAATTTTTGCAGACACTACACATTTTCCTGATTCTGTCTCTTGGCAGGAAAGCTCTAGCTATACTGGAATCAAGGGCAGCCCCCACATAGTGGATATTCCTGGTAGGGATGAGGTGCAGTTTGGATTTATTTACTTGGAGACTGAGATCTGACAGCAATTGGAGAATAAACTGTACATCTTTGCAAAGAGCATGGCCCATGTCAGTCACTATAAGCCAATTATCTATGTCTTTTTGTTTATTTGTTTATTAACCATGTTTACCACACCGATTAGTGATAAACACTACTCTGGGTGGTTTACATCCAAAATGAAACATATATAGCACAAAATAAAACAAATCTTAAGTAATATACTAAATACTAGCACTACATAAGCAGGTAGGATAACCCACAACTAGTAAATCAGGGAAACCAACTGAGAGCGAGCAGACATTGGAACAGGTATGTTCACTTCTCTATTGCTGTCTGTCTGTTAACTGTAGCAGCCAGACATGCTGTTTTGTCTTTTCATCAGTCTTTTTAGGACAATGGTAAGATTTAAACTTTGCCTGCTGAGCCTGACTTTTGCAGTATTTTGGCCTGGAGTGTCATGAAGATTGAGAAGATGGTGATATGAGTAAGTGTTAAAGAGCCCATTCCTATCAAAAGGGATATCAATAATTCCAAAAATTTGAGTTTATGGAGTGCAGAGGTGTTGCCCTACAAATAAAAACTATGTTTTAAAAAGTGCTTCTGAGATACATTAAAAGTGAACGAACAATGGAAAAATTACAGTTTGGGAGACAGTTTATAAAATAAGTACAGTTTGTTTTGGAACAAAGCTACTGATAAGATAATAATGCAGACGTAGTCCATTCAGTTTCATGTCAGTTATCACCAGAAAGAGTAAACAACAGAACAATTATGTCATGAAAAAAAAACAAAAGAGAAAAAAATGAAGTGCATTTTAAAATGCCGCTTGTGTTGTGTTTTACCTATAATATTAATTAACAAAGAAATGCCACAAAATAGATGTGGAAACCTGTGTTAAACAAATGAGAATGATATATATTGTACAACAAAAACTTTTACAGAATATTATAAAAGGAGAAAAAGATGAATGTTATTTTATTTTATTTTTGTTTAGTGATAAGCAAGTAGAGAAGAGAAAAAAGGTGTAATTTGTTTTAAAAGGCTTTAGCCTCATAATTAATAATAAAGTGTTTTGAAAAGGGATATAAAATTATATGTTATCCTGCAACACCATCTTTCAGCATTAATAATACCTACATTTCCTGGCACTACCAGTGGGCTGGTCCCCCTGCAATTCTCACGGATACCAATAAACTGTACCACCAGAACACTCCCACAATGATAAGCTCTGACACCAGATTGCTTTCATAGCAATGCGCTTTTCCAGTGATGTGCTGACCTTGGTGATAAGACAGGTTGTTTTGGTTTGGTTGTAGTATAAATATGGGATGAAATCATATAGAGTGCTATGGGGCACGATGGGAGACACACATTGTTATGGAGAGATATCTTATGCAAAGAGGACATAAAGCATGTGATAGAGAATGGAACTGATGCCAGGCAGACATCCGTAGAGAAGCAAAGAGGTAACAATGCTGCACCAGACTATGGACATCACATAGTCATAAATTCTAGCTGGCCAAGGCTGGGTGAGCCTTGTGAGAAATATGTTTTTGTGTTAGAGGCTCAATAATGTTTTTCATTTTATATTTTCTTATGATAAGAACTCTGATGTTTTTTCATGTATTTTTAAGAATGCTTTTAGAGTTATACTTCTTTTTAATTTCAAATAAAGTGTTACAGAGAGGTATTCTCTTTAAAATGCTTTTTAAAATGGTGTCCTTTAAATAAGCTCCTTTCTTTTGACTCAAACATGACTAAAGTTCTTGTCTGTACTTTTAAAAAGTAATGACATTACCTATAACAGGTAATGAGGAGTAATGAAATTACCAAAAGCATTACTTTTAAAAACTGATGAGATGAATGATAACTGTGACCAAAAATTAACTAGCAATGTGGAATATTAACGGCTCTTTTAATAAGGAGCAGTGTGCAATATTCACAAGTTACTTTTCTAAAGTAATATTGTAAGATTCTTCATTAGTGAACCTTTTACAGTGTTAATATAATATGTATAAAATGTAAGAAACCAGCTATAAGAATACATTACTGGCAAGTATACTGTTCCACTGCTAAGTGATGTTTCTCAACTAGAATCCAATTACTTCTAAAAGACAGCCCTCTTCTCAGTTTCAATTTTCAGTTATGGCTGCCCATTAGAATTATTTATTGGCAAATTAAATGTCATGATTTTTACTGTGTTTGTTCTAGGCTAGTGATATAAACCACTCTGAGGTTATTGATACTGAGGTATGGCGTACAAATTTATTAAATAAGTGAGCTCTGAAACTGTGTTTATTTAAATGACAGAGTTAAGCACATGCTTAAATCTTCCCCACTGACTTCAATGGGCCTTCAAAGCACTGAAATGTGGGCAGATTATGCTCTAAATTTAAATGTATTACAAATGCACATGCAGATTAATTACACAGCCTAACTTTGCTCTGTTCATAAATCGAGTGTTTGCCATCTTCATCCTTAAAACAAAATTAACATTGCTGCATTTATCTTTTAATCTGTAAGTTAACTTGGAATCACAGAGTCTGATTACCAAAAAAAAACATATTGTTATTTCTGAGAAATCCACATGGATCTATAATGATGGTTTGAATCCCTTTGTGAGTGCAAAGAAACAGTAGAAAATGCCCTTTGGCAAAATGTGATTTGTGCTAATAATTTAGTATGAAATGCAGTGAAATTAGTGCAGAAGCATTGAGTTATGTTCTGAATATATAAATGACTGAATCATTTGACAAAATGGTGACATAACCTATAATGAAACAAGGCAAAATAATTATGAAAGATAAAAATAATGAGAAATGCAGGATATATTAACATTAATAAGAAATAAGATGGTGATGTAGAAATAAACTGGACAGAAAACAGTGTAGGCATAAGGACCTAATAAAGGTTAATTAAAGCATGTTATATAATACATTCTCCTTGGAATTATAAAATTATTAAGACAACAAGAAGGAAGTGATGTTAAACCTACTGCTAATGCTTCTGAACTGTAATTAATTCAAAGAAAGCTAACATCATGAACTTCATTTTGCATTAAGAGATATGCTTATCGGCAGCAATAATTTATTGGGTGTTACAGACAATTTCATTGAAGCATGGTAGTAAACTAATAGCCACATCCTTAATTAAAATAGAAAGGTTCAGGATAGAAGCAAAACATTGTTGCTTAGGTAAGCATGAGATGAACACAGTCAGATGAAACAGGCAAACGTTGTTAGATCTCCTAATTTGTAATGAGTTGATTTTTTTAAAACCCATCACCCGTACTTCCTTTAGAATAGAGTTTCTAATGGCCTCCCATTAGGTTCACATAGTCTTACCTCATCTCAACATCTCAAGATGATATACTTAACTCATGTTCCCTATTCAGACAGGAACAACTGAATATAATACTGTGATGGAACTGAACTTGAAGTGGCTAGCTGTTATTTTGAAAAATAATTCTGACAAGCCACACAAATGGCTCACAGCCACTAGTCTGGATGTTGAACAGACACTCCTCCAATTTTCATACTACCCTCCTATTGACAGGGAGGAGGATCAATCCATACCTGAGGAGAGGCTGATGTTGGCAAGAAAAGGGTGGTACTTCCTATCTTATTTTCCTTTCCCTGCTAACATATTTTCTGGATTGCAGGCTGATTAAAGTAGGTCCCATTTCTGATAAAACACCTGCCCTCTTTTCAGCCCAAAAGCGGTGGTCTTGAAAATAGTTGAAATAATTCCATGAAACTCAGCAGTGTTTGTTTTCCATGAATATGCCTAGATTTGACTAGGAAGTTCTTATAATAATATTATATATCAATACTCTGTAATTGCAAGTTGTATCTAAATTTCAGCCAAGGTAAAATTTGTCTGGAAGTGATCATATTAATCTTTTAGGAATAGAAAGGTGAGGCACAAATATTTGAATATTAATACTAAAATTATAAAAACAGCAGGCTTTAATGCTTTGTTCTGCAATGCCACAAATGTATTCCCCCCAATTCATTTCTACTGACATTACAATAATTTTGTGTAATTAAAACTATGGCTCAAATCCTGTTGCATTGCTATGCAAAACCTTTGGAGACAAATTGATACAAGTCAGGAAATCCCCGAAGACATTCCCTGTTGTCTGCTGAGTCACAAGACTCAGCATGCAACAAAGAATGTATACAAGCATTCTCTTAACTTGAGGCAATTTGCCTCTAAAGGTGATGCTTCTAGCCAGGAAGGGCGGTTGAGGGGCCTAACGCCGAGGGAGGCCTGGAGAGAAAGAACAAGAAACCGGGCCTTCTCGGCAGTGGCCCCTCGCCTTTGGAACAGTCTCCCCTCAGAGATCTGTCTGGCTCCCTCGCTGGGTGTTTTTAAGAGCCAACTTAAGACCTGGCTCTTTAGGCAGGCTTTCCCTCCTGACATCACTTGATTATTTTTATTTTTCCCCATCTTGAACTATATTACTATTGTTGCTTTTTATTTTATTATACTGTTTTTATTCCATTTTTATTGTTAGCCGCCCAGAGTAGACATGTGTCTAGATGGGCGGGGTATAAATTTAATAAATAAATAAATGCTTTTTGCATTGTAGTGCAACAGGATTTTGCACATACTTAAATCACTATGTGCAAATTTAATGTAAAATGTCCTCCTTTCTCGTGAATACTGTTTTTCTTTTTGGTGATGTCCCATTTTTTTGATGATGTCTGTCCTCCTTTCCAATGATGCAGCAATGGCCACCTTACTCACAGCCCCTCCTTTCATTTTCTTCTGATTCAACATCCACATTTCACCCAGACTTCTTTCACTTCCTTTTCCAGATTCAGCATCCCCAGCTCCATAAAACAACATATGAATATGACTTGTATTTTGTATTTTTTTCTGATGTTCAGAATGAGCACACTTACAGTGTGCTTTTAAAGTAACAAGGATTTGAAAAGTGATTTTTCATACAACATACAGATACGGAGAAGGTGGCTGCTGTTCAATAAACACTCGTTGAAGGCACTGTGGGTCAACAGAACTAAATGCACAGCCTAAATGCACAACGGCTTTTGGACCCTCCAAGTTCATGAAACTGTTCAACAGAGAAGACACAGCCTTCTTAAAACAATTTCTAACCGTCTTGAACTATGTTCAAGAAGTACCACGCTTTATTAGTAGAAAAGAAGCAGCTGGGTTTTGGAAAAGCTATAGATTTGTAAAGCAAATAAATAAAACAATAACACCTTGTATTAAATCTAGGCTTTCAAAAACAGCAAACAATCAGAAGGGCAGTTGCTTATGTTTTGAAAAATGTAACAAAGAAGAAAAGAGGGCAGTCCCAACTTAAAAGTTTCTTACTTCACCTAGGTAGCCTATCCGTGTTGAAAGATGGAGCTGATTGACAGGTAAATTATGAACAGAAGCCCCGACAGACGTATAATGAAATCTTTACATTAAACTAGAACCCAAATCTCTCAACAACGATTCCATTTTTCTCAAATCTTACCAAGTAAGGATTTTTTCTTCCTTCAAAGTCTGTTATCTATTATTACCACCTTACAGGGCTGCACAGCAGGAGTTTAGGTTTCATGTGTGACTAATTTTGAGAAATTGGACACATGCAGGCTCAAAATGACAAGCTACTTGAGTGTTTCTGAGTATTTAAGAATATTTCTAAATAAGGCATTTCAGTTTAATTTCTCCAAATATTAATGTTACCCTAACACACAATTTCCTTTAATTACTGAACCTGTAAGGCAATCAGTTAAACAAGGTTTACATGTGGATTATTCATTTTTAAAAAACTTCTGAGCTATGACACTGAATATGGTACACCAGTTTTATTTACTCTTCAGGTATTTCAAAACTTCATACTATCTACAGATATGTCAAAATATTACGTTCTAGGTGTTGTTGAAATTAGCTATGACTCGAAGGAACTTCAGCTAAACCAAATATGAACTGTGGATGCTCAGCAGAGGAAAATAAACTCCTTAATGATCTTATTTACATGGCAGGACTAAACAATGAGAGGTTTCCCACCTTGTCATAGGCTTCAAATACTTTTGTTCTATTTTTAAAAACCACAGATCAAGCTTGCATAAACAGAAATGATCACAAGCTGCTAGATGTCATTTTCCCCATGGATGATGACAGATTAAGTGATTTTTCTTGGATCAGTTTTAATGAAGATTGTTTTCTACCCAACACTATTTCCCACAAAAATTATGTAAGTCCAGTTGGGCTCTCAGCTTCAAAGCCCTCTCAGCTCCAAGCCACATGGGAATATGTATAGTTATTTCAGGGCTATTCAATAGGTTATATATGTCAACCACAGGTCAGCCACCAAAGTCAGTCAATCGTGTCTTTTCTGTTGAGTACAAATATCATGTATTGCTCCCAAATCCACAAGCTTCTTCAGGTGCACAACTAAAAACATACGTGAACGAAGTACCGCATTTTAGCTCTCTTTAGCTTTAGTGCCTATGAGGCAGGGTTCTTGAGAGGAGAAACATGATCTTTGCATAGTGGGGGGAAAAAGAGAGATTAAAAAAAACCACTGAAATGAAAGGTACAGCAATCACGCAGTGCAACAATGCCCTAGGAAAGGTGCTGCAGAAATTACCAAGAGGAATAAAGGTAACATTTTTGTGTGCAAAGATCGACTGAAATGTGCTTTTGCAACCCAGCAGGAGTTCCTACAGCCAGAAGAGCAGAGGATCCTAGCTGTAGCCCACATATAATCCCTTACATTGTTCGACATGATCCCCCCCTTCCAAACCTCTGGTTTTCTGGGCACATATGGGTCTGTCTCTTCTTTTCTACTGGCAAGAGTATTGTGTAAGCAGAGATCTACTCAGGTCAACTAAGGATGCAAGCCTTGGAGGTGCATGAAAGCAACAATTTCTGATGTTTTCAAATAGGTAGCTGTATTATTCTCTTACAGCACGTGTAACAAAAACAGAACAAGAATAATAAATAAAAACAAGTGTTGTGGGAATGTTCAAAACAGCAGATTAATTTTACTGTGAGCTTTCACGAATTATAATTCCTGAGACACATGGAACAAAATACTTAGCTAAAGGTTTATACACAATATGGTTTGCAGAATTGGAAATGAAGTGAAGATGGATACAGGGCCAGCAACAAAATTTCAAAGTGACAACATTATTAACTCAGGTTATGAGCTCTGAGAGTGTTGATTACATAAACTTCCTGGCCATTAATAGACTGATTGCCCATCTATCAAATAAGCACAGGCTGGTCTTCAAAGTGAAGAGATGCAGAGCCAGGAAGTAGCTTGGGAGCTCACCACCACTTGCCAATAAACCTCTGGTTTTGAGGTCAAGAGTCAATCACTATGCGGACTTCCGGCTTGACATTGCGACGAGACAGCAGCAGGAGGACAGAGCTCCGTCCCCTAGGCTGAATTCCGACCTGTTTGGGAGCCCCCATGGGGTTAAAACCACCCCGAAGGGGTGGTGAAATGGGGGAGAAGCCTGTTGATCACAAGGGGGATGGCGGTTACCCCCGTTTGATCTGGGAAACTCCCCAATCAACCAGCGGGCGGAAACAAGCAGCTGTATAGCTTGCTTGCAAGTCGTCGGCAGCCAGCAATGGAGAAGCGATAAATCAGCTAATTAACATCGCTGTTACCACTGGGTGAGAAATATGTTTATAACTGTACTGCTTTATGACTATCCCTGGACGAAACAATCCCTATAACAGAAATAGTGTCTCCTATCCCCACCGCTTATAGAGCAGCGGTGAATCTGGAGAGAAGGAAGAGACGCAAAGAGACGCAAAGAAAATAAATTGGACATTAATCAGACATTTAATTATACTTCAAGGAAGGAAGTTTGGTATTATTTTGGCGTTAGAAACTTAAGAAATCTTTCTCTTAAAATCATAATTAGCTAAACAACTCTGGGGAGTTAAACTGGCTATGTTATGGCTACAACTATTACCGCTATCTACAGCATTGGCAAAAAGCCCAGAACAATGACCTTGAACACTCTATGGCAGTTCTGACTTCCTTTTTATTTTTCTGAGGACTGAACTGTAGACAAATTAACCCTAGAAAGCCTAATCCTGCCAAAGTGGAATTTTTAAACTGTATCCTGGGTTTTGAACTTGACTGGAGCACAGACAAGGACAGAATTAATACTGGAATGGATTGCCTCTGGGGCTGGATTACAAAAGACATCAGGCCATGAATACAAACATCGAGTGAACTATTTGGTGAGCAAGTGTCCTTGAGCCTTCAAGAGGTGAAACCCTTTACATCTGAGACTGGATTCAAGTTTAACCCTAAAGATGATCAATCTATTAAAGTGGACCTATGGAAGCAAGTATTGATGGAATTGGACTGATTAAGCAACTGGACAACTTTCACTTGGAATACAATTATTTGATATCTGGGACATAATGCTACAAGAAGGAAAATTTTGGGATGAAACAAAATCTACCCTCCAAGCAATTTTAGAAATAGTGAGATCCCACAACGAAGAGGTGAAATTATTCAATGAGCAGTTAAGGAAGGACTATAGTCAACAGGAGACAGGGAATAATGAACAAGGAAATGAGAGGGTGGTAGATGATGTATGCCAATCAAAGGAGGGGCTGGAGGAAATCAGAGGGGAAAATTTAGGAGATCTAACCCTGGAGCCGAGGAGAGTTTTAGGTGTGCTAAGGGAAGATAAGGGGAGAGAACCAGCAGATCTAATTAAAAAGAGCCTGGAAGATCTATTGGACATAGATCAAGTGCATAAAATGATCTCAGATGGTACAAGGGATGGCAGAAATTTTAGAGAGATAGAAATAAGAATTGGGAAAAGACAAACAAGAGAAGGAGTTACTTAGAAAAATGAAAAGGAAAAAAATATTAAGGTGGCCTTCAATGTTGAAAGCATGTATATACCTAACTTCTGGAATTGTAAGGGGACATATCTTATATATTAGAAAAGGGAAATAAGGGATCACTAATCAGGGTAAAGGCATAACACAGTGGTTCTTAAGGTAAATTGAAGCTAGATATAAAGATGAGGTAAAAAAATAGGGTTTAGAAAAACTAATAAAATGTTATTTTAAAAAAAGTCAATCACTATGCCATGGGTGTTGTTGTTGGGACCTGTAATGGTTCTGCCAGAATAGATGCAGAGACACAGCATCTACGCTTTACATTGGAGTGCAACAGATAGGTAATTGGAATAGTCCCCTTGAAAGAATGTTGGCCAATTACATCATGTCAGTGGCAGAACCAGTCAGGTGAGAAATGCAGGGTCTGATAGTTCTACTGTGACATAGGGCTTAGATCAGGCTCGGGTCTGAGAAAGCCAGATAGGGCTTGACTAGGGAAACAACTGGACAGTTTTAACTTATGGAGAGACATTGTCAAGCAGGACTAACCTCAGTATATTCCTCAAGCTGAAGAAAGGCCCTGGAAGAGACCTGGGGTGCTTCTGAAAGTGCTAATGAAAGCAAAGAGAAGCACTGACTGAGCAGTTCATTGGTTAAATCCTCTAAGGAGCTCATGTTGGTACACTGCATCTGACAACTAAAGATGTTCTATCATACTCTCTTGGGCTTCTCTTGTTCCTGGATACCATGATTGACCTGTCAATTTATTTATTTGTTAACCTCATGAAATGAGTACTGTGATTTAAAAAATGCTTCCATAACTATGTTGAGTTTCTGTCTTGTGAACAGAAGTGGTTGTATCTTCAACTCTGGCTGTAGACAATAGATATTGTATTTTATTTTAAATGGAAGGTAGCAACATCTACATGGGTTTTCAATATAACGTGGTGCTTATATTTCCACCGCATATTTGCACAGTGCTGTCCAGAAAGTACTGTTGTGTAAACTGCTCTAAACTTAAGTCAATGCTAGATGAAAGCTAGTGAAGTTCAGGAAGACCTTCTCAAATGATTACTTCCCATCAGTCCGGATGATAACTGCCATTGATGTACTTCACACAGAGGAGAGGCTTTTAGGTACAGAAGCTGAGGAAGCATTGCTTGATTAAGGAGGAACTGAGAAAGCACTGCCAGATGCATGCCCATAGCCCTGCTTTTGATCTGAAGATACATGTCATTAGCAATGTTAAAGTAGTTATGTGTGACTACAAAGAGTCTTGTGGTAAGATCCACTGTAGCCTCATTAAAAATTGTGGTTTTGGCAGCTTACAGTCCATCCTTGCTGTTGTGGAGCACCTCCATGTCAATGGAGACTAGAATGGTGAGTTGTGGGAGGTTGTGAATCAACTACAGTTGGCCCTGCCTGATCTCAGGACAGAGTTTACACATCCTGACAGCTCCACAGCTGATACTGTGGGCTCTCCAGGATTATAGATATATTTGTATTTGGGGTACAATATGTATTGGAAGTAGCAGATATAAGACGGCTAGTCAAAGGTCCTGTGGGGTGTCTGTCTGAAACTGGCCCCATACATCTTTGGAGAATCCTTCCATCAGGTTATGTAGTATTCAGGAGTCTGGTCTGTGGACAGGGCCATGTACAATATAGTGGTGTTCCATAACTGTCTCTCAGCCTCTGGTATGTAGTCCAATTTCTTCCTCACAACAACAACTCCTTCATTGTTCAGAGTAGACTATCTGTCTAGATAGGCGGGGTATAAATCTAATAAAATAAATAATAAATAAATAAATTGTCTGTTCTTTTAATGATGACACCAGGATTGTTTGGGGGGCTGTGAGTGGCATCATGATCCATTTGGCTCAGACAGTGTGGTAAACAATATATCTTGAAGATCAGCTCAGCTGCATGTAGAGGTAGAGGTCAAGGCAGAAATTCATTCCCTTGTTCCAAGTGTTCACGATCCTATGCAGCAATGACAGGAGGGCTGCTCTGTATGGGTGTCACATATCACAATGGGGAGACTGAGATGGTACCTATATAGGCTAATCTGACTGTTGTCACAATTTTAGATGTCAACTGGTTACAAATACCAAAGCCACCTACATTTGGCATGGCTGTTGGGTGGGAAGCCATCACACTTAGAGTGCATTGTAAGGTTAGGCAAACTTGTATCCTACACCTATTTTCAATTACAATCTCCATTGTAATTTGTATCCTACACCTATTTCAAATTACAATTTCAACTTCAATCTCCATAATCTCACAACATGACCCATGTTGTGGGTCAGGGATTAGGAAGAACTGTAGTCAAAAGTATCTGGAAGGCATCAGGTTGTCTTCAAATGACATAAACTCATACAGATGGTAAATCAAGACATTGACTTGAAGATGTATATAACTATACCCATCATGAACAGGCATTGCAGTCTTATAGACAAATCCTCCAAAACAGAACCAGGTCAGACATCTCTATCATCTTCTACACTAACACTGTACTCTGGTTACAGAATTGCTGAGGAATACTTTAAACCCCTATAGGGCTAGAGTTGAGACTGCAAAAACAGTGGAAATGTCAGGCTGCTTACTGTTGTGAGACTTAGCAGAAGATGATAGGTCCCTTTTGTTACATATCCCATTCACTCACTCATTCGTTTTAGCTATGGCACATTGTCATCCTCTTTTGGTATCTCTGGAACAAATCTCATTCTTGCACCTTCAGCTTTAAATCTCAGGTAAGTCTAGGTAGCTCTCTGCCACCTCATATCTGAGAGGGTGAAATGAAAACAAAAACTAATCAAGTAAAAAACTAGTTTATGTTGCAATGTTCAAAGCAAACAAAAACCATCTGGCACAGATAAACTAATTTCCACCTGTTTCTGCTTACTGCATATACAGTAACTCAATTTAGATTGATCGGATAATATTTGCAGACTTACTACACTGGCACAAGACTACTATATCCATTCAGATTATTTCAAAAGCACTAAGATGAAATGCTGTTTGTGCTGCTTTTAATTTAGTTTCAGCCCTTTGTTTATCTCTCTACTTCAAAGCACTTTCAGCACCTGACAACTATGTAAAATTAAAACAGAAGAAGGTGCCAGCCTCAATCTGCTTTACTTTACAAGGCATCTGAGTCTTGATTCAGATGTGATGCCTTGTGAAGCACCCTCTGAAAATAAATACAGCTATGTTCCATACACAACTGGAAAAAAATCTTTTTTTTTAAAGCTCAATACTTCTACTGCAGCTTTTTTTTTTAAACTCAGCTGGCATTCTCCATTCTTCCTGATGTGTAGGATGCACACAAACTTTCATGATTCCTACAGTGTAACTTTGCAAGTACAGACTTAGAAGGCAGCCACTCAGACATTCTATTGTTGTATTTCACCCCTTCATTCAAACCCTTCCTGGGCAGCAAGTCCAGTTTGTCAGGGGGTGCCAGTTCTTCCACAAACCTACAAAAAAAGGGGGTTGTTCACCAGAGAGAATGGAAGGATATCCAGGGCTATCGTTTCCCCTAGGCAGTGAGTAATCCTGTCATTTTTATGTTTGCAGAAGGCCTTCTCAAGCACACCTCCAAGCTCTTCCACAGTAGCCTGGAACTTATTCTTGAGATGTGGTGTTTCTTACCTTCCACCTCTTGTTGTTTGCCCATCTACCTCTGATGACTCTTAAAGGTAAAGGTTCCCCTTGACAATTTGTCCAGTCATGTCCGACTCTAGGCGGTGGTGCTCATCTCCGTTTCCAACCCAAAGAGCTAGCGTTTGTCCGCAGACAATCCTCCGTGGTCACATGGCCAGCGTGCCTAGACACGGAACGCCGTTTACCTTCCCACCGAGGTGGTACCTATTTATCTACTCACATTTTTGCATTTTTGCATGCTTTCGAACCGCTAGGTTGGCAGAAGCTGGGACAAGCGACGGGTGCTCACTCCGTCGTGTGGATTCGATCTTACGATTGCAGGTCTTCTGAGCTTGCAGCACAGAGGCTTCAGCGGTTTAACCCACAGCGCCACCACGTCCCTTCTGATGACTCTTACCCTTCACAATAAGGAAGCCACTTGCCCACATAGTACCCACTTCATTTGCCAACAGCAATGCCCTGTGCTGATCCTTCCAGTGGCACTTTTGTTGTTTAGTCGTTTAGTCGTGTCCAACTCTTCGTGACCCCATGGACCAGAGCACGCCAGGCCCTCCTGTCTTCCACTGCCTCCCGGAGTTGGGTCAAATTCATGTTGGTCGCTTCAATGACACCGTCCAACCATCTCATCCTCTATCGTCCACTTCTCCTCTTGCCTTCACACTTTCCCAACATCAGGGTCTTTTCCAGGGAGTCTTCTCTTCTCATGAGATGGCCAAAGTATTGGAGCCTCAGCTTCAGGATCTGTCCTTCCAGTGAGCACTCAGGGTTGATTTCCTTCAAAATGGATAGGTTTGTTCTCCTTGCAGTCCAGGGGACTCTCATGAGTCTCCTCCAGCACCACAATTCAAAAGCATCAATTCTTCGGCAGTCAGCCTTCTTTATGGTCCAGCTCTCACTTCCATACATCACTACTGGAAAAACCATAGCTTTGACTATGCGGATCTTTGTCGGCAAGGTGATGTCTCTGCTTTTTAAGATGCTGTCTAGGTTTGTCATCGCTTTCCTCCCAAGAAGCAGGTGTCTTTTAATTTCCTGGCTGCTGTCACCATCTGCAGTGATCATGGAGCCCAAGAAGGTAAACTCTGTCACTGCCTCCATATCTTCCCCTTCTATTTGCCAGGAGGTGATGGGACCAGTGGCCATGATCTTCGTTTTTTTGATGTTGAGCTTCAGACCATTTTTTGCGCTCTCCTCTTTCACCCTCATTAAGAGGTTCTTTAATTCCTCCTCACTTTCTGCCATCAGAGCGGTATCATCTGCATATCTGAGGTTGTTGATATTTCTTCCGGCAATCTTAATTCCGGTTTGGGATTCCTCCAGTCCAGCCTTTCGCTGGCACAGCATGCTACTAATGAAGAGGTGGCCCAAGTCCTGCCCATGCTTGAACGCCTTCTTGCACTGCATGCATTCAGTCATGCGAGTATCTGTTGCACACTGTGGAAAATTATTCCAGATTACTGACTTCTTGGAACCTCCAGTTTTTGACTGCATGTTCCTAACAGGGACTGTTAATTTGTCATCACTACTAGTTCCAGCATCTGGTAGGGCAAGTGCAGCTGGAGGGGCACAGGTGATTTCAGTGTCACATGCTTCTGAAATAATGCACACCTGGGGCCCCTCAGTCCTCCTCTTCTCCACATCAGAGGTTTCTGTACTTGAAGGGGAGTTCCCGCCAACCACAATGCTCCTTTGCAGAGGCGAGATCTGCTGGGAATTGGGGCTGGGGGTAAGCCCTTCCTTGATTATCATGGAGCTGCATGGTATGGGTATAGAAAGCAATGCTTGGTGCTCTTTATCAATCTTTTTCCCAGCTACAAAAGCAGCAGCAATGCTGCTGCTCAAGCTGACAGTGTCAATCTGAGTGCTGACCCTATCCTTGTCCATCTCTGGCACATGGGCTCTTGGGGAGAAAAGTGCCTTCTTCATCACCTTTTTGGCCCTTTGCCCAGGCTGTCCTTGCAGAATTACACAAAGACATCACAGGAACATGTCTGAGGTTAACTCATATCTGTCCCATCTTAAACCACCTCCTTGGCAAGACACACATACACTGTACTGCTGCTTGCTGCTCTTTCATAGAGTCAGTGCTGAACCAGGCATCTGGGTGACAGATTGTGTTTCAGGGGCTCATAACAGCAGCTGTAGGTTGTCTTTTTCTTGTCCCTCTCCCACTCCTCTCTGTAGAAGCTGCTGCAGTGGGTGCAAGCAGCAGTCCTACAGCATTACCCAAGAGCCTATATCTTCTACCACACACACCTTTGATATCTATTAATCCTAAATCTTATTTCTAACTATACTAAGTAAACAATATACAATCAGAAATAGAGAATGTAAATGTAAATTGAGAGTTCATAATAGGCCACAGAGAAATCTGTTGCAGTAAAGGCTTGCACCAGAGCACATCCTAACAGCAAATGCTCAGGGGATTCATAAGCAGCTATGCCCACCTTTCCACTCGAAGGAACCAATGTGAAAAAAATACCTTCTGGTGTCTGTGTCTATTTCTGGATTTCATTCGTGGAAACAGAATCATTTACATGTTTTGCTTTCACCCCTGCCCCCTCCTTTGAAGAACCTATGGCAACCCCAATCAGGAGACATTGAGTTCTCTGTCCCCCACTATCCTTGGTGCCAGAGTAAGTTTCTTAAGAAATCACTCCAGGATGCCTGAAGAACAGCTTTAACTTTTACTTCTAGCCTTTTGCTTCCTAATTATAGTAGTAAATGGAACTCTGAAAATTAGGAATCATTATTACAGATATTTGGAACTATCAAATTTGAATTTGGATAGATTTGGAATTACCCAAATATGGCACTATTCAGTGAATTCCAAATATTTCTAGATTCAAATGCACATCCCTAGTCCAAATGACACCATCTTGAACTTTTTTCTACCTTTTCTCCCATCAGAGAAAATCTGTTACGAAAAAATAGCAGTACAGATGCACAATGCCTTTTTACTGTTAACAGGAGGAGACTCTGAACTGAAGCAACATGAACTATCTGGACTATAAATACTCAGTATAGGCTAGCCGACAGGAAGAATTGATTACAAGGCACTGTCCTTCACACAATACAAGGTGCACAACTTTCTCCCTGAAATTAATTTAGACTACATGCCAGTTACAGGAGACAAAAGAAGCTCTTAATGATCAGCTATTCAAAATGTGCTCCCATGAAGCAACAGTCTATACCTTTGTTCTTTCTCTTTTACTGATCTGACTGTCAAAAGCACAAATAAAATTGGGAGGGGGCACAGAAGCAAACAAGTGCGGCATAGATTACAGAATTAAAAGCAGGTCATGGAAAGGACATAAACTCTAACAGTGAACATTCACCTCTCCCAGCTTTGATTTCACCCCAGATTCCCAAGCAAATCTTGGGACCGCATATTGCAGTCATAAAACATATTCCACTTAAATCTCACCTTTTCATTTAAACTCACAATTCTATACTGTGTGTTAATACACACTACATGCTTATTATCTGAAAAAGCAGAAAATATGCCCTATTGCTGGTCACATGACAAGCAAAGTAGGTTAACTCTGTAGCCCTTTATTTGGTTGTGTTATTACACAGTCAGGGCAAAAAGCTGCTTTTTTTTTTAAATGAAGAAAGAAGCATATCCTCCCCGAGCCTCCATAGATTAAGACTGCAGTTCAGCTTTGGCTTCTGTACCACATCACAGCAACAGCTCCAAAACTAACTCACTCCAGATGTCCCTGTGATCATCTAATCAGACATCAAAAGCAATAGCCTGACAAGCTCTCACACTGATTATAAGTATTCTATATATACGTTCCCACAGCATAAATACATACAGTAGCAACTTGGGGTTTTTGTTGTTGCTGTTGTTTTAAAGCGACTCATCTAAATCAGGATTCTATTTAAACACACATAAGCAGTTAAGGAAATAAATGTTCCACTTCTTAAATTACAGAAAACTTTTATGTATCTCCTAAAACTCAGGTTCCTTTAGAGTTATGGGTATTTAAAATAGAATAGAAAGAAAGATTGATACTGGATAAATATTCAATCTCAGGGCTCAAATCTTGGGAATAAAATTTAAAGAGTAGCATATCTATCTAGGTTATACACCTAGTGGGCAGGATTCTGAGACTTTGTAGAGATGGAATTGCTTCAGGAAAGCTGGTTCGATGTCTTGCTTACTTTTTTTTCTGCAATAAATTGTTGCTTTTCTTTTCACTGTTAACCACTATGTGGTGTAAACTCTGCACTGAGGTGAACACCAAGCATGTTTAGTTTCCAACTCTTGGTTTTAAGTGTTAGTAGAATGAGATGTTATTGACCTCTCAGTGTAGATTTAATGACATTCCATAACTAATGTGGTAAGGAGAGGAAAGAATTTGTAGAGGGAGGTTATAAGCAAGTCCACAGCCTGCTCCTTGTCTATTAAGTACAAATAAGAGGCGAGGAAATATTATATCCTGCTCGCTAACTGGGGCTGGTTACAGAGATCACATACAGTCATGGCCAACAATATTGGCACCCTTGCAATTCTGTCAGAAAATGCAACCCTTCTCTCAGAAAATTGTTGCAGTTGCAAATGTTTTGGTACTCACATGTTCATTTCTTTGGTTTGCGTTGGAACAACACAAAAAAACAGAGAAGAAAAGTCAAATCTGATACAATCCCACACAGAAACCCAAAAATGCACTGGCCAAAATTATTGGCACTCTTATTATTTGGTAGCACCCACTTTGGAAAAAAGAACTGAAATCAATCACTTCCTGTAACCATGAATGAGTTTCTTACACCTCTCTACTGGAATTTTGGACCACTCTTCTTTGGCAAACTGCTCCAGGGCCTTCAGATTTGAAGGATGCCTTCTCCCAACTGCTCTTTTGAGATCTCTCCACAGGTGTTCTATGGGATTCAGATCTGGACTCATTGCTGGCCATTTCAGAACTCTCCAGCACTTTGTTTGTAACCATTTCTGAGTGCTGTTTGAGGTGTGTTTCGGGTCATTGTCCTGCTGGAAGACCCATGACCTCTGGTGGAGACGCAGCTTTCTGACACTGGCCACTACGTTGCGCCCCAAAATTCTTCGGTAATCATCAGATTTCATGATACCGTTCACACAGTCAAGGCATCCAGTGCCAGAAGCAGCAAAGCAACCCCAAAACATCTTTGAACCTTCACCATGTTTGACTGTAGGGACTGTGTTCTTTTCTTTGAATGCCTCATTTCTTTTTCTGGAAACAGTGCCATGATGTCCTTGACCAAAAAGCTCTACTTTTGTCTCATCTGTCCACAGTACGTTCTCCGAGAAGGATTGTGGTTTTGTCACATAAGTTTTGGCATACTCCAGTCTTGCTTTTGTTATGCCTTTGTGTCAGCAGTGGTGTCCTCCTAGGTCTCCTACCATTGCATCCCTTTTCATTCAGATGGCGACAGATAGTGCGAGCTGACACTGTTGTACCCTGTGTCTGCAGATCAGCATGAATTTGTTGGGAAGTTAATCTGGGTTCTGTATCCACCATTCGAACAACCCTTTGTTGTAATTTTTCAGTAATTTTGCTCTTCCGTCCACGTCCAGGGAGGTTAGCTGCAGTGCCATGGGCTGTAAACCTCTTGATGATATTGTGCACAGTGGACCCAGGAACATTAAGATCTCTGGAGGTGGACTTGTAGCCTTGAGATTGTCAATGTTTTTCCACAATTTTTTTCTCTCAAATCCACAGACAACTCTTTAGACTTCATTCTTTTCTCCATGCTCAGTGTCACACACAACACAAAGGTTGAGTCAACTTTTCTCCATCTTAACTGGTTGCAAGTGTGATTACTATATTGCCCACACCTCTTACTTGTGACAGGTGTGTCTAAATACAAATTAAAGGAGCATCACATGCTTGAAAAGCAATTATTTCTTACAATTTAGACAGGGTGCCAATAATTTTGGCCAGTGCATTTTTGGGTTTCTGTGTGGGATTGTATCAGATTTGACTTTTCTTCTCTGTTTTTTTGTGTTGTTCCAACGCATACCAAAGTAATGAACATGTGAGTACCAAAACATTTGCAACTGCAACAATTTTCTGAGAGAAGGGTTGCATTTTCTGACAGAATTGCAAGGGTGCCAATATTTTTGGCCATGACTGTAACTCCCCCACCCCTGTCACAGCAGCTCCACTGGCTGCTGATCCATTTCTGAGCACAATTCAAAGTACTGGTTTTAAGCTATAAAACTCTAAGGAGCTTGGGTCCAAGCTATCTCAGGGACCATATCTCTCTTTATGAGCCTGCCCAGGTGTTAAGATCATTCATCATGGGAGGCCTTTCTCTTCTCACCAGCCTCACAGATGTGCTTGGTAGGGACACAGGAAAGGGTTTTCTCAGTTACTGCTCCTTGATTCTGGAACTCTCTCCCACAGGAGACCAGGCTGGCCCCATTTTTGCTGTCCTTCTGCAAACAGACAGAGACCTTTCGCTTCAGGTAGGCTTTTCCTTAATGGCTGACTGTCCAGGAGACAATGAACAGGAGGACCTATATTTTGCTGCTTCTAAATCTGGTTTTCATAATGCTGTTACCTAACATTTTTAATATAATGTTATCACTTGTTCTTTAATATTTGAACAGTTTACCCTTTTTAGTTTATTGTGTATATAATTACGTATGCCACCTTGAGTCTTTTTAAAGGAACCCTTTTCAGGGTTTTCCAGTTAGAGAATACTCAATAGTGATTTACCATTCCCTTTTTCTGGGGGTGTCCTGGGATCATGCAGCTTGCTCAAGGCTACTCAGGCTGGCTCTACTCACAGGTGGCACAGGGGACAATTGAGCTCCCCACCACATGCCTAAGCCACTGAGCTATGACGTCCAGGTGGATAAACTGTGGATTTATACTGATGAGAAAATAATAATAAAAAAGTATATATATCTATTGGAGTATGACCTGGAGGACGAGAGGGTGAAAGAGATGATGATAAAATGGGAAAGTAACTTTGGACACAATATTGATATTGATGACTGGACAATGATGTGGAAAGAGTGTCATAAAATGATTAAGCCGGTAAATTTAAGAGAAAATATACTCATAATGTTTTATAGATGGCATTATACCCCTGTAAGGTTGGCAAAAATATCAGAGGGTAACAGCAATGTTTGTTGGAAGTGTAAAAAAAAATATGCAGGAACTTATTATCATATGTGGTGGACATGTGAAAAAGTCAAGAGATATTGGACACAGGTGTAGGAAACAATAAAAGAAATAATTCAACAAAAATTAAACTTTAAACCAGAAATAGCACTACTGAATATTATGCCGGAAATTATGGATAAGAAAATAAAATATTGTTTAATGTATATACTCACAGCTGCTAGGTTACTCTGGGCCCAAAAATGGAAAAGTGAAGAAATACCTACGATGGAGGAGTTTCTAAAGAAGTTGTTGGACATTGCAGAATTAGACACACTTTCAGAAGCGCTATGAGAACAACCAAGAGACTATGTAAAACAAAGCTGGAAACTAATATATGTTTGGGCCCAGAAAAAGACAGAAGTTTAGGGCAAAACTTTGTAGGTTATTTCTTTTCAATGCTCACCGGAAACCCTTTGGAGAAATCTGAGGTCCAAACGAGGCTGGAATCTCTGTCCTTAAAGGGGGGAGGGTTTGTTTATGGGTTTTTCTATTTTTGTATTTCTGTTGTAGTCGTTGGATGTTAGGTGTTTTGTATTTTGTATGTTTAAATAAAAAATTGTTTTTAAAAAAGCCAGCTTTTAGGAGAAAGGGCAGGGCAAAAATATTTTTAAATAAATAAATATAAATGTAAATAAAATCTGCAGTAATTCAGTGTGCTAGTTATAAACAAGCATCAAAAGTGACCACTGTTCACCACCCACTGAACTGCCTAGATCGCTATGACGATGGATCATCAAATGACACTGAACACATTTTAAGTGAAAGCTGATGCTTCTCTAGTCCCACTGAAAGGGCTTATGCCAGATGTCCACAGGCAGAAGGAAGAACCCTGCTGAACAAGATTTCACCACTTTATCATTTGGAGAGGCTTTGGCTTTGACTTTCCATCCACCCCAGACACATCTTTCTGAATTCTGTGACTTTTTTTTTTGTACATAAAGTTCCAGGCCGTGCACACACCAGAGAAACTCAAAGTCCAAGTATTCTGATTTCCCTCGTCTCTGGTATAACCCTAGGAAGGAAGCTCTGCAAACAAAATAAAAGCACTTGAATTCTTCCAACCAACCAACCTGCATTCAAACTCCAGGAACAGCACTATTTTATTATGGTAACTCTGCCCTTTAAAAAAAACCCCTACTACTCCTTTAGAAGCTAAACTGATACATATCTTGGGCATGTACTCTCCCCTAGGGTTTGTTTTAGTGAGACTATAGATCAGATCTGCTAGTTTTTGTTTTGTTTTTTTACATGAAGAAACAATGTGGATCTTCATGGGAGGTGGGGACACTGGACACCACTTACAGATAGGCTTCAGTGTGAGAGCAATTCCTGAAAAATGATAGCAGAGAAATTTCACTGCAATGATTGCTAAGTGCACACTTAAGTCACTGCAAAGCATTCCATACATTAGAAATATTATTAGTTTTTTTTTCAATTACAACAACAAAAAGTTTGCTTATTTGTCACCTCTACTCTCATCATCATTTTTAGATAAAATGAATGGATTCATAAGGACTGAATCAGTGCTTTTAAAAAAAAACTGTGCAACTATGATTTGTGCATGTAAGCTTTTTCATAAGGGAGGGAGAGTCAAGAACCCAGGAAAACCTACTGGAAATACTAGTGCATCCTACAGAATATAGACATGATTTGCTGTTATTAGAAGACTTAGACAAAGCTACATTGTCCATGCTAAATTATCTGCAATATGCAGTATTTCAGCAGTTTGACAATTGTTGATTGATTGATTGATTGTACTTATATCTCACCCATCTAATGGCAAGACATTACTCTGGGCGACTTACAAAACAACATGGGGGGGGGGATGTTTCCTCACTTTTTAAACAGCATCCATATGGATGAAGCAGGGATTAAAGTTGATGAGAACACAATCCCTTATATGTCTATTCGGAAAGAAGTTCCACTGAGTTCAATGGGGCTTATTCCCCATAATAAAGGTAAAGGTAAAGGTTCCCCTTGACAATTTGTCCAGTCGTGTTCGACTCTAGGGGGCGGTGCTCATCCCCGTTTCCAAGCCATAGAGCCAGCGTTTGTCCGAAGACAATCTTCCGTGGTCACATGGCCAGTGCGACTTAGACACGGAACGCTGTTACCTTCCCACCGAGGTGGTCCCTATTTATCTACTTGCATTTGCATGCTTTCGAACTGCTAGGTTGGCGGGAGCTGGGACAAGCGACGGGTGCTCACTCCGTCGCGTGGATTCGATCTTACAGCTGCAGATCTATAGATCTTACAGCACAGAAGCTTCTGCGGTTTAACCCGCAGCGCCACCACGTCCCTTCCATTCCCCATAATACTGCAGCCTTAATTATGAATGTTCAATTCTTACTTGTGATAGGTCTGCTCATGTGAAACTATTTTGTCGATACCCTTGGGCACCTGCCTGTTGAAAACTACCACTTATTTGTATTGTTTCATTGTTAATTTTTGGTTGTTTTTGGTGGATTTTTTTTTAAATTGGTGCAAGCCACTTTGAGTACAGTTATGGAAATAAATAGGTGGGATATATATCTTCTAAATTAAAAAGAAAGAATAAACACAAAATAAACTTTTATATGAGTTTTCCATACACAAAAAGGAGGGGGGGCTGGATGGTGAAGCTGTTTCGGGGGAAATTCTAGGGGGTTCAAGAAAAGAATGCAGTCTTTTGAGTTTTGAAGCTCCTAGAGGCTCAGCCATGACTACAGAATCATGTTGGGTGTGCTTGGAAATGAGGTTGAGTCTGCATGCCTGAGTCTCACACATGCTCAGGAAATGAGAGGCAGTGTGGCAAAATGGCTAGAGGAACCTCGGGTACCATCACAAGCACAACCAGTGGTCAAGTATATGACAGATGCTGAAGCCTCTCCCCACCCTCCCCGCAAAAACTACACCACACCACAGGGCCACAAATTGCCCTGATGTCTTGCTTGGATGTTCGTTTCAGGTTCCTATTGCAAAAGCAGATCTCAGCCGAGGTCTAGAGCTTGATTGAAAACTCTGTTGTATCCATTTATGTGCCCACTTGTCCTATGGTATAATATTGAAATTATCCAGACACTTCAGCTAACAAGAGGAGCAGGGTCATTGGGAGACCAGCAGGATCCTCTAACCTTTCTCTGACCCAATGAAAGCAACCAGCATTCAAACCATACATCTGAGAAACCTGGTCTCTTGGTTTTGTTTCTCAGAGGCTAAAAGACACTGAAAGGATTGGATCCATTTCAAATGGAGGGAGTGCTGAAAATGAACATTATGTGAAAGATACCGGGGGGGGGGGGGGGATCAAGGTTCAGAAAGGAAATGTTGTGCGAGGAAGGGAGAGCTCTAGGATGATAGAAACTGTAGAAGGAAATAAAGTGAAAACACAAAAGTGTAAAATATGAAATGGATTCACTTAGAAGTCAGCAATAAAATCTTGGACTGAATACTGAGTGGATAAAGAACAAATGACATGATCAAATTTATAAGCTGAAAAAATAAGAAGCAGGAGAATGAAAGGGAGAAGTAAGAAGCCTAAGATGAGATCAGAATAAGCCAGCAGGCAATGAATTATAATAATCTAACTGAGGTAAAATGAAAGAAGGAACTGAAGAATGAATACCATCAATAGACATTTTAAAAACTTTGAATGATTAAGGATAAAAGTTGGCAAATGCCAGTTACCCTCAATAGCGCTTCTAATTACCAACACGATGTCAGGGACAGGACTGTGCCCATTTTTCAAGTCAGAGGAGGGGAGGGACCCTATCCCTGAGAACCGGCAGTGTTTTCGCGTCACTCAGGGGCAACAAGCTCAAAGTGCTCTCTGGGTGTCTCCCTGGCATCGTATGACTGTAGGGATGTTCTTCCCCCATTCTATGACTCCCTATCAAAGGTTGCAGTCACCGCTAACTATCTAGCAAGCATGTTTGTATCCTGGCTAAGAATGTAAAAATAAAGAACCTTGACTATAGAAGAAATGTGTAAGTAAAAGAGAGGGCAACGTTGACAGTGAGCCAAGAAGAGCAAAGAGGAAACAGGACGGAAACAGAAAACAAATTTTAGCTATATCATGGGTGGATAATCAAGGACACAACAACAAGTAGATTAGAAAAGGATAAGAAGGAGAAAAATCTAATTAAATATTGCTTAATAGGGGTGTCACTGCCATTCTATGCGAAAGATCCTCTGCCAGTGTCATCTGCCACTATTGCTATTGCCCAATATTTGCCCTCCAGGAGTTTCTCCATCCTCCTTACTGAGGTACCTCAGGAAGATCCTCATGGTGCAGTGGTTAAACTGCTGCACTGCAGCCAAAACTGTGCTCACGACCTGAGGTTCAATCCCAGGTAGCCAACTCATGGTTGACTCAGCCTTCTATCCTTCCGAGGTCGGTAAAATGAGTACCCAGCTTGTGGGGGGGGGGGGGTTGCTTTGTAACTGCCCATTCTCTTCTGCTGATTTGACTGCTAATCCTGAAGATGGTGGATGTATATTAGTCTAGTGCTTCAGCTGTGAATATTCTGCCTCGGGTGATCCTGCTGGAAGTCCAAAGTTGTAATGGAGTCTAGCCTCCGGGCAACACTGCTCTTGGTTCCTTGATATACTCAAACCTTCTTACCGTGTTAGGGTGTGCATCCAAGACTATCTTACTAGATCTCCAGAAATACTGTTTAAACTGTACTAGATACACCAAATTATTTCTAAAAGTTGCAGGTGTAATTTTATCTCACTAACTACAAATACAACATACTTTTATAGGCACAAGACACTTTTGCATAACTCATTAATTATAGAGTTCCAGGTTGGGCAATACCTTTGTTGGACCACTAAAAACTGAAAAATAAATTAGCTTTCATCTTCTACAGAGCTCTGTATCAGGAACAGACTGTATAAACCTTGCAGTTAACTTTTTACAATCCAGAAAAGGTACTGTCAAACCTTGAACCGTTTTTCTATGCGTCAACTGCACAGCCACTTTCTGTACTTGTTATTAACTTACTTGTCATTAACTTACAGCCAGAAATACACTTCATAATACCACACTTCCACCAGAAACCTAACATTCCATACGCATCTTTAAATTTTATCAGGAACCCATACAACACTTCCCAAGCTGTCCACAGACAGAACAGTGCCAAGAAAAATACTAGTCACGGAGATATAATCATATTGAAAACACAGTCACATATAACATTTCAGTCTCTTAACCAAAGCCTAATTGAACAGCTGGGGGTACAAATTCTATAGCTATTAATTCGCTGGGTCAAGAAACACTCCATCCATGTGTGTGATTTACCAGTTTAAAATTTAAATAGACTGCCTTAAAGGTAACTCCCTCTCCTTATAGAAAAATAAGCCATACCCATTGTGGGCTATTTTTAACTGGGTGACTGATATAGCTACATCTCCCATGTAATCTTTTCAACAGCAAACCTGTTTCATTTCCAAACATATAAAATTACATGCAATGCTCTCAACCAAGCTAGCACATGATATATATTATGCTAATGTTAGAACACTTAATCACAATAGCTAATACTTTAAAATTACAATTAGTAGCATAAAAACCACAGGCATGACCTTTTTTTAAAGAACCAAGAACTTGAAACATAAAAAGCTTCTGATTAATAAACCTTTTTAAAATTACAAATCATGCATCTAGAATGCATGAAAGGAAACTAATTTTAACGCACATTTAAGGAGGTGGAGTTACTAGAGTTTGTTCATATTCACTCCTAACATTTTAATAGAGATTGAAGTGTAATCCATATTAGCGTAAAGAGATAGTTGTACTAATTAATCAAATGCAGCACCTGGAAGAGCATTATTATACTGTATTTGATCCAGGCACTATTTGTGGATCACTGGCTGGATAGCTCAGTGAGGAATCAGAGGTTGGGAGTTTCCCACATTGTAACCCAGAAGAGCCGGCGTGTGTGGCCTTGGGCAAGCTGCACAGTCCCAGGGTGCCCCCAGAAGAAGGGAATGGTAAACCACCTCTGAGTACTGTCTACCTAGAAAACCCTGGAAAGGGTCACCATAAATCAGAATTGACTTGACAGCACACACAGATTGTAGACTGGGGTGAGGGATGCCTCATGCCACATTTCAGGGATCCAGGGGCAGTTCATGAACCAGGACAGGGATGTTCCTCACTCCCCAATCCCCAATACTACTGTGACCTTACTCCAAGTGCAAGGCATCCTCCATCCAGAGAAGGTCTATTTTACACATTGGGGGGGGACACCAAAACAACATCTAAAAATACTGTACAGGTTGTCCAGCAATTTGCACGTGGATGCTTATGAATTGCTACAGAAACTAGCCATTACAGCATTACATGAATTTTTACATTGCCTCTTGCAGAACAGCCATAGCTGCATACTTTCAAATACTTTCAGTATTTTGTGAATGTATGTATTTGCATTTGTACTTTTTAACTTACTAGCATTATGTTGCCAAGCTAACACTCCATGGGTGTACATGTTTCTATTTGCGTTTATGTTTTAATTGTAATGCTAGTGGTGGTTGAATGACCAAAGCAGTTCAACAAGTAAACTCTCATCTTCCCTGCACAACTCCCATCACTCCCAGAGGACACAGGTCTTTGAAAAATGGGAGCAGGACAGCCGAAGAGGTACTCAGCTGAGGCAAGCTACAATAAACTTTTCTGGTTTTTATTTTAATGATCTCTGTAATGGGGAGGATCCACATCAAGAGTAAATGGGCTGAGAACACCACCACTACATTGCTCATTTATAACTAAGATATAATTCCATACAATTCTCACATATACTGTTGTCAGTATATGTCACTATGTATAATAGTGGCTGAAATCCTGTTGCTTAGTGTAAGCCAAGTTGGATTTTTCATTCCAGTCCTCCCTGGTAAACCAACTGTTCCTGCTGCAATTCTTGGGCAGGGACAGTAGATGTGCACCAAGGCAGAGTGCACATACACCCCTTGAAAATCGCAGCAGGGACAGTTAACTTACCAGGGAGTACAGACCTAAAGCTATGATATGGCTGGCACTAAGCAACAGGATTTCGGTCCACTAGGTCTTACAATGAGAGAAAAGTCACACATTAAGTATTGTGTGTCTGCAATAAGAGGCCCGGGAGTAGCATCCTCAATAAAATTAATGCATTATAAACTCTCAACCCTGGAAAGTGTGCCTTCTCTTGCACTTTTAAAAAGTAACAAAACAACTGCAACATTTGAAATCACTGGTAATTGTACTCATCTGAACTACTGTTCCATGTATGTTAAATGTATTTGAGGTTTTTTAGAAAGACATTTTTGAATAAATATTATTATACATATGAATATTTATAGCTACTTTCTAACCTTGACTTGATTTTTAAAATTAGTACTAAATTCAACATAATCACTAGCATTGTTATCATATGGTAATACCATTCAACAAGCCTTCAATATTATTTCCAATGCAATTTTAGAGAAATATATGGCAATTAATCTGTGGGCATATTAAAGTTTATTGAAGCAACATTTAGTTTATATCTCTGAGCAACACCTGATGCGAAGTTTATTAACTTCAAGAAAACAATCCAGTTGAATACTAAGAAGACGAGATTGAAAATACTTGCTTGAGCACATGTTGTAACATCCTTTTGGTTTACGTGCACTGCAAATTGTTCATTTCCCTGTAGCCCAATTCATGCTCTTGACACAGCCTGAATTACAAATTTTGATCATGTGCAATTTAGTTTTCCAATTAATTATTCGTAATTGTGCATGTACGAGATAAACAACAATGCATATAAGAGTGCCTCTGCTAGTACTACTGACAATTCTGCTAAGAAAAAGGTCCCACATGTTTTGCCTATTATACTTCACTTGTCTATAAATGGATACCATGAAACTCTTCCTTAAATGAATTACCATGACAAGTGTTCAGCAAATCATGCATATCATGAAGACTTCTATCTATATTTCATCAAGATACCTACTGAAACAGAAGACTTCAGACCATGGTCATTGGCATGTGAAGCACCAGCAGGAAAGTCAGCAGGTGGGCCCAGTGCAGGATCACTGCTCCGTCTGACCAACAATGGTGTCCCTAAGAACAAAAACAATCAAGAATACAAATATAAACACTAGTAAATCTGATTAATCACTATAATTTCTTATCCATACATACTTATAGGGCCAGAGAAAGGGGGCAAGGTTGCAGGGTGAAGAAATTGTATGTTTCTTTTACAAATCCATACTAATGCTAAGTGTCAAGGATCCCTGAGTTCAGGGAAGCCCACACTAACCACTCAGCTATAGTACCCTGGTTGTCTTGGTGTGGGTGAAACCACGAGGATCAAATGTGCCGATGAAGGGGTAATTTACATGCCCAGCACCCTCCCAATACCCGACTAAGTAGTGCTTCTAGGGAGTTCCAAAAATTTTTCAAGGTTAAGCACTTTGACTCTTACACCAACTCTGCAAGGTAGAAATGCCACCACACCCAAAAACATGCAGGCTTGTAGCAGATGGACAAGGCAAAATCTGGTTTTAAGTACCACAAATCTTTTTATAGTAAAACAACTATATGGATAAATTTTTAATATTTTATTAAAGATGGCAAAAAGGTTAAAATGAACAAAAAATAAAAATAAAAAAGAGTTTCAACAGTTGCAAAACAGGCAAACAGGTTTTGGATCAAATAATCAATTAAGAGTTGGAGACAAGAGCAATACAGAGCAAACACATCAGAAAATAAGAAAGCTAGCTAAACTATCCTAGTACTTAACACTCTAGTGTAACTTCAGCATCATTTCAGAGCAAATATGAAGTGCAGTCCTTGCCACAGGACAGCAAATGAGCATAGCATCTCTCTAAAAGATAACTAAGCCAACCCCCCCCCCCCCATTTATACATTAAGCTTCTTCAGTTTCTGGACTGTTCCAGAGGACCTTCCAATCAGGTGCTGAGTTCTTCCCAACATTCACATAGACAAGAGAAGTTTCTTCCCCTTCCCCTCACTCAGATGTAACCATTTTCCCAATTAGTTCCATACAAGAGAATGAGCCAACCATTTTCCCAATTAGTTCCATACAAGAGAATGAGCCAGCTTGGTCTTGGATATTCCTCTCATACTGATAAACTGCAGGTGTTTCTCCCTTCCAACTGCTGGGCATTACCATACCCTCACTCAGCCAGCTCATTCCAGGCACTGACTACAAGCCTGACTTTTCCAGAATGGCACTGGAATCCATAATCCCTCCATTTTCCATTTTCTTCATGTTAAAGTTACAAAACAACTTCACACATGTCAATAACTAGAACATTAAAAGTAAGGACTGAGAAAATGGTACCCTAACAATTGGCTATAATTGAAGTCAGAAGAAAAAGGAAGCCTAGTTTAAAAAAAAATCACAGAAAACAACCAACAACATCCCGCCCCATAGGAAACAAACACCAATCTGGCTATAACTCTCAAATATGGGAAAGAGTAACACAGGCCAACATTTGGCTATGAGTCTCACAGAACTACCACTTCTTATGGGTTCTCAAACAATTCCTAATTTATCATCAGTAGGTAAATGCATTTTGCACTTGCAATTGGCCAGACTAAAAATACAATATATTACACTCATTTGTCTTCAAAACCCACCAAAAAACTTTACATAATTTTAAAAAGCAGCTTCCATTCTGTGCCCACTGAAGTCATGCAACATTTGAAAAACTAGCCTTTCTCCAAGCTAATGGGAAAAATGTGGGAGTTAAAAAAAAAAAATCCCAAGCCAAACACTAGAGATGAGATTCCCCCACAGTTCAAATGTTTCAAAATTTATTTGCCCTTGGACCAGGGCCAAGAATGAAAACTAATTAGCCAAAGGATTTCCTATTCTTTGCAAATAACTTAAAATGGAATGATAAAATTGGAATACATCTGTAATATTATCTAGATGATTATAAAAAAATTATTAAATATATTACTAAAATATACATTGGAAGAGATTTATTTGCCTTTGGAATAGTGGCAATACACACAAATCCATACACACACAAGCTAATTTATTCAAATTATTCAAATTAGCTTTCTGGGATCATCAATACATAAATGCCTGATTCAAGCCCAAGCACCTTTTATCAATGTATTCTCAAAGGCTTTCATGGCCGGGATCCGATGGTGGTTGTAAGTTTTTCGGGCTGTTTGGCCATGTTCTGAAGGTTTTTCTTCCTAACGTTTTGCCATTCTCTGTGGCCGGCATCTTCAGAGGACAGGAGGCAGAACTCTGTCTGTGCTCTGGTGCAGTTTGTTGGATAGTTTAGTATTTATAGCTGTGGGATCAGCTTTTGTCCTTTTCAGGAGATTGGGTGACTATGGTGATCAGTGTTTTTGTTGTTGTGGGTGTATTGTTGAGATAAGGGGGAGAGATGATCTGCCACTGTGATTGATGGGTGTCATTAGCTGGTCTTTTGTGTGCAGTGATCACGGTCCTTGTGGCTGGGTAGAGTTCGTTGACCTTTTGCAGGCTGTATTTTTCAGGGCTGGGAGCCAGGCTTTGTTGAGTTTTAGACTTTCTTCTTTTTTGTTGAAGCTCTGCTGGTGTTTGTGGATTTCAATGGCTTCCCTGTGCAGTCTAACATAATGATTGCTGGTGTTGTCCAGTACTTCTGTCTTTTGAAATAGAATTTCATGTCCAGCTTGTTTCAGGGCATGTTCAGCTACTGCAGATTTTTCCGGTTGTTTTAGTCTGCAGTGTCTCTCATGTTCTTTGATTCTGGTGTGGATGCTGCGTTTTGTGGTTCCAATATATACCTGGCCACAACTGCAAGGTATCCAGTATACTCCTGCAGTGGTGAGGGGGTCCCTTTTGTCCTTTGCTGACTGTAACATTTGTTGTATTTTTGTGGTGGGCCTGAATACTGTTTGTAGGTTGTGTTTTTTCAAAAGTTTCCCCATGCGGTCCATGACCACTTTGATGTATGGCAGAAATACTTTATTTGTGGGTGGCTGTTTTTCCTCTTCAGTTTGGTGTTGTTTTCTTGGTTTGATGGCTCTTGTGATTTCATTCTTGAATAGCCATTTGCCTGTAGGGCCCAATTCAGATGGTTGAGTTCGGTGATGAGAAATTGAGCTTCACAGTTCCGATTTGCACGGTCTACCAGTGTTTTGATTATGCCTCTTTTCTTGCTGTGGGTGGTTGTTGGAGTTTTTGTGTAGGTACAGTCTGTGTGGGTGGGTTTTCTTAGACCTTGTGTCCCAATAAAAGTCAGGTTTGTGTATGACCATGACATCTAGAAAGGGAGTTGGCCTCTATTTCTTTTTCCATGGTGAATTGTATATTTGGGTGGATGCTATTGAGATGGTTTAGAAATTCTTCCAGTTTTTCTTCACCGTGATTCCAAATTGCGAAGGTGTCTTCCACGTATCCGAACCAGCCAGGCCCTGCGTTTGGCACCTTTCGCACCCACAGTCTGGTACAACATATGTATTTAAAAATACCCGACTTGGTGAAATACAACTCAGGCAGTTTACATAATAAAGCAAAACATACAAACTAAAATAATAGAAGAATGCATAGACAATACCACAAACAAACCAAAAACAAAAACAGGAAGGCGACCGAGGATTGCCACCTGGTGGCTTAAGTGAACTAAATTATATAAAACATAACATAATAACAAAATACAATAAAATTATCAATAACTACAATAGAATACAGGTCTCAAAATTAACCTAGAATGTTGTCAAAGGCTTCCTTAAATAATTCAGTATTTACTCATCTAAAAATCTGTAGGAGGGGAACCTGTCTAATTTCTGGTGAAAGTTTATTCCACAGTGAGGTGCCACTACAGAAAAAGCCCAGGTCCTAGTACTGTTTTTCCTTATTTGCCTCGAGTACGCACCCTCAATAGTGCAGCCTGAGAGGAACGGGCTGGATGGGTAGACACCCTTGGGAGAGGCTTCTATAGATAAGGCGGTCCTAAACTGTTTAGAGCTTTATAGGTCATAACCAACACTTTAAATCTGTCATATACAATATATACCATAAAATAAATGAAACCATTTCTCACTCAAAAAGCTGCATGTAAATAAAATTAAACAATTTAAAACAAATTTGGACATCTCAGGTCAGTGGCAAATGCAGTATAATAAAAGGCAGCTTTAAGTAATTCTGTTTTTTACTAATTTCCTGAAAACTGAGAGGGATAGTGCCTGACAAACCTCTGTTGGAAGCTTATTCTAAGAGGGAAAGGGACACGACTGACGAAACAGGGTTCCTAGCGCAAACTCTTTTGGCTTCCTTGGGTTTCACCATTTTAAGCATCGCAGACTCTGAGGAGCAGGTGGGACGGTAGCTGTCTTGTGGGAGAGAAAGATGTATTCTCTCCCTCTGAGACTCTTACACTGATCAGCCACAACATTAAAACCAACCTACCTAATATCATGTAAGGTTTCCAAGTATTATATTGCCCATAGCATAACACTACCCCAGCTGGCCAACCTTTTTCCCATACTACATCCTGTTACCATCTCTTCCCCAGGTAAACGATGCACATGCACCCAGCCATCCACCCGATCTAAAAGAAAATGTGATTCATCAGACCAGGAAATGTTTTTCCATTGCTCCATGGTCCAGTTCTGACACCCACTCCCCATTGTAAGCGCTTTTGGCAATGGACAGGGGTCATCATTGGCACTCTGACTGGTCTGTCGCTACGCAGCCCCATATGCAACAAACTACGATGCACTGAGTGTTCTGACATCTTTCCATCATGGCCAGCATTAGGTTTTTCAGCCATTTGTAGCTCTTCTGTCTGACCAGACCAGATGGGCTAGCCTTTGCTCCCCGTGTGCATCAATGAGCCTTGGGTCCCCACAACCCTGACACCAGTTGTCCTTCCTTGCACCACTTTTGGTAGGTACTAACCATGGCATACCAGAAACACCTCACAAGACTTGCCATTGGGGCGATGCTCTGACCCAGTTATCTAGCCAGCACCACTTGGTCCTTGTCAAAGTCACTCAGATCTTTTCGCCTGCCTGTATTTCCTGCTTCCAACACATGAAATTCCAAAAAATGACTCTTCACTTGCTCCTAATATATCCCACCCCTTGACAGGTGCCATTGTAACAATATAATCAATGCTATTCACTTCATCTGTCAGTGGTTTTAATGTTGTGCGTGATCCATATATATGTTAGATATTATACTGAAATCCTTAGTGAGACAGAGATTTTTTTAAATGCAGGGTAGAAATTTAACTTCAACTTCCTCTTCAAAAGAAGGAACTGCTGATGACGCAGCTCTAATTTTAATTTCCATGCCAAGAATTCACAGAGACAAACTACTATTTTTTTAAAAAATGCAGAATCCAGCCTACTTTTCTTTACAGTTGTTTGCACTTGGTTCTTTTGTTACTTCTTAGTGTTGCTTTAATTATTCAGAAGTAATTCCATCAAGTTGTGTTATGCAGCAAGTACATCCGCTGCTTATGATCAAGCACAGATAACGAGAACAATCATCAGGAATAACTAGATTTAAGGTTGGTAAGAAGTTGCCTTGCTGTCTTAATTTATGTGGCAATAGGTTAAAAGAAGGATCTGGCTCTCTCACACACATCAATCCTAATTAATTAGAAGACACCGCCCACCAATTTCAGCTCTGCTAAAAACAAAAATGAATGTTCTCTTTATCTGGGGCACCTCACAGCAAATAAACCCAACCTAGTGATAATGACATCTGTCTTCCATCGTCTTTGTTTGTTCCCACAAAAGGGCTTAAGATTGTAGTCTCATTTCGTAACTCTAAGTACCATTGACAGAAAAAAAATTCAGCCACAGCTAATAACACTCAGTTCTCTGTAGTCCAAAAATCACATTTCTACTTATGACAAGTAGTTAGACCCTCTGAATCCTTTTCACAACCTTGCCTTTGTTAGTTACTCTATGATGGCTACTACGTCGCTGATGTTCACGTCTGGACTCTGAAAATGAAGTCCTCTGGCTTTGAGGAAGGGGGCGAGAGGAGGATGCCTCCCGCCTGTGCGCCATCCCTCCTGCCATGAAAAAGGGAGGGCTATATGGGAAAACAGGAGCCAAAACCTACAAATGAGGGAAAAGAAAGTACATCCAGAGACAGATGGCGGGGGAAGGGGGAAGGTTGAGAGAAAAAGTGGGAAACAAGGAAGGAGTCAGAGCAGGGGAGGGGAAGACACAGGAGGAAAGATATAAAGGTGAGATGAAAGGAAGGGGGGCAGAAGAATCAGGGTGTACTGAGAGTAAGGAGGAGAGAAGGTTCTACCAAGAGGCAGGGAATGGATGGAGCTAGAGAACCCATGGACTGGAGAATGCAAGAAGTCGATGTTGCCCAGGGAAGAAGCAGAGAGGCAGAGGAGAGAGAAAGTCCCCTGAAGCCTTCTATTAGGGACAGAAAGAGGAGAGAGAAAGTCGGAAAAGGAAACAAGCCATGGGCAGGTGGAATGCAGAGAGCTGACCTGTGGTGTCAGGGCAGAGACTACCCCCAATGATATATCCAGACCAGACCTGAGGCCCTGGGAAAATCTTAAGGGACCCAGAGTCATTGCATTGCTTCCAGTGTTGTTGCCACAAGAATCCACAGCTGGGTTAAGACTCAGGAGAGAGGACCTTGACTGTTAAAGAGGAAAGACCACCAAGTTAGAAAAAGAGTTCCTGGAATCTTTCCTCTCTTGTTGGAGAAGGAAAGGTTGTTACCTGCTGAAGAGTTGCTTGTTGGCCCTTTGGGCCCCTGTTAATAGATGTTGACTGTTTTAAACAGGAAGATGATACATGAGTGGTATCTTCAGGGGGAGAATCGGGGGAGCACTAAGGAACCCTCACACTGGCTCATTCTGATACACTCCTCTCTCCCGCCCCCCCCCCCAGAATTAGGTTATTTTCCTAACCAGGTAGCAGGATTAGGTGGTGGCGGTAGCAGTAGCACGAATAGCAGCAGCTGGCAACAGAAAGCTCAATCAATGCTTACACACCCTCTTCCAACAGCATTAACATTTTGGGAACCACTAGCAAAGACATTCCCATGCTTTTAAAGTCCCCCAACAAGAATATCAGATACAGTACACTGCCCAGAACACTCCCAGAACAGCATTCTGAGGCCTTGTGTAGGTCCAAAGCTTACTCCAGATCACGTTGGTGTATGGCTCACTCAACATAACTATTCTCATGCCTCCTATCAAACTTTCAGTTTCATTTTTAAAGCACCCAAATCACGTGTTACAAAGAATGATCTTGTAGGTGCTGTCCTGTGTGCAAAATTACTTGTATGACACAAATCCTGTTTGTGCTCCGAACAACTGTGTTTGGAGCACAGTTCCCTTTTCAGAGTGCTTCCTCCTGCTTCACAAAGGCATGATCAAAATGGATAACACAGCAAAGCTAAACCAATAAACATTCCTACTATTTCTTTTTCCTACAGTGAGCAAATAATACTATAGAAAATTTGGATGAAGATAAGGTTAAAGGTTCTTAAACCCTATTTAAGGCTGTAGTGCTGAGCAAGTGACTTTCTCCATCTAGTTCAGCATCCTATATAGCGACCAGCTAGGAGGCCTTCTAGAAAGCCTACAACAACAGCAGCCCTGACTTAAAATTTGTCCCTACGCCCTCGGTATACCACTATTCCTTAATAGTCAACAGAGTTCAGAACATTTTACTCTTTGGGACTACTCTCCTATAATTTTCTCCACTGGCTGGCTGTAATCCAAACATACCATTTCCAATCTATGATACATACTACAGACCAGCAGGAGCTCCAAGTTTGGTTAGGGTAGGTAGGGAATGCTCTGGGTGAAACTGACAAGAGATATATTTCCAGAAGAGTGATAACAGAATACACGAATTTACCAGGTCAGCTATTCAGCCTTCTAACCTAGCATTACTTTGGCAGCAGCTCTCTAGCATCAGACAGAAAATCCTTCCCATTGCCCACTACTGGATTTTTTAACTGGAGATACCATTGGGGGGGGGGGGGGGGTCCAAACCTGTTACCTTCTGTTCTCAAAAACACAGGCTCTACAGTATCAGCAAGCAAAGGTTCAATTGGTATGGCAACTAATACCCTGGGTACCAATGATTCCAAGTGTCTTCACCAAGGTTCCTGCTAAGCTGGGCGCGCGCACGCACACACAAACTCCGCTTCCTTTCGTACAGCTGTCTTCCTCCTCCACGCAGCGACGGAACTCCTCTGGTTGCAATGGAACCCAGCATGCGGGGTGTGTGTGTGTGTGGAGTAGCACGTGCACACACACGAGAGGCAGAGCCCTGTCCAGTGGGGCTGAAAATTAGAGAGTACATTGGTCTGCACATCACCCAAATTCTTAAAAAACTGAAATTTATTGGTGGCGGGGTGGGGACCCTTACTGATGACAATTCTTTGGTTTGTTTCACCAGTTATCTGGAAAGGAGTCCTTTAGGCTCAAACACAGTTATCATATGTACCTGTTTTGCAGAATTACAGCTGCTAGCCATCAAAGAATCCAACCATATGACTCTACTCTTAAGTAAAACTACTTAGAACTGTAGGACAGTGGTCGGGGAACAGGGGTAATGTACCCCAAATGGGGTAAAAATGAAAATCCTGGGGGTAATGAGCAGAGTGCTACCCCCCCACCTCACCCCACCCCACCCCTGCAGCCGAACCTCAAACTGGAAGCCACCTCTCCTTCCATCCTTGGTTGCTGCACTTGTAAATCCTCCCTTCCTTTAGAGATCGGAGATAAGCTGGCTTTATTGTTTACGGCTGTAGCCCCGGGCAGTCAATCCGATGGCTTGTGAATGACTACTTGAATAAGGCGGGAAGGAAGGTGCGAGAGAGGGAAGGGTGGATTCATCAAGCTTGTTTAAAGGTAAGATTGTAGAAAATTTAGGGAGGGAGGGTTGGTTTATGTCAGAGAGAGACTGACTTTCATAAAGCCATGAAAAAAGGAGGTGTCTGCAAGGAGAGAAGGCTCAAATTAAGGCAGGAAGGTGCGAAAGAGGGACCGGGTGGCAAGCTTGTTTTAATGTAATGAGAGGAAACGAACATACTGAACTGAAGCAACTGATTGTTGAAAATTTAGGGTGTGTGTGTGTGTGTGTGTGTGTGAGAGAGAGAGAGAGAGAGAGACAGACAGACAGACAGACAGACAGAAAGAGACTTGACTCTTTCATAAAACCATGAAAAAAGCAACCTTCAAAATTTAATCTCCGCTGCATTTAGCTCTGCAGTTTCTGCTGAGAAGAGCAAGTACTTCAAGATTCTGTTTAGACACTGAATTTGTACTGGGCAGAACCGGAATATTTAGAAGAGTCTCGCTAACAGCAAACACCTAGTAAAAGACAACCAACACACCTGGGACTAGATGTCTGAAGTCTGTAGCAATTGCATTTCTCTATTTCTCATCCCCAAAGCAGGCAAGAGTATCATAGTTTATTCCCCAAATCTGAATCCCTGTCACTCTGCTCCTGGTCCTGCTTTGACTGCAACACCAAACAAAAGGTCTTACAAACAAAGACTGTGGCTTTCTTTATAGAGTCAATCCATCTCATGTGCATTCTTCCTCTTTTCCTACTGTATTGCACTTTTTCCTGCATTGCTGCCTTTTCCAGTGAGCTTGTCTTCTCATGACGCCACTGTAGTACAATACCCTTTGTTTGGTTATTTTAGCTTTTAGTGAGAGTCCACACTTAATTTGCTTTACTTATCTCTTCTATTTGCCAGGAGGTGATGGGGCCAGTGGCCATGATCTTAGTTTTTTTGATGTTGAGCTTCAGACCATTTTTGGTGCTCTCCTCTTTCACCCTCATTAAGAGGTTCTTTAATTCCTCCTCACTTTCTCAGGAGATAGATGAGGTGGTCAGGCACTCCCATTTCTTTAAGAACTTGCTATAGTTTGCTGTGGTCCACACAGTCAAAGGCGTTTGCGTAGTCAATGAAGTAGAAGTAGATGTTTTTCTGGAACTCTCTGGCTCTCTCCATAATCCAACGCATGTTAGCAATTTGGTCTCTAGTTCCTCTGCCCCTTTGAAATCCAGCTTGTACTTCTGGGAGTTCTCGGTCCACATACTGCTGAAGCCTACCTTGTAGGATTTTGAGCATAACCTTGCTAGCGTGTGAAATGAGTGCAATTGTACAGTAGTTAGAGCATTCTTTGACACTGCCCTTCTTTGGGATTGGGATGTAGACTGATCTTTTCCAATCCTCTGGCCACTGCTGAGTTTTCAATTGATGATGATAAGAAAAAATAGCGCACTGGTCCTTTGATGTTGGGCTGTGGCACCAGGGTGGGTGACATGACCTTTAGCCTGGTTTGTTCCTTTTAGCACACCACACACAGAATGATTAAAGTGGTAGGAAAAGCTTCCCCCAACTCTGCCTTGGCTGTCTGTAGCAAGCATGTCATTGCTAGCACCACTCTGGCAGCCATTGATGATGATTAAATCCTCTGCGAGCTAGCAAAAATTTAATGCAACTTGCTAGGCACGTTGGACACCTCACTACTCACTATACCACCCCATGGATGGTGTGCAATGTGTTCCAGCAAAAATAATGCACATCTTTATTAAATTTGGTGCATCCTGCTAGTTTCGTACACAGCCTGTGTAGATTCAATAAGATTTTGAATTCAAATAATGTATTATTTCCTTCCTTTCAAATCAAGGGGGTAATGTCGGCTTATATAAATTTTTTGGGGGGTAAAAGGTAAAAAAGTTCCCTGACCCCTGCTGTAGGAGAAAGGACTGTGTCCACTGTTTTGTAACATTATCTTATTTTCATCTGCTCTGCTGTGCTCCTGCTGCTGCAATACTACAGGCGGTTACATACAAACATATCAAGCATTACCTGTCTTTGAACACTAAAATACTTTGAAATGCTACAGTCCTTTGGAGGAACACGGATCAAAGTACTCAACATATGGACTTCAATTGGACCAGGTTAGTTTAGTGGTTAGACTGTCTGACAGAGACCTGGGATACCAGAGTTGAAGACCCTACTAAGCCATGAAATGCAGCAGGTAGTCTTGGGCAAGTCAGCCTCTCAGCTGACCTACCACAAAACATTGTAAACTAAGTAAAGTGACACATATATCCCAAAACATGTATGCATCCAGCACTAAAGGTTTTGGTTTTAACCTGTTAAGTTTGTAGAAATACACATTCAAAATGCAAAGTTATTACCTATGCATAATAATTCTGTGCCATCAAGTCAATTCTATCTTCTGTGGCCCTTTTCAGTGTTTTCTAGGTAGAGAATACTCAGAAGTGATTTACCATTCGCTTCTTCTGGAGGCATCCTGGGACTGTGCAGGTTGCTCAAAGCCACATAGGCTGGTTCTTGTAGGATGCACAGTGGAGAACTGAACTCCCCACTTCTGGCTCTGTATCCAGATGCCTAACTCACTGAGCCATCTGTGTTCCTTAATTGTACTCTGTGTTTGTTATGAAAACAAATGTTTTAAAGATTTCTTTCTCAGTGTCAGATAAGAACACTAAACGTCAAGTTACAAATACACCAAATACTTAAGAGGTAAGAGATGACATCAGGTCTTCTAAACATTCTACTGCCAAGGCATATCTATGGACAGAACCAGATCAATAAATTGAAGAGGTGGCTAGTCTACAGTACTGAGATCATACGAGTTTTATGTAGTATATACACAACAAACTTCAGAAAAGTTTCAAAATGTCTTTAAGAGGTTTTCCCACAAAGGATCTCTGAATATATGTAAGCACAACGTTACAAAGGATTGCCTCTGGAGCAGTTCATAAGCATCAATTAGTGTAGGATGCAGCAGCTTGAATTTTTATTGGCATGACTTTTATGAACCATACATGCCTTGTTTAGTTTAAAAAACATCACTGGGTGCTATTTCTAAGTCCAATTTCAAACATAAAAGATCTTATGTTTAAAGCTGTGAACAATCAGGAACCCAAGCACTTGTAGGAATACCTCCTCTCAAGCCAAACTGCATTTTTATGGCAATAAGCAAATCTTATTTTTAAAAAACGTACACAGGCATTTTAAAACATTTTTGCAAACTGAGATGTTTTAAAAACTGAATCCACTTTTATCTATAGATCAGGTTTTTGTCAACCACCTTGAAAATACCTGACAAAAATGTTGCTATACAGTAAGTGTTTTAGATATATAAATACTGATGTATGTTCTAAAAAAACACTTCAACTGTCACATCAACATGGAACACTTTTAAATCCTAGTTGTTGTAGCTCCACATTTGAGGGGTTCTAGGCATATGGTGTTCTCCATAACTCGGTCTGGGAGCAATTACGCATTGAAGGATATAGGGCAACTATTACCAGTGCAGCCATATGGGGTGCTGAGGCCCTAGCAACTTCTTAATTATACCATGTATTGACACTGATCCTGAAAGAATGAAGCATGTGCTCAAAGCTACCCCACAGAGGAGACTTAAAAGTGGTTAGATATGGCCCATAATTATATTGGCTCACATTGCATCTGGACAAAGTTTACTATCATAGAAGCTGACTTCATATCCTGCATGTAACATCTGGAAACTCAGTGTAAGATTTATTCGAATGAGCCTTGTTGAGAATTTTCACAAGTTGATAGACTTTTTTTTTTTTGTTCTGGAAAAGATTTAAAAGTGACTTAACCATTTTTCCAAAGGAAACATGATGAAGCGGGGACAATGAAATGGAGCCGCATGCTTTACATGGCCACTGTATTTTATACAGGTACACTGGTATGATGTTGATTTTTTTTCCACAATTATTTCAAGAGCTGACACCAGGCTCTTCTGTTCACGCATTTAGAAAATCTAATAGGACAGTGTGCCAAGATACTCAAAACTCACTTGAGCATCTTGGGTCACTGTCTAATTCAAACTTTGACATATTTAATGTGTCCCATGTTTGATCTATTGCAACACCTATGTACACTTTGTGTGACACTGTTTCACTTGTTCATTTTTCAACATAGTGGCTGAAATTCTGCTGCTTAGAATAATATATTGCAGTAGCGTAGGACCATCAAATCAATGGGGATTTAGTAAGTCAATTCCTCCATAAGTTCTATCAATTCAAATAGGCCTACTCTAACTGCAACTTACCATGGTAAAGTAACTCTCAACTACAGTAGGCCTATTTGAATTAATGGAACTTACAGAGGGGATGACTCAGCAAATCCCCACTGCAATTTATTACAATAAGCAACAAGGTTTTGACCACAGTGTTAGTTCCTCTTTCAAGTCCAGAAACTGTCAAGATCAATACCTAGTATGTTTCAACAGTGCTATAGGATCAGCCCATATTAAGACATAATACAAATAAAATAACAGAAATAATGTGGTTAACCAGGAGGAAGGGCAAAGACTTAGTGATTCATGTCTTCCTATAATTGATCTCACTAGAACAGCAAAAAGTTCATCGAGCAATTAATACACCTTGAATGTTTTGTGTTTTAATCACATTGAGTATATATCACTGTATGCAATGTAGTTAGCCGCCCAGAGTGGTCAATTGATCAGATGGGCGGGATATAAATACAATAAATAAATAAATAAATAAATAAATAAATAAATAAATAAATAAATAAATAAATAAATAAATAGTATGCTGTTTGTAATCCTGAAGATGACAGGATGTGCTTTCCTGGTCAAAGGTTTGATCTTTTATTGTTTCATCAAAGTTTTTACTTGGAAGCAAAACCTGTGAAGTTTTTTTTCAGCCAATGCAGTCTGTTTGACCGGGATTGGTCATCTTTTTCTATGATGCTCAAGAAAGCAGAAAGGTTTTCATTAAAACATTCATTTAGTAAACACTAGAAGCTTCTGTTACTCAACTTTATGGAACTCTAAGAAGAGAAGCTTCGGCAACTAAAAAGTCAGTAGTTTAATTGTGTATGCAGTGGAACTAATGACTACTAGCTTAAGGCCTTTTTTTCTGCATACTTTATTTTGTGTGTGTTGAAGGTACTGTATAGCAATAAAGTCTCTTTTGGTTCTGAAAACCAGACTTGGTTGATCTCTGACTTCTGTGTTTCAATGTTAATAAATATTCTGCTATTGTTTACATGTCCTCAACTTCATTCTGCCCTCCACTACAACCGTTGAAATCCATAATGCAAATGAAAACGTCTTGTCCTGTTTCTACATGACTGGAATAAAATCTGATTTGCTAAATTATGGGTGAGGTGATCCTACTTAGCAATTTAAAAAAAAAGTGTTCGGAGGTGGCTTTAATTAGAAGATATGAGAGTTTGGAATTGTGGAAAGAAAGTGTGATTAGAATTTTTTAAAATATGTATGTTGAGCACTGGTTTGCAACTTCCTTGTTCCTCTTAAACTTGTAGAGGTTTGTCTCCATTTATTTATTTATTTTATTTATTTGTTTGACTTTTATACCACCCATCTGGCTGCCAAGGCCACTCGGGGCGGTTTATACATTAAACAAATATATCATCAAACCAGAATTTTAAAAAATAAACATAATAATTATAAAATCAAAAGGAAACGCATACATACCAACAAATTTAACTGAAAATAATTAAAATGATATGGGAGCAAGGCAGCAGGACTGATAGTATAACTGTTCAAACAACCACTGTATTAAGATGTTATAAGGTCCGGAAAGGCCTGTCTAAAAAACTATGTTTTTAGTGATAGTTTAAAAGGTCCCAGTGAAAGGGCAGGCAGATTTCAGGCGGGAGGTCATTCCAGAGTTGGGGAGCGACCACCGAGAAGGCCCGACGTCTAGTCTTCTCTTTCCAGGCCTCTCTCGGGGTCAATACTCTCAATCACCCAACCTGGGAAGATCGCATAGGACGGGCAGATCTGGTTGGGAGGAGGCGTTCTGCCAGGTATCAAGGTCCCAAACCATTTAGAGCTTTGTAAGTCGGCACATCATCTTGAAGCTGTGCCCAATGTATTCCTGGGTATGCTGGAAAGTTGGATCTCTGGGAATAGTGTCAGCCCCACTGCCAATTCTGGGGGCAGGGGCCACTTTTCCATCGCTCCACTATGCAAGCTCTTATTTACACCTACTCTCTGCTTATGCCCTACTTGAGCTACTCTCTAGATAGCCACCAATTCATTAGAAGACTTGTCCTTTTGTCTTATGACCAATAGTTCTCTTCAGTCATTGCTATTCATCCTTAGAACATCTTGCTATTCTATGTGTTTAATAATTCTACCCTTTATTAATGCTTTCAACTGACCTTCTACAGATATTAACTAACCAGTATGTATTTATTTGTATCACCTCTGAATCCTCGTCTAGAAACTGGTTACTATAATACTTTCTGCAATCTGTTATTATGAAGGCTAATGAGAGGAACAATCTGTTAAAAGACCTCTCAAGCATTTGCCATATCAACCAAGTCACTTGTTTATTTCTGTCTAAAACGTCACACTTTCTCATCTTTCTTTGACTCAGCAATCCAGATACTTTTCCTGAAAAAGTGGATCCAGGCACAAGCCTCTTTTTTTACAACTTCTGTATTGAAGACAAAAACAAATAATTCACTGGGTTTCACTGCACTCTTCCAGTCTTCCTTTAGCACTCAATATCTTTGGCACTTGACATTCAAATGGATTTTCTTGTTGCCTTCTGATTTATCTGTAGTTGTAGATGAGGTAGCTGTGTTAGTCTGTGCAAGCGTTATAGATAAAAACAACAAAAAATAAAAGAACAAATAAAAAAAGACAAAAATCATTTATGTAATGATGTATTTAAATGTTCTGTTGTTCTTAGCATATTTATTAACACACCCTTCAAATTCTTTTCTCATTCTCTTTATGTCAACTTACATTTATACAGGAGGAGTCTGTGTTCCTTTCCTCTCCCTCCTACTGGGCAAGATTTCTATTTTCTGAAGGAAGCCTTTTTGCCTTTTATAGCTGTCCTGACTCTGATCATTAATCATGCTGACCTCCTCCTGGGTTTGTTGGTTCTTTTCCTAATCTGTGATAGACTTTGTAACTGCCTGTACTGTGGTTTTATTTAGTCTCCAGACATCTTGAAAAGCACTGACCCTCTTTAGTCTTTTAACATCCTTTTAAATAAACCCCTTGAGAGTCTTGACAAGTTTCCCTTTTTTAAGCCAGGTAGGACTATGCCATACTTCCTGACAACTTTCAGTTTCTTGAATATGGTAGCACCACAGTCATTCTTCTCAGCCGGTTCAGTAACCGACATTAACATCAGATATTCGATTCCAGACCAATTTTTGTTTCATGGCTTAATGATGCATGACATAATGAATTTGTGTCTATTTGAATATTCATTTGCCCAGTTGATGAAATGGTAGTCATAATTAAGGTACAAACCATTTTTTACTGGGATGCTTCCTTAATTTCCCTTTTTTTTGGTAACCGCAACCTCAGTATTTTGGCAGGAAAAGTATCACCAGTACCATATTAATTTGAAAGCTTGGTAGTATCATCCACAGTGTTTCCATGAAGGAATCTGTTCCTCTTAAATTTTATATTTTAGTGAACCTTAGGTTGTGTTTGAACTGGAGAGAAGCATCACCTCTAGTATGTCACTCCCTGTACTTTTTGCAGAGCTGGCATCCAAAATTAATAGTGCCCCACTGATGATGCCATACTGCCACATTTCTGATATATCCACTATTTCTGAGTTCTCATTTAACACCATATATTCCAGATATACTATATTGCCTGACAGGCATCTAAAATTGGCTTATAATTACGTAATCCAATTGTTCCCTACACAACATTTATTGTTATAAAAAATAAACAATTATACATAATTATGAACAGTAAATCATAAATAATTATGGTTGTTCTCTTCCAAATGTATTGTACATATTCACTTCTTGATACATTCTTTTTGCCTTTTATAAGCTGGTACAAACTTCTGTATATTCATTTATATTATGTACTCCATGCTCATTTGGATGATCCAAAACATGCATGTCTTCTTCTCTTAACCAGGAACTGTTCAGATGCTCCTCAGCATTGGCTAGCTATCCTCTTTACTAAAATTAATGGAGTTACCAGAGAATTGGGTGCTGATAACAAGTTACATAAAGAACTACTTTTAAAAATGTATTTTTCCAACCTTTGTGGTAGAATAATACTGCAGAGGTTATCTCAAGTAATACTACTTGATTGTCCTTCAAAACAGGATTCCTTTTTTAAAAAGAAAGTATATGTTGCCTTAAATAGAATCAATATTGTCATGATGATGGGATATGTAGTCAAAGAAATGTAAGATGGAGTCAGACAGGTTCTGTATGATGATTTGAGAGACATTGGAATGTGTTTTTCTAAGTGCTTTGAGAATGTTTTTCTGAAGATTGGTACAGCATGGTTCGAGATAGAGCTGAAGGTCGAATCAAGGGGCCCGTGGAAGACTCAAAATTCCGAGCTAAATGGAGAAGAGATAAAACACCTGGAATTTCATGGGAATTAAGGGAGGAGGAAGGCATTACAGCCCCTTGAGGCTAATTGGTTAACAGCCAGAATTGTCAAGAAGAAGGGACGAGTTAGAGAGTGTAGAAAATGGACGATGGGTTATGTGAGATGAAAGAAGATCCAGTCTCGTTCTGGGATTCGATTCCATAATGATGGGAGAGAAAGGAATTTGATTGAGAGAGGATGTAAGTAAAGAGAAAGAAGGAGGTGGGGCTAGCCCACTGTAGCCCACCTTAGTAGTGTTTCTTATTTTAATGGGAAATAGTTATTTTATTTAACTGTAATGATCTTTGAATATGTTCTTTATGCTAAAGCTTGAGCAATATAAACTGATTCTATGAAACTCTATTTTTCTAATAAAAATTAATTATAAAAATTCTACAAAAGGACTGGTCTCTTGAACAGCAGGGTCTGGCTAAATCCAGGGAGTGGAGAGGGCCACAAACTAGCTATCTTTAAGAGTCCTACCTAACTGAGCTGTTGTGAGTTCTAAGGAATCACAAAGCCCATGTGTCTGTACTTGCAAAGTACTGGGAAAAAGTAAAGTGTTCTTTTAAGGTCAGACATAAGTCAAGGGGCTTACGCTACGCACTGCTGTGGTCTTGGGACTTGCCCCAGCGCAAAGGTGGTAGGTAAGTGGCCTGTCAAACTCTCTGACCGAGTGCTAGGCGCTCCTTAGGGAGACCTGTGCACCACAAATATTAACCCAGAAACATCTACATGAAGGATGGGGAACTTGTCACCCTCCAGAAATTATGGCTCTCCAACTCTCAAGTGCCCTACACAGCACATTCAGTCATGGGATTTACAATTCCACAACCGTAATGGGGAGGGGGGCACCCCACCTCACATTCCTTATTTACACTCAATGTCAGCATTATTGAAGATGTTTCAAGCAGAATTATTTTTTCTGAGATGCCAGAGATTGTATACTGCATCTGCAACCTGCTCTTCAGTCTTGACTAAATGCATAAAGCATCTGACAATAAATGTAGCACAAAAACACACACATATATAACCTTCAATAAAACACATGGAGCTGTAATGAAAGAGATCCAAGATTTTTTTCAGGTGAGTGAACTCCATAAATATGAGCATCCCATTTGATACTATCACCATAAAGCAGTATTTTTAGATCTAATTGTAAAAAGAGGAGGTAACTTATACACAGCACGTTACAGAAACCATCCAATCCCAATACATAACTTAGATTTGACAGTTTTCATCCTAGATTACTAAAATGTAACTTGTCCTATAGGCAGTTTCTAAAATTCAAAAGAATTTGGGGGGGGGGGGGTAGGTGGGATCCAAGCTACCAGATATAAGCTACTCTGATCATATTATAGAAAACAGCTTTGCCAAGGCCATCCATTCTGCATGCACTCACCTTTTAAGAAATAACTTGTAAATCAAGTTAGCTGTATTTTGGCTTTTGATTACATCACTAACAAACTGCAAGGCAGCATCAAGAAGTATTGCTACATTTTGAACAATATAGATGGTTGCCAAGGGAGACCTTTGATTTCTTTTAAAAGAACACAAAATATTGGAGATATCTTAATCAGGAGCGAGTTTAGGAAAAGACAACAGAGGCTGTGGTCACACCAGCGAAACGTCCCCCTGTTTTCTCATGTCTTTTACTCACTGAGCAGTTGTGGGTTACACTCAAGGGACATAGATCCGGGGATGTGTGTTCTGACATCTTTTCAAACTACCTGAACATTTAACAAAATTAGATGTGCTATGTGCAGCCACACCTCTGTAGTGAAACATATTCCTTCCTGGGGTTTTTTTTTTTTTTTCAATGTTCTTCCCTTACTTTTTTTAAAAATATGAATACATTGATGTGATAAAATATGCCTGTGATGGATATATACGTATCTGAGGTGCTTGTGCCTCTTGCAGCACTGTGTTCCCCTTGTGGAGAAACCACAGCCCACTGCATTGGTGGTCCCAAGGCTGTCTAGGTGGAGTGATGCTTTACAGCCCTATGTCCTAGCATGCCTGGAGGACTTGGGGGATTGCCCAAATATGCTCCCTTTCCCCTCTACTTTCTGGATAGCGTCGGACTCCTGTCATCGTCACCACCCTTCCTTTTCCTTTACAAGCCTCTGCTGTTCTCAGTTCCTAAATTCTACCAATCCCATCCCACCCAACCACCCAGTTAGATATATTCCACACTGCCACTTTAACGAAAATGACAAGTAATTCTCAATGTGCCAATCTGTCGTACAGCGCAGATGGAATCGGTTGATTTCTTTGTTTCATGAGCTCAAGAAACCAACTACACCATTTGCTCTGTCCAGTGTTGCATGTGTGGGCTTCCTACTTTGATGAACATGGCCGTGGTTTGTTCACCATTGTTTCCCAGCACCACTCCTTGCAGAGAACATTTAGATCCCTTTTTTGCAAATTCAACCTTTTTTCGCCCACATCTGTACATATGCACTATTGCGAACATTAGCAAGAAAACCTTCAATATTACCAATGGGAACACCAATAATTACACAGGAAGTACTGCAGATCACTTTAGTATCCCATTCCCCCTCCCTATAGCGGTCTTTGTCCAAGAAACCCAGCTCTGATATTCCCTAGAAATCTGTGCTCTGATATTCCCAAGAAATCTTCTCCTACACTCTGCTATATTACAGTTGAAATTAAGGAGAGGATTTGTCACAGTACTTTGGGGAGGTTTGTAATCGTGGTTCGTGGTTTGTAATCACGAACACTGAAGGAGGCCAACAGCTGGGGTGTAGAGATTGAAGGAGGACTAACCTTGTTTTCCCATTGCTCTTGGTTATCCTGACCTGTGTATTAACTCTAGTTTCTCCCACCCATCATTCATAGAGTTGACTAAATGCAGATCCTAGCATAGACGGGAAAGGTTGCAGGGTAACTGGAAGAGCTCTACCACAAGGGTAACAACAGGGAAACATCTTATGACACTGTTGGTGCAGCACCACCTGGAAGACGAAGCTGTATATCTGAGTGCTGTATGGGCTGAAGGCCGTATTCAAATCAGCACTAAGAGCTTCTTGAAGAGAGCATTTGACAAAGGTTAACTGACGCATTGACACAAACGCTGCGGAAAAATTTAAAAAAATTAAACAAAATTTAAAAGGACATCCATGCAACAATAACGGCATTCCCCTTGTACAAAAACAGTAGTTTAGAAAAGTCACAACACGATTGTTCACACACACCATCACACAACCTTTTTAAAAATTTTTTGCAACAAATAAAGTTGAAGGCCCTGGCCAAGCGAGAAATTATCTACAGTTACCACACTCGGTGAGCAAATGATTCACTAATGGCTGTGTGCCATGTGATTGCAAATTTATGTTACAAACTCAATGGGGGATAGGAAGGCAACATTTGGCTGGTGTGACCGCGGCCTGAGATTGTTTAACATCCTAGCATGCACAATCCCAAACACACACACACACATGGTCACCATCCTTGTGGACATTGCATTTATTGTCAATACATAAGTACAATGACTGAGTTTGCGGATCACCATAGTGACAAGAAATATAAAAATCACCACTTGCGACACCAGCTGGGTGATAAATGCCATCAGATTTCCCCACAACAAGCTCTAGAGAGAAAAACACCCAAGGCCCTTAAAGTACATGTAGGAGAACATCTAGGCAACATCAGAAATAAAAGACTGACAATCCCCCTTTGGTCAGTTATCACATGGGAAACAACTATCTTGTAAAGGATTTACAGTTCTGGACTATTGATGCTGTCCATGTAAGCAATGATAAGGCTCTGTCGAATGGGGAGATTGAATGGATACTGAGCCAGGGTACATTGGCTCCCAAAGGTTTAAATGAAGAAATAGATTTTCTTTAGCAGTATGCCTTCTTTCAAATGCTTGCCTTGTATGACTGGAGTCTGTGGATTAATCAGAGTGACCTCGAATAACAGCTGTATAAGATAACATTCATTAATAGGGGATATTTCTCCCACTATGTCATGATTAATCTATTGGAGCCATGTACAGACCAAATAAAAGAAAAAGATTTAATATAGACCAAAAATCAACAATATGTAAAAAAAATATAATGGCCACATTTGTCAATTAAATGTAATAATAAGCTGGAAGAATATTCTCTTTGTTAATAATATAAAAATTTAGATAGTTATATCTGTTGTAATGTAAAAATATAAAGATGGTTATGTATTGCCTCTCCCCCTTTTTAAAATTTGTTTTATACAGCCCCGGGAGAAGACCATACATTAAGGCTGAAACACGTTGGGCAATTTTGAATTGAAATAAAGGATTCTTGCATCCAGAGACTGCAGTTTTCTCCTTTGGAATATAAACTGCAACAGCCAAGGAGGCAAAAAAAAGCCAACCTAGGAACTGAGCTTTCTCCGTCGTGGCTCCTTCCTTCTGTAATAAGTTTCCTACAGAGGTTAGCCAGGTGTCATTCCTCTCTGTTTTTACTAAGCTAATTAAGACAGAATTATATAAAGCTGACTTCTACTAGTGCACATATTGACCTGAGATGCTCAAATGGGTCTTAAAGTGTGTGTATTTTTATTTAAAAGTAGGTTCACTGTTTTAGCCAGGGTTTAATGTATTTTTACAACACAACACTGTTACATAGTGTTTTTATTGTATGATTTTACTGTAAGTTATTTATTTATTTAAAATATTTTTACCCCGCCTTTCTCCTTAAAAGGGACCCAAGGTGGCTTACAACATTGAAAGACAATATCTAGAGCTGAAAACAATGAGCATACAACAGCGGTTTAAAAGACAATCTTTAAATCTAAGTACAATGAGTATAAAAATGCAGCTTACACTCTTAAAAGAAAATATTAAAGCTAAAACAATTATACAACATTAAAACGGAACAAACAAATACTGTTCTGAGAGACAGTAAACACAAGTAGTACTAAAGACCCTTCAGAACAGCAATGCATAAACATCCATCTAAAAATCACACTCAGGTAGCCAGTCACTGAGGGAAGGCTGCTTGCCTGAAGAGCAAGTCTGCTTGCAGAAGGACAGGAAAGATGGGACCAGCCTGGCATCCTGTGGGAGGGAGTTCCAAAGTCTGGGAGCAATGACAGAATGCTCTCTCCTGTGTCCCCATCAGATGTACCTGTGAAAGTGGTAGGACCGAGAGAAATGCCTCTCCTAATGATCTTAACACCCGAGCCAGCTCATAATGGGAGATACAGTCTTTGAGATAGGTTGGATCCAGGCCAGCACTTTCAATTGTGCCTGGAAACTGATTAGCAGCCAGTGGAGCTGCTATAACAGGGGGGTTATGTAATCCTTGTAGCCACCCCAGTCAGCAATCTGGCTGCTGCATTTTGGATCCGCTGAAGTTTCCTGACTCTTTCCATCGGCAGTCCCACATAGAACATGTTGCAGTAATCCAGCTGGGAAGTAACTAGGGCGTGTGTCACCATGGTCAAATCAGATCTCTCTAGAAACAAACAAAGCTGGTGCACTAGCTTTAATCGTGCAAATGCACTTCTGGCCACCACTGAAACCTGGGCATCCAGACTCAGAGATGAATCCAGGACCACCTCCAGGCTGTGCACCTGTGTTTTCAGGGGGAGTGTAAACCTATCTAGTATAAGCTGTATCCCTGTTCCTTGATCTGCCTTTCGACTGACCAGAAGCATCTCTGTCTTGTCTGGATCAAGATTCAGTTTATTCACCCTCATCCAATCCATTACTGATACCAAACAGTGATTTAGAGCTGAAACAGCTTGCTTGGATTTAGGTCGCAGGGAGAGGAAGAGTTGAGTGTCATTGGAATACTGGTAACACCAAACCCCAAAAGTTTGGACAATCTCTCCCAGTGGTTTTGTGCAATGTTAAATAACATAAGAGACAAAACAGAACCTTTAGGGACCCCACAGGTCAGCAGTCGGGGTGTCAAACAGGAGTCCCCCAGCGCCACCTTCTGAGTTCTCCCCTCCAAGAAGGACCTGAGCCACCGTAAAACAGTGCCTCCAAGTCCTATTCCAGAGAGATGGGTCAGGAGGATACTATTGTCGTTAGTATTGAAAGCCGCTGAGAGGTTCAGCAGAACCAACAGGGACACACTCCCCTGTCCAGTTCCCAGCATAGGTCACCCACCAAAGTGACCAAAGCAGTTTCTGTCCCATAACCAGGCCTGAAGCCAGATTATCTGGATAATCTGTTTCATTTAGGAACTTCTAGAGCGGAGAGGGTCACAATCCTCTCTAGTGCCTTCCCCAAGAATGGAATATGAGATACTGGTCAGTAATTATTCAGTATTGTGAGATCCAGAGAGGGCTTTTTTAAAAAAACAATGATCTTATACTATTGCCTCTTAAGCATAATGTGATCCTACCTTGTTGCAAGGAGGCATTCACCACTCCTCCTACCCACTCAACCAGTCCCTTTCTCACAGCTTTTCTAAGCCAGGAAGGGCAAGGATCCTCACTTCCCCAAGGGTCCTGACCACATCATCAGGCTGCAGAAACTGAAATTCATCCATTATCACAGGGCAAGTAGAGGCCATAGTTGCATCCAAGTCAGACCGGATTTCAGCAATTTTGCCTACAAAGTGTTGTGCAAATTATTCACAGCAAGCTTCAGTGTGGTCTGCATTATCTTCCTGGGGGCCAGCATGCAACAGACCTTTTGATCATTTGAAAAAGCTTCACTAGGTGATTCTCTGCAGACTCAATGGTGGCAGAGAATGACTTCTTCGCCACTTCCACTGCCATGGAATAGGTCTTCCAATGGGCCCTAGCTTGTGTTTGATCAGATTCACTCTGAGTTTTCTGCCATCATCACTCAAATCTACATGCCACTCGTTTCATCACCACCAGCTCCCCCGTAAACCATGCAGTCAGTTTGACTCTGCTTTGTGGGAGGAGAGGTTTAGGAGCAATCATGTCAACGGCTTTTGCCATTTCCTCATTCCAGAGATCAACCAGGTATTCAACAGAATCACCTGCCAAGGAGACAGGGAACTCCCCAAGGGCAATCAGGAAACCATCTGGATCCATCAGCCTTCTGGAGTGGATTGCCTTAGTCTGACCCCTACCTTTGCAAAGGCTCTGCATTCCAGTGAGTCTAAATCATACCAGATAATGGTCAGTCCATGACAATGGAAATACATAAAGTTCCTTCACACCCAGGTCACTGACATCTATGCCAGTACAGAAGACCAGGTCTAAAGTATGACCTGCAGCTTCTGTGGAGGCAAATACCATTTGGGACAGATCAATGGTCATCATGGAGATCATGAATCCCCTGTTGTGAACCACCCAGAGAGTGATAGCACTAACAAAGTTGTATAGAAGTAAAAGTAACTACAGTGGACCCTCGACTTACGGAATTAATCCGTATTGGAACGGTGGCTGCAGGTCGAAAAGTCTGTAGGTCGAGGCTCCATTGACCTACAATGCATTGAAAACCGATTAATCCGTAACCGGCCATTTTTGGTCCATTTTGTTTGATTTTCCGGTCTGTAGGTTGATTCTCCGGCCGCAAGTCGAACCTAAATTTTGCGGCTAGAGAAGTCTGTAACTTGAAAAGTCTGCAGGTCGAGCCGTCTGTAAGTCGAGGGTCCACTGTAATCAATCAATCAACCAACCAACCAATCAATCATTTTCCATGTTCTACCATTTAGCACTATTTAGCACTTTCTTCTATTTATCACTTTAAGTTGTTAAAAGCAATATAAGGGAAATGATGCCAATGAGCAACTGAAACAGTTATGTAGCATTTTGTTTTCCTAATACGCCTTCTTTTCCATTTACCTTCTAAGAGTCAATAAAATTAATTAATTGTTGATACCAAAATCAACCTATGACACATTTTGATATCAAAAGAAACCTATGATACATCAGATACTATTACTTTTTTTAACCTAATCAGTGCCACAGATATTTTATAGACTATAGGTATACTATTTATGCTGACATAGACAAGTACACTAAAGTAAAGCCGAGGACAAAGGAAACAGACTGCAATAAACATCATAGGAATTGATACATGTGAGAAAAGAATAAATTTGTGGCTCAAACCTCTTAGCCAATAGTGGGGTAACTCTGGACCTCTAGATACTTTTACCCTACATTTTCAATTGGCCTTAGCCAACACCAGAAGTGCTGAAGTTCATAGGAGTTATTGTTCAGACTTGCTATAAAGTGTCAGTAAGAGAAAAGTTGTTGTTATATGGATTAAGCAATCCAAGATTTTCTCTAAACATTTCTCACAGTAACAATTGTAGATTCTCTTCATTTGCTTTCATAATTAATTAAGAAACCCTATATTAAAACGAGATGGTTGGACAGTGTCACCGAAGCTACCAATATGAATTTGACCCAACTCCGGGAGGCAGTGGAAGACAGGAGGGCCTGGCGTGCTCTGGTCCATGGGTTCACGAAGAGTCGGACATGACTTAACGACTAAACAACAACAAAATATTAAAATTTGGGCATAAATATTGCTAAATTATTGCTTCCCAAAGTTAAATAACTTCATTCACTTTATTGGGCAGCTTCAGGATTGATGGATGTACCAGCTTGGCTAGAACGAGTGACTGGAATAAGATTTTATAGCATGATTAATTAGCAGAATTGTTTTTGTTGTAGAATTCAATTATTTTCATTCATTGGTTTTTCTTACAATATTTATACACCTTTTATCAACAAGTTCATGGCAATTCACATATATTAAAATACACAGCACAATAAACATAAACAGAACAAGCAGAAGATAAAAGCACAATTCGAATTTTATAATCAGGACTCTGTTGTCCTATGATAGTACACATGGACAACTGTGCAAGTGGAAATAGCTGTTTTTCTGAGCAGGTTGCCATGTGTCCTTTTCTATGTACTAACAGGATTTTGGCCTGACAATTTAAAATGTTTGAGATAGCTGAAACTATTTTCAAATGCATTGTACCAAATATTTTTTCCCTTTTATTTTGTTTGGCTGAAACATAAATGCAACATTGGTGATGCCACTCATACCGATGTTTCATAGATGGAACACCCAGAGCTTAAAATCTATGGTGCTGTGGTCCACTGTCATGAGTGGAATGGAAGACATAGAAGGGAATGGTAGTGAGAGCAAACAGTAACAGGCAAACGTGGGGTGGGGTGGCGGTAGGGGTGATTGTTTTGTTTGTTTCTTTGACCTGTGCCTGGTTTCAAAACTGGTCAGCTGACATATTCACTCATATTCATGTTCTCACTGACCTTCTCCTTCTTCCCCCCCTCCCACACAACCTTCTCTGGTAATGAGGCAAATAGCAGACGGGGGGGGGGGGCACCCTGAGCATAATGTCAGGTAATATTCCATTTTTCACTATCATGCCATCCTCCATTGCTTGGGATATTGTTTTTTGGACAGTCATTTTAAAATACTTTGTTTTGTTTTCTGTGCTCCATCAGCCCTCGTTATTTAAAGAGCAGCACAGAATTTTGTATTTATTTTTTAATTTAAAAAAAACACTTTAAAATGTGTACTTGCAATTACAAGTTAACACTACTCATTGTTAGAACACATGAAGATTAAGAAATCTGCAGCAACTGGATATGCTTCTGATCCAAGGTAACAATGAACTTAAAAATATGAAATCATGAGCACATACCTAGTTTCAGAGCAGAGGGTGTCACTTCAATCTCTCCTCCAATTGGCTGAAAGGCAGCCAGCTGGGCAGCTACCTCTGTCTCAAAAGTATCTGGATGGCTGTTTCCATCTGTCAGACTGCCACCAGTGTCACTGGACTTGGGGAGCGAATCTTGCTCGTCATACACAGCAACCAGCTGTAAATAAGAAAGTTAGTTTATGAAACTTTCATAACAAAGTTTGGAACCCTATATGAAACAAAAAACAAACAAACAAAGGTTCATATCCAAATTAACACGTGTCACAACTTGTGCCTGCCATGGAGCTTTCTCGCCCACTCTTTTCCTGTCTGCAAGGTCCCCAGGGGGCCATTCTCAAAAGGGTTTCTGGGTCATTCTGGCATTTAAAGTCTATATCGTACTTCATCTTACAAGTAAGTGAACAGAATCAATAAGCAGACAAAATTAACCTTCAAAAAGTAGAATGCACAATAGAGAACAGAGAATATTTAAAGATGTGATCATGATCAGCAGAATTGCAAAAAGCTGAAGCAATACTGAAAAGCAAAAAATACAGAAAGGCAGGACAACAGAACCAACACTATCCAAAAGCTTTCTTTAATGGGTAAGCTTTTATCTCATATCTGGAGCTGTAAAATCTCAGAACTTGGTGGGATTCCCCTGGAGAGGGCATTCCACAGAGTATAGTACTTCTACTGAGAAATACTCCTTTCAGTGGGGGCACACAACACAATTCTAGAGGTTCAGCAGACCATTATAGTCCAAACATTTTAGGCGCTTTAAAAACAAAAATGAGTAGTTTGAACTGAGCCTGCAAACAAACAGGCAGCCAGTCTAAATAAAAACAAAAAACACTAAAATGTGTGGAGGAAAAACTCAGGAATTGATGTTTTACTGAGCAATTACATCCTTCTGCCTTCCCTCAGATGAAACTAGTTTTACAAGCTTACAGGGTCCATTTTGGGCCCTCACTTTAAAACAAAGAAACTAAAGCTTTAAGATCTGGCTGAGATTATTTTGGGGCTCTCTGCTCCTGCTCTGCAATGCCCAGCCTGAAAAACAGTTTTGTAGGACTTGAAAACTCACTACATTTTGATGTTTTAATGCTCCAGTAGAATTATTATCTCCCCTTGCTTCAGGATTTCTTAAAATGGGACCTATGTATGTTGCCCAACAGAGAAAAGCACTCCAAAAACAAATGTAGTGATTCATACAGCATCCAAACCAAAGCATAACAAAGCATTTTGCAGACAAACAATTTAGATATAGAACTCTAAATTATAAGCCAAATTGTACTCATAATCAAAAAGGCCAAAACAGAATAAAAGTAACAGCAGCAAGAAGACAGGACAACATGCAAGTTCATTTCAAGTTACTGTAGGTCACAAGTATGAAGTCTAAAAAGCAGAATTGTGTATATATTGGTGGGAGTGGCTTTTTAAAAATACTACTGAACTTCAGTTATCATACAGACAGCAAAAGCAGATACATAATCAACTCTGGAATGATAAATTGTCAGGAACCAAGAGGCGACTGGAATGGCTTACATTTAAAAAGTAGAACAAAAAGGAAGTTATGAGAATGTATGCAGCAAAAATAAAATAATGTGTGTGTCCCGTCCCCCCCCCCCCCCACACACACGGAGGTATAAAGTAGAGCAGAGGACAGAAAGAAAATTAAACCAGATTTAGTGCAGAAATTAAAATAAATTTTTAAAAGAGTGAAAAAAGAGAAGCAGCCCAGTGATCATCAGGTTAAATTACGGGGCACGTGTTGAGGAGAAAACAGCAATGTTAAAGTAAGTTACTTTTATATACTAGAGTAATGGTGTGTGATTCTGAAAAAAAAGGGAGGGGTCTTATTGCGCCTACAGCATTATTGCACTTGCAGCTTTGATTTGTCTGTGTCATTTTCCCTGCTCCAGTATATTAATTTTCTCCAAATGCAACATATTGACACATGCTTAAAAGTGGTAAATTGTTTGATATTTAGAAGTGCTTTACTGGTTCTGTTACATAAAGAAAAGTGGAAGAAGCTACAGCTCTACAGCAGGCATTGTGATGCATTTTCCTGTGCCCTGGGAACTTCCCATACTATGATATGGGAGGAAGGTCTCAATTTTACAGACAATCCACATATACATAATGAAGTCTGATACAATCCCATATGGCTGATGCATAAGCCTTTCTGTCAGTCAGTAAAAGAAATCACCCCAGCAATTTGTAGAACAGTTGGACTGCTGAATAAAAGGCAAGAGGCTAGCCTACACATGAAACAATTGTTGGTCAACTCTGTATGAAGAGTCATGTTAGTCTGTCTGAGGCACTGCACCTTAGACATTGAACAGTTCATTAAATCAATCACTAATGTAACTCAATCATTAGCTCAAAAATTAAGCCCTAATGGCAAAAAGAGAAATCCAACAAAACTTTACTAAAAATACTACCAGGAGAGTGACCCCAACACTAAGTGATAACCACAGGGGGGGGGGGGCAAATACATTAGAACAGGAAGTAAGGTTTGATCAAGACAAGTATAAACTCAAGAGGAGTGCAATGAGAACTTAAAAAAAAAAGCAGTTCAGTGAGACACCCCTCAGTGGCAAGTATGTAGATGAATTAGGGCTCCTAGCAGTTTCCTCAGGATTATGAAAGTACAGTATTAAAGTAGTTTACTACTACATGCCAACTCACTATTACATGACATGATAATGTAATGTAGCCCAACCTGACTAACCTAGAATTGTTAATTTAAAAGAATTATAACAAATGTAAAAAAATTAAAAAAATTAAAAATCCAAAATAGTGAAGTAGGCAGACAAAACTGCAAAAGCAGGACTGCAGTTGAAATTAAGAAGACAAAAGCATGAGTACAGAAGAACTATGCAAATTTAACATTAAATTTGAAATTGTGGACGATTTTATATACCTTAGTTCAATTATCAGTATAGATAGGCACAAACTGCTGGTTCAGCAGTTCATGTTGGTTTGGTGGATGGCTGAACATGTGTTCCGCAGTTCGGTGCCCTGCCCCTTCCAAGAGGTGCCTACTCGGAGGCATTGCCTGGAGGAGGTGGGACAGGGAAACCAGAGTGCTGCTTCCAAGTGAGTACCCACTGGAACGGGGAGGGCACTGAACTGAGGAAGACCTGTTCAGCTGCTTGCCAAACTGGCACAAACTGCCAAACCAGTGGTTCATGTCCATCTCTAATCATCAGCTCAAATGGAGACTACTGCCAAGAAATGAGAAGAATGTGATTTGCAAGGGCAGCTGTGAAGAATAATAAAAGTGTAAAGATGTTATCACTGGAGAACAAGGCCAAGATCATCAGTGATATTGCATGTCCAATAGGATGTAAGGATGTAAAAGTGGGACAGTGAAGAAAAGTGACAGGGAAAAATTGATTTGTTCAAAATACAGTGCTGGTGGAGAGTTTCATGGATATCATGGACTATTAGAAAGACAAAAAACTAGAAGCAAAAAAATAATAAAACTGAGGTATTGTACTTCGGGTACATCACGAGAAGAAAAGATTCACTGAAAAAGATAGTGCTAGGAAAAGTTGAAGGCACCAGGAAAAGAAAAAGACCAGGGTTACTGATGATAGGACATTTTGGAAAGCACTCTCTCACAAGGTAATCATGGGTCGGAGGCAATTAGATGGCAGGTAACAACAACACAGAGAAGCTTTTGACCAACTTCATTTATGCTATACGAGGCAGAAAAAGGATATATGGCCAGCACTAATCCTGATTAGTTTTAAACCAATGGCAACAGCTGGTTTCAAATCTGGTTTAATCTCAGTGCAGAATGCTCCTATTCTTTCCCATCAGAAGGCTAGATTTCATAAAAGGCCTAAGAAGCTGTTCCTCTTATTGAAAGAAACTTTCACATTCAGGATTAAAGGGGTAAGAGCCATAAAAATACGGGTGCAGTTCCTCTTGTGCACCATGGCTTCCCCATATCAACCTATTGTGCCCATCTGAAAAGCAGTTTCTTTAGATGGGAGAACCCTTCACTATGGTATAGAGCTGCACCCAAAGAGAGCTGCATCAGGGGGACCAAAAAGCTAGGAACTGGCCATGCTTGCTCAAGTGCAAGTGCTTAAAAAGGAAACCTCTGGATCCCAGGCATAAGCTCGTTCAGCTACATTAAGTGGATTGCAGCAAGACAAACTCAATTTTTATCTCTCTTCAGATGCTTGTCAGCCAGAAACAAAGAAGGTAAGAGGGGACTCTTGCTTCATAACATTAAAAATACTGCACTGTAATATCTGATCTTCTCTGTCACTTTGAAGATGTATGTCAAAACGATGCACAAGGGGTTGGTAAAATAATGGAACAAAAAAGACAAATATTTAAGGGAAGCCTCTAGCCAGAGGCAAAAAAAAAACCAACTCAAAGGAGGGAACTGAATGGAAAAATGAGGGAAGAAACAAGGGGAAAATGTAACTGCTTCAAAGAAATTGACATTTTGGGGTCTTCTACTCATTTATAATTTGGCTACAAAAAAGACGTCAGCTCATGTTCACAAATACATATTCTAGCAGCACAGAGATAGATAATAATTAGGACAGTAACACAGTGGCCTTCTTTAAATAAAGCATATGTTATTCCAGCAGGGTTCTTACCACCCTATTCAAATGCTCTTTGCTACCAAAGATATATAAATAGTGCAGGTAGATATGACAACTGCCAGAGGAACAAGGGCACTGGCGCACCAAGGAGGCTTTCCTTAGCAGCCCAAAGCCTTTTAAATTCCAGCTTGCTCAGCAAAATTGCCTGTCTGAACCATTTAAGAGGTTCTTGTCTTGCAGAATTATAGTAATAGTTGGACTCCTTTAAAATGGACTTCTCTCTCTTTTGGTTAGTGAAAGCAAGTGAAAGCTAGGCTATGTTCAGACCAATTATAGACTGTAGGGTGTCTAGAAAGAGGTAACTAGATGTGCTCGGAAGAGTTAAGTCTTGATGAAGATGTACTAATGTACATCTTGGAATGCCTCTTTCCTTTTGGGAGACATTTGCCAGTACGTCTGGCACGCTACCTTTCTGTAATGAAGGTACCTCCCCATATGAAGCTTTCTGACCCTTAAGATCTTCAGAGGAAGCCCTTCTCTCAGTCTGACTGCCATCACAGGAATCTCTGATGGGGAAACAAGAGAGAGCCTTCTCTGTGGTTGCTCCAAGGTTGGGCAACGTTCTCCCTCAGGAGTTTAGGTTGGCCCCCTCCTTTTTGTTCATCAGCTGAAAATAGAAGACTCGCCTCTTCAGGCAGGCTTTTAACCGTAACTGAGTCACTGTATGCTGTTTTTTTTAAAAGTTTGCTTTTAAAGTTTTAAATGCTTTTAATTACTTCATTGATTTTTAATTATTCTTGTAGTTTAACTACTTCTTAATCTGTAATTCATTGTATTTTTAATATTACTTGTTTTAACACTGCGAGCCACATTGGGTCCCCATACCAGGAGAAACAAACAAACAAACAAACAAGCAACAAACAAACAAACAAACAGACTTCTCATTTGTAATAGATGAAACTCACCTTTCTTATGTTTCATTTTATTGCAATCTGACTATCTTTGCACTTGGAATCATTCTAGACTACCCCCTCCAAGCTTTGAACTCCCTCTTATTTTCCTACTATTCTTTATCACTGTTTTAGTGGGATAATTAAAAGAAGGGTGATGTCTAAATGCTTTTTTATAAAATGATAGTATCAATGTTATTACTAATATTTTTGAAGAGATATTTCAAGGAGTCACGCATACATCTTTTCATATTTTCTTCTCAACCCCTATCTTTTCCTCGCACTGCTTACAGATAGAGCATGTTTAACCCAAATGAAACAATGGTTGTATTTCATCTACACCTGGTGGACAGCTGAGTGGTTTAGGTATCTGACTACGGAGCCAGAGGTTGGAACTTCAATTCCTCACTGTGCTTCCTTGACAGGGGCTGGAATTGATGATCCATAGGGTCCCTTCCAGCTTTTCAGATCTAAAATAAGTCTGTACTTACTTTAAATATCTGCCCTTAAAAATGAGTTCGTGTATAGAGATTGTTATGTACTTAACAGCATTTTGACTACACCATAATATTGAATACATTTTTCCAACGTAACTGCACATAAGCCCTGAGAGGTTTCCATTGTATAAGGTATTTCACAAGGGGGGAAGGAATAAAGGTTGACACATGTCAAGTCTATTAGTTCAGCATCAGTTATCCAAATCTCTTCATTTTCAGTATTCATGAAAATAGTTGCCTCATAGCAATTTAATCATGCTTAAGGGGAACTTATTTACACATTCTAGATGTCCCCAAAGCCTCTTGGTTGAATAAGGCTACACTGTATTACTCACAGATGAAATAAATGTGGTATCAGTGTAAAATGATGAACAGAATCCACAGACACACAGCCTTGGGGAGTTGCAGAAATTGTAACAGGCACACACAGAAACAGAGGCTTCAAATAATGCATATGGGGATTACTGGATAAATAATATTACTGAATGCAATCAAATATCCACATAAAAATGTTAATTTTCATCTTCAGCAATTTGTGATAACATCCTTTTGGGTTTTACCATTTATGCATTCTCAAGACCACAAGAATAGAGACAGCCACTTCCTCTCAAAACTCACATTCCTGGGTTCTGGACATAAGCTGAAGGGCAAGTCCAGAATACTTCCAGGAGTTGTCCAAGACCTTTTTTAATACTGAACTTGGCTTTAAGTGGCAAAAATGTTGTGGAAGAGCAAAGGGCAGGATTTAAAACACATTACTGGGCATTTTTAATCAACATATCTCAAACATGTGGGATATGGCTCTAAGGCTGAAAATGAAACTAAACAAATGGTAAATATAGACATGCCCAAGAAGTCTGTGGCTTCTTCAAGGTATTCCAGAGATTGGACCAACAGCAGCATCACACACATCTCTAGCCCCAAAATAAAAAGAGACTAAAGATTTTTTTAAAAAAAAGTGTGCACATAGCATGGAACATTTAACAAAGCTTTACAAAGCTCCTGAACATAATTAAAACATTGACGTTTTAGCACTTCAACAAGTACAATAAAACAAATTAGCACCTTTAAGTGGAGAGGGAAACATTCCAGTTCTATTTTAAAGCATTTATATAAGTCAAGGCACCACGTTTGCATCAACCGTATACAATTTTAAACATTTCATAAGAACTTGTTTTCTCTTCCTAAAACATGGGACCAGATCAGCATTTTCAATTAGGTTGGAAAGGTAAGACTCTTATTAACCTCTTCCTGAATATATTACAGACACACACTCACAACTACATTGATTTCTTACTGCTTAAGAGATACTTCTGTTTCCTTCAAAGCCCCTAAAGTGGGGGGTGGAGGAGCAAAGACAACTTCAGTTCCAAAACACATACAACTGAACCTGCATGCAATTAAATTCATCAACTTTCAAGTATTGCCAGGTTAAGAATCATTTAAAGAAATAAATATTTTTACTTCTTAGCAACATAATTAGAGGGAGGAGATTTATTGGAAGGGAAGGGGAGAGTGAAGACAAGTGTTACCACACAGCAATAGAGAGAGATGAGATTAGCCATACAGTATACTGTACACGGTGATCAGTCCTATTCTCCAATTCTGACCCAAGTTTTTCCTGGAGCTGTATCTGTTTGTTAAATGGGTTGGGCTGGGTTTGGCTTAGCTTGGTTTGGTGGAAACTGGAAACCCTGTTAAAATCTTCAGGATTGATTTTAACAATTTTCTAAAAATGATGCTGTCAATGAATACAGAATTATTGCAAGAGGACTGAATCTGGGGAAGGATATTGTAAAAAAAAAAATGCACTGTGAAACATATAAAGTTATAGAAAGTATGAATGCACATTTGGAGGGAAATCACGTGCTTAAATCAGGTCCTTCTGACCAGTGATTTAAATCAGAATGTAAATAAATTTGACTAAATCAAGTCCACTTTTTACTGTATGAAGGTGTAGGATCTTCATAAAACATCTGTAAAGGTTTTCAGGAATAAATGTGTCTTTATTGCGTAAACCAGACAGAATTCATTTTATATGTTTCATTCTTTTAAAATATTTTAAGGTGTTTTATTTCTCATAAATGAATATTAATACGACCCTTCTGTACAGTGCAAACAAGAATAAATAAATAATGGCATGAAGAAATAAATAATAACCTATTAACTCTATAGTCTTGCACCTATTTCTGTTTTTTGTGGCTGCAGGATGGTGGGGGAGGGGAAATCACTGCTAATTACATGTAATTTACCTAAAGAAAGAGTCACATGAGCAGGAACTTCCACTTAGGTAACAAAGCCTTCTTTATTGTGTCCAAATCCAATTGGTAATTTCTGGAAGGTCTCATCTCCTCAAATATCAGTGTTCCAAATTTTATCCACCTGTTTCACTTCTTCAGGATTCAGATTGGCTTATGGTGGATTGAACATGGATTGTTATCTCATCATCATATTTCAGTATCAACCATCTGATAAAACCACCAACTGATGTAGCTATCAAGTGAACATATAAAACTGGTGCAAGCATTTGACATAAGATTTTCAGAATAGATCCCTTTCTTGTGAAAAGGCTAAGCTTTTAGAACAATATACTTGGAATCTAACATTATTCAAAAATTTGGGGTTTTCACCTCCTCAAATGTATTCTCATCTCTCATGCCCATAGAGAAATCACCATTTATAAATGCATGGATTCAGCTGAATGAAGGTGTTATCCCAAAAATGTAGACAGCAGTCAAGCAATGTTCAGAATAACTTTGAAGTATAATCTTAATATGCATTATAACAAAAATTTATATATTTCCATTAAAAAAATAACTTCGGCAGCAGATCTAAGGCTTTCTTCTGTTTTCCCCCTTTCCCCTTTATTATACCAGGCACATAAAACAAGAGCAGAACTTTCCTGTCATAGGCATTGACCAGTTACATCTGATTTACCCACAAAAAAGTTATCCTTCCCAGTCAATTCCAATAAATCACCATTCTACATCTCCCTTCTGGTGAGAAAGGCACGATAGAAATATTTTAAATAAAAAAATTATCTACCAATATTTTATGAACATCACTCCCATTTTTTCAACACTGTTGGTCCCAACTACCAATATTTGCTCCCCCATCACAGCATCCCCCACCCCATCCCCTGGTAGTTCACAACTCTCCACCATCTAATCACTTTCCTACTGCCTTCCCTCCAGAATGCCACAATATGCTACGGGTATCCCACAGTGTGCTCATATAAACATCCATTTTAAACAGAGTCATTTACACCAGGGGTCCCCAACCTCCCGGTCCGCGGCCTGGTGCTGGTCCACGGCCTTGGCTGGACCGGTCCGCGGACACAGATCTTCCAGCTCCCCCGCACGCACTCCCCCGCACAGCCCCTTTGCGCATGCATGCAAGTGTACATGCACACCACGTGAGTGCCCCCTGCCCCTTCATGCATGCATGTGAGCGTGTGCGTGCACCGTGCGAGCGCCCCTGCCCCTTCGCACATGCGCGCGAGTGTGGGGGTGCCCCGCCCCCTGCGTACTGACCCCTCCCCCCAACCGGTCCACGGCATCAAAAAGGTTGGGGACCACTGATTTAACCACTGGTACTGGCAAACTGCAAATGAACACCACACTTTCACAAACAATTACACTATATGCAACGTTTATAGGACTTTACCCTTGCCTGATCTTATCTCTCCATGCCAAAGTCCTGTTGCTTAGCACAGTAAATCACATTAAGTAGGCTCACTGAATCAATGGGTATTTCAAATAGGCTCACTCTAACTGGGACTTACTATGCTAAAGTACGTGACTACTAGAGTAGGCCCATTTGAATCAATGGAACTTATGAAGGAGTTGATGCACCAAATCCCCATTGCTTCAATGAGTCTACTATGGTGCAATTTACTGTGCTAAGCAAAAGGATTTCGATGAATATGTTGCAAAACTTAAGAGTAAAGTCTAGTACAATTGCAACTGAATCCGATAAGGGCTTCTGCTTGAGCGCTCTATTCATATGTCACCATCAGTTTCCATAAAAGAAAAGGAACACCAACATAAAAGGAACACTCATGCAATTTTTAAAAGAAGATATACAAAAGAAATGGGTATGGATGTGTTTATTAATCATAATTAATCCTAATTCTTCAACATTACCATTAGAAGGTGCATTCTTCGTTGAACTCTCCTTTGTAAGGGTCACAGAATAATCATAAAATGCCAATACATAAAATACCAATTATGCAGAAACCTTGTTTTAAAATTGTGGAACTGAAATCAGTTTCACAGTTTTAGCATTTTTCCTAATTCTCCTCCTACATTCTATAGCAACCTATGTTTCAAAAACTGACTTAAAAATCTCCCATATGAGGCTGCCCCCTTTACTGACCTTCCTACCAACAGGCAAAGACCTTCTGCTCAGGTAAGTCCCTCAGTTACTGGCTGCTTAAGAGTGTTTTTCCCCCCACCCCACAACGGAGCTGTTTTGTTTTAATGTGTGTGTCTTTTTTTATTCTAAGCTATTTTTATCCACTCGTTTTTAATATGGTATCTGCTTTATTCTTTTTTAGATATTATAACACTTTACTGTTGTTTAGATTTTAATGTGGCTTGTTTTAATATTATAAGCTACCCTGGGTCCTCTTAAGGAGAAAGGCATTTATAATAAAAAATAATAAAATAATAATTTCTATTTCTCTTTGTAGTCAGACATCTAAAGCAAAATTATGCATAGACAATTTGACAATGGCTGAGGTCCTGCTGCTTAGAACAGTGAATTACACTAGATGAAGCTCCCTGAATCAGTGAGTCATTTCTTCCCTAAATTCCACTGATTCAAATGAGCCTACTCTAGCATTTTACTACACTAAAGTAACTCACAACTAGAGTAGACCTATTTGAATCAATGGAACTTATGGAAAAATTGACTCACCAAATCCCCGCTGATTCAATGGGTCTACTCTAGTGAGACTTACTACACTAAGCTAGAGGACTTCAGCCAATATATATTAAACCAATGGTTTCTTCAATGTCCTAAAGTCCTCTCCTTTATCTACACGTTAATGTGTACAACAATCTGTTTTGAACACAGGGTGATCTCTCTCTCTCTCTCTCTCTCTCTCTCTCTCTCTGCATGTGTGTGTGTGCATTGTGGTTCTCTAACATGGAAATGTGTGATACATTTTTTAAAGATAAAAAAAATACTTTTTTTAAAAAAGAAACTTTCCCTTTGGGATTTCTTGGATAGCTCAGTGGTTTAGACATCTGGCTGTGGAGCCAGAGGTTGGGAGTTTGATTCCCCATTCTGCTTCCTTGACAGAAGGTGGAGTCGATGATCCAGAAAGTCCCTTCCCACGCTGCAGTTTGATGATGATGATGATGATTGCACCAGATATGAGACATTCACTATACCTACTAGACTAAGAAAATCCAGGGCACCATTTTAACAGCAATGCACAGCACTTTCCCCAAAATATAGCCAATGTCTGAAGGAAGCCCAAAACAATTCAGCAGAGAGTATGTTCAAATTTTATTTAAGGTGGTAAATTCACATATTTTAAAGCAAAACTACATTGTCAGCTCACACACAAGATGCCTAACAGCAAATATAGGCGATATTATGTTTTTAACAATTACACACGCTTCTACTGCTATGAAGAAAAGTTAATTCTTTCATGTTTTGACCACAAGGAAAGAATCTATTATCAACAATAGACAGCTAATGAACCAGCACTGATTACAGTTTCCATTTTTAAAGGAAGCATTCACAAAACTGATAAATAAAACGCAGCAGAGCTTGGTAAAGATCACTAGTTGAACCTCACTTATCTATTGCACATCTGCCACACCGCATTATATTACTGTTCTAGCATCAGTTTTGCATTTCAATGCAGCAGCTCCATCAGATTAATGCCCAAGATATTTCAGCTGTGTGGCACATAAGTAAGTGGACGTAGAGAAATATTATGCATGGTCTGTATCATTGACACTAAGCAAAGGAAATGTGATTAGCACCAAATTGCATGTGACAGGGGAATCGGAAAGCTGTCAAACACAATGACATGGATTCAGTATGTAGAAGGTAGAATGGGGAAAATAAAAGGAGCTGGCCAGTCTGGCACAGAGACAGCAATAACACAGAGCAGCTATGATAAATTAATTCATTTACTTATGAAAAATTAGAGGCTTCCACACGCAGGTCTCATTTATAATCCTGTCAATCACATTAAGTAAATAAAAAGCCTGTAAGGTTCAAGATACTGCATATAAGCAAATGAGAAAAATAATAATTTTTGCACTTAATTTGAGATTTTTTTATTAAAAAAACTCATTAAAAAGGACCTTTCACAGGAGTCACCAACGCTGGCTCAAGAAAGTTGTGACAGGAAATACCAAGTATCCACAAAAACATAATTCTTGCACCTTGTTAATGCCATTGCAATGGCTGCCCATCAAAGTAACCGTCAGGTAGTGTACACCTATCTGACATTACATTCCAACCTAAAAAGAAAAATTGTATCAAGAAAGATTATGTGTAGCGGCAATAGGGTTGTCCTAACGTGTCTGTCAGATGATGTCAGTTGAACAAATCTTCTTAGCTCTGCCTTTTGAACTAAAGGAAAAATCACATTTTTTAAAGTCTCAAAGTTCCCTTCTCAAGACTTATAACCATCTGGAAAACAGATGGCTGAATTGGTTGGAAAGGGTCTGCCTTACACTCACTCCCACAGACTTGATGTGAGGGAGAACAAATATAAACACAGCCTTAGAAACCCAAAATTGTGGTGACAGTAATATTTCAGAGGATGGACACCGTGGAAAGTTCTCTCTCCAGATTTGTATTCACTTAACAGAATACATATAGGTACAGTATGTACTCTTAGGTTACTAACAATGGACATCTTGTTCATGTTTTGTGCACATTCATCCCCCCCCCACCCAGAAAAAAACATATTTTTGAGTTTTATATCACACATTCACACACACACGGGTACATCTTCAGAGCTATGTTTTTGTTTTCTGCAGTGGGAACAGATGCCTGCATTGGTCACTATTTCAATATACTGCTTATATGCCGGATAATTTTTTTAAAAGGTGCAATTATATGCGCGCGTGCACACACACACCATCACCACTACCACTGATATCGACACAGATCAGGACAAGATCAACCTTTACTACATTATAAGGTTTTCACTCCAATCAGTGTCAGACAAGGATGTCAGACAAGAGGTGCATTTTATCTCCTTATTTGTTCAATATGTTCGCAGAACATATCATACAGAAAGCCAGACTAGATTCAAATGAAGGAGTGAAAATTAGTGGAAGAAATGTCAATAATCTAGGATATGCAGATGACACCATCTTACTGGCAGAAATCAACAATGACTTGAAATGACTTTGAGTGAAAATCAGTGGAAGAAAGTGCCAAAGCAGGACTGCAGCTGGACATCAGGAAGAGAAAAACAAAACAGAACAACAAACATGACTACAGAAGAACTATAGAACTTTAATGCTGACAATGAAGAAATTTAAATTGTCAAAGGTTTTGTATTCCTTGGTTCAATGATCAATCCAAATGAAAACTGCAGCCAAGAAATCATAAGACTGTGACTCAGAAGGGCAGCAATGAAGGAATTATAAAAGATCATCAAATGCAAGGATGAACAAGCCTTTATCTCTGGAGATAAAAATGTTGAAACTGAAGCTGTCCTATTTTGGGCACATCATGAGAATGCAAGATTCTCTGGAAAGTACAATAATGCTAGGAGAACCTGAAGGCAGATGGAAAAGAGGGAGTCCAAATATGAGAGGGATTGACTCCCTAAAGTTTACAAGAGCCGAGCAGGGCTGCTGAGGATGAGACATTTTGGAGATCATTCATTCATAAGGTTGCCGTATGTCAGAGGTGACTTGATGACATGTAACAACAAACCAATGTCCTAGAGATTATCACGTCTCCTATCAGGCCCCCAAATGGGATATAAATATTTTAAATAACTTCTATCATCAATGTTTATCATTTACCTTTATCTCTATGCCATTTTGAGACTGGGTGACTGGCTGCTGTCCAATGCATCTGACAATAAAAGAGATATGTACACAGAAGGATCTTTTTTTAAAGGCAGTTATCACTAATGAAGACTCTTGGTGATATGGAGGAGATCCTACTCGTCAGGGGTAGTGAATGTATAGTTTTCCATATGTTACTGAACAACTTGCAGCAGCCCAAGGCAACATAATTATCAGTGATGACTGATAGATATTGCAATTCAACAGGTACCAGGAAGATTACATAGTATCCATCCCTGTTTTGGATATATCTACTGCTTTGATGGCATGCTTTAACCCAATGGAAATTCTTTACTTTCTATCTTTGAATAGTAGATGTCCATGCTGTACTACAACTGCTTTCGGAACCTCCTTTGGTATCTTATGGCATCTGTCATACAGTATTGTGGGCTACTTGAGATGAGAAACAAGAATAAATCCTTATTAGCTCAGGAAATCCATCTAGCAGTTCTTTCTATCTCAGGCAATGGTTATTTCACTTGACACATTTTATTCCTTCTATTTATATTTCCATTTATATATCATTTTATTTACACCATTCATGCTCAGAAAAAAATAAAGAGCAGCTGAAGACTTTAATACCTACCAAAGACATGGTGCAGCACAAAAATGCCATTAAAATATAATTATGAGAACACAGATAAACAGTAAGACAAGACACAAGAAAACAAATGCAACATTTTTCTGTTCCCCAAAGGCTTACACAAATAGATTTGTTTTCCTCTGGCACCTAAATGACAACACTAAAGGGGACAACAGGATCTCCACAAAGAACAAATTCTGCAGTTAGGCTGCCATTCTTGAGAACATTCTGCCATATCTGTTTCTCTTACAGGCCACACTCATCAAGGGTACTTCTTGGGGCAGAACAGTACTCATAAAATGAGGATCCAGTATGAAAATAGACTGCATGAGCAGGCAAAGGTTGGGCCCTGGACAATGGAAACTCAACCTTGGAGGCTGCTTGCAAACCAGACAGTAGGGTGACAGTTGCAGCACTAAATATGTTCAGGCAGTAGAAAAATAAGTCATCAAACACTACTTGAAATGACAAAAATAGATTACTGCCTTTCTGAGTCCACATATTTTCATCTAGCAGGAAACACTGGCATTACTGACCAGCATTTTAAAATTGTTTATACAAACTAGCCAACAAGATCCATAGCTGCTAGGCTGTACCAATTATTATCTAAAGCCTTTTTTTTTCAGATGCTATGAGAAAGGAAATTATAAATGGCACTTTGACTCACAGTGTTACAAGCCACAATCAATCAGACGCTTTAAAATTAGATTTACCAGCAATCTTAATCTGTACTGCCAAATTTTCAGCCCATAGCTGCATTGCCCATTGACAACAAACATGTATTTGCATATGTGGATTGTTCATATGGAAAGCTTCCAGCAAGACACTAAACCAACCTGATCAGGAACATTACAGCCGAACTAAGGTCTTCTGAGTCCTAGTCAATTACTCTATCCACTACATCACATTGGGTACATCTTTCCTTATTTGCCTTAGTTTCTTCCACAAATCACACTTAAAAATACAAAAATAACAAAATTAAGGTTGACCGACTTAGCATATCATGAGAAAGCCTCTCTGGAAAAGGCAATGATGTTAGGAAAAGTTGAAAGAAGCAGGAAAGAGGAAAACCAAATATGAAGTGGATTGACTTCATAAAGGAAGCAACAGGCTTGAGTCTGCATGAGCTGAGGAAGGCTGCTGAGGGCAGGACATTTTGGAGGTCACTCATTCATGAGGTCACCATAAGTTGTAGCTGATTTGATGGCACATGACGATGACAACAATCAGCATTGCTATCAATATGAGAAGTGTAAAAATTCAGTATTTTCTTTTAAAAATACAGATTATGGAGAGTGATTTCCATGACAATTCTCTATTCCTGTCAATTAAGTACAAAGGGGCTTTATTCCTCTCTGGTGGTAGGGTGAATATGACTTCATATACCATAACAACCAGAAATGTGCATTTCTACATATTAGCCAGGCAGAGCACTAAATTAAAACACAAACAAAAGAATATTTCAATTTCAAATGTAAACTTTTCATAAGACAACCAATTTGGAAGGAAAACATACTATCAGTTGGGTGCCAAGCAAACACTTTTTGTTTTACAAAGCTTGCAAAAATATTAAATGTTAGCACTTTGTAAAAATTATAGTTCTTATTTTTACTCTTTATTTAAATGTGGATTGATGCTCTTTTCATCTGCTGCATCCATGTGTCTTCTTGTTTTATTATTTTCTGTTTGTTTTGTTGTTGCTTAGTCATTAAGTCGTGTTCGACTCTTCGTGACCCCATGGACCAGAGCACGCCAGGCCCTCCTGTCTTCCACTGCCTCCCGGAGTTGGGTCAAATTCATGTTGGTAGCTTCCATGACACTGTCCAACCATCTCGTCCTCTGTCGTCCCCTTCTCCTCTTGCCCTCACACTTTCCCAACATCAGGGTCTTTTCCAGGGAGTCTTCTCTTCTCATGAGATGGCCAAAGTACTGGAGCCTCAGCTTCAGGATCTGTCCTTCCAGTGAGCACTCAGGGTTGATTTCCTTCAGAATGGATAGGTTTGTTCTCCTTGCAGTCCAGAGGACTCTCAAGATTCTCCTCCAGCACCACAATTCAAAAGCATCAATTCTTCGACGGTCAGCCTTCTTTATGGTCCAGCTCTCACTTCCATACATTGCTACTAGAAAAACCATAGCTTTGACTATGCGGACCTTTGTCGGCAAGGTGATGTCTCTGCTTTTTAAGATGCTGTCTAGGTTTGTCATCGCTTTCCTCCCAAGAAGCAGGCGTCTTTTGATTTCATGGCTGCTGTAGCCATCTGCAGTGATCATGGAGCCCAAGAAAGTAAAATCTGTCACTGCCTCCAGATCTTCCCCTTCTATTTGCCAGGAGGTGATGGGACCAGTGGACATGATCTTAGTTTTTTTGATGTTGAGCTTCAAACCATTTTTTGCGCTCTCCTCTTTAACCCTCATTAAGAGGTTCTTTAATTCCTCCTCACTTTCTGCCATCAGAGTGGTATCGTCTGCATATCTGAGGTTATTGATATTTCTTCCGGCAATCTTAATTCCAGCTTGGGATTCCTCCAGTCCAGCCTTTCGCATGATGTATTCTGCATATAAGTTAAATAAGCAGGGAGACAATATACAGCCTTGTCGTACTCCTTTCCCAATTTTGAACCAATCAGTTGTTCCATATCCAGTTCTAATTGTTGCTTCCTGTCCCACATATAGATTTCTCAGGAGATAGATAAGGTGGTCAGGCACTCCCATTTCTTTAAGGACTTGCCATAGTTTGCTGTGGTCCACACTGGCAAAGGCTTTTGCATAGTTAATGAAGCAGAAGTAGATGTTTTTCTGGAACTCTCTGGCTTTCTCCATAATCTAGCGAATGTTAGCAATTTGGTCTCTAGTTCCTCTGCCCCTTCAAAATCCAGCTTGTACTTCTGGGAGTTCTCGGTCCACATACTTGCTGAAGCCTACCTTGTAGGATTTTGAGCATAACCTTGCTAGCGTGTTTGTACTGTACTTTTATTTAAATTTGCTATTTTGCTGACTTAAAGTGTAAATTAAACACATAGAAGAATGATACACGGTTTCCTAGTAGTAATAATCATTGCACCCACTGCCCATCAAAACACATCTTAGTGTCAACAATTTGTTACACAAGTAAAAAAGAAAACAAAAAATTGGCAGGAGTTTGTTTTTTGTGCCATGGCGAATCATGATATGTCCAGTTTTCACAGCCCCTTTGAACCATAGTGTTGTCATTCTGTTATATTCAGAGCTGCTGACTCATCGTAAATAAACCAAAATCACACAACTAGAGGTAAAATATAAATGTCATTTACAGGCTGGAATGACAGGATATATTAAATCTGCTGCTTGTAGCAGAAACCACAACCATGCATTAAATTACTCACTGGTGCTCTAAACGACGAGGCAGGTTACCCATGTCCTCATGTCAAAGTATTATGAGTCCACGCACACATCCTAGGTAGGCAAAGCATGGTGGGAACACATATAATCATTACATCAGATCCATCAAAAGTAATGTGTGGCTTCCATTTTCATGAAACAATGTTTTATGTAATAAGTAATTTCAGCCTACATCTTCCTGCATTATATTTCTATCCAGTTTGGTCTTAATAAAGCTATCATCCAAATGTTGACTGTGTTTTTACTTCTGGACCAGGCAGTACTGCCTTTGCTTTCTTTCCATTGTTTTTTTTTATTCTCTAAAAGTTCAGTATAGATATTTTTATTTCTCTACGAGAGATATGGTGAACTTGTGCCCCCATGATGTCGCTGGACTATAACAGCATGTGTCTGAACACTAGGCATACTGCCTAGGCTTGATGGGACTTAGTCTAATAACACCTGGAGGGCCACATACTCTTGACCTCTGCTCAGGGACAAACTGAAGTATTTATATTATTCATCACAGTTTTTTAATTCTTTAATGGGCATTCCTCACAGTGATTCCTCACAAGTCTTCATCTCCAACTCCTATGCTATAATTCTTCCACCCTAGGCTTTGGTTCATACATGACTTGAATCTGCTCCTGATTCTAAGTACTCACTGATTATTTTGGCAACAATTAAGGCTGCATCTAGGTAACCCTTAGTGGAGCTCAGTGGTTCCCAACCTTGGGTCCCCATATGTTCTTGGACGAAAACTTCCAGAACCCTTCACCACTAGACTAGCTGTGCTGACCAGAATGTGTAGTCGTTGTAGGCCAATAACATCTGGGAATCCAAGGTTAACCGCCCAGAGTAGACCTTTGGTCTAGATGGGTGGGATAGAAATCAAAATAAATAAATAAATAAATAAATAAATAAATAAATAAATAAATAAATAAATAAATAAATAAATAAATAAATAAATAAATAAATAAATAAAGGTTGGGAATCACTGATGTAGATTAACTACAGAACAAGTGAATCTATGGTACTGGGATAACCTTCTGAACTGTCTTTAAGAAAGCTTCTAGCTACCTTAGAAGTCATTGGTTGGACTGAGAAATAACATCTGCTCTTCTGAATTAACTTATATGACAAGGAAATATGTTCCAAAACATTTTCACCCCAAAATAACAGCAATGTTTGAAAAGCATTTTAATGTAACATTCCTGATTAAAACAACAAGCTGTGCCATCACAAGAGGAGAAAAATTCTGCAGCATTACATCTCAAATAAATTTCCAGTGTTTAAATTTGCCATTAAAGATCTATCAGACATACCGTATTACCTGCTTTAAGATTCCTTCACACCAAAAGCCAAAATTCAGAATTCCTTCAAATGCATCTAAGGGCCATGCACATGCCTGTTCAAGCTTTCTGATTGTTTATTTTTTTTAAATCAGAGCTGCAACCTCTCATAAGCCACACCGTAAACAGCTTTTTGAACTCCTTGTTTCACCTGCATGTTTCAAAAATAGCTATTAAAGGAGTTCTTTATTTAAAGCAATTTCAGAGAAGATCAGACAATGTAATACTTGTAACAACGTGTGCTATACAGTGTGAACTAGAAGACCTAAAACAGAGGAAATGCTGCCAGGTCACTTGACAATTTAAAAATGCAATCAAGCAAACTAGGAAACAAGCAAACAGTCAATATGGCCAAAACCAACATGACCATTACCACTGTAAATCGTAAAGTAAACCTCTCTCTTAGCTGTAAATTGCTTTCTCCTGAACTTCAGTACCATCTTAACATAAACCTATGCTGGCAATGCAGTTGAAAGCATAACTGAGATAATACATGAAAGGTTCTTCAAGGACTTTAAAAATGCTTAGTATTATTCTTAGGAGTATTAAATAAATTCTATTGAAGTAATTAAAGGTTTTACTGCTCTCTAAAGAGTGTAGTAGTATTCCCATGCTCATATCCTCCATTAACTGAACATATGAATATTTTGTATTTTAAAAATACACGTACACTCCATCTTTTCTTTGAATAAATAAACAAGGAATTACATAACGGGAAAGTAGACTACCTGGCTCTGAATTCTGTATTTTAGTTTTCTTGGCCATATAGAAGGAAAACATTTCTGCATGCCTGTTTCTGTAGATGTTTCATATTTACGTACCCTGAAAAATGTTTTGGATCAGATAAGAACTTAGCCTGGATCATTTGTCTTGTGTCAAGCTTGATTTCAAATAAAGAAAACTCACCTAGATAAATATGCCCTTAGACTATTATGCAAACAGACACACACACACATATGAAAACATAGAGCAAAGAGTAACATTTCTGTGGAGATAGTCTTTGGATTACACAGACAGAATAGGATAAAAATATACAAGATTCCAATTACACCATGTCTTGGCTATCTTAAGTTGCTCAAGATGCTGAAAATCTTGATGTAATTAGAAAATGTGGCAAAACTGACAACCTGGACAGGCAATTATAAGAGGAACAGAGAAGAAGCTAGCACCCTCTACTACAGTTGTGTGAACAGCAGAAGAACATTTAAGGAGGAGAAAAAGACAGATCTCTGAACAGTTGGAATTGTCAGGAGCAAGTGCTGAAATTAAGGCAGTTTGACTATTCTCTTGTGTTTCACTTGTAGACTGTAAAGTAGCATTTCCACTGAAACACTGGATGCATTTTCTCCATGGGGGTGTTATACGCAATTCTGCGCACCACAGTCTGTGTTCCACTGGTTTTCTGGCAGGTAGGGATAGGATTTTTGGATTTTCAGGACTACAAACACCATAGTTTTCCATATGGGGAATTCTACCCACCTTACAAAGACCAAAATGCAATACACCTGGGAGAAAAACATAAATTTTAAACTTTTGAGGGTTAGGTTAAACTTAACTCCACCTAAACTCCTTGTTCCCGACCCAGTGTTTTATCTGGGAGCTTTTCTTCTGAAAAGGAAGTTTGAGCGGAGCTTGGCCTACTGAAGCCTTCTAAGTTTATTTATTTATTTATTTATTTATTTTATTCTCCCAGGTGTATCCCATGCTGGTCTTTGCAAGGTGTCTGCAAGGTAGGTAGAACTTCCAGAAAGAAGAATTATGGTATTTGTAGTCCTGAAAATTTAAAAAAAAAAAACACATTCCTATTAGCAGGCATGAGAAAAGCCTAGTGTTCCACATGTATACATTACTGAAATAGCGACGTCTACGTTGGCTTGGGCATGTCGTGAGAATGGCTGACGGTCGGATTCCAAAAGATCTCCTGTATGGAGAATTAGTGCAGGGAAAGCACCCCAGAGGGAGGCCACAGCTGCGATACAAGGATATCTGCAAGCGGGATCTGAAGGCCTTAGGAATGGAGATCAACAGATGGGAAACTTTGACATCTGAGCATTCCGCCTGGAGGCAGGCGGTGCATCATGGCCTCTCCCAATTTGAAGAGACACTTGTTCAGCAGGCTGAGGCAAAGAGGCAGTCCCGAAACCAGCAAAATCAGGGAGCTGGACAGGGGACAGATTGTATTTCTCTTCAGCGTGGAAGGAATTGTCACTCTCGAATTGGCCTTCTCAGCCACACTAGACGCTGTTCCAAGACCTCTTTTCAGAGCATGTTACCATAGTCTCTTGAGACTGAAGGATGCCTACTAAGTGTTCCTCAAAATAGTCCTCACTTGTGAAGAAAGCTGGGGCTCATCACACTTGCCAGAGAGTGGTGGAAAGCAGGAATAGCAATTCTTTTTGTAAGCTCTATTGGCTGAGACCCATCCAACAGGGACACCTGCCTTGATACAAAGTGACGTCACTGCATTTCATTTAATCAGAAAGTTTCTGTCTTACTTCTTTATCCAACATAAACCAAAGCAGTCGAAAGATAATTAGAAAAATCACCAAGGTCACTTGGTGAGAAAGATATAAACCTGGGTCTCCCTGTTCCTAGTTCAACACTCTAACCACAACACTACTGATTCTCAGTGATGCTTGATATGTTGGTCAGTTAGTCCCTGTTGAAGAACAGACTTCATAGCGTATGTTACTTGATAGTTTGAGAGAAAAGTAACAATGATCCATTTTAATTTTTTCTAGTAATAAGGATATCTTGCAAGTAAATGTGAATAAGGCATTACCCTATGCTGGGCAATTATTCTGGCTATAATTAAAACTTTATTTGTAGGAAAAACCTCTGCCTGCTATTTAAATAAATGTTATTCTTCTAAACCTAAAAATACCAAATATGGAATTTTGCAGTAATTTTTAGTAGACCATTACCTTTGCTTAAAGGAGAGGAAACCCAAAACATTGTGCATGCCATTACAGCAATATTAAATACAAATGGTTCGGTATGTCTAGGATTTTCTTATCCAGAACCTACAATTACAATGCTGCTACATCAGATTATAGTATGCCACCCACCAAGAAACTAAAAGTAATATAAACGCTTAAACAGCTATTCTAGGTAAATTATGGCTTCAGGTCTGTACGTTCAAATGTGTGCAGTGTGCATATAGATATAGATAGGAAACACACAGGCTAAAAAATCTGTATTTATTTCCCTCTGTCTATACAATTACAATAGTGCCAAAATATGTGAAGATTTCAGAGTCTGAAGATGGTGGGTGGTCAGCACTTTTAAAGACTTTTTTTAAAGCAAGCAATTTATTTTTAGTGTCTGCGTAGGTATTTGATTGCTTAACAATGAGAGCAACAAGGTCATGGTAACTCAGATTCCTAAAACAAACCTAAATTGACTTCTATAACTTAATATTTCCTTCAGCTGCCCCCATTTTTTGGTAACTAGGGATATGGGAATTTTGTTTAGTTTGTATCCTAATGCAAAGAAGCCTAATTTTGCAACATAAAATCAATACATGAACCAGAACACTAGGTACTTGTCAAAAGTTGCACTTTCCCAGATTTTATAATGCAGCTCACTGATCAAAAAATGCATAGTAAGGGAAACTGCACGAAAGTGCGTATATATCATATGGGGGGAAAACATACAAAATACACCATAAATGTTTTAAAACTGAAGTTTCTCAACTTTTTAGCATCCTGCCCACTTATGATTCTTGAGAAACCCTTACAATTCCCCATCTCTCCTTTACCATCACCCAATCCACTTTTTACAACTTATGGACAACTTATAATGAAATATTTTAAAGAAACAAACAATAATAACAAAAGCCTTCACTGAAAGTAGCTATGAGGTAAACCTGGGTAAGTGACAAATCAAGAGAAACTGAAAGAGGCAGGGACTGCAACCATTTTTTTTAACCAATCCACCATCCTATCTACAAATATTAAAGGAGAATGTGTGTCCCCAAACGCCATTCTGCCACTGCCATAAGCACTGGAAGGCTGACTGGATACTTTTATTCCTAACATCGGCCAGTAGACTGCAGTACTAGGCAGCAGACCAGTTTACCCCTTCTGCATTAGGAGAAAGAATACTGGAAGCAAGACTGAGATATTCAATTCTCTAGAAGCCCTTTAAGCAGCTCCATGCAGTGCTTCCTTCTGTCCACCCTGCCCAAACTCACAAAGAGAGAGGGAGAGGGAACATCCTGCTGCTACACAATAAGGTGGAGGAAAGTGAGGAGATAAAGTTATAAGAAGAAGGAAGCAAACAAACAACAATAATGTGATGTCAAGTCAATTCTGACTTACGGCAACCCTTTTTCAGAGTTTTCCAGGTAGGGAATACTCAGAAGTGGTTTACCATTCCCCTCTTCTGGGGGTATTTTGGGGCTGTGCAGCTTGCCCAAGGCTACCACACAGGCTGGCTCTACTCACAGGAGGCACAGTGGAAAATCAAACTCCCACCTATTGGCTCCACAGCCAGATACTTAAGCCAGCTTAGAAAACAAACAAGGGGGGGGGGGAAATAGAGGGGTGAGAAGAAAGGATGCAGCATGAAAAAAGAACAGCACCTGAGTGGGAGTGGTGGGTGGTGGGACTGTTTCTAACACTTTCAAATCTGCATACCTTTGCTACCTCAGAAATAAGACAAAATACCTGTTTCATTTTTAAAAAATGCTTGGTTTATAAAATCAAGGAAAGCAACTGGTAAGTTCCATTTTTCAAATAATAATAAATAGCCTCTTTACCAGACTGCTGCACTGGCACAGATCAAATGCACAGGAAGCATTTCTTCAAATTCAAAGAACCTTCCGCCAAACTGGCAAATAGTTCCCAACAAATGTTTACAGGAACATTAAGTAGGAATAACTATTCAAGTACATGGCCCAGGTTAAATTATTACCTCTGAGGTTCGAAGGTTGAACCTGGACAACATTTTCCATCAGAACTGAAAGGAAGGTCCAGCTATTGCAAAGAGGCCTCCGTGATCAGCATGCCTCCCTATAAGACTTGTTCTATGACAGTGGTGGCCAATGTTTTTGTCACATGTGCTGGTAGCCTAGTCTAGAGTATGAGAAAATGTCAGAGTAGCTGCACTGGAATACATATGCAAACACCCACCCACCCACTGATCTCTTTTTAATCTGCTGATTAATGAGGGCTACAATTCCAGGTGCAATAACGAGGACTGCTCTGTCCTCTCCACAGATCCATGTATGTCAAAAAAAAAAAAAAGCATTGCTATCCAAGATAGGCTATTCTGTGCCTCCATATGCCCTTGGCTGGCACATACACAGGACAACTGAGAGCTCTGATTGTCATGCAAAGTACTTGCCTCTCCCTGGTGGGCCAGCGGCAGCCTTGTTGTCCCTTTATTAGTCTGAAGCTTCTTTTTTTTTAACAAACAGCATGAAGGAGGTGGAACTTCAGTTTACATATAGCTGATAATGTCATTCCTAAAAACAAGTAATTCTGTATGTATCTATAAGTATGCACAAATTGGAATGAAAGACACACACACGTGTAAATATTTCTTCATTTGTTAACTAATGTGTGTATTTAGTGTAAACTAATACAAATAATTACTTTTATTTCAAAATGTTATTATATAAAAGCATGCTTAGCACTGCAGGAAATCACACTTCTAAGTATTCCTGTTGTAAAATTACATTGTTGCTTTATAATTCTGTTTTTAGAACAACAGTAGTGGATGCGTAAATTCACAATGTAAATTTTGGCAGGTGCCGCAAGTGTGTTTGTGTTTAAATTGGCCGTAACCATTTATGATAGATCTTACAGCTCCATCTAGCTCTGCACAATGGAACTCTGTGTTAATAATAACACTTGAAAGTACCTTAAAGGGACATGTATTGTTTATCAGCTTTGAAATAAACACAGTATAGGTATTGGCTAGAACATTTTCATCTTTATTTTCATTCTTTTACATGTAGTTCCATTAGTAAATAAGAAGTCAGGTAATCCTCTAGCTCTTTCATCCACATCCTGCTATAATCCCATTCCCATTTAAAGAAGAGGTCCTTGATTAAAATGATGCATTTTTCTTCATAAAAAAATTAAAAAATGTGGTTTTTTTTTCAACTATATTGAAGGTTCCCCCTGCCCCCCGGCATGCATCTTAAAGTACCTAATTTCTGCATCAAAGTGACTTAACGGTGCAATCACTGTTTCTCCCATGCATCCTACATTGTTCTAACTTCCCTCACCCAATTTTTTATAACATCATGCCTGATTAAAGGATTTTTTAAGCACTGCTTTATAGAGTTTTGAGATTAATTATGTGGCTACTATTCAATATATTAGACAAAAACTTCCACTGTTATGCAGATGCTCAAAAACATATATGAATGGATGCTATTCCTTCCATGTAAATGATTTTAGGAAAAAGGAAAGTATGATTTTAGGAAAAAGGAAAGTCTTTTTCCTAATGATTTTAGGAAAAAGGAAAGTCTAATGATTTCCTAATGATTTTAGGAAAAAGGAAAGTCTACTAGTAATTTAAGATGAGATGACACTAAAGCCTTCAAAGAAGTCTCCTTTGTTAGCCTCCCAGATTACTCTTCTTATTCCACTGGCAAAACCTCACCCAATATGGATCAAAGTGAGGCAAAACCTCACCCAATATGGATCCACATCTTAAATCCTTCTGAGATCAAAGCACTAGCCATCCCTCTTTGCTAAAATGGAAATGCCTCAACTCAAAGATTCCTCTTCAAACAAAGACCCTGAGCATCCAGAGCCAGATAACACAGACAAACAGTCACCCGTGGCTAACTCAGGGCCCTCAAAGGGGGTGGTGGAATTGTGTCCTGCAAAGGCAGGAAATCCAGAGGTGGAATATGAGAAGACAAGATCTTGTCTCAGTCCAGGAGACTAGCACTGAACAAAGGCATAAACCAGACAGAAGGCAACCCAACATAGTGTCTTCTCTTGTATAAGGAATTCCCTTGAAATGAGAGCATTCCTCCTGAAGAGACTTGATGATGAAAAGGCTGCAGCTTAGTGGGTAGAAGACAGTTTAGCCACAACAACTTGGCTGAAGGCTGAAAAGGTTACTGGAACATTCCTTGTACCTGGAATGCTGACATCCCAGCATCTTAACTCTTCTGCTTTATTTTTCTTCTTGGTCCCCCTACCTCTGGTTTTTTGTGGGTTTTTTTGCTTGTTTTTTGCTTTTTTGTGCTATCGTCTTGTCAGTTTCTTGTCTGCTGTATTTAAGTCTCCTAACCTTGACACTCCATCAACTGGTCTCTTGGCTACTCCCAGTTTGAACTGACACTCCAGTAGTATGATGATTTCTAGCATAATTCAGCTTGTACCTTGGCCATTCTTTTGTCTCCACCACTGAATTATTTTCTTTTGTCCCTACTGCATATTGACTGATCTGGTTACGTAGACTTTCCCCCTGCTGGTCACCTTTGAGAGACTGCACTTCTTTGTGAGATGCTCCTCACTCAGCTGTGCACTGGTAACTAGAAGACAGGACATTTAAGCCATCAACAGGCACTGTCATTTGGTAACTATTCTCTTTGTGCCAGCAGCCTACTGGCCAGTTAGCACTGTTGGGGCGGTGGGGAGCTCTGTGTTATATCAAAACATATTTGCAGTTGCATGGTCTTTTTTCCATTTGTGGTCTGGATTCTGTTTCCAATTACACAGGATGAGTAATCCTTAAATTGACTTGTGTCAATGCTTACACAGGTTGCCTCTCATCCGTCAAGTGTTCTGCCTTCAAAATTATTCACCTTGTCAGTCATTTTGAACACATGAAGTCCTCAAATGTCTGTCAGTTTTCTGTCTATTTATGAATCCAGCACAATCTCCCTGGTTCTTACCTTCAAAGTCCTTCATCACTTGACCATATCCTTTTACATCCACCACTTCTCTGCATATGACGTTTTTTCTTCAGCTCCATTAATCTCAGCCGCCTCAAGATCTTCTGCCTCCTCAGTCTTCTGCCTCTTCAAAATCCTTTTCAGAACCACCGTGCTATATAATCAGAGAGTTATATGTTCCACACAATATCATCTATTTTAATTCCTTCCAATCTGTTTCTAAAACTAACTTTCCCATGGGAACTGTTGTTCAACCTTCAAATTCCCACTAACCTGATGCAACCTATCCTAACTAAACATGGGCAGCTGAACCAACTGCATACTGTACCCATGTTTTCCTTTGCTTTCTTCCCCTTCCACTTCTCCTATTGCTTCCTGACAGCCAAATTCTAGACCATCACCTCTTTGGGGCAAGATCTTGTATTCTGTACAACACAAGACATATTAATGGCACTATAACAGTCAAGGCAGAAGGTAACGGAGTAGATCCCAGTGCTCTCTCTTCACTGAACACAGGAGAGCAACAGATGCAAGAGAACATGAAAAATCAAACAGGAATACAACAGGAAGTGAGCAAAGAAAATTTCTGGGGGAATTTCTCAATGGATCTAGAGTCAGGCTACACATAAAACTTCCCATGCAACAGTAACCGAAATGTGCAGCCTGTGGACAATTCTGAGAAATCGTCCAACAGGCAGGGGATGATGGAAAGAACCAAAACCATACTTATTTATGATTTATTTATTTCATGTGTGTGTGTGTGCGTGCACGTGTGCAAGTGGAGATTCAAACTGTTCTCTAGAGTCTTAGTCTGTCACTCTATCTACTACACCACACTGGGAGTCCAGTGTACCATATACTTGTACACCACCCTAATTAGTTACAAGCACTACTCTGAGTGTTTTAGTGATTCTATGAGAGCAGGAATAAAGGCCTCAATCTGAAACTGTAGCAAGCACTGTTGTACAATGACAATGGTAAAGTCCAGACACTGGTCTTTCTCCTGTTTTCTTTCAAGATGACTCATTTTCTCATTGTTACCACTAGTGGCAATTAGTATCATCTTTGGCTTCCAAAGAGCTGACTCTCCTCTCTCTCTCTCTCTCTCTCTCTCTGTGTGTGTGTGCGTGCGTGTGTGGTCCCTCTCTTGCTTGCTATAAGCTTAACACATACGTGTTTTATCTATTGTTGGCAAATAAATGAACAAAAACAATAACACAGTGAAAGAACAATCTATTGTCTTTCCAAAATGACACTGCCTTTCCATATAAATAATTATCTTTACTCTAACAGATTGTTCAACAGAGTTCCATGGGAGCTTGAGCCTAATGCATATACTTCCTAACTTAGAAACACAGGTTTTATATCTAGAGGGCCCAAACTGTATTTAAAACCAAAGAAAACAAAAAATCCTACCGTGTTATTTATTTTGACAAACTCTTAGACTAGGTTTTGGAGTTATATCAGGAAATAAATTATTATCTTAGTTATGAAAGCTTACTGAAATAGACTTTTGTGAAGGCACTGGAAGACAAACAATCCCCAATTCAAAAAGTCAATCATAAATATTTATTTTTCCTACGTTACCCCACTCTGTTAGGACAACCGCCATCACCAGATGGACATTTAAATTATTTTATTTAACTAAAACAAGCTGTGGATTTTGTTTACATGTAAAGGAAGCTTTATCAAAGTATTATCATCTACAGAATAAGAAAATAGGTCATTATTACTACTTATATTTTTAAAATATCTAATGTGTCTTATAACAATAAAAACATACAAATGTGAAACACAAAAACAGTATATTGATAATATTCATGTACATCTCCCTGAAAGAACAACAAATCATAGCGATGGCCAATTAGGAGCCAATGAGCTGATCAGCAGCATTCTTGTTTCAGCCTTGAGAAACACATCTCGTGTGTCTTAAGGAGCTTGTTTCGTACCAGTGAAGCACCAGAAATGGTCATTGTGGGACTTCAGAGGACTATGCGGTCAGTTCTGCAATTCATGATCAAGTCTGGAAAAAATTAAATTGAAGTCTCTACTTATCACAACACAGGCGAGTGATTAAATCCTCCTTACGGGGTACATTTTTGAAACTACCTTAGAGATGTTTTTACATTATGATAAATAAGGAGTCCAGAGATGTTCATGTGATAAAGGATAATGGACCCTGAGGATTGTTTTCCTAAGGCTTTCAAGAAATCCCACAAAATCCAAATTAAAATTTGTTGTACTAGATGGTTTAGCCTTTTGCTTTTGTTCACATTGCAGTGAGTAATCTGTTGTCTGCATCAAAGTATCATTCCAAGGGAGCTTCTAAATATATTGTCACAATCTTAGAAAGAATAACATCTACAAAAGCTTATCTTTCCACTATCGTATATCCACACAGTTTGGGAACCTTGGATTTTATTGGAAAAACAGGTATTTGGTTTCTCTCTGAAGTCTACATACAGTATTTAGAAATATGCTTATCTCTATGATTTAATATTTAAGAGAACACATTTCCGTTTCCACAGTTCTCGTGGCTCAGCTTCCTAATACGACCTTTCTTTTTCTACAAATAATAACTTGAAATAAAGAACTGAGACAGTGTCCTTTTTTCTCTAAAAAAAAGGAAATAAAACTAAGGCAACACTTCTTTTCTGATAATAAATAGCACACAGCTCTCTCCACAACACCAAGTTTTATTCTCGATACTATGTTTTTAACCTCTACTGTCTACATCAATAAATGTTAGCTCTCACATTCATTGGGAAAGTGTGAAATAATGTTACTTAGTTCTTGCATGGTTTCATACTGGAAGTATTAAGCTACTGTTTCATCTAACAAGACTGTCAATTATTTGAATCTTTTAAGATACTGAAACAAATACAAATGCTTGCTGTTTTAAAAATGACTGTTACAAAAATGATTTTGCATACTTTGAATCTATTGTCCTTTCTGCTCTATTTCTGGAAAAGCCACAAACTGCTAGGGCTCCAAACTCTTGTCTCTTCCAAACCTCATTTTTGAACCCAAGAACCCATAGCCTATACAGATAGTATCTCTCATTTCAGACTACATCAGACAAATAAAATTCCTTCATGTGTCTGTTGACTGGAAGATATAACTATTTAAATAGCAACAATAATTAGCTTAATATTATTGTTCAGTGTTTATGAGGTTTTCTACAGTTGATTAATATGCTATGATAATGCTTTTATTATGCATTTTAAACTCTATACATGTAATTGAATCCTTACGTTAAAATAAATAGGGGAAAAATGTATGGAACCTTTCATTCAGCTTTTCAGCTGTTAACAAAGTGAACACAGAGGTAGGGGAGAGATCTGCAATTCTTCTTTTCCACCACAGCTATGATGTATATGAGGCTTTTGCCGCTGGAGTGACTCCAATTCTCATGCACCCTCACAACGATACCAGGCAAATAATTTCTAACACAAGTACTAAAACTCCTCAAATATTTTTATGGAAAAAATGACATAGTTATCGCTGTTGCTTTCATGGGTCTGCATTTCAACTGCACACAGAGCTCTTCGCACTGCCAAAGTAAAGAAAGAAGACACCACGTGAGAAGGCCCTCTCAGATTATCCTATGAAGCCAGACAGCTGCCACTAGAAGAAACTACTGCCTCCTTACATGCAAAGGAAAGTGCTTTTCACTCAGGCCCTGTTCCTGCTGTCTTACATTTTCCCAGTGTATCCCACTGTGAAGATGCCTCAACCTGTCACCCAACTGTTTCTTTTCCTAGGTCCTTTTTTTAAAAAATCACTTATCAGGAAAGCTCTCAGAATAAATTGTGGTTATAATACAATTATGGAATCACAATGAAATAAAGCACATAGGACCGACAAAATAGGAAAGCCTCAAAACCTCTAAAAGACCTAGGTGTAGTAAAAGGTTTTCTCCTGTCACCAAAAAACCTCCCATAGATGTGATGCTAGGCCACATCTCAAAGATAAATGAATTCCAGAGAGGTAGTAACAACAACAACAACAACGAAGTCTGTCTCTTTTTTACATCTTACCTCTGAACTGGCAGGATCAGGGCCTCAGAGACTGATATTAATATCCAAGGACAAAGCCTTCTCTTCTTGAGCCTTAACATGCTCAGGAAGAGAAGGTTAGGGTTATCAGGTCAGGAATACTTGTCACAAGATGTAGAAATAAAGGTTAGGAAATTACAATACTTAGAATGGTTTCTTGGGCCATGATTGGGTGTGAGTGCCAGGAAGAAGCTAGCAGATAGAAACCAGAATCTGGCGACCATCAAATATAAGTGCAACATAAACATAGCCCACTTTCCATTCAAGTGGATTCACCAGCTCACTTATTCTGTATATAAAGGCAAGCTGTCTGAAATCTGAAATGCAGTCCAGCTAACGAAAAATAGAAAAGCCTCCGATGTTTTCACAGAAATATTAGTATTGCTAGGAACTGAGGAAGTTTTAGTGATTCTTTTCAACCAAACCTGCAGAACACAATTCCTGAAATTTGGTGAGAAGTATCTTTCTCATACAACCCAAAAAAAGAATATGGCTAGGAGATATGGAACATCAATTCAGAGGAAGACTTAGAGCCATGGAATATCTCTTCTGCTTCCAAATATTTGGGGAGAGATGCTCTCATGTGATTGTGTATATATGCTTGCTTGACTGCAAGAAAGTCTAATGTGATAAGCTGATAAAGCTTTTGCTAAGCAAACATATTCAAGAAATATTTGTATAACTGACCACTGTAACTGGCAAAAAAATGTATTTATTTAAAATATTTTATTTACTTATTTATTTAAAATATTTTACCCTGCCTTTTTCCTTTAAAAGGACCTAAGCTTATATAATTAAAAAGACAGTATTTAAAAGTTAGAAACAGTAAGTATACAAGTATTTTAAAACAATTAAACAAATATAATATTAAAAATGGTAAATAAAATCAATACTAAAAACACATTTAAAAATAACAAGGCACAGCAATCCATTTAAAACCTGCTCTCAGACAGCCAGTTGCTAAGGCAAAGCCTGTCTGAAGAGAAATATCTTTGTCTGCTTGAGGAAAGGCAGCAAAGGTGGAGCCAGCCTGGCCTCCCGTGGGAGGGAGTTCCAGAGTCTGGGAGCAGCAACAGAGAAGGCCCCTCTCCACTGTCCTGTGAAGGTGGCATGACTGAGAGAAAAATCTCTTCTGATTATCTCAACACTCATAAAGTATTGAGATAAAGAGAGAGACAGGCTCATAAAGAGAGACACAGTCCTTGAAATACTTGGACCCAAGCCACTTAAGGGCTTTGTATGTTAAAACTAGCACTTTGAATTGTCCCTGGAAATGGACTGAGAGTCAGTGGAGCTGCTGTAATTGGGGGGTGTTGTGCTACATGATCCCTGTAAATGGCCCCACTTAGCTATCTGGTTGCCACATTTTGGACCTGCTGAAGTTTCTGGATACTTTCCAAAGGTGTGTTATGGGAATCCAACCAGGTCCTCCTCAGGAATAGGCACAGCTGGCACACTAGTTTTAACTGTGCAGAGACATTCCTGGCCACCTCCTGGGCATCCAGGCTCAGAGATGAATTCAGGAGTACCCCCAAGCTGTGCACCTGTGTATTCAAAGGGTGTGCAGCACCATTCAGCACAGGCTGAATCCCTATTTCTTGCTCTGCCTTTCATCTGACTAAGAGAGAGAGCTAGGTGTCGTCCACATACTGGTGATACTGAACTCTCAAACTCTGGCCAGCCTCTCCCAGCAGTTTCATATAGATGTTAAATACCATAGGAGTTGAAATCTATGCTGCAGGAAAGCCAAAAATATGATGACAGACAACAGAAAGATGCAAGGAAGAATGCAACAAGGATGTACACCCTTGGCCCTGCTTCTTGACCTGTACTCCAATAAAATTTTCCAAAAAAGCACCTGCTGATTCAACTAACATTATTATCATAAAATCTATCAACATTCCCTATGTAGATGATATGATATCACTAGTTGCCCACTTACATGGTATGTTACTTAATACAATCACTGAAGTGGGAATATGGTCTAAAAATGAATGCCAAGAAAATCACATTCATGGTAACTTGTAAAAAGCAACCAACCCCAGGAATGCAGTTGAAGTGCCAAAAATGAAATTGTTGAGCATTTTGACAAATATAAGTACTTTGGTATTAGGCTAAATGAACCATGGCAAACATAGCCATCATGGCAATGGCTTCCTTAAGAAAATAATGTGTAACAAGTATTTAACTTTTACTTTGAGACTGTGTACTGCACATTGCTATGTATTCTCAGTTCTACTGTATGACATGGAACAAGTGACTTTACCACATATGAAAACATTTGAAGCATCCTATGTATGGATTTATCACAAGATGTTAAGAACTTTGTGGATCAAGAGGGGGGCCATTACAAAGAAAAAATTGGTGAAGACTAAGAAATCAAAAAACTCACAAAAGGCCAACGTTTGAAGAATTCAGTCACTAAATGACAAATTAAGAGCACAGATTATTACAGCTGACCATTCCAGATCAAATAAGTGAGAAAATAAGTACAGGAAGGAGAAAAATTTAATGGGCAAAGAATCCTGCTAATTTGTTTGTACAACATCATTGTTAGGAACTTGCTGCCATGCAAACTCAGTAAAGCCAAAAATCCATATATAACCAAAACTATGCTGCTCAGACCTTTACAATTCAAGGGAGAAATGTATGTGCAAACAAATTCTAAATGAGGCCTGGCAGTGAGATCTCAAAACTAGAAATGTTCATGTCAGTTGAGCTGTCTATACTGTATAGTTTAAATTCACAGGATGATAGCGAAGCATTCCCCACCCCCATCCACTCCAATGGGTAATCATCAAGAATGTTCATAGTCCAATTAAACTATATGAAGAATTTAAATAAGTCAGCACTTAAAAATAGAATAATTAGAACTCTAAGACACTCTAGGGCAGTGTGTTTCAGTAAAATTATCACTTGTCTCTGGAACATTAAAGCACAAACTAAAGACAAATTGACTTAGTCTCCTGGGAAATGCAACATCCCCAGAAATTCTCTATTTAAGACTTGTCTCTTACCGGTATTGTGTCTCTTTCTTACACTTAAAGGTCATAGTAGATGATGAAAATGTAATTTTTTTTCAAAAACCTTGGCAATATTAAATGCTCTTTTATTAAAAAGATAACTATTACATTTAAATGAGGTGCTATAGCAGATTTCAGAGCATCAGCAATTTTAATTTTTAGGAGCATGCTAGGTATTTGGCTATCAACTATATAATTTCCACGGTGAATTTTTTTTCAGTCCATTAAAAATTGCACTCTAAATTTAATCACCCTATTTTAGAGCAACATAAAAACAGAAATGGGAACACAGATCAATTTTAAGCTAATCGCCAACTCTTCACAAATCTGAAGCATATAAACCCTTAAAAAGTTTTAGCAGTAAATGAATTTTCTTTCTTGCAATGTTATAAGTTGCAGGCTCATTTAATGTTGTAGACCCAGAATATCTTGTGCATCTGAAACTATACTTAAAGAAACAAGACCTCTATATGCTCTCTAAGTTTTGAGATTTCAGACAGGGCTATCTGTTTGTGTATCAAAGTTCTCTACATCTGATATTTACAAGGAACTGCTAGATAGTCCAATGGTTTAGTTATCTAGAGTTCAATTCCCCATTGTGCCCCCCTGACATGGGCCGGACTTATTGATCCATAGGGTTCCTTCCAGCTTTGCAGTTTTAAGATGATGGTGATGATCTAAATTCTCTATTTGTACCAAATTTACACTGCAGTTCTACAAAGAAGGAATGTATCAATGAAAATTCATGTGTTCACAACATAACCTATATTTTAAAACAGTAATTAATTACTAATAGGCAGGGATGATGAGACTAGAAGTCAACAACTGGAGGTATTCTCCTGAACAGACAGAGTGGACTCTGTCAGCGCTGCAAAAAGGAACAAGGTTTGACTCTGTAAAAAGTCCTGAATTTTTAGTGAGAACTGGACTAAAACAGAGGTATCCTTATGATGCAACAGTTCTCTCTGGAAATCCTGATGCAGGACTAGTATCACCTGTACTTGCTTTCCCTAACCTCTGTTTACACATTTGTAAATAAAGCCAATATTATTACAGACCCCTGTATTCTCTTGTCTAAAGGAAACTAAACCATATAGTGTTGTGTCTGGACCTATTTCAACTCAAAGAAGTTGCACTGCTACAATCTTTTTAGCAGCCCAATCACATTAATTCTGTAGGAAAAGAATACTAAATAAATACTGTTGGACTCCCAGAAGCCCATCCATCACTGTATAAAGATATTGTCTTCTGTCATCAAAGAAGAGCAAGCTGTGCTGTGCCAGAACACACACTGTTACCCAGAGATAATATATCTTGGCTTTCAGATTGGATGAGGAGGAATCAGCATTATTTCAACAACTAGCATTTACAATGGGTATCAGCCAAAAAATGCAGAATTTGAGCTAGGAGACAGAAGAAAAACAAAAAGCACTGATTACAAGCTTTTGTCCCAATGGCAGTGTTGAAATCATTCTTTTCTTAGAAACTAGAAACATCGTCATATCTAATGGTCCAGTACGGCAAGCAAATGAATGCACTTACAAAGAATGGTAGATACTGTTGAACCGAACCATATAAGAGAATCTGGTTGGGGTGGGCATTATGAAGCCCATCAACCACATAAAGTGCTTCAAGGCCATTTCAGGGCCCCCAGGTTTAAATTCCCCACTTAAAATAGTATATTTAGGTTCCTGGAAGCCTAAAGGCTGTCCTTCCGCAAGCAGATAAAGATCTTTCTCTTCAGGCAGGCTTTCCCTTAGTGATTGGCTGTCTGAAATGGGTTTTTTAATGGAGTATTATGCCTTGTTGCTTTGAATCTGTTTTTGGTGTTGGTTTTGTTTATGTGGTATTTGTTTGATTCTTTTCTAATGTTTCTGGCCAGAAACAAAAGAAAAATAAAGAAGACAAAAACACTGTGGCACCTTCAAGACTAACTGCTATATTTTAATGTGAGCTTTCGTGGACAAGTTTACTTCCTCAGACAATTAATTGTTTGTATACTTACTGTATTTAGCTTTTAGGCCACAGCAGGCTCAGAAATGGCAAGTTTTGTCCATTTTTAAAAAAACAGGAAATGTCTAAATGGAGCTTCTGATATTTTGTTTTTGTTTTTAAAAGCCAGGGGGACTCACCAAGGCCCTCAAAGTGAACCTCACTGCTCATTCATTCATCCATTTATTCATTCATTCATAATATTTTTACCCCACCTTTCTCCTTAAAAATAACCCAAGGTGGTTTCCATCAATTAAAAGTCAGTATTTTAAGCTAAAAACAGGAAGGATGCCTACTACTAAACAGGAACTATACAAATGCTAAAAAGGATCAAGCAAATATCACACTAAAATGCAGTGAACGAAAACAACTCCAAAATACATTCAAAGGAGTAATATACAACCACCCATTTTAAAACCCCACTCAGGGACCCAGTCACTCAGGGAAAGCTTGCCCAAAGTGAAAGATCTTTGCCTGCCTGCAGAAGGACAGCAAAGACAGGGGCCAGTCTGGCCTCCTGTGGGAGGGAGTTCCAAATTCTGGGAGCACCAAGAGAGAAGGCCCTCTCCTGTCTCCCCACCAAATGAACCTGTAAAGGTGGTTGGACTGAGAAAAAGGTCTTTCCTGGCTATCTTAATACCCAAGCAGGCTCATAAAGGTGACACAGTCCTTGAGATAGCTTGAACCCAAGCTGTTTAGGGTTTTATAGGTTAGAACTAGCATTGTGAATTTGAATTGTGCCCAGAAACAGACAGGCAGCCAGTGGAACTGATGTAACAGAGGGATTACATGATCCCTCTAACTGGCCTCACTTAGCTATCTGGTTGCTGCATTTTGGACCTACTGAAGTTTCCGGATACTGGCTAGAAGCAACCCCAGGAAGAGAGTGTTACAAGTAATCCAGCTGGGATATAACTAGGGCATGTGTAACTGTGGCCAGATCAGACCTTTCCAGGAATGGGCACAGCTGGTGCAGTTGATTTAATTGTGTAAATGCACTCCTGGACACTGCAGAAACCTGGGCAGTTTCTTTTATAACTTTATTATTTTTTAGAAGTTATATATATAACATATGCAAAAGGTTTTTCATAACTTTATGAAAAATTATTTGATAAAAAGGTAGTATATTTCAGCTTTCTGCTCCATAAAGAGGGTAAAGTAAAAACACATACAACTGAAGAAAACAAATTGTCTCACATTGTTTTGTTTTTTTAGAAATTCATGAAATATTAGTATTACTTTTCTGGGAATTTGCAGCAAAAGAAAAGACAATTAAGAGAGGACATCAGAGATTATAAGAGTATAAATCTGACAGGCTTCAAGTGGTAGTCCTAGATACAACTCCCTGTGATGTGTAAAGCATCAAAGAGCCCCACTTATTTTTCATTCCAACATAGCAGTGGATGCCAGAGGAAAAAACCCTCGCTCCAGTACACATATTAGCAATACAAGAGACACACAAAGATCTTGTTTGCAATTTTTGAGGAGAGGGAGGTCTTACCCTTCCCTCCTCCAAGACTGGGGGAGTGGAGAGAATTTTATAGCTTTCATTCCAATTCCAATACTGAAGCGATTACTTTCCGTTCATAACAGCTGTAGGGAAACAGCAATCTTTGTCAATATTACTGGGGTTTGGAGAGGGAATCTCTTCACTAAATTTAGTAGGCTGACAAATTTAAAACCTTCTAAGCCCTGCACTCTTAGATGCTGGTGAGTGGGTGGGTGGGAACTATGTGTGTATGCTCAATCCCAAACCTAGCATTACATGTAGCCCACTAGGCTGTAAGCAAAACGAGGAAAACTCTAGTAATGAATACAGTTGGATTTCAGTTCAGCACACAGTCAATATATAATCAGCAATCAATATTTTAACCAGGTATGCAAACTTAAATGAGTAGAATCATGCATGTGTGTCATGTGGTGTCAAGTCAGAACCAACTTACAGCGACCCTAATAGGGCTTTCAGAGTAAGTTTGATTTTTAAGAAGTGTTTTTTTAACAGTGCCACCCTCCCCCAACTGTGAGTTTCCATGGCCGAGAGTGCATTCTGCCCTGTCTGTCACTCTATCCACTACATGAGGTGGGAAAGGTATCAGAATATTGCCATCATAGCCTTCAACGTTTTAAGCAAAAATGTGTCACACTCAATTGTTTCAGCACTTGTGGGCAGGACGTGAAGGAAAAGAGAAGTGTCCGTGCTTCCAACAGGGGATGAAGATTTCCATCATATACTACAGCCCTGGGAACTTTCATAAAAGGAGCAGCTAAACTTAAAACTACGAGGCAACTTCCTAACTTTTGAGAAAAGCTAGAGAGGAGAGGTCACTAGGTACTAACGCCATCACTCTTCTCTTTTGCAGGGGTTAGAGAAGGGAATCCAGAGGGAGGATCTCATGTGGAACCGAGGTAGCTTGGCTTGTGAAAGGTAATGAAATTTTACTAGTTGTGTCTCTTGCTACTAGTACGCATATTATTGTTGGATCAATTAATATGAATTTTGTTCTCATTCTACAATACTCTATTGATTGAACGGGTGGAATGTTTTGTTCCTAATTGTTTTATATTCTTTAAGAAGAAAAGTTAATGAATTATTGCATATCTGGATTATATTGTAATGCATTACAATGTTTGTTTCACTGTGTTATACGAGTTACTCGTAGTTACTGATAACTGCTGTTGCTCTATTGTTGTCACTTTATTTTCGGTGAACCACACAGTGTATAAGTAAAAATGTAAGATATGTATAAACTGCTGACTAGCCATGACTGCTGTATTAGACTCTTGTGTTACAATGCCTAAGCACGTTTTCTTTGGAGTGAATGGTACTGGAAGTGGGATTTACTTCAGAGCAAATCCTGGAAGACTGCATTCTCTTTCAAAACAGCAATATTTATTTACTGAGTACCTAAATGCAACTGGCAATCTATTTATAGTATAATCCTAAATAAATAATGGTGAGCATTCTTTCTTAGTTGTGAATTCCAGGTTAAATACAGACAATACGGCCTGGAGACAAAGTCAAGCCACAGTTAGTAGCGCTCTATCCACAAAGGAAAGTTAGTGAACATCTGCATGATACAAACCTTATTTCCTGATCTACGGTATATTCCATTTTAAAACATGGCCACCCAAACTAAGAAAAGCCAGTGCTCAGTATTTTTAAATACTATTATATTTTTAGTCACTGGCATTTGAAGCTAGTGCAATTATTTACTAATTGAATGCCTGAAATAACGGTATTATCAAGGTGTGCTTTGGCAAAGCTTTTCTTGGCACAGGAAGATTAAAGTGGACTAGAATAAAGGGTGCCTGAGCAAATCAACAGCCACTTTTGAAATTGAGCCTCCTATCGGCTATTGTGCAGCTTAAAACCCATTCACATTCTACGCAATGAAGAAATGAGCAAGGTGAGAGGCTGGAGGTAGATAACATACAAAGGAAAATATTTTCAAAGCGAGTGATACAAACAAAGGAGGTTTTTTTAAAAAAAATGTCATGACATATTAATTCTTCAATGAACAGTAGGCTTCCTTCTTCCACAAAAGGCAAGCTATCTCTGGGATCAATCTTAATAGCTGTGTGTTGTAATAAGGAATACAGGGTAGTGAAAAGCCAAGGAATCACAGACGTAAATATAGATTGGCAGAATCCTTTAAAGTTCTCCTCTCAAGACAAATCCAACTCCAAATTAACAGAAACAAATCCCAAAGGAGAGAGGGAGCTTTAAAATAGAGCTCTTCTCAACGGCAAGCAACCTGTATCGCACAGTTTGAACACAGGTTTATATTTTATAAGAAAGCAATTTTTATAATGTGTGCTTTTAGTACTATGCTGCCAATATTAATTTTAAAAAGAGCATATAAGAAGGTCTTAAATAATAATAAAAGCAATGGCCTAGACCCAAATTGTGATGAAACTAATTCTACATACCCAAAATACTGGGGGGTGGAGGGGGGGGAGAGATTACACTCAAATGTCTTGTATGGGTATGAATGTGTGTGTGTTTGTGTGTGCGCGCACACACCCACATACACCACCCCAATGACATATAATAAATGGCTTTTGAAAAATAATCTACTGGATATTCAAAAGCAACTTGTGATATTTCATGAGAGTCTGCTGTTACAGAATTTGGCCAGAATTGTGTAACTTTTGCCTGTTAACATACAATCAAGCAATATAATTTATTTGATTTATTTTTATTTTTATTTAAAATATTTCTATCCCGCCTTTCCCCTTAAAAGAACCCAAGGCATATATAAATCACTGTGGCAAATTGTTGCTAGTCAAGAAGTCAAGGGTGATATTTGTCACCACACACTAGTCACATGCTTTGGTATGCGACAAGAAAGACAAGGAGCAACGTCTTAACTAGTGGCTATTCACCACAATGATTTATGCTTTTTGACTTGCACCAGTGAGTGAAAGTAACAGGGTTCTGGCCATAGTTTAAAAGATCTTCTACTATTGCTACAGCCCTTAAGAACAACTAAAGCAGCTCTTCAAATCCAACACAGTATGTGAATATATTCCTAAGAAGACAGTGTATTCTTTGCAACACTGAAAATATAATTAGTTCCTATCTTGACCTAGAATTAATTCAAGTTGCATTAATAAAAAGTTGCATCTGTTCTTATTATTGTTTTAATTTAGGACTGGAACACAAAAAGAAGCATCTCACATAGGAATATCCTTTTCCATTTTCTTAGAGATGAAGACATTATGTTCTGAGAGTTCCTATTAGGAGACTGCAAAAGTCCTCACATCTTATACAGAACGACTTCTGCAGAGTGACAAACTGCTTCATGCCTTCCCCAGAACATGTAAATGATTTGTGCCTACACAGTGAAAAACATCTGCTATGATTTATGGTAATATTTACCCTGATAGCTATGTGTTTATTTCATTTTGACTTTCCTCAAAGAATCAGTAAGATTTTACTTCAGCTGCAATCATATGCAAACGCACCTGGGAGTTTGCCCCGTTAATTATACCAGGTCTTCCTTCTGGGTACACATGCATAGGACTGCATAGTTAATTCAGCTTGACAATTTCTGTTATACATGCCTAGAGAATTTTCTGCAACCCTCAGGGGAAAATAGGTAGAAACTAACATAAATGTATACCTTAGGCAATTTCTTGTTCAGCTGAGTGCATTCTACTTATGAATATATTTGGAAAGTAATTCTACTCACTGTGCAATGAGCAGGATAGATCTTTGTTATAAATGATCACATTAATAACTATTTCTCAAAGCTCTGCTTAATAAAATGAGAGAGCAAATTCACTGCTTATGTTCAAGGGAAAAATCTCAACCCAGTGCTAGTGTAGACATTACATCCCAATAGCCTTCCCACTGAAGTGATGTTCATTGTGTTTACCTGAAGGCAACAGGTTCTCATTCACATGATGACTGGGTGGTATCTGGATTCTAAAACTGAAATCATAGTCTGGGTTATTTACCAGTAGACTTCAAATATGTATTTTGAATTGAATGCAAAATGAGAGTCATAGGATATGGGAGGAGGGTAGATGGTATAGCCACATTGCTGAAAGTAATGGAGACTTGTTACACATGACTTCAGTCAGTTTCTGGATCAGAGACTGCCACTAGCCCTGGATCTCAGATATACTACCCTGAGTTCTTTATAATGGAAGAAAGGCAGGGTACAATAAAACAGAAGTTGTAAGGAGCTCATAGTTTTTCAAGAAACTTTGGGAAATGGTAATTGCAAGCTGTGCAACATCCAGTTCAGTCATACAGCACACACTTTAGACACAAAAGGTCCCATGTCAAATCCCCAGCATCTCCAAATACAGCTGGAAAAACTCCTACCTAGAATCCTGGGCAGCCACTACCTATCTGTGCCAACAGTGTTGGGCAGCTAGACAAAAGGTCATGACTCCTTATGAAGGACCTTCCTATGTCTGGTAAATGATACCTTTTTTAAAAAAAATGTTAACTCAATGAGGAATACGATTTTAGGGGTCAGGAGATAAGAAATTAAGGAAAATATCCTTGGGTGAGCTTCTACAGAACAATTTTGATTTCTGTCCTCACAGGTTTCAAGAACAGGAGCAACCATCTGAACGCTTCTAGTACTCCCTTTAGTTTTAAAACCTCCATGGCTATAAGCACTGAAAGAATGTTAATCTAAAGGTCCAGGGTGGTGGCTGTTTTTTAGGCTTCAGTGTTTATCCTTCCATACATTTTTACAGAAATTAGCTTTGCTTTAGAACAAGGGATCATTATCATCCTAGAATACACAAGAGTTTGAGAGAAGAGACTCCTCCTTGAATGACCCCCATTACCAAGCTCTAGAACCCTGTTTCAATTATGTTGTGTCTTTTCAACACAAACAAGGCAAACCAATACCCGGCCAACCATGAAGTATCTTCTTCCATTGAACCTCACCTCTCTAAAGTGCTTTCATTGCTTCCAAGTGCCACGAGTAACAGACTGACAACAGCAAGGGAGTTACCCATCCAACTCCCTCTTCTTACCTGTGCTTTCAGCAACCCCCAAAGGACTCTGCCAGTCTCTTCATTGTGCCCTCCAGCACTGGTGTTTCTGTCCCATATGTCAGTATTTTACTAAGGAAGGTATTTTAAACTTACATAGCAGTAACTAACCAAGAAACTTTGGCTGCTGTCACTGCCACAAAAAAAGTTAGAGAAAAGTTTTTAAAAGCCACTGGTACGTTATGAATTGATGTGATCATTGTGTTTACTTTTCACCCATGGAAGGCTGTAGGAACCTCCAGTTATATACACACAAAAATGACTCCCTGGCAATTGTTTTAAATAAATGCTCCTTATTCTATCAAAATATTTTGATAGAAACCCATTCATGATTTTAAGAAAAAGTCCTCAAGCATCATTATAATTCCATTTAAAACACCTTACATTTGCTAGTAAAACTCTTATTAAAATCAGAGCTTACATGTAATCTTCCACTATATCTTCCAAGTACAAGTGTCTCTTTGAGGTTCTTCCTTAAATTATGTAAAATGACAGCCATTAGCTAAAGTTTGCAGTATCTTTCAGAATTATGTGTTAATAATAAATGGAGTTCGTTTTTCAGTAGCACCAGCACTGAAAATGCTGAATGAGAACCTAACTAGTATTAGAAGGTTACTGTGGATTTTCAAAATAGCAGAAAAACCTGGACATTTTAAGAGAACAAATTAGAGTACTAACTTTGGTTTGTGAAAGCTTTCAAGCACAATCACTGTTTTGTTTTTGTTTCCACTCTGCCTGGACAGCTGGAGAGAAAAGTCACGAATATTGCAGAACCACTATTTTTCCACCTGCTTTAGACCAAATCTCCTACCATGCCTGACCACTGGTCAAGCTGGCTAGGACTGATGGGTCTTGTGTGGGAGAGCTATCTTGAGGAAATCTGAGTTAAGCTGTCTGGCTTTGGTCCTGACTGCTATACACGAATCTTAATTTTACCATCAGTATTCTGGAAATGTCACATACTTGGTACAGTGGTGTCTTGACTTAGGAACGTCCCGACATACAACCATTTCAAGTTACGACCAGCTCCGGCCGCAAAATTTGGCTTCGACTTGCGGCCGGAGCTTCCAGTTACGAACAGAAAAAGGCAGGGGAAAAAGACGGGGAATTCAAATTGCTAACCGTTGGTGGCGAAGAGGATGCTTCTTTGTAATTCTTTCGCCCCAACGGTTAGAGTGAGTGCAATCAGAGGAGGCTTCGGACTGCCTGGTAAGGTAAGGTGCTGCTTTCTGCTTTTTAAAAACTGTTCTGGGTGGGTTTTGCAGCGTGGATTTGGGCTGGGTGGTGGGATTATGTTTCTATGCTGTGATGGGTCTTGCAGGGTTTGTTTGTTTTTTGGTGGGTTTTTTTTCCCATTTCCGATGGGTCTTGCGGGGTTTGTTTGCTTTTTTGGGGTTTTTTCCCCATTTCCGATGGGTCTTGTGCGGTTTGTTTGCTTTTTGCTTTGTTTTTTTTGCATTTCCAAAGGGTCTTGCACGGTTTGTTTGCTTTCTGCTTTGCTTTTTTTGCATTTCCGATGGGTCTTGCACAGTTTGTTTGCTTTTCTTTTTTTCCCCCCTCTTCGGCCGGAACAGATTAATCGCATTTCCGATGGGTCTTGAAGTGGTTTTGTGTGGTTTTTTTGGTGATTTTTTCCTTCGGCTGGAACAGATTAATTGCATTTCAATGCATTCCTATGGGAAATGGTGTTTCGACCTACGACCATTTTGAGTTACGACCGGAGTTCCGAAACCAATTGAGTTCGTAAGTCGAGGCACTACTGTACCAGTTTCTTGTTTGCAATAGAGGAACAAACATGGTTTATCTCACAGGGGGAATGTCATTTGGAATAATGTAAATGGGGCTTCAAGAAAAGTGATTCAATGTAAATAAATAGTAGGAATAAAGTAAGAACCGGAAATGTGTTGGAAACAATGCATACTTTTGTCAAGAAGAGATCTTCCTCAGATCTTACAATCACTGTAAGGTAACAAGTGTTTTGTCAAAAACCTGACATTGATAAAGCAGCTCCCTTCTTCAAAAATTCAGGAACGGACATTTGTCATCAAGTCCACTGATATTTGTCAAGTAAGTCTTGAGAAATGGAAGAATGTATCTTTCAGATAGAATGGGTTTCTGAATTAACACCCTCGTTAATCTTATGCCCCGTTAAGGTTTTTTAAAACTTTTTGGAAACACAAAGGCACATTTTTCATACATACTACCTTGTTGCACATGTAAAAATATTACAGATTCAGAAGACTATATGCATACGTGAAATTAATTTGCCATAGTTCTATCCTCCTGCACCTCCCCCCCAAAAAAATTCACAAGGATGCTCGCAACAATAAAAATCACAATCCTCCATTCAATCCGCAAGAAATACAACTGTAAGAAGATTGAAATAAAAGTAATATAACAGTCAGATAAACTGGAGTATCACATCATGTTAAAACCAACAGAAAAAGCAGATATATTATTTCCAAAAGACATAAAAAAGGGTTGGGATAGTTGTAGAGAAAAGCAAAGGATACTCAAAAGAAAAAGCTCCCTGCCAGAGAAGACCCTTTTCCACCCACAGCATTTCAGAGGGTCAGGGTAATTGAGAACTGACTCCCAAAAGGGTAAAAGCTGGGCAAACTTGCACTACAGCAGGCAGCACTTCCAAGTACTCAGGTGTCAAGCTGTTTAGGACTTTAAAGGTTAAAACCGCAGCTATGATTCGGGGGGGGGGGGGCAATGAAGCTGTGGGCAAGTGAAGGTCTTTCACAGCTGCTACTCTTGCCATCAAATAGCACCAGGAAACAAATTATCATCCAATACTCATCATCCTCTGCATAAATGCCACAAAACAGAGCAGCTACCTCCCAGCAGCACCTTCTAAGATGAACCAGTCAGATAGGACCCCAAACTGTGGTACTTCCAAGCAGTCTATGAAGGACACCATGGTTGATGTTACTGAAAGCAGCTGAAAGATGCAACAACACACTCTTCCTGATGTTCCTTAGCAAAAGTTACCCATAAACCAGGATGTTTTCGGTCCAAATTCAGGACAGAATCCAGATTGAAATTGGACTGGATGATTATATTAAATTAAGAGTTTTGGAGTCAGCTTGCCACTAATTATTCAAATAATTTCCCGAAACACAATCTGGTCTTAAGACAGCAATTGTTAAAATTGTTTGGATTCAATATAGGTTTTTCTCCCCAAGTATGACCTCATAAATGTTCAACGTAACTAGAGTAACCCACTACTACAAGTAGGAATTAAACACCTCTGAGACTAACAAACTCTGACGAACACCTCTGAGACAAATACTAGAAAAATATGGGACGCAGTTCCAAAATCTGGGAGCAGTGACAGAGAAAGCCCTCTCCTGTATCCCCACCAAATGTGTCTGTGAAGGTGATGAGACCAAGAGAAAGGCCTCCACGGAAGATCTTAATACCCAGGTAGGCTCATGAGGGGATTCCCAGTGTGATGTGGTGGATACAATGACAGACTAGGATTCTGTAGAACAGGGTTCAAATCCCCATTCATCCATGGAAACTGACCAGGGGAGTGGAACTGGTAAAACTACTCATTAAATGTCTCACTTACCTTGAAAGCCCGATTAGGGTCGCTATAAATTGGTTTAAACTTGACAGCACAGAACACACACACAGGCTCAAAAAGGGAGATACAGTTTTGAGATAGCTTGGACCCAGGCCATTTAGCACTTTATAGGTGAAAACATCTATAGCATGAGGAATGAGAGAATGGGGCATAGGTCATGGACCAGAGAACTCCATGCAATGTATCCACATCCTCTGGCAGGAACAAATAAAAATTATTGAACAAACAGTAGTAAGTCATGGATCCCCATCTATAGTATTAAGTTATAACACTTTGAGGGCTATGCTATCAAACACTTTGGATAGCATTACCTACAATTAATGCATAAAATCCCCTTTTGAAACAATTTAAGCTCAAATATCATTATCTAAAAACTATGAAACTATCTAAGCTGAAATATATAAACTTATTTGATTATTATGACAGTTTAACTTGGTTTTAATGTGCTATTTATTGTGTTTTAATTTTACTTGTTTTAACCTTGAGTCCTCTTATAGGAAGGAAGGAAGGAAGGAAGGAAGGAAGGAAGGAAGGAAGGAAGGAAGGAAGGAAGGAAGGAAGGAAGAAAGAAAGAAAGAAAGAAAGAAAGAAAGAAAGAAAGAAAGAAAGAAAGAAAGTGTTTTGGCTGCAGATTCCATCTGGAAGCAGCAGCATATAGGAAATGCATCCAGGCACTCAGTACAACCAGCACCTTAGCTTTGGCAAAGGGCTCTCTTATGTGACCTCAGATCATAGACTGGTCAGATTAGAAGTCCCTATAAAACGCTTAAATACTACTTCCATAGCACAAACATTAAAAGACTGTGAGAATGTATGCTAAACTCCTTAAATTCATTCTATAAATAATTTTTTCTGAAAACTGAGCACAGATTACTGTTCTTTTCATATGTGTACATAAAGGCGCAGTCACAGACTCAGTGCTTATTTCAAGAGAAATATCACACGCCAGTTACTGGCAAAATCTGTGATCTGCAATAACCAAATGTAATGTGCCAGCTTACATTTGAACAAAGGCAAAATGAAACCTAAGCCTTTTGAATTTTGTCACTTACTTCTCATGTACTTGAGAAACCATATTATTAAGAAGGCCTGTCAATGAAATGCATAACAATCTCCACAATGCAATAACAGGTGTGAGACTGAAAGAGATTTCTCTCTATATTATAGGACAACTAAAGCAGACAGCTTGTCTGACTGGCTATTTAACATTCCAAGTAAAATCATTTAGAACATTAAGAAATCTTTCATCTAACTTTTTCTTCTCTGCATTGTAAACCTGCCAGCTAGTTTAGTAAATTGTCATAGTTACAAGGAATGTCACCTCAACTAAAGTAGCAAAAAAAAAAGCCCTCTGTCAAAGCAATGAATATTCTGAGGTCTGCACAATATAAAAATTAAGTATATGCAAACAGATTTAACTTCATATAATATAATTTTCTTCTTCTAGATATAGAGAAAAGGAAGCGGTTAGAAAAGGCGTTCAAGACCTGGGTGGTGTTTGGGTTTTGTTTTTTGTTTTTTACCATGAGGGAGGCATTTTGACTTTCACTATTAGGCACCAGATGTTCAAGCAGCCGAGTCTGTTGCCTCACTATTCCTGACTTTCTTCTGAAATCTGTCACTGGGGATTTCCCAACCAAAACAAGGGCTGTACTTTCATAGCTGTGAGGTCTGAAGCCCGCCCCTCCACAACACCACCCCTAGTTTCAAATTCCATGAGCATTCTGAATTGAAAGGTTCTGAAGAAAAACAACTTATTGCTTTCTAGTCATAAGCAGTATTATCAGTAGGTCCAATAACATATGCGTATTCTTCTAAGAAACTCTACTCCTGAGAGGCTGTGCTGAGCATGAGGAAGTGGGGCTTTCTCCACGAAAGCCTGTAATTAGTATGATTTTAAAGTGGTCCAATAAAAGGTATCACCCACCCTTACATTTGTGTAATCTTGGAGACCACATGGCCTTATCCTTGTTCTTTCACATTATGCAATTAAAGGTACAGGGAAGTGCTATTTATCATGTCTAATATCTCAAGTGTTCAGTCCATTTTCTGGAAATGTTTATGTGCTACCAAAATGCATAAAGACATCCAAGAAAAATATATCTTTACTCAAATACAAGCTTAATTAATACAACTGAAACCTGAATGGCTCCAATAAAAGACAGTACCACCGTTTCATCATTTTATCTTGCCAAAGTGGCCGTGACATTCTGACCTCTCTTTGCTAGGCTAGAAGACATCCCAACAAAGCACTGATTCAATAGTACACCCTTAAGAAATCACATACAATGATATCCAGGTAAGGTAATCTTCCTAAGTACCTTTCAAAAATACTTGTAGGGTTTTGGAAGCAATTCGTTCCATGGGAACCATTATGTCCTTTGTAGTATTTAACTGACTCTGTTGGATTTTCTTCCCCAAATGTCATGTTTAGATTCATGCCGCAATAATGCAAAATTGGTTCAGCTCCTCTCCACTACACCAGCAAAAATTGTGCCTCTTTCCCTCCCATGCAACTCAGACCAGCAGTAACGTGCCTTTGGACATCCATCGCTGGACAGCATGAGCAGGAGGGTGATGCTGCACTCATGTACTCCCACTTGCAGTTTCATATCGCTAGCTGGTTGGCTACTACGTGAACAGAAGGCTGAACCAGAGGGTCAATGGTCTGATCCAGATATAGATTTCCTGCTCCACTGCTCCTTTTACTATGTTCTCAGAAGGAGGGGAGAGTGCGGAAGAGAGGGAGAGGGAAATGAGTCTGTCTAACACATGTTCAGACAATTGTCCCATTTAGTCTTGCATTTGTTACTCTAGCAGTAGGTCTCCAAGACCTCCAGCAGAATCCTTATCAAGCTGGGGGTGCCAGGGATTAAAATTGGGACCTTCTGTCATCACTGACTTTACCTCTCTATTACTCTTGGCAAGATCAATCTTTCTACTGAAGGGGACATGCTCAGAGAAACAGGATCTGATTCAGACCATGTCAATGGAAGTGTACACCTGCTGAGTCCCACACCCTCAAAACAACCCAGAGGCATCCTCACGTTGCTTTCCTGCATGGCTGGTATTTTTTCTTGCAGCCATGGTCTGTTTATGAACTAACTAAGCAAGAAGAGACATCAGCCTGTATTAACCTTGCCCTCTTTCTCTCTAGCCAGATTCAGTCCAAAGACAAAGCGAATAAACCAGGGGGATATGGGAAGAACAGCAATGAAAAGGAAGAGGGTCCACTCAAGGAGGCAGCCCCATTGATAATATCTTGTTCAAGGACCCTGCCAAAGCTGAGGCCAGAACTAAATGTTATACACAACACTGAGATCTTTTTATTGGCTACGGAATGCTTTCTGTGCCCAGAACAAACTTCTTCTCTTTACCTTTGCAACTTTTTACAACTTGATCCACTGTATTATTTGGTTAATAACATGTTCTTGTCCAGGTCCACTACCCCTACATTATCATGCAAAGGTCTGTGCCACAATTCTATCCAATTCTTTTTCATCTATGTACTCAGTACTCACATAAGAACTAACATGATATGCCATCTTTCTTGCTCAGCCTTCAAGCACCTCTTTGGATGGCTGCTCATTCTATGGAGTTTTAACCTAGTAAGACAGAATGTACATGTGTGTGTCTCTGTGTGTGATAATGTTGTATTTTTGCATGTTATGTATCTCTGATTTATTTTACTGGAATGCACTCTGGTGTTTCTAATATCCTTTTTATAATCTATCCAGGCCATGTTAAGGTTTGTTTTTCATCTTTTTGCGTTCTTCAGTATAATTTTATCAATTAGCAGCTGATCTTTTGTGCCTCTTGACTTTTAAAAGTTCCCTTTCTGTTCAGTTGTGTATAGGGAGTTTTCAGTTAAGTAATTCTATACACAAAACTTGAGACTCCCGCCAAAAATCGAGAAACTATGAAATGCTATAATAATAATAATAATAATAATAATAATAATAATAATAATAATAATAATAATAATAATAATAATAATAATAATAATGTTTTATTACAGTAAAAAACTACTTTCATACATCTTATTAGAAATGTTATTGCCAGGCAAACCCAACAGCCTGTGGTTTTAAAAAAGAATGATGGAAATTTGGAAAAGGAAACCCCCAAGTTAGTGACATAACTGAAGAATGATTAATGGACCAGAGAAGGTTTATTATCCGGAGTAAAGTGTTTTCAGAACTGGAATTGCAAGAACTAGAAAAGGTGGCAAAAGAAAAATCAACACAGAACAATGACCATAGTATGGAAGACAAATGGAGGGTAAAGGTAGACACAATAGTGGAAGAAAACGAACAACCCAGAAATTATGAGTTGACAAAATGGCAAATATTACTGAGGGGAAAAATAGTAACCCATATTAGCCAGAACACAGAAACACAAAGCCTCCCTCCTTACTTTGCACCAATTACAAAGTAAACCAGTAAAAGGTCTACTGAATGATGCAAATGTAGTCAGCAGAACAATCCCAACCAACACACTAAAGGAAACAAACCAGCTCAGGTATAGCACAGGTCATTTGTAAAGAAAATCAAGGAAAGCAAATGGATGATATTGTAACAATGACTGAAATGATTAAGAGGCAAGTAAAGGCTTTGAAAAATTGGAGTGCACCTGATCCAGATGAGCTGCACAGATTTTGGTTAAAGCATCTAACAAGTCTCCATCAACGTATAGCAGTGCAATTTAACCACTTACTTCAAAATTTTACAACTGAAGACTGAATGACAACAGGCCGCACATTTCTGATAATAAAAGATCATCAAAAGGGCAATGAACCCAGTAATTATCGACCAATTACATGCCTTCCAACAATGTTCAAGCTCCTCACAGGAGTACTTGCAAGATCAATATATAATTACTTAACTGAAAACTCCCTATACCCAACTGAACAGAAAGGGAACTTTTAAAAAGTCAAGAGGCACAAAAGATCAGCTGCTTATTGATAACATGATAATGAAGAATGCAAAAAGACAAAAAAGAACCTTAACTTGGCCTGGATAGACTATAAAAAGGCATTTGACTCATTGCCACACAGCTGGATTAACAGCTGACTAAAAATTTTGGAATTAGTAAAAACATTCAGAAGTTCCTCAACAAAAACATAGAAAAATGGAAAACTGTCTTAATGGCCCATGGTGAAGAAGTTGGGGAAGTTAGCATCAAAAGAGGAATATTTCACGGGGATTCTTTGTCACAACTGCTGTTTAACATCTCACTAATCCCCATGTCAATAATTTTAAATAAAACTGAATTGGACAAGCAGGAAAAATCAGTCATTTCTTATACATGGATGACCTAGAACTATATGCAAAGAGTTCCACAGAGATAGAATCACTGCCAAACATAGTGCAAATATTTAGTTAAGATATCCAAATGAAATTTGGAATTGACAAGTGTGTAGCTCTGTCTATACAGTGTGGCAAGATCCAAAAAACTAGATGGAAAAGAGTTTAAAAATGGCAATATTATAAAATCTCTATCAAGTGATGAAAATTATAAATACTGTATCTTGGAATACTAGAAGCAGATAACATCGTGCACACAAAAGTTAAAGAACTGACAGAAAGAGAATATAATCAAAATGCTGCGGAAAATCTTAAAATCAAAATTAAATGGGGGAAATACAATCAAAGCCACAAACACATGGGCTGTTCCAGTAATTAGATACCCAGCTGGAATAATAGTTTGGACTCAAAACAAATTAGAAGAATTGGATCAAAAAACACGGAAAATAATGAACATGCATCACACACTACATCCAAAAAGTGATGTGGACAGATTACATTTACCACGAAAAATTGGAGGGTGTGGATTACTGCAAATACAGCAGGTAGTAGAGGAGGAAAAAAGAAGCCTAAACGATTATATCAGTACAAGCAGAGAAAAATTACTTAAGGCAGTGAAAATGGAGAGTATTTTGAAAACAACAGAAACAAAGGCTCAATATAAAAAAGAACAATTTGAAAATAAATTAAACAGCTGGAAAAATAAACTGCTACATGGACAACACATGAAAAATATTGATGTAAAGCATGATCATAATTCAACATGGGCATGGCTAAAACTGGGGACCCTTAAGAAAGAAACTGAAGGCTTGATTTTTACTGCACAAGCACTCCAAATCAACGTGATGAAAGCTAGGATCTAAGGAATTAGTGCTAACAGCAAATGTCAACTCTGCCAAGAAAAAGATGAAACGGTGTCACAGCTCATCTGTGAATGTCCAAAGATTGCACAAATAGATTACAAAGTTAGACATGATAGAGTGGCAAAGTTAGTGCACTGGTTATTATGCAAAAAATATAACAAGCTGGCCTCCAAAAACCCATGGGAACATCAGGTAGAGAAGGTGTCAGAAAATGAGGCAGTCAAGTTCTTGTGGGAATTCCAGATCCAAACGGATAGACATCTTGAACATAACACACCAGACATAGTAGTAATAGAACGAAGAAATGTCTGAATCATTGACATTGCAATTCCAGGGGATGCCAGAGTTGAAAATAAAGAATTGGAAAAACTAACAAAGTACAGAGACCTGGCAATCGAAGCATCTCACGTCTGGAAGAAACACACTTCAGTGGTCCCCATAGTCATTGGGGCTTTAGGAACAAAATCTAGAAATTTCACACAGTACTATAAGCAGTGGCAGATCTAAGAAATCACACCATCAGAGCTACAAAGAATGGCAATATTAGGAATAGCATACACACTGTGACGATATTTGACAGATACCTAGGTTTTTGGTTAAAACTTGTATCTGTTATATAATACCAGTCAATGTTTTTATAATTTTGACTGTGCCTGGTGTTTTTTAATAATAATAATAATAATAATAATAATAATAATAATAATAATAATAATAATAATAATAATAATAATAATAATAATAATAATTTCACCCTCTTAAGCAAAATACATTTTAAGACTGGATAATTTTATTTACCTGCATACATGCCTTGATACTTTTGCTTACACCTCATACCCCTCTGCTTTTTTCTTCATTGCCTGTTTTCAGATGTAAGCTTTATGCAGGCAAAGGGGCCTGGCTTTCCCTAATACAGCATCATATGATTGTCAGTATGGTAATATATTAGGGAACAGCAATAGGTATCTTTTGCAAAGAGTTTCTCTTCTTTAACATGCAATCAACCTTATTTAGAAATTAGAAACAATGGCTGCTGGTAGCCAAATTCTACTTTGTAGCTGGATGGGATCAAGGTCATAACAGATCATTCTGCTGCAGAAATTAATCGGTCATGGATAATTGGTTATTAAGCCCTTCTGGCACACCATGCCAAAATTATGAAAGCAACAAACACAATGGTGTGGTTGAAATTCAATTAACTATGCCCACAAACAAACTCACTCACCCTTCATACATACAGTGCAGAGCCCATGCAGTCATTAAAAAAAAAATCATCCCTCTGTCCTGGGCTTTGAGTCTGACTATGGGGAAGGATACTGCATTTGCAGCCTTGGCTGATTACCTTTATCTAGAAGTGGATAGCAGAGAGGGGACAGCCTTCTGCTCAAGTTAATGAATCACTCAGCAGGAATCATTATTACCTTATAATATTTGGACTACTTCAAGAATCTGTCAAGCTTCATGGAGAAAGATTTCCACCTCTTTTTGGTCTGGAGTGAAGGTGGAGATTAGTCAGTTGATCCACTTCTACGCCCCATTCAAAGTACTAGCTATGTCCCATCAAGCCATGTATGTTTTGGGGTCCAGGATATGTAAAGGATTGCTTTTTAATGGTGTTTTTAATTATTATTATTTTTTTAATTTTTAAAAACAGTATATAATCACGGTTTTAATTTAAACTATGTTATGGCTCAGAGATACCATTTTGGAACAGGTAATATAAATTATAACTCAGCATAATAAAATAGAATATAAGCTTCTGTGTAGATTATTTACATTAACATGTCTATCTCCCCTAGCTGGCTGGAGGCTGGATCGCTCAGCAAGCTGGAGCACCTGGCTGCAGAGTCAGCGATTGGGGGTTTGATTCTCTACTGCGCCCTATAGAAGATCTGCCATATCTTGAGCAGGTGACACAGTCTCAGAATGTCCCTAGAAAATGGGAATGGCAAACCATGCCTGAATATTGTATAGCTAGAAATCCCTAGGAAGGGCCGTCCTAACTTGAACTTGACTCAACAGCACATAATTATTGTTGCTCTCTATCTCCCTTTGTATTCAGTCTAAATGACACCAGTTGAAAATGCTGCAGTTCTCAATTGGAGTTTGTGTCTCCAGACAAACAAACCTGTTAATGGCAATATTTAGAGAAGAGAACAAACAGAGGTCTGTTGGTCAGCCTGATCATTTACCAACTCTGACTAAAATTATTCCTGGAGCCATTTTCTCTCACAACATGATATAATGCTGGAAATTCTTGGAAGCCCTATTGAAATCTCCAGGATTGTTTTTAATAATTTCCTTGCCCATTCCTTTAGAATGAGAAGCTTACAGTCTCTCTACTACTTTCTGGAAACAAAATCAGATCTTGATCTCTTTCTCTCTCTGAACTAGACCCTTTCAGACACTAGAAGTGCCAATGAGTAAAAGATGATTGTATGAGGGTTATACGTAGCAAACAAGAGTACACTTTTTTGGAATGTGTGTGGGTGAAATCATATGACTGAATTCAGTCTTTCTATGTAATGATTTAAACTGATCTAAACTAGGATTTAAATCAAATGTATCATGCTGTTTCTCCAACTGTTCAACTGACATCTTTTTTTTAATCTCTTTCTCAAGCTAATGAACATTCCAGCCTTACAGCATCAGAAAAGAGAGCTACATCTTACATCGAAATCCATTATTAATTCAAAAACAAACTCTTGTTTCATCCATGAATTTGACAACAGTGTTTTGAGACCTTCCACCAGTTTAGTCCAGCAGGATCTTTGAATCCATTCAAGCTTTTAAGCATGACATCAAAAGGTCTGGAAGTGGTATAGTTAATGAGGTAACTGGGAATTCCAGAAAGTTCCTATAAGTGTTGCAAGACATTTCTTTTTCAGCAGACTCTTAGCTGACTGTTGCTCCTCCATTGTCCCCTAAGCTATTCCTGAGCTGCATTCTGTTTTTATGTTTTTTGGATGGCAATTATTTCTTTTGATGATTGTTCTATCACTTCTTGTCCCAGTCAAAAGTATCTTTATATGAACAGAAGAAACAGAACACACAGAGATAATTATTATACCATTTAGGTATTCTTCTACTCATGCTAAATCAATGCAATTTTGACAGACACCAAGAAGTTAGCTACAAACATTTCCAGCACAAGCACCATGCTATTGGAGCCACAAGCTTCTTCCAAAAATCAATTTGCAATACCATTGGCAGAAAAGAAATCTTTCTTGCACACCATAATTTCCATCCACTCAATGTGACTTTGAACAAGCAGGAGAGCTAAACCACAGCTATAATATTCAACCTTCACTTGAAATTTATCTCCAGGGCAGAAAATAATTGGATGTCGCACCTATTAACTCAGCTTCATTCTACTAATTATCCTTTAGTAATAACGTTGAGTTTTTTTTTCCTCACCACTGTATTTTGAGCAGGATTAATATATGCACTGGTGAAATTATTTTGAAGGCTATCAAATAATGCAGTAAATCAAACCTCTATGACCATATCTGCTTCAGTTGGAATCAAGGACAATTTCCATTTCAGAATGCTTTATACTGAATTTAAGAAGCTGTATCTTTTCCACAGTTTCTGACCTAAACTTCAAATCCATCTTCCCTTCATTCTGTTTTATTTTAATAGATCACGAATATTATTGGATGTATCATAAATGTAAATGAGTCACTGAAAACTGAACAGAGTCCTACATTTTAAGCAAAAATTATTTACAGCGGAGTTATTGTGGAAAGTTTCTTTAAAGTATTGTAGATGAAGCACAAGTCTCCCTCAGTGCCTCTTTGTCTATAGAAGGGGCACTAGAATTAACCAGGTTTCTTCCATTAACAAATACTAATGAAAGTTGTAGCTTTCGAAGGAGTAGCCATGTCAGTCTGTGCAAGCATATCAGACAAACAAAACAAAACAAAAACAAAAACAAGAGACACAAAATATTGTGGCACCTTAAAGACTAAAATATAACAGTCTCTAAAATGCTACAATGCTTTAGTCTCTTATTTTGTTTTGTTTTGATTGTCTGATATACCAATGAAAGGAACACACAAACCCCACTCTAATTCATATGACCAGTATCCCACCAATAAAAACAGAAAATATCAGCTATTCTAAGATCATATATTCTTTATATTTCACCTCTGCAACTGACTGTGTGATAATGTTTTTAAAAACACACACACACACTTTGGACCTTAAGACTTACCAGCACCATCTTAATTATCCTAGAAACATCTATATATATTGGCTTGGCTATGGGTATGGTAGGACAAAATTCCAACTGCTCAAGGATCAAGTATTTGCAACCCAGCTTCTGAGAGAGAGAGGAAAGCCAGATGAAAAGGTGTAAGGTGTGCTTATGAAAAACACCTTACACAGGAACAACAACATGAAGAAAAAAGCCTAGCCTGGAAAGGAGCTGAAAGAACATGGAGGAACATGAAGAAAGCTTTCAAATAAGTTAGATGAAGGTAGTACTTGAGTGAGAAACAGAAACCCAAGGGATCAAATCCAATTCAGAGAGCATTCAGATGATATCTACCTCTTTTATAAGTGGGGTACACAAAGAATGAAAGATAGACTGAAGAGTCAGCCAATGAACCCTCAGCAGATCACTCCACATGCACACAGCCTCTTTTTCCCCCCAGTTCTTTTGCCTTGAGCAATCCATGGTACCAACATGCAAGAGAGCAGCTGAGAAATAGTACTACCATATGGACATGCTATTGGTCTTCCTCTGATGCTGGAGCCACAGAGTTGCACCTTTCAATTCAGGCAACAACACAGAAGCACTGTGTCCATGACAGGAGGACTGTACCCACAGTGGACACCCTGTTGAACAGTAGAATATGCTTCCCATTGTAGTAATGTGCAGGTTTACTGTGAGGATGCCAGCTCAATCTAACCCATTTTTTTTGAAACATCTCTATTGTTTTGGACAACATAGAATTATGAGTTATCAGGAGAGCACATGTATTGATTAATTCAGGGGAGGGGACTAAACCCAATGTAAAAAGCCTACTTCCATTGACTACCCAACTCTGATCCATGCTCTGAGAAAAGCAGAAAGTTGTACACGAAGTAAGGGCAGCTTAGGTACATTTGGTGTCATCCCCCTGCCCATAAGAAGGTTAAGAACAGATACTGTAAACAGGTTTTGAAGTGAATTTTGGTTATCAGACTAACAGCAAACCTCAGTCTTCATCTGTGTAACAGTTAATAAATTACTACAAAATTATGACAGGAGATCTCACAGGGCATGTCTAATGAAATGAAAAAAACTGCACAGAGGCAGTACCAAATGGAATAATCTGACTTTAACACCTTAAACTATAACAACTAAATGAGCCAGAAATTACATTTTTATAACAGCTTTTCATTATATTAAATTGCTTCAAATGACTAAAGTCTGGATCTTTCAACATAAATTTACTAAAATATAAGTTACACAGTATTAAGCAAGGATGTTTATTAGTTTATGTTCCTATAGTTATTTATGAAAGCCTAATTATAGTTTGAAACGTATACAATCTGTGCCACAATTAAACACACTATGATAGTCTAATTAATCATTATACTCTGAGACTTCATTTTTAATGCAGGAAGTTTAAGTAAATAAGTCTAGTGCACAAAAAACATTTCTGAAGCTACAGAGAATATTCAGAGGCTGAACTTTTGAAGCACAGTCTTCAAACAAGTCAAACACAAACTTAAATTCCAGTGTGGATCAATGTTGGTCCTACAAAAAGCCTGCAGAGTTGTATAGCCACCGTTTGGCTGTCATGAACTTCAGATCAATTCCAATGTGTTACCTGAATGGAATCTCTGATTTATCTCCTATTCCAGAGGCAAAGGAACCTTTCTGACTGGGGGCTGGAAGCTTTCCAACCAATTTTTCCACCAATATGTCCAGTCACCTGACACCATCATCCAGTCTCTGGCCAACATGCTAGTTGGCACTCTTCCAGCCAGTGCCGTATGAGACATTTCTGCAGCAGAATAGCGGGATATTTAGAAGCTGAACATGTTGAGAGTGGCAGGTGAAAGAATCAGAATATTAGACAGCATTCAACAACACTGGTATTTGATGAGCCTTGTGGTTTCTTCTTCCCTTCTCCAAATCTTCTTCTGAAAATGAATGCTATATGTCTCTGCTTGACACTATGGAAATAGACCAAGCTTAGAAGACATCCTAAATGTCTTTGCTTTACTGTGATGTTGACAGTTTCTTCCATTTTCAATTTTAATCTTTCACCTTCTTCTCTCATAAATTGCCAATGTCAAATGGTGCTATATTTCTTACAGCTCTCAGTTTGTAGCACCATTGATAACAAAAAAATTTAAAAACTTAAACGTGACTCCAAATAGTAAATTTGAAATTATGGTGTAAGCAAACAATATTGATTCAAAGAATTCATTATGATATTAATTGTTGCATTTTAAATATTAGGTAATGTCAGTGCCTCTGGCCCTTAAAATTAGAGCAGACTGTCCTAAACAGCCTCTTTCTGCATGTGCTGGAGTATAATTCCTGTCATTCCTAACCATTAATCCTGAGTAAGGATAATCCAACACACCGATAGGGAGGAAGTTCACACAGAAAACCCTGTAATCCAAATACCTTGAAAGCCCTATTAGAATTGTTGTAAGTTGGTTCTGACTTGACAGCACATAACAACACAAAGAAAACACAGAACGGAAAATAAACAAGTAAACCAGCCAAACAGCAACTCCTATCAACATTAACTGACAAAGACAGCCTTAAACTGTCCTAATTTCCCTGCCATGGTTAAGATTTTAATGCATCAGAAGTGCAATGGCTGCCAAAAATAAGCTAAGCTTTTGTGCATGCGTGCGTGCATATAAACACGCACATTGTTAAAATTATTATATTAAATGCTTCCTCTGAAGGGAAAGAGCACACATAATTTATTAACAGCTTAGTAAGTACATGCATTATGCTGTCACCATTTATAACTGCCCGACCATGCTCTGGCTGCAAAAGCATGTATTGTACGTCATCATCATTAATGTTTTAAAAGCAACAGTGGATAAAAGCAAAAACCCACAGGTGCAAATACACAGTTTTCAAATGTGTCGCCATAACAACTTCATTATTAACCATCAAATCATCACAACACACACAAAAAGTCAAGAACTGGTGTTGACATAAAGCCCATAGCTCAGGAATAATCTATTAACTGGCGGCAGGAGACACATACCACCTTTTTCTTCTCAAAGATCCACGCTTACTGCTAACTCTTGACATTAAGAGTATTAGTGCTAGTTAATACTATGGTGAGACCTAACTGAGAGTCACAATTATGCAGGGTTACAAGAGGTGGGAGAGAGGTCAAGAGAAAAAGAATTCACACACAAATACTATATTTTGCTACAAATGGGTTAATCATGGTACTGACATCTATACAACCTGCAAAAAAGCAGAATTGCTTAGCAGTTTTAAAAAACAAAGCATAGTTCCATCTACAATGTGATACATGCAACTGCAACACCAGTTCATAATTTGTGTATGTGAATGAGACACCAAAGAAACATTATTAAGTCTCACAGCTCAACATACAAAGTTTGTTAATGGAGCCATTTGATGTTTCTGGAACTTGAAGCCTATAAGCAGGGACAAATTGAGATACACATGTTTGTTTTTGACTACCAGATCCAAACACTCTTCTAAATACAGTGCCCACAATCTAATGACAGTGAGAAAAGATAAAGCATAAATAGCTCAGTGGCAGAAGGCTTGAAAAATCAAGACAAAGAATAAAAAAACACATAATACAGAATTGTCATTGATTTAATAGCAATCTGAGAGAAGGAAGTAAATCCATTTTTTAAACATTTATGCTTTACTGATCTTTGAAAGAGCTCTGGCAATTATCTGCACTTGTACGTTATACCAGCAATTTGATGAATAAAGGTAATTTATATAATTACGTAGGTTTTTATTGCATTTCTTCCCTTTTCACTATTAGAACCTTAAAAAAATTAACAAATGTCCCATGCAGTTTAAGAGTATGGTACTTTAGAATCTCTTTTTATAAAGAGAAATTATTTACATTTTTTCTATACTAAATTCAGACATATTACTGTAAAGGTTACAGAAATCCATAGGCTGTAAAGTATCTGTTTTTGAAAAGCTGGAGAGGAGAAATGTCCTACAGATTATATAGTTGATGCCACAAAAAAGGGACAATGAAGAAAAGACAAAGATGGGACAAGTATTCACAGATGCAAGTATTGTCAAATTATTCTGGAAAAGGGGTCTCAGCATTACTTCCTCCTCATTATCCTTCTTCTAATTCCCCTTCCTTTGCTTTAGCCTCTAATGTCTTCAGCAACCTAATACATGAACTTCTATCAGCAATCTACTACCTCCACAGATTCTCCATGCCAGCAATAATTACCTTCATAACAGAAGGAAGTGTCAAGAGACGAGACCTCCCCCTCCCCCACTGAAGATATATAGGTAGAAGAAAGAGTAGAACCAGCTGTGCCCCCAATCCTAAATATCTCTCTTAAAAGAACAGGTTAGGATGTGCTCCTAGTGCTGCAGAAGTGATCAGGAATAAAATTTACTTCAGATCTAATAAACATAATTTTTACTCCATTGACCAGATCTGCCAACCTATGTGTAAACAAAAGGGTAGAGAGATCGGCTAACAGGTCAATGACTGAGCCATTCTGGACAATAATACTTAGATTTCCCAGGCTTTGGCTGGTCTACATGAAGCCCCCCAATCTTTAAACAACTGTTGGCACACAACAGGCAACACAATATGGAAATGGAGACATGCCATATCTACACCGTCAAAAGTCCCAACAATATCAACCACAACATCAGGAGTTTATCTACTTAATTATCCTCTATTGTGATTTATGCCATCTTCTAGGAATGCCTCTCTGTTTTCTCCATAGGACAAACAGGACAATCTCTGTGCAAAAGAATGAATGAACACAAATCTGACCTCAGATATGGCAACACAGAGAAACCAGTTTTAGAAGACTTCATTCCAGCAACACTCAGCTAAGGATCTTACAGTGGCTCTTGAAGAAGAAAGGAAGAATTGAGAGGGAGGCAGCAGAAATTGGCTACATAGACAAGTTTCAGTGTATCTCTCAGGACTTAACAAGATACCAAAGCTTCTCAGCACATATATTAATAATCAAGGTTTCTGTAATATTGCAAAGGTATAAAATAGTTGTCTCCCTTGACAAACTGTGACCTATGCCCCAGAAACAACTCAGCATTTGTGTGGCAGCCAAAACTACCTAGTACACAGCTTGTCACCCTGGTCAGTCCCTGCAGTCTCAAATAATTAACATCTGATAGTCCCATTCCTTTGTTAAATATGTCTTACACTTTTTCTATTACCTGTATCCTTACCAGTCATGCCCCTCACCGTTAGAGATGAACGAGAAACGCCCATTTGGCAGTTTGTGCTAGTTTGTCCTTTGGATGGACAGGTGTTCAGCACTTCACAGCCCCACCTCTTCTGGCAAGTGCCCACTCAGAGAGCTCAACACCCAGAGGAGCAAGAGTAAGGAAGTCAGGGTGCTGCCTCTGAGTGGGTGCCTGCCAGAGGAGGCAGAGCTGGGAAGCACTGAAGATGAACTGGAACGAACCAGGACAAACTGACAAACCAGTGTGGTTCATACCCATCTCTACACCACCACATGAATATGCATAACTACAGAGGATATTAGAATTTGAACTCCTTGTGTCTGAAGAAGTACATTTTGATCACATTAAAATAAATCTGTTAGTCTTTAAAAGGCCACAATATTTTGCCTCCCATCCCACATTTTCCCCTTTAATTTTGTCACCTAATAGATTAAAGGTCCACTATCAAATCTGGCTATTTTCTAAATTAGTACTTTACATTTCAATCAAAGCAATTATGGGATTAACAAGCATTTAACACTCATCATCCAGAGTAGTCTTTAGAACCTGGCAAGCACTCAGAATTTAAAATATACTGTTTTTCTTTCTTTTTCTTTTCATTCTTTTTTTTTAAGGTGAAAGGGAAACAAGGAAACTCAGAATCCCCACATATATGACAGCTTTACTCCCCAATTACAACTTCTTTAGAAATTTCAGTAGCTGCCTGTTTCTAATGTTGCCCTGTCCTTTTTGCATGCACATACACTCACTATCTGTAGAAACAAATACTGTAAAAGATTAGATACTGTAAATGTCACATAACATTATGTGAAACCACTCCATTTATCTGAATCAATGAAACAAAAAACATCTACAGACATTACCTGAGCTGATCTAAAAAATAAACAATAAAAGTTCTTGCAACTTGCTTATTCCTCCATGAATTTCTCCCTGGTCCATTAAAAATTCTTTGTCAATTGTTTTGCACAGAGATATATATACATCCCAAATAATGGATATATTACCCAGTGCAATATTTCAAATATATTGGGAGAAGTGAAAGATTATGGAACCCAATGTAGCAAAGAATTGGTGTCTTGCATCCATCTTTTATAGCCCAAATAGCTGTATTACACAGTAGCTCTGCTCTAAACAGTTCTTAAATCACGTCACCTAAAGTCACAGGCCTTGCCCACTTAAGCACCGCTGAGGTCTTTCTCCAACCTGCTAAAGAAACTTCCCAACCCAAATGTCTCCTGTATGGCTCCCAGATATGTTTCTATCATGGCAGTTGGCAAGGCACTTTTATAGGCACTCTGCTGTTCCTCCTATTATTAGTCTGATGCCTGAGGACAATTGCCTACAATGTTCCTTTCACCTCCAACTGCTTCTCAGAAGAAAGTGAATGCTGCACAGTTTTCCTGTAGAGCTGCTCCTTTTACTTTCCACAGCAGCAGGAGGTAAAATTGAAAGCATCAACTCTGAAGAAAAAAAGGTAATTCTGTAATCTTGAAATTGCCCCCCCCTTTTTTTTTTTTTTGCAAACCATTGCCTCAAGGGACAAAAAAAAAAGAGAGGCAATGATTATGTGCACCTCACCTTTTAGTTTAGTAAAACCGTTTTCTTTCAGAAGTATATGATGAAGTATCGACTCTCCCCATTCTTTTTATATAGGGGTCACACTTGGAAAATCATAAAAAAATTGTAACAGGAGTAAACATTACAGAAGCACATGTCAGCAATTACAAAATGATTCTGGAAAACTATATTTCCATATTTTACACTGCAGACAGTATAGATAAGCATCCTACAACTGTCATCAAATTCTCTTGGGTGTGTCAATACCCTCAACAACACAATTTTCACCATAGAGTCTTTGCACTGCCAAACCCCTAACTAGTATTTGGGCCCCATAATCATTTATTCAAACATACAGCAGCAGGACTTCACTGATACCATCACATCTTTTACCTCCACATTATTCCTGTCCTTTCCTATCTCAAGCACTAACGAAAAAAAGGTTGGAGATAGGACAGAGAGAGGGACATTTCTTCTGGGCATCTTTCCTCATCCAGTTGTCAGAAGTGCTACATCTCAATGACCACCCATCCACCAGAAGAGGGAAAACAGAATAAAGAAAAATATTAAAAAAGAGTATTTGTGCATTAAGAGAAAACATAAAGGTATCACTTAGGTAACCAAATGAAATATCTAAAGGCAACCAAAAGATAATCAAGTGAAAATGTTTCACATTTTATAGAACATCAAGTAGTCCCCCAATAACAAAACCAATAAAGTACCTTCAGCATCATGTAAGTATTAAAATCCACTTGTACATATATATTATTTAAACTGCAGGAAAGATGTCAGTGCAAAAACCACTGCCCCTTGTTAGCATGAGAAGCTTTCATCTACTCCCACTCCTCTGGACCAAAACATACCTTTAACTCATAAACACAGACTGCAGTAAAGGCTTCCTTTGAAAAACTTTTCTCTATCAAAGCTCTCTTCTCTTCACACATTTCAACCCAATTAGAGACAAGACAGATTAGTGTGAAAAAGGCAGTTAATTTTAGAAAATGTATGCATAAAAGTCAAATGTGTTTAATTATTTCAATATTTCTAGCATATGACAGATTTATTTTTTAAAAAGCAATGAAATAATGTTTTGCAAAAATGAAATGAGAAAAGCAAACTAACCAGTATAAGTCTACTGGATTTTAACTACATATTTTGTTTGTTATGTCATTTAAATTCTGTATTGGAAACTAAAAACACAAGAACAGAACTGTTAATTCTTAATCACTTTTTTCTCTACAGCTGCAAATAATATTTTCAGCAATTCATACTGTGTTAACAGCCAAACCATTTTTGTGATATGCTACAGTTTTTAAAAGTCCTCTCAAAATTCACAGTGGATGAGTAGAAAACACTTCAAACCACGTTTAAGTGCACTGCTATACTAAGAACATGCATAACTTGGCGAGCACGTATTGTCTTGTCATGATAACACAAACAAGGGGCTCTCATTCCAGCCAGAAGCTTGGAAAAAAACAGTAAAAAGTTATGGATGCAGGGACAACATCAATGGAACAATGTACTCTCGTAGATTTGTTCATTACATGACTGCCTCCATACGGCTATTTCTTACTTTTTAAGGATGGATCTTTCAGCTGGAGAAGACAAATACACTGATAAAACAATGTGCGGCTGGTTATTTCAAAGCATGACTAAATTTCCTTTAAAACTCCATGAAAACTTGTGCATAGTAATATTTACAGGGATACTTTTGAATGCTCTAACAAATACTTTAGATGCATTACAACAACAACCACCCTGTAAGGGAGTTTCAGTATTCTCTCCATACCAAGGATGAAGACCAGAAGTTAAGCAGGACTGGTTTGCCTAAAACCACTAGCAAATTCACAGTGCAGTTGAAAGCTGCTGCTTCTTCCCTGTACTACACCAGCAGGTGAACTGGGAAATCCCTTGATGAAATGGCACATAGATAATGAATCTTTTACACAGCCTTGTGTAGAAAATTCTATTTGCAGTCTCCCAGCCATACATGGGCAGTCTTTCAGAAATGCTGTAAAGGGTAACTGAGAGACATATGTGGAATACTCTTCAGTTCTTAATATTGATATGGTGCTGTTTTCCAAGATTTATTATGACCATAAAGCTAACAGTTATAAATGAGAAAGGTGCATAGAAGCAGTTTCAGCACCAACCCCAGCTGACCACCTTCCCCCCCTTTTTCTCTTCCCTCCTATTCTTCCCTCCCCTCTTTTCCTCCATCTGCTCTGAGATTAAGTCGGTGCCATCTGGGTTTTTTTTTAGGGTTATTATTACTGTATTGGTTTTAATATTTCTTTTTTTAAAAAAATTTTTAATTAAGTTTCAACAATAAAGGTAAAAAGAGAGGTATGATTATAACAGTCTCAAAGAAAATTCTGTATCTTTTCACACAATTATATATCTTTAGATTTTCATCTTTCAATTTCAGACATGCAAGACGGATCTTTGATTTAACTTATAATGTTGACCTAGAAATTTATAAAATTCTGACCATCTTTCTTCAAAGTCCTCATATTGTCCATTTGCTTTCAGTAATGTTGAGATCTTATCCATTTCTCCACAGTTCAGCACCTTCATTATTAGTTGGTCTTCATCAGCGATCTTATTCGTCTTCCATAGTTGTGCATATATGACTCTAGCCGCCATAATGATATGAATCATTACAAATTTCTTAGGTTATCCATATTTTGTTAAATCATAGACAGTAGAAATATTTCTGGTTTCAGCTCGAGATTAACTAACATTGTTTGCGATATAAATGCTCGTACTCTACTCCAGTAATTGCTTACTTTCTTACACGTCCACCACACATGGAAAAAAGATCCCCTTTCTTCATTACATTTCCAACAAATATTAGATACTTTATACATTTTGGACAATTTATCAGGAGTTAAGTACCACCTATAAAACATTTTATATACATTTTCTTTAAATGTTATTGACTTTGTGATCCTGACATTTGTCTTCCATAATTTTTCCCATTCTACCAAAGGGATTTCTGAACCAATATTCTGAGCCCATCTCACCATACAGTCTTTTATTCTCTCATCTTCTGTCTAACCAATAAGTAATTATAGATATTTTAAATTAATTATCCATTCAATAAAAAATTATTTTATCAAAATCAACTTCTTGATTTGAAAAACCATGTTGCTTTTTTATCACTGTTGAACCAGGATTTTATTTGCATATATAGTCACCAATCTACTTTAAAGTCTTGTAGTTGTAGTTCTACTATTGATTTTAGTTGTAAATTAGTAAGTTTGGGTTAGTAAGGCTTTGTATCTTAGGATTTTCCCTTCCTGCAAAAGAGAAGGTTTTGTGTGGGCCTGTTGTGGGGAAACCCAGTGTGGTATCATTGTATAAACAGAGTCCCTCAATGAGTTCCAGACCAACAGCAAGGCATTTCTTATACAGTGGTTTTAAAAGTTTTTTTGAGCTTTTACTTTCCCATACCAAAGATAGGCATGCCATCCAAAATTCAATTTAAATCCTTCCAATAATAGCAAACGGTTATCTTCAAGGGTCAACCAGTCTTTTAACCACACTAAACAATTTGTAATGAAGTATCCAGTTTGGTAATGCAAAACCATCTTTTTTTTCTTTTTTCTTTTGGTCTTGTAGTGCTTTGGTTTTAATTCTAGGTTTCTTTTCTTGCCAGATAAATTTTCTTATTTGTTTGTCCAAGTCTTGCAATATTTTAACTGATTTGAGGATTGGTAGTGTCTGCCAACCTAGCAGTTCGAAAGCATGTAAAAATGCGAGTAGATAAATAGGTACCACCTCGGTGGGAAGGTAACGGCGTTCCGTGTCTAGTCACGCTGGCCACGTGACCACGGAAACGGTCTACAGACAAACGCTGGCTCTATGGCTTGGAAATGGGGATGAGCACCGCGTCCTAGAGTCGGACACAACTGGACTAAATGTCAAGGGGAACCTTTACCTTTACCTAGTGTCTGAAACAGAAAGAGTAGTTTTGGTAACACATTCATTTTTGTTGCCGCAATTCTTCCCATAAATGAGAGTTGCAGGTTTTTCCATGAGTTTAAATCTGTTTGAATCTCTTTTATAACTTTGATATAGTTGTCTTGTATTAAAGTACTCGTTTTTGCAGTGAGGTGAATGCCCAAATAATGAACTTTTTTTACTACTTTCTCTTGGTTTTCTGTTGGAGGTCTTTTGCTTCTGTCTCCATCATATTCTTTATCAATGTCTGAGTTTTTTCTTTCTTTATTTTCAGACCTGCTACCCATCCATATTCTGTTAGGGAGTCCACCAGCTTTGGAGCCGTATTTATTGGATTTTCTAATATTATCATCAAATCATCAGCAAAAGCTTGAATTTTGAATTGGTGATTCGTAATATTAATTCCAGTGATTTCAGCGTTTTTCCTGATGTTTCGCATCAAAACTTCTAATGTTGGGATAATAATGGCGAGAGTGGACATCCTTGTCTTGTACCTTTTGATATCTTTATCATTTTTGTTACGTCTCCATTCAAGTTTACTTTCATACTTTGATGTTGATAAATAGTTGAGATTCCTCTTCTGTATGTTTCACCTAAATCCATTATTTTTATTTGTTCATCTAAAAAGTCCCAGGAGACATTGTTGAATGCTTTTTCTGCATCCAAAAAGATCAAGCAGCGGGTTTGTCAGCTTTCTATTCATAATATTCTAAGGCATTAAGTACGATTCTTAAGTTATGACTTTTGTCTTCCAGGTAAAAAGCCGTTTTGGTCTTTATGGATGAAATTAATTAAAATGTCTCTAAGTCTGTCCGCCATAATTGTTGCAAAGATTTTATAATCAACATTTAAAAGGGAGATCAGTCTGTAATTTTGTATTAATTCTGAATCCTTTCCTTCTTTTGGTATAAGAGTAACTGTTGCTTCTTGCCATGTGCTTGGGATCACTCCTTGCTCCATTATTTTGGTTATCACTTCTTTAAAGGGGGTAGCCAAGATTCCTTCAAATTGTTTAAAATATTCTGCTAGAAGGCCATCTGGGCCAGGAGATTTTTCATTTTTCTGCTTTTTAATAGCTTCTCTTATTTCCATCATAGAGATCGGCTTATTTAACTTTTCCTTCTGTTCCAATGTCATTTTAGGAAGGTCTTGTGATTCTAAGTATTCTAGTATTTGTTTTCTTGCGAAAGGTGCATAGAGGCTGTTTCAGCACCAACCTCAGCTGACCACCTTCCCCCCTTTTTTCTCTCCCATCCTCTTCTTCCCTCCCGTCTTTTCCTCCATCTGCTCTGAGATTAGTCGGTGCCATCTAGGGTGTTTTTTTTAGAATTATTGTTATCGGTTTTAATATTTCTATTTTCATTTTTGCTTTCTATTTTACAAGTTGTAACCCGCCCAGAGTAGTGCTGTGATGCTAATGGGAGCAGGATACAAATTGAATGAATGAACAAACGAACGCATGAACAAACGAACGAAAGCAAAAGAGAAGCATGGAAGCAGGAACTTGTGCTAGATGTTGTAGAAGAATAACCAATTCCTTACCGAACACGCCAAACTCTGGAGGCAACGTAGGGTGAAAAAAGATGAAAGAGAAAAGAATTGAAAAAAAGGGCGGTAAGGACACAAAAATTAAGGCAAATTCAATTAGCAGGAAGTAAAGCAAGTGAATTTATTAGGTACCCTTATGGACCCATATGGATAACAGTGTGGAAGTACACAGATACAGAGACTTTCAAGACAACAAAGCTGTTTTAGTTTTCAAAGTTGTAGCCCTGTTAGTCTGTGTAAGCATTTCCACAAGAAACACAAAACAAAAAACAAACAAACAGATGCTGTGGCACTTTAAAAACTAACTGCTATATTTTAATGTAAGTTTGATCCAGACAGCAAAACAAAAAAGCTACATAGACAAATGGGAAAGACAGCTTGCAGATATATTCTGTTGAACAAATGTTAGGTTAACACAACCTACATAAGGAAATACAAGAGACAGAAGCTGAGGAAATTCAGGTGCTTAGAAAGTAGCATAATCTCATTTTTGATCCAACAACTTTGCTGTTTTCTCAAAAGATTCAGCACATATGAACAGTTATTTCCTCCTCAAAAAAGATCGGAGAAAGTTAAGGGTTTCATTATATTAGGATACGCTGTTGTTTTGTTCATCACCTTCAGAGCTTTGCCTATCCCTATTACCTCAAACAGCTGTTAGCCATCTCTTCCTTAAAATCCCAACAGTTAATTAGCAACAAGATACAGTAAACATGTACAGCTTGCCACATCTAATTATATTGTAATTTTCTTAAGTTAGAAACAGCACGTTATTCAAATTTGTGTCATTTTTTTCATTAGAAAGACAAAAATTTCAGTCTCACATCTGTACACATCTCTTCAAGTTTCTCTCTTTAACAATGGTAAGATTGCTAAATTACTTGGAGTTCTCGACACCCATTACAAATCAAGCCAGAAAATAATTAGCACAACTTTTTTTGAAGAAAAAAATCAAAATGACAAATATTTTATTTGGCAGTGCAGTAAATTAAAATGGATGTTGTCTAATTCTCTTTTCTCTGATCCTTCAGAAACTATTAGCAATATTTATTATTTTAAATATAATCTCTTTTTCTTCGTGCAACAAAAATATTATTTTACAAACTGCTGGGATATATTTAGGTTTCCCAATGGTTCAACTACAAACTGAATTTACATTTTTAGCAATTTTGTTTCCCAGAAAAAACTTGGTGAAAGAGAGAGCCCAACATATGTACCACAAAAAATGCCCTATCTCCATTAAATATCATTAACCCATTTTTTTCTCTCTCAATATCCCTCTCAAGAGAACCAAGAACATATTCATTTGTTAAAGTTATTTTTGTCCCTTTTAACATACATTTCAGTTCACAATTGACTGCAATAAGATATTGTATGGGGAATGCAAGGCTATTCTGATACAAATGTTAATGATTTTGTTCTATTAAACACAAGCATCTTGAAAGGCATCAAATGGTATCAGACTATGCTACACCAACATCAAGGTCAATGTAAAACAGCATTCCCTCACAAAAGTATCTCTTCCTTAGCTAGCTGACACTTGAGCATGTCAGATTAGAGACTTCCGATGGACATTTATCCCAGAAAATTTTAACAGAGGTGGAAAACAGAGCTGTGTGCTAGACCCCACATTATTCAACCTTTTTTGAATAACTTTGCCCCCTATCTAGATGGAGTAGATGGTCACCCCCCTAAACTCAGACCTTGCCATGTACTGATATTGCTTTACACAGACAATGCTGCAATTTTATCCTGGATGTGCCAAGAACTTAAACGACTAATTAATAGTATGTATTAAATAATGAACTCCAACTGAATTGTAGTAAATCTAAAATTATGTTTTTTGCCAAACCATGGAAATTATTCAGATGGAATTTTAAGGAAAATATCATTGAACAGATCAAACACTTCCAATATTTAGGTATACAATTTTATTACAAACACACCTGGCTTTGACATTGTAACACAGTATTGAATTCTGCTAGGGTGATGGCACAGGCCATTGATAATTTCCATTTTAACAGAGGCAGTTCTTACGTGCCTGTAGCTCTCAAAGTGTTCAATGCCTAAATTATACCCCAAGTTTTATGTGGCATTCCCATCTGGATGAGTGCCCAGTGGAACAGATCCAAGCCTCGTTCTATCAACAGGAGAGTCAGCTACAGTGGAGAATGTGGTGGCTGTTTTGAACCAAATAGTGAGGAGCCATAGATTGAGACATAACAAATTTGTAGGTTTAGTTAATTAATTGTCTGCTAACTGTATATGCAACTGTATTGCATATGCAAATAAAGGTTTTTGATTTGAAGAATCTTGGAAGGAATCAAATGATAACAGACTCTGGTACACCAACATCAAGGTCAATGTAAAAGAGCATTCCCTCACAAAAGTATATCTTCCTTAGCTAGCTGACACTTGAGTGTGTGTAAACAAATGATAAGGAAATACAAACATTCCTGGAGCACTGAAATGCAGATAAGAGTAAATTGTTACCTGACCAAATTTGTTCACCAGCACTTTATGCTCCTGGCATTTTTCCTCACCAAGTAAAATGCCATGGAACCAATCTGCTATTACAGTAGGTGCAAGGGAACAAGTAATAATATAAACAGCATAATATAAAAGTTTGCAAACTTAAGAAAAGCAATAGGGAGTCCCACTTAAAATTTTCTGACTCTTTACAGAGAACTGTAATTACTAACTATACTGGCAAAATTCATATGTTTACAGTAAAAGGGGAACGTAAATAACTGAGAGAAAGTGGGAAGCAAGAAACACATACACACTGCACACACCAAATACCAACAACTCAGACACCAGGTACAAGACACCAAGAAGCAGGCAAGAGCAGCAAAGACAACATGGATTTCCTTCCATAGATGCAAAATGGCCGACTTGGCGAGAATATTGTTTAGAAACCCTCTTGTGTGTCTAGATATGCTCAAAGCTAAAGACTTCTCAAAGCTATAGTGCTTTTTACTTTTTAATGATGTATTTTAGAGACGTACTCTCTGCTTTTGATCATGTCTTTCAAGGCTATAAGTTCCTGCATTTTTTAGAATGTATGCTCCTGCAATTTTGTAAAATGATTATCTCGTGACTTAAAGTCTGCCTACAGCTTAAGTTTGCTTTTCGATTATTTCTTATTCGCAATTTTTCAGTTGTAAGAATGATTTTGGATTAGAGATGGGGGTACTGTATTCGTATTCGAATATCCCCGCACAGGTGGTGTTAATGAGGGTCCAGCCCCATGGGGCCGGACGGTCCACTCACCAATCCGCTACGGACGTGGACGGTGCGATTCTACAAATGGCTTCACAGCGCACAATCCGCTCGCCACTCTTCGACCTTGCAGCCTCCTGCCAGGAGTGGCGAGCAGATCACGCGCTGCGGAGCCATTCGTAGAATCGTGCCATCTGCATCCACGGCAGATCGGTGAGTGGACCGTCCGGCCCCATGGGGCTGGACCCTCGTTAACGCCACCTGTGCGGGGATATTCGTATACGAATACGAATACCTCCATCTCTATTTTGGATGACAATAATACCTGCAACTTTTTACAAGTTTCAAGAACGGATTTCAATTTAACTATTTGTGCCTATAGTTTTTCGTGGTTCTATCTAACTGAAGTAATGTGCCTGTGATAAAAGTTACCTGTTTTCAACAACTTTGAAGTATTCTTACGTTTATGGAACAGAAGCAATGTAGATGAATAAAGCTTGCAGAAATAAGCAAGCCGATGTTGCCTGAATAATTTTTCTACCTGAGAAAAAATATTATTAAAAAATGTGGCTATCTAGAGAAAACTTATTTCACCACAAGTGAAACAATGGTTTAAAAGACTTATTTTGCCTTAATACCCAGATTAATTTTGATATAATTGGAAAAGGTTATCTAGATCATACTGAAATTAACCCTTTCAAAGACAAATGCCAGCTGTGGGCAAACAGGCTTCTGATTTTTCCTAGAGGTCTATATAGGTCTATAGGGCTCTTAGGAAAACATTCAAGCATCAGACTTTCTGACCTGATACCTTCCACTAGTGCTTCTCTGCACCCAAGCCTATGCCTTTGATCCTATCTTTTCACTCCATGAACAGAAGGGTTTCCAACCCCTGGAAAAATCCATTCTGTATACAGAACTCTCCTACCTCCCATTAAGATTATAAAGTCAATGATTTTAAATTCTGACTCAACTGAAGGCTCTGTACATATCTGAATTTCTTTATGTTAATTAAAAAAAATGCACACAATGAAATACAGCTGGAAACCAGATTAACAGAAACCAAATCAATAGTACACCTAAAATCAATGTTTGACCTCATCAACACTACACTTTTCTAGAATTATAAAAGCAATTACATATATTTTTATTAAAGTTGTAACATTATATAGCAACGCTTCAGCTGTTTTCTGCCCAACCTACTTACAGTGCATTAGTACTGTACTTTAACAAAGGCCAGTCAATCTGTTCAATTATTTAGGTTATTTCAACCTGATATTATACTGACATATACCTATTAAATACATTGAGTTATATGAAATCACAACACAGTCAAGTGAAACCTTAATGCAACCTGACAATTTCTAGTTAAAAATAAAGTAGTATTCTCTGTCAACCTTATCTTTGTCTTCCACAACATCTGCCAGGATGTCATCTGGGTCCAGGATTCCCCCATCTGTGTACTCCAGATGGTGAATATTCACCCAATGAGAGGGATCCTGTAAATGGAACATAAGTACATTTTTCTAATTAATCACCATTTTAGGACACTTAATCAGCAACAGGGTATAAAAAGATGCAGTCAGTAATTGAGCTTGATGGAGAAATGTTTGTGTGTGTGTGGTTTTGTTTTGTTTTGTTTTTTTGTTTTCTTTTGTTTTGTTTTTGCATTCAATAGCTGCAGATTAGAGTGCAGGTTAAATTACTATTTTAGTTCATATTGAATTGAATCAAAGATGCACTAGCCGAAGAAACTCAGGCAATGATGCTGTTCAATGAACTGCTGTGGAAATGTTCAGAGTTTCACCATGCTAAGACTCCCTCCTGAGGCTTCTCTTGCATCAATGAGATTTCCCTAGCTTGTTGTTAAAATAAGACCCTGCTCTCTTTTTTCTCTTCCATTATTATATTTTTATTTGTTTTTCAGGAAACTGCCAAAATATGTGCAGTTTAATGTCCTTTCTGGTGCATGAAATACCCCATTCCATACAGGAATGACAATAACCCTGTGCAGCTTTATTTTGCTTTGCCCTTTCCAGGTAAATCCTTCACAAGAAAAATGTCATTCTGTGCAGAAATTGTAATATTCCTGCACAGCTTGGCATTCTTCCACAAAAAGTGATCACAATGCTTTCAACAAATCCCTCGAGATTCCCTGACACATTTCTCAGGGGAAAAGATTCTTGCACAATGAAAATGTCACCACAAGGAGAGAAAATTTATTTTCTTCCCTTGGTTTCTCTCGAAGAGCCAAAACAACAACAACAACAACAAAAACCCCTGCTAAATTCACATCCCTATCATGAATGGACTTTTGTCTACTTCAGCACAGGGTGTTGTTTCTGCTGGGAGATTAAAATTTGTGAAGTCACTGCTGAAGTGACTTTAAAAAAAAACACATAAAAACTTATGTTCAACTACCACAAGATCCAAGATTTAAGTCCTCTTTTCTCACTCAAGGGTCTTGAAACAGGTTAGGAGGACACTTTTGGATCTAATGCACAAGTGTTTATATGAAATGACCACAGTTTATTCAACATACTCAGAGTCAAGACAAGTGCATAAGAATCCATAGGACCTTGAGGTTTCACTCTGGGGGAGAGGGAGTGGAAGCCAGAGGAGCTCTAGTGCCAAGAAACAGAAAAAAATATATTTCTTCTCATCTATGAGAGTCACCGCTTGCTCAAATTGGAGCAAAATTCTGCTGAGCTCCTGTTGGCAATCCCCACAGAAGCATTACAGGACTGCAAGTGCTGTTGTTGTTCAAGTCATTAATTGCATAATGAAAACCTGCCCCCTCCTGCATGTGTAACATCAACACAAGTACAAGTAAGCCTGATTACTGTACTGAAGAGAACCTCTGCCTAGCAGAAGCTCAAGAGAGTAACAGTTAAAATGTGTAACACAAACATCAGCTTTGATCTCCAGTCTGTGGTTACACAGAATAACAGTGCCCTGTTATTCTGCAGTATGGGAATGAATTTTTATACATCACTGAAAATCAAGTCAGAAACAAAGAAGCATGGCTTACTCTATGGCCTTGGTTTAGCGGGCCTGTCTAAGCTGCATTATATCACATCTCAAGACTGAATTGCATGGTCCATAGGGCTTCCACTTCACCTGAGTATTCAACTTAATTCTGAATGACAATCAATACTATGCTGTCACAAGGGGGGAGGGGCTAATCTACATTGCCTTAAAGAAAATAATTGTTCCTAATAGAAAGCTCTCTATTTCTCTGAGACTAGCTATTTTAAAAAGTGTACAACTTTTTATGAAATTTATAGTTAGAAATCTCATCTCAACTGCTACACACAAACACACAGAGGTTCCAGGAGAAAGAATGAGGAGAAAGAGGTTCCAGGAGAAAGATACAAGACTACACTACTTTAGCTATTACTTGTTTCCCAAGATAACATGTACAATAACATTTAACCAGAACATCTGACATTCTTCCAGTGCAAATCAAACTGGTTTGATGATGAGATAATGGCTGTATTTGAACATCACAAATGGCTAAGTCCTGTTCCTGATAAAGTGGAAGATGTTCAAAGCTTCCACTCCTGGCTGGCGTGATTCTACTTTATCCAAAACAAGCAACCTGTAGTTTGTACAAAACAGCCTGTAGACCAGAATTCCAAAAGTGTAATCGATGAGTTGTTATGATATCTGAACACAGATTACTGGTGCTGATGTCTCACATAAAATCAGTGTTTTATCGCACTAACTCAATTCCACTGATAAGCTGCACAGATAACTGAATACGAAAGATAACTGAAGAGTTATCTCACAAAGCCTTGCTAATCAACTAACAGCAACATTTAGTAATACTCACAATAAACTAACTTAATAAGGAGACAAGACAATATTTACCAATTGTGAAGCATGAAACATTTCCAGCTAATAACATTAACATCAAAGTGCCCATCCAAACCTTCACAGACAACTTAACATTTCAATAGAGTGATAGATAAGGGCTACACAACCAAATGTGCTTCATTATCTTACAGTCTTTCTGGAAAACAGGCCAGGCAATGTCCAAGGTTATTTACAAAACACCTTTCAGCTGTCCGAAATGGGCACTACTCCTATCTGATAACACAAACATTCACCTCACAAACATTCTCTACGAAACTAGCCAACGCTGCTCTGACAATGCATGAGCAAACAGTTTAGTCTTCCATCTGTGAAACTGTGAACTAAACCAATTCAGGTTACAAATAGAGAAGAATGTGATTTGTTAGAATGAAAGTAAGAGTACCTTTGTACAAACAGTTTCAACATTTCCTGCACATCATTTTAGATTATTTCAGTGCACACATGTGCATTATCTATCTATCCACATACACACGTCTTCATTATACTTTTGATAGCCAGGCAGACAAGATATATAGCTATAGATATATTCTCAAGCTGCTCTTGAGGACTTTGTGATTCAGATGACAGCTATATAAATACGTTTGCCAGTGCACACACACATCCATAAATACACACACACCCATCTGCTTCTGACAACTGTCGTATCAGTGTTCCAGAAGGCTTTACATGATACCTGATGAATTCCAAACCCCTCATCTACCAAAAAAGTTCCAAAAGAATTTGATAAAAAAGTGAAACAGGTATTTATGCATCACTGTCCAAATCAGCAAATATGAGTCCTCCCACAAGCTGCTCCAAAACTTCTTATCAAGTACCTCTTGAAGAAGGGCAAATGCATTATGTTTTAGTACTGATAATTAAGCACCAATTTCCAATGATAGTTTTTCACATTTGTATCCATCCTTTTCTCTAAAGAGCTCCAGAAAGGATGGACGTCAGTTACCTCTCTACCAATCCTGTAAGTGTCATTCGGACTGGTCCAAATGTGTCATAGCTCAATATTGGTACTAAAACAAATCTCGTTGTAGTGAGCATCTTACTGGTGGCCTTAGACACTGTATAGACAGATGCTAAAAGGCCACCACTGCCTATCAAATATCTGTTTGAGTAATATGAGATGTTTTCTATTTGAAAGAAATCAATATTCTTTTTCTTTCAGTGAATCCACTGAAAGAACCGTTGAAACAAAACTAGACTGAATACCCTACTCCATATGAAATTAGACTTTACGCCAAAAAACCCTTCTTTACTGTGGTATAAAGTCATGTTATCTTAATGTGAATGTGCTATGGGGACTGACTTGTTCGCATAATGCAAAACATGGTACTTGAGGTCTGCTGGATGGAATATCCATTAGTTCTGTAAAGGCTGATTGCTAAAAAGAAAAGAAAAAAACACAAAGCCATGTGACTTTCTATAACTGCATTCAAGTCCCCCAAAAAGTTCATTTCCACAAGATTTTAACAGCCCAAGACAAGGACTTGTAAGAACAGAAAAAAGGCCCAGCTTTTCAACAATATAAGTCTGTCTGTTAGGTATAAGTAAATTCCCTCCACTACTAAGAAATTCAAAATTATGTTGTACTGTAACATTGGCCCTTTGTGTTAATCATTATTATCATAATTAATCATTATAACTGGGATGATATTTTGAAATCTAAACTAAAGAGAATAAGGGCATGAAGTACTTCTTTCATAAAAAAATGTCCCTCCATCAATATATTCCCTTATTAAAAAATTATACTTGTTGAGGTAACAATTTAAAACCTGGCATCTATGGTCAAATTACATAAGCTATTTGCTGGGGTCTGCAAATGTGCCAAATTTTAAATCAATGTACTAAAAAAATTATATAGATGCAGCAAGTTAAGAGGTACAAAATTCACAAAATGATTCTTCTAACAATTAGAGGTACTTTATAGCACATGGGGAGGGATCTCCTAAAAATTAAGGTACACACAAACTCAAAATAGAAATCAAAAGACTTGTTTCTAGTTTTAATCCAACTTCATGGGTGTCGAAACATCTGGGGATTAATCAGGTGTAGTTTTGGCTGACATCAAATGAAGTTAGGAACAAAGGTCTCACTCAGTGCTTCAGGATCAAAACCAAAGATGCAAAGACAAAAGGACATTCATTTTGGTGCAGCATTTTTAAGCACCTTTAATGTCCTCACTCATCTACTCTTTAGCACCAAGATGCTGACATGGAACAGCCCTTAAAATCTGGCCTTTGGGAAGAATTATGTTGTAAACTATCTCTCAGCATTTCAAATTAGATTCTCATTGATATGTGCACTTTAGGAAACCCATAAGAAGACAATAAGTTTACTAAGGCTGATATTGAAAGTCTAAGACCCTTAAGCATCTATACTGCACACATAAAGCAGTAAAATACTAATCTGAGAATGTTAGTTAATTCAATCAATACATGCTGCTTAAGCCCCACTTAAATTCAACATACAAGTTTTAAGATAATATATTATTTCTATATGAAATGTTAAAACAAACTATACATTTTGTATTCCAACTGTAACAATACACTGAGACATAATTTATAACACTTCAAAGCCCAAACACACATTGTTGTTGTTGTTTAGTCGTTAAGTCGTGTCCGACTCTTCGTGACCCCATGGACCAGAGCACGCCAGGCCCTCCTGTCTTGCACTGCCTCCTGGAGTTGGGTCAAATTCATGTTGGTCGCTTCGATGACACTGTCCAACCATCTCGTCCTCTGTTGTCCCCTTCTTCTCTTGCCTTCACACTTTCCCAACATCAGGGTCTTTTCCAGGGAGTCTTCTCTTAAGAGTCTCCTCCAGCACCACAATTCAAAAGCATCAATTCTTCAGCGGTCAGCCTTCTTTATGGTCCAGCTCTCACTTCCATACATCGCTACTGGAAAAACCATAGCTTTGACTATGCAGACCTTTGTCGGCAAGGTGATGTCTCTGCTTTTTAAGATGCTGACTAGGTTTGTCATCGCTTTCCTCCCAAGAAGCAGGCGTTTTTTAATTTTGTGGCTGCTGTCACCATCTGCAGTGATCATGGAGCCCAAGAAGGTAAAATCTGTCACTGCCTCCATATCGTCCCCTTCTATTTGCCAGGAGGTGATGGGGCCAGTGGCCATGATCTTAGTTTTTTTGATGTTGAGCTTCAGACCATTTTTGGCACTCTCCTCTTTCACCCTCATTAAGAGGTTCTTTAATTCCTCCTCACTTTCTGCATATCTGAAGTTCTTGATATTTCTTCTGGCAATCTTAATTCTGGCTTGGGATTCATCCAGTCCAGCCTTTTGCATGATGTATTCTGCATATAAGTAAAATAAGCAGGGAGACAATATACAGCCTTGTTGTACTCCTTTCCCAATTTTGAACCAATCAGTTGTTCCATATCCAGTTCTTACTGTTGCTTCCTGTCCCACATATAGATTTCTCAGGGGATAGATAAGGTGGTCAGGCACTCCCATTTCTTTAAGAACTTGCCATAGTTTGCTGTGGTCCACACAGTCAAAGGCTTTTGCGTAGTCAATGAAGCAGAAGTAGATGTTTTTCTGGAACTCTCTGGCTTTCTCCATAATCCAGTGCATGTTAACAATTTGGTCTCTAGTTCCTCTGCCCCTTCGAAATCCAGCTTGTACTTCTGGGAGTTCTCGGTCCACATACTGCTGAAGCCTACCTTGTAGGATTTTGAGCATAGCGTGTGAAATGAGTGCAATTATACGGTAGTTGGAGCATTCTTTGGCACTGGCCTTCTTTGGGATTGGGATGTAGACTGATCTTTTCCAATCCTCTGGCCACTGCTGAGTTTTCCAAACTCGCTGGCATATTGAGTGTAGCACCTTAACAGCCTCATCTTTTAAGATTTTAAATAATTCAACTGGAATGCCATCACCTCCACTGGCCTTGTTGTTAGCCATGCTTTCTAAGGCCCACTTGACTTCACTCTCCAGGATGTCTGGCTCAAGGTCAGCAACCACACTATCTCGGTTTTCCGGGACATCCAGATCTTTCTGGTATAATTCCTCTGTGTATTCTTGCCACCTCTTCTTGATGTCTTCTGCTTCTGTAAGGTCCCTACCATTTTTGTCCTTTATCATGTCCACCTTTGCACAAAATGTTCCTTTAATATCTCCATTTTTCTTGAACAGATCTCTGGTTTTTCCCTTTCTATTATTTTCCTCTATTTCTTTGCACTGTTCATTTAAGAAGGCCCTCTTGTCTCTCCTTCCTATTCTTTGGAAGTCAGCATTCAATTTTCTGTAACTTTCCCTATCTCCCTTGCATTTTGTTTCCCTTCTCTTCTCTGCTATTTGTAAGGCCTCGTTGGACAGCCACTTTGCTTTCTTGCATTTCCTTTTCTTTGGGATGGTTTTTCTTGCTGCCTCCTGTACAATGTTATGAGCCTCCATCCATAGTTCTTCAGGCACTCTGTCCACCAAATCTAGTTCCTTAAATCTGTTCTTCACTTCCACTGTGTATTCATAAGGGATTTGGTTTAGATTATACCTGACTAGCCCAGTGGTTTTTCCTACTTTCTTCAGTTTAAGCTTGACTTTTGCTATAAGAAGCTGATGATCAGAGCCACAATCAGCTCCAGGTCTTGTTTTTGCTGACTGTATAGAGCTTCTCCATCTTTGGCTGCAGAGAACATAATCAATCTGATTTCGGTATTGCCCATCTGGTGCTGTCCATGTGTAGAGTCGCCTCTTGTGTTGTTGGAAAAGAGTGTTTGTGATGACCAGCTTGTTCTCTTGACAAAACTCTATTAGCCTTTGCCCTGCTTCATTTTGAACTCCAAGGCCAAACTTACCTGTTGTTCCTTTTATCTCTTGACTCCCTACTTTAGCATTCCAATCCCCTATAATGACAAGAACATCTTTCTTTGGTGTCAGTTCTAGAAGGTGTTGTAAGTCTTCATAGAATTGGTCAATTTCAGCCTCTTCAGCATTGGTGGTTGGTGCATAAACGTGGATTACTGTGATGTTGAAAGGTCTGCCTTGGATTCGTATTGAAATCATTCTATCATTTTTCAGATTGTATCCCAATACAGCTTTTCCCACTCTTTTGTTGACTATGAGGGCTACTCCATTTCTTCTACGGGATTCTTGCCCACAATAGTAGATATGGTAATCGTCTGAATTGAATTCGCCCATTCCCGTCCATTTTAGTTCACTGATGCCCAGGATGTCAATGTTTATTCTTGCCATCTCCTGTTTGACCACATCCAGCTTACCAAGGTTCATAGATCTTACATTCCAGGTTCCTATGCAGTATTTTTCATTGCAGTATCGGACTTTCCTTTCACTTCCATGCACGTCCGCAGCTGAGCGTCCTTTCAGATTTGGCCCAACCACTTCATTAGCTCTGGAGCTACTTGTACTTGTCCTCCACTCTTCTTCAGTAGCATGTTGGACGCCTTCCGACCTGAGGGGCTCATCTTCCAGCGTCATATCTTTTATCCTTTTGTTTCTGTCCATGGAGTTTTCTTGGCAAAGATACTGGAGTGGCTTGCCAGTTCCTGCTCCAGGTGGATCGCATTTAGTCAGAACTCTCCACTATGACCTGTCCGTCTTGGGTGTCCCTGCACGGCATAGCCCATAGCTTCTCTGAATTACTCAAGCCCCTTCGCCACGACAAGGCAGCAATCCGTGAAGGGGCAAACACATATAATAAGCATATAATTAGCTTTGGCTAATCTTCCATATTTTTAGATGACTTTTTTTCAAATGGCTAATACAATTCAAAGATCATGGGCATGATCCAGAGAAAAGTAACCATTTGCGTTCCATATATCTTAATGGAACAGATAAGCACCTATTTTGAAATTGCTTCACTCTGAATATCCCACATTTAGTGGAATAAAAGTTTTCAACACATCTACCAAAATTGATCCAAGGAATTAGCATTTAACATATCAGCACATTAAATCATTATCAAGCTAAGTCCAACACACATCCCTATCTCGACCAGGATCAGTAACAGGTGCTGTAAGCATGCTTTCACCCTGACCCAATGCTGAAAAGAGAATCAGGAGCTGGATTCCACATGTCCAGCCCCATTCCTGCCAAGTTCTGTGTGTGCCTGCACTGCTGGATTTCAGTGACTGCCTTCCTCTAACACAGTACACACAAAGCCAAATTAAAAGCAGAATTATGGCATTAACAAATCTCGTAGTGAGCATCATAAGGATCTAAGAATTCATTGATGCTTAAGACCTTGGAAGAAACATTGTGTACTCTTCCTGAATGCAGAGCAATGCCAGAGGGCCAGATCATCCTTCCCGACTCACATGCACACACGCGCGCGCACACACACACATAGGCTTCTTAATAAAGTACTCAGAACTGTGAATGAATTCAGTTTTCAGTGGAATGCTGACATGTGTGTAACTCCCCAGCATTTTGCCCAAAATAGTGACTGCTTGTCATATTCATGGAAATAGGATGAACATGTATCCAATCCTTTGTGGGATTTAATTAAAGGTAAAAGTGCCACCTAAAACAGAGTCACTTTTTTTACATACAATTTTTGGCAGTAACCAAACTACTACATATATGAAACAGTAGTTGGCTTTAATATTGCTGCAACCTCAGTTAATTTTCCATCTGCAAAATTCTTCTTTTTACAAATAGTATCTAAGTAACCATTAAAACAATCCTCAAGTTAAACTCCTCAATTAATCTTGGAAGAAATTTTCATTTTGCTCTTTACAGGAATCCACCCAGTAACAAGCAAATAAATACAATTCTGAACAATATGATAATTGAAAACAAAAGATTGCTGCAAATATGTGTGGAGCCAAATAGGTTTTAAAATAAAAACATTTAATCTTAATAAAGAATCCAAGGGAAGGGAGAGTTATCCACCCTGCAAAAGCAATGTTTCCCCAAAAGTTATTAAACCATTTCCCCATTTACTGTTCAGTCTCTGAACAGTAAAAATTAGCTCAGAGTTGCTGTAGCACAGAAAATGTATATTAAAATAGGAAAACTCTCTAGTACAGAGTGGACCAGCCATCCAGCTAATACAGAGTCAGTTATTATCAGCCAAGTATCACCTGCACCAGTAACTGACAACTGTGGTCCTCAGTATTTGATTAAATTACCCTGCATAGTTTTTCATATTTGATCACTAATCTTGAAACTAATGAAATAAAAAACAACTACCAAAACCAGAACATACTGAGGAGTTCTAAAAATGTTGTAAAGTCAACTGAAGTCCTGCAATTGCCACTGAACAAAGTGGGGCTTACTTCCCCAGTAAATATGCAGAGGATTACACTGCACATCTAAAAGAGCACTGGTTTTCTAAAACTATGCAATCTACTTGAATGGTGATTATTTCTAACCTGAAACGTATTGTCAAAATTAAAGAAACACAGACATATCTGTAAAAACATGTTAATTTTTAAAACTAATTTTCATTTAATCCAGTTGTTTTTTTAACCCAGATGACTCATGCAAAACTGAGTCCTAAATTGTTTCTTCTTATCCCACCCTTTTCTTTTAAAAATGGCACATCAGGCCCCCGAAGAAACACAAGTTAACATAAATGTTCTAGGCAACAGCATGAAAAACAGAAGTCAAGGTAGTCTACAGCGGTGGTTCCAACCGTGGGTCCCCAGATGTCCTTAGACTACAATTCCCAGAAATCCTGGCAGGCAGAGCCAGTGATGAAGGCTTCTGGGAGTTTTAGTCCAATAACATATGGGGACCCAAGGTTGGGAACCACTGGCCTACAGGATAACCTCTTGTGTTCACTAGCTTTCACAAAACGACACCAAGCAAGCGAAAATCCTAGAAACTGACTCCTTTTTTCATCAGTTAACCATTTCTCATCCAAACACAAAGCAATTGTCAGGGCTGTTTTTCAGAAATGTGAAAAGTTTTCCCCCCGAAAACTACGAAAGTTGTTCTTTGTATAAGACATAGATACACTTCAAAGACAGTGTTAATGCAATGTCACAGAAGTGCCCCCTATTAAAAATATCCTTCCTTATTTTTTTTCCTCAAAATATATCCTCTCTACAGCTCAACACCCCAATAGCTGTTATTTTGTTTCACTGCTGTGGACTATACTATAATACAGTATGAAATGCCCAAGAGTACTTGAAAAAGTTACTTTTTGAAGGACTACAATATTCAGAATCCTATAGACTGCAAGACCATGGGGGATTCTGGGATTTGTAGTTCAAGAAAGTAACCTCCCCTATCTTTGATTCTCAATAAATACAAGGGTATCAATCTCTAATGAACATTTGCTTGGATGTAGGGCCTGTTTAGTAAGACAGACATCTGGGTACACAGTTCAAGGGGCATCTCATGCTCTCCAAACAAGCATTAGCAGAATTAGTCCTTCCAAAGGAATGTTTGTGTCTTTATTTGAATCCTCTTTCCAAAAATAAAATATTCATGGCAAGAATCAGCTTGATATGTTTCTATCTTCCTCCCCTTTTCCTTCCTGCAGTGCAAACACTGCAGATTCCACAGCTCCGTAAACAGGACAATGAATTAAGATGCTATGTGTTTTTATTCTGTTTTGCACATTTATTTGTGTTCTGTGACACATCTCTCCCCATTTATTTTTTTGGACTTTATTGCTTCTTATGTATGCAGGCACCTCTGTAGAACTCATCAGTCTACAAACTAGTTAAAACAAGGTTTTTCCCAAATTGCAACATTCACTGGGAAGAGTATCATCATCAGTTAAAAGCACAGAAATGCTTATTTGATAGAAAACAATTGGGTAAACTAATGACAAGATATTTTACCATCTCTAGTTCTGCAAGGGCTAGAGTTAATTTTTTTTAAAAAAATGCAAGCAGGGAATCTGGGGCAGAGGATAGTGCAAATGGGCACCAGGCAGCATGGGCAAAACCAGGTAAAATGTAAACCCTATGAGTGAGACATTTTTTTCTGTCTAGGAATGCAAGCCAGAGAGTGGCAAGTGTCTAGTGGCCAGTCAGCTGCATTCCCCATGGTGTATCACAAGATATACAGGACTGGTTTGTGCACTTGGAAACTGCTAGAACATGACTAAGACCTTTAGGCTTCTGGTTTCACACAAATATTTCAGAAAGAAAATTCAGTACAGCAGTGATAAAACAAAAGCAATCTCTCCCTTTCCTTCAGGCAACCCAAAGGTACAGGGAACAAAGAAGTAACAGCAACAGGCTAAAGCAGCTAGCACCACTGGAACAAAGTGGAATATGAAAGTAGAATCAAGACAATATGTTCTAGGGCAGTGATTCCCAACGTGCAGTCCAAGAACACCTGGGTTATCCAAGGTTGGGAACCACTGCTCTAGGGGACTTGGCTCTGGGACATGGAGAGGGAGGAGGAAACAGTGAACCTCTCCCACCACCACCACCACCACCTTTTTCTGCTGGGGGAACCTTCTGAATGGCATTTTACATGGACGCCCTCACAAGTGGAATAAAACCTTGGCTCCAACTCCATGTTTATAGATGCAGTACAGGTGGATACAGACTCGTTGCCATGTTAGCCCCAAAGCAGAGACAAAAATAGACAAGACAGAATATTTTGCTGGATCAGTGAAAGTTGGTAAAATAACAAATGTACACATATATCAAATATTTGCCAGTCAACTATAAGACCCTGTATGTTTTATGGCTGGAATGGAGCAAATATATTAGGAGTCTGCTCCCTCATAGACCTGTTTAGAAAAACTGACAAAGCCACCACTTATGACAGAGGCTTTGTGGTAAGGATCATTGTGACACGTGATCTACATATGCCTTTTAAAGATAAACAAAGCCTCAATTCAAAACCAGGAAATATGCCAAAGTCATGAAACATAAAAATCACTCTGGATAATGTGTCTGCGATTCTTGGTTTTCAGCCAAGGGAGAAACTTCAATTCCGCACAACATTATATTAAGTGGTTTCATTGCTGCAAGAAGCATGATATAATCAGGAAAAGTAGAATACCCCACAAACCCCAAGTAAAATGATACAAAACTGTCTTGATTTAGCAGAAGTGCAATAGTGCATTTCTAAATAGGTATCCAGAAGCAATATGATATTACCAAACATCTGTTAGGATGGACATGGCATGAAAACGCTTTCACCCTAACTATTCAGTGCCATTCAGTGCCTGTTTTGACAGAAAGTAGGAGTGTAAATTAACTAAGCATGCTTTTAAACTATGGAGCGGGGTGTCTAGGGAATTCTGTACTTATGAAATTTAGATATTTTTAAATGTGTTTAACATTGTTTTTCAACTTGGTTTTAATGCTGATTAATGTTTAATTGTGTTTCAATATAATGTTGTATACTATATTAAACCTGCTATTATTGTATAGTTTTAACTGTTTGTGAGCTGCCTCGGGTCTCCTGTGAGGAGAAAGGAAGCACACAAATAATATAAATAAATAAATAACCATAGTAAACATATTTTTTTAAAAAAAAAACTGAATTATCGGTGCACGAGAGTGCAGCTATGGTGTTGTACAGTACAGCAGATCAACATTCTACAAGCAATTCTAAAAATGGGAGCAGTGTAAACAAAAAAATTAAACGGCTTTGAATCAGCACCAAATTTGGCACAGAGGTAGCATACAACCTGCTCTTGTTCTGTCCCAAATTTTGCAAAATTTAGACAAAGGATTTTCAAATTATGATTTTATAAAGAAAAACTGCCCTGCCTCCAGAAATAGGGGACTCTATGCTACCACAGATGTAAAGTACATCACATAAACTGAAAAGACAGATCTTGCTTATTCTGAAAGAGAATTGTTGTCCCCCACCCACTTTTTTTTTAATTTGGAAAGAATCCAAGCTGTAGAGGATGAAATATTAGACCTCAAAAAAGGCCTTTCAATGGGAAAAACATTGATTTTTTTATAAAACTGAGAGTGCATGCTACAGGCTTGCCAGCAGGAGCTTTAGCAAATGATACATTGTACTGTATTATAACTATAAGCTTAGAGCAACTAAAGGTCATAGCTATTATGATAAGAGTAAAAACAAAACAAAAGGTTTGTATTAAAGGAAGTAATGGATTGATAGTCCTTCAGAAAGGGGGACATTTTGCCATTATCTTCAGGGAATTAGCATACAATTTTGTAACACATATTCAAAGTATTTCCCCATACCTTAGAAGATAGCAGTTGTGCTTTTTTCTATTGCTTTCAGTAAACATTTTCTCAGGATTTCTAAGACCAGTCTCTCCTGACATAAATTTTCAAAGGGGTAATTAGCGCCAGGTCTAGGGCAATCTGACCTTCTGAACCTATTGATCAGCACCCAATCAGCTGACACTAAGCTAACTTTTTAACTCCTTTGGGGCCAAACCAGCTAGATCAGATTCATGCTTGCAAGGGGATCCTGTGTCTGGTTTCAAAAATGTAGAGACAAAAAGAATATATATTTTTTTAAAAAAAGAGAGAGAATACAGATATTTTTAAAAGATATTTTAAAAATTAAAAAAGAAAATGTTTAAAAAAAGAATACAGAACAAATATTCAGAAGCTCACCCATTTATGCTGTGAAAATACTGGGTTTTTGCTTTGTGTTTTGGAATGGTTTTACAGTAGGATCGTGGGATCCATGGGATCAGTACTCATGGTTTCAGTTATCTGCTGCCTGAAAATATTAAATTAAAAAAGCTAGAAATACATGTTTCCAAGGTGTATTACCAGATCTGGCCATTAAAGGGAACCAGAGACTATGCTATATATAGGGTTTGCATATCTGTGGTTTTCAGTATCCAGGGCGGAGGTGGGCTTGGAACCTATCCCCTGCAGATACCGTGGTCCTATCATACTTGATGCTAACAGATCTTTGGTGCATATATCTGGCCATAGTCTCCAGTTGGTAGTTGGTACCTTAATCGTTTCCTTATAATACCGCTGGGTGGGAAAGTTCACCTCTTCCCTTACACGCCCAAACCAAAAGATCACAAGCAGCAGTGTCTCTTAAATTGCTTCTTCAAACTAAGACAGACTGGGTAACTAGAGAAATGGACCTTCTTGGTAGTGGGCCATGCTTTAGGGAAAGAACCCCATGGGGTCCATAAAAGGCACCACTGTGCCTTTTAAACTGCATGCCTTAAAAGTATTCCACATAGTGTTTTAGTGTAGCTGTTTAATGTTGTAGAAATTCTGAAGTCTTGCTGAGCTTTGCTGCCAACTGTCATAATTTTTAGACTGTGATTTAGAACGAATGGCCTAAATCCAATTGCTAGACCCAAACTTAATCAGTTCCTGGGTTGCAAGCCAACACATGTCAATTCCACTGATTCAAACTCTAGGCCTGGGACTTTCAACTTGATCTACACCATGTGCCTCCTAGACAGGGGCTGAACTCGATGATTAGGCTTCCTTCCAGCTTTGCAGTTCTAAGATTATTATTATATAGGGTTTCTTGTGTTAGTGCTACTAGCTACTCCAATGTTTACTTACTTATCCATAGACAGTCAGGTGATACATACAAACAGAAATTAAAATCACTCTTAAAAGGTGGCAGTTAACATCTAACATATACATAGGTATGAACAATGAATAGAATAAAATAATAAAATAGTCATTTTCAAACAAGGATCAAGCAGTAAGGTTAGCATACAGAGACTGTGAAATAAGCAACGAATTCCGTCTTTCCATTGTCCATTTAATGAATTTGGCAGTCATATGGGATATATAATGGTCTGTGCCAGCCAGCAAGAATAAATCTGTACTTAGAGGAGAATTGTTCCTAATTCCAATTATTAAGGGCTAAAATACTGACCCCTCAAATCAGGATACACAATGTGCCATGCACTCTGTCTTAGAACATCCTGCTAGGCAATATCTGCTTACATAATATTAGCCTATATTGTGTCCCTTAAACTCCTCCTCCTTCACAGAGTTCAGTCTACATTTCTCTCAGCTCATGTAAATTAAGAAGGGACAAATATGGGGGAGCCTCTCCAAAAGGGAATGAAAAGCCTCTACAGATCATATTGGAGTGGCAGCTAGCTACAGATGCCATGGCAGTCTGGCTATCAATGCCATATACTCTTTTAATAACATCTTCTTGGGCAGCTTTATATCCCTGCCTGGGGAGGCAGGCTGAAGAATAGCCCACTTTAGATACAAGTGCAAACATCTTAGCTGCCCAGGAGCCCCTTCCCACTTCTTCACAGGCCAGTAAAGCCAGTGGTGAGACCACCTAAAATACTTTCTTGAGCCAAGCAAGCTACTAGATGTGAGCTGGATAGAACAACTGTCACAGTTGTCTACAGAATCATACTCAGAGAATGCTTATCAATGGCTCCTTCCCAAACTGGGGAGAGGTAACAAGTGGGGTACCCTAACGGTATGTCCTGGGCCCAATGCTTTTTAACATGTTTATTAATGACTTGGTTGGGAGGGTGCATGGAATACTTATCAAATCGGCAGATGATAGAAAATTGGATGGAACAGCTAATAACCTGGAAGACAGAAACAAAATTCAAAAAAATCTTGATAGGCTCAAGCGATAGGCTGAAAACAACAGAATCAAATTTAACAGGGATAGGTGCAAAGTTCTACACTAAGGGGGACAAATGCACAGTTACAAGACTGGGGGAGAGTTGGCTTATTAATACGATGAGCAAGAAGGCTCTTGGAAATGTGGATCACAAGCTGAATGTAAGTGTGATGTAGCTGCATTAATAGAAGTATAGTCTCCAAATCCCATGAAATACTAGTTCCTCTCTATTCGGCACTGGTTAGGCCTCATCTTTAGTACTATATCTTTTTTGGACACCACACTTTATGAAGGATGCTGAGAAACTAAAAAGGTTCAGAGGAGGGCTACAAGGATGATTAGGGGACTGGAAACCAAGTCCTATGAGGAAAGGCTGAAAGAATTGGGCATATTTAGCCTTCAGAAACGAAGACTAAGTGCTGATATGATAGCACTTTTCAAATACTTGAAAGACAGAGAACAGATCCTGCCCTTCCTCTGTATGACAATAATCCCAGAGTGCAGGACACATAATACAGTAATGGGCTCAAATTACAGACTTCAGCTTATTATCAGGAAAAACTTCTCAACTGTTTTTGTTGTTTAGTTCTTAAGTCGTGTCAGACTCTTCGTGACCCCATGGACCAGAGCACGCCAGGCCCTCCTGTCTTCCACTGCCTCCTGGAGTTGGGTCAAATTCATGTCGGTAGCTTCGATGACACTGTCCAACCATCTCGTCCTCTGTCGTCCCCTTCTCCTCTTGCCTTCACTCTTTCCCAACATCAGGGTCTTTTCCAGGGAGTCTTCTCTTCTCATGAGATGGCCAAAGTATTGGAGCCTCAGCTTCAGGATCTGTCCTTCCAGTGAGCACTCAGGGTTGATTTCCTGCAAAACGGATAGGTTTGTTCTCTTTGCAGTCCAGGGGACTCTCAAGAGTCTCCTCCAGCACCACAGTTCAAAAGCATCAATTCTTCAGCGGTCAGCCTTCTTTATGGTCCAGCTCTCACTTCCATACATCGCTACTGGAAAAACCATAGCTTTGACTATGCGGACCTTTGTCGGCAAGGTGATGTCTCTGCTTTTTAAGATGCTGACTAGGTTTGTCATCGCTTTCCTCCCAAGAAGCAGGCGTTTTTTAATTTTGTGGCTGCTGTCACCATCTGCAGTGATCATGGAGCCCAAGAAAGTAAATCTGTCACTGCCTCCATATCTTCCCCTTCTATTTGCCAGGAGGTGATGGGACCAGTGGCCATGATCTTAGTTTTTTTGATGTTGAGCTTCAGACCATTTTTGGCGCTCTCCTCTTTCACCCTCATTAAGAGGTTCTTTAATTCCTCCTCACTTTCTGCCATCAGAGTAGTATCATCTGCATATCTGAGGTTGTTGATATTTCTTCCGGCAATCTTAATTCCGGTTTGGGATTCCTCCAGTCCAGCCTTTCGCATGATGTATTCTGCATATAAGTTAAATAAGCAGGGAGACAATATACAGCCTTGTCGTACTCCTTTCCCAATTTTGAACCAATCAGTTGTTCCATATCCAGTTCTTACTGTTGCTTCCTGTCCCACATATAGATTTCTCAGGGGATAGATAAGGTGGTCAGGCACTCCCATTTCTTTAAGAACTTGCCATAGTTTGCTGTGGTCCACACAGTCAAAGGCTTTTGCATAGTCAATGAAGCAGAAGTAGATGTTTTTCTGGAACTCTCTGGCTTTCTCCATAATCCAGTGCATGTTAACAATTTGGTCTCTAGTTCCTCTGCCCCTTCAAAATCCAGCTTGTACTTCTGGGAGTTCTTGGTCCACATACTGCTGAAGCCTACCTTGTAGGATTTTGAGCATAACCTTGCTAGCATGTGAAATGAGTGCAATTGTACGGTAGTTGGAGCATTCTTTGGCACTGCCCTTCTTTGGGATTGGGATGTAGACTGATCTTTTCCAATCCTCTGGCCACTGCTGAGTTTTCCAAACTCGCTGGCATATTGAGTGTAGCACCTTAACAGCCTCATCTTTTAAGATTTTAACTAGTTCAACTGGAATGCCATCACCTCCACTGGCCTTGTTGTTAGTCATGCTTTCTAAGGCCCACTTGACTTCACTCTCCAGGATGTCTGGCTCAAGGTCAGCAACCACACTATCTCGGTTTTCCGGGATATCCAGATCTTTCTGGTATAATTCCTCTGTGTATTCTTGCCACCTCTTCTTGATGTCTTCTGCTTCTGTGAGGTCCCTGCCATTTTTGTCCTTTATCATGTCCACCTTTGCACAAAATGTTCCTTTAACATCTCCAATTTTCTTGAACAGATCTCTGGTTTTTCCCTTTCTATTTTCCTCTATATCTTTGCACTGTTCATTTAAAAGGGCCCTCTTGTCTCTCCTTGCTATTCTCTGGAAGTCTGCATTCCATTTTCTGTAACTTTCCCTATCTCCCTTGCATTTTGTTTCCCTTCTCTTCTCTGCTATTTGTAAGGCCTCGTTGGACAGCCACTTTGCTTTCTTGCATTTCCTTTTCTTTGGGATGGTTTTTCTTGCTGCCTCCTGTACAATGTTACGGGCCTCCATCCATAGTTCTTCAGGCACTCTGTCCACCAAATCGAGTTCCTTAAATCTGTTCTTCACTTCCACTGTGTATTCATAAGGGGTTTGGTTTAGATTATACCTGACTAGCCCAGTGGTTTTTTCCTACTTTCTTCAGTTTAAGCTTGACTTTTGCTATAAGAAGCTGATGATCAGAGCCACAATCAGCTCCAGGTCTTGTTTTTGCTGAATGTATAGAGCTTCTCCATCTTTGGCTGCAGAGAACATAATCAATCTGATTTCGGGAGTGCCCATCTGGTGATGTCCATGTGTAGAGTCGCCTCTTGTGTTGTTGGAAAAGAGTGTTTGTGATGACCAGCTTGTTCTCTTGACAAAACTCTATTAGCCTTTGCCCTGCTTCGTTTTGAATTCCAAAGCCAAATTTACCTGTTGTTCCTTTTATCTCTTGACTCCCTACTTTAGCATTCCAGTCCCCTATAATGACAAGAACATCTTTCTTTGGTGTCAGTTCTAGAAGGTGTTGTAAGTCTTCATAGAATTGTTCAATTTCAGCCTCTTCAGCATTGGTGGTTGGTGCATAAACTTGGATTATTGTGATGTTGAAAGGTCTCAACTGTTAGAGCAGTACAGTAATGAAACCAATTACTGTGGGAGGCGGTGAACACTCCAGTGCTGGAGGCATTCAAGAGAAAATTAGACTGTCATAGACTCTGATTTGGATTCCTGCACTGAACAGAGGGTTGGACTCGATGGCCTTATAGGCTCCTTCCAACTCACTTATTCTATAATTCTATGAAAACAAAATGAATGCTTTCTTGCTAAGAGTACTTAAAGAATAGCACAACGTCTCAAACTAGATTATGGCCTTGGAGGTAGATCATGGAACCCCTAGTGCTTTGGTTAAAATTATGTGTTGGATGGATTCCGATGTTGTGATATCAGCCCAAACTTGGGCTCCATAGAGCATCTGAGGGAATAGTTTATTCTTCTAAAGCTGCATTAAAGGTGCCACAATTTTTCTGCCTGATCCAGAAGAGAAGCAAGAAATAGCACTGGCAGATACCTCAGCTGACAGACATACAAATGGTAAGTGTTCTGACCATGTTCCTGAATTTTTAAATATCACTCCAAGCTATTTACATGAACTGATCCGTTCGAGGTACTGCCTGTTCAACTGCCATCTGTTTTTCTTCTTCCTTTCCCCCAAAACTAACATTTTGGTTTTCGTCTCATTAACCCAGAGGTGTTCCTTGGCTCAACAAGCACCTCAGACCTTTAATAGTCTTTGCATCCCCACCTGACAGGAAGATAACATCATCCACATAGAAAAATACTGAAGTATTCTTGTCCTTTAGATGGGATGGAAAAACCAAGGGCCCTTCTCTCAGTCTGGCCACCTTCACTGGTGCACTTGGTGAGGACACAGGAGAAGGCTTTTTCTACTGCTGCTCCCAGAACTCACTCCCACAAAAGGGCAGGCTGGTCCCATCTTTGCTTGTCCTTCTGCAAGCAGGCGAAGACCCTTCTTTTCAGGCAAGCTTTCCCTGAGTGACAGGCTACCTGACTGGGAGTTTTTAAATAGATTGTCGTACCTTACTGCTTTGAATATGGTTTTGGTGTTGCTTATGATTTTTTGTATGATACTTGTTTGATTCTTTTTAGTACAGTGGACCCTCGACTTACAGACGGCCTGACCTGCAGACTTTTCGAGTTACAGACTTCTCTGGCCGCAAAATTTAGGTTCGACTTGCAGCCGGAGAATCGACCTACAGACCGGAAAATCAAACAAAATGGACCAACAATGGCCGGTTACGGATTAATCGGTTTTCAATGCATTGTAGGTCAATGGAGCCTCAACCTACAGACTTTTCGACCTGCAGCCACCGTTCCAATACGGATTAATTCCGTACGTCGAGGGTCCACTGTATTTGTATATTCACTGTTGTTAGCTTTTATATTGTCTTTTAATGATGTAAGTCGCCTTGGGTACTTTTAAGAAGAATGGTGGGGTAAAAATACTTTAAATAAATAAGAAAAGAGGAGACTATATCATTTAAAAACAAATTAAATGTAAGAGGAGCTAGTAAACACCATTGATACAGCCCTCTATTTACAGCAATTGGGTCTGAAAGTTCACCATCAGAGGTGACTCTTACTCACAAAATGGTATTCTCATACAGTCATTGGATCCTCTAAACAACCTACAATCTATATTCAAGGATTCTAATTTTCTCCAGTGACAAGGTTGAGATATGGAGTCAAATGCTGCTCTAAAGTCTACAAAAGCCACAAAATGTGAAAGGGAGGGGGGAATATATACCTCCTCATTATATATTTGTAATAAAAAGCAATGGTCAGTTGTAGATCTGCTACAAACGAATCTTGTGTGTTCCCCCGCCAAGGGGTGTCTTCTTTGTCCAAAAGATGTCTTGCACAGAATGCACTGACAACATCTAGAAGGCTTTTAGGGCAATAACTCTTAGGATGTGATCAAGCACCTTTCTTGTAGATCAGTACTACAACAGCTTCAGCCCATTTTGAGGGGAATTTCCTAGCTCTAGCTATAGAAGTAAGCACAGCAGCGAACACCAGGATTAACCAGCACAAATAATCAATCAAAATCAAGTGGGATGGCATTCCATGCCTTTTTTTTAGTTTCTTTATCAGCATGTCTACCTTCTCACTCCAATACTGTGCAGACCATTCAGCTTCTCAGTATTCTAGCAGGCAGTGAAATATGTTGGATAATGGCTACAGCACAGGTGGCAAAAATTCAGCCACAAAGCTGATTGTGCGGCTCTCCAAACACCAAAATCAGTCTGACTGTATGGCAGTATATGATTTTATTTTTTTATTTTTTTACAAAAACTACCACCTTATTATAAATATCTCCTTTTTTGGAAATGATTCCTGAGAAAGCTGTGGTAAAGCAACTACAAATATCTTCGATCCTTTCCAGTTTGAGTTCAGCCCCAGTGTCAGGAACAGATGATATTTGCCAAGAAAGTACAAAGTGGAGTTCTTCACTGCTATTCTTACAAGATCTCTCTGTGGATTCTGATATTTACTGATCAAACTATCCTTCTAATTTCAAGACCAGTGTGGGCTTTGGAAACACATACACGTGCACGTGTGCATAGTGCATGGTGTCAGTCCTTACTGCAGGGCTGGTTCAATTGAGTGGCATGGAGGGTGTATTTAGGCTGTGAGGAGTTAGAAGATATTATTCTTTTATCAGTACTATAGCATATGTTTCCTTAAGTTTTGTAGTGTATTTTATTGTGGTTTTATTACATATTTGGTCATCACTTAGATGCGTTATTGTTCATAAGCATATAAACAAAACACACATAACTTCATGTGGATCTTGCAATTTCTAACTCCTTATCTTTTATTTCTGCGCATCACTCAGAACACAATTATTATTGCATGACTGAAAAATATTAAAAACAACAATGTAAGGCCTGCTCTACATGAAATATTTTCAAATCTAAGGCATTCAGAGCTGAAATACTCTGAAACAACACAGTGTGTATTGTAATATATACAAAAAAATTGTTTGTTCATTCATTCGTTCATTCATTCATTGGTTTCCTATTTGGGGTTTCTAAAAAATCAGTGTTGTTTTACAGGATATGGGATTAAGGGTGCTTGAATTCAATAATGTGTGATACAGAATTGCAGGTGATTCTATTTTATGTCATAAGTCTTTACCAGCTGTCCTGCTTTAACAGGTACATACTTTAAAAAAATAATAATGATAGCAACTGGTTTCAATGCACAGCCCATGGAAGCTTATGCCAAATACAACAGGTCAGTCTTTAAGGTAGCAACAGCCTTTGCTGCTTTTGATGCAACAGACTGCCACAGTTATCCTTTTGTAAATTTCCTCCTGTTGGCTATTACAGGTACCAGGTTACAACTCAAATTGGGAGAAAGCAGCAATACCTAATATTGTTTATAAAAACATAAAAGTCCAGCAATTTCCCTGATTTGATAGATTCAAATAAAAATATTGCCTGGAGATCTTCTAGAAAGTGAGCAATCAGGTTTCTAAAAAAACAAAAACAAAAAACAAAAAAAAACAACTCTCCAATTAGGAGCATGGTTTTTGTGACTTCCTTCCAAGTCACCAGGAGCCCAACTTTCTGCTGGTTACACATTCCACACGGCCTACAGTTTTCCAACTGTTTGGGCTTGTCTTAAATGAAGTAATCAGTACAATATAAGCTCCAAAGTGCACCAGATCTCTTATCTACATAGCAATACATTCAAACACATAATTGTGCAACAGAATTCACTTCAAGTTACAACTTAGAATGTCTTGAAGCTAACTGAGATCAGAATGGCATTATCTAAATCTCTTATAAGTTTTTTCTTTGCCTCAGGCCTCAATTGTAAATGCCAGTGAATAATAAGTGAGCAGAAAGGAGATTGGTAGCATCTTTCGATAAGAGAAAATTCTAAACACTTTGTTCCATGTCTTCTGTAAAGACTACTATTAGATCTATTCCAGCTCTTCAGCTGATCTGCTTACATCTTTGTAAAAGAATTTCTGCCACCTTAACAAGTGATAGCAGTTCCTAAAGTGTTTTCTAATTTGAATGAAAGACATTATGTAATGAAAATAATGTCCTTCATAACTTCACTACTATGGCAGTGCTTTTTACCATCAAATAGTGCCAATAACAGTCTAAACCTTTAAAAGGATTCTTCATTCTTCTCCCCTAAGACCACGCTTCACACCTTTTAAAAAAATTCAAATTCTACAATCATCCATTACATCCTTAATTCAACTGTCACAAGCCAAGTCAGACAGTGTCTTCTTGGAATATGGCCTATCTTGCTCTGCACACTGACATGTCTTTCAAATATATAAAAACTGGTGAAAAATTAGTTTGCTTGGATACCAATGAGACAGGATGCCCACAAAAGGAAAGACTCCCATCACTATCTCCCTTCCCATTGGCACCCACACAGAAAACCTTCTCCTCAGGATGCAGGTGGTAGACTCCAGAATAATGGGAAACAGAGCCCAGGTGGCACTGCTCCATGTTGGGCCTGGATCCTTAGATAAACGATCTTATTTATCAAAGAAAGGTCAAATATGGGAAAGAAAGTCAAGTTGAGATATTTTCTAATTATAATAAAATATTCAATGTGTTATATCTGAAGGAAATTGCACCTTTTCCCTCCAATTTCTGCTACCTGCCTTCATCTTTCTCTGCATCTATTCCTACAAATCAGGTGACAGTGTATCACTCACTAGGGATTCTTATGGTACATTCACTGATCAAGAGGCTGGCTACCATCATTAGAAACTGATGGCGAAAACTGACACCCATCCCCTCAAGGTGTGATCAGAAGCTCTTGTGTGTGACAAAACGTATTTATTTATTTACAGGCGCCAGGAATGCACAGGACTGCTTCATACGGTCCACTCTCCTGTGATCCGTCTCACATTTGACTAAAAGGTACCGATTGGTCCAAGGGCACCAAGTAGGCTTTGTGACCTAGGCTTTGTGACCTAGGGTTTAAATTTAGAGCTCAGATTATCAGCCTTCTAACCACTATACTGGTTCGCTCAGAACAGCAGCACAAAAATATGCCATAGTTGAAATACATTGATAGAAAAACAATGCAACAACTGAGGTGTTTCATTCACATAACATGCTAACTTCTTTATTATGCAAATAAAGCTATTAGCATAATATGCAGAACTACCGGGAGAAGTCATCTAGCATCCACAGTGTCAATAGTAAACAGGTAATATGTAGCTCTAGCTCTTGTTCTGCCTATTATCTTGTACAGCTATAGAACTCTTGAGATGCTTGGAGGCACTTCCAGAATGGATGAGAGAAACAAGCGGAATTTTTCTCAAGACTACCATTTTATAATAATAATCACCACCTTAGAACTGCAGAGCTGGAAGGGACTCTATTTATCACTGAGTCTAGTCCCTGTTAAGGAGGCACAGTGGTGAACTGAACTCCCAACCTCTGGCTCTGCAGCCAGAGACCTAAACCACTGAGCTATCCAGCAGTATAGTTTTAATTGTCCTGAGCTACCTTGGGTCCCCTATGGAGAGAAAGGCAGCACATAAATAATATAAATGGATAAAATAAATACTATTAAAACAGGAGTCATGAAGGAGGGAGCTAGGTAAAGGTAAAGGTTCCCCTTGACATTTTTTAGTCCAGTTGTGTCCGACTCTAGGGCGCGGTGCTCATCCCCGTTTCCAAGCCATAGAGCCAGCATTTTGTCCGAAGACAGTTTCCGTGGTCACGTGGCCAGCGCGACTAGACACGGAACGCCGTTACCTTCCCACTGAGGTGGTACCTATTTATCTACTTGCATTTGCATGCTTTCGAACTGCTAGGTTGGCAGGAGCTGGGACAAGTGATGGGAGCTCACTCCGTCGCGTGGATTCGATCTTATGACTGCTGGTCTTCTGACCCTGCAGCACAGAGGCTTCTGCAGTTTAACCCGCAGCGCCACCACGTCCCTTTTAGGAGGGAGCTAGCTAGACATAAATAACCAGCTGGAAATGGGACTGAAGCCTGCGCCACCTCCCCTCATATGTATGTATAGCATGTGGAGTTCTCCTAGAACATGAGGTGACAGGAGTGGCTAGAAGTGAGTCTTACCAGTTCAAGCAGGCATAGGCAGCAAACCTATGTGAGTAGGTTGTATCTAGACTCTGTCACCCATTTGCTAATGACATTCAGATTATAGATTACTGTAACAACTGACTGTCACACAGAGCTGCTTCTAAAGATGTTTAAAACCCAGCTATTGAAAATGCTGCCATCCAGATGTTGAGGGGAGCAAGACAATTGAAGCACATGATCCCTGCATAGAACAAGTGCACTGGTCACTAGTGCATTTCCAAATGGAATTTCAAGTCATAGCACTGATCGTAACAGCCCTAAACTATTTAGACAAGATTCTTTAAGCCACCACCTTATAACTAGGAACGTCTGTGTTCTGTATTCTGTCTGGACCTGCTTGTAAGCTACTGGTGAAAGCAGGTATGGAGGCATGAGAGTCAGGGCCATCTCAGATTCCATATCTCTGTAGCTCCCTCCCAACTAAGGTGTATATGGACCTACCCTCAACAGAGCTTGGTTTGGTAAAGCTATCACATAGAGATTTTTTCTTTCTTTTTTCCCTTGTCTTTCATCATTAAATGTGCTTGATTACAAAACTATTATAAGCCCACAAGGTTGCTGTCTGAATATAAAAAAATCATCTACAAAAAGCACCACCATTCACAAACTTTTGTCATGACTACAAGTAAATATAATTTGAACACCAGGTGCATCATAAATCTATGAAGAAAAACAGTAAACTTTGCTTAATTAGATGACTCACTATCACTCTTGCCTAATGCAGAAAGAATACATACTGCAGTAATAGAGACACTGGCTTTAATACGTACTTTACAAATTTGGTGCTTTACTGCTTCTACTTCTATAATTGCCAAAAGCTCAAGGAATTTAAATTTTGACCAGAACTATTTTTATGACAAGAGTCTTTCCAACCCCCTCAAGGGTCCAGTTTACTTTATTTCATATGTTATTCTTGACTTTTTATCCAAATATACCTTAAATATATAGGCAAGGTACTTATGCTGATGAAAGGAAATCCATGAAAAAATTATTTCCCACTTCCATTAAGCTCCTATCTGCCCAGCCTCAACATCTGCTCTGAAGGGTTAGGAAACCCTCCAGGATGGAGTTTTAGGTGGCATGGAGCACTGGAGGTGGGGAAGGAGAAGAGAGTGTCTTGTTTCAGGCAGCATGAGGAAGGAAATCACTCCTTCCTGGATTGGTTCATGGTGCTTCTTCCATCAGCACAAATATTGAAATGGAGCCTGGCTGTACAATTTTAATATGATCAGAGAATCAGAGAATAACTGAGTTGGAAAGGGCCTATAAGGCCATAGAGTGCAACCCCCTGCTCAATGCAGGAATCCAAATAAAAGCAGATCTGACAGATGATTGTCCAATTTTCTCTTGAATGTCTCTAGCATTGGTGCACTCACCACCTCCTGAGGTAATTGATTCCACTGTCATACTGCTCTAACATTTAAGATATTCAGCTGAAATCTGGCCTCTTGTAACTTGAGCCCATTATTACGTGTCCTGCACTCTGGGATGATCAAGAACAGATCTTGCCCTCCTCTGTATGATTATCTTTCAAGTATTTGAAAAGTGCTATCATATCTCCCCTCAGTCTTCTTTTCTCAAGTCAAAACATTCCCAATTCTTTCAGGCTGTTTTCATAGGGCCTAATTTCCAGTCCCCTGATCATCCGTTGTTGCCCTCCTCTGAACTTGCTCCAGTTTGTGGGCATCCTTCTTAAAGTGTGGTGTCCAGAACTGGGCACAATACTCTAGATGAGGCCTAACCAGTGCCAAATAGAGAGGAACTAGTACCTCATGAGATCGGGAAACCTTACTTCTGTTAATGCATCCTAAAATCGCATTTGGCTTAGATCAGGGGTCTCCAAAGTACAGCCTGTGGGCCACATCCAGCCCGCCTGGCCTTTTTATCCAGCCTGTGCGTGCATGTGCACGGGCAGTTGGGTGGGCAGGAGTGCATGTGTGCATGCGGGTGGGCGGTCAGGTGGGCAGGAGTGCATGCCTGCATGTGGGTGGGTGTGCAGGTGGGAGTGCATGCATACGCGCACATTCCTTCAGCCCTTGAAAATATCAAAAATATACTATGTGGCCCTCCATGTGAAAAGTTTGGAGATCCCTGACTTAGATGAACCACTGAGTTGGACCATATGGTAGCTCTCACCTCATAACCCTGACCGTGTGACTTTGCAGTGCTCAGAACAAGCTGTGTGTACCACAGTGTGCACAAAACCAAAAGTCTTCTGTGCCAAACCTGCATGTAGCTGTGCCTACGTGTGTGCAAAATTTCTAAGTTCTGCTAATGGAAATCACAAGACTGACAAACCACGGCACACCCAATGTGAAATCATTGCCATCAGAGGCTTTGGACATGTTAGCTCTGTCCCACTCAACTCAGTATAGCGTGGTTAGGATTTGAAACCCCCCTCCTCAAAAAAGAAAAAGAAAAAAACCCATTATATAGCTCAACATCACATACTCTAGATGTATATATGGGAGTATGGGTTCTTGCTTGCTTGTGTTTTTTTTTAACATTTATGTGGAAAAACCCTTTACCTGTACCTTATAAACTGTTTTCATGGATTGTAATCACTGAATGCCCTGTCCTTGGAGGCCCAACTGGCACAGACATTGGCCTCAGATTGGCACCAAGTTAAACCCTGCTGTACACTCAAGCTTTTTTGGCTCTGTCATTGTAACTTGTTTTTTGTTTGCAAGATTACAGGTTCTGTTTTGTTTCTACTGAATTGTTTTTATCTGTTATTATTACTTTTTCAGCTATATTAAAGTTGTTTTTACTGAGTATCTCTGGATATACAAATATTTTAACAAACCAACAAACGCAACAACAGCTTCTGCAGGCAACACTGCATGCTTCAGATCACATATTTTACTTCCCCCCCCCCCTTAGGTTCCTATGCTCCTATTGAAGCACACATACAAGAGTAGTCCAAATATCAATCTACAAATCACACTTATCTATTCAGAACATGGGTTATTATTTGTTACTTGATTGCTTAGCAGTAATAATCGAAGTCCATTACCATACTCAAGCATGCAGATCCGGGATTTTCTCATTATTGTTCATGAAAATGACACAAACCTACCACTATAATATACACAACTGTTAAAGTATTTCATTGTTTAACTTGTTTGTGAAATTTAAATGCTCAGCAGAATAGTTCTGGGTACATTATCAGGGTAACAAACATTATTCTAAACCTTCTATGTGATCGTCCAAAGAGTCAACCATTCTCACTACATAAAAGGTCGTGGTACAATTCTCAAAAGGAAGGGGCAACACAATCACTGCAGTGTTCATATCTGAGTGACAGCTAAACATAAAGCTATATCAAGCATGCAGCGATCTGGAGATAAGTGGGTTTCCTTCATATAACATTTTATCAAACCTTTAAAAAGATGAAAGTTCAGAGGTTGGGCTAAGACTCCATTTAGTAAGCTGCTAATTCCAAAATTATACCCTTTTAATAAATTCTGTCAAGAGTGCAATAAAGAGGAAAATTCATCAACTTCTTTACCTTCTCTGAATTCATTTTTTTTACCATGCATGCGCATACAGAGCTATTCCATAAGGTCAAGTACTTTATTTGCTAATGAAAGCGCATGTTAAAAAATAATTCTATAAAACACAGGTGGGTATTCATATAGAATTATCAAGATTCTAGCTTTTCACATTAGCAGGAATAACAGTAACCTGGCAATACGTTTCTGATAACTAGCACATTCTAGTTAGTGACAAATGAAGCACCAAAGAGTATGCTAAACTGTTCTTTCAGTAATTATTGTTGTTAGTCAACTGGAAGATTCTTTAGCCACTCTTCCTGTCCCCAGGCAAATTTAGATCATAGCAGAGTTCATGTACAAAGTTTTTCGAACAGAAGTACATGGAGCCTGTTAGAAAACCTACAGGGGAAGACAAAGTATCTTATGGACAGCTCTGCTCACACAGCTATGCACAGTCAAGAACCTATCACTTTAACAAAAACACAGCTCATGGTACTGCCCAAGTTCCAATGCCAGCCACAAATGTAGTAGTAGTTGCTAGTCCTACCCTTTCAATAATGATGCAGATTCTCCAGAAAGTACAAAAGTATGTTGTTTCAATACACCCTGTGGTGAGAACAATAGCGGAAGGTTTTCTGATACAGAGGCAAAACTGGAAAGCACTGCCTTCTCTCCTAAGGACTGGATAATCCAGCAGCTGTGGAAGCAATGAAGGCCCTCTTTCTTCATTGCAACAGGCAGCTCCCTATCAAAAAGACAGTTGCAGTATTCTGAGAAAGCTGGTCATAATCTAACAGAATGGAAGAATGAACAAGCAAACTATTTTACTTATATGAAATTACCAGCAATTATGCTAACACATCCATATGGATGCATGCAAAGTGATATAAATGAAGACCCAATCAGACCACAAGAATTTATACTCTTCCTCTCTGGAGCTCCACAAACACCCCCAAAAGCCTCTTTTGGAAATAGAGGGAGCAGTGTTGGGCAAAGAATGATACAAAGAGCACAGAAACATCCCCTCTTTCCTCCTACTGCACACACTGGTATATCCCAAAGGCCCCTGACCCACACAAGAGACTTTTGGAGGGGATGCAGTGAGAGGAGAGGTCAGGAAAGCCCCTTTATACAACCATAGTCTTGCAACTCTGCATCCAACCCACAAGTCACAGGCCTAAATCCCTAAGTATGTGACGGGGGCTAACTAGATTCCTAAAAATTTCTATTGTTTAGTTTGTATAATGTAATACACAAAAACAAAGGAACAATTTTAAGGGACTAAGAGTGAGGAATAAAGACTTTTATCACCAGTCAAATAACTCAAATACATATGTCAGCAGGAATTCAAGGAAGCCACAGCAATTGTTGCTAGGGAAAAAAATGTACGCTGTGAAAGGAAACAAAGAAAACAGTTGTGGTTTAGCATATAACACTTCCCGCCATTCCAAGTCTGAAATCTGTATCATCTTATGATATAGCTTTATCACAAAAAAAATATTTCTATGCTTGCTAAACTACATATAGTCTCAGGAAGTTGTTTCTGTTTAGGAAAGTGTCCTCTGTTGCACTAGCTGCCCATGCAAAAATGGATTGCACACCATTGGACATGGGATATCCACGTGGCAATACTGGAGATCACACACACACACCCCTGGTGACACTGGCATATCAACATTTCAATGTATCTTCCAATAAATTTTTTTAAAAAATTACTCACCAATAATGTAATGGCGGCTGATCCCAGTGACATACTTTTACCAATATGTCAATGTATTGGGCATGAAAAATGATTTTAAAGAAGTAACATGCACACCACAGTAATGTCAGTCATCTTCCGGGCTTCAATTCTGAAAAGCAGGGCAGGTTGTGGACACAGGCGATCTTGGTAAGAAATGCACCGGTGTAACAAAGGTACAAAATAACACAACCCCTCTGGCAATGGGGAAATGTTCCACAGTTACACCACTGTCCAGGAAAATGTATCCATCTTGACAGTACGTCGTGTGACCAGGAAAAAAAAAAGCAATGAACTAACTGGGGGATAACTAGAGAACATTTCCCTCATGTGACCAGGGTCTCAGTTTCATTAAGATGTAGTTCTCTTCTGACTATAGATGGAATAGCGGCTGTGATTCACAGTCTGAACAAGACTCCTTCCCAAACCTGCAAGGCAGTCATGCACAACTCCCACCATAACATGAAGAACCAATTCACAAACTGATACTTGAGCTTATTAATGTGTTTGTCATAATGAGCAAAATTCAATAAGTACAACGTAATTAAGATTTTCTATTCAATAAAATATATTGCTGCACCAGATACAAATTACAGGACTGCTAATGAAGTTTAATTTATAAAAAGATATATTAATATTTAAATAAATACGAGGGCATAGATTTTTGAGTATATCCAAACAAAAGCTCAGTTCATAGTTACTTCTGCCACACATCTAATCTTGTTCAGATGCCTCTATCCAGTACTGGGAGATCCCTTTCTTCCTTCACCCAATTATATCTCAGTCCATTCAACAGGGCCTCCTGACCATCTGTGTGGCATTTTCAGGGGGATGGAAAAGACAGGGAGTTTCAGTTAAGTTTAAACGTATCTACCATTTAGCCATTTTGTGGTGCTGGAGGAGGCTCTTGAGAGTCCCCTGGACTGCAAGGAAAACAAACCTATCCATTTTGAAGGAAATCAACCCTGAGTGCTCACTGGAAGGACAGATCCTGAAGCTGAGGCTCCAATACTTTGGCCATCTCATGAGAAGAGAAATCTCTCTGGAAAAGACTCTGATGTTGGGAAAGAGTGAAGGCAAGAGGAGAAGGGGACGACAGAGGATGAGATGGTTGGATAGTGTCATCGAAGCTACCAACATGAATCTGACCCGACTCCGGGAGGCAGTGGAAGACAGGAGGGCCTGGCGTGCTCTGGTCCATGGGGTCACGAAGAGTCGGACACGACTTAACAACTAAACAACAACAAACCATTTAGCCAAGGCTCCCCTCCCCCCAGACTTTCATGGTGTCATCCAGAGCCCATTTAGACCATCATCTGGCCTGGATTCCAAGCTTTCATTAGTGGAGGGGGGGGGGGGAGGGAAGGATAAGGATAACTGCAGAGCTGGAAAGGACCCTATGGATCATTGAGTCCAGCCCCTGTCAAGGAGGCACAGTGGGGAACTGAACTCTCAACTAATGCAAAACATACAGTCAGTGCTTTGCCCTGTTTGTGAGAAAGAACCCTTCCATACTATCAGCCAATAAATGAAACCATCCAGAGTATGATGGGTAAACACTGCAGTCTTCAGAACAGCTTTATGTCCTTTTGCAAAGAGCTGAAATCTGTCTGCAGTAATCTATTCAGAGAGATGCCTAGAAAGCACTTTACTCATAGAAATGAACACTGGCTGCTGAATTAATGAGAGCAAAAAAGGAACTTTTCAATTCTATGACATTATGCTTCTCACTATGCTTCCATCTTTTGCAAGGAGTTGAACTTCATAACCTTTGCAGTTTCTTCCAGCTCTACAATTCCATGAATCCATAGGTTTACGCTTGAATGGTCTTCCAGAAACATTAAGTTCCAGTTTATTTCCCATAAACTTCTGAGACCTTAGCTGCAAGGGGAGGACGAAGTCTTTAATTACCAAAAAGCATGGCCACTGGCAAAGTCATCCTGGCAGCAACACTTTTCAGTAATTAAAGACTCTCCCCCGCCCCATTCCCATGGACCCCAACAACTCCCTGACAACTAAAGGAATTGCAACCGGATCCTTGGACCTGGGGGGGGGGGGGGGAGAGGGGATTTATTTCTGAAAAATTGGCACAACTTATGACATCAACAGCTTTACACAGCATAATTTACAGAGGAGGACTTTGGCCAATGAAAAGGAAGTAATTCCATCTGTATTTGTCTTGGAATGGCTCTTTGAACTGCTTACTGTCTCTTAAATTAAAAGTGTCTTAGCTAGTTATGTGCCATCAAGTCGGAAACCATTTATAGGGCATTCAAAGTAAGGCATTTAAGGTGTGGTTCTACCAGTTTCACTCCCCCAGTGACTTTCCATGGTCAAGTGGGGATCCAAAACCTTGTCTCCAGGACCCTAGTCCATCAATACATCCACTATACCACCTCAGTAAATATGCAGAGGAAATTGATGCCCTGTGCTCATTATCTTCTTGGACTGGAGCTCCCAGAATTTCCTAACCAATAGTTCAGTAACTGTTCTGGCTGAAAGAATCTGGATGGCATAGTTCATTTATTAAAAATATATTCAAAGAAAGTTACAGCAAGATATTTTCTAACTTCTGTATTACTGAAGGCAAAAACACCTTGTATTTCCCCCATGATTTCTGCAATATGCTCTCACCTTCCCCTGCATTTCCTCCTGCAAATCAGGTGACACTGTGTCACTTGTGGGGGATTTCACTGGTATTTTCATTGACTTGTAGGAGCTTTTTTTTGCCCTCACTGCCAGCTAAAAAGCTGATAGCAAAAAACAGCAATCATTTCGTGAGAACAATAACAGCAGCCCAATGTATGTGGCAAAATAACATTATTTATTTATATATAACAGCAATGCAAATGGTTGCTTTGTGTGGTTCCTCTCTCTTCCTTTTATTCTACTTGTTAGGTAGAAGTGGCTTGAAAGACCAACTGGCCCAAAGATATCATGCAAGCTTTGTGACTGAATAAGGATTTGAACTTGCATCTCCCTATTCCAAATCCAACACTCAGACCATTACATTTTATGCCAGCTCCCCTAGATCAGTGATTACTGTATAAGTCTAGTTCTAGTACCTATTTGCATGCACCTAAATCTTGATCCAGATCACTCTCTGGACAGCAAATCCACCCACTTGGAAAAAAAAAAAAAAGGAGTTAACAGACTGAGTATAAGCTTCTCAGCAACCAAAATTTGATAGACGTGTGCCTTGACGTGCCCACTGCTCAAGTCACCAGAAAGGGTAGATCTGGCTTCTGGTACTTGGAAAACATTGTTATTTTTGACATGTGCCACTAAATACAAAATGCAAAGTTCCAGGAAGAAATGTGCAATTCTAAATGAACATCTGTGTAGTTTAAAAATTCAAACCATGCAAACATTTATAATTCTGGCTGCTGCAAGAAGTGGTTGATAATGAGAAAAATAAAGTGAGTACTCAGAACTCCTCTATCACCCTCAACCCTGATCAAACATATTAATTTATTCTCCTCCTACTTAAGGCTCACTTCAACTCCCCTCCTATTCTCCAGGGCAGTGGTTCCTAGCCTTGGGTGCCCAGATGTTCTTGGACTACATCTCCCAGAAATCCTAACCAGCACAGCTAGTGATAAAGACTTCTGGGTATTTTAGTCCAAGAACATCGCGGAACCCAAGGATGGGAAGCACTGGTCTAGAGCCTACACTGGGGTATGCAAAATGAAAGAAATCACTCCAGACCAAGTCACATGAAGTTGTCAGAGTTAAGTACCCAAAACTTTTAAAAAGAGATGTGTGATGCAGGAGATATCAATAAAGTTTTGTTAAGAATGGGAGATTAAAATGCAAATCAAGAAAGTGCACAGAGATGGGTGTTATTATATCTCTCTTTTTTTCTTGGCTCTTACTCCCACTACTTTAAACTTATTGTTCTTTAAAAAAAAAGTGCACAATGCCTGAAAACCATACTGACCACCTGAGGGCAGGGACCAGTCCTTCTCTCCACTGCACTCTTTCTGCCCTGTTGGGTCCAAGAGAAGCAGCACCAGGAAGTCTACCCCTTGCTCATCTTATTCTGCTATGTCAAGAAGGGCAAAGACAGTCATCTTTTTCTTTTTTTAAACATTTTATTAGTTTTTCAATCTATCTACATTCAATTCGTGCTTGTTAAACATCGTGTTACATGGGTTGCTTATAATTATTATTATTTTTGCGTCTTGGTGTCTTCTTAGTTGTCCCTTCAAAATCTATACATTTTTAAAATGTTTAAATCATTCATGTATTTGAGTGTACAATATTGGCTACTATCATAACATTGCTCTCATAGTACAGTGGTGCCTCGACTTACGACCGTCCCTACTTAGAACTATTTTGAGTTACGACCAGCTCCAGCTGCAAAATTTTGCTTCTACTGTACTTGCGACCGGAGCTTCCACTTACGAACAGAAAAAGGCGGGAAATTCAAATTTCTAACTGTAGGTGGCGACAAGGCTGCTTCTTTGTAGCTCTTTCGCCCCAGCAGTTAGAGAGTGTGCGTCGTCCTCAGAGGCTTGGGACTGCCTCCTTCTGCTTCTGAGAGCGTGTGTGTGTATTTGCAGGGAGGCTTCGGGCTGCCTTGTAAGGTAAGGTACTGTTTTCTGCTTTTAAAAAACTGTTCTGGGTGATTTTGCAGCGTGGTTTTCGGCTGGGGGGGTATGTTTCTGTGCTGTGTTGTTTTGTTTTTTGGTTAAAAAAAATTTGCAGCCCCAGCGCCAGGGCTTGCTTTGCTGTTTATTTTTGGTTTGGGTTGGTTTTTTTTTTTGCAGTCCCAGCGCCTTCGGGGCTTGCTTCGTTCTTTATTTTATTTTTATTTTTTTAAAGCCCCAGCCACGGAGCTTGCTTCGCTGTTTATTTTTGGTTGGTTTGTTTTTTTTAAAGCCCCAGCACCTTCCGACCAGGCTTGCTGTGTGCTTAATTTTTTCTTTTTTGGTTTGTTTGTTGTTGTTTTTTGCCAGATTAATCGCGTTCAAATGCATTTCAATGGGAAATGATGCTTCGACTTACGACCATTTCGAGTTACGTCCATCTTCTGGAACAGATTATGGTCGTAAGTCGAGGCACCACTGTATACAATGTTCTCAAAATCCTCTAATAAAAGTAATTCTGGTTCCAAATTTATATAATTTTGAGGTGATTTAACTGACAAACTTTGTATTTTATACCAATAATAACTGAATAGGTTCCCAACACATAATAGATGTTATCTAAAGCATTTTATACAGATTTTCTTTATATAATTGTTTAGCCATTTCTATCTCCACATTTTCTGTCATGTCTATATCAATATCATATCTAATATATGTTCATTAAGTACTGTTTGTTTTACCTCATCCTTATATCTAGCTTCAATTTACCTTAAGAACCACCATGTTATGCCTTTGCCCTGATTAGTGATCCCTTATTTCAAATTAATTCCTTTGTCTAATATACAGGATATGCCCCCTTACAATTCCAGAAGTTAGGTATATACATGCTTTCAACGTTGAAGGCCACCTTAATATTTTTTTCCTTTTTCATCTTTCTAAGTAACTCCTTCTCTTATTTGTCTTTTCCCAATTCTTGTTTCTCTCTCTCTAAAAATTCTGCCATGCCTTGTGCCATCTGAGAACATTTTATACATTTGATCTATCTCCAATAGATCTTCCATGCTCTTTTTAATTAGAGCTGCTGATTCTCTCCCCTTATCTTCCCTTAGCACACCTAAAACTCTCCTTGGCTCCAGGGTTAGAATTAACTCTCCTAGGTTTTCTCCTCTAATTTCCTCCAGCCCCTCTTTTGATTGGCATACATCATCCACCACCCTCTCGTTTCCTTGTTCATTATTCCCTGTCTCATGTTGACTATAGTTCTTCTTGAACTGCTTTGTGAATAATTTTGCCTCTTCGTTGTGGGATCTCACTATTTCTAAAATTGCTTGAAGGGTACATTTTGTTTCATCCCAAAATTGTCCTTGTTGTGGCATTGTGTCCCAGATGTCAAATAATTGTATTCTAAGTGAAAGTTGTCCAGATGCTTAAAGTAATCAGTCCAATTCCATCAATACTTGCTTCCATAGGTCCACTTTAATGGATTGATCATCCCTAGGGTTAAGCTTGAATCCAGTCTCAGACGTAGAGTTTTCCCCGCCTAAAGGCTCAAGGTCCAGACAAGTTCAGAACCCAGGATACAGTTTAGAAGTTCCACTTTGGCTGGATTGGGCTTTCTAGGGTTAATTTATCTGTAGTTCAGTTCCGTCCTCAAAAAGAAGGGGAATTCCAAACAGCCATAAAGTGTTCAAGGTCATTGATTCTAGGCTTTTTGCCAGCACCTTAGATAGCTGTTTCAAGTAACATAAATAAGTTTAGTTTCCCAGAGTTGTTGCCAATGATGTTTTCAAGAGAAAGATTCTTAAGTTTATAAAGACAAAGTAATACCAAACTTCCTTCCTTGAAGTATAATTAAATGTCTAATCAATGTCCAATTTATTTTCCTTGTGTCTCCCTGCGTCTCCTCCTCTCTCCAGATTCACCACTGCTCAATCAGTGGTGAGGAATAGAAGATGCTATTTCTGCCGTAGAGACTGTCTCGTCCAGGGATAGTAAAGCAATACAGTTAAAAATGTTTCTCAACCAGGAGACCGGCTTGACGCCGCGACGAGACAGCAGCAGGAGGACGGAGCTCTGTCCCCTGGGCTGAATTCTGACCTGTTTGGGACACCCCAGGGTGTCGAAACCACCCCGAAGAGGTGGTGAACTGGGGGGGAAGCCTGTTGATCACGGGGGGGGGACGGCGGTCATCCCCGTTTGATCCAGGAAACTCCCCAATCAGCCAACGGGCAGAAACAAGCAGCTAGGAAGCTTGCTTGCAAGTCGTCGGCAGCCGGCAATAAGAGAAGCAACAATCAGCTATTAAACACCAGTGTTATTATCGGGTGAGATATATTTTTACAACTAATTGCTTATGATTATCCCTGGAGAAGACAATTCCTATATACAGAAAAAAGAATCTTCTATCATCTCATCATTATAGAGCGGCAGAAAATCTGGAGAGAGGGATAGTTGATGCAAAGAAAATAATTTAAAGATTAATGGGACATTAACTACTCATTTAAATACATTTAAAATATATTTTAAGAATATTATAATTTGGCGTTATAAATCTTAAGAAACTTTTCTCGTAAGCTATTATCAGTTAAGCAGCAAGTCTGGAGTTATCTTCTTATGTTTTGGCTACCTGAAGTCTTTTGGCAGAATGCCCAGAACAGTGACCTTGAGCACTCTACTGTTGTTTAAAGCTTGGAAACCTGTTTTTTATTTCCTTTTGATTTTTTCATGACTGGCTGGAACACAGACAAATTAACCCTAAAGTGGATTTTTTTTTAACTGTACTTTGGGAATCAGTATATTGGGCCAAAGTGAACTTTTTGGAACCACTTCCAGGGACTTGGAATTTTGGTTTTAGCCGATGCAGAATTGCGGGAACTAGGCTACCAGGACATGGATACAAACACTGAATTGGACTGTGAAATTTGGGGGTTTTGAACCTCGGTTCAGGCCTATTTGGCCAAAGTAGATCCTTTGAAACTGCCCCGGGAGCTGGAAATGTTTGTGTTTGACTAGCTGGTGTAAACCTGTGGGAATTAGGCCATCAGGCCACGGATACAACCATTGAATTGTACCTTGGTACTTTGGAGGCTTAAATTTTGGTTCAGGTCTATTTAGCCAAAGCAGACTCTTTGAGCTGACTCTGGAGACTTGGAATATCTGTTTGGCTGGCATCAATTTGCCAGGGATCAATCAGGCCACGGATACAATCATCGAACTGGACTGTGATACTTGGGGGTTTTGAATCTTGGCTTAAGCTCTTGGGCAACTGGAACAGAATGGCACAACAAGGACAATTTTGGGATGAAACAAAATCTACCCTTCAAACAATCCTAGAAATAGTGAGAGCCCACTACCAAGAGGCAAAATTATTCAACGAACATCTGAAGAAGAATTATAGTCAACAAGAGACAGAGAATAACAAAAAAGGAAATGAGAGTGTGCCGGATGATGTATGCCAATCAAAAGAGGAGCTGGAGGAAATTAATGGGGAAAACCTAAGAGAAACAACTTCAATCTTGGATCCGAGGAGAGTATTAAGGGAAGACAAAGGGAGAAAATCAGCAAAATTAATTTTAAAAAGCCCGGAAGATCTATTGAAGATAGACCAAGTGCATAAAGATCTAGTGGAGATAAATCAGATGCACAAAATGGTTTCAGAGGGCACGAAAGATGGCAGAATGCTTAGAGAGACAGAAACAAAAAGTGAAAAAAGAGAAATAAGAGAGGGAATTACTTAGAAAGATGAAAAAGGGAAAAATAGGAAGGGGGCCCTTAATGTTGAAAGGCATGTATATATCTAACTTCGGGAATTGTAAAGGAGCATATCCTTTATATTAAAAAGGAGAATTAAATTGAAATAAGGGAGCACTAACCAGGGTAAAGACGTAATATGGTGGGTTTTCTTTTTAGGTAAATTAAACTAGATATAAGATTGGGGCATGGATCTGGAATTACTTTTATTAAGTATGTTATTAGAAGGTCTTGGGAATATTGTACACTATGAAAGTAATACTATGATAGTAGCCAATATTATATACTAAAATACGTACATGAATGGTTTGAATGTTTGAAAGATGTCTGGAATTTGGGGGGACAACTGGGAAGACACTGAGATGTAAAAAACAAATAATTGTAAGCAAATCATGTAACACGATGTTTGACAAGCACAAATCGAATGTAGATAGAGTGAAAAACTAATAAAATGTATTTTTTTAAAAAAAATGTTTCTCAACCAGTGGCAACACTATGTTAAGTAGGCTGATTTATCGCTTCTCCATTGCCGGCTGCCGACGACTTGCAAGCAAACTAGTTCAGCTGCTTGTTTCCACCCACTGGTTGATTGGGGAGTTTCCCGCATCAAATGTGGGTAACCGCCATTCCCCCCGTGATCAACAGGCTTCTCCCCCGTTTCACCACCTCTTTGGGGTGGTTTTTAACCCCCTGGGGGGGTGTCCCAAACAGGTCGGAATTCAGCCCAGGGGACGGAGCTCCGTCCTCCTCCTGCTGTCTCGTCACAGTGTCAAGCCGGAAGTCTCGACAGTAATCTTTTTCATTCACTAGCTAATTTAGCTTCCAACGGAAATAATTGTGGATAACAGCACTATTTGCCTTAGAGAACACACAATTCATTTTCAAAAACAATTTTTTCTTCTAGTTTACTTATGTGTTATTATTAATGTTTGCAGCACAACACTTTCATTATCCAGGCCATTCCTCAAGCATTCAGTTCATCATATGCACACTTTCAGCTGAGGCATTAGTTTACTTATTAAATAGTGCTGTACATAGGAGGTAGTCAAGATACCACTTAGTACCTCCTGTTTGACAGCAATTAAGAGGACTTGCATTCCTATTAACAACCAGCTACCTTGTCACTCCAAAATAAGAGCTAGGTTGTCCGAGCTCTTGTTTTGGAAAATTCATGCTAACTACTGCTAATCACCTTAGCTTCTGTTAAATGCTTACAAAATCAGTTACAAACTACATCCACGCAGCATTAACTCTGCTGGATGCGTGAAGTCTCACTAATTGGATTACAGGTTGTAGAGCAACGGTTGTTCCTTTAAAAAAATCATTAATGCTAAATGTCTGATTGTTTCAAGATTAGAATATTACAGATAAGATTTTTCTTTGAAGAAAAAAAACTTAGTCAAAGGAAAAATGTGGTCCCATTAGAGTTAACACATTTACATATGGAACTATGCTGGTTTTCATCCAAAGTTTATGACTGAATATTTTCCTAAGACTTTTTGTATCAACCATATAGCTACTGTATCTCATAACCAAGTTCATCAGGTTTGCAAAGTTCCACAATTCCTTGCAGACTTAACACCTAGTATTTAGAACTACTGTCATCCAGCACAATCTTGTACATGTGTACCTGATAAACAAGCTCAATTGTACAGTAGTGCTGACTCTCAAAGAAGTGTGTGCACAATACAGCCTGGGGTGCACCAATCATACTTTCTGAACAGATGAATAAACCATATTCCACATGGTTTCACCACCAAAACTGCCAAATGTAGAACAACGCTGCATATACATCATAAAATTGAGTTACAACATTTACATTCTGTTCTTAGCCGCCCAGAGTAGATTCCCGAATCTAGATGGGTGGGGTAAAAATGGAACAAACAAATAAACAAACAAACAAACAAATAAATAAATACATACATACATACATTCTGTTCTAAGCAAAACGAAGAAGAAAAATGCCAAAAAGCTGCACTAACAATAAACTAGAAGCAGTAGTCAATACAAGGATACAGTTCCTGTTCAGCAGTCACAGCTCTTTCGAAAGAATTGCCTTCCTTACAAGAGAAGAGCTGTGAACTCATCAGCACGGCTATTCTTTAGGCCCAGCACCTGACACAGAGGTGAGACTGATATATATATTGTACAAACAAATGGAGTTTTTATCTATCCCATTTTACATGGCCGTTTTATCCAAAACATGTCATTTTAGAAAGCCTTCACTAAGCAGAATTGACAAGTGGCATCACTTACTTCAGTACATCACCCAGTAAATAAGTCACTTCACTTTCCTTCTAAGCTACTTACCACAATCCTTCCTGTAACAATTTTCTATCCACCTGAGGACCGTAGGTCATCCTTCTCCAACCAGTCTGAAAGCCACTGTTTAAACAAACACTTAGTCTTTCTGTATCACACTCAACCAGAGGTAATCAGTGTGAGTGTTTGTGTGTAACATTACAAGTGACTTCATTATTACCTGCATAGAAAGAATGTCACGGCTTTCCAATGCTTCATTGAGACTGGCTGATAAGAACACTGATGGAAGACAAATAAGAATATCTAGATTTTAACAAGGAGGATAAAATGGAAGGGAGTGTCATGAAACCTGAGAGAAGACCTTCCCCATGTAATATGATGTGTTTTAATTGGTTCTTTGAAGTCCCAAAGTGTGAGAGGGCCCTGCTCTTCTATCAGAGGAGTAAGTTCCTCCATGACCCTCCTCAAAACCAGTTTGAAAATACACGTTATTGGTCAGGATCCAAAGCAGACCAACACCCCTCTCACTACTGTTCCTAGATGAAAGCATTTTGACACATGCAGTGGATAAGTCTTAAATTATATCCCAGATAAACTCACAGTATACATAAGATAAAGATAAGGAAAGGCTGTGTATGTTAAAATACAAGATTTTTAAAAAACTGAATCTGAAAAGATTATATATATAAAAATGCACAGATTATCCATAAAAATAAGACATTTCCCATTTTTAAAATACTGTAATAATTATCTTCTATTGGCCAGAATCCTACTGTAATTGCATAAATCACAGGGATGTTACTATTCACATTCCTGGTTGCATGCCAAGTTATAAGGCTGGCATAAAACCAGGAATGTGAACAGCAACTCATTAATTAGCTGCAATTCACCACCACTGCTGACTTAGTTGCCCTTATGTTGATGTAAACCTCAGTGTGATTCTGACTACTGACAATTCACAGAAAAGTAGACAATAAGGAAATGATGAGCATAATCTAATGAAAATGTGATCTGCCATTTGAAATTATTCAGAGTAGATAAGAGACCACAGAGTACAACACATTTTTCTACAGAATGCCAAGTGCTGATTTTATCTATTTAAAACCCCATGGCAATGATTAAGATCAGTTTTGTGCCTTGTACAACAGCCAATCATGCTTTTTTAACACGAACACCTGAAGAAGACAAGGAAGGAAGGAGATAAAGGAAAACTAATTGAACACAAAATACAGTAAAATCAAGTATGCAAAACATACTAAAATACAACAGCAAATGATTTTTTAATTGGATCGTCATTACTAATCTTAAAAGTTGCAGGAACTAGCAGGAATAAAAACTTTCCATTCTGACTGATATACTGTACATACAATTTTATTTGAAACATACTATCTGCAGTACTGGTAAGCAACGAGCTATGATAATGCATTCCAAAGTTTAAATATAATGGGAATTCTTTAAAAAATTGAAATGAACAAAGTCCTCTACCTTCTGACAACCAGAAGAACAACAATCTGCTCCTCTTATGCTGTCCATTATAAAGTCCCTTTAGCTCCATCAGCTTCAAGGTATTCAATTTACATTAAATTAACAGCCTTTAAGGTCATATGAAAGCCAAATATAGGGGCAAATTCCCAGGGGGAACAAGGGAATGTTAGATCATGGATATTCTTCTTCCACTTCCTTAAAATCAATTATCTGTCCCTGGGAGATTAAACCTAGACTAAAAGTGTATTTTACCAAAAAAACAACTGAGCATCTCAGAAGTAGTAATGCCTCATCACAAAACTAGTGCTTTTTATTTCTATTTCCAATCACACCATAGTTAAAAGAGTGGCAGAGGTACCAGAGCCCAAATAAAATTGCTTTGCAAGAGCACATCTGGCCCTCTGACTCAGAACTGCTGGGATTCTAAGGCTAGCTATTCACTTATGACTCCTTTACTTGACATAGGGTTTCCTCTGAATAGACATTTGGCTTCAGAATTTCGGTTCACATTCAAATCTCACCCAAAAAAAGAGGGGGGGGGAGAGAGAGAGAGAGCGCAGAAAGTATCTCTGACTACTGTTTGTCTGCAGGGAATCTTATGCTTGACCTGCATATTTCAGATGCATAGGATAAAGAGGTTTCTATGCTGGTTGGGGAACTCTGGGAACTGTAGTCCAAAAACAACATAATCTACACACCTCTAGTAGATTATTTGTTTCAGCTTGCACAACTTGCTATTTTCTTACAAAACAAACTGAAGAAATGTGATGTTTACTTTACCACAGTAATCACTAGTGTCAATGTAGGCCAAGATAAACAACCAAGCACTTAAGATGCTACATACTAATAACTCAAAGTGTTTTTCAAAAGCATAAGAGCTGAATCCTCATCATTCCTCTCCTGAAAAACACTGCTCAAGAGTAGAGTTTAATTAGCCACATGAAACTTCCTACACACATAACTTAGATTTCATCCCAGATTCTAGTTCCAGCCATTAGCTTCCAGCCAATAAAAACTATACTGAACTGTACAATGCCCAAAACTTTGAAATAAAAATAAACACGTTTCCTGAACTATGTATCACCAGACCACAAGATTACAAAAACTTTCTAAGTCCCCTATTTTATCCATAGGTTGCACATTCAAAAACATAGAATTGTAATGCTAGAACTGTAGAGGGAAGGTGTTTTGAAAACCCATTCAAAGCCTAGACAATTAAGCAGTCATTACAAATGTTGTTCTACACAAATTAATGCTCTGTCTAGCTATTTTATTTGAAATAATTAAGAATAAATTGTGCCGCCACCACCACCAAAAGAAAGAGCACAGAAGGGTTTCCTCTTTCTGAAGGCCATTTGTTGTTAGGACATCTCATGGGTGAAAAAATATTCTAGAGCTTGAGAAGCAACAGGTACCAAGAAAGAAAATGCATCTCCAATCAGCTTTCTTGCTTTAAAAGCAATCATAGGACACACAGGTGCCTAAGCTTTATGGTGTTAACAGAGCAATAAAAATGAAACACTTGTAGCACACCTGATTTATGTGACCAGCCTGTGCCGTTTTATAGAAAAAAGAAGTGTCAGAAACAGCTTAGTGAGGTCAAACTAGCACAAACCCACTCATTTCAGAAGCAAGACCTTCATGGATCATTCAGATACATACTGAGAACATGGTAACAGTTTACCAACACAACTGCTCATTTTATTCCCTCTCAGTAGCATCCCCACAACAGTATACATGGACCCAAATGCACAGGTTCCAAACTCCAGCATTGCCTTACACCATTCCCCTTCAGACACACAAACACACTGCAAGTAAATGGATCAGTTTCTCTATTAATAATGATAGTTGGGGAAATGCTCCCATGTCTTTAACAGCCTGTTCTTTAGATTGTATGCAAATGGTATAGTATCCCATGCTGCAATTAGTTCCAACTACATCACTACCTAAATGAGGACTACCCAACCTTAAATGTGGGACCTTCTTTCATTCCATACTTGAATTGTTATTCCTCCCAAAGAAAAAACACCACTGCAGAACTGAACCCTCCTTTCCAAAACAATAGGTGGGCATGTTTGCCATGAAACAAACAAAGGAAAGGGGTCTCCACTGACTGAACATTGGTAACAAATAGTACAGTGGTCCTTTTGATGTAACACAGCACTGAGCAACTTGTGGTTCTCCAGTTGTTGCTGGACTGAAGTATCCTTCAGCTCTAGTCAACACAGGCAATGGTGAACTGCAATGTAACAACATTGGTGCTTGTCCCTGGTGTTCTGCATGCTAAGAATAACCTGCATTTACAAACATGATCACTGACCCTGCTACCTGGGGCATCCTGGGAATTGTAGTCCAAAAGCATAATCTGTACATCTCCAGTAGTAACTGTACAAACAGGAGGAACAAGAGTCATGTGCAGCTTTCAGTTAATTCCAAGAAGGAAGGAAGGAAAAATTAAGGATGTGTGGATGAGAGGTAGAACTCAAGCACGGGTGTAAAATGCAGGGAGGCTGCAGGGTTCATGTCTCTTCCAGATTTTCACAGAGAGAGGCTGATCTACACTCCAGGCTGCCAGTGTTAGGATGCACTGCCAGGCTCCTGTGACAGGCCCAGCTGAGCCTTCTCTCAACTTATACAGAAGCTGAAGCAGAGGTAGAACAGGATAGATATGCTACAGGGCACTAGTAAAGTTGGCATAACTGATCAATTCATTGAGGATTCACCCCTGAGGAAAAGTAGTATCTCTGGTAAGACACAGATGCTGCCTTCACCAATCACTACAGGAGACAGGATGCCTATGGATACTTTATTAACTGGCCAATGAGATTCCATGCAAGTAAGCTTCCCACAAACTGCTAAACTCAAGAAGACACCAAGAATCATCAAGGACAGGAACATCCTTAACTGCATATATATTTCTTTCTGAGTAATCTAGCTAGAAAGCCTACAAAATGATCTTCTTGGCTACTGTTCTGTTACTAAAGTAAACACTTTGTGACAACAATCTGCAACACAGTTTAAACTGTCAAATTGTAACTTCCAGGATCAATAATCTGCCCAGGCTCAAACTGCCAGTTCTGATATAACAAGCAGAGAATCCCATCCAGGAAGCTAGTTCCAGGCTTGCTGCGCCACTATCCTAGCTGGCTTTGCTGTTCCTTTCTTTCACTCTTCCATGTTTGTTAAGATTAACCCTCCTTATGGCCAAGGCAGGACAAAACCCTTTTCAAGATTAAAATCCAACCCACTCAAATCAAAGCCTGCCCAAAACAAATAATTTTATTGAAGCAACTTTTCCTTAAAGAACAGCTTTTCTTTGGCTAGACATGATAAAATCTGTTTTAAATCACACTTCACCCAACTTCTCTCTCCCACACCCCCAGCTTGCTTCAGTCATGCCTCTGTCACTAGGCCGCTAGGATCCTGAGCGTACCAGGCTCTGTACAGCCAATTATCTACTGTATCCATGTTTCTTTTACAATATCCCTGTCTTGGCTGCAGGTAGAACCAACGATTCCTCTTTTACCTAGTCTAACCAACTAAAAGCATCAGAGTGTTCCATCTCCATCTTGTCCTTTCTGGATATATTTCCCTTTTCTTCTTCACAAGCAAATTACAGACAAGCCTCCTACATTTATGAACCTTTATTAATCCTTTTCACTTTCCAGGGCCAAATAAATATTCCCTTTAGGTCAGGACTGAAGTCCCATTCTGCCCAGTTTATTTAATCCAGATACAGTATGCAGAAGATTGCACAAAAAAGTTGAGGGTTTTCACTTATAGATTCTTTTTACATCTGCTTCGGCATGTCCTATTAACTCATCCGAACATTTTGAAAGGCCCCTATCCACATTTTCCCAGGTATGGCTAGGTATGTAAAGGAGGAGAAAATGGCACAAATTCTCTCTGAAGCCCACAATGTTGAAGGCCTCAGTCTATTTATTCATCTTGCCTAAGGTTCCAAGACAGACAAGGTTATACCTGTTGTGCTCTATCTCTTTAAGAAGGAAGCCAGCATAAGCAGGCCCTACAAGAAAATAAATAAAAATAACGGATGAATGCAGGTGAACTTATGTAATCTTCTTCAAGAAATAGAACAATGGACCTAGATGTAATCAGGGTCAATTCTTGTGAAGCTACCCTTGTTTCTTTGCCTCTGATCCACTATATTTTTTCCTAATGAGTTCTAGCCAGAATTGAATTTTGGAAACATGTCTGGTGTGTGCTGCCACTCTCACTTACACAAATACTACCTATCCCAGCATTCATCTTTGATATTAAAGGCAGCTGCTTCACAGAGCTAAACAGGAGGCCTGGTCCCAGAAATCACTGTTTGTGAGGTAAAGTATGCAATGGTTCCTCAGCTAAGGATCATAAAATGAGACAAGCAAAACTCCTAAATGTGAGAGATTCAGCCTTTAGCTCTTGAAATAATTAAAATAAGGATATAAGTGAAATAAATAAAATAGACATGCTTAATTGTATGTGACAAGTGTACCTTTAATTACCTGAAATTGGTTACCTAACATCTACTTTAGAGAAAGGAAAGCTGAGATAATTCACTATGATCTCAGCAAAAAGCAACCATGCTAGGCAAATCTGTTTTGATAATATGACTGATGTTAGCCAAAATGAAAACAAAGACATTATTCAACTAAGGTTATCCATTTAAGTATTCAATTATTAATTAGGGTAATAAAGGATTTGTTTGACATGCAAATGTTTAATCATTTCTATTCTAAATATTAGTCACTGTAAATAACATGCGCAGATAGCATGATGATTCATAATTTCTGGAGACTGTAAGATATCTTTCTTGTACTCTGTTGCCCTATATAGTGACATGGCATTCATGCTTATTAAATAGATTTATCATCTTTAAAGAGTACATACCAAACTGTGTAATATGCTTATTATGCCATAATTCCACATATCTGAATATGGGAGAGTGTAGTAGGAAGGCCACCAAGTTCCTTTACTCTCAATTACCTTTCTGAAACTCTAGAGGTGGCTCAGCTCCCTGACACCCAGAACCTCAAAAAGCCTAGACCTCCCCCACAACAGACGCTTGCTCGTACTCCGCCCATATCCATACTGCCCAACAGAGCTGGCAACAGAAAGTGAAGGAGAAACTACAGGCAGCAGCTGTATCAATCTGTGGGCCCCAAAGAGAGAAAATTCTAGGAATCACAGAAGACGACACTATAAGGCTGTAGTACGTAGCTGTTGCTACAGGGATGATTCCCTAAGAACACCCTCTCTGTAGCAAGTGGTCGCTGCCAAGTCTGTAACATTTAACGCTCAGCTCGAATATTTTCTATCCATGAACAGCGGACCAGAATGAAGAGGCCAACCAATGGAGTGGCCTAACCAACTCTGTCCTTGAGGATGCTGAGGAAAGTGACACATGACTGAAGCAATGCCAGTCTTTTATCTTTCATGTGGTTCTTAACTCTGACATTTCCTGTGCTTAGTGAAGAAAATATCTCTATCAACATTGAATTTTCTGGCACAACGCACCCTACTAGTGCATTTAGATTAATATAGGTGGTTAACTAAATAGGGCTGTAAATCAAACCTCGGAATTTTAAAAATCCATACAAAAATATTTGGCAATTTTGTTCAAAGAGATAAAGGTAATCTCCAGCCCTTTATCTTGTCAAAACTGGTTGGGAAACACTTTCTAGAGACATCTGGAACACATCAGTCTGTGGGTTCCAACTCCGACACTGCTGTTTGCAACAAACAACCCTCTCCCTTAAAAACAGATCAACCACACACAGTGTTTTTTTTTCCCCTCTAAAGGAAACTACTCAGTGTGTTTATAAGCAACACTTTTACAGGAGAAATTGACAGGGAACATCCCAATCGTATCTCTCAGTTTACGCTGCAATGTCATTTTTGACAGCAGTCTACCGTCTCTCATCTACATAAAAAGGCCACTCAGTGACTTGCAATATGTTCCCCTTCAAAACATGTACATACACTGCTGAAAAGATGCACCCAATCACCTTGCACGTAGGCGCTGCACCAGGTGACTCAACTACTGTGTTGCAGCCAAAGTCATCCCTTACCTTTTCTTTGGTTCTCAGGTACCTCTGGAGAGCCTGAAGTGTTAAGTCTCTAACCCGGATCTGTCCATCCTTACACGGAACCACGATCCCCGTCTTGCCAAAACAAACTGTCACTTTCATCTCATCCAAATGAAAACAAATCCGTATTTGGACTTTAAAAAAAAAAAAAAGTGAGAATTTCAGAAGGCCAAAAAAAAAAAAAAAAAAAAAAAAAAAAGACCTGAACACCCTTTTCCAGAAATGAGGATGGGTTGGGCCCCCCCCCCTCAATTCTTGGAGGTCAAACTCTTAAAATAAAACTCAAATTTCGGGCTGGTGGGGCAGGGGATGAGGGCCTAGCAGCAGGTGTTTATGCGGGACAGGGTCGGGGGGCAAAGAGGCAGGGGAGAGTGGAAAAGAATGGGGGAAAGCTACTTAAGACCAGAGGAGCAGAACAGGCCTGAGGGAGGCAGGCAGGCATTAAACCAAACAGCCCTCGTCTGGGAGCCCAGCAAAACGGTAACAAAGGTCACATAGACCTATTCCCCGGGCTGAGTCTACGCTGAGGGTTACACCGACTCTACTGTGGACAAGACACGACCCTAAACCGAACTAGATACCCCACAAGGGTGATGGGAAGAGTTATTGTCGGGGGGGGGGGAGAGGTCAAACGGACCTCTTTCACGCGCACCCCCACTCACACAACTCAGCGGAAACCGAGAACCAGATCTGTGAGAGTTTGGAAGAAGGAAGGGGGTGGGGTGGGGGAAGCGGGCAACACTCTCTCCTCCCCGCAGCCACCCGCGACTTGGTGAAGAGGACGGACGGGTCTTTTGTCAGGGCCGCCACCCGCACCGCCCCAACCTCCACCGCAGGCGGTGTTCCCCTGAGGCGGCGGCGGTGGCAAAAGCCGGAAGGAAGAGGAGGAAGCGTCTGCTCCCCAGGGAGCAACGCAGGCCGAGCCTGGGGATATAGCAGGCGGCGGCTCGCCGCTCCTCGTGCCTGGGCTGAGGGCTGCAGCGGCGCTGGCCTCCTTCTCTTGCCACCCCACCTAGCCTACCCCACTCTCTGCCCCCCTCCCTTCTTCTCTTTGGGGCAGCTGGTGCCGCGGAATACGCGCCCTCCTCCTCCTCCTCCTGCCGCCGCCGCTCCCGCCCCTTTTCCCGCGCGCGCGCGCGAGCGAACACACACACGTTGCCCGGGTCTTCCCTCCCCGCTCTCGCGGCTCAGCGCTCTGGAATCCCAGGGAGGGACCGAAGGAACCGCTCCCAAGGTCTAAGTTTTGTGTGTTTGCATCTCTGCAGCCGCTTGCTTCCTCGCGGCGGCAGCCCAGCCAACCAGCCCTGCCCGGCTCTTAAAGGGGCCGCGCGGCCGCCTGACCGGCCCGCCTCCGAGGTCAGGCTTAAGACCACCCGGGGCCTCTCAAGTCTTCTCGCCTCGGCGGGAGAGCAAAAGAAAGTTATTTTAAAATTACCCTCCGCGCGTCTACGCGCCCCCTCGAGCCACAAGTGCTGGGTGGGGGAAGTCGTGAGTTGCCAAAGGAGGCTGCAGGGCTTTAGGAGGGAGGCTGGCTCGCGAGGAGCTCCTATTCTTTGAGAGGCGGGAGTGAGTTGCCTCATTCACCAAGAACTGCCGTTCGCAGCCTGCAAAACGGTGGGTCCCTCGGAGAGATTTCCTTCTGAATAAGCCTGCGTAGGTTAGGGGCTCTGACCCCTTTTGGGCTTGCTTCGGATTACTTGATCGGGAAAGAATGTGGCCTCCTGCGCCCCGCCAAGGACGCGGAACAGAGCCAGGGCTCCGCAGGCTGGAGAAGGGGCGGGGGCGGAGGGGGGGGATTTACCCTCCTGAGGTTCTTCAATGACGCGGACGAAGTTGAAGCCAAATCGAGGGGTGGCTAGTGTGCAGAATAACCAATGTGTTTATTCAGAAGTAAATCCCACTTCAGTGTCATTTCCTCTCAGGCAATAGGGTTTGGCCCACAGCCTGGAAAAGTTTCCTTTTTTAAAAAAAGTCTACACCTTCTAAAATCGCATCCCTCCCAGCCAGCATGTTAGGCGGGTGGGGGGAGGGGGGAATTCAGGAGTTGCAGTCCGGGAAAAAGGAACTTCTCAAGCTCTCGTTTAGATTGAAATCTGAGGCTAGTAATGTGGTTCAAATTGTAGTGCAGAGGGTGTGATCATACGATCATATAAGCTTGCGTTTTGGACCACTTGTGGTGCGATCCGACGCAAGCTATTTCCTGGGGATTTCAAAAAATGGGGGGGAGTGTAAAAGCCGTTGTGCCACGTGGCTTTGTGATTCCTTTGCCCTGAGATGCGCCACTGTCAGTCTCTGGCATTTCTTTCCTTTGCAAGCTGAACACTAGCTCACAGCATAGTACAGGCATGGTAAGTCCAGGGTCCAAAATGGACAGATTCCCACCCTGCCTTAAAAACAAACTCTAGAGTGTGAACAACAGGTAAGTTTGGCCTTACAGAAGACTTACAACACCTTCTAGAACTGACACCAAAGAAAGATGTCCTTGTCGTTATAGGGGATTGGAATGCTAAAGTAGGGAGTCAAGAGATAAAAGGAACAACAGGTAAGTTTGGCCTTGGAGTTCAAAATGAAGCAGGGCAAAGGCTAATAGAGTTTTGTCAAGAGAACAAGCTGGTCATCACAAACACTCTTTTCCAAAAACACAAGAGGCGACTCTACACATCGACATCACCAGATGGGCAACACCGAAATCAGATTGATTATGTTCTCTGCAGCCAAAGATGGAGAAGCTCTATACAGTCAGCAAAAACAAGACCTGGAGCTGATTGTGGCTCTGATCATCAGCTTCTTATAGCAAAACTCAAGCTTAAACTGAAGAAAGTAGGAAAAACCACTGGGCTAGTCAAGTATAATCTAAACCAAATCCCTTATGAATACACAGTGGAAGTGAAGAACAGATTTAAGGAACTCGATTTGGTGGACAGAGTGCCTGAAGAACTATGGATGGAGGCTCGTAACATTGTACAGGAGGCAGCAACAAAAACCATCCAAAAAAAAAAAAAAAAGGAAATACAAGAAAGCAAAGTGGCTGTCCAACGAGGCCTTACAAATAGCAGAGAAGAGAAGGGAAACAAAATGCAAGGGAGATAGGGAAAGTTACAGAAAATGGAATGCAGACTTCCAAAGAATAGCAAGGAGAGACAAGAGGGCCTTCTTAAATGAACAGTGCAAAGAAATAGAGGAAAATAATAGAAAGGGAAAAACCAGAGATCTGTTCAAGAAAATTGGAGATATTAAAGGAACATTTTGTGCAAAGATGGACATGATAAAGGACATAAATGGTAGGGACCTTAGAGAAGCAGAAGACATCAAGAAGAGGTGGCAAGAATACACAGAGGAATTATACCAGAAAGATTTGGATATCCCGGACAACCCAGATAGTGTGGTTGCTGACCTTGAGCCAGACATCCTGGAGAGTGAAGTCAAGTGGGCCTTAGAAAGCATGGCTAACAACAAGGCCAGTGGAGGTGATGGCATTCCAGTTGAACTATTTAAAATCTTAAAAGATGATGCTGTTAAGGTGCTACACACAATATGCCAGCAAGTTTGGAAAACTCAGCAGTGACCAGAGGGTTGGAAAAGATCAGTCTACATCCCAATCCCAAAGAAGGGCAGTGCCAAAAAATGCTCCAACTACCGTACAATTGCACTCATTTCACACGCTAGCAAGGTTATGCTCAAAATCCTACAAGGTAGGCTTCAGCAGTATGTGGACCGAGAACTCCCAGAAGTACAAGCTGGATTTCGAAGGGGCAGAGGAACTAGAGACCAAATTGCTAACATGCGCTGGATTATGGAGAAAGCCAGAGAGTTCCAGAAAAACATCTACTTCTGCTTCATTGACTACGCAAAAGCCTTTGACTGTGTGGACCACAGGAAACTATGGCAAGTTCTTAAAGAAATGGGAGTGCCTGACCACCTTATCTATCTCCTGAGAAATCTATACGTGGGACAGGAAGCAACAGTTAGAACTGGATATGGAACAACTGATTGGTTCAAAATTGGGAAAGGAGTACGACATGGCTGTATATTGTCCCCCTGCTTATTTAACTTATATGCAGAATACATCATGCGAAAGGCTGGACTGGAGGATTCCTAAGCCGGAATTAAGATTGCCAGAAGAAATATCAACAACTTCAGATATGCAGATGATACCACACTGATGGCAGAAAGTGAGGAGGAATTAAAGAATCTCTTTATGAGGGTGAAAAAGGAGAGCACCAAAAATAGTCTGAAGCTCAACATCAAAAAAACTAAGATCATGGCCACTGGTCCCATCACCTCCTGGCAAATAGAAGGGTAAGATATGGAGGTAGTGACAGATTTTACTTTCTTCAGCTCCATGATCACTGCAGATGGTGACAGCAGCCATGAAATTAAAAGACGCCTGCTTCTTGGGAGGAAAGCGATGAGAAACCTAGACAGCATCTTAAAAAGCAGAGACATCACCTTGCCGACAAAGGTCCGCATAGTCAAAGCTATGGTTTTTCCAGTAGCGATGTATGGAAGTGAGATCTGGACCATAAAGAAGGCTGACCGCCGAAGAATTGATGCTTTTGAATTGTGGTGCTGGAGGAGACTCTTGAGAGTCCCCTGGACTGCAAGGAGAACAAACCTATCCATTCTGAAGGAAATCAACCCTGAGTGCTCACTGGAAGGACAGATCCTGAAGCTGAGGCTCCAATACTTTGGCCATCTCATGAAAAGAGAAGACTCCCTGGAAAAGACCCTGATGTTGGGAAAGTGTGAGGGCAAGAGGAGAAGGGGACGACAGAGGACGAGATGGTTGGACAGTGTCATCGAAGCGACCAACATGAATTTGACCCAACTCCGGGAGGCAGTGGAAGACAGGAGGGCCTGGCGTGCTCTGGTCCATGGGGTCACGAAGAATCAGACACGACTTAATGACTAAACAACAACAACAACAACAGAGTGTGAAACCCAGGACTATATATGAAGAAGACAGGTGGGATGAGTGATGTTTGCAGAACCCCATTCTAGACATTGCTGCAGACTTCACCAAAGGAAAAGAAATATATCTTCACAGTGCTCTGAGTGCTGAAAAAACATCTTTGAGAGAAGTCAGCACCAGTATTCCACCTAAGTAATGACCGGTGAGCCCATCATGTCCTACCTTTTGTGGTTCTAGAAACTGGTTGTCAAGAGGGGCCTCAAATCCCTTCCCCAACAAATATGATCTTTAAAAGTAAAGGTAAATGTAGGCTAAATTATCTAAATGTGACCCAGTCTGTGTTCAGGCACTAATAGTAGGCAATTTGGGTTTCTTCCCTGGCTTCCAGCACTGACCATTCAACACATGCCTTTTAAGACTGTCTTAATGCTGGTATGATTTTATACCTTTCGTTTGGTTTCGGCCTTCACAGAGTCCTATTTGGGTGTCTCATTATGGCATGGAAATGGCCCTGGGCTCTCAAAAGGCTGCACCAACAGAGCATGAGCTCTGACAAATTCTACCAAGTCCCTGCAGTAGACAGTGTGTCTGCGGTCCAAGGATCAGCTGAGCTAACTATGGAGAGGCTCCTCATCAGAAGGCTGGCCACCAGGCAACAAACTGGGCACAGCAGCTGGGAACATAGTTCAAACCTGTTGTAGTTTTAATTGGTGGAGTAACTCCCTCCACTATGAAGACATGCATCTTCAATATATTGTTTGGTTGCATTATATCTTTTATTATTTGAGTGGGTGTGTAAACAGAAACATTTGGATTAAAAGTCTACGTGAATTAGAATATCAATGGCTATCAACTAAAGCAGGGGTCAGGGAACTTTTTTACCTTTTATCCCCCCAAAAATTGATATACGCTGATATTACCCCCTTGATTTTAAAGGAAGGATCTCAGTCACGCGCGGCCAGTCAAGCGCTGCCGCCGAAGCCTCGCCACCCGCGCCCGGGGCACCTCCGCCGCCTGGCGGGGCCACGCTCAGTCCTTGGCCCCGTGGGGACGGCTCCCCTTCTCCGCCGGCGGGCGGCTCCTGGGCAGCCGTCGAAGAGCAGCAGGTGGCTCACCCGCCGGGGGCGCCCGATGCCGCCTCCCGCTCCGGCACCGGCGGCTGTTCGCCGGGGAGGCCGTGTCGGGCCTCGGCATCGGGGCTCCTGCGGGCCTCCCGTCGAAGCGCCACAACAGCTGCCACACAGAGGGTGAGAGGCTCTGCCAGGCCCGGCCGGCCGGCGTGGAGGCGCCGCTGAAGGAAGCCGTGCGCCGGGTGAGAGCCACTGCCGCCCAACGGGCTCCTCTGGGGACGGGGCATGGGGTGGCAGCGTCGGCGTCCCAGTGCTGGGAGGCTGAGCCTGGCCCAGGCCGCCGTCATGGCCCATCGCCGGCCACCATCCGCTGTGGCTCGTTGCAGCTGGGCCGGAGAAGGGGGCAGGAAGGGGGAGATCGGGCAGCCAGGGATCCCACCTCCGGGCAGAGGAGGAGGAGGAGGAGGGAAGGGGGTTAGGGTCGCATCCTCATTACCCCCAGGATTTTCATTTTTATTCCATTTGGGGTAATTTACCCCTGTTCTCTGACCACTGAAGCAATCTGAAAGTATTCCTAAGCATGAGGTTGCCAGAAGAAGTGGTCCAAATCGGTTTTTGGCTGTTGCTAGATATGAGGCATGGTAGCTGCTAATAATACTGAGTCAAATGTTCCTCAGCTTAGTTTTTACATCACAAGGACAAGATGCTCTGGAAAAGACCTTTATTCACAACAATTTACACCCATGGGTTCCTTACTATTTTTCTCTCATGGCTTAGGCAGGCTTTCCTTGTCCCTTCCCCCTATTTTGTGCCTTGTGAGGTAATTGCAGTCCATCAGGTATCACATATTGGAAACAATGATGTCCTAACATGTAGCCTTTTAAGATTTAGCTATGTGCTGATATTCCTAAGGCTAACTAAGCTCATCAGAGTGAGGGCAATGGTTCCTGTATTGTGTTACCTAATCAAGGATCACTCAGGGCTCTTTCCCTGCGAGTTAAAATCTGCCCCAAGATTGCAGCGATAAGTCCTGCTTTTATTCTGTCAGACCGTTTAATGAAACTGTCCCTGCCTTTAGCTCAGTTGTGACTAGAGTTGCAGGCACAGCATTGTCATGTCATATGCTGCACAAGTCTGTGGAGCAAATCCGCTAACAGAGCCACTAATGTAACTCTGTGGTAGTCACATTTTAAAGAAACTATATATCAGGCATCAAAAGGGATGAGGAAACTCCATCATTAGCCTGTCTGTGCCATTGTATGCATTGTTTGAGACAAACCCTGTCATACTGAGTTTCCATAAATACAAATTAAGAAAAACAAGGACAGATGGTTTGTCTAGTGGTTACACATGTGCTGAAGCATGGATGTAGATAAAGCAATGAAAGACGTCAGGAGCTGGAGAGTCTGTTGTGTTGTTTTAGGGTCTACAATGTAGCGGCTATTGGGAAACAGCCAGACTTCCTTTGAGGGGCGTTATTTTCAGCACTTTGGAAACCGGTGGCTCAACAAAAATTGTACACATCCATTAAGTTACCTATAATATATTCTTCAGGAAAAATAGGTCATGCTGAGAGGCTAAGGAAAATGGGGCACCTAACACAGGTGGCTGGAGTGTCTGTTGTTCATTCCTCCTTCCCCAGAAATAAGTTCTGCATTGCCCTAATCACAGTGAGATGACATGACATAATGGAGTTTTACTCACATTATCTTTCCAGAGAAAGTGAACGTGAAATCTGAATGCATGTGAAATCAGATCCAAATGTTGTTTCCCTATTTAGAGACAGCCATGTGCTGGAAATCTCTAAACTTGTGGACATGGATGTGGTCTACTGTTCTCTCAGAAACACTAACATACAACATCATCATTACAGGTATTGAAAAAAACAAGACTCTTCTCCTGAAATGTAGCATCTATTCATTGTGCAAACCAACAGTTACTACCACTGTATGGACCACTGCTTAAAACAATTGATCTTCTCGAAAAGTGCTTTCTGAGAACTGGCTGGATTTATACTCAGTGGACTAACTGTTTTACATGGAAGATAATTTAGAATGATTGCTTTGTCTATGAGATATACTGTATCTATATTGTTTTCTGTTATTGGCAGGAGGTTGTTTATTTTCTTAATAAAGTGGTTTTTTTTAAAAAGAGCTCTGTTTGCTTGTTATAACTTTTCTGTTAAATCTTCACCAAAATGTCATTGTATGAATGTATCAAGCCACTTTGGTAAGAGCCTTAAAAGTCCCATCCTATAAACAAAGGGTAGTATAAATACATATGTAATAGGGAATAAAAACATCAAGTGAATTAGGGAATACTTCAAAAAAGGAGCTAATGTGGCAACTCACTGATACATAGATATAAGTGGAAAGGATCTCCAGATGTTCCATTCTCTTTAGCCTAGTTGTACGTCGCCATCCATAGTGGCCTTGCTGAGTTTCATACCTCTTTCCCCTCCCCTTTTCTTAAACCTGGGATGGTTCATTACTTTATCCCTTCTCCAGATGGTGTTTGTTTCTTGCACATACTTAAAATATGCCAGACTCCTACTCTTTCAACTTCTGCAGCTATTTAAGTATGGAAAAACAAAATACGTAATATCCATATTCCATGTTGTTAGCAGTTGTTTCTCTGTTTCCAACCTTGTTCTCTCTCCCCTGCCCCAAAATCATTCTTCTGCCCATTGGTGTGTTTGCTTGAAGGAATTATGGAAAAAGGTGTGCAATGTGTGAATTGACCTATAGCAACCCTAACATAGCTTTCAAGGTAAGTGAGACATTTATGGAGTGGTTTTACCAGTTCTACATCCCCACTGAGTTTTCATGTCTTAATGGGGATTCAGACCCAGGCCTCCTGAGTCTTAGTCCATTACTCTATCCACTACACTACACAGAGTATCCAGCTTGCCTCCACTTTAATATTTTTTGTACACAATAAAGACTGATGATGAGTTATGTAAAGTATGATGATCTGAAACTTTACATATAGAGATTTCCATCAAGCCCTGCCCCTGTTTACTCAAAAGTAAGTGCCACTCATTTAAGAGTGTCTGCTAAAGGTTGCAGGAGGGACCATGGGATGATACTGAGACTAGACATGTGGGAAGAATCTGAATTCAGTCCGGGGCTTGCCAGACTTATCTCATTCCACACTTCCTCATCTGTTCGCATCAGGTCAGATGCGATTCGCTCTTCAGGATTCTCAAATATATGGATGTCTGCAGACACATTTGGGAAGACAATGGGGGCATGCTTGAAAAACACACATAGAAATATCTGCAACTTCAAATATATGCAAAACACTTCTTAGACATGCTTTAGTAAATGGGAATTTATTCAAGCAATGCTGACAATTTCAAACTTGTACACAAGGCTCAGCAGTTGTAGACCTTGCAGAATTAACCGTACACATGGGGCATGTGCACATAGTTTTCCTGAGATACGGTTTTGCCAGCAGGACCTCCATTTTAATCCCCTCCTTCATTTCTTTATGTGGAAAATCCTTCTTTAAAATCTGAGTAGGAAGAGATGCAGAGTGACAAATGCAGTGTTCTCTCCACCATTAATTCTGGTTCTGATTTTACAAATGGGCAAGAAACATGACATGTTTTTCCCATGTGTCCTCCACTTCAGGCCTTAGGCTTTAATCCTATGTGCACTTATTTGAACTAATTTAATTTATTGTCTTTATATCCCATCTTTCCTTCAATGAGCTGAAGGCAGTGTACAGGTCTCTAATTCCAGGGGTCCTTGAAGGGCCACACCTGCTCCGTACCTGCCAGGTTCCAACTCCCCACTACACACACACATACTCTTCTTGTTGCCCTCACATATGTACCCCAAATGGCCAGTAGTGGAACCAGGTTGTGAGTGGTCATTGAAGGTGGCCTGAGCATGTTTAAGAAAACAAGAGCCCCCTCTTGGGCTCAAAGAAGCCAAAATAGTTTTGAATTGCCAATTCCTCCCCTTGGAGTCTGGGGGCAGGAGGTTACAATAGATTTTTAAAAGTAGACAAAAATGTTGGGGGTCTAGGAAGATGCCAAACCAGTTTTGCAAATCACTTGCTGCCCACTGGATGCACTGCTTATTTAGTTAGAACACTGGTATTTCAAACCATACTTTACTGTAAATCAGCTGTTCTCAACCTCTTTTTTTGGCCATGGCCATAAACACAGCATGAAAGAAATAGAGGCTGAATCAAGATTGTATAAGTTACATAACAAACCCTAAAAGGCATTGTGTGGAAAATTGTTTCCAGTGTGTGGCCCCCTTCAAATGCCTCATATGACCCCAGTTAAGAATGGTTACTGTAAATAAGAGATAAAGGCCAAAGTGGAAGTCAGAAGGTCTTAAAAAGCAGATATAAAAGCTAACCAAGACAACAGTATATTCATTTAAGAGTTTCATATGAGCTAGGCACTAAATTGCTCTTTTGCGACTGTCCCCTGGAAACCATGTACAAATAACGAAAGAAAGAAAGAAAGAAAGAAAGAAAGAAAGAAAGAAAGAAAGAAAGAAAGAAAGAAAGAAAGAAAGAAAGACAGGAAAAATAATTGTGGTTTAGTCTGTTAGTATGATTCAGATTATTTATGTTATGCATAGATTTAATATGGGGAGTTTCAATCCCGTCTTGCTAATTTGATACATATTTTGATTAATCTTCAATAACTTTGAAAATTGACCAATATTATAAAATCATTTCTTGTTGTTTTGCAGTATGTTTACATTCATTTGTCAAAGTATCCAATATGCATTTTTTTCCCTTTGAGAAAAAGCTGCTCTATACAAATCCCACAGTATTTATTTTCTGTTATATAGTTAATAGTTAACATTTCATCAGATTGAAGATTAATTATCATGGGGTTGCAGAAGTATGGAGGCTTAGCATTTTGTGATAAATCTTGGAATAGATTACTGGATACTTTCCATAGAATGCTGGGCAATAGCTGAATTGTGTGTTGGGACATCACTTCCAAGCTAGTAAGGAGGAGGGCTTCTGATTTCCACAGACTTTCCTTCTTCCAACTGTAAACCCCCTGCCCCACATGCAACCCCAAAGCTGTTTTTGCAGGTGCTTTCCCTCATTCAATGCATCACTGAAAATGGCCATGTTCTTAAAAGCCAAAAAAAAAAAAAAAAAAAAAAAAGGCACAGGAACCTCCCATCCTATGCCACATTTTGCCACTAGCCTTTCCAAACCAGACATCGGATTCCACCCACTTTCAATTTTGTTTTCTGGGCTAGCATGAACTGAGGCAGATATGAAACTGGGCCCCAGACGTCTGGAGCTTGCTCACCCTTGTTTGAGAGAAGCACAGCATTAATCACAGTTCTAAAAACTGACCACAGTTCTCTGTTCTCACTTTCGTTGGTTGAAAATGAAAGCAACGTCCTCCAATCTCCTCTTTGTTGCAGTGACAGAACAAAGGGGAGGGAGAATGCAAAAGCCTAAGGTTACACATGTACTCATTCAATAGGTTTATTACAATGGCTTAGACCATGGTTCCCAACCTTGGGTAATCCAGGTATTCTTGGATGGCAACTCCCAAAACCCCCAGCCAACAAAGCTAGTGGTGAAGGCTTTTGGGAATTCCAGTCCAAGAACACTTGGGTTATCCAAGGTTGGGAACCACTGTCTTAGACACCAATCAAATTCAACATAGGTTAGTACCATTGAGTCTAAATTCAGGAAGCTGGTTGCCTTGCACATCTCTTCAGTAGGTGTGGCGAAACGCCAGCAGGTGACGTCATTCCTGCCTGTCCATCATAGAAGCTCAAAAGGGAGGAGCCAAGGATAGGGCAGGAGGGGCGGGGTCAGGGAGACAGTGGGGGATGTGAAATGGCAGTTAGGGTTTAGGAGAGAGAAGAAGAGGGTTAAGGAATTGAACTGAGAGAGTTAGGAGATTGAATTGAGAAGGTTAATACTATAGATTGAACAAGCAGGAATGAAATTATAAGTACTATAAGATAGATATTGATTAAAAGTATATAGTAGTTCGGAACAAAAGTACTTGCAACCCAATACATAATCAGATCCTTGTTAATACCTGATACAGTTCATACGTGATTTACCTTTGTGATTTACTTGACAATAAAAGAATATTTGTTAATAAAACCTCTGATTCCTAAGTTCAATAACCCTTAGAGTTGGCAGCACACGTGTATAACACACATAATTGGTATTAGGAGGATAATACCTGGTGGCAGCTAGAAGAGAAAAGGGTGTGAGCCTTGGTGAGGGCCAAATAAACAGGGGCAACAAGGTCGGACGCCACAGTAGGCTTTTAGAAGTCTCTGCTAAGTTTATGAGCTGGCATAGCTCTATAGCTTGGAGCACCTGCCTGCAGAGCTAGAGTCAGAAGTCTGAATCCCCATTGTGCCAGCTGAGATCTCCTGTGTTTGATTGGTTTACCCTGCCTTGTCACCTGTGGGCAAGCTGCACGGTCCCAGAGAAACACCAGGAGGAGGCACTATTAGGCCACTTCTGAGTATTTGATACCTGGAACCACCAGGCAGGATTACCTTAAACCAGAATTTACTAGGTTGCACATAATTATGTATTATTGTTAAGCTTATGACACAACAGAACCATTAGGCACGGTGAGGTAGCTGCCTCAGCTAGCAGATTTGGGTGACTTGAAAAGGTAGGAAGTGGTTCATTGTTTACTTTGTTAATTCTGTATTTTACTACCAGAGATGGGGAGAGATACATGTGAGATTATCTTCTGCCTCATTTACCGAATAGCCTGACTGGCCCTTCAGTAAGTGGTGAGTTTCATATGTTGTTCTGCCTCAACTATTAGTACGTATTAGTATCAGTATTAGTACTGTATTAGTATTAGTATTGTAATATTGTAAGGTACCTTAGTTCCTCTTAAAGAGAAAGGTGGGTATAAATATCTAAAATAAATAAAACTGGTGCAGCCTAGGTAGAGCCTAGCTTCACAGAAATACTAAAAATATATGGTTTCCTTTCTCTGCCAGTATCATTCTACTGTCTGGAAGCACAGAAAAGCTACTCTTTCACAGATGTGCACCAGTTCTACTTCTCTTTATTTCAGAGCAGAAAGTGTTCCTCTTGTTGTCTGGGCTTTGACGCCCTTCACTAAGTGGTTTCTGTCGCAACTCCAACTGCACCTTGAGACAGTTTCTAGTTCTCAAGAAAGAGAATGGTATCGTAGGCTGTTCGCATCGCCTGTGCCAACTTTAAAGGGACTGAGAGAGGATGGAGTTGGGCATCTGTAATAATGCTGCAGTGCTGCCCTTTTCTTGGGATGGAAAGAAGAACAAAGGAAGAAGGCCAGGGCTACTGTATCTTTCATACATGAACAGAAAAGAAGATGTCCAGAGGTGCAGCTTTTCTTTTCCCTGCTTGAGAGGCTGCAGTTGCCAGCTGCTCCTGTTCCACATAGCTAGTTAGTAAAGCTAAAAGAGTCCTATCAGTCTTTGCATTTGATGAGACTACTAGGGGGAAAAATCCATTGATTGTTAAGATAGTCATGAGTTTCCATGTTATGGGTAAAAGGGGTGGGGGGAGCTATTATTAGGTGCAAAGGAATTGTAATGACCAGTAGCCAGCTACCAACCAGTGTTGAAAAACAATTGGGTTTTTTCAGTGCTATATTGGTTAAGGTTACCATTTACCACAAAATGTACCACTTGCCTTCCTCTCAGTCCTTGAAACAAAAGTCATGCATAAAGTCACTCCATGATATACAGAGAGGTAGACAGTAGAATCGCATCAGCTGGTTCTTTCATGGGGCATGTTGATCGTCAGATCAGAACTGTCCAAGTTCTTCCTGTGGAGACAGACATAGATTTTGAAATGCAGAAATTAGCAAGTTAAGCTTTTTGTGTTGTTATTGTTGTGCTTCTTGTTTCTTAATATTACTGGTACTTGAGGTCAGATCAAAGAGTCAAGCTTAAAAACTAGGAATCAAGTCGTAAAAAAAATGTGTGGATGAGATGACATATTTGCAGAATCACTTGAGTTTTTGTTTCTGGGAAGCAAATTAGCAGCTATTGGCAACTGTTTTAAAAATGATAGAATAACTTCAGTTGCTGAAATTAGTATGAGGAGAAGGAGGAGGATCTGATTTTGCTTCTAGGTGATCCAGTTTATCCAGATCGGGGAGGTTCCATCAAATTCCACAAGGTTGCTGGAGTGCGCTTTTCTTACATCCTTCAAAAATTCTTTATCCTTTGTTACTTCTGGTAGATTGCCGGATATCTCAGGGATTCCTGCTGTATGGACTTCACAATGGTTTTCATTGTGACTAAAAGGACTGCTGCATTTTTTTGAGAAATGCCCATGATCAGATAAAACATTTTCCAACTTCTCTTTTTATGTGTTCTCTTTCTAGTTGTGTGATATAACTGTTTATCCTTATGATATGTTTATGGTCTGCAATGTGCCATTTGACGTTGCAGACCGTCAAATATTTGGTGTGCATCTGTGTAAGCTGCATGTAGTTTTTAGCTCCATTCCACTCTTTCTAGATTTTGACAGTCATTAACATTGTAGAACAGATGCACAATAATCTCCTCATGATCTCCTTTTGTCCATTTCCTGTACCTTACTGCTTTCTTACCCTTCTCATCCCTGTGCCAAACTGGCCTTCTTTGAAACTCCTTTCTCTGGAGAGAAACTTTGGCTTGGTCTGGGTCGAACACACAGTCCTGGGGGGCGAAGTTGCTCATGTCTGAGCTGGCCTGCTGGCACAGGCCTTCATTGACAGCATCACTGTGTTTCCTGCCTTTTCAAGGATAATTGCATGCAGAGTGCATTGCAGTAGTCACGATGTGGTCTAACTATGGCATGTATGGCAGTTGCTGTTCAGGTTGACTCAGGAAAGAAGACAGCTGGCACACTAACCAGAGTCATGTAAAAGTACTCCTTGTAACCACTGCCACCTTGGAATCCAGGGGCAGTACTGAATCAAGGAGCACTCCCAGCCTACAAACCTGCCCAGTCCCGGGTGGTGGTGGGGACACATACCACCTTTTCTGGGAATCCTGATTCCAGAATCTGACTTTCCTCTGACCAGCAGCACCTCCATCTGTTCAGGATTTAGTTTTTCTATAGAGACAAGTGCTGTCTCCTGCTAATGTCTGCATAGTATTAGTCTTATGTTAATTGAATACTTCCAATGGCTGGCCACCTGAGAGGTCAGAACTGACTTTGGGGCCTCTACTAGTATCGCTGTGACTGTACTGTCAAATTGCTTCTGCATTATAGTGGACCTATGAATTAGTGATATCCAAAAGGTCCTGTCATTAACAGCTCTGCTCAGGTCTTGGAAACACAAAGAAGCACATGGCTTCTTTTTTTTTCAGCCAACCCATTTCATATCCAGTCTTCCTCTTTCCCTGCTTTCTTCTACTTTTCCCAGCATTACTGACTCTTGGTTTCTCATGATGTGCCCAAAGTATAATAGATTCAATTTAGTCATTTTTCTTTAGCACAGTTCAAGCGTGATTTCTTCTAGCACTCATTTTATTTGTCTTTTTGGCAGTGTGTGGTATCTGTAAATCTCTCCTCCGACACCAGCTTTCAAATGAATTGATTTTTTAAAAACTGCCATCTTTCTTCTCTGTCCAGCTTTTATTTCTATATACAGTATAGTAACTGGGAATATCACAGTATGGTTTATCTTAGCCTTGGTCCCCAGTGATGCAGCCTTATACTTAAGGATCATCTCTGATCATACAGGTTTTACAGGAATTCAAAGGATCCTAAAATTCTTTCCTAAAAATAAAAATGGGATGAGAGTTTGTACTCCAATTCTCAAGAGCATATCTCTGATATTTCGTTCAGCTTCAGAGAGTTTGTTTGGAAATTTAAAAAAAAATCTATGCTAATATGCACAATGAATAACTTGAAGCTGAAACTCCAGGGGAAGGACTCTCACTTGAGGGTGTGTGCTTAGGTCACCTACACAGTGCATTAGGGATTGTATGGAGTAGATGCTGGCAGGCTCTCCACCTTCAGCATTTTGGAAGCATGATTTTCTCTCTATAGCTGTCCACATTACAGGTAAACCTATTTGACTGACATGTCCAAGGCTGGTTACATTTAATGGGGTTCAGAAAAGGTCACAGAGATGTTGTTTTAGAAGTGCGTTTTTCACAGCAGCAGGTAGTTATCACAATTAGTAAGAAAATTGATGGAAACAGGGGAACAGTCTATCTTGCAATGGCTTATCTTGGCAGCTGTCATTGGAATACAGTGTGCAAAAAATGAAAAAATAGAAGATAAATGGATATGATTTTTTTAAAAAAAACATTTCACGCATTAAACCACATTTCAAATGAAATGCACAGTAGAAAAAAAAATCCGTTTTGTGTACAAGACCCCTAGGTTGTACATTAGGAAGATTTTTTTCCCCTATCCATCACAGTAGGGAATATACTTCACAGGCTGATGACATTATTTTAATTATGCTGATGTTTCACAGTGCTCCCTGTATTACCTGAACAGAGTATTAATGCCCTGCAGAGGTAGTTATGCACAAGAAAACTACAGAACATAGAAAGAAGATCAATTGAAACAGATATATTTAGCAAGATTCTAAAGAAAAGAGTGTTGATTAGTGATGATTAACTATACAAGTAGGGAAAATGCAGTGATTAGAGTTCAGAGAACTGATATACATGAAGCTGTGTTATACATTTTGGGGTGCTCGAATCCGCTTCATTTGCAAGTTTATCTATGCCATTTATTTCCATTTTGAGTGCTTCCCTCAGTAAATGAAAAATCTGAAGGCAATGATTTTTATGCCATACTTGTTTATATGAAATGTGATGTCTAAGTGAAAAAATATAGATTTTTCTCTCTTAGGCATTAATGTTCTTGGAGATATTTAAGTTTCTAAAAATAATCTCCAAGGGGTGGATGCCTGTTGCTTATTCATTACTCAATCTTTAGAGGAAATCATTCTAATTTTAATGCTACTGTTTTTAACTAAGTAGTGCAACTTACTGTACTGTAACTATTACGGTTGTGAAATCACGCCAGTTTATTGCCCTGTATCACAGTGTGAGGTAGGCATAAACCAATATTTAGACATAACATCAAGCTATGCTAAGTGAACCATAGTAAGCCTTAGGCTCTCATGTCCCCACGTATTTTCCTGTAAAATGGCAGGAAACGTGAAGCTTCTGTAAGCAGTTCAAAACCAACCACAGTGCTACATTTTGTCAGAAATGTGGGGAACTGGGGAACTCCATAAAATATAGCTGGTTAACAAATTCGATCCTAGAGCAGCTTCTCAGGGAATAACTTGACTATTTAGTTATAACTAAACTGCATGCGGTATATAGAACCCAGGCCATGATTTGTCCTCCCAGATGTCCAATGTGTCATAGCCTGTCCCCAACCTGGCACATTCCTCAAAGCAGTGTGACCAATAGAAGTTGTAGCTCAACACATCTAGAGAGTGCCTGGTTGTACATGATTCTACAGCTGTGTAGAAATCTTTGTATATAGCCTCCACCTATCCCTATCCTGTCCCTGATAAAGCAGTGGCCAATCAGTCAGGCCTCATTAATTCTATGGGAAGCAGTCCAGAAACACAATCTGCACACCCTACTTAATCAGTCAAGGGTCACATGCTGGTGGATACTGCTCTGTCATTACCATTAGCAGGAGGAGCTAACAAACGACAGAACCTCACTCCATGGTTTGCTCAGTGTGCCACCTGAACACAAGCACAGCAACTGTCCGGTTTCTTTTCTCCCCATTTAAGAGAATCCAGGCTAGACTTCCTTCTCTGATTTGCTGGGCAAGGAAACAAACCAGAAAGGGAGGCACAGTCATATTTGGATGGCATGCTAAGTTTTTTTCTATGGTCTGTTTAGCTGCTCTCACTTCAAGCAGGAATAACTGGGCAGGGTGCTTGCTCCTCACAGCTGATTACCAGGGGTCCCATGGGTCTTTGGCTTTTTGTGTTGTCCAAAGTGGGGCACTATCTCTCTTTTGTCTCTCTCTCTCTCTCTCTCTCTCTTTTTTTTTTGGAGGACAAGTTTGGGATAAAAGGTTTGTCAGTGTAACTAGAGTTGTTTCCAGTGGTGGGATTCAAATAAATTAACGACAGGTTCTATGTCCTAATGACCATTTTAACTATACCAAAAGATATACCGAAAGGTAGTTTAATAATTCACACATTAAATACTGCAATAAGAACAGTAAAAGAGGTACAGACATCTACGCAGACACCCTAAAAAGCGCGGCTCTGCTGAGCCGCCCTCCCGCAGCAACGCCTTGCTTTCTTGCCGGATTCTGTGTCCTGGCGCTCGTCTGGCCCAACTGGGAAGAGCCGGCCAGCCCTTTTTTGGCCGGGAGTCCTTCTAGCTCCCATCCCCACCCCAAGGCGGCGAGCTTCCACGAAGGACAGGCGGTGGGACCCCCAGGGGGGGAGAGGAGGGGAAAACAAAGGCAGGCCCCGTGCCAGGAAAAGCCGGAAAAAAAGGAAGAGAAGACTCACCGGGTCCTCCGGGGAAGCGGTTTATTTCCCCAGCCCCGCCCCTTCTCCAACTTTTGGCCAATGGGGATGGAGAGTGGGAAGTCCCTTCCAAAACCAACCCGGGGAGACACATGGACGGTGTTCAGTTTACAGGTCCTCAAGGGGTGTGTGTTGAAGGGGGGAGCTTTCACGAGGGGGTGGGGGTCGGGAGAAAAATAACGAGGGCTTTCTTTCTGTTTTGTTGTGCGCCGTGAAAGTCGTGATATAGGGTTTTAAAGACATGTGGGCAGTGGTGGAATTCAGCAGGCCAGCAAACGGTTCTGCAGAACCGATAGTACATTAGGTATCGGTTCTGTAGAACCAGTGCGAACCGGCTGAATCCCACCACTGGTTGTTTCAGCTCCCAAAGTTTTTGTCAAGAAGGGCGGTATTTGGCTGCAAAGCCAGAGGTTGGGAGTTTGATTCCCACTGTGCCTCCTGGGAGAAAAGCCAGCCTGTGTAGCTTTGGACAAGCTTCATAGTCCCAGGGCACCCCCACGAAGAAGGGAATGGTAAACCATTTCTGTGTATTCCCTACCTGGAAAACTCTGGAAAAGGGTTGCCATAAGTCTGAATTGACTTGAGAGCATATAATTACAGTACTAAAGAAGGGGAGGTAGAAAATGGCATTCTGTAAGCTTAGAGGCATCCTTCATTTGTTCTGGATTTGATACAAGACAAAGAACCTGTAGGGAAGGAAGTCATTGCGGAATCCCATATACATTCTTCAATCTTCCCAGCATTCCAGACACTGGACAGCCTCAGAGATTGTTGTACATTAATATGTACAGTGTGAGGAATCTCTTTCTGGAAACATTTTCAGGTGAGAAATTCTTTGGTGGCATTTCTACCATTATATTAACATAATAAGTCCCCATTTAGGCTTAACTGGGACTCCAGTGACTCAAATTGCAGTGATTTTCATTTTCATTGTTTTTAAATAACATTGACATTTCTGAAGCTGAGTTATCTTCTCATATTATCTATTAGTTCTAGCACCATTCCTTTAATGGATATCTTGCAAAATTATCTCTTGCCCCATTTCCCCTAATGCATGATTTTATAAGCATGTCCTTAGAGACACTGTAATTCCACCACAGTGTGTGATATATGTTAAAATCCATACTGCTTGTGCGTGATCAGTGCTTTTTCATAATCTGGTCTTTTATTAAAAGAAAACTGAAAAGCAAAAACAAAAAACCCAAACCAGCAGTCGTAGCATCTTCATGAATGGGTAAAATGGGAAAGCCGGTATTTTCTTTGAAAGTCTCATTGACATTTTCATGCATATTCATCTGACTTGTTTGACCTCTTTATACTGAAGGGTGGCTTTGTCCAGAGCTTGATCACACCAAAACCTGACAAGTTTGGCTTCTTGCACCCTGCATACAAGTGCATATGCAAAAGATGTAAGCTGGCATTTTTGTGGGGGTGGGGTGGGGTTGGTGGTCTGCTACTTTAGAAACAAGATACGTTGCCTGCCCACAGACAAGTGCTTTCCTGTTTTACAAATGTTTTGCATTATTAATTATAACTCAGTTTTTAGGACAACACAAGTGGGCTGACAGCAGGGAGTACATCAGAACCAGTTCATAATTCAAAGCGAAAATTAACAGGCCTGCTCATTTGGGACCTTTGCAAAGCTATAAATGCATACCAAATGTGCAAGTATGTTATCTCAAGAACTTTTATGGTCTCTGCTATTTATATTAGTTATGACTGAAGCAAGAGGCATGCTTGCCTCTGCCTGGAATTGTGCTGACCATCATGCTAAAGGCCTGTTTCTGGTGGGGGGCTGAGGTGGTTTCTGATTCTACCTGTGGCTCTATAGAAGGAAGCTAAGAACTCTTTTTACGTAGCTCAAAGAAAATATTTTTCCACATACATGCATCTGTTTGAAAGTATTCTAAGCCAGTTTCAACTATTTTTGATTGATTAATAGTATTTGTAGCCTTTCATGGGTGCAAAGTCTCTAAAGGGACTTGTTGACTGACTGACTGAATTAATTAATTGATTTAAAAAAAGAACCCATGCCCTCTGGCTAACTATCTAAAATGATGTTGATAGAGAAATGTAACTGTATTGAGCAAGTTTTGCCTTCCATATATTATTCTTTGCTTATTATTCCTTGCTCTTTGCTAGGTGCCCACTGAAGAATTTCTGGTATGGGGTGGAACCTGACATTTAAGATAAGATACAGCTTGCTTTGCAAAAGTAAAAACGCCATTAGGTTAGAATTCAAAATCACGTAGTGGGGAGGAATTGGGGGGTGTTACTTTAGTTAGATTGTGAGCTCATCGGCCAATTGGCCAATGAAGACAGGTAAGGGGGGATTGGGGGGTTGTAGGTATAAAATCTTATGCACAATATTTTTTTCTGGCAGAGTGAGAGACTGTGGTTTTCTAATTGCTTTCTCTTTCTCTCCGCTGTTGCAACTGCGTCACACAATAAAGGAACTTCTTTTCTCACTTTCACCCCAGCTTTGTAGATTTATTTACTATAGGTGGATATTTCCATAACAATGTGGTCAAAAAAAGAAAAAAGATTTCTATTCTAAGTTCTTTGGCCTGGCGAAATCACTATGGGATGTCAGATGGGAAGAGGCAACGCCCAGTGGGGCTGGCTAAGGAGGACTGATGGAAACTCAGTCTTCCCTCCTACTTCTACAGCCCAGTGAAATCGTGGGGATATGTGTACGTGTCCACTCTGCCCCCAGGAAGCAGCACAAAACCCAGTTTTACAGGGCTCTACAACCAGTTGCTCCAGGGCAGAATAAATTAAAATGGTGGCCCTCTACACCCACATGGCAAACCCAGTACGGCAACCAGTCGTGGGCCCCATCCCCAAAGATGCTGGATGCTGTTACCAGTCCCAAACTTCTAATTTCATTTGGAAAAGTTATTATTTGGACTACAACTCCCAGAATTCCCAAGCGGGAGTCCCCCAGCTAGCATAGCCACTGAGAGCTATAGTCCCAAAAAGTAACTTTTCCAAGCTCTTGATGCATAATTGCTTTCTGCCTTAATTCCTTTTAAGGAAAAAGGCAGGGTAAAAATATTTTAAATAAATAAAATTTAAAAATAGTGCTCTCCTTTAGTCTGTTGTGGTGAAACTGCATCTTAAGGACTAGCACATTTTACAAGGCATACATTTTCATCAGAGGCAACTGATGTAGCATCCAATGAAGTGGACTACAGCCAAGAAAATTTACCCCTAATAAAACTTGTTAGCCTTAAGGTGCCACAAGACTTTTTCTCATCTGTGGTCTTCATCCCAAATTAAATATGGGAGCAGCCCCATTGGTTAGATATGGGGGAAATACTATGGATTTGGGTTGGGTTGATTTTAATTTTTTTCTCATGACCACATAAGGCAAAAGGAAATGTGAATCAGCTCAGAGTCCTCCTCCCTCAATCTATAGTTTTCCCCTCTGCTGCTGGGGTTTATAATTTTTTTAAAAAAGCTCAATTTACATTGGTTCAGATGTGTAATTGCTTGAACGAATGAAGAAAAGGGAGGACAAGACCTGTGCACGCACACACAAAGGCTGCTTTGCCGCTTCAAGCATATTTCCTCTTGCTTCATGAAGGAGGGCAAGCTGCATGCACACACATACACAAAGCAGCACAAGCACACATTACCTCTGGCAAAAAATCTCTGCGGGCAAGACCCCTCCCTTTTTTTGTTTTTGTTTTTTACAGCTTCTCCTCTCTCCATGGATAAGACTCTTTTTATTTTATAGCTTAGGAACAGAGGGCAAATCTTCTCTGGGTCAGCAAGACTTTTTTTATTTTGAAAAAGACAATGAGATGAGGAAATGAGGAAAAGAAACCTTTGTACAACTTATTAGTAGCACCTTTGTAATGTTGCCACCTGCAGGGCTATATATAAAACAGCAAACAAGCAACAAACAAGGCTTCTCCTCCTCTCTGCCTGTGTGGCCAGTTAATACAAGGAAACGCAAATTCCCCAGTGTAATTTCACAGTGAGTGAATGTGAGTGAAATCACATTTCCCTTCCTGTGTAGTTGCACCTTCAAGGGCAAAGCTTGAAACTTATTTCTAGCAAATGTGGATAAGGTTGAGTGTTATATGTTTGAAATGATATATGCGCTTCTTCAGCTCTCACTCCTTTTGTCTCTGCCAGCCCCTCCCAGTCTCTGCTATTAATGATCCTGGGTTCTATAGCCTCTCTGTGTTGTATCTCAGTGCTGAGATTTAGAGAGGCATCACTTCTACGCAGGAATCTCTCTTTTCTGCTTATGAAATTCTGTGCAGCAGTATGTGAAACTCTATAAACCACAAATACCTAGTACCAAAAGTGCACAAACAGGGCAGCTGTAATATATAGTTATATATGTAGAAGTCTATTATGACTTAAGATAGTATTCTTGGTATCTGATTCTTGTCTAGAACACTGATTCTGAACTTAAAGGGAAACAGAGGAAGCTACCCAATACTAGATTATTTGTCCATTTGTCCAACAGCCCAGAATTGTCTGCTCTCACAAGAAGCAGCTCTTCATGATCCCAATCATAGAATCTTTCTCATCATCTGGTCCCTAACTGTTTAAACTGGAAAGACTGGGGACTGAAACTGTATGCATGGCATTTGCCATTCCTGCTAAAAGCTTTTGTCCTAAATATTGAAACTGATAGCCACACAAAAGCACAAATACAGGAGAGTCCAAAAATAGCTTTTCTAGGCCCTCCACCAAGGTAAAATGAATCTGCTTTATTTTGGCCTTCCCTAGTCCTGATGTGCATATCCACCCATTGTTTTACTTGAAGAACTATGGGAGAGAGAAAAAGAAGGAGAGAAGGAAGGTTTGGAAATAGCAGTGGGAATACAGATATACAGATTATGGAGGGGCTAGAGGGAAACCATTTTTCATACAATCCTCAGAAGATGTCAACCAGTTAAAGACCTCAGTCCCATTGCTCCAATGCTACTAAACCATGCTAGCATGGCAACATACCAAAGACAACCCCCTTTTAAAAAACAGAGAAATGGATAATCGGAACTGCAATATCTTCCTTGTTAGAATCAAACCCCAGGCAGGAAGAATGATTAGAACCCTCAGGCTCATGAAGCATGAACTGTGGAGGAATGTGACCATGTGTTCCAACTGAAAAGAAGGCTGAAGTGATCTAAGCCTTCATCCTGCAGTTGCAGAAGATGTTTCCTGACTGGCTCCTGGAAAGCTAAATGTCAGGAGGAGGGGCTAGGAAAGAAGGGGGATATCCACATGCCCATTGTCCACCACCTCCATCCCCTCCCACAACAAAAAATGTATCCATTCCTACAGCAAAACAAAGCCATTTGTAAATGTACGCTAGAGATCAGTCATTGTAACATGGCTTTCAATTTTGGATTGCCTAATAGCTTACAGCATGAGAAAACCTTGGAAAGACATGGTGGTTGATGAGGGAGAAAGGCAAGAGAAGCTGAGCATCCTTTGGACTGCAGAAACTTGACTGAAAAGTACTGCGTAATACAATACTGTAGAGCATGGTGTAACATCTGGCTGGATGATCTCTACCAAATGTGATACACTTTCATAAGCTCTGCCTCCACAGATCTGAGGGCAAACTCTTATATTCTGTAGGAGGCCACAATGTGCTCTAATTATCATGCATACAGCCCTTTCGAGCCCCTTGAAATCTTTGAGCCACAGCTAGGTGGCCATGGCAGTCTTCTTCCACTCAGGATAAAGCTGCTAAAACTCAACATTTTGCAAAGCAAACAAAACCTCTAGTTCACTTCTTATTAGTTTGTGTTAGGTCTTATGGGAGCCATGGGGTTGTTTGTATAAGGATCAGCCTTACTCTACATGAGGAAGATATCCTGTTAAGGAGATAGCTCTTCCTAGTTACTCCATAATTGCCTATCATGATGAGGAATGCTCATCTCATCCCCTTCATCTTCCTGTGAATCATCCAGATATCCTTAACCAAGCACTTCTTAAAAGCACATTTAAATCCAATGGCATTTATTTTATCTTTCTAAATTATCAAGAACTAGTCTGAAAATGTCTGACCTCCTAGAATGCATTGCACTTACAGGTAAACATCCTTAAAAAAAAAAAACCACGATCATCCAAAATAATTTTTAGTTCTGTGCTTTTCCACATATTTTTACGTTAATACCTAACCCCATCTGTTTACTGGCCCCGTTCATCTGCCTTTCTAACATGACTGCTACAGAAATGTAGCAGCTAAAATTTTTTCTTCTGATAAGGTGATTAAAGTAGAGGGAGAGACTTCATCTGCTTAATGTCAAATGTGTTTGGCTGCATTAAAAGTTGTAGGGATACAGGGCCAGTAAATAAAAATGGTGACGCTAGTTCGTTATAATCTTCCATACTCAATGTAATCCCTAGCAGTTACTTTTTCCACCCCATTCACTCTAAATAGTGATTGAAAAGAATTTCACATGTGCTTTCTGTTTTTAAAAATGCATCCCCAATATAGTGTGCAAGATTATTTATGCAAGAGTCCATGGACTGCTTTCCTCTCCCCCTGCCCCTCATCATCAGGAGAAGACCATGAGTGTCAGATTCCTTCCCAACTCCATTTTTCTTCTTTGATTTATGCACAGGTGAGTGTGTATGACTGAAAATATGTGCATCTGGAAACCTTTGCACACCGATATGCTTGAGCTGATAAGGAAAATTCATAAAAATGTATCCATTAAGAAATAGACATTAAAATGCTGCATTAAGAAAACTGCACACCAAAAGATACACAAATCCCTGTGCAAGAGGGATAAAAAGTTTAGCAAAGCCTTAATGGGAATTGGACCGAAGAAAGCTTGCTGGGATTCTGAGGAATGCAGTGAAAACAAAACTGACAGATGTTCATATCCTTGACTAAATCTGCTTCTCTCCTCCCACATGGATTGTAATCCAGTTCCATACACCTTCCTAATCTTTTCTGATATCAGTTGAAACTAAGAAGTAAGTGAATGTTAGAGCATGACTTTGTAAAGACTGAGAACAGACCGGTATTGATGATGATAATGATGATCCTGTAATAATTCCAATGATGGTATCTCACTGCAGACACTAAAAAGTGAAGACCCTGTAACATGGATGCTAAAATATAACTGCGTCGTGCCGTAATTTATTTATTCAAAGTATTTTTTTCCTGCCTTTGTCCTTTAAAAGGACAATGTTTAAAAGCTAAATACAGTAAGTAGACAGACACTAAGAAGAATCAAATACCATGCTAAAAATGTAATAATTGTATTTATTTGTTTGTTTGTTTCTTACATTTCTCTGCTGCCTTTCTAAAAAGGTACCCAAGGTGGCCCACAAGTGTACTAGTTCAGTACCATGGTAACAGTCTCAGCATGTATTAACTATATAGGCACACTTCTGCTCCATGCTCAAGATGACGCAGAGTGGTTGCTTTACATTACTCATAAAATTTGCATTGCAGCAAATATCTGGGTCATTGGCATGAGAAAGAAGGATGCAGATTGTTTGAGGAACCTGTTAGAGCCTCTGTTATAAAGAAGAAGCCCAAACAGGGCTGACCCTATCATTAAGCAAGGTGAAAGAATTGCCTCAGACAGCAGAGTTATGAGCAGCCTCTGGAGGTCCAGGGGCCATCCCCCTTTAAGGCAGCTTCCGTGGCGTACCCTCCCTGCTTTTTCTTGCAAAACCTTGTTGTTGTTTTTAACAGAAAAGTCCCCTTCACCCTCCAGTGGCAACCCCCTTAAACAGAACGACAGACAGTAATTTTAAGGGCCTCCATAAAAGACAACAAACTCTCCATACACCCACACACATCCCGTACACAAAGAGACCTTTCCAGCATTTGTAAAAAAATAAAATAAGAAATCAAGTGTTGGAGATGCTAGTGGCTCAGGTGGGAGGTCCATTTGGGTCTCTGTGGGTATGAACAGAGCCTGAGAACTGCATGTTGTCAATATCTGCATTGGAGGTTGAGGGGCATGGAGGGTGTCATGTAGCTTTATGAATATTGTGGAAATTTCCAGACAAATGGCATGGGCTGAAACATTACACCACACCCCATATCCTTCCTGCAGTCAACTTTACACACACCGTAAGATTTTTCCTGGTAAACTTTGCCATATATTTTGAGGACATCATAATTTTTCTGCATTACTCACAAGTTACTGATACATGCCTGAAGAAGTGGATTTTTCTTCCTCGCAAGCTTGCCTGAATTGTTTCATTTTTAGTAGTCTAATAAAGATGTCCTGTCCACCTGACCACCTTATCTATCTCCTGAGAAATCTATATGTGGGACAGGAAGCAACAGTTAGAACTGGATATGGAACAACTGATTGATTCAAAATTGGGAAAGGAGTACGACAAGGCTGCATATTGTCCCCCAGCTTATTTAACTTATATGCAGAATACATCATGCTAAAGGCAGGACTGGATGAATCCCAAGCCGGAATTAAGATTGCCGGAAGAAATATCAACAACCTCAGATATGCAGATGATACCACTCTGATGGCAGAAAGTGAGGAGGAATTAAAGAACCTCTTAATGAGGGTGAAAGAGGAGAGCGCAAAACATGGTCTGAAGCTCAACATCAAAAAAACTAAGATCATGGCCACTGGTCCCATCACCTCCTGGCAAATAGAAGGGGAAGATATGGAGGCAGTGACAGATTTTACTTTCTTGGGCTCCATGATCACTGCAGATGGGGACAGCAGCCACGAAATTAAAAGACGCCTGCTTCTTGGGAGGAAAGCGATGAGAAACCTAGACAGCATCTTAAAAAGCAGAGACATCACCTTGCCGACAAAGGTCCGCATAGTCAAAGCTATGGTTTTTCCAGTAGCGATGTATGGAAGTGAGAGCTGGACCATAAAGAAGGCTGACCACCGAAGAATTGATGCTTTTGAATTGTGGTGCTGGAGGAGACTCTTGACAGTCCCCTGGACTGCAAAGAGAACAAACCTAGCCGTTTTGCAGGAAATCAACCCTGAGTGCTCACTGGAAGGACAGATCCTGAAGCTGAGGCTCCAATACTTTGGCCATCTCATGAGAAGAGAAGACTCCCTGGAAAAGACCCTGATGTTGGGAAAGTGTGAGGGCAAGAGGAGAAGGGGACGACAGAGGACGAGATGGTTGGACAGTGTCATCGAAGCTACCAACATGAATTTGACCAAACTCCGGGAGGCAGTGGAAGACAGGAGGGCCTGGCATGCACTGGTCCATGGGGTCACGAAGAGTCGGACATGACTTAACGACTAAACAACAAAAATAAATGTGTCACCTCCTTCTACAATTTTGTATGTAGCCTTAAGGTATCCCTTAAGCTACAATTTTTTGCATATAAATGCAGCTCACGCTCACTTTGTAGGTTAACAGAAGAGGCATTTTGTTGCTATAACAACACTGGACAAAATCTACAAGGAATTTGAAAGGAACATCTAAAGTTGGAGCCTTGCCCCAATCCACAGTAATACTTGTAAAGCCAGGAGCCTGATTATGACAGCTTGTCTGCCAAGTGTTGGTAAAGTTGTTGGGAAAACAGAAGTGTGATTTAAAGTTCCTGAACTGTCTGCAGTGGAACATTTTTAGGTGCAGAACTTGACTTGAAGTGTCATGGAGAACTGCCGCTTCCTTTTTAGGTTGTGCAGAGCTGTGGCATTCCAGTGCCAAATATTTGTAGAAAGCCAGACTCTCCGCATGCTTCTAAGGAGGAGGATGGAGTTTCTTCCCACTTCAAAAATATGACTCTGTAAATTCACAGAACATGGACTGTGATGAGATAAGGCTCACGTACTGCTCTTGTCTGAGGTGTTCCAGCCTTACTGATTGAATTTTTTGGGGGGAGGGAGGGATCTGCACCATGTATGTTGGGCAAATATGTCTCTTGTCAAACAAACAAGACACAGCCCTCAGAATGAGAGAGAATGGCAAATGGCTGTGACCGGAGGAGCTACACAACACCCCAGTTGTGTAAACCATGCAACAATCTTCCTTCCACAATCAATCACACACAGAGAGAGAGTCTTAATACTATATCAGAAGCCTTGGGCAGGTCATGCTGGAAGACTATGGAACACATCGGATAACCATGAATTACATCTTTGTACAAAGAGGTAGATTCTGTTTCTCTGGGCTTTCAGGACAGAACACAAGACTTACAGCTCTGCCACATCTGTCTTTAGTGTCTGCTTCCATGTAAGAACATTGTAGTGTAATGAAGAGTGTAGGTGGCTTGGTGTGAGGCACAGCTTGAAAGAGACCAGTTACAAATAACTACTTGATTGTAGTTAATCATCATCATAACCTTTATTGGCATAAAAACGTACAGCAAATGCTGGCTCCGCTGCCGAGCACGCTTTAGCAGTGCGGAGCTCTGTTGCTTCCCTCCCGGGATAACGCGAGACATGGGAGTCTCGCAAACACGACCCAGGACGGGAGGGGGAAGGAGCACCCTATTTAAGGAGCACTTCCCCAGTCCCATATATACAGTGGGGAGCGCCTAGGCGGGTGCCTCAGAACAGTGGGATACTGAATTTAATTTAAAAAAAAAAAGAATTTTAAATCGTATAACAGCGGACAAAGAAAAGAAGGGAGGGGGGCTTCAGCCGAAGGTATTAGAAGGGCCACGGGCTTCAGAGACCGGACCCCTTGAGGGTGGGGGGAATCCTCCCCCTTTCCCCCCTTTTTTCTAAAAAAATAAAATGCAATAAATACAGCCAATTAATTTAGTTTTAGTTGAAATGATTATTTAATTGTATAACGTAGGTTGCTTCAGGGCACAGGAATATTTGGGTAGTGTGATTTTTATTTCAGTTGGGGCGGTGGCCCTAAAACAAGTTGGGAAGACTGCCCCGGGTTGTGAGTTTGAGTCCTGCTCACAACTCTGCATTTGATATCTGGCACAGGGGGCAGGCAATAAAGGAGTAAATAGATAATTAAACAATATTAATTGGCTCTAGGGGAATATAACAAAGGCATAAATAAACAAATGCATAATAATAAATAGTAAATAAATAAAAAGGGGGCCCCGACAACTACCACTATAACAGGCGGATTATATATATATTTAATTGTACTGCTAAATTTTTTTTAAAAAGTTTCTCAGTTCTGGTCTAGGGACACTTGGGTTCCATCCCAATTCAGCCATAAAATTTATTGGCTGACCTTGGTCTATGCACTGTTTCTCAAAGTCACCTATGGTATAGTGGTGGGGAATAAATCATTAAATGGAACACAATTCTTCCCTGAGCTCTTTGATAAAAAACTGTAAAGTGTAAAGTATTCACAAGACATGTGGAATGTTTACTGAAACCCAATAGATTTTCCTTAAACCAGATATAAAGTTTCCTATCTAGTGTTGCCTCACACAGGCATACATTTGCCATTGAGGCAGTAATCTTCCCAACAAGACTGCTCTGAGAAAGTTCAGTTGAAGCTGATGAGTCTCCAGTGGAATAAACAGAAAGACAAGCATAATCTGAGCAATATAAGGACCAATGGCCTGTTCAATTTGATGTCCCTATGATGGTGGTGGTGGAAGCAACACTGGCAGCTATTAGCACACTCATGTTCTAGACTCGACTTCCCTAATGTGATGCTTTCCAAATATGTTAGATTGCAATAATTCCCAGAATCCTCCAGTCCAGAATGCTAGGAGTTGTAACCCAACACACCTGGAAGAAACCACACTGGGGAGGCTGTTACAGTAAATCCAACATGATCGCTATCTCCATGGAATGGGAGTGTGGAATATCCCGACTGCAGATTGGGAGAGCCAGGTGTTGGGATTTCATAGCACACAGCTGGCTAAGTGCTGGGAGGAGTGAGTGCATGCCCTCTGAAGTGAACTGTGAGGAGAAGAAAGGGATGGGGGAATATAACTAACTGTTGCTCCCGTACGATGAATGAAGAGGATCTGGGGGTTGATTCTTTATTTAAACAATGGATAAGACCCCTTTCGAGGTAAGCCACACCAAGACTGCAATGTACAAGTAGGCATAATAAAAGAACAACATTAAAAAAATTGTGGGAAGCAATACCATTAATAATTGAAACAACACAAACACATGCACTGTCACCCAGTAAAGTCCTGAATTAATTCATGCAAAGGTAAATGGCGAAGCTCTTGGGGCCTGCTTTAAGGCCTGTGATGAGGGTATGTTACAGAGGTTTCTTCCATAAATGGAGCACAGGACCCAAAGTGACAGCCCTTAAATAGTTAGGACAGGGGGCACCAGTACCATACCAGCTGCCCTGGTTAGCACTGTGTTCTCAGGCCCTGCTTCTTATACTCATTAGCCTAACTGCTTTTTCAGGTCAGCCCATGAGCAAGCCTTCCCAGAGCATGTAAAAAACATTCTTCTGCACACAGTTCCCAGAGTTCACCAGCCAGGAAGCCTAGCAGCCACACTGCCTAGGGAACTATGGAGGTTGTTGCCCCCCCCCCCCCAAATTATTTTCTAAACTGTGACACCTCTAGTATTGATCACAGGGGGTGGGAAGGCTGACATACAACTTCAAACAACAGGAACCCAGACATTTAGGCAGTAGGAGCTGCTGCCCATTTTGTTTGGTGGGGCAGAAGGCACGGCACTAGTAGGTAGAGCCAGGGACGACAGGCAGAGCCTGGAACAACACACAGGGGGGAACGTATCTGGGGCCCTAAACCACTTCCTCTGATTAAAAAAACCACACCATGCAGGAGCGGGCAGACTGGGAGGCAGCCTGATTGTGAAGTGCAGCAGCACCCCATTTGCCCTAACAGACATGACTGCATTTAGGGCTTTAATGGTCAACAACAGTGGTGTTTTAAATTGAGGCTGGAAACATACTGCCAAGCAGCGCAGCTGGTGTAGTACAGGTATCCCATGGTCTAACCACTGAGGGCCTACAAGTACTCAATCAGTAGACATTTTTGGCTTGTCGTTGAGGTAGCCCAAAATTGTACAACAGTGGAAAAACAAAGGGGCTCTCCCTTAAGAAATGGCATGTCCTAGTATAGGGGAAACAGAGCACACTAAGAAACAAAGACCATGTAATAATTAAAGGTCCCGAAGGAAGCAGTCTCATTTGAGAGAGAGCATGGTTCACATTTACATCAGCACTGCCAAGACTGGAGTTAGTTCACCACAGCTACACGGGTGAATGTGGAGAGGTCTAATTAACAACTGACAAAAGGCCTCATTTCACTTAGGGAACTCACAGATTGCAGAAAAATTGTAATCATTGGTATGTCTGATTAACTAGGAGCTGATTGGATTTGTTTATGTCCCCGTGAAATATAAGTGATTAAGAGAAGCTGCAAAACTGATGAAACTTTTGTTAATGCTTTTTTCCTCTTTGCATATTTATATGTTCTTGTTATAGAGCTGTTCTGTATCTGATCATTAAAAATAAATAACAATTTTAAAAAGTAGCCAAACATAGAGTGCATTAGATCAATCTGGCCCAGATTTCACAATGGCATGAATATGTAAAGTTATGTTCTGCATCTCTAGGCAGGGATGGGAAAGACCCTGCCTGGAATTCTGAAGAACTGTAAACCAGCCTTCCCATGTAAACAATAAACTACTCAGTGCAAACTAACCTTGTCCAACCTGATGTCCTCTAGTCTAGATATATCTGACACCAGTTGCCGTCATGAACTACTAGCCCATGACAACATTCCATATTGAAAGTCATTGGTCTGATTTGGAATAAGCATGCACCCCATGTTCTTAAAGCTGTTGGAAACTGGCAGAGAATACGAAGTAGCATGGGGAATGAGGAAAAAAGATGATGATGTGCCTAGGGCAATGACAGGCACGCAGAGTAAACTTTTGGAGTTTTAGCCTCCTTCTCGGGGTTTCTATGAGAAGAAGTAAAAACTGTAAGGATCCACACCAAGGGGCAGGTTGTTTTCCATTGAGCTCAGTCATTTTTTCTGTTCACTTCAACTCCATGTCCATCGAGCTTAAACCCCATATCAACCAGTCACAGCCCAGCCCAGCCATTTTTCAAATCCACAAGCACCATTCACACATCCCACCTATGCATTTCCTAATCTGTCAAGAATTACCTCAGTCTCTTATGTTCTACCTCATGGTTTCAGCCTTAAGGGATTCAGTAATTCTGTTGTGGTGTGATTCAATGGCCACCTCTACAGAAAACTATTGTTTTTTGCCCAAGACAAACATGGCTCTATCAGAGCAGTTTGAGAGCTTGGATCTAGTTGCTTTTGACCCATGGGAGTGTTTGATGGAGCAAAGAAGAGAGTGTGGGCTGAGGGTAGGTATGTAGTTTATGGGAACTCCATAAATGAGTGTATCTAGGACATAGGGTGGCCACTTCACAAAAACTAGCTGCATAATTTAAAGTGTCTTCTATTTGAAAGGCTGTCCAGTCCACTTACAGCTTAAAAATAAAGACGTGTAAGGAGGAGCACAGCGGAGAAGGTCTAGAAGTTGCCCACATGCAGTTAACTTCTGAAAGCCCACCAGTCACAGCCTTCGCCGCCATGGCAAGTTATGTTGCATTTCTAGTTGAATTCTAGTTACTATTTCTGCATTTGTGTGTGTATGTAAACTGGTTGGCTGAATAGCTCAGTGGGTTATGTATCTGACTGTGGAGCCAGAAGTTGGGAGTTCAGTTCCCCACTGTGCCTCCTGCGAGTAAAGCCAGCTTGTGTAGCCTTGGGCATGCTGTACAGTCCCAAAGTGTCCCCAGAAGAAAGGAGTGATCAACCACTTCCATGTATTCTTTACCTAGAAAACCTTGCAAAGGGTTACCATAAGTCAAAATTACAGTTATTATTATCATTATATGTAAACCAGCACATCAAAATGGTATGCAAAATTATATCTTGTCCTCCCCTCTCCCCACTCCCAACTTTTTTGCACTGCATCCTGCTAAAGAAAAAGTCTTCTGAAAAGCTAGTGAATCTCTAACTTTTCAGAGAAAATGTGAAGCTAGGAAGGTAGATTGACAGGAACAAAAGAGTGTCAGCCTCGAAGGGGGCATCACTAAAGAATGACAACCACCTGTGGAGAATCTATCTGTCCCTCCTTACGTGAAGAGAACATTACTGTAGGTGGTTTTATTTTTTGCTTCCAATATTTATCTGTTTCAGTGCTTTCATAGACAAGGGTCCCAGCATGTATTCTCTCCTGCCATCAGTTACAGAGAAAATTGTAGTGCTTTCCCCTCCTTCACATGTTTGACATGGTGTGTTTGATCAGGATGCCTGGCATTGTCAAGACAGGGTGAGGTGAAATAATTTGAGTAACTATCAATTTGGAGACATTTGGCTTCATTCGTAACGTATCTACATCTCCATGGTTAAAACTTAGACAACTTTGGCCATGTTCATTCTGCATAGGCGTTTTCTAAAAATACTGTTCCCACACTTGCTGTTTCTCCTCCTCAAGCAGATTCCACCACTCAAGAGAGAAATATCCTTAAGATATGACCTTACTCCATGTAATATTAGAAAGTCGCAGAATGGACACGAACAAAAAGAGAATCAAGGCCACCTCCATCTCCCCACATTTATCATCTTGTTATATTTAGCCCCACAGCCAGAAGTGAAGACAAAGAACAAGTGTGAAAACTGAGGGTGTGATCACATGGGGAGATAGATTGCTATTTGAATATCACAACCTATATTCTGTTGATCACACCATGTGCGAGGAAGTGCACTCCAGTCGGACCCTGATCCATGGCCAAGCTGAACCTTTTTGGTCTAGGTGTAGGGCTACTACTTTTGGAGGCTGGGCTGGAGTGATTCCCCAGCAGCCGGAAGGGTTGCTTTAAGGATGATCACTCCTGTTAGTGATCTTTTCCAGTGTGATCATGTGCACACCTTGCAGCCACCTGATTGCACTCTAAATCCATTAACACAAATGGGAACATGATTTTTGACTGATGTATCAGGAAATTGCTAAGCTTTTCTGGGTCTTCAGACAAAGCAACAAATTTTAAGGACAACAGCACTGGAGAAGGAGAATGTTTGGTTCTTGTGTGAGGATGCCTTTAAAGCCTGGGTACTGCAATCTCCACCCATTCCTTGCTAATGCCTGGGCTCACTGACTCACTGAGAAGGTGTTTGCATGTGCACTGGGCTTCATTCACTCCCTTCCTTCCATCTCATCCATGTCTTCATCTGTGAGATTATGAGGGCCCGTCCCTATGATGTCACAAAGATTTTCCCCATACTCTCATGTTTTGGCCCTGAACTCTCAAGAACTGGAATGCTGTAGAGCTATCAACCCTAAGCTCCATTCCACCTCTAGAGGTCATCAGACAGAACAATTCAAATCTCCAGGGACCACCTCCTTTCCCAGTTCCTTCAAACTGGCTGGAAACAGTAAGAGAAAGATGGAGTAAAAATAATGTAAACAAACAGATATAAATTTGCTTTGCCTTTTGGGGAACACCATCTGGCTGGCCGAGAGAAATTTTTAGCCCCTTACGAATATTCTGCCTACGAAGCTTCCCCTCAGGGGACTTCCAGACCAAGAACTGGAAATGTTTGAGGTGACCATTTTCTCACTAGTCCGCTAGGCAAAATGAAAGAGATGTTCTCATTGATTTGGTTGTGGGAGCCATAGGAGCAAAGCAAAGGGTGATATCAGCATCCTACTCCACTAGCAACAATGCTATATGGTGCAAGCCTGGAGGATGATTCCATATGAAGATGAGGGATTGGTAACAGATCCCAACTTAGATTTCAGGGTCTCAGCAAATAGGATCTCATTATCACACAAAAGTTTGAGAAATCAGTTTGGTCCATCTATCATTTCTATGACAGTTAACTGGTATATAAGAATATGAAGACAATGTAAGGAACATGTGGTCCTTCAGATGTTCTTGGATGTAAACCCCATTATCTCCACTGCCAACCATGATGGCTGTGACTGATGGGAACTGGAGCTCAACAACAGAGAGCTGAGTACTGGTATTAAGTCTTGTTTAGACTGGAGTTAACCATTCCTCTTTGGAGGAAGAGTGCCATCATGATTAACCTCCTCCCCATTTTCCTTGTTCTTATCAAAAGGCAATATTTCTGCCTACATCTGACACATTTTCTGTTCTGAACACACCTGCTTTTCTTTATTGATGCTCTACAATTTCACACATACGTCTCATCCTGTTACTGCTTTCTTAGAATTAAAATGCTTGGAGGTGGCACATTTGCATCCTTTAAAGTTTTCACTCAGACAGCCAGAGAACAGTATTCAGTCATCATCACTCCTTCTGGCAAAACAGGGAATCAGCAGCCACCCCCACCCCATTTTGCATGTCTGCATTCCTTGCCATTCTGAAATGAACGTACCTGTTTAGGACCATGACAGCACAAATAAAGCGTCTGACACATGAAATCCTGACATAAGGGGAGAAATACTATTTGCCATTTGTTCCTTCATTTTACTCACGGTAGAATGTAGACTAGACACAAAAATAGATATATGCTTTTGGCATTTCCTTTTTTATGTTTATTCTTTTACTGGAAATGTTTTTGTTTTCCTCTCTCAAATTCTCTTTTTCTTTCGTTTTTCAAAGCTCCAGAAGAGGCATGTTTCACAACACAAGGAATACAAAAGTATATGGTCTTTCAGGCATTTTGGAAATCAGCGGCAGCTGACATCCATAGTGGTTGATGGGGTGGAAGGCACAGCACAGGTAGGCAGGGACAGAAGAGGATATTCTCTCTCTCTCTCTGACACACACACACACTGCAGGAGGGAAACCCAGGCAGGCCCAGACTCCTATCCTCTTGTGAGGAGAGAGGCAGTCCTGGGGATGACCTGAGCCTAAATTGAGAATGGTGCCCCATTTACTCTAATGGACAAGGCTCCGCTGTTGAAAAATGGTAAAATTGAAAAACAGAGAAGACAGCTGTGGACCATAGCACTGATGGAAAAGTGACACAACAAATCAAATGCTCAAGAAATCCTCAAGATCATGATCAATTCCTTTGTCCCCATTGCCCTCATCTCTGACTCTACTGGCTAGGGCTGATATCCACCTCAATTATAAACAAAAAAATATTTATGTCTTCTGATGAGATTTTTCCAGTACCTAAACATAAATATTCTGCTTGGAAAAGGAAGCATGCAATTGGCAGTGATCTGTGTCACATTAGGAGACTGGGAGGGGGGAAAAAAGATCATTTGCACATACCCGAGGAGGGCAATGTCATTAATGCATGGCTTTGATTCAGAAAAAGTGGCTTGCCTTCAAGTGGGCCCAAGGTTGACAGCCGAAGCATGCTCACTAGGATGTAGGTCCCTTACCAGGGTGTAAGAGTCTTGGCATTTTGCCCCTAACATGGTCCTCAAGGGCATGGTTCCCTTAAACCCCCAACAAAATTCCCTTCTCCAACCATTTAATTGGTTGGCCCTGGATATAGTAGGCCCTTCCCCCCAAGTCTGCTGCAGGATATACCCATATCCTGGTCACTACTGAATACAGCACTTGCTATCCCAGTGCGATGGCGCTACACTGCACCATGGCCAGTCTTGGCCCAGGAATTGCTAGAGGTTTTCCATGAGAGTAGGGCTCCTCAAAATCTTCCTCACTGATCAAGGTACAAACGTCCTTAGCCAAATACTCAAGAAGATGTGGCTATACACAGTCCAGCCCTGGCCCCCGAGAGGTGCCTCACACCATATGATCCTGCCGTCCCCCCACAGTCCAAGGGAGCCAATCAAATTCAAAAGGGCCTCAATGGAGAGTTACAGGTCAGCCAGAGCAGCTGACAGCTTATATCCAACACCCCTGATGTGGCACCCACTGCCTGGACCACCTGCGGGGAGTCTTGAACTTGGTAGAGGAGAAGGGACCCCATTCCTTCAACATAGTTTTGTTTTTTTGTTTTTTTTTTGTATGCTCACTATGCAATCCATGGGATCTTTCTGCCTGTTCCCCTATACACATACACAAACACACACGCTACACACAATGCAATGTAAACATTTGGCTTACATTTATGACATTTGCATTACATGGCTGTTGTGATGCAGACTCATCCACTTGCATGCATTTTCCATCCTGTCTTCCTTTTTTGTTGGAGCCTAGATTGTGTTGGCTGCCTACCATTTTCTATCAGACACATGAGGGTCTGGCTCATCTCCCCCTTGACCTGACACATTCATTCTCTTCCACCATGTCACTTTCAGCCTATTATTAACTCCATGGGGAAGGGGGCTTCTTCTTCACTGTCTCCAACCGAGCTCTCAACCCCTCTCCCCCAAAATCATCTGACTTCCACAAACTTCTCCTTAATAAGTCTCCTCACTAGGGGAGTCAAAACAAAATTGCAGTCTTCTCTGTCCTCTGCCTTCCCTGCACTAATACACGGATCAATTCAGCCAGTGCACCTACCAACAATATTATACATTGTTTTCTTCTTATATCAGCCTACCAGCCATTCTTAGCAGCAGGAGGTCAGTACAAGGACATGACAGAAGAACCAAAATAAAACTATGGCTTCCTTCTCATTTCACCATATATCTTTTCCATCCTAAAATAAACTTGCCATGCCTCTTCCTTCATCCCAGTGCAACATCTCAACAGTGCAGCCCCTTTAAGTGGAGGTGCAAGTATAGGATGGGAGACATAATGCCTCTGAAACATGTGCTCCATGATAACTCAGTGGATGTGCCTGCATTATTAGCAGGTTTCTAAACATTAGGAATTGCTATGACTTTAAGCAAAGCAAAGCATGCTGCTTATATACCACCCCATAGCGCTTAAAGCACTCTCTGATGGTTTACAATTTAATTGTGCAGACTACACATTGCCTTCCCCACAATGAGCTGGGTACTCTACTTGCTGACCCCAGAAGAATGGAAAGCTCAGTCAACTTTGAGCCAGCTATCTGAGCCTGTTGGGGTCAAACTCAGGTCATGAGCAGAGTCTTGGCAGCAGTACTTCAGTTTAACCATTGTGCCACGAGGCATACACTCATCATTTGAAATTTGGGTGGATTCATAACATTTGAAATTTGGGTGGATTTAATATCGATCACATCAGTGTATGTTTCTTTGAGGTAGGCCCATAATGTTTTACATCCCAGTGACTCTTCCTCCCAGCCTGCTCTTTTACTTTTAAGTGTAGGTTACCCTAGAATCAATCCTCCTAAAACCATGACCTTAAAGCAGTGGTTCTTTGCCAAAACAAAACAAAACAAAAAAAACTCAATAGGAGACTGTGGTGTGAAACTCAGGGCCTGTCCAGACGGGAATTTGGAACAGCCTGGTTCATGCTTAAAAGGTTCTTATCATGAGTGCCATCTATTTTATCTCTCACTGGAGTGTTCCTTCTGTTCACACTGAAGACGTTTATTCTCCTGTGAGAAAAGTCCACACAGGGCTTTGGATCACTAGTTTTCTCACCAGCAAGTTTTACCTGGCTTCCTCATGTGTAAGTGTACCGAGTTTACTCATGGGTATGTTTAGCTGGTTCACTTGTGAGTAAGGAGGGAGTAGCCAAGAACAGCAGTGGTGCAAGAGGAAAACACTGAAATGAAGGTTGGGGGGGCAGAATGCAGGTAGCCCCTCTTTTCTGCACCTTTCTCCTCAGCTGGGGCTCTGTTAAGGCTTGTGGAGGTGGAGCCAAGGAGTCAACATAGCCCCCTTTCCCTTCTTTTCTCACGGCCATCATTCAGCTGGCCTCAGTGGCTTTCTTTTTTGTTGTTGTTAAATAATTAAGTTGCCTATCGAGAGAACAATGCATCCACCTGAAATGGTATTAGAATTGTGCTGCCTCGGTTAGGGAATTTTTTTTTTGAAAGATGAAAATAGAGAAGGGAGCAATCTCCAACTAAATGAATGGTATAAAGAAGTGTGGAATATAGCTATTAATGATAAATTAACATGTGAAATTATTGTAAGAAAAGTAATGTTAATTAAGATGAGTTTGGGGGTATTTGGAGAGAATTTATCAATTTTGTATTAACAAAGGGGAAGAGTTGTATACTTTCGCAAGAGTTAATGTATTTTTGAGAGGGGAATGGGGCTCCATAAAAGGAGATAAGTTATCTCCATTGGTCCTGGTGAAAGGGAGCACAATATAGATTGGTTGTTTTATTTTTTTATGTTTACTAATAATAATTTTTTAATTTTAAAAAATCACAGGGTTGTCACCTCAAATAACACCCCCCCACAGCTCCATTTGGGTGTGAACTAACCATCTGCACAGACTACACAACAGGATAAATAGAAGTCCATTGAATTGTACCAAAAAAAACCCAGAAGCCGCTAGCGCTTTTCCAGAAAGGAGTGGGACAGCTCTTAAAGGGGCAGGATGGATCAATCTAAGTAGAAACATGTGTGGACATCATAAATTGATTTGCACCAAACCATACCAACAGTGATCAGTACACTTGCCTGGCCAGTCCCTTTGCAATTGCTACTTACACAAACATTCAGTTGTTTTTTTGCTCTAATAGAGATAATGTTTTTTACCTTGCTAAATGTGTTAATGAGCTTACTGCCAGGGTGTTTATGTTATCACCAGCATGCTAACAGTTGCTGTAATGCTTTTGCAAACATTTAGGCTTTTACATAATTGTCACATATAGCATACTGCATGTTTCTTCTTGCTTCATCCACCTGCAGCCTCATCCTAACCAAGGACTTACTTAAAAGTCCTGTTGGTGCTAACAAGACTTGCTTTCGAGTGAGGATATGCTTAAGGCAATCTCCTGAGGACACAACAAATCACTGCACAACAAATCAGCTAGTAATGGGATGATCTATTTAACCACCGGATCACAGAGCAAGCATGATTTTGCATGCATAAATGTCTCTGTATGTCCAGAACCAATGGAGAAGAGAATTGTAGTACTCAACTGAATTATACACTATAATAGTAATTTTCCAGTTTTATGTGTATGGTTTCTGTACAGCAAGTCACCTGATGTTAGTGCTCCTGGAGTGGAAAGATCAGCTGACAGAGTCACTGCCCGGTGGACACTCAAACATGTCCACATTCTACTGGGAGGCTCCTTCCATGTCCCCCATATCTATGAAAAAGATAAAAGAATGATATTTGTCTGTTCTCACTCTTTTTTCAGCCACGGCCACAAACACAATATGAAAGAAATATAAGCCAAATCAGGATTGTGCAAGTCGCACAACAGACCTTATAAGGTGATGTGTGAAGAATTGTTTCCCATCTGTGGCCCCTTCAAATGTGCTGGGGTGCCCCAGGGGGCCATATGGCCCACATTGAGAATGGCTGGTATAGGCTCCCTAGGAAGTGGTCATGCTAAACCGTTCCTTGAGCCTCTCACATACTTCAAACACTTAGGGTCACGGTAAGTGAGATATATCTTGATGGCACATAACAGCAAGGACTACCCAATCCCAGCTGTCCTAGAGGCAATTCGAAATAACCTGAAACTTGCAAAGCACCTCACGTAGCATCATCTAATTAAGGTGGCAACCCTTTATGCCAAGGATGGGGAACTCTTGTGATATTTTGAGGGTTGCATTCTGTGTTTGGGGCATATATCAGTGGTGTTTAAAACAAAGGGGAGAGAAATTGCCTCTTTTGTCCATGTGCTATCCTTTTTTTTCACAGCTTGGAAAAGTTACTTTTCTGATATTCAAGTATTCCCTAGTCAGCATAACTAGTAGCCATGCTGGCTTGGAGTTCTGGAATAAATTATTTGGAAAGCTTTTTTTCTGAGTTTTGCTTTCCTCTGTTTTCTGGTAGCCCTTTTTACTAGCATTTATTTCTTTATGTTATGTGTATTTATAAACCGCGTAGGTTGGATGAAACTGGAGTGAAGGCTGAACACTACCCATCCTTGCTTTGTATTCTGGCTCGGGACTGCAAATAAGTCCCATTTGATTTCAGTGGAGTTTTCTGCTGCTGCTTTTTCTGAGCTTCAGCATGTTGCCTTTTTGAACACTTCACATAATCCTCCCCCGTAAGCAAGGCTGGTAGAGCACTTTTTTTTTTTTTTACTCTTACCACTACCCCTTTTCCCAAGTAATTTTCACAACTTCTGTTATTTAACTTAATATCAAGGCTGATCAAGAGTTCTTTGAAGATGAATGTTTGCTTCCTGTTTTGCAACTTTGGGGTTTGTCCTAGTAAAGTCATTTGGAGTAAGAATAACTTTCCACAACTGTCCGTGTGAGATTAGCTAACTGAAGGGAAAGAATTACAGGCAGTTTTCGGGGAGATTAGGAAAATAAAATCCCCCTATGAAGAGGGTAGATTGACACAAATGGTAGTTCCTGGTGGCATCACCACAAAGCTGGGACAAGAACACAAGTTGCAGAGTAAGAATGCAGAATGAAGCCTGTTAAAAGAGCATCAAGGAATACTTCTAAAGATTTGAAATAAACAATAATCATTTGCTGTCAAGTCAAATCTGATTTATGGTGATGATTTTCAGGGTTTTCCACATTCACAGTACTCAGAAGGGGTCTACCATTCCTTTCTTCTGGGAGCCATGGGACTGTGCAGCTTACCCAAGGCCACACAGGCTGGCTCTTCACCCTGAACTCCCAACCGCTGGCTCTGCAGCCAGATGCCTAAACCACTGAGGTATCCAGCCAGCTATAAAGATTAGAAAACCACCTCCTAAATCACTTTGGACTGCTAAACATCACAGCCAGAATAGTTCATGCTGAAGTACTTAAGCAATGCCAATTTTAAGAGACCCCATCTTCCAAAGGATATTATTCTAACACATATAAACTTTTTCAGAGAACAATCGTAATCTAACCCCCCAAATAATAGCTTACTTATCTTGTGCATACATCCAGCACTGGTACAGATAGAGCATAAGCTTCCCATTAACTGTTGTTGAAAACTCTGATATCACTCCTTTCCCCTTTCTTTTCCCCCTTTAAATGCACTTGAGGGAAAGTTTAGTAGCAATATTATCAGTCACAAGGATTCCCACTTAAGTGGGAAGTTGCAACCAAGTTTTAAAGAGGGTTCAGAAGTTGTGTTCAGGGAAATCTTGTTAGTGTCAATCGTGATTGAAGTCAATGCCGATATTTTCTTCAATCATATTCAAAGTGGGATGAAAAGAATTAGCTTTTCAGGAGGAGTTCTGTGCACCATGTTTTTAAGAATGGCTCTTGATTTGTTCAGCATGGTTCATGGTAGGTCCAGCATGTGATCAATTACAACATTAAGTGAAAGACAAAACAGCACTGTCAAAGTCCAAGATATCACAGGCAGCCTCTCACCATGGACAAGGGCACCAGGACCCAGTCCCTCCACACAGGGTATCAAGTCCAAAGACACTCACTGCACAGCTGGTCATGACCAAGTGGAGGTGGGAGCACCAGGCTCGGAGCCCAGTCACAGGACTGGGAGCACAGAGCTGGAACAAAACGCTGAGATGCAAGAGACCAGCAGAAGCAAGCAGGGACAGGAATAGGAACACTGGAGTTCAGACACAGAGATGCCGGAGGCTAGGGCCTGAGCCTGCAAACACCAAGCCATTCTTGGGTCAGGCTGGCCCCAATCCTGCAGCTGCCAGGGCGGTACGAGCCAGATCCTGACAGGCACCTTCTCATTCCATGTACAGAAGCCAACGAAACTAGAAGTAGAGTAGAGCACTAGTGGCGGAGCATTCTCTACCTCACATGGGGGCAGCATCCTAAGCCATATCTTAGTTCATGTAGGACAGGTTTGCTAGAACCTCCAACAAAGGAGAACAGCTGGTGGTTTTCACTGTGGTCCCTTTCATATCACCCAGTAATTGTCACGGAAGGCAACTGCCTAGGGCAAATTGATTAAATCTGCTGTACATGGATACTGCCACTTCGTATTCCGGGTGCTCACCTAGGAATATCAGGTACAGATCTCAGCACAATTTTGTATTGATGTTTACAGTGCATACAGGCCATCGATTAATGTAGTATGTACCATAACAAAAATTAAAATGATAGTAATAAAAATTATCTCTTATCCCATGGAGCTGAAAATCTAAATTTTGTCTTTTAGACAGAATAGAAAGAGAAGAAATAAGAGACAACTAGAAGGATATTGGGGCATCCAAAACATTACTTCTGTTTCTTCTATGTTTTTTCTTCATACTAAAAGTAAAAGATGGCTCTGTTTTATAAACCTCATGTAGAAGAATAAAATAATTAGAACAATTTGTACAGGCAAAACAGTGTTTTTTTCCTAGAATGTGATGGGGGAGATCTGAGTAAGTGACAATACCTATCCCACAGCAAAGCAATCATTTAAAACTAAATTTACATTGTAATTAGCTTCTCAGAGATGCCAAAGAAAAAAGCCAAAAAAAAAGAAAAAGCCATCTTCAGTATAGTTGTCCATTAATAATCTCACTGCTGTTGGAAAGCCTGTTCCACCCACATATGCTACTTAATTAAACTCAGTGTTCCTCATTCTTATAAGGCATTTATAAAGAACAGGTGGTACCTAATTTGAAGATAATGGATGTATAGGTCTCTGTATAATTTCATATAATTTCATCATCCTCAGTGAAAATATCTGACACTTTGCCTGAACCTGTAATATTTTTTCCCTAAAAACCAGCTCTACTTCTTTGGAAGTCTGCAAAAATGTATGGATTAGTATAAATCCACATGGTACTTCTCTGTAGTTCTCATCTCATCTCCTCTGTAGTTTCATCTGTCATGAAAAATCAATTTCTCACAACAATAAAAGCATGACACATGGCTAAATTGACTCTGGAATAATGGCTTACTACCATGTTACTCCATCATGGGATCTCCATGGAGAAAAGTGTTCCCCAGTTATAGTTTAGCCCATGTTCGGAGCTGAGGACTCCATTCTGCTTGGCAATGTGTTTTAAATATATTTCTTACCCACTTGAAAACAACTACTTCCCCTCCCCAATTTCAGATGCTTTTCTTGAAGAAGCTGCTGAGGCAGGAGGTCAGGTATGTTTGGGTAGACATTTTGGTGAGGTATTTTTTCTAGGCTGACCTTTGTTCTCCCCTCACCGCATGGTCTGAGGGGGCAGGGTGTCCAACTGCCACCTTAATTATCTTTTTCCTTCCTCTGGCTTCTCAGCCCAGCTTCATTGTAGCTCAGCCTGCTTAGCTGATTCCCTGCTGGCTGGATCTTGCTTTACAGCAGCGTTTTTATAGACATGGATGTTTACATATTCTTATCATTTGTTTATACATTTTTGCTCCTGTTGCAGATTCCAATACTAGAGGGCTAATGCAAAATCTCTTATACTCTGCTACCCAAGTGAATATAACAACATAAGAAGAACCCTGCTGGATCAGGCCAAGGTCCCATCTAGTCCAGCTTCCTGTATCTCACAGTGGCCCCACCAGATGCCTCTGGGAGCACACGCGACAACTAGATACCTGTCCCCTGATACCCCTCCCCTGCATCTGGCATTTTGAGGTACCTTTCTTCGAAGCCTGGAGATTATACATCCCCATCGTGGCTTGTAACCTGCGATAGACTTTTCCTCCAGAAATCTGTCCAAAGAACATTCGTCTTTATCTTCATTCTGTCCTAAGTTCAATGCGTTTCCCCACTGAGTATGCTTCAGTAGCAAACTCCATGTATTCTCTATACAGAGGTCCCCAACCCCTGGTCCGCGGCCCGTGCCGGTCCGTGGCCTGAGCCAGACCGGGCCGCGGAGACAGACCTCCCACCCCCCCGCACACACTCACCCCGCACAGCTGATTTGCGCATGCGCGCTTGCTCCAGCATGCCCGTGCAAGCACTGCGCCGCCGTTTGCACATGTGCATGAGTGCGCGCGTGCCTGCGTGAGTGCCGTGCTGCCGTTTGCACATGCGCATGAGCGTGGGGGGTGCCCCGCCTTCCCAGGCTGTTCCGCGGGGTGAAAAAGGTTGGGGACCCCTGCTCTAAGAGATTTGTTACAGTTGCAAATGAATAGACTTTTCTATTTATTCTGCTACCTAGTCAGATTACGTGGGACCAGATAGGATTCTGTCAATCACTCTGCTCACTCTGCAGTGAGCTCCAATGGACACTCCCCCACCCCATTTTTAAGGTAACATCTTTTTTTCTGAAGTAATTCTATCAGGCAGTCCATTGTTGTTCAAACTTCCATGTTATAGTTACATTTCACATTTCCAGGGCCGTACTTCTTACCCTTATTCATTTAATACTTTATTTATACAAAATATTGAACTTTGACAATTTTCCTTGCCCCCGATCACGTGAGTGTGGCGAAGTCTTGTTTGTAGCTTTTCTTTGTTGCTCAATAGTCCAGTTTCACAATATTGACAGATGTACATACAGTTTCATCAAACTCATAAGCACTCGGATGATTCAGTAAAACTGTTCAACCTCTATAATATATTTCCAAAGTATAGTATGTGTAGCTGGAGTTTCTATGAAATAATTTTCTTTGTTTATGAAGTGGTGAAAACAGTTCTTCTAGGAAGCCCTCTCTCTCTGTGTATGTTCTTTGACCATGGTTATTCTTCATTCCCAGATTAATAATCATGTATGAATTCTCTACTTAAGCTATATAACTACCAAACTGTCTTGTGGCCCTCATTCTATAAAATATGGGCCATCAAAATATGGGCCTCCAGATGTTATTGGACTGCAACACCCATCTCCATCATCCACCACCATTTACTATGCTAGCTATGGCTGATGGGAACTGTAGTCAAATCACATCTGGAACATCACAAGTGAGCCACCCTGCTTTAAAATGAGCACACTAGTGTGGGTGACACTGTTCCCACCATGAAATTGAGTGTCTGCATTGCTGTTTCAGTGCTGAGAACCCCAGACAAATTTTGTGAACAGAATAACCAAAACCTCAATGTTCCATTGTTAACCGGTGCTAGGTCCCTATGGGCGAATGTTTATCTCTTCCCAGGCTTTCCATATAGTTTATTGGAAAGTCTCTGTATTCACATATGAATGTCAACATTCTTCAGAATTTGACCACTCATTGTGCCATATTGGTATTACAGGTAGTTAGGTAGATATGAATAAATGCAACTTTGTCAAAAAGGGAACAAAAACTGTGAAAGCCATAACAAGACAGAATACGAAACAGCTGCATCAGTATTGCTTAGAATTGCTGGCTTCTCATTTACACAGAGAGAAAAGGAATTAAAAGCAAGAAGTTCACTTGTAAGTTTTGAATGAAATCCATTTTTTCTTGATAAAGAGGTATTTTAGAAACATGTTGGGCACTACAAAATATTGGTGCAGCTGTCTTCCTCCCTCCCTCTTTTTTTATATACATAGAAAAGTACTTTTTGAGAAGTTAATGAGAAGACTTCAAGTCCATTCATGTTGTGTTTCAGTTAAAATACGAACGAACTCAGTGGCTCGGATCCTAATTTCCCTTCTGTGAGATCAGGGGCATTTGGGAGTAGTGATTGGGATACGGTGCAGGGTCCTGCAGGCAGAGCAAGGAAAGGAAAGAAATCAACTGTCCTTGCAGGAGTGAGAACAGTAACTGAGAAGCCACGTCTGAGTTTAAGCACCACTGTGAAAGTAATAGAAACCACAACAAAAAAGGGTTTATCTCTATAGGCATAGAAACTCATGCATTTCATGTTCACTAGACTTTAGCCAAAGATCTTGAAGTAGTTTACACTTGGAAACTGAAGGTTTTCTTACTCTGTTATAAGAAGAGAGTGTCCTCCAGATGCATTGGATTACAACTTTGATTGTTCGATACCAGTGCGGTCAAAACAATGCGTTGGAGTTGGAGATGCACTAGCGGAAGAAATGTTGGCCCTGTTGCTGTTCCAGGAAATGTTGTGCAAAAACTAGTGGAGGGATAACTCTTGGTGCACTCTGCTGCCTTCTGGCGGGTTCATTCAGTCTACATGCAAGCCCCCCCTCCACACAAACACATGGGTGTTCATAGTTTGGTCATTGGAACAGTGGGTAGTCACATCACAATGCAACCCACAGAAAATGGTAAGGCCCGAATGTTAGTTGTGATAAATCTTAACCCACTGCTACCGACAGGGGTTAATCATTGTTTAGGATTGTCAGGGCATCTCATTTTCTGAGATTTCAGGACCAAATTGTGAAGGGTATGAGTCCCTGCGGTGCCACAGAAGTGGGGCGGGCAAGGGCAACCAAGGAAGCCAGCATCATACACAAATGCCCTCACAGTGAGACCTGGCTTTAGCTGGACAAGTTGCGCAGAGATTGGGGTGTCCAGCCACCCCACACACAAGGCCTGAACTCTCCTCACTGCTCCTGCTGAGATTCCTCTCCACACCTCGAGACCCAGGGCAATTCCCTGAGATGTCAGCAAGTGCTTGAGGCCTGGCAGCCCTCCTCAGAGCTGTCCATTGTGGGTACTGCCCTATATGTTTTGTGACAAGAGCACCTCCATCCTTCTATAACTTTGGACTTCAGGGCTGTTTATAGACAGTAATGTCCACTCCTTCACTTCAAACTGTAGTAGGGCGAGCCGAGTCCTGGACACCCTCCTGCTTTATGGCACTCTGGTGTTCTGCCAAGTGGTTTAAAATTGTTTATGATTGTTTGGACCAATATGGGACTCCAGGGATGGGAAAGGCAAAACTATAGAGAGATGGCAGACATGTTATACCTGCATCAGAATTTTCAGGGGCTGCTGGAAGAGATGTGCCATGGATTTTGACCCTGCAGGCTGCAGTGACTCACTCAAACAATGGAATGTTTCACATCTGAAAGATTATTTATAGGTGAAACTAATGGCTTTCTAAAAACTTGATGCTAACAGCCATTTAAAAGAGAAAATATAATCACAATATAATCAATGAAGTGAGTTATATTTACCGGTTGAATGATAAATGGCACTCTTGGGTAGTGGGGATATTTTTATGTATGAGTTCTGACAGCTAAGGTAGCCTTAAAGCAGCAGCGGGTTGCAATAAATATTTTATTTTTAGCAAGCTGGAGCCTTCATATAGGGCAAGCAAATCTACTGATGCCTACATATGCTTGCTTTTCTACATTTTTCTTTTGCTGAGTCCCACAATGAAAGCATTAGTCTGCTTTCCCACTGTAACTGGCTCAGTTTTCTTATTTTAGGATAAATGTTTTTGAAAGCCTACCACCAATACTCTGTTTTGGAGCAGGGGTTATATAATACTCTTCTGGGTGCATAAAATGTATCTTCAGCCATAGTCCATGGTGAACAAATGAAACTACTTTGTTTGTGTGGTGGATCTTGTTTCTAAACAGGCAATGTCTGCTGCTAATTAATAAAGTAAAAACAAAAACCATGTTTTCATAATCTGGCATTCTTTTCCAATTGACAGAATTCTGCTGGTAGTTTTGTTTGTTTTTAAAGACAGAAGCCAATGATGTTTATTTCGATTTGATTGTGAATTAAAGAATTCAGCAAAATCCCCTCCCATGGTTTTGTTTATCCAGACCATCACATTCCTCTCTCCAGGGCCCTATACTCTCTATTCCAAGGTCGGGGAATCTGTGGCCCTGCAGCTGTTGTTCGACTTCATTTCAGTCTTAGCCAGCTTGGAAAATGATGAGGGATGCTGGGAACTGTAGTTTAACAAGATTCAGAAGGCCACAAGTTCTCCACCTCTGCTCTGCATCTTGACAAATGTAAGTCAACTCACTTTTCCTATGGTCATGTGTTCCAAAATCAACATATAGGAGTGGAGGTGAGGATGGCATAGGGAATGGCAAAAACACAAAACAAAAAACATACAAAATGGTGTATATGAAAAATTTGCTAAATTTGTTCCATGATGCTCTCTCATGTAGTTTGACAGAGAGTTCCATTGCATAGTTTATCTCACAAGAAAGAGAAAGAAAGAAGTGCCCTTTCTAGGTAACATCAAAACTGGGCTATATAATATCAAAATTTGGTGTTTTGGAGATGTGCCTTGTGCTGCTACACATTCATGTTATATAGCTCATGTGAAAGAGGTGCTCGTGCACCTTCCCCCTTCCTCCTAATGCATTGCCTATTTCCCGAAGCCCTTATTGTTGCCCTTTTGTCATATTGTTATCCACAACAAACATTTAATGGCATTTGGTAGAAGAATCTGACATTTCACAATGTATTGCCTGTTCTATTCTCACAGTAAGTGACTGTGGACAAAAGCCTGGCTGAAGCATTCGAAACCCACTGGAGATTCCAAAGGTGACATCATGTAGATCAGATGGTAGTAAACCAAATGGGATATCTTGATCACACTTGGTGAGGGTTGATTCTAGAAGTGTACCCAAGCAGTGAATCTGAATTTCCAAGGGGAGGGTAACCCCCACCTAGCACAAGCTGAACCTCTATTCCTTGATCTGCCTCTCGCCTGCCTGCGAGCACCTCTGTCTTGTCAAGGTTCAGTTTGTTCTGCCTCATCCAGGCCATTACTGAAATCAAAAACTGGTTAAGCATCAAAACAACCTTCTCAGGCTTCTCTAGAAAAAAAACCATAGGGTTGGGTATCATTAGCATATTGGTGGCTGTCTGGGTTTGGAAGTTGCCACTGTCCCTTAACTCTCTGTGAGGGACAAACACTGTGAGGGAATGTCTAGCTTGGGGATTCTGGCAACTGGAGTCCAGAAGTAACATTGCAAAGCTTGAGGAAGGGCAGGTTGGAACACTCCGGAACAAAGGGTGGAGTGGAGGGCTGGGGTTTGCAGGGCGTTTTGTAGGCCTTCACATCTGCACCCAAAGATTGGTAAGGAAGAAAAAGGCAAGAGAGCCTCTGTGCTCATTCTGTGGACCTGCTGGGCTGCGGTTGGAAACTAGATACCCTCATGGTCAACCCAGTGGCACAGCTCTTCTGTTGTTTCTATAAACCAAATCAGAGGTAAATTATTATGGACAGCTCCAACTGCATGAATGTGTTTGATTTCTAAAGGAACATCCATGAATGATCTGGATTTATAGCCTTACTGGCTAGTAGATTGATTAGGTGGCCTTGGGAGAGCCATTTTCAGCTTGCATTTTCCCCTCATACACTTGGACTAAGAGCAATCTATATTACTTTTACAGTTCTGTTGACTGGGGCATCTGAGCTGACAGTTTGAATCCCCACTGTGCCTCCAGGAAGGGGCCAGCTGAGATCACCTGGAATGTGGTTTCTGGAACCATACTTCTGAAACAACTTGATGTCATGTGATGATTATTACTAGGATACTGTGAGGATGACTATCATGTGGCATTTTGTTCATTCAAATGATAGGGGAAATTCTCAGTTCATAGCAAGCTAAGAAAATGGAAGGAGGGCCCAGTGTGTTTCTTGCAGGCTATTCAAAATCTGAGCAGGTTGCTAGTTCTACATACAGGAATGCATTTTCATGTTCTGAATGCCATTTTCTGCTACTTCAGCATCTTGCCATGTAACCTATGGGGAACAAAGATGGAGTAGCTAAAAGAATCTATTCTGCATTTAAGTCTGTTCCAACACATGTAATCATGATCATCATCATAATTTCTCCAACATCATATATAATGCAATAAAGATTTCTACATTCAGAAGCTAATTGGTTGTTAGGCTGCCGAGTTTGGGTTTCAGAAATGGGTACCTCTGAGCATGTACAGAATTCCTTCTTTTCTAAAGGGAAAAAGGTGGCTGTCTCCCGAAATACTAAGGACAGGTAGAGTCTATGTCCTTTGTGGAAGGAATGTTTTTGTGATCTCTAGAGAGTGGTTTAATGTGCTGTGGAATCTGGCATCCTATTCCTGTTAGTCTAGCTCAGTGCATGCCCAAAATGTTTTTCTGCCAGAGGCAGTGAAGAAATCAGCAATGCCCCCCTGACACACTTCCAGCTCCAGTGCCCATGTGCTTGCAGTTGAGTCTTACTTCATCACCAGTGGGAGGACGGCATCTTTTACTGTACCCAAGGGGAGCAAGACAGGTTCAGTCGAGCAGGTAGCCACGCCCTCCAATGCCACCACCCTGCATTTCCCCAGCACCTCAAGCTGCCAGAGGAGGCTGCCTCCCCTCCCAGAGGAGCCAGCTTTGGTTTCGAAGGCACCAAATGTGCAGCAGATGCCACTTTCCCTTAGAGATTCCCCGAGATGCAATAACAAACAGCAAAGAGGCGGAGGCACTAACTCTGGAGCAGAACCATCAGGCACAACATGATGCATTAATGTGGGCAGACAAAGAGCAAGAACAGCTTTACTCGGGCTTTTGGGTGGCTTGGTATCCTCAAACTCTGGCAACTGACAAAAAGAACAGGTAGGTAGTTGGCAGCCTCCGTGCAGCTGTCTGGGTGACAGCCCTGGCAGTAAATATATACGTGTCAACCCTCTCCTCCTTAAGAACTCTGTTTATCTTCTTCTCGCCATTCTGAGGGAGCAAAACATGTGCCTAACCCTTAATACTTTGGAGGAAAGAAAAAAGAAATATCAACTGTCTGGTCAGGATTAATGACAGGCTGACATCATCTGTATTAGTTTGTTCAGAGAACCTCTTTGTAGTGGCTGCCACATGACGGGAGGGAACCCTGTCAGCTCCCAGGGAAGATTGAAGAATGCTGCCAATACGTTCTCCGCTGCCAGATGTTTCATTTATTACCGAGCTTCTACCCAGACAAATATCCCTCTCTCGGTGCCAGCTCACTGCCGTGATATCTCCTCTCAGTACTTTGTTTCCTAACTCGCTTTTCACCGTTCTTGTTCTAACAAGAAGGACAGGCACTTAGTGAATGAGTGTAATTAGCTTGATGATGTGTCAGCAACTGCTGGCATGGTGGCAGCACACCAAATTGCTAGGCAGGCTTTGCAATAAAAGGGCGCCTACACCTTAGCTGGTGATAAATAAGCACAAGGCAAGAGGGAGCCCTCCTGCAATCTTTTCTCCCAGCCTCCCTGCCTCCCTCCCTCTGAGCTTCACAGCTGGAGAGGATGGCACTGTTTCCAGGACAGCTGTTTTGGCAACCAGCAAGTTCAGAGAGAGAGTGACAGTGTTTGCAATGTTGTGTATCAAGGTGTACCCGGTTTAGAGGTGCCCGTTTTTTGTGTAGCTTGCTGGCTTGCTAATTAGTTCTTTTTTTCTAGGGCTGACTAGAAAAAGGTAGAAAACCTCTGTTCGGTTTGTTCAGCACAGACACTGTGTGACCCACCATGAACCGCTAAGGGGCACAGGCCCATAGGACGCAAATTGGGCCAGTAGCCGTGTGAGTCTGTAGTAGCAAAAGAGAAACCTGACATCTTCTAGCAGCTTTAAGATTAACTAGTTTTTATTTTAACAAGCTCTTGTGCATCCAAGCATACGTCTTCATCAGATGAAGGCATGTGCTTCGACACACAAAACCTTGTGAAAAATAAAAATTAGTTAGTCTTAAAGGTACCACAAAACTTCAGAACACAAATTGGAGTGATTGAGGAATGGGGAGGGATGGAGACAGAATGCTGGGGGCGCCATTGGGTTGAATCAATGTGCAGACTAGTACCATGAAGGCAGAACAAAAAAATGGCATACACCTCAATGGCTTGAATGCAATGGCTACTTCCAACTACTACAAATCCTCTGAAGGAAAAAAAATGTTACAGGTATCCTACAATTAGGAGAGGAAATTCCTTACCTGCTGAAAGTGTCTGAGTGCACAGCAGGAACTTTTCTCACCTCACATACTTTGTACATTAGCTTTCTTTGTTTTGTGATCAGTCATTAGGGCTTCAGCACAGAATTCCCCTAAAATCTGATTTCTAAATCAAGAAAGAGTGACTCTTCAACACCAATGTGCTTTCAGCATTAATCCTGCGCTATCTGTAAGATCTGTGGTTGTTTTTGCTCTGAATCATATTGAGGCATACTTAAGAATTGACTCACCATTCAGTAATTGATTCAGCGGGTCTACTCAAACTTGGATTAGGAATTGGATTTTATTCTGAGGCTTTTCCTTTGTAAGAAAAGGTGAATACCTTGGAGCTTCCCTTCCAAGCACAGAAAGCAATCCCTAAACTAAATTAATTTAAACGAAATAATGGGATGTATTAAATAAAGATTGTAGGCTATACTGGGCCCTGATTTGCAAGAAATGGCAAACCAGGGGTAGCTCCCTCCAGTCTTGTGCCCCTATTTGGCTCAAAGACCCTAAGAATTCTGGTCTGATCAGTATTCTAGGGCCTCATCCGTCCATCTTCAGTCTCCTGCTGCACTCTTTCCAGAGACAACGCAGGTGCATGAAGCATATTCCTGAGGCATCTACCAGGTCTCTACATACCTCCTGTCTCCTCTGCCTCTTAGTAACTAGTCCCTCCCCATCTCCAGAGCTTCATGGTACAGTGGTTCAACTGCAGTACTGCAGCCAAAACTCTGCTCATGACCCGGGTTCAATCCCAGGTAGCCAGATCAAGGTTCACTCAGCCTTCCATCCTTCTGAGGTTGGTAAATTGAGTACCTAGCTCACTGGGTGGGCAATGTGTAGCCTGCATAATTAAATTGTAAACCACCCAGAGAGTGCTTTAAGCACTATGGGGCAGTATATAAGCAGCAAGCTTTGCTTCATAGTGACTGTAATGGACAGTGAGAGTGAAGAGCTGCAGCATGGTTTCTACCGACTGGATGGACTAAGAGCCCCTCTTTGTCAAGGTATGCCCACAGCCACAGGGGCAACCCCTTTCCATTGATCTCCCTGCAATCTCCACATTCAAATTAACTCCTCCAGCATTTTGCAACAATATGGCCGGGCTGCTGCTGCGCCATAAAACTCCTCATCGACCTCTCTCATGCCGCTAGCTGTTTAAACATTCTGCTCCTTGGGCTCAGCAAGCCAGTGCATTAACATTTCTCATGGCTAGGAATATTGGCCACTCATCCTACCTTGACGATGGCCTGAACTATGGGGAATTTCTACAGGAGCTCAGTCGGTGCAGGGAACAGGGCAGGCCTCCTCTCCGTGCAGTGCTCTGTTTAATGGCGAAAGGATTGCACCCTTTGGATAAATAAATACTATGTTGTTGCCAGATAATTACACAACAGCAGGGATCCTGTTCTATAGCAAGCATCGCTCAACAGTAATTCCCATCCCGCTCTGCGCTCAAGGCTTTCTAAAGAGGAGATCCATTAATGGCAGAAAGACGGCAGAAGAACAACTGTGTGAAATTGATCTCAAAGAGCCTGTCCTGCCGTGCAGCAAACGGAGGTTTCAAGTCAGCATCCAGGGAATCTTCTCTGGGGAAAAAACAAAGTTTCTGTCACTTCTTGAGAGAAATCCTCTGTGATGAGAAAGATTTGGGGGAGGGAAAGGTGTGGTTCAGGTGCCTGCTATACCATAGTTGGGTGGTAGCTGATATAGCAAAGATCTACATTCATTGTCTGCCTCACTCTGGTTGTTATCTGTAGTACCTTTTGTAGTGGATGGGATACAGAGCTTGGGGAAGTTGTTTCTTGGACTATAGAATCCTCAGCAAGCACAGCCAATGGCCATGAGGATTCTGGGAGCTATAGTCCAAAGAAGCAACATTTCCAAGCTCTGGGCTGGCACCACGGGGAGGGGGCATACACACAGTTATGGGTCTGTGCCAAGGGAGCCACACAGAACATTCATCAAAATATCAGCCCACCTGAAAGTCCACCCTTGGCAAAGGAGGTAGAGTCACCCCCATTCCACCATGCTTTTGTCGTTCTAGCTGTTTGAACAAAAAAGTGGTTCCAACTCGTTAAAGGGCCATTAATATCCATTAGGCAACCTGGTGAGAACCACCTACGAAAGATTTGCATAGGCGCCAGTTCTGAACAAATTTGTCAGTCCTATTGAAATGAATGAATCATGGGCTAAAACCTGCCTGTCTTTTTCAGATTCATAGTCCGTTGGATTTAGAAAATTGGAAGCACATGTCTCAATTAAGAACCAATTAGTGTGACATCCCAGTTGGAAAGAGGTGTTCTGAAAAGGCAACCTGCTGCAAATTAGGCAATTTAAAATTCCATTGACTTTTAAAAACACAGTTTCATAAAGCTACCAAATGTTTTGCAATTAAGCCACATGGGCTCCAAAGTGAACAGAGCTCCCTGAGGCTGCAACCCTGCATGCAGCTACCTGGGTGCCTGGACTTATTAAATATGCAGAGGCTTGCGCTACACCACAGGCAGGGCAAATTCTGCCGCTCAGAGGAGAGAACATCTCCAGGACCCCCACCTCAGATACGCCCAGGAATGGATTTGTGTTGCTTGGCTGGAGGAATCACGACAAGTACGAACAAATCACTAGAAATTATTATTGTGTTGTAAAACTTATTTAATGATATGAACAATGGAAGTCGACAGGCCCTTGCTGGGGATGTGACGGCTGTTGTACTCTGACAGTGGAATAAACTCTGCTTTGGCACTGCTAGCAAGTATCACAAGAGAAACATTTAGAGATGGGAAAAGTTCCTTTTCTTTTTTTAAACAGCAACCCTCAGAATACCCCAGCCATCATGGCCAGTGGTATGATCATCGTGACCAACTTTAAATGGTACCGCCCATTTCACCATCTCAGAACATACACCTCATGTGGTTGTATCTGTAAACCAGGCTTTGCTTGGTAGCCTAGAACAGCTTGGAAAGTGGGCATGCGAGGAGGGCATACAGATAGGCTAATCTACTGGATAATGATGTCAAAAGCTGCACCTGAGCTGCTCTGTATCGAGAGGGTTTCCCCTCTTTTTCTTCAGTTCCTGGAGGTGAAGTACCACCATGGATGCCTTCAGCCATTCAGGGACTCATCAATTTCTTTCCAATAGAATCAGCGCTTTCTCCTTTTCCCAGCTCTTTTTTGGGTGTCCTTCTCCTGCTCATCTTAGTGAAGCAGTTCAGGGGGAAAAAGCTTTACAGATTCAAACTTTGATCCAAGTCAATGCACTTGAATTCCTGTTCTTACTCTTCAAACTGCAGAGCTGGAAGGGATCCTATGGATTGTCCAGTCCAGCCTCTGTCAAGATGGCACAGTTGGGAGTCGAACGCGGAAACCTCTGGCTTCACAGCCAAATACCCAAGCCACTGAGCTGTCCAGTATTGATTTAGGACAATATTTTTTTTTATGGTGTATGACAACCCTGTGATTAATTACGGTAGGACCCCCATATCCGCTGGGGATTGGTTCCAAGGTCCACTATTGTTATATAGGTAGTACTACTAGATGCTCAGCAACATTTTATCTCCTTCTGTACTAGGAATAAGCAACTTGTGGCCCTCCAGATGTTGCTGGACTGCCATCAGTCTTCACTGTTCAATATCCAGGCTAGGGCCAACGGGAGCTGACAGTCCAACAACATCTGGAGGTCTACAGATTGCTCACCCCAATATGGACAATGTTCTGATCATGAAGCAAAATGGTCTACTACATTCTATGATATTCTCTTTTTTAAAACAAAAAGTCATTTGGAGACTTTGCTCTTAAGGTTTGTGGCCTTGTTCCTAATTTTCTTTCTATTAATTAAAAAACTTTAATGAATAATCAGTGTGGTGTTTGGTTTGGCTGAGTACTGTTTGTGGCAAACACAAGTTCTGGTGCTTTCCTTGGAGATTAGAAAAATCCAGGCTTTTCACACCCATGTCCCCTAATATAGGAGAAGGAGGCCAAGATTACATACTTAAAAACAGTAAAAACAGAATATTTGGTGCATTTATGCACCCATTTTGATAGTTGTGTTTGTCATAAAGATGAATTAACATTGTGCCATTTTCAATTCTCATTATAATCTTTGTCATGAGATGAAATATTGGACTTCTAATGGCTGTATGAATTACATCAGCGTGCTGTACAATGTTGACCTTTTCAATATTCTGTGTTTTCACTGGCTGGCATTTCCACTCCTCCTCTCAGTATAACAATGGCACTAAACTTGCTGGAGCTGCTTCGATAGAGAGCCAATGAAAACTGAGAATGCTGAAAAGGTCAGTGTTATCCAGTCACTCCCATATTTCACCATATATAAGGCATTTAGGCGCTCATGACAATGCAAGACAGCACTAAAAAATGACATTGTTTCAAACTTTTCTCCCATTAGTCTGTTACAAGTGCCTAGTGAGGCTTTGTAGCTCAAAAGTGTAATGGAAACCAATTGTGAATACTGCTTTTAACAGCTCTAAATCAGAAACACACACAATAAAAAAACCACACACACACACAACCTGAAAGTAAAACAAATTCCTCCAACATCTTCTATCAAAACCTCAGTGTGTCCCCTTGTATCGGATGACATTATAGCCCTCTAACTTTGCTAGTATTCTAGGGAGAGCTTTCAGTTGCCTCTGCTGGATACTTCACATGCATTAAGCATTGCCAAACGCATATCTGCAACCCACGGAGGGATTGTTTCAGCCTCTGCATGGATTGCCAGTTGCCTGCAGTTCTTGGAACCTGTGCTAGCACATGGTGAACTCTGGATAAAGAATGTCTGTTAGTAGCTCAAATAATGGTACTGACCAGCAAGGGTCATTCAAAAGAATCAGGAGGCAAGAATACAATGGGGCAGCAGGGAAGACTTTTCGAAAGGCAGAGGGACCAGGCTCTCTGGCAAACTGAGATACCAAACCTGTCCCACATCTGCTCTGTGAGAACTATCTTCTTGCTTTTCTCCTTCTTATCCTACCAGAGTCCAGACATCATCAACACTGTTTGGGCTTAGGGTATGGCACCTCTAAACAAGGATTCAACCATTGTGTTGCATCCAAAACAATCTCCCAGGTTTTTACCCAAGAACGTCTTCCTTTCTTCCTACATGGCTTCCCAATTTATTTTACATGGAATGATCAACAGTAACTACCTGTACTCTTCATTTCTCGTTATGTGTCTAAAGTATTCTGACTTTCTGTGTTTTATATGTTTTATGGTTGCTTGATCTTTCTTCATTTGCTTTCTTAACTTTACTCATTCATTCACTTTTGTACTTCTTCATTGGTCAGCCCCTTTATTCAAGACTTTCCTAGCATTCTGCCATACATCCAAATTTCAGATGCTTCTGTCTTTTTTTTAGCAGCTACATATGTTAAATTTCAGAACTCCATGCCATCTAGCCAAACTAAGATTGCATAGCATCCTACAGCACACCAGTTTTAAGTTATTGGTGCATGTTATATTCTCCTTCTTTAGACAGCTGTTGCAGGTCATCTCTCTTGTGACTTTGATTTACATGGCCATGATTCCACGGCTAACTCAGCCAACATTATTTTGAGCACCATCACTGGTCATTCACAACGGTTAAGAAAGCTGCTCATTTTCCAGTATGATTAGAAGGCTCTCAATTGGTAGCAAAGCCCTACAGCATTTTACAAAGGACAAATAAGTTAGTCACTAGGCAAAAGAAGAAATGGAGCTAAATCAGAAATGCCAACATTGAAAAACAGTGGAGGAGTGCTTCAGTATCCCAGGATGTTCTGTTTCTGATTTCAACATGGCCATCCTTGAATAAAAGAACTTTAAAGACAGATTCCAAGTAGAGATGGGGTATTTGTATTCGTATACGAATACTCCCGCAGAGCTGGACGTAACGAGGGTCTGGCCCCCTGGGGCTGGGCCATCCACTCATGTGTCCGCTGCCGCCGCCGACTCTGCTCTCCCTTCCAGTCGCTCCGGAGCTCACAGTCGGCTATCCACTCGTCAGCCTGGCAGGGAGATTTGTCTTCCCTCCTTCTGCCAGGAGTAGCTAGCCGACTGCGAGCTCTGGAGCAATTGGAAGGGAGAGTGGAGCCAGCAGCAGCAGCTGACGCATGAGTGGATGGCCAGCTGTGTGAGGGTATTTGTATACGAATACCCCATCTCTAATTCCAAGACAAGAAACAGCTGGGCAAGAGGTGCAACTCAATCTCCTGTGGCTTGATGAGGGTCAAAGGGTGTTCTTTTATCATATCACATGTGTTATTCAAACTTATTGTTGTTATGTGTTGTCAATTCAGAACCCTGATTTGACAGCACATAACAGGTGCCTTAGAGATCCTAATAGGGCTTTTAAGGTGAGTGAGATATTTAAGGAGTGGTTTTACCAGTTCCACTCCCCTCAGTGGGCTTCCATGGCTGAGTGGGGATTTGAACCCAGTTCTCCTGAGTCCTAGTCCATCTCTCTGTCACTACACCACACTGGGTATCTATTCAAGCTTATCCATGGAAGTATTTCTGTCTTAATGCCTGACTACTGTCTTTTTAGCAGCCATTGTTGAGGTATCACAGTATGTTCCTTGTGAATGTCAGTTCCCTCTGATCTCTCAGTTTACTGTCCTCACCTACCCACACACATGTATATAAACTTGTCAGCTTGAGCTGTCAATTAATGTATCCAATTAAGTGATCAGTGCTCACAAAAGCTTATTCCATAATTGTTTAATTCAAGGTAAAGGTACCTCAAGACTCTTTGCTGCTTAAGAAATACCACCGTGGCCAGAGACAGGGCATTCAGAAGCCTGACGAGGTCCCCCAAAAGAGGATTTGTTTCCAGGAGTAGAGATGGGCATGAAATGAACTGCAAGCCAGAAAAGACAACAAATTGGGCTGGTTCGTAGTTCAGTTCACAACCCAGTTTGCCAGTGGTAGCGGCACAGTGGTGCAGCAGCAGTAGCAGTGGTGTGTGTGTGTGGCAAGGCATCATTGTGACATGAGCAGGTAACACACCCCATTGGACACAAACCAAAAACCAAACCGCAACTGGTTTAGTTTTCTGGTTGGTTTGTGGTGGTTTGTGGTTCATGGCTAACCACCATTTTCCAGGTTTGTGCTCATCTCTACCCAGGAGTTAAGCCTTGCTTGCCTCATCTTCACAGGCAAGACTGAAGAATTAATACTTGGGAGTCATCATCACCATTAATGCATCACTGCATGCCTCAGAGGTGGGAAAATTAGTTTTCTGGAGCACGGAACCCAGAATATTGAAACAGTGGCTTTACTGACTGTGGTATTCCGTGGGTCATAGTCGAAAAAGACAAGTTTCCCCATTTTGCCCAAACTGTGCACGATGCCAAAAGTGTCTTCCCATCTTCACAAAGTTTGTCCTTTGGGGAAAATATTCTACTGAGCGATCCTTGTGGAGCAGTTTGTGGGGCTGCTGCCTCTGGAGTGGAGCCCACACAGTCAGAAGAAGAGGGTTCAGTTGGCATGAGGTCCACAGATCAGTTCAGTATAGCAGCTCTCGCCATGACTTAATTCCATGCTGAAGAGGAAGAGGGATCCCAACCTCTGAAAGTCTTTGTGAGGTTTTGGGAAATGCTGCCTTATCTGCCCTCACTGTCTGTCAAAAACATAACAGCCTTCTCTCTAGTTGCCTTGCCTTTTAAGCCTCCTGGAGGTTCTTTGTTAAAACTCAAGTTATCACTAGTCAGAGGCAGACAATTCTGTGCGCACATCAATCTCAGCAACAATGATTGTCAAGGGGGAGCTTAGAAACACCCTCCAAACCCTTATTAATGAAATTATGGCAGGTGCAGCAGCAGAAGCTGCAGCTGTTAACTCCTTCAGACCCTATTATGGTCTTCCCATTCCTGTATGTTTGAGATTTCTTTACCACATCACCATCTGTGCCATTACTTTACTTTTAATTTAAAGAATCTCGCATATCTTGATAAACCCATAGGCAATAAGACGTAAAGTCCTGCCAGAACTCGGAGTGCAGTTGCAACCTTTCCCAGTCTGGCAAATTTTAGATGTGATGGACTGCAACTTCTATCATTCCCAAGCACCATGACTGTGGATGGTGGGAGTTGTTGTCCAATATCTCTGGAAGGCAGGCAGCTTGAGAAGCTGGTCGCATAGATCCCGCCTTGCAAACCCCCTGCAGGCTGGTGCAGAAGGCTCTCTAGTGTTCCTTTGAAGTCTGCAATCCCCGTGACCTTTTGTGTTTAATAAAGTGCTGTGTTCAGCTTTGGGGCTCTCAATTATTTCTAATAATATCATAGCACGAGAGAGTGTCAGATGATGTGGGGGATTAATGCACATTTAGATGCTTCAAGCCTGCCAAGTAATTAAAAGACAATTTAAGAGAGAATGAAATAATGAATCGTTTAGCTGAAGATGAGAATAGCTAGGCAATAATAGAAGAGAAGGGGTAGCAAGCAGGGATGAGGAACTTTTGCTGATGGCAGGAAGCAGTTGCCAAACAAAAGATGTAAAGACTTGCCTTTGGGTGGCAAATGTTTGTGGGGAAAGGAGGCACCGATAACATTCCAGACCTTCAATTCTTTGCCTACTCCCTTTACTTGGGCAATTCTCATACTGGCAGTTCTGCTCACTTCTGTACCTGCCTTGGGTCTTACAAGCATTGTAACTCAACACATCTGTGGGTGGTGGGGAGAGCTTACAAGCCTTGCTACTGAACCTAGCCAGTCTTGTTACCAAACATGCACAGGAAGCAGAGGTGTTAGCAAGTCTTTTGATCCAAGTCCCAAGTCCGAGTCTGAGCCTTTGGTACCAAGTCCTGAGTCTCAAGCCCCAAGTCCAAGTCACTATTAAAAGCAAGCTTTTTTTGTCAGAAAAAAAAGGGGTGGGTGGGTTTTGAGTCCAAGTCAAGTCACCAGTGTGACTTAAATCTGCCTTGACAGTGAGTTCCATGATTTGAGTCCCCATCCCTGATAGGAAGTGGGGCAGAGATAAGGCCCACAAAATTGGACAGAGGGTGGCAGCAGGCATCTCAGCTAGATCTGATGCATTAGCCTCAAGTCTGCCATGGAGACAAATCATTTTATCCTCAATAAAAGATCACACAGGGGGTCCTTGTGGGCTCCATTTGCTAGAAAGAAAGTTAATAATTTCCTAAACAATCCAAAGACCTCCTCTAGGTGGTTATTTGAGGAAGAAATGGTGGCAGCACTGCCATGTCATAAAAAACACCTATATATTCTAAGAGAACTTTCAGCATCTTTGCCCTGAGTTTTGAATTATGTGTGCTCTAGCTGCTGCCCAACCACCCAATGGAAGCTTCTGGTAGTTGAGCAAACATTTGGCCTGTCTCAAGTCTTCACAGCCTAGTGATAGCATAAGGTACTGTTGACTGATCAGAGTAGAAGGCTGAGGAGCAGCCTGTGGAATGGCTGAAGTATCTAGTGATAAGGTAGGCCCTCGGTAATGATCCCCTATGGGATCTTTGTGGCAGATCATGAAAAAGGTCACTTCCAGGAAAATGCTTCAGCATTGCGAGGTGCTTTCAGAGCAGTTGCTACAGCCACTGTGATATGTCACCTGAAAGCTTTGGGCTTCAGTTGCTGCTAGGGTAACTGTTGTAGATGAGGTATTGACTACAAGCTGCGTCCAGCCCTAGACATAGGAAGCTGAGGTGATGCTGAAAGTACATATCATAGTATGGAGGTGGCCCTAAAGCTGAGTTGGCCTTCCAGGTACCTTGGAACTGCAACACCCATAATCCTTCATCACTGGCTATGCTGGCCAGTGCTGCAGGGCATTGTAGACCAAAAGCAATGGGAGGGCCAGACATTCTCCATTCATGCCATGGAATCCAGATGGGGCCTGGACAGAACTCAAATGTAACATAGGATTGTATGCTTCAGAGAGCTGTCAGCAGCTAGCAGAGAAATGCACCCAGATAGGAATACCAAAGAGGAGAAAAGAGGTGATCCGCTAGGTTCATGAGAAATCAGGACAGTGGAATGACAGGCTGTTATGCTAGAGCTGGGGCAGGGGGATATTGGGTTTCCATGACATTTTAGATTAAACTTTCACAATTCCTTACTATGCTGGATGGGGTTGATAGGATTTGTAAGTGAAAACAACCTGAGTGAGGTAGATAGACAGGGTAGGTAGGCCTACATTTTCTTTACAAGGCAGGAATTCACCCACCGAATAGCAGAATTTTTGCTAATCCACATGTTTTTGCTGAGATTTAGTACAGCCAATTAACTGAGCAATGGCTGATTCTGAATCTGACAGATGCCTACTGGTGACTCCATCAGTGTTTAGACATCCACACAGACTTTTCTCATGGATGTTCCATGGTTACCAGTGTAATTAATACTGATTAGCATTTGCCTGTGCAGTCAGAGGGTAAGCTCCAAATGGGCCCCCTCCCCAGCCAGTTCACAGAACTAATGGTGAAAGATAATGCTCTTGATTCTGTTTAGCTTTCTTGCTTATTAGAAGACTCAGAGCAGGTGTAGGAAATTATGGCCTTCCAAGCATTGTTGGGCGGTGACTCCCAACAGCCCTAATGGTGAGGGATAATGGAAAATGTAGCCCAATGGTGAGGGATGATGGGAAATGAAGCCCAGCAATACATGGAGGGCTGTATGTTCCCCATCCCTGGTACGGGTGTATGAAACACATTGGACTGAATAGCTACAAGTGTTATTTTATTCTCCCCCGCTCCCTTTTTTCCCCATGGACTTTCTCTAGGGCTTTCTTGATGATGAGAGAAAATAAATTTGTTGATCTTAAGGTGTTCCTTCCTCCTCCTCCTCCTCCTCCTCCTCCTTTTTAACTCACCCAAGTGCTCCTGTTAAATGATCTGGAAAACACACTTCATTTCTTGCTACAAGTCACAACAATGTCAAGCAGCAGGGCTCTTTGCGAATATTCTTAGGACAAACAGGTGTCAAGGCTGCGTGGGCTGGATGTGTGAACGGAGTTCGGTGCATCTCTGTGCACTGCAGCATCCCTGGATTCAAGCAAGAACCAACAGTTAAATAGATATAGTTCCAGGGCAAAAGATAACTTTCCCTAATAAGGGCCAGTTCTCTGGGTTTTCTCCCACCACCTGAGAGAGAAAAAGACCAGTTTAGTTCCTGAGTGTACAACGTTGGCAACCTACAGGATTCTGCTTGCTCTCATTCAACTCCAGCTACCTTCACCCCAGAACTACGATAGGGTTGCCATATATACGGTTTGGTTGCACCTCTGTCTTTTAAAATAATTGTTACACTAAGCCATGGGGCTTAGAACTGCATTTTCTGGATTTAAGGAGGTTTGTTGTGATGCAAGAGTGCTTACGTATTTATTAAAAATATTTATGGCTTGGCCTTCCATTGTCGTTGTAATGCTTGCAGTGGCTTACAACAGTTTAAGTATCCACTCTTGAAATACCAGAGTGGCAGCCACAAAAGAATCCAGAACTAGCAGGTCAAATGTCTCCCCAAATTAAAAAAAACAAACAGATGGCAGATAGCAAGATGGAAGGGAATCAAAGCCCAAATGGATCTCTCGATGTAGGAACCTCTCTATTCTGCCCAAAGGTCTGCCCAAAGGTAGACCTTCTTACTGAAGGTCAAATTGGATGAGACACTTAGCACCTTTCTTAGAACATGTGCTCTCTAAAATGGTAAATGAAATTTGCTGGTCATAACCCAGGATTTTCCTCACCTTGTATAGATCTTGTATATACTATGCTTTGTGTGTGACTGGTTAGTGGAAGTTAAATATGGGCTTAATTTGCAAGTCTGATTCTTGAGACCTTTCATCAGAGGGGAAAACAGCTAATTCTTGGGAATAACACCTTGTTTGATAGTGTGCAACATTATGCTACTAATGTGTTACCAGCACAATGTTGTGGTCATGGTGGATGTACAAAGGAATTTGCGGCTTTATATATTTGTTAATGTGTATGGATTAAAACATAGTGGAGTTAAAGTTGCAGCAGATGAATGAGATGAATTGTTTGTGGAATGAGACAGACATATATTGGGAGATGGTGCTTAGGTGTCTGTGCTAAATCAAACAAACGGTCTATACCATCCTCCCAGCAACTGGAATCAAGAGGACTGTCTCTGATGTTGCAGTCAATATACACAGTCTGCCATTGATCCCTGGTCCTTCATGAATTTGTCACATTCCTCCATGTTTTCTCATGATATGTCCAAAGTCTCACAGTCTCTCACCTTAGTCATTTTAGCTTCTGGTGGGAGTTCAGGCTTGACTTGATCGAGAAACTTCGATCTGTTTTTCTGGTGGTCCATGGCATCTGTAAAGCTCATGTCCAACACCTTATTTAGGATAAACTGATTTATTTCCTGTCAGTTTTCTTTATTGTCCAGCTTTCACATCCATACATAGTAACTGGGAATACCATTGAATCGATGATCTTGTTTTTGGTCATTGGCAGCATATCCTTACATTTAGTGTAAGACCATATCCTTACATTACTATACACATCTTTAAATTGCCTGTTTATCAGGAGGGAGACTGAGCCCGACATTGATGGGCAATAAAATACAGCAGAATATTTGAAACCAGCTGGTTAGAAACCCTGCTGAATGACAATTATGTGAAGGCCATTCATCTGGGGAGAGTGGTTCATTTTTTTCCAAACCATACCTTTCTCCCAAATAAATGAATTTAAATTCATGATTATATTCTTCCTTCCCAAGCAACAGGATCGTGTCATTGCTAACAATGGGATCCTGAAACCCAGAAGGCCCCCACGGCTCTTCTGTGGTAGTTTTTGTTTGTTTAAAGTCTAACACACACATTGTTGCACACCATTCCCCCCCCCCCCTCCCGAGCTGCTTCAATGGGCTGCGGTAACACATCCTGAGCCATATAAATAAACAACTTCATTCAGTCCAGCTCCCTTTGAATCAGCGCCTGTCAGCAAGAACTCCCCTTGGTAGAGCTGCAGGGGAAAGCAATGCATCTCATTCAGAACAGAAAATAAAATAAAAATACCTGCACTTAGGCGAGATGGTTGCAATATTAATCAACCCATACAAATACCCAGCTCAGAACATCATTAATATTCTAACTCGGCTTTATGGAGGAGGGCGGCCACCCACATAGGGTATAGATGACACTGTTTTGTTTGGGCACTCACCCTCTGGGATAAATTTCCCCTAGGGATGAGTACTGGAGTCTTGATTCATTTTGCCACTGTTTTTTTTTTAAGAAACAAAATACATTTTTACCTAGCAAGTCCCCTTCCAATTATATTTTTAAAATGAAAACTTGCACCCTGTGCTTCTGTTGCCTTTGGTGTTTATTGTTTCTAATGAGTAACATTTTAGCCTCTATGTTTTATGTCTCCAACATCATTTAGGTTTTTTCCTCCCCCTAGAAGAGGCACTTCTTATATTCTAGAACTAAAAGCTCAAGGAGTATTCTTGTGAGACAGAGCATGTCTAATAACAGAAAGACCAAGTGATCAACAGATTGGATGATGGAGGAAAGGTAGGGTATTGTTTCTTTTACAATGCAATGTTTGTGTCAGAAGCACAACAGTACAATTATCATAGAATCATAGAAAAGTGAAGTTGGAAGGGGCCTACAAGGCCATCAAGTCCAACCCCTTGCTCAATGCAGAAATACAATCAAAGCATATCTGCCAGGTGATTATCTAAGTTTTTCTTGAAAGCCTCCAGTGTTGGAGCACTCACCAACTCCTGAGGTAACTGGTTCCACTGTCGTACTGCTCTAAGAGTTAGGAGGTTTTTCCTGATATTCAACTGAAATCTGGCTTCCTTTAACTTGAGCCCATTGTTGCATGCCCTGCACTCTGGGATGATCGAGAACAGATCTTGCCCCTCCTCTGTATGACAGCCTTTCAAATCTTTGAAAAGTGCTATCATATCACCCCTCAGTCTTCTTTTCTCAAGGCTAAACATGCCCAATTCTTTCAGCCTTTCCTCATAAGGCTTGGTTTCCAGCCCCTGATCATCCTTGTCGCCCTCCTCTGAACTTGTTCCAATTTGTTAGCATCCTTCTTGAAGTGTGGTGTCCAGAACTGGACACAATACTCAAAGTGAGGCCTAACCAGTGCTGAATAGAGGGGGACTAGCACCTCGCGGGATTTGGAAACTATACTTCTATTAATGCAGCCTAAAATAGCATTTGCCTTTTTTGTAGCCACATCACACTGTTGGCTCATATTTAGCTTGTGATCTACGACAATTCCAAGATCCTTCTTGCTTGTAGTTTTGCTGAGCCAGGTATCCCCCATCTTGTAATTGTGCAATTGATTTCTTTTTCTGAGGTGCAGGACATTGCACTTATCCCTGTTGAATTTCATTCTGCTGCTTTCGGCCCAGTGCTCCATCCTATCAAGGTCATTTTGAATTTTGTTTCCGTCTTCTAGGGTATTAGCTATTTCGCCCAATTTGGTATCATCTGCAAATTTGACAAGCATTTCCTGAACTCCTTCATCCAAGTCATTAATAAAAATGTTGAAGAGCACCGGGCTCAGGACTGAGCCTTGGGGTACCCCACTTGTTACCTCCTCCCAGTTAGAGAAGGACCCATTAATCATCACCCTCTGAGTATGATTCTGTAGCCAATTGTATATCCACCTGACACTTGATCTATCCAGCCCACACCTAGTTAGCTTGCTAATCAGGATATCATGGGGCACTTTGTCAAAAGCTTTGCTGAAGTCAAGATATACTATATCTACAGCATTCCCTCTGTCTATCAGGGAGGTTACCTGATCAAAAAACGAGATCAAATTAGTTTGGCAGGATTTGTTCTTGACAAATCCGTGTTGGCTTCTAGTTATTACTGCATTGTTTTCTATGTGCTTTCACAATGACTGCTTTACAATCTGCTCCAGAATTTTGCCTGAGATTGATGTCAGGCTGACTGGCCTGTAGTTCCCAGGTTCCTCTTTTTTTCACCCTTTTGGAAGATAGGGACAACATTAGCCCTCCTCCAAGCCTCTGGCACCTCACCCGTTTCCCATGATTTCAAGAAAATAATGGATAGCGGTTCTGAGAGTTCTTCAGCCAGTTCCTTCAATATATTAGATAATTTTTGCTGAATTATGGGCAACATCAAGAGCATTTGGAGCAGCTAACATCAAGTACATGTTGAGGGGCACAGCCATAGGTATGAAGTTGCCTATTCTTTTCTACACTTTCAAGGACTGTGTGGGTATGAAAACCACAGTTTCAAGAGTTAATTTGGTTCTGGCAACTCTACTCCATAGCTTATTAAGTGACTTGCAAGTAGCCCATAGACTTTCCTGAAGTTCCCTGCATTTTAAGAGATAGGTAGTTCCTTCTTTCCACATTAAAATACTGCAATGTACATTGTTCACTACATTTTAATTGGGACTAGGTTAAAGCTGGAACTGAAAGGAACAAAATGGAATGGGGATTTCTTAATAAAAATTAATGCCCCAAACAGTGAAATGTGCTGAACAAACATCCAAATAATATTTTAGCCCTCACCCAATGAATATTATTCTTTCACTAACCCTTTATTACCCTTGAACCCGCTAGAACGGAACACAATGGCCCAGAATGGCAACTTCTGAATAAGTTAACTGAACCAAATTCACAACAAACATGTGGCCTGATGAGGCAGATGCAGCAAGCCACAAATAATCTGCAGAAACAAGTTTCCAGTACTCATTTGGTTCAGAAGATCAATACTGCAAACAAACAGCCCAAACAGAAGGACAGACCATCCAAATTGACCAGATCCATCCAACTAGAGGGGACAGATAAAATCAGCCACAGAACACCCCTCTAGAACAACAGTCCAGTACCCATTCCAGGCATAAAACTGATACAGTGAAAAACAGCCCGGAATGGTGACTTCTGAGTAGGCCATCCCAACCAAATTGACTTGCCCCATCAAGTAGAAGGAAATGTTGCAACCTGTTTTTCGCAATATCAATTTTATGTCAAAATGGGTACTGGAAGGTGGATCCCGGGGATGTTTTGTGGCTCATGACATCAATCTCGTCTAGTGGGATGGGTGAACTTGGTTGGGCTGTTCTACTTGGAAGTCACCGTTCCAAACTGTTCTTCACAATATTGATTTTCTGCCCAGAATGGGTACTGGAATGTTGTTTGGGGTGTGTGTGTTTTGTGGCTGATCCTACTGGTCCCCTCTAGTTGCATGGGTCTGGAGAATTTGGTTGCACTGTCCTACATGGAACTCTCTGTTCTGGGTAGGGTTTTTTTCAGTACCAGTTTTCTGCCTGGAATGGGTGTTTCACTCCAGTGGGTTTGGGGGTAATAAAGAGTTAATGAAAGAGCAAGATTCATTGGGTTCGAGGTCTAAAATATAGTTTAGATGTTTGTTCAGCACATCCCACTGTTTTTGTCATCAGTTTTTATTAAGAAGTCTCCATTCTGTTCCATTCTGTTCCAGATTTCACCTAGTGCCATTATAATTCAATAACATAATACTAACCCCAGATCTTCTGGTTATGAAATGGCACAGAAAAGGTTCTCTTGCACTGGTAAAGGGGTAGGGCAGGTGGGAATGTGATCTGTCTCCTCCAAACTGCTAGTTACATCTGTGGATGAAACCTGGCAGTATTTCCACGTACGGTAGCCAGGGGTAACCTCCTAAACAGGTTGTTTTAACCTGTGCCTGCTGAACACTAGACAGAAGTGGAGCCTGTATAGCAATCATCTCCTCTGAATTCCCTAGAACAACATATTGTATCTCTGCTGAGAGAGGTGGGAGGACATGCCGGGTAGAGTGAAATTAGATTTGAACAAAACAGCTTTCAGGAATGTGTTGTGACTAAAGGCACGCAGAAACAGGTTGGACAGGATGCTTATTCAATGAAAATGAGAGACTTTCAATGTAGTTAAAGAGCGGCCAAACACACACACACCTGATCCAACCCCTATTTCATATGCGGATAGTGTTTGTGTTTGTGTGTGCATCAGTTTGAAGGATATGATTGATTTAACAGGCTGCTTGTTTAGTTTGACTTTAGTAAGTTGTGAAACCATCGTTGCACAACTATTTTATGAACTTCTCAATTTAAAATATAAGTTTTTTAAATTAAAAAACACTTCTAAGGAGAAATGTGGTGGTAAAATTATTTTAAGTAAATAATCATAAATAAAATAAATAAAAAAGAGTTGGAAAAAAGGTGCATTTTTATTATGTGGCCATGCACTCTGTTTTTCAGAGGACAATCTATGTGAAGGACTGCCAAGTCTAGACCCAGTCTAGAGAACCACAGTAGACAGCAAGGGCTTCAAATTGCCCATCAGAGTTTCCATAACTGTATACCAGTGGTTCCCAACCTTGGGTAACCAAGGTGTTCTTGGACTGCAATTCCCAGAAGCCTTCACCACCAGTTGCGCTGGCCAGGGTTTCTGGAAGTTGCAGTCCAAGAACACCTGGGTTACCCGAGGTTGGGAACCACTGTTTTATACTAAATAGAGAATGTGCTGTTTCCTGTGTATCTCGCCCTTTACATTAAAATATGTTCAAGAAAACCCTCCCCCAATTCAGAAAGGGACTTGATTGCAACCTCAGAATCCCCTGCCTGATAGTAAAAGACCATAAAACACTCTCACTGTATTTCTATTTTAATTATAGCATTTCCTTCCTAAATTTGCATCTGTACATACCAATTAATACACTTGATTGTAGCCAAAAGGCCAAGAAACTACCTGTCAATTAACACATCCAATTTTATTATGCAAAATAGTGCCTTCTTTTTGCTCATGCACTTCCACTTGTTTTGGCATAAAGAGCCATAGTAATTTGTAATGATGACATGGGGATTCTACGGAGCCATCCGTAGAGATCACAGAATGGTACTGGCTGGTAAGGTGGTTATCTATAGACAAGTACCAGAAAAAGCCTTCAGTCTGAATCTGACCAGCTGTGATCAGTCACTATCAAAAATAATTAACTAGATGGACCAGTGGTTCATTTATGTAGTTCTCTCAAAGCCCTCTGGACCACAACGCCTGGTGCCCCTAGTTGGATGGATGAAGGTTCTGGAAGTTGTTGGCAAAAACTTTTCCCACCACTGCTTCTAGGACGAGCAGCCCAACTGCCTGCTGCAGCAGCAGCCCTGACTGGTTCATGGGTTGGTAAACCGAAGGCACACAGGATGATCATGCTTATTATTTGCTGATGCTAGCCAAAAGGAAAAAGAAAAGTAATGCCCCCAATCCTCCTGCATAATGGTGAATAAATGGTGTAATTTTTGAAGCAAGTTCCTCCAAGTTAAGAAATTATCACCACAAACATTATCAACCACCCACTGAGTCACACAACTGACAATGTCTTCGTTGATGCCTCAACTTAAAGCAGTTGGTCTCCGAAAGTGATGGCATTTGTCTTATGCCAGGATAACTAGGCAAGAGGATTTGGGCCAAAAAAATCTTAATTTCCATGCAGAGGAAATCATTCAAACAAGTGTCTCCTCAGCCACTTGTCTACTGGATAAATGAGTCTACTGCTACTTATATATATATATAATAAAGACCCTTCTCATTTTGGTTCCATCCATCCAAGCACAACGTAGACAATTCTTGCAGTATGCTGAAATACATTCTTCCTTTCCATAATCCGCTTTAAGAGGACAGATGTCCCTCTGCCTTGCAACGTACACATGATCAACATCCCAGGCTTTCAACTACCGCATTTAAAGCCCCTCTCCTTCTATCAGCCGCACCAGATCTTCCTTCTCTTGCATATTCAGGGGATTGAGCTAGCCCCCACCCCCGCTGTCACGCAACATTAAAATAAGAAGGCATACACAAGGCTGACATGAATTTGACAAAAAATTAATGATTTGTATATCACTTTAATGCCTTGAATCTGCATTTCATGTATGCTAATTAGGTCATAATGGGGCTGCTTGAGAACAGAACTGTCATCAGGCTGCTGTGCAGGTTTCTGGAAGCGGAGATAGAGCGGCTTTCCCCCAGTTGGCTCGTTGCGCGTGTGCTGTAACCGGGCAGATCCATGAGCTGCAGTTTCTGCCGTTCCCTCCACTTTATACACAATTGTTTGGAGGATGTGGGGCTTTCATTTATCAGGGTTATAATGGCATATCTCAAAACAGGTAGTGCCTGGACTCCACCATGCATCCTAGTGGGAAGAGTGTGTACAGTAGCTATATCTAAATGATTGATTCATGGACTTTTAAAGCTGTCATATTCTATCTCATAGGGCAGCTGTCAGCTCCTCAGATACATGAAGTTGTATTTATGCAGCCCATTATGGGGGAAGGGTACCTCAACTCTCTTATTTATGGGCAGGCAAAGCTGTAAAACTTTAAGAAAAAACAGCGAAGAATTCAAAGTGGGGCTATATTTTATTCTCTCATTGAAAAGCTTTGCCTTATCTAGTGACTGCAGGAAAATAAGATCTTTGCTTTTTACATACAGATCTTCTCTCCAAGCCAGGAGCGGTGCTGGTGTTTCTGAAACAGAAGGAATCCTGACAAAGGGAACTTGAGGGAGAAATGGTTAGTTCCCCATCTGGCAAGAGGAAGCAGTGCACTTAAAGGATGACTTTACCACCCTGTGTGCTTTGGTCCTATTAATCCAAGTTGGGTCGTTTGTTTTCAATAACATGTAGCCCAGGTGGGCAATGCGGGCAGGCTTGGCAGTCAAATGTTTGCCCTCCCCCAAAAAACCCCTTGTATGGGCCACACTAGGCCTAGAAATGGCTAACTTTGGCCATTAAAACAATACAAAACACAAAGTGGCTGGATGGGAGGTTGCATTTTCTTTGCAGGAGCCATTAGGTAGGGTTGTAACTAAGGTGGAGCAAAGGGCACCAAAATCCACAGGTGAATTTATCAGTGAGTGTTTGGAAGATAAACAGCAGCATTTCCTGGCTGTATTCACTTTCCTTCCTTTCCTTTTGTTGAAAGCATATGCTTTCTCTTTTCAGTAAGGCAGGCGCCATATTTTTCTTCTTGGTTGTCCTGGGGGTGGGGGCTTGTGTCCATGCCTGAGGGTGGAATGGTGGAAGAGGGTGCTGTTGACTCTGGGTGCCAAAATGGCTAGTTACAGCCCTGGCATTAAGGGATTCCTCTAACACAAAAATTACAGCTCCTGGAGGACTCTGGGGGTACAAATAGGGCTTCTTAAATCCAGGTGTTTTATTTTTTTTTAAACCCTGGTATCCTTGATGGCTCAAAAATACCCCCTAAGGGCATGTGTGCCCCCCCCCCAAGGCTGCACTTTGCTCACCCCAATGTAGGGAGAATCAGGAGCAGCCACCTCACGGTTCTAACCCTGATCCACACATGTTGAGAGCATGGGAATGTCACTTTTTTAAAAACTCAACTCCCCAAATCCCCCAGGCAGCATGGGGATTCTGGGAGTTGTGACCCACAAAAATAACTTTCCCAAGCTCAGCTTCTGACTACCCAAAGATTTCCTGATGGCTTGCATTTGATGATGAAGAAGTTCATGAAAGCGTTTGACCCTAGGCATCCAGGTGGTCTGAGCAGAGGGGAGGGGAGACCTACTTTGAAATGTGAAGGTGAGGCACCCCCTTCCGTCTCTGCTCTGGGTGTCTCAGATCTGTTCCTCCTTTAGGATGGCACAAGTATCTTTTGTTACTGTATCTCTTTCCAGTTGGGATACTATATAAATCCTCAGGTTGTCAAGCCAGCAGCATTCTGTTCTTTGAGATTTCAGAGCCAGAACATGAGGCAAAAAGGGGTAGGGGGTTAGGGGCCATGCAAATCATCCCAAGCTTCCTCCAGAGAGCAATTCTTCTATATCATGCTTGGTATGTATGGGCCAATGTAAAGTCATAAACTTAAAGTAGCAACACCAGTATGGTCTGATAGTTGGATGCTGAGCAAGGCTTAGGGAAATTTGCTTTTAAACACCTGCTCAGCCATGAGTAGCTTACCATTACTGGTAAAAACAAAATCATCATCATCATCATCATCATCATCATCATCATCACCAACAACAACAACAACAACATCAAAAGAATAATCCAGATAATAATCAAAAGAATAAATAAAAAAGACAAAAACATGGTGGCACCTGAAAGACTAACTGTTACATTTTAATGTGAGCCTTCGTGGACAAGTCCACTTCCTCAGACATAAGAGAGAGCTATAACATGGGAACTATTTATATATGTCATCAAAATGCAGAGATTGTGGTTGGTTGGTAAGAAAGTCAATGGGTGGTTAACACTACGGTGATATCCTCTTTGATATATAAGTATATGCCAATAAAGCTTGTGCTGTAAAGGATGTAAGAATTTATAGGAAGTTTTGTAAGCAGTTGCAATGATGTGTGAATTGCTTCAGGCAATGGATGATCAGAAGAGCAACATCATTCAGCAAAACAGGATCCCCAAACTGGATAACAAATAACCAGCCTGATTCATTGTTTTTTCTGGTTTGTCGTTCAGATCGTGCCCATCTCTACTTAAGACTCTGGTTTACCTTTGAGGTTTTTAAGGTGGATCTGTTAAGGAGGAAAATATATATTGGGGATACAGTAAAGTACAATTATTGTAATTTCTATATTTGGTAGGTAAAGGTAAAGGTTCCCCTTGACAATTTGTCCAGTCGTGTCCGACTCTAGGGGGCGGTGCTCATCTCCGTTTCCAACCCATAGAGCTAGCGTTTTGTCTGAAGACAATCTTCCGTGGTCACGTGGCCAGCGCGACTAGGCACGGAACGCCGTTACCTTCCCACCGTGGTGGTACCTATTTATCTACTTGTATTTGCATGCTTTCGAACTGCTAGGTTGGCGGGAGCTGGGACAAGCAATGGGGGCTCACTCCGTCGCGTGGATTCGATCTTACGACTGCAGGTCTTCTGACCTTGCAGCACAGAGGCTTCTGCGGTTTAACCCGCAGCGCCACCACGTCCCTATTTGGTAGTGCCCTAAAAAGAATATATTGAGTCCATTGAGACAGGTGTCTAGCATATGTATATATTTTATCTCAGAGCTCTCTGGATTTTTGTCCTGTAGTTTCTTTTTTCCAAAATGGCAACTTTTAGATTTCGTGTAGAATGTCTTGGTAAATTAAAATGATGCGAAATGGGTTTCTGTGTGTTGCCATTCCTGATGTTTGATTTGTGTCCATTAATTCTTTTGTTTAACTTTCCTTGCCTAGTTGTTGGGAAACTAAAATGTTCTTCTGCAAACCATTGAGACAGAGCTGGATCAGGAACAGAAATTTAAACGTGTGTGTGTGTGTGTGTGTGTGTGTGTGTGTGTGTGTATGCACTTTCTGAAACACACACACACTTGTATCTCAATAAATTCTCTGGCTGATGAGGGCTGTTTTTAGTACCTGAACTTTAGGTATGGTTTTCCTCTTCTGTGTCTCTTCTCTCCTGAGTATGACATTGATGCTTGCCTGAAGCAAGCAACAAGCTCTCTCTCTTTTCTTCTACATATGAATGTATTCAGAGCCACCTTGAGCAAGTACTTTTAGCCAGGCTGCTTTGAAACAAAATGGCCGGTGGGCCATATTTTCTTTGGTGCATGTATTGTGTTGTGAGAGGTTGCCGCAGGATTTGAATGTCTATTTTGAAATATAATTTGTGTGAATGGCAGTGAGAAATGTCTTTGTTATGTTCTTGTCCTGTCAGAGATAGGAAAGTGGGAAGGTGATGCTTTTGATTGGCAGTTACTGACCATGTAAATAAATTGGATTTGACAGTTGACCAGTTTGTCCCCACCATTGCAGAATAGTGTCAACTGACCACTCAAATAATAGTCAGATTTTTAAAGTATCATTTTTTAGGACAGTAACAACACTGCTGAAAAACTGTATGTTAAATAACAGCTGTCTTCTAGAAGATTCCAGATACCACTTGCATTTACACTTGGCTCTGGGACTCTGGGAAATGTAGTTCCCCTCACACCCCATAAAAAGGAGAAAAAAAAGAGGGGAAATGGAGGGGAAGAGAAGGGGGAGTGTTTGCCATCTCTGCAAAATTATAGAGATGTCCTGTCCTTCAACAGGAAATACAAATGAGTCTTGAGTAAATCTCATTCTTGAAACTACTGATGCACTTCACTGTGTCGAATACTGTGAGTTTGCTTCCTGCTTCCTTCTCAACCCTCTCTTTATATTTCCTGTTCAGTTCATGGGTCCAGATAGATAGATAGATAGATAGATAGATAGATAGATAGATAGATAGATAGATAGATAGGCTGTAGAATCCAGTTTTTGAGGAGAATCTCAGGGCAAGGAGTACTTCCTCATATACAATATATAATGTTGTGCTGCCAAGTCAGTTCTGATGTAGGGCAGCCGTTTCCAGGTGGTTTACAATTCCCGTTTGCTGGGAGCACTTCTGGGACTGTGCTGCTTGTCCAAGGCTGTATAGGCTGGCTTTTCTCCTGGGAGGCACAGTGGGGAATTGAACTCTCAGTCTCTGGCTTTGCAACCACTGTAGCGATCACCCTGCTTTGGCTCAGGTAGAAGATTATTGGCATGTACCAATGAGAGCTGTTGGGAGGTGGAGCCAGAGAAACTAGAAGGGAGGGGTGAGTCAGAGTCTAGTTAGTTCAATATAGACAGAGTTTTGAGGGAAAGAGTTTGGAGTTTGAGGCAGAGAGAGTGTTTAAGGAGTGATTAGTCAGAGTGTGACCTGTATTAATTAAGATAGGAGAGGTTAAAGTAAAATACTGAAGCTTTGTGTAACTTTAAGAATGTGCTTAAGAACGATTCCTAAAACAACTTGTAATCAATAAACCTGTTTCTGTTTAAAAGTTCAGTACTGAATGGACCTCAGTCTTTCATAGGAAATATAGGTTGATAAAGAGATCAACTGGTGGCAGCATGTTAAAGGGCGTGTTGGGAAACGTAGCGTGAGCTCTGTGTTTGGTGAAACAAGCAGGGGCCACGGGGTAAATGTCACAACCACATACCCAACCCACTGAGGTGTAGGAAGCTCCATGTACTGAGTAGCACCACTAAATCAATATTTTCCACACTGATAAGCAGAGTTTAAGAGAACAATCATTCACTGCCTGGTTTGGAGATATTAGAATCTTTTTCTCTCCCACCTCACTTTTGCTTCTGCTCTGAAACATATAATGGCCTCTACTGCTGTCCGGTACACAGAGTCCATGGTTTAAAGGGGGAGGGGTGACTTTGTCATTTCAGGGTGAGGTCCTTCCCAGCAAACCATAATCTGCCCCTACCGCCTGACCATGCTCTTGTCTTCATGGCCAGCTCTTCCTATTGTTGTAATTGATTTTCTCAGGTTGGATGGTTACCACAGGGGGTCATGATGTGAAGACAAATGGCAGGAGTTTTGACCAGTCCACTGCAGCTGAGACAAACTGGAAAGGCAACAAGCCCATCATCTGTCCTTCAGAAACAGGTAAACAACTTTCCTAGAGCTTTGCCATATGTGTAGTTCAGCTGCCCACCAGGTTGTTCTTCCACTATAACAATATGCATATTAGACTGTTTTCAAGATGTGTGGATGATGACAATGATGACAACAATGATGATGATCCCACCTGGCAGCCTGTGGCCCAAGTGGGTGTGGTGAGGCACTCCATTGCTTGCTACCACATGATGATGGTTATATGATTTCCCTCTTTCTCTGTTTTCAGTGGTAACGGCTGCATGCTTCTTTCATGGGACTTCCCCCCCCCCCCACTCTACAGCAGTGGTCCCCAACCTTGGGCCTCCAGATGTTCTTAGACTACAACTCCCAGAAGCCTTCACCACCACCTCTGCTGGCCAGGATTTCTGGGAGTTGAAGTCCAAAAACATCTGGGGGCCCAAGGTTGGGGACCACTGCTCTACAGTACTTGGTAACTGAAAAGGTGAGCCACCCCTTCTGAGCCAAGCCCAGAACTTGAGTTTCCTCTTGAACTCTGAGCTCTCTTCAGTTTTGGAGAAATGGGGTGGGGGCAGAGGCTGTCAGAAGCAGTAAGAATGAGGTCCTCTGTGAATTGCTGCACAAGTGCCTCCTGTAATTCTAATTTTTCAGGGATGGGTACAATCTCTATTCCTTGCTGAGATCCTGTGAAATGTTCTAGTCTCCTTCCAATTTTATGGCCACTGGGTATTATCTACAGCACAGCCCTGTGATTATAATGTTGCAGCTGTTGCCAAGAGGGGCTGCTTTCATCAGCGCTGCTCAGTTGCAAGAGTATCTTTTGGACAGATGGATGACTTCTCCTCTAATTCGGAAGAATGACTTCTCAGCACCAAATAACGGGTGCTGTAGCAAATCTATTCTGACAGCCGACAAGCACGGAGAATGGGTTTTGCTCTGCCCTCTTTAATAGGATGTGGCGAAATGAAAAAGCCAGAGGGTAGAGAACTGTTTTCTCCTCTGAAGGGACCGCACAACATTTGTTTGTGTAACTGGAGAGGTTCCTGGCAGACACAGAATGAACCTTTGCATCATAGACTGAGGCCAATAAAACTTGCTGTCTACCAGGTTCAGGTGTTTCACATACAATGGTGTGGGTGTCTAAGGTCTCTTGAAATTAGATCTCTCTGTTTCACCTTCCCCTGCCATCATTGTCTTAAATATCCCAAGGTCTTTCTGACTTGAATATGAGCAAATCTGCAGATATTGGTGAATTCTTCTAAAATAAACAAATAAATCACTCCCCATCTATGTCAGTTAGATTCAATACACAGAACATGAAGAAGACCTGCTTCCTCATCATGTAGGTGTTAAAAAGGAAGGGTGTGCCCAAAGAATGAGGTAGCAACCTAATTCAGGAATAACATGGCTGAATACACTGGGACTGAAGACCAGACTTCAAAGCCCTGAAACTGCCAGGTGTCTCCTGCATTCAATATATATTTTTTTAAAAAATGCAACATAACTTCAAGTGTTTTTTTTCACATCCAGAATATGAAGACATTTGTAAATTTTGGTAAACAAGCTGAAATGAAATATTTTACCCATCCTTGTGTGAGATCTTTGAAATGTAGTGAACCCTCAGTTATCGATGAGGTTCAAAAGGGAATCTGAACAAATGGAATTTTAGGAAGGTTTTCTCAGAAGTTGGCGGTGGTACTGTTCTGGACTACAGCACCCTGAATCCACCAGCGAATGTGGCCTTTATGGTGATAGCAATATTTCCAAGATGTGGATTGGACAGCACTAATATAAGGCTTAGCAAAGGGAAGATGTTGCTGTTCTCTCCTTGGATCTGGCCTAATTATCAGTCCAATTGGTTTGCATTACGATGTGTTCAGTAGACTAGAATTCGTCTGTGTAGTTGTTGTTGTTTTCTGATCATCCTTAGGTGGGGTCCAACATGTGTCAAAGCAGGAGGCCAGTACAGTTACTGCCAAATCTAAGAGCTTGTTGTCTTTTTCTGCCCTTGAGTTCTGAAGCTTTCAAACACACATATGGGTCCATAAGACTTTCCAACTTTAATCTTGTCCTTTCATAAGTATCTCAGTGAATGTATGCCCTGGTCAAGTGCTGTGCATACAGCACATTGAGTATGAAGTTATGACCTGAGTGCCAGAATATTTAAACTGTGAAACATAGACCCTCGCTTATATAGGACCTGGTGATCTAGCTTTCTGAAGGAAGTCTTCTCAGAGGTTCCAGCAGGTCCCTCTAATAGAAATGCCTAAGCACCTGCCCTCAATGCCACTGGAATAACTCAAGGAAAAGGACAAAGTGGTACAACACAACCCCACTCCTGTAACACTGGCAAAAAGTGGTAGAACCCAACCCCACTCCTATAAAACTGGCAGGAATAAACACTGCAACCACTCAACCTAAGAGGAATCACTTGCCCTGGGAAAGCAGCAGGAACCCTGCTTGCCCTACATAACAACTCTCATAGACATGGTTTCTCAGATTTTCTCAGTCTGGGCGCTTGTTCATGAGAGTAAATGTTTTGCTTTGCCTTGTCTCATTTGGAGACTGGTACCAGCCTACTTGTGACAATGTTCTCTGCCTCCAACTGCCAGCACAGAACTGACTATATCTTCTGCTCTAACCCTGTTGATCCTTTTCTGTGTGTCTTATGCTGGACTGATTAGATCTCATGTTTCACCTTGAACTTTGCTTGGCCCCGATACATTTTTAGTATCCTAATAGTAAGTCAGTTAATATTTATTGCTAGGGCTTTTGTTGTCCTGTCCTGTTATTTAATAAATTATAATGATACTCCTAGTGCTATAAAGGATGAGTCCAGCATTCTGATTGGTAATAAATTTCTTTTAATCTGGTGGGTTGTATAGTGCCATCATGACTTGCTTACCACCACCCTTGTATATACTATCAACTGCATAATGAACCTTCATGGTACCCTTTTTCTGTCCTGAGTCCAGAATCTCATGGAACCACCAAAGCAAGATTGGAACAAAGGGCTCATTAATGAAGCAGGGAAAAAGTCCAGGAGGAAGTCAACTGGCCTCGGGGACGTGTTTAATTTCATTAGGTTGAGAGCAACTGCATCATCTCAAGCAGTAATTGGTGTGCTAAGCATATCCCCGTGCTGCTGCATGAGAGAGAATGATAATGATGTACCCCAGATTTCCTTCTCTATGGAGTTGGGTTGCTTTTGCTATATGCCAAATAAAGTGCATTATTTATAAAGTAGTATTTGGGGTGAATATTTAGACCACACCCACAACATATGCATATACCCCACACTGCAAATGTCAAGTACACTGAGGATGATGTATAATTTGGATGCTAATGAACATATTACAATTATTTTGCTGCTGTTAGTTTGATCTGTATATCTGTTACTGCTACTGTAGAATTCCTCCAATAATTCATTGATTTGGAAGATTATATCAGATGGTATTTTCCTCCTACGTAGCAGCTCCATTGCCCTCGATAAAAGAACATCCGAGTCTATTTTAGCATGATTCTCAGCATCCTGTTTAAAGATTGGTCTCCTTGCCCTTTTTTCAGTTCCATCCCCCCTGTGCCTTTTGAGTAGAAGAGCCAAACTAATTTTTGAAATCGGAGAAGTTCAAATAAAAACATTCTTTATAAACCTGTCTAAACCTAAAGCTTTCCCCTCCCTGGTCTAGAGGAGATAAGATGGCTGAATAGCTCAGAGGGCGATCAGATGACCATATAGCTCACTATTTAGTTTGCTTTTGATGTGGTTTGATTTGCCCTATTTTCCAGCAGCAATGTGTGTTTTCAGTATGAGTGATCCACCTCATCCCTTTCACAAGCTGTCCTGCTCCTTCCTGGCACAGTGCTAGGGCTGTAGTTTATCTGCCATGATTGGGAGCATTCCTGATTATCCTGTTCCATAGCCTATGTAGTTGATTAATCAGCACCCAAGTAGAGGTGTGGGTGATGTTATCTGTGGTGATAACTCCGTGACGTATTCAGTGTGACATTAAAAGGAAGGATGGAGAAATCCCCTCCTCTATTTTGTCTTCTTCTTTTTCTTTAATTTTTTCTCTCTAACACAGCACAATTCTAATATATTGGAGGTGTCTTTTGGTACAATTCATATAATATGTGCACCATGCTAGGTTGTTGCCTTGCTGTAGCACTATGCCACTTACTTTATTTAACAAAGAAGGGGAGAAGTTGCCGTAGCCCAAGGAATGAGAGCTGCAAAAAAGGTGGGGGTAGGAATGGGGGTGTCAATAATCAAAAGGGGCACAAATTGGAGCAATCTGAAGAGCAGTCTGGATCCTTCTGACAGGAGAAGAAGCATTTCCCATGTGAATGGAGGGATTGCTTAAAACAGATCACACCAAAGATTAGAACCTTTTAAGTGCAAACCAGAAAGCTCCAACTTCCAGTTGGTTATGCACTCAGTGAGTTAGGCATCTGGCGACAGAGAGAAAGATTGGGAGATTAATTCCCCACTGTGCATTCCAGCCTGCGTGGCCTTGGGCAAGGTGCATAGTCCCAAGATGCCTTCAAAAGAAGGAAATGGTAAACCACTACCTACAAAACTCTGAAAAGGGTCCCCACAAGTTGGAATTGACTTGATGGAACACAATTATTATTATAGAGGAGATAAAGCAGGGCAGACAAATGATTTTAGTGTACAAGTTAGCAAGCCAGTATTCAGGTTGATAAGGTAGTGAATGGGAAGTTTAGAATTATAGAAATAAGTACGTACAGACTGATGACTCTTCAATTTTTACTTAAATGATTATTTCTTCAGAGTGAAGTGCCAGAACAGGATCACAGCATTTATAGGGACCAGTTGGAACCCCGCTTGTCCCTCATGTCAGCTGATCCCTGGTGATCTTAGAGCTACAATATTACTTGCTTGCCTTATGTGCATCAGCCCTTGCCCTCAATGGCCTCAGCTGGCAACTTTCCTCACTAGCAATCTGCCAGAGACAGTGGTATAAAAAGTAAGGTAACAGGGTCTTGCCACCAGAACTCCCTTTGAAGTTAAGATACATGGATGCAAATAAATTAGTTTTCAAAAAAGAAGCTTAATTAAATGGGAAATCCTCTTAAAAATACTTCTGAAACTGTGTTTGCTTGTGTGTTTGTCCTGAAAGATTCCTGAAACATTAAGAGCTAGAAACACAAAATTTGACACCATGGATTCTCCACCCTGGGTTACATCTTGAAATATGTTTCTTCAGAGTCCCAACTGGGCCCATGTAGAATTGATTTCTAATAGCACTGGATGACAGACATTTGTTACGACTCTTCTGTTAAGCTGACACAAGCTGAGTGAGCACCAAGGTGGAGAGAGAAGGATGGCTGTCCATTTAATCTTGTTGACACTCGTGAATGTGACTCTCTTTGAGAATTGTACTATAATCTCTCAATACCCACAATCCACCTGCTGGAGGTAGTATGCCCATCTTTGTACCATTCCAAGGCAGATCTGTTACTTTCCCAACATGGTTATGGGACTGTGACCTCTGAGAACGGTAAGTATCATCTTCAGCAGTGGTGACCTCTGGCTGTGTGCTAATTGGTGGGTTTGAACTGGCAAGAATCCCCATGAACTTCTGTTCTTTGCGGCCTGATGAAGACAGAAAGCCGTTGGTGCCTTAGGAGGTTTTCTGTATTAGTGGTTGACATGGGTGCAGTGTGATACAAAATCACAAAAGAAAACATACAAATGCTGGGCATTGACCCTATTAAAGTGTGACGCCCGACAGATGAGCAGTCTATCACTTCTACAGCAGAGAGGCTACCAAGACCAGGATACCTTGGAAGGTTTTTATACCCTAGCCTTCCTATGATGGAACTGGCAGGGATCAAGAGAAGACAATAGCTACTTCCACTCCTCTGGGGACAGATAATGGTTACATGCGCAAACACCTCTGGTGAGCATGTTATTGCCTTTATAAGATAAGTCACTTTTAGAACAATAGATCTGTGGATACAGAATGAGAGGTTCACTTTATTTATGTGCTTATGCCTCCCATTAAGCTGATGATGTGACATCCATGAAATCATGTGTAAAGTTGTTCTATACAGCAAATTTCCAATGCAATGCACTATACACTGTGTCAGCTGGTCTGAATCCTTTTCTTTGTGTTTTACTCAGAGCTTGGAAATAATGCATTAGTTTTCACACATTAGCCTTAAATAATTTTTTTAATCAAATGGGACAACGTGCAAATAAACATAAAGTTTTTTAAATGACGTTTTGAAAGCAACAATAACAAAGGTTTTAGTTGCTAAACATCATTACTCTTTACTATGCTTCTCAGAAGGGTATGTATATAAATACTCCACCACCTGAAGAGGGGAGCAGCCACACACTTCTAGCAAAAGACTGATAGTAAAAGCAATTGTTTTCTTATTTGGAATCTAAATGTATTTGGACAGCCATTCACAGAAGCCCTAGGCAATTATCAGACATTCTAGGGGGTATAGTACAAGAAGACCTTGGACTCCAAGCTTGCAGAAAGTTGATAATTTTGACCACTTTTGAATAGACTTGTACTAGAAAAGTTATCATACAAAATATGAGTGAGTATTGAGAAAACCCCAGCTCCTTTCTTGCATGGTTATTTCAGTTCACAGCAACCAATTTTCTACCAAACTAAGCACTACAACAGTAATGTCACATAACTGAAAGCTACTTGCTTTCAAATTTACATTAATAGTGTGCTTAGAAAAATGTTCTTAGAAATTTGGTTTTGAAGCAAAACCATCCTCTTAAGTAAAATGGAAAATAATTTTAACCCTGGATTTGCATGGCCCCCTTAAGGACATATGTCATTGTAAAACAGTGCTGAATATCTTGTCCTACAGTAAAATTCTTGTCTGCAGAAAAATAAAATAGGAGTGTTAACTGTATATAAGCCATCTTTGAAATCAAGAGATAGATTATTTAATTTGCAATGCATGCAATATACAGAAAAATAATACTGATAAGAGGGGAAGTGCTGATAGTCAATTGAATCCATATACCAAGTCAGCATTGCTTAGCAGAAGGACCATGCAGATCATCCTAGTTTAATTTTCCCCTTCTCACTGAACCAATCTTCATTGAGAGGCTGGTGATGCTTCAAATCTAAATTTCTAAGAATGTTTCTCAAACCACATTAACTATTGTTGACTGGAAGTACCTTTCAGTTGTGTGACTGTTCCAGTGAGGTGCTGGATGTGATAGGAAATTGGTTGCTATGAAACAGCTGGGCAGGAAAGGGAGATTAGACTTCTTCAGAACTTGCTCACTATATTGCCTGCAATAGCTTCTTTAGGATGTACTAAACAAATTAGTATACAAGTAGTAAAAGGATTATCATCTGTTTGTAAAGTCAGTATTGTTGGTGGCATTTATGACAAGATACTGTGTTTTAGGTCAGACAACCTCAATCCATTTCACACATTTCGTACTCCAGCATTAATAAGTACATTGCAAGGTATGCAGTATGTAAGAAAGTGCATGGCTGGGGAAGGCCACTTAGAAGCCCTGAAAATCCCATTGTTTATTTTAGAACTAAGTAGTCAAGTTCGGTGACATTTATGAACTAAATGTTTATGCTTTTATACGTTGATAGCAAAAAACTATTTTTAAATTTTTGAATTTCTAAGATTTAATTAAAATCTTTTTTGTTCTTAAGTATATAGTTCCATGTTGTTTAATATATATATATATAGATGTAGTGTACTCTTGGTTTCAGATAATTATGGGAAATTTTTACTGGGCCAATGTGAATGTAAAATTAGTTTTTATCTGGGCCTATACAGTAGTTATGGTTACACAATTGAATGCATACAGAACAGATATTACAGTAGGTATCCCATAGACATTTCTGTAGAGAATGTTTCACAGTAAGGGGGGACTTTTCATAGTTAGTACTTGGTTAACCTTCTCCAGCAGACTCCTGGAAAGGGGGATCTGAAGAAAATCTAGAGGGAGAAGTGATAAGGAAGGGAAAGGTTAATCATCTCTACTTGCCTGGTGCTTCTCAATTACAAATCCCCACCTCCACCCCAGCATTTCAGCAACTAGCATTTCTAGCCCCATATCTGATGCCAAATTTCTCTTTTGACTCTCAGGATATGCAGTTCCGTATCCTACACCAGCTGGTGCAACATACTGTTTAAAATTTAGTCCTCTGTGACCTTGGCATATATGATGCTTTTGCCCTTCAGAAGGTTTGCCATTCATGTATTTCTAAGGTGCTCTTTTGGTGAAAAATGTGTGTGCTGTTGCAATAAAGAAAGAAAGAGAAACTCCTTTTGCTTTCATGTGTGCCAGCAGAGATAGAAATCCTTTAAATGCACAAACCACATTCTGATGGCTGATTTCCCCCACTTTGAACAGTTCTCAAAGCTGCTTGTTGCCTCAGTACCAGAAAATTCCAAACAATGTTTCTGACCTTAAATTGTTGTTGTTATTGTTTTGCTATGAAATATTTAAGACTATTGTACTGTTGGTGGTTTGGACATGAAGGAAGAATGTGTGTGTATATGTGTGTTTAAAAAACGAGTCTGAAGCAACCTTGAGAGGTCCAGTCCTCTCAGCAGTCTGTGGATGCAGGGCTTGTGGAAATGAACGAGACTTGTATCTGCAGAGGAGCTGGGAGGCATGCATCTCAAATATTTATCTTACAAATATTTTCCTCGATGGCCAGAATTATGCAGCAGCTTTCAAACAGGACCAGGTTCACTCACAATGCAGCTGACAGATACACAGAAGGTTTGATGAAAATATATTCATTTGAAAATATAATTTCTCTGTTGGTTTCTGCGTTCTCCAGCCTCAGACTGCCTGGACCGCCGGGAGAGGCTACAGAGCAATGAATGCTGCTCTCTCTCTCTTTCTCTCTCTCAAATTACTTGTGAAAGTGTAGATCAGCTAATAAGTTATATATTCAAAGGAAAGGCTTTCAAAAACAGAGTTGAACTGAACTGCAAATTCAAATCACATGGGTGATGGGCTTAGAATTGACCTTTATCATGTCTGTCTGTCAGGAATTTCCAATAAGAATAAAAAATGCAAAATAGACTCCTGTGTCCCAAAGCCAAGGCACAAACCCCAACTGGAATCACCTGAATGGGATGGGCAAGGAGATATTTGAATACAGGAAAGAGGTGTCCCCTGACCTTCAGATGCAGGAAAGGAAGCAGCTGAAACGGTTATTAGTCATTTGAGTCCACCACACTGCTTGTAGGGCTGCAGGTTTTTTGATCGATTTTGCCAGAGCAATGAATCAACTGAAGCTTTAATTGTGCAGATTAAATTTTACCCCTTGATTAATTAGTGTAGCTGCTAACAATCAGGAGCAATCTTTTAGTACACAGACAGGTCTGGAATTCTTAAGTGTCTTGTGTTTATGTCTCCGATTACTGAAAAACATTTTAGACGGAAATATATCACAAAATCTATTCCTAATTTACAGCAGTGAGCATTAACAATACCCAGCTTGGGTTATTGGTATGCCAGCAGTCTTTCCTTCATTTTCCCCGAGAAAAGAGGAATTGCGCTTTATTGCTCTTTTGCTTCGACATAGCAGTACAGAGCGATTTAAGACATTACATAATACAAACCTAGAGATGGCTGGATGCAGAATAACTCCTGAATGTAGTTTTTCATAAACAATAAACTATAGAGAGCCCTTTACCCGCACAATTTATATCTGTGTAGTGATCACACGGCATATTGCTAAAACTGTTTTAAAAAGGACTTTATGAACAGTGTGTGTGTCTCTCTGTGTGCGTGCATTGTGTATAATTGCTCCCACTTAAAATGATAAAGCATAGAAGCTTGATCTTCATAAAATAATAACGGTTACTTATAAAATGACATGTTTGAAGTCTAAAAAAATGCTTTTTAGAACTCCAGGGAAACTTCTTACTTTTCTTTTCTTTTCTTAGGCCTTGTCTTCTTCCACGGCAGGACCCAAGTGGCATAAAACATGCATTAAAACAGATGGAGGTAAGAAAAATCACCACCCCTGTTATAATATTATAAATGGTTTTTCTAACATACCATGAACAAGAAGAGTTGCAATCTTATTAGTCTAAATATGTCTGTGGAATGGGGATGATGTCAGCAGCAGGGGGCTATTTTCAGTAATGAAAACTTCCTCCTTCTGCCCCATGGCTTTTCTGAGTCCTTTGTAATCCATTTCATCACATAGAAGCCACGGGAGCCCAGGGGTGGGAAAAGGAAGTCTTCAATTACTGAAAATTGTCCCCTTCTGATGGTGGTGACACTCTTCTGCAGGTGTAAATTAAGCAACAGGATTTCAGCCACTGAGTTACAATGCTTGAAAACCACTTAAAAGCAGAAAAGGAAAAGGAAATGTACAACAGTCACCCTTAAAAGACTCTTTAGCAACAGTCATTTGGTGGCCAAAGTTCTGACGAAATAAAATAGGTGTTTGCTTGCTGGTGGAAGGAGAGCATAGAGTGCGCAAGGCTTGCATTCTGTGGAGGCAAGCAGTTAGTGGAAGGCCATGTTTTGTGTTCTCATCAAGTATACCTGTGAGGATGGTGGAACTGAGACAAATACTTCCTGTAATGAACTAAGAACGCAGACAAGGAGATATGAGGAGATAGAGCTCTTTAGATAGTTTGGATTCAGACCATATAGGGTTTTATAGATCATAATGAGTGGGAGAAGAGAGTTTGTGGTCCTTGCAGTTAGCATAAGCTTTAGAATAGCAGGAGTGGTTAGCTACTGCACACTAGAAGCAGGACATCTCATCTTCAGAGGATGTGTCGTCCTTAATCAGTGTTAATCCATTCCCCAGTGATTGCCTTCTTATGCATGGAGGCGCTAACTGCTTAGGACAGTATGTGGCTTCTATGGCTTCATGAGTTCCATGTTACAAACCTGCAATTATGCTGGCATTTCAGGGTCACAGTGATGGCTTATCAGTAAGATACACTGAGAACAAGAGTTTCCACCTGACCCAGTTGCCTGTATTGGATGTTTGGCAGAAATAGTGGTTCAATCTAAGCAAATTTGAATGAGCTGGTTTAGGCTTGTGAATTTGGATCCTCCATTTAATGCTCAGTGCTTTGATTATTTGTATATCAAGCCGATTCTGTTTAAATTACATTGGCTACCAGTTGCTGCCCGGGCCCAATTCAAAGTGCTTGTTTTGACCTATAAAGCCCTAAACGGCTTGAGCCCTGGATACCTGAAGGACCGCCTCCTTCCATATGAACCTACCCGGCAGTTAAGATCTAGCCAGGGGGCCCTTTTGAAAGAGCCGGCCCTCAAGGAGGTAAGAGGGATGGCTTGTAGACAAAGGGCCTTTTCGGCAGCTGCCCCCAGACTATGGAACGCCATCCCAATTGAGATTCGTCTGGCGCCGACGCTGATGACATTTCAGCGCCAGGTCAAAACCTTCCTGTTCCAGAAGGCTTTTAATTGAAATAATATCAACTGTGGGTCCCGATGGCAATTTTTAGAGTATATATTTTAATTGTATTTTAATTGTTTTATCTTTTTTATTGTATTTTAATTGTTGTAAGCCGCCCAGAGACCTTTGGGTAGAGTGGGCGGCATATAAGTTAAATAAATAAATAAATAAATAAATACCTCCCTTGAATTGACAGGTGCCACCATACAATGTTCACTGTTGGGTATTTAGAGTATGAGATTCACATTGGTATATCTGCATCCTTGCCATGAGAACGTCCTTGTTGAGGAACACCTGTGCCTGCACACATACATCTTCTGGGGCATCTTGAGATGGGTAACCTAAGGTCGTCCAGAAGCTGTTTGGCTAAAGTCTCAGCATCCTTCATCATTTGCTACGCTTACTAGAGCTGATGAGGGTGTAGCAGAATAGCATCTGTTAAGCTGCATGGTGCCCTTCCTGTTCCAAGATGTGCTCTTGGACAGAGATTCGGGGTCATTTCTCACTGAAATTGCCATTTAAGCTACACTTCAGTGGTACAGCAGTGGATAGTGATTTTAGTGATACAGCTACACTGCTTGGAGAGACATCTCTGGGCCATTCAGATTGTGGAATGATTTCCCACAGATGTCTGACACAGTTTACAGGTTCAGCCTGTTTAATTCAATTCTGGCTCCATTCAACTCAATAGGAGTTACTGCTGAGTAGGCACATATAGTGAAAGCCAATGTGGTGTCAGAGTAGGGCTCAGGAGAGCTGGACTTACATCCCAGCATGGCCATGAAAACTCAAGAGATTTGGCTACCGTAAACCACTCCCTGAATATCCAACGTTCCTCAAAAACCCTGTTAGGATTGCCATGGGTCACATGTGACTTGGTGGCACATACAGGATTAAGCAGTATATCTGTTACCTTCAGCCAAATGATTCTTGTGTGTTGACAATTAATCCCTACCTACCTGCAGATGTACAGAAGACTGAACCGGATGCAAACTGTCTCAGAAGGAAGGGACCAGATGTATTGCTTGGGAAACAACTTCTGCCAGTAATTCACTGTGTACTCGTTGGTGTCAACCAGCCTCCAAAAAAGAATGATCACCTAGCCAGCCGAGTCAAGACAAATGAGGCTGCTCAGAAGATTGCACACATGTTTATGTAGGGAATTGGGGAATAAGAACTATGTGGGAGATGGATTATAAAAACGTGTAGAAGAGCAATATTATTTCCTTGGCAGGTTCATTTCCACCATCAAATAAATACACAGCCTGCCGGAATGTTTACCCCGGGACCCAGCTAACGCCATCGGTATGGATCTATGTTAATATTCCTTATCACTAAATGGCATCTGAGAGTAAAGGGAGCAGACAGAGAAGAATAATGAGAGGAAGAGCTTTTTTCTCAACCATCCTCTGTTGTATTCACTCACAAGTGTGAAAGTAATGTATTCTTTCTTCTATGTCTCAATTCATTGTCTCAGGTTTAAAAAAAAGTGTTGTGATGTGTGCTTGTGTGTGTGCGTGCCTGTGTGCTTGTGTGTGTGTGTTCTGCTAAACCAGTGTGGCCTGCATTCAGAGTGGTGTGCGCAGATCTGCCCAAGTGTTCAAAGGGCTAGAGTAAAAACAATGTTGAAACAATAATTAATGAGCTGACTCTCTGTAGAATATTTGCTTTGGGAGAGCTGCAGTAAATTAAGACACTCATTCTTGAATGACAAGAGCACAAGGAATGACAAGGAAAAGGTAAGGAATACAAAGAAGAGGGAGGTAATCCTTGTAACAGTCTGGCTGTGTTTATACTTGAAGAGTTTATCAGACTTCCCTCAGCCAATCTCTTTGGTTTCAGCCAGGATTTTTCCTGGTAAACAACTTCAAGCTGTTGCTAGCAACTAAACATCCAGAGTGAATGCTATTTACTGCATACAAATTTGAAGCACAAGAGTGCATTACTGCTCCAGGCCTTTCCTCTCTTTACGCAATGTAATGAGACTACTTATTGTCTCCTTATTTTGGCTTCCAGACAGCTACTCTACTCTTCATGTTACTGAGGGCTCATTCAGATGGGCACTTGTCCTGCTGTTTGGTGCATTGCAGGGCCAGACTGGTTCACTCTTTTTCCCAGTGACCACACAACATAATTTCTAGAGCAGACAAATTTGTCCCCAGAGCACCCCAACCCACGCCTTCTTAATCCCCTGTCAGAGGGTTCTGCTTTTTTGGTGTGGGCTGGTGCACTCTAGTTTAGTCTATTTCCAGCATGTGCAATCACTGGGAATGGACTAAAATTGTGCCTTGTAGTTGTCAAAACTGCCGAGGCTCCTTCTGGTGTCAATTTCTGGGATTGTGAAATGGCTTAATAAGCAAGTCATTTCAGGTTATGGGCAAATTGAATGCTTCCCCTGCTCCTCTGCAGAGGGGCAAGAAAAGTGAAATTATTTGTTTTGCTCTGCTAGACATAGCTGTTGCACTGAATCACTTGGATTAAATTATTTCTTTTTCTTATTCTTTGTGTGAAGTGCCAATTGAAACTGCAGCTGTGGGCATTTTCTTGATCGACTACATACAAAGCAAAGAAAAATAATAATTTGAGTTATTCAGTGCATCAGCCATGGTCTAGCACAGGCAGAAATAATGATTTCTCTTTCTCTGACTCTCAAAGAGGAGCAGGAGGAGTGTTCAATTGACAGTGGAAGGAGCTTGAGGGTTCCTTGAGGTTGACATGTCATTTGGACATAAGGGTCAAGCCAAATGACATATCGCTTCTCCTGCCCCCAACCTCAAGTGACCAAACCAGCCTGCACCAAAAAAAATGTGTGGACAAGCCCAGAGAGTATCTGATTATGACCTCATTCAAGCTGTGTCTTTCTGTACATAGAAACCATTTCTGGAGCAGTAGCCATCTTAGTCGATCTCTACCATAACCACAAGAAAAATAAAACAAGGGCACCAGCATTGTGGCACTTTCAGCTTAACAGTTTTTCCACTGTGAGAGTTCAGGAATTGCAATCCACTTTCTGTTTTGCCTGGCAAAAGTGCCCTGCAATCCACAGAGGTTCACACTGAAAGGATATATTAGTCTCAGAGAGGCTGTGATACTTCTGTTGTTCTGTTTTGGTTTGCTTTTCTATATGTATATATGTCCTCTGCTGAGCCCAAATGTGACCATTCATCCTAAGGAACACCTATCTTTCAATTCTTGTTAAGTGATTATCATCATAACATCCCAATGAACACATGTGCTAAGCAAGCATGTCCAAAGGAGAAACTCACATGCTTCTGTAACAAAGGTGTCTGTCTGTTCATCTTTCTCCATCAGTTCTCCAAGACTGTGAAACCTAGACTCATGAAACATGGTGGCGATAGTAAGGGAACCCCGAGAGTGACCATCTTGGTGTTCTTTTGTTGTTGTTCAAAGAGTTTTAAAAGGAAGCAATGTTATGTCAAAGCTGGGAAACTTTCTGTCAGTGATTCCCCACTTTGGCAGGTTTTATGTCATGCAAGCAGTAGCATGACCAGTCTTGCAACCAGCTTAGGAACGGTCATGCATCAGAGAGCCTCCCAGAGTGGGGATGGGGTTGTTTATGTGATTACCCTTCCACTATTTTTAAGGCAAAAAGATGCTGGCCACTGTATCATTGCTATACATTGTAATGTGACACGTAGTATTTTAAAAGTGTTCTTTAAACTTACAAAACATATTTTCTGCATCAGCTCAATAGGAAGCACTAACTCTAGGTCAGCAACACTAACTCTGGGTAAGGTTAACTATGACTTTTTGCAGACAGGATGTGAGCATGACACTGAGCATAGTTCGGTTAGATAATTTTATACACCTGAAGCAGGATCCCAAACATCCTGAGAAAATGAAGTCTGCATGATATCTCCATCTACGCAGTGGTTGAGGGCACAGGTGCTCTGTGAGAAGACACAATGGTATATAAAAAAGAGTGATAATGCAGATACATAAAATATCTTGTATTGAAGATGGTTCACTGCTGCATTGCATTTCCCCTGATGTTTAAGGCAACAAGAAACCTGAGTCTGAGATCACTTCTCCAGGCAGACTTGGTACAGACATCTACCACTGATTTTTGCACTCTTGTTTATAGTTTTTCTGCACTATTCATGAAGCAATGATGCTTAGCCTGATGAAATGGAATTCCTCCGTGGAAGCTTGCAATTTGTTTGATTTTTTAGTGGTCCAATAAAAAGTGTCACCCACTCTTACATTTGTGCAACCTTACATACCACACAGCCTTCTCCTTCTTCTTTCTGGGAAAAAAGTGCTTCTGAATGGGAAACCAGCAAGGTGTGTGCTGGTAAACCCTTGCAGGACTCACCAAAGATCCACATAGAGAGCTGTTAAATTGCGTAATATGCAGATAAGCTGTCTGGATCACGGAAGCTACAATTTGACAACCCTAGGAGAGTGACGAGAGGAAAAGATTGAGAAATTCCTTGTAGTGATGCTGGTAAGAGTCGGAACGTCTAGTAACAGTGGAGAGTGAATAGTAGGGTAGAGGGAGATAAGGATCGGAGGCAAAAGGGGTGTGTGGAAAGGTTGGGCATGGATGGGGTCGGGAAAAGAGAGAAAGCAAGGGGGAGAAGAAGAGCCATAGGGGCCAGTGGATGAAGGAGCTAATGGGCCCTAAACCATAAAGAGCTAGTCCATGCTGAATGACTGCTGGATGCATAAGGAGAAAGACCAGCAAGACAGAAAAATGAAGTCGGTGGGATGGAGGAGAAATTGTACTGATGGTGTGAGACAACATGATTTGAACCTAGGCTGGATACTTTTGCTACTCTGTGTGTGTGTGTGTGTGCGTGCGCGCGTGCACACACACAAACACACACACAAACACAAACATACAGATTTAATGGTGAATGTGTTAAGTATCTTCATTGCTAACTTTCAGGGGCAATATATTATCCACCCCACCCCATCCCTTTTAATAGTCACTGCTTAAATATAGCAATGACTTTGAATATATCAAATTGCTTATAAAAACTTGGTTGAGACTGTTTACTTTCACCCACTCTGAAATCAGAAATAGTGCCAATTTGGTATTGACAATTCAACAAATGGGTTTTGAGTTCATTACTTTGTACCCTTTCCTCTTCTGGCTTTCAAAAATGTCATGCCATTTTGGTCATCTGAATTGCATGGCATAAACATAAAGGGGAGGGAGACATTATTTATCAAAGTAACCTTTCATATTATTCTTAAATGCATAGGACTATCTGACATGGAAGAAGGAAATGTCTCAAATAGTCTATAGGAGGGATAGATAACTTGGCACATTCTAGATGTCTTGAACAGCAACTTTCAACATCACATCACCCTGCTGCCTGAGGCTGATGCAGGCTATGGTCTGATACATCTGGATAGCACCAGGCCCCCAATCTTGTATCCTACATTGAAAACATTTTTCTTCTAGGCAGCATCCCAGAGCACTGTTTGGTTTTGGGTTATTTGATTAAAACTGCATACAATTCAACAATGTACATAAATACACTTTGGGCAGTGGAAGAACTTCTGTATAGCTTTAGGCACCTGGCTGCAGAGCCAGAGGTTGGGAGTTCAATTCACCACTGTGCCTTCTTGACATGGGCTGGACTCAATGATCCATAGCTATGCAGGTCGATTATTATTATTATTATTATTATTATTATTATTATTATTATTATTATTATTATTATTATTATTATTATTATTATTATTATTATTATTATTATTATTATTATTATTATTATTAAAATACATACAGCAATGTGTATCCTACAGAAGTATGTATTACATGCATACATTTTTAAATAATGCCGAAGGAATATGCATGAATTTCCATATAGGAATAAACATTTTTTATGTAGGGAATTAGAATGGAGCAAGAAGGATGATGGGATTCTGAGAAATGCAGAGGAATGCCCCTGTCAACCCAACCCAACCCAACCCAACCTAATCACCTAACCAAGCAAACAAAAAGGAGATTCTCCTGTGTGCCTTCTTTGATCCCCAGCCCTTCTTCCAACTTTGGTCCCAACCTTTCTTGGTTTCTACCTCAGCTCCCTGTGATGTTCAGCTGCCTATGGCTTAGTACTGACAGCTTGTGTGTATGGTGAGGTACTGAGGCAGGCACAGGCTGACACATTCTGCTGGATAAGAATTGAAGGCCTCAAAACTTTGATGCTGACAGGAATTCTAGCAAAAAGATATTTCTAGCAAAAAGATGGGGAATTTATTCAGGGCAGAATTTTGATAACTGGATTTTTAGTCGTGTTTCCCTGAGCCTCTTGATAGAAACGACCATTTCCTCGAAGATACCACATGCTTCTTTTCTTGACAGAAGTTGGTTGGAAAATTTCTGTTCAAGTGTGCATGTTTCGCATGCGAACACATCCATTTGGGTGTTAGAAAGAGAGCCCCTCCACTGCCGCTGCCACCGAACTCAAGGGACATGGCTCTAATAGATTCACAAGTCTTGTTTAAATGGGATTTTATTGTATTACACAGAGGATTCCCCCCCCCCCCTTCTCCTAAGGATGTGATTATTCCCGGCCTTATCCTCTTGCTGTGATATGACCACTTTTGGCACCAGGCTGCATGGCATGGGATTAGTCTGCCAGCATTGTACAAAGTGACTTAGACATGTTGTCTTTCTTATTAGCATGTGGTATTGTAGATCATATTACCGAGGCAACAGCTGCAGCCATTACTCCTCCAGTTATGTCATAATTGGGTATGTTACATGCCACTGGCATTGCAAATTATTCAACCTGCTTATCGATACACTGAAGTCTCCAAACCCTGAAGCTATTCATTTTCATCAGCCACTTCCCCCACCCCACAAAACACCAGAGAGAGAGAGAGAGAGAGAGTGAGAGAGAGAGAGACTGCTTCAGCAGGAGTAAAAACAGATAAGTGGCAGCTCCCAGGGATTAGTGAGGGGAAACTTGGTACCAGTGAAGCGCATACCATACACTCCTCCGCCTGTGTTATTGTTCATAATTATTTAGATTGCAGTCCTAAATGCTTTCTTACCTGTGCTTCATGGGCCTGGAGTGAAGTGCCTCCTCTTAGTGCTTTTGAAGGACTTCCACATTAAACTTTTCTGTGTACAAAACACAACATGACAAAACAAATGGATGGGGTCCTGAAATGCTCTGGAGATGGGTCTGCCTCTGAAAAAGATTGGAAACCTTCCAATATGACTAGAGGATTTTGATTACAAGTCTGGGCAATTTGATCCTATGGTGCCGGTGCTTTGCTTTGTCATCTTCTGGTTCTGATTTAAAATATTCCCCAAAGGTGAGCTTTCATGTCCTCAGGACTCTTCCGTATTCATCTCATGAAAACTCAAAAGCTTGTGTTTTGCAAGGTACCTTATTGGTTAAATAAAAATACTACACAACCCTGGTTGTGTTTGTAGTTGTACTTAAATGTTTTATTGCAGTCCACTCGGAGAATTTTGCTATTGGGTGCCATGCTGAGGGCCCTTCAAAAAATTGCCCCATGCCTTCAAGAGGTCACAAAAGGACATTTCTTGCTAGTCTTATGGGCTCTGGGAGAGTTTATTTTGTGTCCCAGGGACCACATGTCAACCACTCCTGCTTTATAGTGTGTTCCATTTCACCAAGCCTACACAAAAATAAATACCACTGAATTTGGTGGTAAAAGGTAAAGGCAAAGGTTCCCCTTGACATTTAGTCCAGTCGTGTCCGACTCTAGGGGGCGGTGCTCATCCCCGTTTCCAAGCCATAGAGCCAGCGTTTGTCCGAAGACAGTTTCCGTGGTCACGTGGCCAGCGCGACTAGACACGGAACGCCATTACCTTCCCACTGTGGTGGTACCTATTTATCTACTCACATTTACATGCTTTCGAACTGCTAGGTTGGCAGGAGCTGGGACAGGCGACGGGAGCTCACTCCGTCGCGTGGATTTGATCTTACGACTGCTTGGTCTTCTGACCTTGCAGCACAGAGGCTTCTGCGGTTTAACCCACAGCGCCACCACGTCATTTACTATGACCTAAAACCCCTGGTGTGTATAAGAGGATTTGACTGTAGCCTTAAACAACGCACCCTTCTTACAGGGGGGTGGGGTTGAGTGTGAGTGATTGTTAGTTCACACTTGTTCCTTTGAAAGGATTGAAAAGGTTGATTTGTTTTGGAATACAATATGGAAGATGGACGGGCAGAAGATAAAGAGGAAATGCAGAAACCTAACCAATCTTTTTACCACCTCTGGGAGTGCAAAGATGGATAGACAGAAGATGGCATTTTACCACAGCTTCTGTTGGTTAGCTGCCATGAAAGAGCTAAGCATAGTCTTATCCTACGTACTTATTCTTCAAGGTTATTATGGCACCTGAGGCAGAAATATCCACAGATGCTATTCTTTACTGCCACCTTAATAGCAAAATAACATCAACAGCATAACAATCTGCTGCCTTTTCTGAATACCACAACTGTGTTGCCTGAGGCAACTACCTCACTCTGCCAAATGACAAGTCTGGCCCTGGTTCTTGAGCACATGGAGAGAAATCTCTGCACATACCGTTGTGAGCTATTTTATGCCAATAAATTCATGGAGGTCAGGCTTGTGCAATCCTGCTCCCGCACCTCTTTCTCCTTGTATTCATACTACAAGGTTTGACTAAGGCTTCAGTGGAAAATTGGAAAGAAGTGCCTTTCTTGTCCCACGAGAAGTGGCCTTTATTTTAAAACATGATGCCTAACATAAAACTGGAAATCAGAATTGTACAGCATCCCCAATAATAATGTGGACATTTTAAAACAGTTATAGAGGGGAAAAATAACATAGACCTGGACTAAATGAAACATAAATGAAGGATCTAAACCAGTGGTTCCCAACCTAGGATCTCCAGATGTTCTTGGACTAAAACTTCCAGAAGCCTTCACTACTAGCTGTGCTGGCCAGGATTTCTGGGAGTTGTAGTCCAAGAACATCTGGGGACCCAAGATTGGGAACTACTAGTCTAAATGAAACATCAAAGCATCAACTACGTAAAGATGTACCTGCACAGGTTACAGAATAGGAAACAGAACTGGAGAAGCTGAAATGTTATGCTTATGTTTAAAGGGTTCATCCAAAGAGGGAGTCCTTACTCATTTATCAAACATGAAGAAGCACTTTATCAGGGGTGTGGGTGTGGTAATGGGCACATCATATTACAAAATGTCCTACAAGGTAAAGTGATAGAGATTATCTGCGGTATATACATCCCATATGGGTACTGTGTTCTTGAAGCAATGAAAGAATTTTCTCATGCTAAAGTCATAACCAAGACATCCAGTTCAGAGAGAGAAGATATGTTCTTGTTATTCATAAAGGAATTGCTTCTTTCTTCTTTAATTTTATTGTTCCATTATTTGCATCAGAAATAATCATTATTCTACACACACATAGATATATATGTAGAACAGTTGGATATTTGACTTGCATTGAGACCCAATGGGAAGAAGCAAAGATGGACGAACAGAAGCTGGTATTTTATTGCGGCTTCTGTTGGCTTGCTGTCATGAAAAGGTTAAAGAAGGGACAAAGGGAATCCAGATTGTTAACCTGCAGCAGCTGACATTCTTATTGGTTTTTAATTAAATACCAACCCCCCAGCGAGCCGCATCAGCAAGCCCATACCCCCTCCCACCCCCACCTGCATTGCGCCACCTCCACTTGAAACCTCATTAAGATAGAGGACCACAATTACACTTGGAATCCAGGGTCACCTCTCCTAGTTCCACTCTACTGCCTGAGCTGCTTTGTATGAGCAAAGGGCAGCACTGAGTAATGCAATATGTATCACGTTCTCATCTGCTTCTCTGGACAAAGGGCAAATAACTGAGAAATTCAATAGGGAATGTTCTTTCGACATCCAGGAGGCAAAAGAGAATACTATCGTGCATTTCTGGATAAAGGAGAGATGCCACTCTTATGGAGAACTAAGGCGATGGGCCCGTTCCTGTGGCTGTGATTGCAGCAGTAATTAAGATTTAATGACAAAACTGAGGACCATGACAGAGGTGAATGGGGACATGTTACGAGTGGTGACAAACTTTCCTGTTTCAGGTCCCATTGGGCTGTGGTGGAAGATTAGCCATCCCAAGTGCTTTTTCATGCAACAAAGCGAATAGCTGGCCATCTTACATTGTAATGCCTGGTAAATAAGTAAAGTGGCATTCTTTTGTGGGATGTTTTGCTACCAACAGCTGGGACCTGGTGCTTTCTGCATCACAACTAGGCAGAAAGAAAGCAGAGATTTTGCAAGTCAAAAGCCATCACGTATGATAAAGATAACTGCATTGTGAAAATGAATGTATCTTACTTTGTGTGCATCCATTTCATTGATTTACACAGGATTTTACAGATTTGGGGGTGAACAGGTGGGATACTGGCAAGGAAGTAAAATACCAAAATGTTTAGGACGTTGCACAAAGTAGCAGGGAGATTATGAGGCAGAGCAACTGTTTATAGAAGTAGAGGCTGATGAGTGGGAGAAAAAGGAAAGAATTTAAAACAACAACATATGTTTCCAGTCATTTTTTTCTGAACTATTAAGCTGAATTTCCATATAATTCAGGGTAAAAGTGGCCAAGGATATTCTGGTACAACCAAGCTTCTCTATTCATGAGACTCCAGATTTTGGGTAGCTACCACTGAACACATGTTTGCCACTTGGACACTTGCCTTCATGAAGTCCTGTGAGAAACTAGGCATCTGTGTTCGCCACTCATGGGCTGAATTGGCCATCACTATTCAATTGCAACCAACACAAACTTTGTAAATCAAGGATGTGATTAACACGTGCTTCATCAGGTGGCAGGTTTGCTATCTTACCATATTGTAAACAAGGGACATTTCTAACAGCTAGCATACAGTAAAATATATTTCCCCACTACTGAGTAACTTGATCTTGTTCTGACCCAAATGTTACGGTGTATGGGCTATTTTAATGCAACTTTGTCCTGAGCTGGGAAAGTAACTTTATAAGCTTAGTTGTACATCGGAGTCCTCACTGGTTCTCCTTCCCATATTGGTTTCATCCTCTCTAGAACTTTCAGGAGCACCTCTTCTGCCTAGATACTACTAGGCAGTACAAGAAACCTGTCTGCCATTCATCACACAGATATTTCTTCTGTCCTGTCCTAGTACATCTCAAAGGAAGATACACTGGAGGGAATTTCTGGAAGGGTGGGTTGGCATCAGGTAGTTAAGCAAAGAACATCAGGACCTTGGACAGATCACAATGGCAGGTGATACTTAAAACACACTCAAGAATGCATTCAAGTACACAGGCCAAGGCCTTTTGAAAGGTACCTAGCCTAGACCTCCTGCCAACCAAGTATTTGCTGAGTTTTTTTGGCCTCTCACACACTTTTTGATTTTTGAGAAACCCTCATGCTTCTGCACTTCTCATACACGATCCCTTTTAACCAAACCAAATCAAACTGAAACAAACCAAACCAAACCAAACCCCCAAACAATAAATTAATGTATAATTCAACTCATGTTTTACGAGTAAAATTAAAAATAAGCACTTCATAAAATTATTCTTGATGAAAAAATAGCACACTTGTCACAGAAAAAAAATTAAAATGTGACTTATCTGAAGAAATAGAAAAATGAAATAAATTTATTGTGAAAGAAGAGAAGAATCTCTCAGCCTCATGCTCCACTTGGAATTTTTTCACAGCTCCCTGGGGGGCATGCCTCCTTTTTCAGAATCAACATAGACCAAGTTATAGTGAGGTGTCACGATTCCACGTGGCCCCTGATTGTTTCACCAAACAAAGAGCTCACGCTACGTGCCCCTCAGCTGCCACCAGTTGATTTCATCAACAATACCTATTATTAATAATCAAGGTCCAGGATATATGTCATTTTAAAAGAACAAATAGAAATTGTTTATTGATACAGGTGTTGACAGAACAAGCAATGTTGTTAACTCTTAAACAAACATTCTCCTTTATCCACTCTCAACCACCACTCTCTCACCCAAACTCCTAAACTCTCTCTCAATCTCTTCAACTCCCTAACTCCATATCTCAAAACCCTATCTCTGTCTATCTAAACTCCTCCTCCTGCTGCTGAATCTCTTATACCTCATGACTCCGCCCCTCCAGCACTCCCATTGGTCTATGCAAATAGCATATGAATATTCATGACCTGGGCAAACACCACATGAGGTGTCTTATAGATTGTGCAAGGTGGGAGATCAGGCATTGGTGCAACAATGGCTGGGCTGAGTAAGGGTGCCCTTTGAGTCTTCAGAATCCAGCAAAACCAGATTCTGCAGACTCAAGGGACACACTTACTCAAAAGTCTTGGAATAGTGGGCAATAGCTCAGTGCAAGACACTCCCCTTCTGAGTCTTCCCCTGAGGGGCCACTGAGGACAAAGAGCATGATACCTTGCACTTCATGGTTTCTACCGAAACAAGTCAAAAGTGATCCATTTTGCATTTGAAGGGTCGCTCCCAAAACTGCCATTCTCCCCATCCTACTTATCTTTCAAGGAACAAAGGGGGTCAAGATTTCCCACTTCATCTTCATAAGAATCAGGTGGTGTAGGCACTCGAGTGGCCAAAGATATCTAGTGAGCTACATGGCTGAGCAGCTGGCTAGATATCTCAGCAGTTTAGGTGTCTGGCTGTGGAGCCAGAGGTTGGGATTTCAGTTCCCTACTGTGCATCCCAGAAGAGCCAGCCTGTGTGGCCTTGGGCAAGCTGCACAATCCCGGGATGTCCCCAGAAGAAGGGAGTGATAAATCACTTCTGAGTATGCTCTACCTAGAAATCCCTGAAAGGGTTGCCAAAAGTCAGAATTGACGTGATGGCAATTATCATTATATGGCTGAGAAGAGATGAGCTGTGGATCTCTCTTGTATGTGTCCAACTGATGGGCACATGAGTGACTGAGAGCAGTAAAAAAAAAAGTGGTGCAGAGGAGATGAAATTGACATTTCTTTGATTCCTATGGTGTTTTGTTAGTCAATCATACCACTGGTATCCATTACACCACCTTCATCTTTGACTGATAAATATTCTTTTTAAAATTTATCTGAGCAATGCAAGAACATTTTGAGCTTGTCATATAATAGAAGAGCCATCGGTTCTTTTCACCACAGTGAGAGGTGTGTGTGTATGTGTGTTTAAAAAATGCAGCTTTATATGACCATTTGTGGCATCCAATTCCTGGCATCTCACTTATCATATTTTGATTGTCGCTAAAGGAACAACAACACATTTTAACTCTTTGGAAGAAAAAAAAGGGAATTGGCTTCCAGTTGTTATGGCAACAAAACTTCTAAAAATAATGCAAAAGAAAGACCACCTTTAATATTGCAAGAAGTTGTTATGGTAACTTGAATTTTTAAAGTAACTAGGTTAAACTAGACTTTTTATTCACAGCTTTGCATAAACAAATTCTGATTAAAATATCAGGTTTAATTTAATCAGTTAATTAATGTCACTAAATGTCATTTATCTTATAACTCATTCATATTCAGTGTAAAATTACTCAACTTTCTAGCTATTCTATCATCAGCCTGGTATTATGGAGGAAAAAATATTTTTATTTTCATTTTCCCTGCCCAACCCCCAATAATAGAAACAGAACTTTTGTTGTTTTGATATTGGAAGTGCTCTGACTCCTGCTGTAAATGGGACAAAGCTGTTTTGAAGGATGCTTCTGTAGTTTTTGTTAGCAGGGTGTAACCTTGGGAGAAACTGAGGCTTTAGCAAAGACCACTGGCTGGGATCCAGACCTCCAGTTCCAGAAATGAAAAGGCCCCTTCTGTTCACAACACTGCACTGAATCCAGAGAAGAACTGGTGTTTGGAAGGCAGAAAAATGGGTGTGTGTGAGAGAAGCTACCTCACACCTTAGTAAAATCTCCTACATTCTTCCCAGTCTTCTGGAGCAGAGTTGTGGGATCATAGTGGTTGCAGAGGGATAGAAACAGGCAAAAAATCACCTCTCGCCTTTCAGCCCACAGGAAGATTAAATTTGTGCTCCCTTCGTACAATTCTGGATCCAGCCCACAGTGAGTTTCCCCCTTATTTTCCATAGGGTCCACATTTTCCTCCTTGTGTTCATAAGTCCTTGTAAGATGTGACATTTCTCACATGGAATGTCCTTGCATGTCCATCAGTGAAACTTTCCTTCATACCCACAGGATCAATGAGATTAGCTGCATGTCTGGAAAAGAGGTTTTTCCTCCCACTTCAGCTCTTTATTTATCTACTATTTTACTGAATTATGATATTTATGCCGTAAAATTTATCCCCTGCTGCTTTGTAACATTATGCAGCATCTTAAAAAGATATTTTATGACCCCTTATTTACAAAGGTTCTCAGAAGAAAACAGAAAAAGTGAGTTGAAGTAAGCATTTAATTAGTTGTCAGACTAGATGTGATGCTAAATCAAGATTGAACTGCATATAGGCCAGTATCCTGTTACCTAAATGTGGTCCAGGAGGGCAATGGTATAAATGTCCACCCCTACTCCAGTAAGCTGCCTTTTGCACCCCCAGATGCATGACTGAGGTTGCAAACACAGGCATGTGGAAAGGGGCCTGCCTCCTGGAGTAGGAAGGGATACTTAGGCGTTTGACCTCCCATTATACACATAAACAAGAGGACACCGTCCATAGTCTGCTTTTTATATCTTACCCTAGATGACGCCCATGTGGCCTTGGCCCAGCTCAAGACCATCATGCACAGATGAAAGACATTTAACTCTTCAGTTCATGGGATTATGTTTTAAAATTTCTGCCCCGCACAGACCTTTTAAATTAACCTCCATTGGTGTTAGTGAAGTTCCTTGCTGACTCTACTGTAGAGTAAAAAGAGAAAAAGATTTTAAAATGCACAATATGCTTGCAGTGTAGTTTTTAGTTCAACCCTCAGCGTTTGATCAATGTAAGTAGCATCAGATTGGGGTTGGCATCCATTGATAAAAATCGGGGTGATCCTTCTCCTCTCATTTGTGGTCTCAAAGGAAATATATTGGCCAACCTGTGTACTTGAGGGAGTGGCCCACTCTTCCTGATGTGCTTTCCTCTGTAGAAACGTAGGCTGCGTCCCTGCGCTCACTTAGTTAAAAGTAAGCCCCATTGAAGTTGTTGGCGTTTAATAAACATGGCTGCAACAGCATTGTTACTATGGTTCAGGACCTGGTTTACTGTTGTTTCACATACTTTCTGTGAAGACAGACATCATATTAAAAAAGAGCCCCAGCTTCCCAGTCCAAACAACATGCAAATCATGTGTTTGCAGAAATATCAGTCTTGCCCCACCCTCCTTGAAGCACGATTGAAGCACCACCCTTGAAGCACGATTTGGAAAAGTTGTTTCCTTGGGTAACACCTCTCCACATCCCCCAGCTGGCAAGGGCACTGGCCATGCTGACTGGGGGATCTGGAGACCTGTACCAGGTCAGATCTGGGGACCCCCCGCTTCCCCAAACCACTTGTCCAAGCTGTGATTTCAGGTGGTCTGCCTACCTGTTTCTAACTGCAGAACTGCTCCTGCCATCACTATGTACCTGTATACCATTTAACACCACCTCTATTCAACTTCATTCTCAACTCTGTGGAATGGGTCTTGGGAAGAAATAACAGGTATAGTTTGATCTGGATTCAGAGGAGGTGCTCCCAGAGATCTTGTCCTCTGTGCCTTCTAAAACTCTGTCATGTGTTTTCTTCACCTGTTGGGTACATTAACTTCCAAGGAGACTCCTCCTGAAAAGAGGGACAGATGATTATCACCGTGTCGTTGAATTCTGCTGTTGTGATTAGGAATGTGGATGCCTAGAAGAGCCAGTGATTATTACATCAGACAAGTGCTGAGGAGTATTGATCAGACTTGACTCAAGTGACCAAGCCGCTCGAGTGCACAGCTGCCAGAGTCGTAGTGGGAAGCAACAGCTGGAGACAGGCTGAGGAAGCCAGGAAGAACTCAGCTGTAGCTCCACTAAAGTGTTTTGGACGTGCCATTTATCTTCTTCTACTTCTACAGAAAGGACAAGGAAGGACGACAAGGCCCACAGGAAAAGGAAGACAGCTGAATGCTTCAAGGAAACGTGTCCATAAAGATGCACTTCCCAACCTTCCACCTCTGGTGACTGTGCAGTGCTAGAATGCAGGAGGGGAGTTCAGATTATGAGTTTCTCCGAGGGTGAAATTACATGTTAAGAGAAACACCTATTCCTTGCAAACAGCACATTTTCTTTCCACTGACAGAATTTACTTCAGAGACATTTCCTTCATCCATCCAGAGTGGCCTTGGCTGCCAGATGGGCGGTATATAAATAAATAAATAAATAAATAAATAAATAAATAAATAAATAAATAAATAAATAAATAAATATCCAGCAGACTTGCAAAGGTCATTGCAACCAAATGCAACATAAAGAGATGAGGGCAAGCATGTGCTATGACAAACATCTACCTCTTACCGCTTGAAGGAGTATTGCTCCTAAGCACATGCTAAGTGTATCACCTAGTTTGATGGAATTATATAGAATAGTCTGTCCCCAACTCCTGACAGGGTCCATTTTGACATCCTCAGTCTCATTTTAGCTTACAAGCGATGTTCCTATTGATTTTCCCATTGCTGAATTTATGTTCTGTTTCAGTGATAACATGTGCTGCATGTTCCAATGACTGGGATTTAGCTTTGAGTACTACAGCTGAAAAGTTAATAATAATAATTGTAGATGGGCTCTTTACTTTGATGACCAATTAGAAGTAAGTCTAGGTGACCAAATGGAAAAGAGGATGCTTCTCTCAACGCCTAGCCTTGAGATAAGATTGAAACTGGCCAGCTTTTAACCACAGAATTCACACCACCATTTTGGTTCCACAGTCTGCCCTACAGAAGACAGAAACAAAACAAAACAAACCTTCCAAACCTCAAGGGCACAAATGGATGCCTCTGCAGTGTAGCATTGTCTAATGTATCACCGACAAACGTCTCAAGATGGCGCTGCAACAGAAGACATAGATGAGATATGGCTTCTGTAAACAGTAAGCAAAGCTGGCATGAGAATTAAACCTCTACCCAGGGCTCTTTGGTTACAGGGAGGGTCCTTTTTAACTCCCACCCCTACTGCTCCCCAGCAATGTGTAGCAAGCCACCATTTAAATTTTTCACAATGTCTCTCAGGAAGCATTGGTCCAGTTCATTGTGGGAAATTTAAATTGCCCAAGAAGCACACCAGCCATCTCTTGGACAAAGGGGGCTCAGCAGATGCTACCTTTTCCAGAATTACTTCAAAGCTGGTCCAGACTGCAAATGTATCTCAGTTAGATGAGCAAACCAGAGGCCATTCCAGCTGCCTTATGAATCGGAACTAGTCTTATCCCACTGTGTCCTCAACCCCTGGAACCCTCTTGGCTTTCCTCAGTCTGGAATCTAATCCTCTGTGGTACTAGAGTACTGGTCTTTGACTTGTGTTTGCTGCTTGCTTGCCAGTATGCCAACTGCCATGGTACCTCATCTGCCTTTGAGCCGGTGTACTTCACAGGATTTGTGGTATATCTGTCTTCCTGAAAAGTTGTCTGGCACCAGGACAGACTTAAGAGTCCTCACTTCCCAATGTGAATGTTACAGCCAGTGTGGTGTACCAGCTGTAGTGTTAGTCAAACCAGAAATCCAGGTTTAAATTCCTTGAGTGACCTTGGGGTGAGTTGCTTTCTCCAGCTTGATCTATCTCACAGAGCTGCTGTGAAAATCAAATTAAATATTTATTAATTAATTACAGACATTTATATTCTGTCTCTCCTTCAATAAGTAGGAAGGAAGTTACTGGGAGACAGAGTATGACTGGGCCAAGGTCACGCTACAAGTTTCATGGCTGAGTGACAACTTTAACCTGGATCTTCCAGGTTTTAGTCCAACACTCTGCCTGCTCCATTGCACCGAATCAGGTATGTCCCTTGGAAAAGAAAGGGCACAGGAAATAAGAAGACATGCCTTCACAGTTTAGAACTAAACCAGTGTTCATCTCTTTTGCTCTTCCTTTTCTCTGTGTCCTAGTTGTTATGGGCAGGGAGAATACCACGGATGAAATAACCGGTAGTAGAGCCAGGAACTCAGCAAGTTTGTGGGATTATCTCTTGCCATTTATGATTATCTGAGTCAAAAAAGAAATCTTTTATGCTAAAGAGGCCCAGGCAAGGCTCAATGCTGTTGAAAAGATGGGATTTTCAATCTGTGGTGCTCAAAGGCCTTATCCCTTTGCATTTGTGAGGTGTATTGAGCTGGCGTGAGCAAGGGAATGTAGAAGTTAATTAAACTGTTTACCATTCTTACAATGGCAAGCCAAGAATGACAAAGGCAGGGTGCCCTTTCTGAAGGGATGCCCTTGATACAGCACATTAATTTGTTATAAAGCATGAAATAAGACAATTTGAGGGAAATTAGAATTAATATGAAACATTTGTCTCCGGCCTTGGTTAAATGGGAACACAAAACAGCCTAACCTGATAGTTGAGAAAAAGAGTACAGTGAGTTAAGCTGAAATTAAACTGTGCCGTACCATGTAATCACGTTTTTGAAGACAGCCATTTGGTACCAAATGTCTTTACTTATTTTCTTTGGTAAATAGAGAAGGAAAATGATAGGAAGGAGGTGATAAATGTAACATCACCACACCAACGTCTGTTGTTTCCCACTGTTCATCCCTGTCATGCTCTGCATTCTGCTTTTATTTTTTCTCTCCCTTATGTGACACCATGGTTAACCTACTTATGTCCATTACACATGCAGAGAATGGCATGAGTAAGTGTCCGTGTGGATACCATTTCATTAGGTGCGCCCACTGACATGGAGTTTAACCCTCGCCTCTTCCCAGTGTTTTATGTGACAGAGCTCCCTCTGGCACCAGTAGGTTAGCATTTCGCTCACCCACAGCAATGCATCACACTTTGGCCTCCAGGGTCTCCCTTGTGCATTCTCCACATATCGTGTATCTGAGGCAGAAAAGGAAGGTTATTTGTTCAGCAAAATTGTAAGTTATAGGGGAGATAAAGTGATAACTCCTGAGCCAGCTTATGTCAATGAAAACATGCAGAATTTTGAGTTGAACAAAAGTTTTCATGTGCTGTTACCCAGAATCCTTTATCCCTTGGTAACTCAGAAAAGAATAACTTCCTTCAACAGCAACTAGACAATGTATAATTTACTTTAACCTTTATATACATGTGGTCAAATCACATCACGTGCTTACCTCCACATCACCCTGCTCAGACCACATAGATTAATATTGTGATTGTACAAAGCCAAACATGGGAATAAGTCTGGTTTCATGAATAGTTGTTTTTCTGTTGCTTGTCTGATTAATCTTCAAGAACTGTGCCTGGTGTGAGTAACGGAATATAACAGATCTACGACCCAAACTTGATAGCTATGGTCAAGAGCCAGCCCATGTAGAGGCAGTGTAGGTTATGGATGGATTTAAAGGTCATGTTTGCCTCACTTTAAAAGAATGAGCTGGGAAGGTAGGATATTATATTGGATTTTTGCTTAAGATGCAGCTGCACCATAGTAGTGGCTATGACCTTCTCTAAGAAGGCTCCATTTCCAGAGCTTAGAAGAGTCTCTCATCCCATTCTCTTTTTCTGGGAATATAGATCCCATGTTTCCTTAGCTGGTCTGGGAGGAAAAAAACCCCCTAACTTTCCCAAGCTCTGCTCATTTCCAGCCAATCCCCAAGATCTGCTGTGCTTGAAAGAGCAGATGTGAGTGCATGAAGTCAATCAAGAAGCAGACAGGCAGAGAAGGAGCACAGTTTGACTTCCAGTACGCAGCTGGAAACGATGATGTTCATCAGTCTCTCAATTTCAACGTTCACCAGGTGTACAAAAGGAATATTATTACTTTGTGCCAATTTCTGCAATTGTGAGATGACAAAAAAAAAAAAAAAAAAAAAAGCAAAGCGCCGTTATGGCAGACTGGCGGCTTCTTGGCCCATGGGAGATGCATGAAAGTACCTCTAGGACAAAGCATGCTGACCCATGAGAATTGTGCTATTGACCAGTCTGCCCTGCTCCGCCATTAAAGACACTTAAGTGAGTTATTCGGCTACATCTGCTGAGCCAGACGGGACTGGATTTTTTTGTTGCAGAAAAAAATGCCTCCAGAGGCCTTAACTTTCTTTGGTCTTACTGGTACCTGGCAAAAATTGAAATTGGGGGGGGGGGGCAGGTTAAATAATCAGAGATCTTCATCCCACTATCAACAAAAGAACATTGCATTTATTTTTGCTGAGGTGGTAGCACCCAATTTAGTGTAGTGGACAGAGCGATGGACTAGGACTGTGAGTGCTCAGATCCCTGCTTGGCCATGGAAACTCTCTTGGAGAGGGGGTGGAACTGGAAAAAACCCGCCTTAGACATCTTATTTACATTGACAGCCATATTAAGGTCACTATAGGTCAATTCTGACTTGATGGCACACAAAGCACACACAGTGCCTGTTTAGCACTCATCTGAAAAATGCAAACAAACATCATGATCCTTGGAATGTAATAAGCATGAGCAAAAGCTGGAGGCCTGTCCAAAGAGGATTGGTCACAGAGTTGAAGGAAAGAAGCAGATAAAGAAACCCAGACAGTTTTCCTGGTTGTACTCTGGAAGATCCTTGGTATGTCTTGAGTTCCATGAGAAAGGTCTCCATAATCTTCAGAGGTTCCAAGGGTGGTCAAAGGCAGTCAAAGAATATTTGCACTCTCCTCAGATAGGACTCATTCATGGTACTAAGATGGTGTGTTGGATGCTTCTGGATGAATACTACCAGGGCTCTTGCATGCACCATCAAGATATGATCAGCTTTGCCATTCCCTTCGACCAAATGCTACTGGCAAAGAAACCAAGGAGGAAGATTAGAACCTAGCAAGAGGGAAAGCACATGTTTTGCATTTATATGGGGTACCCTGAGATCTCTGACTTCATCCTGAGATCACAAAGAGCTACTGACAGCCGGAGGAGATGTATCAATTGCTTGACTGATCTTTAATTAGCTTCAAATGCTTGAGTACTCATATGATTTCTGCAACTAACATGATTCATGCTTAAATGCATTCTTGGTGTATCTTCAAGATTGCCTCTGGGAAGGTGTGTAGTTGTTATTGTTTTATTGGCATAACACATTAATTAAGACAAGTCTGTATCAGAGCTGGAAGAATCCATTATGAATAATGTATTGGTGTGGCGTGATATTCTTCCTAGGACATCTAGGCCACCATTTTGTTGGAAATCTGAGAGTTTACACACAGCAGATTAAGCATGAGTATATAAAAAAAACCCACAGATCATGAATAATATTCTCCCTTGATACATACATGTGTGTGCCAGCAGATAAAAGGATGACCATTAAGTCATAGTAAACTAAGAATTTTTATTTAAAAATATGTTGAAGAATAAACTAACAGTACAGTAACTGAACATTGGACTTGGTATAGATTTGGTTTGTGCTTGACAGATTTTTTATAACAGTTTCATAATAGACGCATTTTTTATAACAGTTTCCTAATAGACGCATATCAGTTTCTTAACATCTTCCTTAGTAATATAATAACAGTAGACAGCTAGCAGGAGACAGTCCTAACTGAACACTAATATATCAACAGACAAATCTCATATTAACTGCCTCTTTTTCTTATATTTGATAGTTAACCCTCTAAGCACCTATTGGCTGATACTAGACAGAATCTAACTGATTACACGTATTTGCTTATACAAATAATACATCTCATTCATTCTTATATACACATATACATGCTGGGTTGCATAATATTTATATATTCTAACACATTTGAGCTGCCCCTACCCTTTGGCACAGTAACACTTTGGCCTCAGCCAGCAGCTGCTATGAGGTGGAGGCAACGGTTGGACTTGTAGTCTAAGAACCAGTATCCTCTGCTCTCTTTAGTGGATGCTGCCAATCATCAGTCTTGAGCTAGCATTCGGCTGCCAGCCCATAGCTACTACTGCTGTGTTGGCTTTGTATGGGAGGGGGCATCCTCCTCACCTCAGCAACACAGTGTTCTCACCTGGCTGCAGCAACAATGTTGGGCAATACATATTGTTACGTGCCAACAAGTCATCTCTGACTTAAGGTGACCCTATGAATGAGTGGTCTCCAAAATGTCCTGTCCTCAACTGCCCTGCTCAGCTCTTGTAAACTCAAGCCTATGGCTTTCTTTAGGGAATCAATCTATCTTGTATTTGGTCTTCCCCTTTTCCTGTTGTCTTCAACTTTTCCCAGCATTATTATCTTTTCCACAGAATCTTGCCATCTCATAATGTGCCCAAAGTATGACAGCTACATTTTCATCATTTTTTGTCTCCAGAGAATGTTCAGACTTGATTTGATCAAGGACCCATTTGTTTGTTTTTCTGGCAGTCCAGGGTATTCACAAAGTTTTTCTCTAGCACCATATTTCAAATGAATCATTTTTTTCTTGTCAGTTTTCTTAATTGTCCAACATTCACACAAAATACAAGATCGTGAATGATCTTGGTCTTGCTCTCCAGTGACACATCCTTACACTTGATGATCTTTTCTAACTCTTTCATTGCTGCCCTTCTGAGCCTCAGTTGCCTACTGATTTCTTGGCTGCAGTTTCTATTAGAGTTGATGACTGGACCAATGTATACCCTGTTTCCCCGAAAATAAGACCTAACCTGAAAATATGCCCTAGTATGATTTTTCAGGATGCTCATAATATAAGCCCTACCCCCAAAAATAAGCCCTAGTTAAGTGAAACCCTGCCCTCCACCATTGTGCAGCATTGTGCAGCAACCAGGAGAAGATGACATGACTGTATTTGAATAAATGTAGATTGTTGTACATGAGCAAAATAAAAAAATCCCCTGAAAATAAGCCCTAATGCGTTTCTTGGAGCAAACATTAATATAAGACCCTGTCTTATTTTCAGGGAAACACGGTACAAAATCTCTTAACTATTTCAATTTCTTCATTTTCAACATTAAAGTTGTGCAGTTCTTCTGTAGTCATGATTTTTGTCTTCTTAATGTTCAATTGCAGTTCTCCTTTGGCACTTTCTTCTTTCACTTTCATCAGGAAATGGGTAAAAAACATTTTATTTGAAGAGGTCTTTGGAAATATCTTATCCCTTTGATACCCTCGTGGGCCCATGAACTGAATTGATGATTGATTTTGATTTGCAGTCCAGGTTTCCTTCTCTCTCTTTTTTAATATCCTGGGTTTTAATGTTTATTGGTTCTCTTTATTCATATCCTTGTGGGTGGGAATGGGTAATTTTGTTTTAACTGTTGTTAGCGGCCCAGAGGAGTGCTTAGGCACTAGATATGCGGGATATACATGTAATGAATGAATCAATGAATCAATGAATCAATGAATCAATGAATCAATCAATCAATCAATCAATCAATCAGAACTTATTTCAAGACAGGGTTGCTTTCTGCCAGTAAGATAACGTTATCCGCATATCTTAAATCACTGGTGTTTCTTCCACCAATTTTCATTCCTCCTTCATCTGAATCTAGTCCAGCTTTCCATATGATACATTCATATACATATTGAACAGATAGGAAGATAAAATTATCTCTCATATGACCCCTTTGCCTATAGCAGAGGTCTCCAAACTATTCAGCATGAGGCCCACATCATATATTTTACACATTTTGAGGGCTGAAGGAACACACGCACGTGCATATGTACGCACGCATGGGCTGAAGGGAATGAAGCTGAGCCTGCCGACCTGAGCCTGCGGCGTTCTCCGGGCTGGATAAAAAGGCAAGGCGGGCTGGATGTGGCCCATGGGCCGTAGTTTGGAGACCCCTGACCTATAGGAAAGCATTCAGTCTTTCCATATGCTGTTTTTAACAATAGATTTTGTCCACAATATAATTCATGCATCAGGACCATTAAGTGCTGAGGCACACCCATTTCTTTCAGAACAACCCATAGTTTCTCATGATCCACACAGTCAAAGGCTTTGCTGTAGTCTATAGAGCACAGAAGGATCTTCTTCTGAAATTCCTTGGTGTGCTCCAGTAGCCAGTGGATATTTGCAATGAGATTTTGAAGTGCCTCTTCCTTTTCAAAATCCAGCTTGAACATCAGGCATTTCTTGCTCCATGGAAGGTAAAAGACTTTGTTGCAACACCTTCAGCATCACTTTGCTTGCATGGAAAATTAGAGCCATGGTTTCATATTTTCTGTACTCCTTGATGTCTCCCTTTTTGGGGATTGGAACGTTTATTGAATGTTGCCAGTCTGTGGGGCATGGTTTTGTTTTCTGTATTTGTTGGCATATTCTTGTTCAGATTTTGACAGATTCAGTCTCTATAGCTTGAAACAATTCTATCGCTATTCCATCTACTCCTGATATTTGTTTCTTTTCAGTGCTTTCAGTGCTTTCACTTCACTTTCTAGAACCACAGGTTCTTCAGCACAGAGTTCTTCTTTAAAGGAGTCTGTCGTTCTTTTATCTCTTCTGAATGGGTCTTCGGTATACTGTTTCCACCTTATCTCTATTTTCTCCTGGTCAGATAGTGTGCTTCTCTGTTGGTCATTCAGCATTCCTAAATTTCTCTTTGATTTCTTGAATCTTCTGGAAGAGACACCTTGTTTTTCCCCTTTTGTTGTTTGCCTCTATTTCTTTACACTGGTTAGTGTAATAGTTCTCTCTGTATCTACTTGAGAATCACAAAAAAACTGCATGCAGGGCTCTGACACTATTTCTGTCACCTGTTACTTTTGCTTCTCACCTGTCCTTAATTTATATGTTTCTCCCACCACCAATCTAGGTTTTTCTTTTCTTTTTACTATAGGAAAGGTCTTTTTGCATTCTTCCCTAATAATATCCCTGGTTTCAATCCACAATTCTTCTGGCTCATGATCAATTGAGTTGAATAATGTAAATCTGTTCCTTGTGTAGACTTTAAATTCATCAGAAATATTGTTTAAATTATATTTTGGCACTAGGATCCTTTTAGTGCTATTCTTCAGCTTTATTGTAATATTATATTAACAGTTCATAATCAGTACCACAATCCGCTCCTGGTCTTGTTTTGGCAGAGAGGATACAGCTCCTCCATCTCCTGGTACCAATTATATAGTCTATTTGATTTCTATATTGGCCATCTGATGATGTCCACATGTACAGTTGTCTGCTCAGTTGTTAGAAGCATGTATTTGCGATGAACAGATTTTAGCTTCACAGAAATGTACAAGTCTTTGTTTCTGACCCCTAGCCCAAATTCTCCAACAACATTTGATTCTGCTTTGTTTCTTACTTTGCTTCACTTATGTTTATATAAGCATGTTTTGGAGTGTGATCAATTTCCGCCTAGATGCTTGGATAAAAGCTTTCACTTTCATCTTATTTAGCATCTGTAGTTGGAGCATAGACTTGAATGATGGTTATGTTGATGGGTTTTCCCAGAAATCTGATTGATGTCATTTGGCCAGATCTTGAATTATAGCCCCTAACTGCTTGTGCTACATCTTGCCTCAGTATTAGAGCCACTCCGTTTCTTCTTTGTCATTTCCGGAGTAAAACACTTTGTAGTTGTCTGACAGGAAATATCCCCTTCCCATCCACCTTCGTTCACTGACACCAAGCAGTGCAATTTTTAAATGTCCCATTTCTTGCTTTACAGTTTCTAGTTTCCCTTAATTCATACTTCCCATGTTCCATGTTCTACTTGTATGCATTGTGTAGCATCAGACTCTCCTTTCACTTCTGTGCATGTCAGCCACTAGACATCCTTTTGGCTTTAATCTAGTTGCATCAGTAGTGACATAACTATTTGTACTTGTCCTTTGCTCCTCCCTCAGTAGCTGATTAACTGCTTTAAGAACTGGGAGTCTCATCTTCCAGCACCATCTCTTGCTTCATTTTGGACTGTCTCATCATAGGGTTTTCAAGATAAGAAAGGTTCAGCAGTGCTTTACCATTGCCTTCTTCTGCACAGCACTAACCAAAGTAAGCTTGAGTGTCACTGCCATTAAAGATCCTCTGCCAGTGTAACTTTCAGCTGCCAGTGCTGCCCAGTAGCTGCCACCCAGAAGCTTCTTTGCTCCCATCACCATCCATTCTCTTCTGCTGATGTGGCTGTTACTCCTGAAGAGAGTGGATGGAACTTCCTCTGGTGCCTCAGAGGTGCACATTCTGCCTTGGGTGACCCTGCTAGCTGTCCAGGCTCGTAATGGAGTCTAGCCTCCTGATGGCATTGCTCTTGGCTTGCCTGACACACTCAGCCCCCCCCCCACCTCACCATGTTACAGTGTGAATCTTAGAAAGGGGGGCAATGTATACCACTCACTTTTTAATTGTCCATGTGGGTCACGCCTTCTCATTTAGCACAAAGGGTGACTTGCTGCTTCTTTTTCCCCCTAGGGTCAAGTCATTCTTCATGGGCCTTTCATAGTTCAGGGCAAAATAATAAAGCTCTACTAACAGCTTTCTAGAGCCCTTTAATTTCCCTTTCCTGTTGCTTATAATTGGTCTGTGAATAATACACAGCCAACACAGGAGTGGTAGCTGTGGGCTGAGTCTAATCAGTGTCCCTCTGTGTTACTCTACCTAGCTAGCCACAGTCTAATTTCAATTTAGGCATTTATTTTATCTTTTTATTTTTTGCTATCTAATTATGAGCCTTTATCCAAAGACTGGCGTGTGCAGCCAGAATGATTTTGGGAATGGGGGTGGGGGTGGGATGAAGGATAATGCACTGGCTTTACTCCCTGCCAGACTAAGTGCATGGACTCTTTTAAAAGGCTATTTCATTTAGGCACTCTTCATTAGCGGATACATTCTGGAAACTGGAATCAGACCCCAAGTGCTGTGGCACCGCTGTGCTCACTCCCACTGTTGGATCAATGGGCTGGCAGGGTTCCACTGCCAAGCAGCTTAAACCATACTTGGGTCCCACAGCAGGTAACACACTCCATCCCTAATTTGTAGGCAAAAATGAAGCAACCAAAGGCGAAAGGGGAAGACGAAAACATGTTTTAGACTGCCGGCTTATAGCAGGAAGCAGTTTCAGAGTGTGATGGGAGAAAACATGCTAGATAGGGTGGTGACTTTCCCCCCACTCTTTTCATATTTAATTGTTGAAAACCAGACTTGGCTGATGAGCCACTGTGACGAAGATTATCTATCTATCTATCTATCTATCTATCTATCTATCTATCTATCTATCTATCTATCTATCTATCTATCTATCTATCTATCTATCTATCTATCTATCTATCTATCTATCTATCTATCTATCTATCTATCTATCTGTTGTTTTTAAACAGGAAAAATGGTTAGGAACAGAGAATGCAAAGCAGACCAGAGATGTTGACACTCCATTTATCCAGCTTTTGTTAAGTAATACGCTAAAGCCCTCAGTGATCCATCTCTCCCTTTCAATTAACGGCAATAAGTTCCTGATAAAATATTCTAATCAGTGCTGGACTTTCCTTCTGCCTGGCCATTATTTATGTAACACATTTATTAGACATGTCCTTAAAGCAACTTTGCAAAACGGTGCCTCATTGCTCAGTCAGGAATACCGAGCGGATAGTTCTGGGAAGGCAGAGTGAGCAGGGCAGCTTCTCCCCGTGGCTGTGCACAGCATTGGCAGATCCGACACTCATGGAGCGCCCTTTAGGGGTGGAAGCCTGTCATGACCAGTGGTTGGGGGAAAATGGGATTTCACAGGCAGGGGGGCTGCCGCACAATGTGTTTCTCATTTTAGTAGAAACAGTGAGGGTTGTACTCCTAAAAGGAGAACTGCATTATATTCTTTGCTACTCATTTGTTGGTTGAAGAGTCTCTAATCCGTTTTACAGATTAGTTTCCTTCAGAAGGTGACATGGCATTGCATTTTGCCTCCTGAGTGTAAAGCACTCCCTCCCAGAGTATTTATTTTATGCAGATTTCAACTTTGCCCCATTCCTTCAGCCTGGGGCAAGCTTAGAGCTTCAAAAACATATATTTACACAATCAGCCCCTGCCTAATGAAAGAAGGGGAAGTGCCCGCTATAAATGGCATCTGCTTTGGGACCTCTCAGCCAGGAAAAAGGCAGCTAGAAATGAAACAAACAAACAAAAAATAATAATCCTTGTTTTTTTGGGGGGGGGTTGCCTGTTTCAGAGGTGATTTGCATCACACCTTGAAAGATCGCTTGGCCTTTTTGTGTGTATACTGAGGCACAAAGAACAGAAAGGCAAGAAGATTAGAAATACTGTAATAAAAAGAGGAAGAGAAAGATGAATGTCCTTTCTGGATTAAAACACTAGCACGAGAACTTTGGCCTTCAAAATGATTCAGCCATCACTCCTAGAACCTGAGGCTCTTGGCCATGCCGGCAGGGACTTCTGGGACATCTGGAAAACGAAAGGTTGAGAACTACCAGCTTTTAGGCTTGTCTTCATCTTATACCTCCTACGGTTTTGCTGTCTTGAGAAAGGAGTGACCCTTAAAGCCTCCTGGTCAAGTCAAGGCTACTGAGCTCAGGGAGAAGAGGCAGCATTCTGTGAAGGCAACAGTGGTTCAGATTTATAGGAGCAGCTCATTGGAATATCTCATAAGATTTGGGACATATACCCAAGTGTGTCTTGACATGCAATGGCCATGGTCCAGATTGTCTTTTGCCTCTTTGTCAGTGCTCCCAGAAAACCCATGCTATTGATCCTCAAATGTTCTCCACTTTGTTTAGTGAAAATTGCAGGGTGGGGTGGGCAGATTGTGGTTTTATAATTAAAGTCATACAAAATGTCATCTCTTTAGCCATGTTCCTTTGTTGTGCCAAAACTCACAAAGCATCTCATGGCATTCTTAGGCATTGTCAAATCTATGCCGAAGTAACTTTGTCAGTCACTAAGGTGCCACAAGATTCTTTATTGTTGGTTTAATTAAGATTGCCACCGCAGGAATACAAAACATGCTGGTTAAGAAAGCTGGCAGCTAAGTAAAATGTCAGCATGCCTTGCCTTGCAACAGACGAGGAGAGAGAAAGGCATAAAAACGACTAGCAGGGATTAGACTATTATCAATATTAACTGCTAAGTTTGGACACAAATGTCAGAACTGTGTGTCTGAGGAGGCTTTAGTTGGTTTTTTGTTCCTGAACAATACTCCCCCAGCCCCACCCAGGTACAGCAATCTCTTTGAAACTGAAATGTGGTTTGCAGTGCAGGATGTGGGAGGAGAAACTGTTCAATGAATAAATGTGGGATGAAAATCACACTAGACTGTCACAACTCTCTTGCTGAGCACTTTGGATCCTAAACAGACAATTATTTTGACAGTGGACAAAGGTGCTACAATGGAGGCATAATTAACCCAAGCTGGCATACACTTCTCAACACTGATGAATAAACTAGATTAATTAATTTTGGAATCTTAGCAAAATGGCCAAGCCTGTTTTACGGGAGACCATAGTGGGACAGTGAGTGTACCGGAGGAAGGGGCAAAAAGTACCACTGGCTTCCCTCAGCCTGGAGAAGAGAAAATGGAGGAGAGAGATAGGGCCTGTCCACACTGTGAAATTTGGTGTGATCCAGCCGGTGCTTAAAAGGTCCTTATTTTCAGTGCAATCTATGTTATCTCTTGGTACTTGTCTGAGAAGGGAGAACACAGAACTATTTTGCGGCTCAGTGAATCGTCTCCAAAGAACTGCATGGTCTAGCCCTGTGCAAGAAAGATGCGGGCTAGCTCTTAAAAAAGAATATGGATTGTTTTAAGTAGAAACACCAACAGACAAGATTTTTTTCCCCCTTTCTTTCGTGCCAAACAGTGCTATCAGGGGACCATATGCTATAACTATATGCGAGTGTGGACAAGCTTATAATCGCACACTTTAAATGCTGGAATGGTTGTCTGTGATGCCACAGCCTTGTTTTCTGCTTCGTTCTCAGAGAACAGGACCGGGTCGAAGGGTCTTGAGGCAAAGAAGGGCATTTGGGCTGAACATAAGAAGAAGCAGTAAGACCAATGTGGCCATGGAAACAGTTATATGGGGTTATCGTCCTCTGTGTATTTCCTCCAGGTAGAAGCTGGACCACTGTCTGTTGAGAATCTCACAGCTCTGGCCTACAGGACTCCTCCAGCTCTATGTTCCAGTACACTGACAAACTCTTATTGATTAATTACATGTTAATTCTAGGCTTGTTAAACTACTATTTGATCCCTATGGCCAGAATCCTACAGCTAATCCCAACTGGACTAAGCCCACTGAATCATTTCTTCCATGGTTAAATCAACACTTATGTAAATCCCACTGATTCAATGGATTTACTCTGCTTGAGACTGCTGATACGATTCCGGTCTATACAATCTGAATGTCTAAATTCAATTGTTAATCCTAAGTAGACTCCTGAACTCTATAGGGTTTACATAACCTTTGATTTCATAAATCCCATTCTTTCCCATTAGTTTACTCTGACAATTTGATTTAGTCCCCAAACTTGTGTGGCCACATTATTCTTTTCCTTGTTTGGGGCACTGAAGATTCTTCCTTCTCATACAACATGTGACTACAGTGACAGTGAAGCTAGTCCTTTGCCAGCTCAAGGGAAGTTATCTTATTTTAAGACTTTTCCTTAATGGATTAAAAAAACAACAGCAGCTGTCTTACTTGGTTAATCAGCCAGCTGCCTCACAGCCCAGGGAGGTTTGAGTCGGAGAGGCATGGATACACAGAGAGAGGGGGGGGGTGGAGGGAAGAGAGAGAAAGAGACAGAGGGAGAATGAGTGTGTAATTCAGGGCCAGAGAACTATTTCTCATCTATACTTCTTTGGTTGAACAATTTTTCTTGTTGAGAATTTTACATTAAATGAGGCAGTGTGTAGATGCGATATAGGAGCAGCAAACCGTAGAAGATGCAAAGCCTTCATAATAACTAGATGGATTTGGGACAGAATCGTTTTAATTTTCCAGAGAGAAGAAGAATGAAAAGCACTGAAGATTGCTAGTGTGGAAAGCAAGCAAACGCTAAAAGTGAATTAAACATGATCAAAATATTTGGGAAACAATGGTTGCTCCCAAGGCAATGTTCCTCCTGGTAAAGCTATGAAGAGGTGTAAAAGGGGTACACTCTGTGTGCATGTCTGGTGTGGTGTGTGTGCCCCTTGCCTAGAGAATCAAGTACATTGAGCTGGGTCAGTCTCTCCATATGTATCACCACCACCTTGGAATTTCTAGTGATGTCATTGCCAATAGGATGGGCCTTGCTGTTGTTGCCGCTGTCACCACCTATTTCAGTTTAAACCCATAAGCAAGGGCTCTTGAATTTGCCAAGGTAAGGCTGAGAGACAAGGCGGAAAGACTTGTGCATTTTAGTAGTGTGACTGTCACTCTGAATAGACCTGATCAGTGATGCTCATGTCTTTTTTTCTGCAACCATAGGCCACTGAGGAGTTTTGTAGCTTCCATGTTTGCATTTTATGCTTTCTACCATCTGTGTGAATCCTCTGGGCTTACTCCAAAGAAATCTAGAGCGAAGAGTTGTCAGTTTGCTGATGTAGATGGCATCAAACTCTGTATCTCTTTTACAATTAATTCTGGAATGCCAGTAGAAATGTCCTGTGTACGCCTGCCTCTTATGCAGTTTAGCTTCTTGTGCCAAGCCAAAGCAGACTGAGGATGTGGTATTAGTAATAGCTCACTGGGAGTGGGAAAGGTCCCAAATTCCTCAAAGGAGGCAGTTATGAGAGCATATCCTAAGAAAACCTCACTGGATCCAGAAAATTGTGATGACTGTTGCCTGGTCAGAAATGCCCTCTTTTGGAGCAAGAAGGTATTAGTGGTCTGACATCAGGAAGTTAGGACTGACGTGACCTGTTTAGGTAATTTCATTTGAGGTTTAAGATAGGTATTAACCTGAAATGATGTTGGTTACCCTGACTGGTGACCTGTGTAAGAAAACAGATGGAGTGACTTCTAGATTTCTTGGTGAGTTTTTAAAAAACCATTGACCATGGCATCTTGTTGGGCCAAGTCTATGAGTTGTGGATCACAGTGATACAATGCTTTCACTTCTGACTGCGAGGTCAGAAGGTAGTACTGGATTATTTGTGCCCAATTCCACAGCATTTGAGTTGTGGGATCTGCAGGGTTCTGTCTTGTCCTGCATGTCCTCTATGGAGCTCTCAGATAAGGCCATCTGGGAATTTGCAGTGAGGTCAGCATGATTTAATATCACCTATTTTGTTGTATCATACGAATGAGATGAGGCTATGGAGGTGCTGAACTGAGGTCTGGACTACACATGGGCACAAAATGAACAATGAAGCAAAACCCCTCACAAATTGGGCCATTCCGTGGTTTGTTTCGGGGCACTTCGGGGAAACTTGCTTGGCCAGAATGAAACAAACTGCTGAACTATTATCGGCATTGGCAGTTCAGACATGGGCTATAACATGGACATCCTGAATCCAGTCTTCACCAAGACTGGATTCTTGGGATGACTGACTCTTGGGATGACTCTCCTCCATACCCCTTCCAAGTTTGGTGAATATTGGATTTGGGACATTTGAGGTATAGCCCCCAAAGTCAGGTCACCCCAGGAAAGTGCTCTTTCGCCAGCTGCTAAACAACAATCAAAGCACTTCTTTTGTGATTTTGGATGAAACCCTTTTGGGCACCTATTAGCTGAGCATTTCTGAACATTGACAGCTGTTGTTCACAGACAAACAGCACTCGTTGCTTGGGATAGAGCAGCCGTCCCTGTATCTCTTGCACTGGTTCTGTTTTGTGAGGCACTTCATTTTCATGTTGCATACCCAGAAGTGCAGAAATATTTATTGTTAGAGATACATGCTTAAAATACTTGGGGAAATTCCTCAAAAAGTAATGAGGGAAAACTATAGAAACCATAAGACTGGAGGATAGTCATGTTTTCCTCCTTTGTTTCTTATCCAGCTGCAAGAAGAAAAATAAATGACAATTTTCTAAAGCTGAAAAGAGAAGAAAAGAAAGATGCAACTCCCCAGACAGAAAATAGGGGGAAAGTAAGCAAATGACAGATGAAAAAACAATGTCTTAGTACGCTGAATGCATTTAGAGCAAATGCTAGGAGATGTATTTGGCTCTTTTTTTTTTTTTTTTTGCATGTGAGAGAAATTATGGAGGATTAATCAGTAGAGCAGGTCTACTGCCATGTGCATGATCTTTAGTTCTCTCACCTCTTGCAAACCAGAGTGGCCTCAGTACTGGAAGCCCAAAGGCACATAGAAGTGTGTGTGTATATATACACATACATATACACATACACACACACACACTTCTATGTGCCTTTGGGCTCTCTCTCTCTCTCTCTCTCTCTCTCTCTGTGTGTGTGTATCAGAGCTCTTTGTAAGTACTTTCCCCAGAAGTCTTCCACAGGTGTTGCCTCCTGTACCACATGTTCTTGAGCTCTTGGTTACTTTGGTTGCAACTTATCTTCAGCCTTTTAAAATCGAGTAGATCCAACAGCTATGCATTAAAATCCATTGGCTCACCTTTCCAGTGCTTTGCAAAGAAGGTCCTGTGGCAGAATAGCCGGTGGATGTTGGTGCCTATTAAAAATGGACATCTTGTGCAGCAGCTAAGGGTCTTCAGGCCACATTGTTTTCAAAAGGAGAAAGATAAGGTTGCATTTAGACTCTCATATTGAAACCAATGCACAGATGGAGTTGAAGGGTACCCAAGGTGTGATGCATTATCAATAATTTCTGCTTGCACTAAAAATTATTTTACTTTCTGGCAGAGATTCCAGTGCTGTAAGTTAGTTGCCTGGGAGCTGCAAAGTGAGTGTGTGGTGGGTGGCACTGAAAAGGAAAAGCTGATGATTTTACTATTAGCCTTCCGGGGGGAACTTATTAGATGACTTTAATTAGTAATTATGTTAGGGGAATTGTACCACATTTGGAAATTAACGGTCAGCAGGACTCCAAAGAAAGGTCAGCAGAATGAGGATCTCTGCAGGTTCCTCCCCTACTCAGTGAGAGGGAAGTTCTGTGTCACACATTATGCTGGCTGCCTTCAGCTTGGCTTAGGATTTTGCTGCAATGAAATGTTTTGAGTAAGCCTTCTGTATTTTGAGTTAAACTGTCTGCCTCCTTTCTCTTTTGTCTTTCCATTTTCCATCTCTCTCTCTTGCACTCTGTGCTTTTCCTCTCCCTTTCCTTGGATTTACAGGATTGATCCTCTCCCCAGATATCTCTTATGTAAAAACAGGATTTTGAAATGATGTGATATGGACATACATCTCATCTGTTTCAGTGGTTTGAGTCATGGAAATTCCCATTTTATTTACTGATAGAAAGCAGCAGAAAGGTTTGGCTGCCCCCCCCCCCCAATAAATATATTTTAGAGCAGGAAAGGTAGGTGGAAATGTCTTTCATGCTTCCTCTCAGTAAGTGTAAGTCATACCTCCTTTTGAGAGTGCATTTCTGGACACTGGATTTAGACTACCAGCGGGGAGATTAAGAGGTCACCTAACAGCATGTTTTGCCATTCAGAGGAAAGATGGCCCAAGTGCAATCTTTCCCTGAGGTGGTGATACAGCATGTGGTCACTGCCCAACTTCCTACCTTTAGCCTGATATTCCTTCCTTCCTCTAGCTATTGATATACTGTAGGGAAGTGATTTCATTCAACATTGTTATCACAACATCTCTTGCTTGTTGGCAGATCCCCTTGTATAGGAAAGGGTGGGCATGCTTGCATTGTTAAAATGGGGTTGACCACTGATGTGTATAAATTAACCCCTGAAAATGCCCCCAGATGAAGTGTTTATTGTACAATTGCCCTGCATTGTTCACAGAATTTTTTAATAGGGGTTCAAATACTGTCATCTGCTACTTGTAGTCCTCCTGTGTGTTTTTCTTAATTCCACTGCATCTTTCATCTTTATATTACATAAAATTAATGAAACAGAGAAATATAATAATGAGGACTGTAATAATTGTAACAACAATATAATAATCATCATCATAATCTTAGAACTGCAGAGTCCAGCCCCTGTCAAGGAGGCAGAGTGAGAATCAAACTCCCAACCTTTGGCTCTGCAGCCAGATGCCTCAACCACTGAACTAATATGGAAGAGATGTGCGGGCCTTTTGATTGATAGCAATAGGAGCTTTAGAAGCAAGGAAGTCTGAAAAGGAAAAAAGAGGAAAGGAAAGGAAAACGAGAGAGAGCTCATCCAACCAAACTTGCTGTTTCTGGAGTCCTCCATAAAGGGTCAGCTACATCAATTACTTTATGTATTTATTAGTTAAATAAAAAATAGGGTTGGGACTTCTGTGTTTATATGAAAGCAAAAAAAAGGGGGGGAGGAACCACAACAGGCTCCTTTTTCTTTCACTGATTCCCAAAAAAGAGCCTCTAAAGCATGGACTATTCATATGAACAAGAGAGGGGCACACAAAAGTTTCATGTTCTTTCAATTTTAACCTCTTTAACTTAACCTTTCTTCCACCCTTTGTGTGTTATACTCTTTTTTTATTCTTTCTATTTCAGCTTGCTTGACAAATTTTTCATCCAGTAGCATTGTGAGGGCTACTGCAAAGACACAGTGGTGGGACCTTTCTTTCACCCTTTGTATGTCAAATTACCTGATTTGTTTTCCATCCAAGAGCATCAAAAAGGTTCTTGTAAAGATATGGCAGTATGATCAATGAGGACTGTCAGTAGCCAATCAGAATGTCCAGCAGGAGAGGAAATTTTGAATCTATGGAAAGGTCTGGAACCAAGTGAGGAATATTTTTCTTGCTTCACAGGCTTCTGTTGCCCACCTGCCCAGGCCTCCATCTTCCATCTTTTCCTTGTTTGCCTTTTTAAAATTTCTTTTTTTGTGGTGAACTCTCCCCCTCCCATTTCCTTAGATTTTTTGTTCTGATGCTAGGGAGCCTTCCTGTGCCACCTTGCCTTCTTTGGATTAAGTTTTTAATTCCCTATCTCTTATTTCTTTGGGGATTTCCCCCTCTTTATTTTTTAAAAAATCCTTTCCTTCCTTGGCTTGTTTTTGCTGCTGCTTCCTGAACTCAAGGGAGATTAGAGAAGGCATCAAGTGGAAGAGGGGAGAGAAATTCTCCCATATTCTAACAATGTTGGTTTGGGGAAGGAGGCTTTGATTGTATTTTTTGCCTTTATTGGCTTGCTTGGATTTCTGGCTTTTGAAAGAGAGGACTGTTTTTTAATTCTTCTGCTATTTTCCCCCCTGTGTGTGTGAGAGTGCTTTCCATGTTTGATGGATTTTTAAAAATTGTTATTTTATTAATTTACTATTTGTTTATACTGTTAAAGGTGTGGGAGGTTGGTGATTTTTCTTTTTCTTCTTCTGCTGCCTGCTTTTCAAGTAGATTGATTCTTTGTAGCCTTGCCTCTGCTTTTTGGAGTATTTTTTAAAAGGTTTTTTTTTTTTAAGGGTTTTTGAAATGCGTGGGAAAATGCATTGGAAACTCAAAATGAAAGAATCCAAAAGAGACTTTCTGTTTTGTGTAAACAACATGACTGGGGCATGAAAAATATGAAAATGAAAGTGGCACTCCCCCCCCCCCCCAAAAAAACAGATTTGCCATGCATATCCCTACTAATCAATTTCAGTAGATGATTCCAGGTTCTAGAACTGCGAGAAAAGGAGCAAAACATCCTATCCACTTTTGCATGCATAATTTTTAAATCTTTATTTTGTATAGACAGCATTTCCATTCACTGTGTGCAGTGTCTTCAATTTCATTCACTTCAAATGGCCATTTCTTACTTTGAAGTAGCATTTCGTTTTATTGATTCAAAATTACAGCCATTTTCTTCTGATGGAAACATAGATGAGCAATTGTTTTACTTAGCTTAAAATGCAAAACACTTGTGAGAAAGAATTCTATGGGAAAGGGTATATTAAAAGTGGGACAGACATGATAGATAACACAAGGATTAGCACATTGATTTGCATGCAGATATCAAGAAACCTTTGTCTTTTCTTCTGTCTCTACAAATTCCTCTGCAGAGAAGAAACACTCATAACCTCCATAACAATATGGTCTGATTTTTGTAACATTGTATGTTTAAGGGCATCCAAGGTGAGGGGAAATGTGCTGCATATAAGCTGAAATCCTGTTGCTCAGTGTAGTGATTCACACTAGAACAGGTCCATTGAATCAGTAAGGATTTGGTGAGTCATTTCTTTTGTAAATTCCATTGATCCAAATGGGCCTACTTTAGGTGTGACTTGCTGTGCTAAAGTCAGTCACAACTAGAGCAGGCCCATTTGAATCAATGGAACTTACGGAGATGTTGACTCCCCAAATCCCCACTGCTTCAATGAGCCTATTCTAGTGTGACTTGCTGTGCTAAGTAACAGGTTCTCAGGCACTAGCATAACACTAAAACATGGCTTGAAGTTAGTTTGGTTCAGGATCATGTAATTAAAATTAAGAGCTGTTTGTCTGGGCTTGGATGAACCGCTAGAGATGGACAATTCGTATCCGTATCCAGGTGATACAAATACGATGCGCACCAGCACAAGTGTCCTGGTGGTCCATTCCCACCCCCCAGAACCAGCCCGGTCCATTTACTGGGCTCTGCATGGCATGCACATCCATCAACATCATCATCTTGGTAGACAGCTTCAAGGCCCCAGGCAGCAGGACAAAATTGTAAAGAAGAAGGGACAATGGGGCCTTGAAGTTGTCTACCAAGAGTAGCTTGAATAGTCTTTCCTATTGCAATGAGATTTCTATTTAAATTATATTAACATTCCCTTCCCTTCTCCTCCTTGTTGCCATGCCTGAGGAAGAAAGATAGGGGGAAGCACTCAAACCCAAGGTTTGCCCAAACATTGCTGACATACTATTAATAAATTAAATGTAGCTTTCCCCCAATGTACTGCCATCCAGATGGTTTTGATTCTGGTTCCTGTCAGCTCCAGCCAGCAGAGCCAGTGGTCAGACATGGTGGGAGTTATTGTCCAAATCACATTATGGGACACATGTATTTTGGTTCAGTATGACTTTCACACAAAGGCACTGTGAAAGGAGACAGATGAATTTCTTTCCGTTTGAAGGCTCTAGTATCTAAGATATGCAATATCTTCAGATGCTAGGTCCTGCAAGAGGCTCACCAACTTGTGCCCATAAGCATAATCCTTTCATTAAAAGTATGTAATTTATTTATTAATATATAAAACGTGTACTTAATTTTTTAAAAGCCAACAGAGACTGTGCAAGTTCTTATTGAGTGCATGCAGGAGACCCAGAAGGATGAGCAACCCAAATATTTTAAAGTTCTCTTTTGACTGGGAGGTCTTTTTAATCTTCCAGTTCTCCGTGGAAAGACAGCATTTTATCGTGTACTCTGAGTGGTGGCGGAACAAATCCCATTCTCTTCAAGAGACAAAAGTGAAAATAAAGTGTGAGGTTGCCGGATGAAGGGCATATATTATTACAATTTTCTAACAAAAAGGTGTGTCAGGCACATTATGGATGACATCCACACGATCAGCTAAATATCAGCAAATATGCCACCACTTAGGACTTTTTTTTAAAAAATGAAAGAATTCTGAATGAGTGCTAAACAAATGTGAGGAGGAGACCAATAGTAGAAGTATTTTTTAAAAATGCTTGATAACAATTAAAAATCACTCTGGAATTTTATGAAAAGACTATTTTTTACTTGGCTTACTTGTATAAAGTCATTTTTTAAAAAAATGAACCATCTCTACCTCTTCTTCCACAGTCTTCGTCTCAGTTGTTATGCAGGTTTGCTTCCAGGTGACTGTACTTTTTTGTTCCTCATTCTGAGAGCCTAATCACATAGACCACTTGAATCAATTCTTTTTCCTCCTTTTTTAAAATCAATATATTTGTATGTATAGTCATGTGGAATACGGTGTATACAGTGGTATACCACTGGGTCAGTTCACATGGCTCTCAGATGAATCAGTTCTTTCTTTCTTTCTTTCTTTCTTTCTTTCTTTCTTTTTGCTATTTGTAACAGTTCTGTAGGCTACACATGCCATCTCACACAAATCGATTCATTTTTTATCCTGTTTCTGGGTCCCTGCTGCCCTAATATTTTTTTAAAAAAAAATTGTAAGTGATCTATCGCTAAAGTGGCATATACATTTATGTGTTATACAAAACTGTAGAATTTGATTAATTACTGGCCATGGACACCTCACCAGTTGTTAGGTTTGAGGGCACTTTATTTCTTGAAGGACAAAAGTGGGCCGATGGTTACAACAGGGAAGACTTTGGCTAAGTGATACATTGGCAAACTATTGTGGAGAGAAAATATTAGAGAAAAAGTAAGCAATTTATTGCTAAGCAATTTATTATTATTGTTGTTGTTGTTGTTGTTGTTGTTATTGTTATTATTAAGGGTACAAGCGCAGTGGCCACAGTGCCCAACAACCCAACCCATTCGCAAAGTAAATAAATTCACAGCAATGTGCACACATGCTGAAACAATAAGGATTGAAGTGATACAAGGATTGGATCATTTTTAAAAGGCCATGCCTGCGAAGTGGCAAAAAAGTGGGCTGGCCAAATGAATTGATGTTACCCAGTGTCATGTGAACGGAAATGTATAAAATAATTTAAATAATAGCAGAATTGATATAACTGAGTTTCTTTTGGCATGTGTGACTGCACCCTCAGTTTCCTTCCTCTGTATCTCTTTGTAATTGTTCTTGTCTCCCCTTCTTAACCCTTTTTAATTCCACTCACATGGATAGAAACAATATGTGCAAAACAAAGCCTGCTATCCAGGGCCAAATATATCATCAGAGGGTTTGCTAACGTTTTCAGAGGAATTTTTGGTCCTGAGGTTTCCATACCACTCGTAGGAGGTAATGCTTCTCAATTTGGCTTGGGCTGACTTCTTTACTTAGTGTACCAGCTATACGGAGATCTCCAGTTTGCCAAAATAATGACAGCTGTGCTTGTCACTTCTGTTTTCTGACTTGGTTTTGCGGCTGACAATACATTGCTAATTCCACGGTAACAACCTTTGGCCTGATTTGTGAACATTTTTCGCTCTTCTTGTACCCTCTGGTTTTTGTATTAATGAGTTTGTTGAAGAGTTCTCAATAACTTGAAAGTTATCACAAGCTATTCGGGCATTTTTTGGTTAGTCCTAGCAAAAGTATTGGTTAATTGTGGATCTACTTCATAGGGTTGTTCTTAAGATAAGAAGTGCAAAAAGTCCATGGCTCCAAGCTTCTTGAAGAAAGAGTAGAATCACCATTATCATCATCAAGCCAACCTCCCACATATCATGGGGGATGACATCTGCTCTGCTGTTCTGCAATACACCTACAAGGGCTCCTGTTTTGCCTAATGGTAGAGAATGTGTGCCCCATGTGCAGTTAGGATGGCCTTCTACCCTCTTTTATGTTGGAGTGAGGCAACCTCACGTGCTGCTTCTAGTAATTGTGACTCGGATGGACCTTTCTGGACTACTGGAGTGACTGTCAATCTATCCAGCACTAACCAATCATTCTTTCCCTGCCTCTGAATTCAAAGGGAGTTCTCTCTCTCTCTCTCTGCTCAGTGCCTCCCCCCCCCCCACCCTTTAGTCTGTTGGAAGCAGGGAGTCTGTTGAAGTCTGTTGCTGAAAGCAATAATGTTTTGTTGGTTTGCTGTTTGAGCTGTTCAATTGTAATTAATGAAAGCTTTTTATTTTTTCTCCTACAAATGTCTGAGAGTTAGTTATTGAGACTGCCAGTTGATGAGAAAAAAGGGTGGACTATTCTGGGGAACTTGAATCCCTGCACAACTACTGCACAGCTAGATGAATTCAACCAGAAATTCAAAGCTCTACATTTTATGAGCAGAGTCCTCTGCCAGGGGACAGACCTCTTTTTGAAGGTGTCCCTGCTTGGAAGGGTTACCTTGTCCAAGTCTCATTCAAAGAGAAGGAACAGTCAGAAGGGAGACCATGGGCCCTGAAGTTGCACATAGGTAAGGTTACTTGGTTAGCAGTATTGCATTCCTTGAGATTTCAGGGCCCAAATTTAAGAGCTGGGGATGTGTGTTTGTGGTATCATAGGGGACAGTTCCCTCAGCAACAACTGCAAAATGGTATGTGTATGGCAGACGGGCAATATGTTGATACTGAGATGAATGTAAAAGCTAATGAAGTTGTGCCATCAAAGGCCTGCCTCCCAGAATCTGTCAGGAGAGACTCGCAAAGTGGAGTTTACAACTCACAGTGGGACATAAGTGCATACTAGAAGGAGAAGATAAGCCTGTTTTCATATCCAAATCCCAGTCAAGAATAAATGTGGTTCTAAAAGATCCAGCATCCTCAGAATCCAAGACTGAAGGTTGAGATCCAGATCAGACACCCTCGAACCTGAGCCTCAAGGGCAAAATCTGAGAGCTGGCAATCCTACACCAAGGTCACCTGGTTGCAGCCTGTTCCACTCATGTGAAATGCATTGCAATGGTGTATCAATGATGAAGATGATTCCTAATATTGCACCTGGACATACAAATTAATGTATGCAATTGAATGCAAAACTGGTGCTCTCTTTTATGCCTGGTCATCTATTTGGTGACGAATGTCCTCTCTCTTCTTCTGGTGATCTACGTGGTTTTATCCACGAATCGACATTTCAGCCCTGCTTACAGCTACGCGTAAGTCTGCAGCTTTGGGTGCTGAGGCTGTAAAAGCAGGTATCCTAAGGCAATCTGTCTCCCTCCTCTCGATCTTTGTTTGTGCTGGGGAGTTCAGAATGACACACAAGTGCACCGCAATGGATTTTGTAGACAGGATGGATTCGCCCCAGTTTGAAATATAAATTTGTCGAGCTTAATCTGCAAAGTGAATTATGACTGAGCACAGCGGCCCTACTTGCATACTGAAGATGATTTATGTGATTTTCATGTAGCTGTTGGACTTCAATTATTCACTTGATTATCAATAAAAAATAAGCACAGAGCAGCACGGCATGCTAAGTGGGAGGAAGAAGGGCAAACCGCCTCTTATAAAAAGCAAACCCCAAAAGTAAAAAAAAAAAATCTCCCCTTTCTCTCTCCCAGCAGTGGCTAGGAGTGGAAACTGAGAAGTGGTATTTATGCTTTCCGTTTAGATTTTTTTAAAAAAGGAAGACGCTTCTCTTTTGCAAACAAACAAACAAACAACAGCAACAACAACAAAATGTGCCAACCTGTTAATCAGCCTCCTTCCCTGATGACAGACAACTGTTCCAAGGGGGGCGCAGGCCAAGTCTCAATTGATATTGGCTGAAATTCAATGGGACTCAGGGAACCGAGACTGGCATTCCATTTGGCACCAGGCGGTCGCTGATCAATAGCAAGTAATTGGGCACTGCTTTGTGTAGCAGAGAATGCTGAAGTTGTTACATCGCCCAGAATTGAGGATGAGATTTATCACTGCCTAAGTGTTTCATCAATGGAACCTCTTTCCATCAACGTGCAGAGGTAATTTAAAATGCTGGCCGGGAAGCTCCCTGTGCTACTCATCAGTTATTAACTTAAAATTAAAAGTTGAGGTGCCTACTGAAATGTGACAGAGTTGCCACGTACAAAGTAATCACATCATCATGCAAAGTTATACAATGCGTGCTTGCGGCAAGGGAAGGAAAATGACACACACACATACAGAGATCAAATAACAGACACACATCTGGTATTAGTCAAGTTTAACTGAAACGAGCTTTCCCTCTAGTTCTTCCTAATTGCAATCACTGAAAGACCAGCAGGGGGAAAAATACATATTTTCCCGCAACTCAAGCTAGCTTGCAGGTGTCAATAGCATGGAAGATCATGAATAGATGTATTAGGAAGACAGATTGAGGGCACTGTTTGTGATTCAGCCATGGTGAAGGCACAGGCCCCTTGTGCTCCAGTAGTAGAATTAAATATGAATCCTCACTGTAGGCAATGGATTTGCTGTTAGTTCAGATACTGTGGTAGACTCCAGGTATCTCCTACTTTAAAAAAAAATGCAAGCATCTAACAAGGGCAATCAAATGTTGCAGTATGGAATGCTCTGGTCACTGTCCCAGTTTGCCAGTCACCCACTCAAGACTTCCATGATACAGGGAAAGAAAGAAGCATGTGTTAGAGATACTTCCTTGTTTTGAGTTTGTCCCTACAAAGCCTTGGTAAAATGAAGAAGGGAGGGATAAACGGGAAAGTCAAATGAATGAAACATGTTGGAAATAAAGATCTGGAAATCATCAGGAGATCTGTTTGCATTCAGACTTTGCTTCTGACTGTTCTTTGGTAGCATGATACCATTATAGTTATGTAAATCTTTGTTCATATTTTAGATTTAGCTTCTTAGCAGCAGACTGTTGAAACAGCCCTGGTGAGAGTTTTGACAGTTGTGATCTAAGCTTAGTCTCCAAGTCTTTGTCTCTTTATTTCAAAATCTTTTTTCTCATGAATTTGAGGAGCCTAGCCTACTCCTCTGTTTTTCTATTTAATTTGTTTATTTGAGTAGTTATTCACTTTACTGAGTGTCTGTCGTGTACCTTATGTAGTGAAATCTAATTTCCCTGCGTCATCCTGTTGGTTGTTCTTAGGTTTCTGATTTGCTTTCTTGGTCTGAATACAATGCAAACAACCATGGTGTCCATAGAGCCAGAGCATGGTAGCCTTTTTTGTTTTTGTCTTCACCAAAAAACAGGGCTGCTAAAGGTCTGTGGTTCTGGTGGAGATGGGCAGGCCCAGCATGGTGGTCGAGGGGACAGGCCTGTTCCCGCTGTCAAGGGAGTTCTATTTGAATATAAAGGTCAGAGGCAGGCCGGAAGCAGCAATGGCAGCTGCAGGACCATGAAAAAGACAGTTCCTGATATGGAAGATGGACAGCTTGAATCATCACAAAAAGAGAGAGAAGAGCATTATCCGTTTTTGAAGTGGGACCATTTTGAAGTGGAAGTGGATCCTGGGATTACTCTCTGCCTTTGCAGCAAATAAGCAGAGGGTAAACTGCTCAGGCATTACACCACTAGCAGCCTGCTTGGGCACTTTAAGACACAGTCCCAAGCGGTTTTGCTCAAGACAGAGGCATAAACCTCCCAGCAACCAGGCCACAAGTGCAAGACCTGTGAGGCAGGAGTAAAACTACCGAATTCCCTGGCAGAAGCTCTCAACCTGTCCTCTACAAGAGGCTTAAGCCAGCAGTCATAGAAAGGATGGAGAAGGAAGAATGTGACCATGAGAGGAGAGTTTCTAGTGCCATCCCAAATCATCAGATGGATCTCCCCAGACCTTACACTGGTCCTTACTTTGCTCTTCAGCGCAATATTTCAACTCAGTCTTGGGGCAGGATAGTATTTTCAGTACGAGGGAAAAATAGACAGGAGACAATAATAAGGGAGTACCTGTCAGTGGCCCATCACATTCTTCCCCAGTACTGGCAGAGTATCGCACTAACAGTTCCCCCACAGATGTAGAGGAAGCCTTGATGGAATATGAATTTCCCAGAGATTTGGGAAACCCAGAGGGAGGGGAAGAATCGAGGGAGGAGTATGAGAAAAGTCCAGGAAAACATGAGACTCAGGAACAGGAGAGCGACCCCTAGGGGTAGGAAAAGGACCTCAGGGAGAGGGAGGTTATAAAAAGAGAGGAAAAGGTGGGAAGGGGGAGGAACAGGAGCCTGCCCCATGTCTGCTAACCTCTGCTGTTGCCCACTGCCTACTTAGATGCCTCAGCATGGGACCAGCAAGTCTGATCATTACAGCAGATGGTCTCGGCCGTGCTCATCAATGTATCACTATAGTTCAGCCAAGAAGTAGCACTTCTGTCTTCCTAGGGGAGAGAGTTTCACAAGTGGGTGCAGCCTGAGAGAATGCCCTATACTGTGCTCCCACCAACCTATCCTGTCTTGCTGGCAAGACATACAGAAAGGCATTAAAGTAGGGTGTTCGATCATGGGTAGTTTCACACAGGAAGTAGACCAGCCTTCCTTAACCTGGTGTACTCTAGATGTGGTGCGCTACATTTTCCATCACCCCAGGCATGGTGGCTATTAGGCCACTGACGGGTCATCCAACGTATATGGAGACCACCAATTTAGGAAAACTTGTACTTGATTAGATGGGTCTTTGGTCTGAATCAACCAGGTCTTCCCAGTGTCTCTGAGTGAATTAGCCATGAAGTGAGTATGCAGCTATGAATCAGTTAAGTTCTGTTCATGTAACCAGCTAATATTTTTCTTCAGAATGCTGCTTTTGATCTACAAAGAACTGTCAGTAAAATGGAACTTTTTATTCTTTTCTCTTCCCAGTCTCTCTGAGTGAATTATTGCAACAGTAAGTTCCAGTTGATGAGAACAAACAATAAGGTGTGGTCGACTGTGGGGAGACTTGAAGCTAATTCTGCTCTGCAGGTCCCTGAATTTTATCCACCACATAGCTAGAGGCTTTTAGCCACATATATTTCCACACTCTGCCAGGAAAAGCTGGATAGTAAAGAAAGTTGATAGAGAAATATATATATTGATCTGAAATGTGATATTGGAGAAGAACCTTACAAATGTCATGGGCCAGGAGAAAGACAAAAAAATAGGCCCTCGGTAAAATCAAACCTAAACTTTCTCTAGAAGCAAAAATGGTGAAACTGAAGCTGTCTTCCTTTGGGCAAACCTAGGAAAGACAGGAATACTAGGGAAATTTAAAGTCAGCAGAAAAAGAGGAAGACCAAGTAAGAGATGGATTGATTCACTAAAGGAAGCCTTGGCCTTGTGTTTGAAGGTCCTGAGCAGGACTGCTAGTAATAGCACCTTTTGGACGCCACTGATTTATAGAGTCACCAAAAGTTGGAAACAATTTAATGGCACATAACCATCACATCCAAAACATCTGCAAGGCCAAATGTCCCCCGGGGTCTTCTCTACATTATTCAGCTGGCTAGAACTTACACTTAGTACACTACTGTATATTTTCTAAAGCGATTAGTTCTTTGTTCAGCTTTCTAAAGTCTACCCTCTAATTCATAATTCACAGCCTTGTGTATTGTAGTAGTTAATTTGGTATGAGTGCAGTGAAGTTTTGTCTCCTGGTGGAGTGCGGGCTTGTGTTGATTCTTCTCAACACCTCTCTCTCTCTCTCAATCTCTGTGTGTGTGTGTGTGTGTGCACGTGCATGAGTGTGTGTGCGTGTGTAAAAATAGGTATCAACACAGAAACTAATATTTCTGTTTCACGATTCAATACGCCCAAGTTCGTACTTATTTCTGTTGCAGCCATTTTGCAGTTTTCAATGACTGTCCATCAGCAGACTGGCACTCATGGGCAGAAAGGGCAAACTACGTACAATTACAGATGCTGAAAATTTGCAGGATTTGGTGGTTGATGCTCCACTGTATTCTCCATCCTGTCTTGTTCTAAGGAAACTCTGCTTTAGACTTTAAAAATAAATAAAATAAAATAAAATAAAAGAGCGCACTGCCAGGGAGTTATATCTGATGTGTTTGTCTGATATGACAGACTGGTTTGGTTCCCAACAAATTTGTTGAGACAACATCAGAAGTCAGGGTTCAACAGAGAAAACATACATGCAGAGAACAAACTGTTTTGGGGGAGATACACACCTTGCCAGTCTCACAGCTTCACTTGTCATTTCCTGCCTAAATTAAGAGATCCAGACTGTCCGTATGTGGGGAGACAGAGAGAGAGAGAAAGAGAGAGAGAGAGACGGAGGGAGGGAGAAGACAGAGAGAGTGCTTGTATGTGCCTCACACGTCTGTAAAGCGAGAGTTAGGCTCTTCTTCACAAGCCAAACTTTGTCCTAAGTGACAGCTTCATAAAATGCATTCATTATTATATTGTTGGGTTTCTACACACACACACCTCATAGCTCTTTCTCTCTGGTTCTGTTCTTGGCATTTATATTAAGCACTTTTTTAAAGCAACTAATTATTCTATAACAGCCATACAGAGTGGGCCAAAAATGTAAAACAGCTTACATAAGGGGAACCAAGACAAAAGACCGCTATCTGTGAGCTGGCACATCCAAAGGTAGAAATGGGCTGATGACAAGCTACGGGTGTAACCTGGAGGGAAAAGGTCACCATGTAATTGTGAAAGGGGCACCAGGGGTTTGTTGTGCCCAAGGCACCCTTTCTAAACAAAATGCTGCATTTGCTGCGCTGAGATATGTTGTTTGAACAATGGCAGTTGACGCCTGTTATGGCGGACCAGTGCCAGCATCCTCAATAGAATCAGCAGGGCAGAGAATGAGTATTCATGACGGATGAACAATGCTCGGGACTGGGGAGGTAATTGTATGGCCCAGTGTTTAGAATTGGGGATGAGGGTGTAACCAACTCTTTTCACATATTCCTGCCTCACATCTGGGTCCAGAAAAAAAGCACCACACATGTCCAATGGAAGACTTATAAATTACCTCATGTGCCAAAGTCATTTAGGTACTGTGTTTCTTGACGTGAGTGAGTTGTAGGTGCCATTTGCTGCTTTCCTCAGCCTGCAGTGGGTCTTGGGCTACCCCTGATTCTTCCCTTAAAAAAAAAACTTTAGGAAATAAGATTAATTCAAAACTTTCAAAACTTCATGTCTGGGTGCTTTGTTTTTTATTTTGGTTACTTTTTCTTCTTTCATTCATTCTTTTTTTCCCCCATGTCCTTTTGGACAGAGCAGGGGTGAGGGAGACCCTTCTGTTCTCTCTTTTGAACAGAGAAGGAAAGAACGACTTTTGAAGCATTGCCACTTATTTGCATCCATGTGGCTAACTGGCAAGCAGGGCTGATGGTTGTTCCCTCCTCCCTCCTCCTCCTCCTGTTTTTCCTCATAGTGGAAGCTGCCAATTTAATGCTATTTCATCAGCTTGGATCCCCTGCTGTGGAGGAGGCTGAGAGATGACTCTCAGTGATGGAAAGGAACGGAAAATCAGATTTTTAAAAATTATGGTTATTGTATTAAATGGCTGTTGTGGGTCAGTTCTAGAACAGACATCAGCTTTTATTTCCTCCAGTTTCTTTCCAGGTTTTGAAGATTTCTCTCTCAGGTTGCCGATGTCTGTTGTGGAAGAGAGAGCTTTGCGTGGAAGCTGGATCTTTTGATCTTGCTTTGGAAGGTCTGGACACAATTGAAGGCCTTGGGTAATATTGCCTTGCATAGGTAACATGCCAAGTGCCCTAGTTCTGTCCTCAGGGAAGGATGTTAAGACCTTATTCTGGACACATAATGTGGGTCCAGCTTCTTCATTTTGTTATCTTCTAGAACTTTCCAAACCATACTCCAAACAGTAGTGCAGCAACTGAGTATGCATCCTGCTAGTGTATTGTCCCCCTTCTTGGATGTATACCTTAGCATGGTTAAGGTGTACTAGTGTGTCAGAGAAGCCGAGAGCAATGCGGTCAGGAAGCCAGACTCCATTATGAGCCTGGATTCCTAGCAGGATCACCCAAGGCAGAACGGTCAGAGCTGAGACATCAGACTAAGATGCATCCACACTCTTCCAGGCAGCTACTGGGTGGCAGCAGCAGCTGAAGGTGACACTGGTGGAGGAGCTAACAACAGTGATCTCAAGCTAACTTTTGTTAGTACTGTACAAAAGGTGGCAATGGTAAATCCTTGCTGAACTTACCTTACTATAAAAACTCTGTGATGAGACAACCCAAATTGGAACAAGAGATAGTGCTGGAAACTGAGACTGCCAGGTTGAAAAATGCTCAATCAGTTACTGGGAAGGAGCAAAGGACAAGTACAGATAGAACTGTTGTTACTGATGCAACTAGATTAAAGCCAAAAGGACATCTAGTGGCTGACCTGCACAGAAGTGAGAGGAAAGTCTGATACCGCACAACACATTCAATTGGAACATGGAACCTGAGAAGTATGAATCAAGGTAAATTAGAAACGGTAGAGCAAGAAATGGAACATTTAAACATTGCAGTTCTTGGTGTCAGTGAACTAAGGTGGACTGGAATGGGATATTTTCTGTCAGACAACTACAAAGTGTTTTACTCTGGAATTGGCAATCTCAGAAGAAACTGAGTGGTTTTAACAGAGGAAAGATGTAACACAGGCAGCTGAGGCCATAATGCAGGATCTGAACTAATAATAGTCAGACTCCATGGAAAACTTATCAGCATAACCATCCATTCAAGGCTATGCTCCAACTATAGATGCTGAAGAAGATGAAATTGAAAGCTTTTATGCAAGCATCCAAAAGGAAATTGATCATACACCAAACAAGACATGATTAGTCATAGCTGACTGGAACATAAAGGTAGGCAACAAAGCAGAACCAAATGTTGTTGGAAAATTTGGCTTAGGGACAGAAATGAAACAGGAGAACAACTTATAGATTTCTGCGAAGCCAACAATCTGTTTATTGCAAATCTATGCTTCAAGAAACCAAACAGATGGCTGTATAAGTGGAAGTCATGAGATGGTCAATATAGAAATCAAATAGACTACATAATCAAAAGCAGGTGAGGGAGAAGCTGTATTCTTACTGCCAAAACAAGACTAGGAGCAGATTGTGGTACTGATGATGAACTGTTAATATCTAATATTAAGGCAAAGTTTAAAAGAACACAAAAGAATTGTAGTATGAAAATATAATCTAAACAACATTTCTGATTAATGTAAAGTGTAAGGAAATGTAAGGAACATATTTGGATTACTAAACTCAATTGACCATGAACTAGAAGAAATGTTAACTGAAACGAGAGATATTATTAGAGAAGAATTCAAAAAGAAAATTCCTGTAGTAAAAATAAAATAAAATGAATGATGGAAGAAAAAGTAAAGGTGACAGAACTAGGCTCAGAACCCTGAACTACTATGTGAGACAGAAGGCAAGAGGGATACCCCACTCGCTGGAGAGCCGTCCCTCCTCCACAACGAGGATAAAGAGGCAAGACCCCAGCCAGCACCCAAACCAACGGAGAGAGCTCAGCAAGGGACAGTGACAGAGGAATTGAGTGAAAGAATGCAGAAAACAACGATGGAGGAGGTCCAGGAGGAAAAGGCGGGAAAGGAGAGGAAAAAGAGGGTGGAGTTTGAGGCAGGAATAGGGGAGGTAAAAAGGAAGGAAGGGCAGTTGCCGCCAGGCTGGGAATGGGTGTGGATGGAGGATCCCTGGACTGGATCATGGGAAAGGCTAAGAGTGCCTAAGGAAGAGGCGGACTATAGAAGGAGAAGGGAGATCCCACCCAGACCCTCATATTGGGGAGAAGCCGAAGCGAGAGAGTGGAGAAGGAGACTAAGAGAGGAAAAGGAGAGAGTTGAGAGGGAAAGGAAGGAAAGATTGGAATGGAGGCAGTGGTGGGATTCAAATAAATTAACAACAGGTTCTATGTCCTAATGACTAAGAATACAAGGACAGTAGTTCCTTCCTGCACTGCTGCTTTTCTGCCACCTGAACCCAAACACACCTGCAAGGTCTTCTGCTGCAGATCCAAGTAGTCAATGCATGGAAAGAACACTTTCTTTAAGCTCCCCTACCTAAGGGTGGGTGGGGGAGTTTAAACAACTGGGTAGATGGAGTATCCTAACAAAACAGGAAGTCTCAGCCTGATCACAAGAGTAAAACCTAAACTCATACCTCAGGCGAAAAAGTCACACAAAAGCAGGTGGGACACCCAGGCAAAATTGATAAAACAGAAGTGCTGACAACATGTGGTTTTGGCACTGAGATAAGACAGCTGAGAAAGTGAAACTAAATTGCCTAGCCCAGAGAGACAGACGCCCAGCCCTGCCCTCAAAGAACTGAAAACTACTACTGTGGTAACACAGGCATAGCATATCTAGGATGAGTCACTTTTCTCAAAAATGTAAGTTTCCATTCAAAGGAGAACCAGGACTCCAGTGTCTTTATAATAGGTGGAGAAGAGTCAAAAACTCTCTCCAACACTTACCCAGCAAAAGCTGCAACTACGAAATTTCTGTGGGATAGGCAATAAGACCACATAGAAATGCTAGGCCAGGGACAGAGAAGAGTGATCAAAACCACCTCACCCCAGAGAAGAAAGGCTAGCTACCATTAAGGAAATAATTGTTTGCTTTTTCAAGCCAGGTTTCACTTTAGAGATATTGGGACAATGCAAAATTTGGTACACAGGTTTTGGTGAGATCTTCAAGGTAGCAAAGTCTTATTTTAAAAGTAACTAGTACACAATCTGAATGTGTGTCATGCAGAAAATAGTTCATATATCTACAATGAGCAATCTATTCACATAAGGGAACGGAAATACTAACAATTTGTAAATCTACCAATATTGACAGTGTATAATGTCCAGCTTCATACAGTTCTTTAACTAAATCAATAACTATATTAGAAAGCAGAACTAATTTGAATGATGTGGGCTTAAATGTTGAGCACCATTGCATACATAACAAAGAACAAGGAAAGGAAGTAACTCATAATGGAAGCTATTCTGCCCATCAGTAAGCCCCATGAAGTTTAGTAGTGATTGTTCATTCCTAGTAGATAAATATGTGCAGGATGGCAGCCACACAATCCCATTCTTGGCTTACTTCGGAGTTAAGTCCCACTGAGCGCAACATAATAAAAGCACTGGCCAATGAATCCCTCAGAGTACATGCCTGCTTTTTTGTTTCCGATATTCTGTGAAGTAGACCTGCCTTAACAATTCTTACACGAGAGCTGCAACGCTTGTTTGCCTATAAGCAATGAATGGCATGAGCGACCCGGGATAATTAATTTAACAAAGGTGTGCAGGCTGCTCAGCGTGGACCACCTCCTTATTCCCTTGACAGTTTGTATCCCTGATCCCAATCGCGACAGAGCAGACGTGGAGGGGAACTACAGTACGCGAATTCCTTTCCCATTTGTTCTTGCAGTATAAATTCAGGGAGAGGGAGTCTAATTCAGAATTAAGATGGGTTTGTACGGGTCTCTGGGAAGGAGACAGTTATAGGGTCACTCCCAATAACTGAGCCCCAGAGGTACAAAAAGGACCTCCCCTTACAGCCGGCAGCCTCCGTCCCAGTTGCCATGACCCTGAGAGTGACCCCACTGCCCCTAATCCCTCCCTCTCTCCCCCCCGCCATTCTCTCCTCCCCGCCATTGCCTGGCTGCCCCACACTTGCCATCCCCCCCCCCGCTCTCAGCGGCCACTTCAGTCCCAGCTGGCCGGGCTCCTCCCCCTCGACCTGCCGCTTCTGGGCCTCCAGCCCCGGCAGCCCCTGCTGCTGCTCCGCTGCCGCCGCCGCCGCCATCGCCCACCCCCGGCTCCTTCGCCCCACTGCGAGTCCGGAAACGAGAAGCGGAGACACCTTATTTCCCACTCCCGGCTCTCTGGCAGTCCCGCCTTCTCGCTTCCGCCCCGCCATCATAGGTGTGGCAAGGCGGGGGGAGGCCAAAGAAGCACCATGTTGAGTGTGGCATTCGGCCTCCGGCGCAGCTAACGGTTCGTCTGCGGCGCGGGAAGTTGAACGTTAATTCTGTACAAATGCAGTCCTGGATGCCTATGGCGTGTTAATTTTAGGGGGGAAAGGCTCGTAAAATGATGATGCCGTGCCTTATAGGCAGTGGTGGAATTCAGCAGGCCAGCAAACGGTTCTGCAGAACCGATAGTACATTAGGTATCGGTTCTGTAGAACCGGTGCGAACCGGCTGAATCCCACCACTGAATGGAGGATAAGAGAGATGAGGAGGAAGAGTTACAGGGGGGACCCTGGGAGAATCGTCGAGACCCAGAGAAATGAACCCTGTGGATTGATGCCCGAGATGACAACACCATGCCCCTGTTGGAAGGTTCAATGGGGCAGACCATAAGAGACTTGGATTTGGCGGGACCATGGAACGCTAGTCGTGGGAATCCGTTCGTGTTCAAAGACTGGAAACCCCTTTGGGACCTGTTGGCGGAAGGAGACAAACTTCAAGATCATGTTATGGACACTCGTTTAATGTTAAATGCACCAATAAATCTTTCACCTGTTTTGAAGCAACAAAAATCTACTGGTTTCTTTGAGTCGAACATGGAGCCCAAAACCAAACCCTCCCCTCACATACTACAGCAGCCAATGCAAATATATATATATTTATAAATATTTATAAATTTAATCCTAGATTACGAATGCTGCATGACCAACTGGGAAGCACACTATCTGACCAGGAGAAAATAAAGTGAAGGGGGAATCAGTATACAGAATAGCTTTTCAGAAGAGATAAAAGAATGACAGACTCATTTGAAGAGGAATCTTATGATGAAGAATTTGCAATTCTAGAAAGTAAAGTGAAAACTGCTCTGAAAGCACTAGGAAGAAATAAATCACGAGGAGTAGATGAAAAACAAGTAGAACTATTTCAAGCTACAGAGACTGAATCTGTCAAAATCCTAACAAGAATATGCCAATAAATATGGAAAACAAAGCAATAGCTCACAGACTGGCAATATTCAACATACAGTCCAGTCCCCCAAAAAGGAGATGCCAAGGAGTGTAGAAGCCATAGGACCTTGCACCTTGCCCAAGGCTACACAGGCTGGCTTTTTCTGGGATGCACAGCGGGGAACTGAACTCAGCCTCTGGCTCTGGCATCAGAAACCTAACTCACTGAGCTATCCAGCCATAAGTCGGAGGTGACTTGATGACATGTGACAACATAAGAACATAAGAAGAGCCCTCTGCTGGATCAGGCCAAGGGCCCATCTAGTCCAGCTTCCTGTATCTCACAGTGGCTCCACCAGATGCCTCTGGGAGCACACGAGACAACTAGATACCTGTCTCCTGATACCTGAGGTGTGGCGACCAGAACTGTACGCACTACTCCAGGTGCGTCTTTCCCAGCGTTTTGTACATTGGCATTATAATGTTGGCTGTTTTATTTTCAATCCTCTTTTTAATGATACCACCACGACAAAGCAGTGTATTGTCAGGGTCCTGCTATTCCAAGCCCCTGCAGTTAATATCTCTTCAGAGGAGAGATGGAAGTTCAGGGAAAGAGAGGAGCAAGCTTCCTCTCCCCCCGACTCCCCCGCCTTGATAAAACCCCTGTGGAACTACAAATACCTTCAGAGTCTTTAGATTGCAACATTCTGGTTAAAGCACCAGCAGACTCATGGTCAGACCAAAATGTATATTATCTGCCAGTTGCCAGTTTTATCTCCAGATAACTCACTTGATCATGTGCCCTGCTAGTAGCCAGTCACCTTCAGGCCAAAGGCACAGAGGACATGGAGGGGGGGGCAGGTGGGAAGGGACAGAGCTTCCACCTCCTTTATCGGCTCTCAATCCAGGTCAAACCATTTGCAGTTGGCTCCTGAAGATCTTTGGCAACTTGTTTGCTTGCTAAGTTTTCACCTACTACCTTTTCACAAATTGGAGAAAGAGGCACAGGTGGTAAGGGTATTTGTGCAAGGGTGTGCTCCCTCTGTTCTTTCTCCTCCACCACTTTCTCTGGCCTGAACTCTTGTCATTTTTCTCCTTAGGCAGACCCTGGTCCAAGGGGTCGGAGTTGAGCCATTCTTTTCCTCCACCTCCTGCTTGCATAACTGTGTTTGGAGAACCAGAAGTGGCCATTTGCTCTTACAATCCTAGCATTTGCAAACACCATTAAAGTTTCTTATGACTCCTTCCGGGGGGGGGGGGGAGCAGGGAAACTTCCCAACCCCACAGTTTGACAAGGTGAGCAGAGGCAAAACAGAATTGGGCTCTCCTGCCTTCTTGCACTCATACCAAGCCAAGGCAGTTCTTGACAAATGCAGTTCATCCTTGTTTCACTATAAAAATGTCTACAGCTAAATGGATATGTTATGCTGGATATAAACTTAATATTAAAAGCCAAGCAATTCCAGATGAAGCTTTTATCATGCCATCACTTGCCTCATTCACTGAATTCTACAGGGACTTTAGGTCCCGTCAACCTCCACCCGTAACCTTCTATTGTTTTCCATTTCTGCTGACATATTTTTTCTTCCCTCAGCATATTTGTTTGAAATAACAAGGTGGAGTATCTGCATGGTTCCTTCTAATGGGAAGCACAAGGAACCGTCTGTAAGGAAACATCAGTAAACACCTCTTTGAGGGCCAAACTGCACATTATAGATAACGTGTCATTGGAAGCTGGAATCTGTTTGTGTATTAGAGATGTGATTTCAGCAAATCCTCATGCCTGAGCCATTGGACTTGCAAATCAAGCCTGTCCTTACCTCCAGATGACCAATTAAAAAACAAATTAAAGTAATTTGCAAACCAGAGAATGTGAGGAAAGCTCCAGGTGTTGGGGCTCATGGGGTGAGCTTGGCATGTCCCTGTGACACTGAACGGAGTAGAAAAGATTTCTGATGAAGCAGAAGGAAAGAATTTGGGACCCAAGTGATGGAAAAGGACTAGCATAGCCTTGAAACTGCTTATTTCTGCTTACACAATTGGTCACCACTAGAACAGACAGATATTGAGTGGCATTTAGTGAAATCAATGCCATTCTCCAGTTGTGTGAAAGCAAATCTCTTCCTGGAAGAAACACAGGGTACAGAAATATGGCACAGACTGCTCCTGTCAGAAGTCTGAGATATCAGGAAAAACTGTAAGCTTGTTGGTTCTATGCAAATAATACCAACAAGCCTTCATGTCCTCTCTTTCTTTGTTTGTTTCTGTATTTTTGTTCCTTCCTTTAAAAATGCCCTTTACTACAATTCACTGGCTTTAACTACTTGGGCATGTAGGCTTCTAAACAATTTCTTTCCCTGATGGTGTTCCCAGTAGTGCTCAGACAGCAATATGCGTGCACTGTAGAGCTTGAAATGGGGCTGCAGAAGGAACCATATATCATCGGCACTACCTAGTAACACTGAACATAATAATATATTGATAAAGGGCCCTGTCAAGTCCACTGTGGTTCCTGGCCATAAAGCTACATGACACTACATTTTCATTATTGAAAATGAAATAACACAATGGCCAGCTTGTTCTGCTATGAGCCTGGAGCTGCTCCTTGAGAAATACTGACTCAATCCCAAGGTTTTACAACACCTCAGCACAGCGTAATGAAGTTGGCCTTCAGCTGGCTGAAGGCAGGGGCTTGCCTTTTCGTGATGTGTGTAAGCACAAAACATGGAACAAAATGCCAGTTGGATGGTGGGTGTTGGGTTACTTGCCTGGAAACCTCACAAGCTGCTTGTCATTTCAGGCTCTGTTTTTTGCTTTTGTCCATTAAAAATTCAGTTCTTGGGAATCTGGGTTTAAGCCAGTCTGGGACTCCTTCCATAGTGTGACAATATCTCCTTGCTAACAAGGCCTGGAATGGAGGTGAAAATAACCTCCAAATCAGAACTAAGTTTCAATTTGTCTGTCTGTCTGTCTGGTTGGTTGGTTTTTTGTTTGTTTGTTTGAAATTTAAATGTGGAAATATGCACATGCAAGCGTTAATTAAAAGTTTCACTTTTTCAGATTTGGTAGAACCAAGGCTTTTGCTAAATGCTCAGAGATTTGAATGGTTTGGTATGTGGCTTGTAAGTTCTGAAACTTTGGTAACCCTGATACATTTGGGAGGTCAAAAATAATCCTTCTATATCTTGTTCATTCAAACCTGACATACCACTTGTGTAAAATTACCCTTGAGCTCAGCCCATCTGCAGAGGGAAGAGTTAACAGAGCAAGGTTTTGGTTGTCTATCTTGAGAATGAATGTAGCGTTCTCCTTTAAATGTGGTCATGGCTCAGGTTTAGTTAGAGTGAGTCATGCATATTTATGTTGCTGAGAGGCGGAGCCAAGAGGCAGAGTATAAGAGGCAGAGCCTGAGGGGGAAGAGAGAGATCAGAGTTTTGGAAGGAGTTTGATTAGCAGAGTTCAGAGATTTATGTGATTGTGATTAGACTGATGAGAATATAGTAGGAGATCTGAGAAGCGATGGATCAGTGACTGGAAGGGAGAAGGAATAGAACTGAATATTAATACTGTATACTGAAACCAATAAGCAAATAAACTAGAGATCTTTCTATTTCATTAAAGAGTGGACCTGATTCTTTCTAAAGGAGTTATGGGGATCTAGGGATCTCCTGGTGGCAGCAGTGGAAGAAAGGAAAGAGTTTAGTTTTGCCCTGGTGTGCTCTGAGGTCTGAGTCTAGGTGGACAGACCAAGGCACGAGAGGGTCCAACGCCACATAGGTTCCAGAGGTGTGGGATCCAAAAAGGGTCAAATCGCGACATTGGTGGCAGCGGTGGGATACGAAGTAATCCAGTGAAGCCTATTGAAATAATCCAGTGAAGCCTATTGAAGTAATCCAGTGAAGCCTTTATAAAAGAGTTTATTGAGTCAAGGGTACCTTTTAGACAGGATCTGTGGCAATGAGGTTTGGTTCCTGCTAGAGCTTTTGGGAAAAGCTTAGTAGCGGGGCCTCAGAACCCAGATCAGGGGGGTCTAAGATAGGGAACGACTCTGAGAGGGAATTTCTGAGTTTACCTCAGGATCTGAGGATCAGAGGGCTTGCTGTGAAATCCCAGGCTCTGAGATAGGAGAGCGCTGTGGATAAGGCAGAAGCCAGGTCATAGCAGATCTGAGGGAGAGAACCTAAGGAAAAGGCTTGGATTCTCTGAGAGGGAATTTCTGAGTTTACCTCAGGATCTGAGGATCAGAGGGCTTACTGTAAAATCCCAGGCTCTGAGATAGGAGAGCGCTGTGGATAAGGCAGAAGCCAGGTCATAGCAGATCTGAGGGAAAGTACTAAAAGAAAAGGCTTGAAATAAATTTATATCAGTAACTGGAAGTAAAATAAGAAAAACAGGTCCTTTTAAAAATTAGTGAACGCTGCTCTAATCACCCCAGAAAGAAAAGATGCCTCACAAACGCGCCACAAGGGGGAGTCCTGAGTCTGAAGAGTTACCTCAGGAATTGGAGGGAAATAAGGAATTAAGCCCTCAAGAATTTGAGAGATGGAAACTGGAAATGGAATTTAAACTTAAGGAAAGGGAACTGGAAATCAAAGAAAGAGCTGAGCAGGAGGCCAGACAATTTGAGCAAGAGGAGAGAAGAAGGGAACTGGAAATCAAAGAAAGAGCTGAGAAAGAAGCTAAACAACTAGAATTAAGAGAAAAGGAAATGAATTTTCAACTACAGATGAGACAATTAGAGATTTCTGCTCTAAACAATAACCTTAATAATAACAACAGTGGGGGAGGTGGAATCCTGTCAAAGATAGATTTGAAGAAGTTTCCCCAGTACAAAAGAGGGGACTGTCCTGAATCCTTCCTCATTGCTTTTGAACGCACCTGCAATGACTTTGAAATCAGAAATGAAGATAGAATGATTGTTTTAAGAGCGCAGGTTAGCGGAGATCTGGCAGAAATATATGCCCAGATGAATCCCGAGAAGGCAAGAGATTTTGAGGCATATAAAAAGATGGTTTATTCAAGATTTTGTCTGAACTCTGAACACCTGAGGCGAAAATTTCGCTCTCTCTCTAAAAAGCAGGATGAATCGTACTCTCAGTTGGGAGCTAGATTGGCGCAGACTCTGGAAAAGTGGATTGAAAGAGAGGAGATCACTTCTTTAGAACAGTTGAAGGATTTAATTGGGCTAGAACAGTTTTACTCCCTATTACCTGGAGAACTACGGTATTTAGTAAGGGACAAGAATCCTAAAAATTTATGGGAAGCGGGAGAACAAACTGATTTGATTAATGCTTACAGGAACCCTAGATTTTCAGAGCTGAGAGTAAATAAACCAAACTGGGACAATAACTATAAAAAGCCTTTTAATAAAAATTACCTCAGCAGGAATCCTGAGAGAGAAGGTCAGGGCGGGACTTCCCCGAAGTTGCCAAGGGCTAGCCCGCCAAAAACATCAAACCCTGAGGCACGGTTCGCCAAAGTACCTCAGAATGACAAAAGGAATTTTAAATGTTTTAACTGTGGGCAACCAGGCCACTTACAATTCCAGTGTAAGCAACCATACCCCAACTTGCAGAGAAATGATTCTCTAACCAAAAAGGTATTGTGTCAAGCAAGTGGAATCAGGGAAGGAAAATAGTAGACAGAGACCTGATCCCATAACCACCACCACTTCTACTGACCATGAGGAGGAAGATATTCCTATAGCCCAAGTAGTCCATTGTTTCTATATCAGCAATGACCAGACCCTTCTCAGAAACGCAGGTGAAGAGATAGTTGTGAAAGGAAAGAAGTACATTGCAATAAGAGATACAGGATCTCAAATCTCCATTCCGATCTAGTAGCCCAGGATGACATTATTCCTGGCAGAGAAATGTCTTTAAAGGGAATTGGGAAGGAAACCGTGGTTTTAAAAGTGGCTGAGATACCAGTAGAATACCAGAATTGGTCTGGAAAGTGGCAAGTAGCTGTGTCAGATGAAATACCAGCAGCTTTTCTCCTTGGTTGGGATTTAATAGAGCATGTCAAGAGTGCGTTAGTGCTTACCCGCTCAAAGGGGGGGTCAAAACTCACCCTCTGCAGCTCAAACTGATACTGTAGCAGAGAGAGGCCTAGGTGGAGCGGTTACCGTGGCAACCCAGCTTGATGATGGGGCTGAGGAAGAACTCATGCTACTACAGAATCCCAAAACAAATAACAATTTTGCCCAGGAGCAGAAGGAGGACATTAGCTTGGGAGTTTGCTTTGAAGCTGCCAGGACTCCCACTGTACTGTCTCCTGAGTGCCCTGAGAGCTTTAGCTTAACCAAAGACCTTCTGTACAGGGAAACGTTAGCTACTCCATACCGAGGAAAAGGGGAACCCCGAAAGCAATTAGTGGTCCCTAGTAAATACAGGGAGAAAATCATTAATCAAGCTCACAGCAGTTTATTTGGAGCTCACATGGGGATCACCAGAACCAAAAGACGGGTTGGCCAGAACTTCTTTTGGCCAGGTATGGGCAAACAGATTACTAGTTTCTGTAAAACGTGTGATGTCTGTCAGAGATGAGGGACTGGGCAGGACAGGACCAAAGCCAAATTATGTCCTCTGCCAGTCATCTCTACACCGTTCCAAAGGCTGGGAATCGATCTAGTGGGTCCCTTACCTAATGCCACCCGTAGGGGAAATAAATACATCTTGACCATAATGGATTTTGCCACTAGATATCCCGAGGCAATTCCTTTGCGCAACATGGAAACTGACACCGTGGCAGATGCCCTAATCAATTACATAAGCCGATTGGGATTTGCCAGCGAGATAGTCAGCGATTTGGGAATGAGTTTCACATCCAAACTGATCAAAAGGTTATGGAAGGCTTGTGGAATTACCCAAATCAACTCGACTCCATATCATCCAGAGACCAACGGGCTAGTTGAGAAACTCAAGGGCACTTTAGTGCGCATGATTAAGGCGTATGTAGCAGAGAACCCAAATGATTGGGACTGCAAAATACAACCCTTACTATATGCTTATAGGAGCATCCCTCAAGAGAGCACGGGATTTAGTCCTTTTGAGTTACTGCTAGGACGAGAGGCACGCGGACCCTTAGATTTGCTCCGCATGAACTGGGAAGACCATAGAGAAAGTGACCCAGAGTCAGTGGTAGAATATATGCACAGGTTGCAAAACACCCTGCAAAGGTCTCTAGAGATAGCCGGAAAGAACTTAAGGGCTGCCCAGACCAAGCAGAAGGCCTGGTACGATAAGAAAGCCCGTGAAAGAACTTTTGGGCCTGAAGATGAAGTTCTTTTGCTTAGGCCAGTCAGAGGACACAAGCTACAATTAGCTTGGGGGGATCCCTATAAAGTAGTGACAAAATTGAACAATGTCAATTATGTGATACAGAAGGAGGAAGGCCCTGATGCCTTAAAGAGGGATGCATCTAAAGATGTTCGGGAGGAGAAGAGGGAACTGCCTACCCTTTCCCTAGCTGAGCAAGTGAAGCCCCGAGCCAGACTTAAAGATGACGTCACTATAAAACGACCAGCAGATGACATCCTGTGGACAACCGAGTGGCCGATGACCGACAGTCGACGGAAAAGGGTGCGGAGGAAGGAGCCAGTGGTCAACAGGGGGACTCCTGAGTACCAGCAGAGGTGTGTCCAGCTGAAGGAGATGACCACAACCGGACCAGTCCATGGTGTGCCAGACTACGACGGAAAAGTGAGAGACTTGGACTTTGCAAATTTTGCCTTTGCAACAGAGACTCAGTTCTTGCCTCGAAAGCCCACAACGTTGTCGCAGATGTGCTTTCCAGGAGGCTAGATGAATGATACCATGACTTTTATAATAAACTGAAATGGACTATAATTCACAGTTAATTATTTATGTAAAAGTTCATGATCGTGATTTCTGTATGGTTGTCAATTCTGAAAAATGATAAGGTAATGTATATTATTGATTAGTAGATGAAAAGGTAAAGTATTGTATTGATTATTAAATGATAAGGTAAGGTATTTGGTTGATATTTAGTAAAAATGTGAAAGTTAAAATGTTATGAGAAAAAAAAAGTTTAAGCTATTGCAACTGTTTGTTCAGGAGGAAAAATGTGTTTCCCCTCCCAAACAAACCTAAGTAAGGGGGGAGGTCTGTAGCGTTCTCCTTTAAATGTGGTCATGGCTCAGGTTTAGTTAGAGTGAGTCATGCATATTTATGTTGCTGAGAGGCGGAGCCAAGAGGCAGAGTATAAGAGGCAGAGCCTGAGGGGGAAGAGAGAGATCAGAGTTTTGGAAGGAGTTTGATTAGCAGAGTTCAGAGATTTATGTGATTGTGATTAGACTGATGAGAATATAGTAGGAGATCTGAGAAGCGATGGATCAGTGACTGGAAGGGAGAAGGAATAGAACTGAATATTAATACTGTATACTGAAACCAATAAGCAAATAAACTAGAGATCTTTCTATTTCATTAAAGAGTGGACCTGATTCTTTCTAAAGGAGTTATGGGGATCTAGGGATCTCCTGGTGGCAGCAGTGGAAGAAAGGAAAGAGTTTAGTTTTGCCCTGGTGTGCTCTGAGGTCTGAGTCTAGGTGGACAGACCAAGGCACGAGAGGGTCCAACGCCACATAGGTTCCAGAGGTGTGGGATCCAAAAAGGGTCAAATCGCGACAATGAATTTGCCTCTGCCCATTCCAGAAGGCCTTATTTCACGACCTATGACACCTCTTTGACTTCTAACACACTCAAACTAAATGGGTCATGGAAGGTATGGGGGAATCCTGCTGTCATAGTCTGGCTGAAATGTAGCTGAAACGAAGGGGGAGAGTTTCCACATTTAAGAAAGTCTTTCCAATCAGAATGTACCTCCATTGGTTTTCCCTCACAGTGGGCAAAAGACATGGGCTTTCTTGTGGACTCTAAAGAAGGGTGGAATGGCGAAACTCACATGCCCAGCATGACACTCCCTGTAGCTACATTGTGGGCAAGGTACCAAAAAATGCTGGTGGTCAGCTGTGTGGGAGTGTGCATGTGCATTATACATGTGTCTAGGTATATATGCATGTGACCAGTTCAAGGATACACTGAAAACAACATTGAAAGACTTTAATATTGACTATGTCAACTGGGAAGCTCTAACTCAAAATCAAGATGTTTGGCGAAATGCTGTGAAGCAAAGGGCTAAAGGATGTGAAATAAAATGAATCAAGGATGCAGAAAAGAGAAGGGAGAAAACAAGGATGTAACAGCTCAACAGCCCAACAAGCCCAGGGTCAGCTAACCAGCCACCAATACTTTTGCATCTTCTGAGTTTTTATTGGGCTAGTCAATCACCTATATGTCCATCAATGTGCTACAGCTCAACCTTAACCTCTCACTTCTTCTCTTTTTCTCTGACTGGTGAATCTGATGGAGATGGCCACCTTTAAAAATGAAAGACAGCCCATTATGCATGGGATACACCTTCACCCACATTCAAGCTCAAGATCTTCCAAGAATTCAATATCCTCTCACCAGGAAAGAACACTTTAATCCAAAGTCAACAGCTCAACTCCAGCAGGTTTTCTTTCCCCCAAGAACAGGGTTTTTAAAAAGTTCTTGATGGCTCACTCAAGCCACTGCAAAGGGATAAGTCACAACAATATGTTGTTACTAAGAAAAAACATGATCCATCACAGCTACTATGAGAACTGCAGCTAAGCTCAGAGGGAACAGGAAAGCCTGAGGGAGATGGCAAATGATGCCATCATTGTTGCTAATGAAAAAGCCCCATTGCTTTGACCCTGTGAACTCTGCCTCCACTACAGCACTTTCCCCTTTCTTTATCTTTTCATTCAGCCACATTTTGCAGGAACACAAAGTCACTGGGTGTTTTTCCCCCTCTCGTGTCATTTGGCCCTCGTCGCTTTCTTTAAAAGTAACAGCAACAGGTCAAATGTGTTTGTTAACTGAGAAAGTTGTATCATAAGACTAAAGTCAACTGTTATGCCCAACATGAAGAAGCCCCCTGAATCAATGGGTCTGAGATAAGTTCTTTTTAAAGTTAAGAGCTGGATTTTGCCCATAGTGTTCCTGAGATAATTATAGAGTTTTGGCTTCTCTTCAGGATCTGTCACTTGACAATTCCTGTAAGACACAGATAAAGGCCATATTTTCTTCTTCTTTGCCCTGTGTAACACTTATTAGTGGTAGGCCTTGTGGTACATCTCTGGTCATCTTCAACCCACTGGGGGCTTCTGCCATCCTATCACTTAAGTGGACTTAATAGCATTGCTCCTAGTCACTCTCCTGTTTTTCTGGGCTGTATCACAGAGTTATTTTAAAAAGGGTTTCTCTGTTTTGGCATCCTGTTCTTCTTTGTCCCCCAAATCATAGGAAAAGAATTGCAAGGCATAAATAAATAAATAAATAAATAAATAAATAAATAAATAAAAAACCACAGATACTGTAAGAGATTAAAAGGGGGTGAGGGAAAAACACAGCCAAATTGCTCTGAGGAGGCAGACATCTGCTGCAAAGCTAAGGATGTTTTAGGGAAAAGTAAACATGCAGAAGCCAAACATAAAAATAATAAAATGGCTTTTATGTAAAATCAGCGGCAACCTGGATTTATAGAGTGCTCCATATGTTCTGCATGAAGAAATACACACACACACACACACCCCAGGCATTTTAAAGTAAAATAAGGTAAGAAGGCCACTCAAATGAAGGAGAAAAAAAATCAGGGAAAATAAGCAGAAAGCATGTTCAGCCTTTAGGAGGTACTACTCTTTTAATTTATGATAACTGCTGTGTTATGGTAGTAAGCCACTATTCTTTTGTATACAAGCAGAGTGCAGAAATTCATTTTAAATTGTATTAATTTAAAATGTAATTCTTCACTCTCAAAAGTAGACAGAATAATTACTTCTAAATATTTTATTTATTTATTTATTTATTTTTATTTCTATCTTGAAATGTTATCCTGGAACACCGGCCTGTGGTATAACACACACTTTTCTCCTGTCCACCTTACTGGCACCTCAGCAAAACACAAGCCACGGAATTTGAGCCATGTGATTCTTCGGCCACAAGTTAGAGAGACTACAGTTCCATAACCATAAAGGTAGCTAAAGAATTACAGTTACATCCCAAAAGGTATGAGGTTATCCCTCATTGGACATAGGGCTGTCCAATCAGCAGCATTGCATTGCCTGAGATTTTAGGGCTGCAACCCGAGACCTGAACATGGGTCTTCTGGCGTCAGAAGGGGCAGCCCAGTAGGTGTAGAGGCCAATTCAGAAGTACAAGGGCATCTATTACACACACGTGCACACACACACACACACACACTTTTCAGGTGCATGTCTCCTTCCTTCCTGGCATGTTCACATGCTCCAAATTACAACTCAGCTACTGGGGTGGGGAGGAGGCAAGAATCCATGGGGAGGGAAAGGAGAAGCTGCCATCCAAGAGAATAGACCCCTCTCCCCCCACTCCTCCTTTTTACACAGCTTGTGAAATGCAGTAGTAGCGGCAACTGCTGAGCCTTTCCTACTACACCTTCCTGCTTTTCTATCCGACCCCCTCCTCCTACACACACACAGAGAGAGAAGGGGGGGGGGAAGAGGGAGGGAGAGAGAGAGAGAGAGAGAGAAGGAGAGAAACAAAGTTTTCCAAGCAGCCCAAAGAGTGAGTTGCAAGATGGTTCCTTTGCTCGGTTTTAGGTGTTACCTCGGATGTAGAGACAAAGATTGGGACACGGGTATCCAGGTAGCACACAAACCATTGTAATCAGGTAGTCAGACATGCAAATAAGAGGGCAAGCCAGCTCCGTCCACCCTAGATGGATCTTGAGGTGGGAAAAAGATTCCTTCCTGCCCCACCCAGAGCAGAAAGTGGTCTGAAGTGATGAGGGGAAAACATATCCATATGAGACAGGAAAGGGTTTTGAAGGAGGGACCAGCCTGAAGAGTGAGCCGCTACCTGAAGGGAATATATAGAGGGGGGTGATCTTATGGAGCCAATAGGGATCAATCCTGGAGGGTCCTGGCTGCGTAAAAAAGTGCTGGTGCATTGACCCCTGTGTGATGGTATGACTGCACCATTGGGGTGGAGCTGTTAACAACAACTGCAAAATGGTCTCTGTGTGGCACACAAGGTAGAGACATGAACCCTATTCAGGTATCCCTTTGAACGTGTGAGCAGGGAAGAGTTGTAGCCCCACAAGCTGCCTGCTGCTGTTTTCACAGGGTGAGGGACTGTCTGAACTGTCTCTCCTTGTGACTGAGGATCTTGAAAAATCAGGGTTCCCTACTGGGTAGCAAGAGGCTAGACCACTCGACCTGCTCACCCTTTCAAAAGAACCCATTTTGGACTGCTTGCTGGGACCTGGAAGTGATGGATTTAAAGGCTAGTGTATGAATAGCAACCACAACAGCTTTAGAGCATGGAAGATACAGTGGACCCTCGACTTACGGAATTAATCCGTATTGGAACGGTGGCTGCAGGTCGAAAAGTCTGTAGGTCGAGGCTCCATTGACCTACAATGCATTGAAAACCGATTAATCCGTAACCGGCCGTTTTTGGTCCATTTTGTTTGATTTCCCGGTCTGTAGGTCGATTCTCCAGCCGCAAGTCGAACCTAAATTTTGCGGCCAGAGAAGTCTGTAACTCGAAAAGTCTGCAGGTCGAGCCATCTGTAAGTCGAGGGTCCACTGTAATGAGAAAGACAAGGGCATTTCTGAGCATGAGTAAATGGCATATGTATCCCGAAGACATGAGAATAAAACTCAAAATCTAGGATTGCCAGATTGTAATCATCTCCTTCAAGCATGGGCAAGAGTTTGTTTTTTTATAACTTAAGCATGTGAAATGCCTTGCACAGAACATCTGGGTGGGGGTGGGGGTCCGTCTATCAGTCCTTCAAGAAGCAGGGCTGAGATTTGGGTTGGAGAGCAAAGGAAGAAAAGAGAAAGACGCATCCGTGGAGGTGGAGCTGGTGGTTATTCTCAATTGTTCTAACGCTTGTTTGTCTTCCTCTCGGGTCAGAAACCTCTCACAGGGCAGCTCTCAGGAAAAGGGCAATCTTCGGTAGATTTGCTCAGATGTCACTTGAGATGAACCAGCGAGAGAAATGAAAAAGAAAGTCTCTGAGAGGTAGGATATCAAAGGCTGGCATAAAACAAACAACTTTAGAATGACTCCCCCCTCCCCCTCCCTGCTCCTTGTTTATTGTTGTTTACCGTGGCTCATTCCTCATCTAACTCATTCTTCTGGACTCATCAGACAACAAAGCACAAGGGGAAACCACAGTTCTTTTGCAAAACAGAAGCGTTCTGTCCAAACCAAGGACATTGTTAATAAATCGAACTGTGGCCCCTTTTTTGTCACTGGCATTCTCCCTTTTGAAGATTTTTAAAATATTCTCTACCCCAAACTAAGGGTGAGATCAAACAGGGAAACAGATCACAGTCTGAAGTGGTCCCATGAACTGTTTCCCCCAGTGATCACATGACATGGGGGGAATGTTCTCCAGCCCAACCCTAATCCATGTCCAAGCTGGACATTTTTTATGCTTCTAATTTTGGGTGTCAGGCTGGAGCAATTCCCTGGCAGATGGAAGAGTAACTTTAAAGGAGATTGCTCGCGTTAAAGCTGTATTTTTGGCGTGATCAGGCACATGCCATTGCAGCCATCTGATTGCACCCTAAGTTTACATATGCTTTATAGAAATAAAAGTGGCGAGCCGTGTGGTCATTTCAAAATACAAATGCAAGAATAAGTTATACCTTTATAGGCCACTAATAAAAAATAAAAAAATCACACAATATGCAAGCTTTCGTGGGTAAATCCCACTTCTTCAAAGCAAGTACCAAAAATCTAATTGTCTGTAGCAAGATGGGGCTTGCCAACTCAACAAATATTTGGATTGCTTTCATTTGAAAGATTACCAAAGGATTGAGATCACGCACCAGTCGCTGATGCGCACAGAGCTGTCGTATGAAGGCCATTTGGTCGGTAGGCAAAAACTAGGTGCCATGTGAAGCCTCAAAACTTTAACTATTTGCAGACTTAAAATTATGTTAGGGATCTTCCAGATGGTGCTGGAAGATCCAGGTGGTTGTTCCTCCTTTGCTGTTGTTGCTGTTGCTTGGTAACACTTGGTAGTGGAAAATCACTAGATGTATTGGGACCCACATTCAAACATTGTTTGCTATCGGTGGAGATTTAGCTCCTTCCCACCATAATAGTTCCTGGAACTTTAGCGAGCAAGGCAGGAGGGAGGTAAAAATGAAAACATAAGAACAATATTTTCCACTCAGCAGACAGGCAGGAACAGTCAAGGTCTTATACAGGCTCTAATGGATGTCACAATCTCAATTTCATTTCAATGAGGCCACTGAGCACATTAGACATTGAACTGATGGCTACAATTCTTCCCCTTACCCTCTGCTACCCCCCTTTCCAGCATCAGATGGGGCTGAAATTGCTTCAGGCCTTTGACTTTTTTTTTAAAAAAAGGAAAATTTAAAGGTCTCTAGTATGCACACTCCTGAAGCTAGCTGTCTGAAAGTTGCCATGTTTACTCCCCTCTTTAAGACCTCCAGATTTCATTGTGCTAGAGGAAAAATGAACAAAAATTATAGCCCTTTTGGTTTTCCACTGCAAGTCATCCAGAGGCTTGCAAATCGATTCAGATCCAGGGCACAAACTGAATTGTGATGCAGCACAGATCACTCCAGGGTGAACTAAGACACTTTCTGATCCTTGAACCTTGACTTTCTCTACTCACTGTTGGACCTGGGTTGGCCATTGACTCCCTCTGACTCCTGTTTATGTACACTTCCTGCCTTAGAACAAGAGATCATCCCTGAAAAGAACCCCAACATATACACTTTGTCCAACTGCCTGATCTGTAAAAGTATAAGATTCCAGAGAGGAATCTTTGGACAAGGCAGTGCCTTAGTATCCTTTCATTATCCTGTTCTGAGCTTCCTAAACTATTTAGGGCTTCACAGGTTAACAGCTGCAGCCTCGGTTCAATTCAGTTTAAATCAACTTACCATCACATTGGCTTCCCAAATCCCCTGAAGGCCACACCACCCCCTGCCACTGTACTGCCTAGTATTGGTGGTGGGGAAGTTGCCATTTACCATTACGAGGTGAATGGGCAGTTAATGCTTTACTTCCCCAATTAACGAATGCACCCAGTAGAGCTGGGACACAAGGCGTGAACTCCTGGCACACCTTGTTTTACAGGCAAATTACACCTTCCCCCTGCTCCACTGTGGTGGAAGATAGGGTCACAACTGATGCTGATGTTGAAAAAAGAAGTGGGAGCATATTTGGTTTGTGAGCTTCCTGCTGCCAACCCCCACTGTTTTCAGTTCAGTTTTAAAAGAACAATAAGATATGCTAAAAGAGTGTGTTTCCTGTAGCTGTCTAGGTGACCCATTCTGAAACACTTGGTGTCTCCAAACAGTCTCCAAGCACAGTCCTATCTATAACATTTTGCAGTAATTTAACCTGCATGTTCTCAGAACATGGATAATAACAGCCAGGTTATCTTTCCTGCCAACCGTTATTTTTTCTCAAGCACCTGGTTATCCAGAAGATGCTGGCTGTAAACTGAGACAGCCATAGAGTGGTCAAGACAAAAGTACAACTGGACTGTTTTGGATATATATTTTTTTAATCACAGCCAGTTACTCAACAGAGCAGGTTCTGTTCTTGCTTGTCTGTTCAAATAGGTGGTGTCTGCAGTAAAATAAAATTAAAATATCTCCAGCTGTGCACCTTTCCCCTGTTTATATTACAGGTATCTGAGTTTGCTGCTGTGCACCATAGTTACTTGGGAGTAATCCCTATTGAACTCAGCGGGATTTACCTCCAAGTAAATATGCATTCGGATTGGGCCTAACAAGATACTTAAAAGAACACATTTGCGTAAGAATTGAAACTGCATAAAGGAAAACACAAATATGTTTAGACTTTCTATGTCCCCTTATGGCTTGGCATTTTGCTAGGACTTAAAGGTTATATCTGTCATGCGTGGATGTGGGCAATCGTCGTTCACCCTTTCTCCAGTAATTGGGCATCATGCTGATAGGAAGAATGGAGTGCGCTATGAACAGCTTTCTTACACACATGTGGACTTTAATGATTGACAGTTTCAGGACAAGGCCTAATATTATGCACAAACCCGTCACACCAGAGTAAATACATAACTCTTCATTTTCCTGTTGAAAAATAAATACCTTGTAATATTCTATGTCACATGCTAACAGTGAAAATCAATCAAGGGGCCATCAAATTAAATTCATCTGACACTTCAGTTCTAATACGCGTGACAGTTATCCTAAAGGAGTTCATTTGCTGAAAACCAAAGGTGAGCAGGTTCACACAATCCTGCAAACCAGATCTCCAGTCCTACCTACCCCCATTTCACTGCTAGCAAAAACATGTCTGTTATCATTATATGGGGCGCATCTTCAGAGCACGGAAGTAACTAGGTTCCCTTAACAAAGGTGTAACTACATCACATTACAATTGCAGCTTAACAAGAAGATGCTTTGCAATGTCATTGCAACTTTTTAGTTACTTTTTAAAGGCAGTGATCTGTTTAAAAACACAGAGTGTAAGGCCCTACACCTGCGGCCCTTCGTGTGTACCCCAGTGATATCTGGGTTGCAGTTACTATAAAGTCCTAAATGGCTTGGGCCCAAGCTATCTCACAGACCACAGACCCCTTTATATAGGCCTGCTTGAGTGCTAATATCATCTTGGTCTCGCCACCTTTATGGCTGTGTTTGTTGGGTACATGGGAGACTCTGTTGCTGCTCCTAGAGTTCAGAACTCCCTCCCACAGGAGGCCAGCCTGGCCCCATCTTTGCCGTCTTTCCACAAGCAGGCGAAGATCTTTCTCTTCAGGCAAGCTTTCGGGCTGCCTGAATGGGGTTTTTAAATGAATGTTTTGTTGTTGCTTATGCTTTTTAATATGGAATTTGTTTGATCCTTTTTAGTATTTGTGTGCTTACTGTTTTTAGCTTTCAACATTGTTGTTTAATTATGCAAGCCAACGTAGGTCCTTTTAAGGGGGGTGAAAATATTTAAAATAAATAAAATAATAAATAAATAAATTATGCACATGGGAAATCAGTCTGTTGCAAACAATAGGGCTGTACACCTGCACATGGATTTAGTGGATACCCCCCCCCCCTTTGTGGGAACAGTGTTAAAAGAGAAACTGTGTGTGGAGTGGACCATTTCACTTGTGGTTTACTTCAAGTAGGATACTGACTATAGTCATGAGGGTATGGCCTCACGAAAGGTGTGACTGTATTGGCATTACTCTCGGGTTTGCACTGGAGTTGGTGTGGCTGAAATGGAAGTATTTACTGGCCACTATACTGTACAATGTAAGCTAAGAGTGGTGAGGTCCAGCCATTTTTCCATGGGGAAATCATATCTTTTTGTTTGACTGGCAGGGGTAATTTATTTTGCTACAATTCAGCTGGCATCTCTTTTCTTTTCTCTTCTTTTCTTTTTCTTCTGAGCACCTATCCCAATGCAAAGGGACACTGGGATGTATGGGTCAAGCTAATGCTGAAGCTGGTTAGAAGGAGTTGGAGTGTCCATACAGGGAAGGCTTTGCCAGAGCTGTTGGTGCTGCTTGGCCTTGCCTTCTTCCAGCCACCCCCTCCCCAAAAGTGGCTTGACTTCAATGCGTCTTGCCCAATTTAGGATCTCCTTCTCCTCCTCCCTTTCACACTTCTTTTCGCCAAAAGACTTTCAACATCCACTCACCTCTTTAAAAAAAAAAAGCACATGAAAAGAGACTGCACTGGACTAACGGATTGTTTATGTCAATTTAGCGCTGTAGCACCAGACAAAATTTCTTTTTTGTAAAAGGAAGAATTTGACAAATGACAAGGAGGGGTGAAGGGCCAGGGAATGGGGCATTGTCAGTTAGGCAGGAGATTTTGTTCCTGCGGATAATTACAACGAATTTAGGTGCAGAGTGAAATCCTGTAATTCACCTCTCTGGGGATAATTAATCATTTCCTGTGTGAACGAGAATGGTGATTTCAGCCAGGGAAGCTGTGAGCGTGTGATTTCATAAAACCTGAAATCAACCAGTATCAACCTCCCTGCATAGCTGCACCCTAAAAGATGTGGAGCAATATTCCATAGTTCATATGTTGGCTCTAGCTGTGTGGAGATCATGACACGATGACTACAATGAATTCCTTTTTAAAAGCTAACCTTGGAAGCTTTTGCTATCTTTTGATAAGGCAGAATATGGCTGAACTTGTGGATATGTCTGTTCCACAGGGTAATGGCTGGTGTACCTCTAACTTGAGAGCTCTAAAATCAGAAGAATATACTTGCAGACATGCTTCAGAACATCCACCTGAAACACAACAGGTAAAACCCCTAATGTTTTGATGGGGCAACAGTGGAAGACCTACCTAGCCCAGGGCTAGCTCTATATTTTGGTGAAACACTTAGCAAGTTGGGCTTCCTCCGATGTTGTACAGCCACTCTCATCTCTCAGCATAACTGGCAGCAAAGACAGATAGCTACAAACTGCCATTTTGAATTTCCACTGTAACCCAAAGCAATGTTAAGTCAGGTATTTTGGAGCATTGTAGGAAAGGTAATTTTTTAAATAAAAAAGGTAGCAATCTAACACATCTTCCAGGTTTGCTTGTTAGCATTAACTCAGAACTTACTAGAGCATATCTGTTGATGTGAAGTGAAAGAAATGAGTAATGACTATCATCAACTTTTTTTGCTAGGACTTGCAGGGTTCTTTTGGAGTACATGTACTGTTTGTTCAACAGCGATATGTGTATTGTTAATTATTTACCCTGCAGGGCTACTAATATTGTGGCATTTTTTGACATTTTCATTTGCACCCACTTCCTCCTTCTCTTTCCAATTAGCAAACTGTTCTGTGGCATCTGCCATTGTGTCTCCTTTCTCCCGTCACATGCTCAGCTTAAAAACCAAGTTGTAAACAAAAAAAAGAGATTATCTTAAAAGCAGAGCAAAGAAATCATGTTGACGATTACCTGCTTATTGACTTAATGGGGGGAAAAGCTGAACTGATTACACGGAATATGTTCCACACAAACAAACCTTCCTAGCGCATCAGAAAATAATTCACAATATGGAAAAAAAACACTCAGCAACTCTATAAATGTATCAGCTTGACAAATAAGCAAATAGGGCTTATCATTATACCGTCTTGAAAAGGATTAAAAACAAGAATGAGAGACAATATAAATGTTATTCAGTCTGGACATGGTCCCAGAGCAGTTATCTTACTGTGCTTCATGGTGAGTTATGTAGGAGGGCAAAAGATGATAATGTGATTTTAGCTATGTTTTATGTTTTAATTACTTTTTCCTTGCTGCTTGGACAAATAACTCTTTGGCAAATGCACACAGATGAGACATACTACATTTGGAGCTAGGAAATTAATAGTGAAGACCTTTTGGTTGCAGTGGCCCAGGAAGGGTTGTCCACGCCCATTACAGATGCTTCTGCTAAACTCTTCTCTAGAGAAGAAGGTCATGTTTTGTTGCTGAAGAGCTGCCTCCCATAAACCAATCTTACTACAAAAGCCAAAGTCTTTGTCTATTGTTGGGTGGTCATACTCTGCTTGCCATGGCCATGGGTAGCCCCTTGTATCACATGCAGCCTTTTCCAAAAGCCACCACGTATCTGTGTTGCTCTTATCTTTTTCCTTAAGCAAGATTGAGGGTACAGTTTCACCTTCCCAAAATTTCAGGGAGAAATTTCTCTTTGCCATGTCTTGAAATCTAGGGTATTTCCATGGAGGCTGGCTTCCCATCAAAGCATTGACCATGGCTGTGCATCAGCTTTGGCCAAAATGGGGATCCCCCTGAACCATTTCTGCCTCATTGGGGGCCAATTGGTAGGTGATCCAGATCAGAGCAGAGTGAACAGCTGCTACCTGTGGGGCAAAGCAAAGACTCTGGGTTGAAGTCACAATGGGAACATGTAAAAATTAGGGGTTGGAAGGCAGTATGTGAATGAGTGATCAGGAGGGAAAGAGAGAAGCTAGGTTTTGCTCAGCAACAGCTAGAAGATGAAACCTGAGGCCAGAATTTCAATCACAAGGCTTGCAGGGAGCAAACTTTAAAGATGCCTGGGAAACAAACCATTGTCTAAAATTTGGCAGAGTTACTCCCCTCTTTTTAGTCTATCATTTCTCTAATTGATTGAAAAAATAGTTGTTATATTGTGAGAACAGGGTTTGTTTGTTTTTTAAAAAAACTACAACAGTTTTAATAGTTACCAGTCCATTTCTGAGCACAGTTCAAAGTTTTGGTTATGGCCTTTAAAGCCCTGTATGTCATGGGCTCAGGCTACTTGATGGACCCTATCTCCCCATATAAGCCCGCCCAGGTCTTCAGATCCAGAGTCAAGGCCTTTCTCTCTTTTCTACCACCATGGCAGGCACCAGTGGCAAAGATAAGAGACAGGGCCTTCTTGGTGGTTGCTCCAAGGCTATGGAAGTCCCTTATGAGGGAGGCAAGGCTGCTCTTCTGCTAGCAGGCAAAGGCATTTTTATTTAAAGAGGCCCTTGGCTACTGACCAGGACCTGTTAATGGTGGGTGTTGTTTTGCTGCTGCTGCTACTGCTGCACTACTACTATAGCTGCTGTTATTATTCTTAAATGATTTGAACGGCTTTTAAATAGTTTAAAACTGTATTGTGTATTTGTTTTAATGCGATGATTTAACAGTATAGCTGCTTTGATTTTCCACTGCAAGTCAGTGAGAAGGCTAAAAACCAGAATTTACAAACAGCTTTAGTTTTGTGGCACATATTGAATTGGGAGGGATCTGGATCAGCACAGGCCACCTCAGGATTCATCCCAAAGTGCCAAATTGGGCTATAAACTGAGTCAAGGAACCCATGCGCAGCCCTAGTGTTAGCCAGGCTGAGTCCAGCAGTGCTTCCAAAATTAGATGAGAGGGATGCGTTGAGGTTGGTATGGCGATTGTCTTTTGCTCTGCCTGCCCTTTATAGCAATGTAGGGGATTTTTAAACACCCCTTTTCCTATCATCATGTGCAGGGTGGCAGAGCTGGGTGATAATGTGAGGATGTGGCCAACTGAAAGGGTGAGTAGACAGGTCACTCTCATTTCCATTTTTCCCGTCTCTAGTTTGACTTGTCTCAGACTTGGAGAATAATTCCAGTCTTAAACTTTACTCATCCTGACATTTAAGAATTTTTGTTTTACAAGGTTACAGGAAATTTTGTATTTCTGCTTGGGTGCCTTTCTCCCAATGCACACATTGGCATGCGATTTTGCCTTGTTTTCCCGTTTTTCAAAAGCAGGTTAGCTACCATTATGCATTTTTGAATGTTATTTTCACATTGACATACATTTTTATCAGCCCCTTCCGGTGATGTACTCATCTGGGTTTGCATGTCTAATCTGAGAAGGGGAAGATTTGGAGAAGTGCAAACCCCAAGAGACCACTGAATTTTGGTTTTATAGTGCAACATCTTTCAACGTACTGGATCAAAACTGTGACATTATTTAAAATGCAAACATTTCAAATTTCTTCTCCACTTTTAGGACCAGCTAGTGCATTCCTGTTCTCCCCTCCAGAGATTCTAATCTTAGTGGCAAACTTCATTAGAAAGTTGTTGCTTGGGTTGACTTCATGATATGTGGCAGCACCGATCAGTCTCCTTCCTTGATTTTTATTAGTAACCCACAGGTACAAAAAACTCTTATCAGATGGTTCCTGTACTGTTGTAAGAAAATTTGTAGATGCCTTTTGAAATTCTTTCCTTAATTAGAGACACATTATGATAGCCCAATTAAAGAGTTTTGAAGTCAATTAGCTATCTTGTTTTTAACTGATTAATTAACTAATGAGCTGCTAAGAATAAATGTTATAGTATTACAACACAGATGATCTTTTGAGGACGTTTCAAAGTAAATTAGGTTTGCCTTGATTGATTAATACTGACAAATCTCTTACCATTTGGGAAACTTTCAAATCAAGGACAGCAGGTATATACTCAGCCTTGTATAACAGACAGCTCCAATGAAAAATGGATCTTTAACATCTACACAGTGAGTGAATTTGGCACTTTTATTTATTTATTTATTTATTTATTTACCACACCATCTAGTGCCCATTTCACTATTCTGGGTGGTTTCCAGCAATAAAATAACCATACAGAGTACAGACAAATCCCACTCAATTCAAAAATATAAAATAAGAAATATATATGTTACTGAATTACTGTAACATGATGAATGTGGCAATGCCTGTGGAAAGTGTTTGGAGACTGTAGCAGGTTCAAGACGTTGTCACCAGACTGTGGATGAGAAGCTGTTGTATAGTAAGAAATGGAAATAACTTCCTGCCATAGTTTCACTGGCTGCCAGTCCTTTCCAGGCACAATGCACAGTGCTTGCTATGGCCTGTGAAGTCCTATCCTGATTGTGCCCAGCCTATCTGAAGCACTGTATCTTTCAATATGAACCTGTCTGTGTTTTAAGATCTTGTTTTTCCCCTCTTAATCCTGCCAGCCTCACAGGCATATTTGGTGAGGAAATAAGGGAAGGCTTTTTTGGTGGCTGCTCCAAAACCGGGAAACTCCCTTTGACAGAAAGGTTCCCTCCTTCCTTCTGCAAAGACCTTTTCTTTTTGGCAGGTCCTTGGCCAGTGACTCAAAGGGCCTTTCAAGAGTGGTGGTGTTTGTATGTATTTTTTCTCCCCCCCCCCCCCCCGTGATGCTTTTAAATGGTTTTTAAATGGTTTATTTCAGTGCTTGTTTTTAATACAGTAACTTTTCTAAATTGCATTTTAATATTAATGTCTTTCTCGCAGTATCCATTTTAATTCATGTTGTGAACCACCAGGGTTCTGTAGAGGGAGAAAGGCGGGATAGCAAGTTAAATAAATAAACAAACAAATGAACAAAGAAAGCCTACCACCAGATTAAGGATAATTTTCACTGCGGATTGCACAATGGTAAGATACCACCATCTTTAGAGACAGTGGCCTGGCTTCCCTTCCAAGCAGTGGCCCAGCTTTCTCTGAACATGCACACATCTTCTGGGAAGCTGGGCCTCTCTCTCTAAAGATGGCAGCAGAGGACAAAGAGGAGGAGGCAGGACCAGGTAGGGAAGCGACAGGGGCCATGGGAAGAGGCGGGCGGGTGGCAGAGGAGGTGGAAGCATTAGGTTCCCCTCATCCAGGCATGAACTGGAAATGAACTGAACCACAAACCAGTTTGTTTTTTTCCAAGGTATGTGGGTGGTTTGTGGTTCATGGCTAGCCATGAACCATGAATCACTCTAATTCATCATTTTTCTGGTTCATGCCCATCTCTAGACAAGACTCTGCCACTCTCCCATGGCAGAGGATGCAGAAGACGGGGATTGGTGGCAACTAGGAATGATGACTGGCTAGTATACCAAGCTACTCTTTACAGTCCATGTGCAAAGACTGAAACAGAAGTATGAGGGTGTGTGGTGGAGACTGGATAAGGGAGAGGACATATCTTTCCTTCTTTTAGGACATTTCAAGAGTCTGTGGGATTTTTGGTCTGTACATTTGTCCACAGCAGCCCACATCAGTGAGGTAAATGGGTTTGATTCTGGATTAGTCTGAAATTCACCAGTGTGATAGGTGTGGAGACTAAAAGGAAATCTTTATGCTGCAGGTAAGTAGAACTGTTCCACACAGCATGGACCCCATAAGAGATCACACAAAACAAAGACTTGACAGAAAGACAGAGAAAGCAAAATATTTTTAATCCAAGAGCCTAATATGAGTCAATAGGACAATACAATACATTTATAGTTCAAAGGAACCTCTATTTTCCAAGAAGTGTGAGCAGTGTTTCCGAAGAAACCATCTTTCTCAAAAGAAAAAAGGAAGAAAATAAAAGTGACTCCCCTGAATTTTAGTCTTACAAAACTGCAAATCATCCTCTGTGTGATCATGGTAGCCCACACTGTAGACGTCCATTCTTTATGGGATCAGGCTGCCACTTGCTCATCCAGATTGTTTTGACTGCTGTACATCATGAGCAGGGAAGATTTGGCCTTCCAGATATTTGGGACTGTAACTCCCACAGTCTTTTAACATTTACTGTCCTGAGAAGGACTTTTTGGAGCTGAAGTCCAAAGCCAACTCCCACTGCCCACTCAGCTATCAATAGACAGAATGCAGGGTTCAGGGAATTATCTGATTTCTATAACATACAAGAAAACTCACATTGGATCCAGCCTCCCTGAAAACTACAAAATGTAAACCATGTGATCAGCATTTGTTTCCAAGTGTGCCTTCGGGCATTCCCATCGTGTGTGAAGATAATGTCTGACTTTTCTATCTTGTCTCCAGACACTTTGCGTTGCTAATACATCCCTTGCCTTAATGCTGCTAGCTCCATGTGATTTGATGGCCATCTTTCCTATATTTCTGGTTGTCTGTTTCTTTGATAAGGCATATAGCCTAGGATGTTTGGTTGCTGTTTATTATAAGTGGATGGAGATGTGTCTTTTCACATTCCAAAGCAGTCATTAGAGCCACATAATTGGAGAAGCAGGTGGGGGAGGAAAGGAGAGGGAGCCATGAATGGTTGAAGGTGTGTAGCAGATGCAGAAAATCTCCTCCTGATATGATGCTGACCAGGGGATCTTACACTTTGTAAGAATGCCTTATTTATTTATTTATTTATTTATTTATTTATTTATTTATTTATTTATTTATTTATTTATTTATTTATTTATTCCACCTTTCTCCTTGAAAAGAACCCAAAGTGACTTATATCATTAAAAAGACAATATGTAGAAGCTAAAAACAGTAAGTATACAAATATTTAAAAATAATTAAACAAGTATTACATTAAAAACAGTAATAAAATCAATACTAAAACACATTTAAAACAGAGCACAACCATTCCTTTAAAACCCGCTCTCAGACCACCAGTTATTAAGGGAAAGCCTGCCTGAAGGGAAAGGACTTTGCCTGCTTGCAGAAAGACAGCAATGATGGGGCCAGCCTAGCTTCCCGTGGGAGGGAGTTCCAGAGTCTCCACCGGGTGTCTCCCCATAATAAATGCAAATATGGTTCCTCCATGCCATAGACCTTGAGTGCTCCAACATGAAAGGAAAGGAAACCACCCCTGAGTAATACTCCCTCCAACAATGTTCACTGCTCAGAGCTGGGGAGCACAGCACAATATGGCAGAAGCACAAAGCCAAAAGGGAGGATGGAGTTGATCATTGAAGGGCTTTCTCTTTCTTTGTTCCCTACTTCCTTTGCAGGTCACACACAACCTCTGTGATTTTGGCATTGTTCCTGTGTGCACATTCTTTCTGAAAGGGAACAGACATGAATAAACATTTGGTGATTAAAATATTGCGCAATAATTTTCAGTCAGAGTGGTCCCCCTCCTCAGTAAAAACCCAGAGCATGCCTCTTATGCTTGGCCAATGCATGCAGGAACAGGCTGTGCCCTTAGTGGCAGTGTGCAAGAATGTGTCCTGTCTCTCCCCTTGGCTGTGCAGCTGGACCGTCTCGAGTCATTTCTGAGAAGGAAACCCTCTGAAGCAGAAGCATAACTTTAAAAACAAAAAAACAAAAACCCAACAACTCAGAATGCATAGTGCAAAGTCTCCAGCAGCCCTGCGTGGCTCTCATGCAGAGCAACTGAGAGATGACAATGACATCTATCGTGCACAAGGCAGGTATCTCCTAGGCATTCTGGCAGCAGGCCCTGGGCTATTCTCCTTGGCTGTCTTCCAGAACAGTGGAATTGTGACATAGCTAAAATCGCATCCCTGACAAGGCCTCTTTCAAGAGGGAGGCATGACATTCAGACAAGAAGGTGTGAGGCTGAGGGTCAAGCTGGACGTTAAGGGAATGGCAGAGTTCCTGTGATTACTGTGTTTCCCTCAAGTGAAGAGATTTCCTCAGAGATAACATGCCTCCGACTCACAAAGTAAGCTCATATTTACCTTTCAACAGTCAGAAAACAAACATGACTATATCATGGTGAAGACAAACACATGCTGTGCTGAACAAAATGTTTAACTGTTTGAGAGAGCACTGTTTCAAAATATGCACTAAGTATTTTTTTTCTAATAATAGAAAGGTCTAGAAGGGAGGTTACCGGAATGCTATAAAGAAGAAAACCAGTCCAGTCTTACCAGTTTCAAACCAGCATCCTGCAGGTCAGGTCGTACAAGGCAGGAACTTGTGCCTCCAAAATGTATGGGTTCCATTTACAAGTTAACAACCTGGCCTTGGTTCCCCGCCTCAGTTGTGGTTCTGTGGGAAGCATGGACCTCGTTCTGTGACACAGGAGGAGGTGGGAAGGGAAATGATAGAGAAAGAGGGAGGCAAGTGGAACCATCACATTACCATCCTATAGCTTCTTAATATTTAAAGCAAAATGTGATGTCTCCAGATTGTGCCCTGACAAACCCCATTATCAGATGAGCCACCCAGAAAAATAATGACTGAAGCTCCCAGAAATGTAATAGAGACAGATTTTACAGAAGGGAGCTGAAAATAGAAATGTGTACCATTATATTTTAAACAATTAAAGCAGCAAACAAATTTGATTTATATAGCACCCCATATGTTCCGCATGCATAATATCCGAGTCATTTTGGAGGAAATTAAGGTAAGGCACCTTCTCAACTGCTCCCCCTTTCACTTTGCAATTCAGCAGAAAACATTTTCAGCTTTTAGCAGGCGCTGTTCTTTTCCAAATGGTAACAGCTGGGCAACCATATAGGTTGTTGCTGGTTTTCCTTGTTTTCTTTCTTTGGCTGTTTTATGTAATGCTGATAGCAAGAAAGAGTCTAGTTCCCGAAAAGACGGATGGAAAGACCTTCCTGTGTATTCTGGAAGGATTGCTAATAACTGGAGTACAAAGTGACCAGTTACAAATGGAAAATGATGCTTATCCACTTTTCATAACTGTGAGAAAGAAAGAGTTTCAGTACATTCAATTTCTCCCTGAAACAGTTCAGAAAACCTCCTGAATTTCCTCCCTCTGGATGACTACGGAAAGCACAGGAGCCTTTACATCACATTCTTTGCATCTGGTCATTCTACATTTCCTGGTGTTCAGAGAATAAGCAGTTGGTTTAGTCCCCACCTAGTCCAGTACAAAACCATTTGAAGAATGCTCCATGAACTCACTTGACCTGTATTCTCCGATGCAATACATTCATGGGACATAGTTACACAGCAAATCTCAACTTTCTCTGAATGTTTAAAATTCATGCAGGTTAAAAAGAATAAGTACACATTAATATAGAGACAAGTTAATGCAGAGTTGGAATTGACCTTCCAAGACATTGGATGTCATCCTGTGAGTGAACACATGCAAAAAAAGTACATGGACCTCAGATGCCTTTAGGTACTCAAAGCATAACATAAAAGTGGCACCTTTTATGTATTTGCCTTAAGCATTTTGCATAATACATACTGAGTTTCTCTTGTCCTCAGCCATACTTGGTTGGTAGCCCCAATACTGGCAATGGGCTGCAGGTTCAGGATTTCCCTCAGAGTTTGAGGACCAAACTAGATGAGACACTCAGCTTTCATTTAGAAGCAAGGCTCCCTTGAGTGGCAAAGGACATTTGTAGCAGTTGTTCCTGTCTCCACATCTTTCAAATTGGTTGCTTTCATGACCTGCAAGAGCAATACATCCATTGCAAGATGGATTGCTCTGAGGAAATCTGATTGCTGAAAGACAAAAACGCTCTTTGATTCTAAGTATGAATTGAGCATCTAATCTTGTTGACTAATTTTGGAGGGGATTCTTTTTGTTTGTGCAATTTTATTTTATTTTTTGCCATGTTAGCATGGCAGTTTGTAGTGTTACTAATAAGAACAATAATCTTACAACAGCGGAGCTTAAAGGGATCCTACAGATCATCAAGCCCAGCCCCTCTCAAGGGGGCACAGTAGGGAACTCAATTCCCAGCCCCTGGCTCCGCAGCCAGATACCTAAACCACTGAGCTATCCATGTCTATTCTAGGATTTCTTTGTTCTGAAGTGGCAAAGATTTGGTCCTAATGCTCCTGTACTTGAATCAGATGAAAATTCATATTTATTGAATGCAGCTTTGGTCAAAATTCAACCCCTCAATGCTGTTTATCTCTCTGTGTGTCCCCCTCATCTCCCCCCCCCCATGTGTCTGTAGCCAACTTTACTAAACAGAATTCAGCACGGTTGGCAGCATGGCATATTACCAATGAAATGGTTCGTCCTTCCCCTTGAGAAAATTGCTTCAAAGGTTACGACAAATAACCTGTGTATTCCTCTTTTCCCATGGGTCATTGGTAAGCAGTTTGTGAGCCATCAGGAGTCCTCTGTGGCAAAGTCAGTGGCAGAGGGCTATTTCACTGACTGAAGCATATGGGCAGAGAGAAAGGAAATTAGATTTTATCTTCTCATCCTGGGTCCAGAGTGTGTGTGTGTGTGTGTGTGGGGGGGGGGGGGAATGAGTTCTGCAGTCTTTATCGGAGAGGATTGATTTCATACCCTTAAGCCATTTATTTGCTATTCTAAAATAGAAATTTGGACAGAACAGAGGAGGAAACCATCCTGCCTTTCCTCTGTTGCTTTCTGGTTTTGGTCACTGTCATCCATTTGCCTATGGCTGATTGCTCGGATTAATTTCTGGAATGAACACCCTCGTTGCATTACCAACATATGTGACAAATAACTAATCTGGCTCATCAAAATGCATTAGGATGCAGTGTTCCAGCTAGTGAAAGACGTTCCAAGAGTAGCAGCTTGATATACGTAGAGCTGCTCTTAAAAACTATCTGTGCCTGGCTAAATATACATATAAAATAAACAGAAGGTGGGGGGAGGTCCAAAATGTGTGAAGATCTCAGTGTGTTTTCTTTCTGTGATGAGAGATGCAACAATCTTTTGTTTGCCATTCTAAAGCACTACAAAAATGTTTGAACCTCCACTCCCCAAACAAAGTGTGTATCCAGAATATGTGGATTCTATGAATGTTTACCATTTTAGGTGATGTCTTTCTTGTCAGTAGATTGTATATTGTCTGTAGTAGTCTGTATATCCCCTTCATGGATTGCTGCCTTGTCGTGACGAAGGGGCTTGAGTAATTCAGAGAAGCTATAGGCTATGCCGTGCAGGGACACCCAAGACGGACAGGTCATAGTGGAGAGTTCTGACTAAACGCGATCCACCTGGAGCAGGAACTGGCAAGCCACTCCAGTATCTTTGCCAAGAAAAGAACATGAACAGAAACAAAAGGCTAAAAGATATGATGCTGGAAGATGAGCCTCTCAGGTCTGAAGGCGTCCAACATGCTACTGAGGAAGAGCGGAGGACACGTACAAGTAGCTCCAGAGCTAATGAAGTGGTTGGGCCAAAGCCGAAAGGACGCTCAGCTGCGGAAGTGAAAGGAAAGTCCGATGCTGCAAAGAAAAATACTGCATAGGAACCTGGAATGTAAGATCTATGAACCTTGGTAAGCTGGATGTGGTCAAACAGGAGATGGCAAGAATAAACATTGACATCCTGGGCGTCAGTGAACTAAAATGGACGGGAATGGGCAAATTCAATTCAGAAGATTATCATATCTACTATTGTGGGCAAGAATCCCGTAGAAGAAATGGAGTAGCCCTCATAGTCAACAAAAGAGTGGGAAAAGCTGTATGGATACAATCTCAAAAATGATAGAATGATTTCAATACGAATCCAAGGCAGACCTTTCAACATCACAGTAATCCAAGTTTATGCACCAACCACCGATGCAGAAGAGGCTGAAATTGACCAATTCTATGAAGACTTACAACACCTTCTAGAACTGACACCAAAGAAAGATGTTCTTCTCATTATAGGGGATTGGAATGCTAAAGTAGGGAGTCAAGAGATAAAAGGAACAACAGGTAAGTTTGGCCTTGGAGTTCAAAACGAAGCAGGGCAAAGGCTAATGAGTTTTGTCAAGAGAATGAGCTGGTCATCACAAACACTCTTTTCCAACAACACAAGAGGCGACTCTACACATGGACATCACTAGATGGGCAATACCGAAACCAGATTGATTATGTTCTCTGCAGCCAAAGATGGAGAAGCTCTATACAGTCAGCAAAAAACAAGACCTGGAGCTGATTGTGGCTCTGATCATCAGCTTCTTATAGCAAAACTCAAGCTTAAACCGAAGAAAGTAGGAAAAACCACTGGGCTAGTCAGGTATAATCTAAACCAAATCCCATATGAATACACAGTGGAAGTGAAGAACAGATTTAAGGAACTAGATTTAGTGAACAGAGTGCCTGAAGAACTATGGATGGAGGCTCGTAACATTGTACAGGAGGCAGCAACAAAAACCATCCCAAAGAAAAGGAAATGCAAGAAAGCTAAGTGGCTGTCCAACGAGGCCTTACAAATAGCAGAGAAGAGAAGGGAAACAAAATGCAAGGGAGATAGGGAAGGTTACAGAAAATTGAATGCAGACTTCCAAAGAATAGCAAGGAGAGACAAGAGGGCCTTCTTAAATGAACAGTGCAAAGAAATAGAGGAAAATAATAGAAAGGGAAAAACCAGAGATCTGTTCAAGAAAATTGGAGATATTAAAGGAACCTTTTGTGCAAAGATGGACATGATAAAGGACAAAAATGGTAGGGACCTTACAGAAGCAGAAGACATCAAGAAGAGGTGGCAAGAATACACAGAGGAATTATACCAGAAAGATCTGGATGTCCCGGACAACTCAGATAGTGTGGTTGGTGACCTTGAGCCAGACATCCTGGAGAGCAAAGTCAAGTGGGCCTTAGAAAGCATGGCTAACAACAAGGCCAGTGGAGGTGATGGCATTCCAGTTGAACTATTTAAAATCTTAAAAGATGACGCTGTTAAGGTGCTACACTCAATATGCCAGCAAGTTTGGAAAACTCAGCAGTGGCCAGAGGACTGGAAAAGATCAGTCTACATCCCAATCCCAAAGAAGGGCAGTGCCAAAGAATGCTCCAACTACCGTACAATTGCACTCATTTCACACGCTAGCAAGGTTATGCTCAAAATCCTACAAGGTAGGCTTCAGCAGTATGTGGACCGAGAACTCCCAGAAGTACAAGCTGGATTTCTAAGGGGCAGAGGAACTAGAGACCAAGTTGCTAACATGTGCTGGATTATGGAGAAAGCCAGAGAGTTCCAGAAAAACATCTACTTCTGCTTCATTGACTACGCAAAAGCCTTTGACTGTATGGACCACAGCAAACTATGGCAAGTTCTTAAAGAAATGAGAGTGCCTGACCACCTTATCTATCTCCTGAGAAATCTATATGTGGGACAGGAAGCAACAGTTAGAACTGGATACGGAACAACTGATTGGTTCAAAATTGGGAAAGGAATTATCATACAAACTGATAGCATAAGAGAAGAAAATTGAAATACTGAGTAGTCTGTAGATTTATTTTTTCCTAAGTATGATGTCATAATTTGCTCCTTTATGGTACCTGTCACCAATGGGCCAGATGAGATATCCAGAATGCCTTTATCTGCTACTTGAGTGGCATCACAAATGCTTGTCAAAGTGTTGTATAAACTGAGTTGGTCAAATCTTAAACTGAACCAGTCTAATTTGAACAGATTTGTACCACATCCAGAGTGATATGCATTGGCCTGATTCAGACCCAGAGAGAGAAACAGCTCAATCTAAGATTCAGACCAATCCAGAGATTTATGCATCAAAAAGAAAGTGGGAAAATCTAGATCGTGCATCTCCAATTTGATCATGTAAAGCAAAGATTCTTAACCTGTGGTCTCCGGACCCCCAGGGGGCTGCAATGTCCTCACAGGGGGTCCGCGAAGGCTTGAAGAAATGTTGTGAACTTTGGCAGTTAAAACAGAAAGAAAGAAAGAAAGAAAGAAAGAAAGAAAGAAAGAAAGAAAGAAAGAAAGATGTAGAACAAAATCTTAATTTCCCTTGCTTGTTTGTGTAAAACTTGAGTTTTCTAACCTCCTGCATCCATTAAAAACAAACAAAAGTAAAAATCAGTTATGAAAATAACTGTTTGATATTTCTGCATACCGTGAGAACATGCAAGCGAATTACGCTGAATGGCTGAGAGACAGCATGTGACATTTCATGCTGCTGCGTAGACAGTCGCAAGCCACGGGAGGAAAGAGTCAGAGTCAGTCAGTGGCAGTGTGAGTGAGTGTTCGGACGGACCTGTGATTGTGTTTCTTCTTCAATTTCTGCTGATAAAACCGTTCAGTTATTGTCAGGTAAAGTGACTTTTCAATATTACCGCAGTGAATTTTGTAACAATACATTTTGGCCGAGTCTCAGAGTAGATTGCTGGCTGAATCTGAAACATAAAAGAACTGATGCTGTTCATGAGGGTGCATCCTGTTCAAAGCAAAATGAAGCCTATTCCAGTCATCTTATAAAGTGTCACCATTATAGCAAGGAATATCTGTCGATGAGACCCTTCATGAGAAACTTTAAATAAATATTTGATGCACTTTAGGGTTTTAAATCTTGAGTTAAGTCTTGGTGGTCCACAGCAACAAAGGATATTTAAAGGAGGCTCGTGGTAAAGAAAAGGTTAAGAACCACTGATGTAAAGCAACCGCCAAGGTGGTGTAATGGGGAGGGGAAAGAAGTGTGCTTTAACTTGCAGCCTGAGGCAAGAATCTCACCTGGATAATCCAGTCAAAGTACTTGTGTGATTGTGTGAGGTTACTGATGTTGTACAATCTCATGCAACTCAAATTTGGGTGTTAAAGATGTTTCTCAGTGAGATCTTGGATTGTTGAGTCCTCTGAGTTTGGTCTCTAAGTTTCTTTTTCTTTACTTCACTACTTTTTGCACTACTTGTTGATGCAGAGTAATCCTCGGTTCAGTGCTACATGTTGATTTGCCTATTAGACTAGTGATTTGCTTCTTGTTGAAAGAAAGACTAGTTATTGTTTCTTGTTGTTTTCAAAAGTAAAATATATTATCTCAAGCACCACCTATTGGTCCTTGCTGCGAACAAGTACATTTTTATCCACATTTCTGGAGTAAGACATCATCACTGTTGTCATCATCATCTTGCACATTTAATTCACATTGTGAAGCTGTATTATTTTACTGCACCTTTCATTCATTTTGTTTCACTGAAAAAAGTACTGAATCATTTCATTATATCTCCTCATTACTTACACTGACGTATCATTTACAGTTTCAACAGTTACTATAATTACCTTTAGATCTGACCATTAATTTACCCCAATTAATCACGAGGCATTTCCACAGTAGTAAAAGAAATAGACTTTGTGTCTCCAGAGCCAGAGAGCCAAAGACTCTTGTTTGCCTCCTTGTTAGGGCTAGTAGTGTTGACAGGACTGGACTGCAGCCTCAAGATGGTGGCAGTGGAAGCAAGCTGGAGCAACAGGTGCTGAACGCCTGGCAGCATCTCTCTGGCTCTCCTCCTTACCACAAGGTGTTTAGGAAGACAACCACTGAGGAGATGAGGTGTGGGAAGCATGGGGCCACAATACGGAAGATGTTTCCAGGGCTAGCCCGGATCATCAATGTTTTAATGAGACGGCACCATTAAATGACTAAATGTTCCTCACTGTGCTCAGCAATTCAGCTCTGAATCTTGGGGCAGGATAGTGCTTCCAGTAAAGGAAATGGCAACGTGTGCTGCTTATGTACCTTCTTAAAGCACTCTCTGGGTGGTTTCCAATTGACAATTTAATTATACAGGCTTAACATTGTCTCCCCCCCCCCCCCGCCCCCTGCTGCAAGCTGGGTACTCAGTTTACTGACCTTGGAAGGGATGGAAGGGTGAGTCAACTATGAGACAGCTACCTGAGCCCATTGGGATCAAACACAGGTCGTGAGCAGAATTTTGACTGAGATACTGCAGTTTAACCACTGTGCCAATAGGCTAAACTAAACGAGAACTTTTTGAGACACTGTGAGGACAAGGGCAGAATGATCATTTTTGAGGCCACTGCCTGCTGCCTCCTGTTCACAACATCTTGTGCCAATTTCATTTGTTACATCAGATGGGGTGGGAGTAAGGATGAGTATACTTTCCCCTGCCAAAGCTGTATTTTAGGTCAGTATGTTGAGATTTGTTGACGTTAAAAACAGTAGTTGCACATAATAACAAAGTATATCAGGATGTTTTAAAAGTGATCTTGCTTCTCATCACCCAAACTTTTCTTGTCAGCAAATTCAGAGAGAGGGTTATCAAAAGACATTTCTCTCAGCCGAGCCCATTCTTGACTGTACCTTTGTGGAACATAACAGGTAATTTGGAGAATGCTTTTTCTCTTTCACATGCGGAGCTAGATAAAAGCAGAGTGGTTTGGTAACTTTTGGATGAGCTTCAGCCAGGTGCTAACTATAATTTATCTCTACACTACTATGTGCAGTAGTTTTTTACATCCATTAGATCCCTCTGCAGCAGAAATCCCCAAACATTTTGGCATCACACCTTCCTCTGATGTTCACACCTTCCTCTCAAAGGTTCCTGTGAGAAACTTTCGCATCATCAATTCTCACAACAGCGTTTTAAAAGTGTGATTTTAAAATTAAAAATAAATACATGTAAATACTTGTTTTAAACTGAGAATAGGAAGAAATGGTGTTCCTTGCCTACAGTTTACAGTAATTCCTGACGTGAAATACAGAAATGTTTTTTCAGGCAGAATTGGAATAGCCTCTCAGGGAACAAGACATAAAAGGCATGGGGTCAGGGATTAGGGTTAAACAGGATGCTGTCCCATAGAATCTTGAAGTTATTGAACCTGTCTCAAGGTTGCCTGTGGAGAGGGGGTCTTCCTTCACCTGTTTCACTATCATCTTTTTCTCTTATGTCCACACATTACTTACTATATGCAATAATGTACAGGCCATACTGGCTGGGGGGATTCTGGTACTTTTCCTCCATAAAAGGAACTTTTCCAGGTGAAGGAGTACATGGAAATAAATGGGTTTCTCTCATGGGATGGCAAAGGGGGCCATCCCATCAGACTGCCAGCTTTTATGGTAGAACCTGCTCACCATAAGAGTTATGGAACTGTTCCGGCCTCCTGGCTATGACTGGACAGCAAAGTGCCCCCCCCCGCCCCATGAATCTAGACACATAGTTTGTGCACCAGAAAACCACAATATCTGAGACCTGAAGCAGAGCTTGAAATAATACATGGAAGTTCAAGGTTGCCAGCCTTCCAGTGGCCATGTGTGGCCTCTAAGCACACTGCAGCCTGATGTACATAGGTGAGAATATGTGAAAGCTTTCCTTCATGCTGTGAAAAACTGGTAACTACAGTTCAGTGCAGAAAGACTGGCCAGGTCAGTCTTAAGCAATTTTATTGATTTATTTGATTTGATTTTTATCCCCCTTTTATCCCCTAGTGGGGATCCAGAGTGGCAACCCAAGACTGGCAACCCTTTTCCAGACTGGCTTTTGCAGGCATCACCTTTTACATGCAGACATTTCTTCAGTTTTTCAAGAAGAGGTCTCTCTCCACCAGCTATACAGAGGGTGTAAAGACTCAGTGGGATGGCATTCTATGGTGCGGCCAACTGCCATGTTTCAGTAGTATAAGCAAAAGACAGAACACCAGTGTGTTGTCTCAGGGCTTTGCGAGCTTAGATCTCACCTTGCAACACTGTAAACCTTCGCATTCTGATGTTTTGTCATGTTTACCCTGATGATAATGTGCTTGGGTGGCACAGTTGCCAATGCTACTCAAGAGGAAGCCCAGAATACCAGTGCAATTGTGTCCATATGCCAAGCTAAATTGGCTTTAGAATAGCCTGCAGGCAAACCCCCTGCTAACAAACACAACCAAGATAGTAACATGCTCTCTCCTAAATACCAGGATGCCTCCCAATTTGTCATTGTTAAAAGGACAGGACTTTAAAGCAGAAGAATATTCACAGCACGCGATCCCCTTGCCCTTCAACAGACTCCCAGGGTGGCTTATAGAAAGTTAAAATTGCAAGAAAACAGGGCAAAGCAAAAAGGAGCATTGTTTCAATTCATTGTTTATGATTGTCTTACATCTTTATGAGGATGTTACGTATTGTGATTCATCCTTGAGGGTGTCTTACCCTGAAAATTACCCTACAATAATTTAAACGATATGTGATAATTTAAAAAAAAATTAATCTTTTTAAAAAGTTAAAGTGCATTGCAGCAGCTGCCATTGTGAGGGAACATGGCAGGTCTAGGTCTGAGTTTCCAGGCAGAGCACAGCTCACCATGGGGCCAGTGACGCTCTGCAGAAGGGTCAGGGGTGCAAACTCTTTTCCTCATCTTTATGGGAAGAAAATAAAGTAGAAAGAGAAACTGGGGAGGTAACAGGCAAGATTATTGCCAGGGTCAAATATTTGGAATTGTTTGAATTGCTTTTGGGGGCTTACAGTAACCTGTCTTTCCTCTCTCCCTCCCCGTCTCCCTCCCTACTCTTCTTCCCTTCATGTCAGCCTGAGGCATTTTCATCATCATCTTACAACTGCAGAGCTTTGCTACTTCAGACAGAGTGGCAAATGACTCCCCACCCACGTCCCCAAGTCACGTTGCACAGTATATAAATCCAGCCAGGTTGTTTTGTTATATGAAACAGAAAATCCCACAAAAGCATGCCTCTCGATCCCTGTCAGGAAAAGTACAATAAAAGCTGAAGACCAATCATTTACTGCTGTTTTATGACACCTGAGATCTGTTGCCTGAGATGACCGCCTCAGTTTGCCTCATGGTAGGATCAATCCTGCCTCTTTCCCTTTCTACACTCAGACCTCCAGTTTCCTTCTTCTAGAGTCCCCTTATCGGGAGAAAGGCAGCCTATAAAAGAAACAAACAAATAATGCTCACATATGCAGATAGAGCCAGCCTGATTCGGTTAAAGATGCTCCCTCCACCTCCACCTCCACTAGTTGCAAAGCTTCAAGGGCAGCAAAAGTAGCCATTGGCTTCCTTTCTGTCCTGTGTCATTTAAAAGAAAGGTGATGGCAACCATACATACGGACATCCATATGCTATCTGCTCTGTGTTTGGAGAAGGCCTGAGTTATCCTGCAAAGCACCTTTGAAATGCAGAGATTCTAGAATGTTAGGGTTATGCCCCTGAAAAGCTTTATGTATATTAGAGTAATGTGAGTTGACAGAGGAATTCTATCAAATGCGAAAGTGGCCATGACATGGTTGCACAAATGATGACACATGCCATGTTGCAACTGCTGCATGGTACATCTGTGGAAGTGCTTCACGGATAGTACTTCTGCTCTGACACAATTTTTTCTATCGCTTCCGTAGCTTCATAGAATTTCAGCCATTATCTCCACTCCTAACCTCCATCATTCAGTCAGCATAGATGTGCACATGTCTATACAGACATACAGCTGAAACTGGAGATTGACAGAAGGGGTGCTGCTGTGTGTGATCCCCTCAACACCTGTATTCATTAACATATGCATAACCATTCTGTAATAGTTGAGACTGATGAGAGCAGCAGGCAAGTCCATGGCACCGTTTCATGTCAGAGAAGGTTTGTCTTAAAACAAGTGTATTGTAGAAATTCAGCTGGCCATGTTGGCTGGGGATTATGGGAATGCTAGTCCAAATATATATATATATATATTTGGAAAATTCATATATATATATATGAATTTTTCCAAGCTCTGACCACTTTTGGCACAAGAGTGCATTATTGGAAGTGAATGATCTGGTGTAATCCTGCCTTATCTATAATCCCAAATGTCCAAGGGTGTGAAGATGGCAACTCATTCTTTGATCCATTCTGAAAGTAAAGAAGCTGAAAAGTAGGTCAGATATTATAATAATGCATGCAGTTCACATTCCTGGGGTTATAATTAAAGTTTCAAAAAAAGAGCCAAGCTTCTTAATGATGTCATATTAATAAGCTAAAGTGGAGATTTAAGTTTCTCATGTTTTGCTTTGTTTGTATATGCTAATCCATTCAGAACAACATACTTTGTATTCTTCCTGGTATTTATTTATTTTATTTAATTTATAATCCCACTATTTCTTCTATGGAACTCAGTGCGTTATGCAGATATTTATTGGCAGAGCTTGTAAAATGTACCTCTTTGGGTGGCAACTTCCAGAAAAATTACTTTTTGATGGCACCTCCTGCTGACCATGCTAGCTGAGAGTTTCTGGAGTCCATAATAATAATAATAACTTTTCCAATCTCTGGTTATTGGCTCATTTCCTACTCCAGCACAACATTGACCAGACCTGTTTATGCATTTTCAGACCACATCTTGTAAACCTTACATATCTTCTAAGATGTTGTGCTTTGAAGCGACAACAACCCCTTGATGAATTAGTGAACACTTTGAAGATTGTACTCTGAATGAACACATGGGAGTGGAAGGAAGAAGAAGAGGAGAATTGCACATATTGGCTGAAGTCCTGTTGAAGATGGTGTAACATGAAGTTACACCTGTGGAAGTGTGCCGGGCCTGATGCCCAGGCAGCCAGCATTGCACAACTGATCATACTGTCCATGTCACTATTGCACAGTTCATGTCATGGTTGTGCGATCAGTCATCTGGCTCACTGTTGTACAATATGACATGGTTCATGACATGGTTGCACAAATGATGACACATGTCATGTTGCAACCGCTGCATGGTACATCTGTGAAAGTGCTCCACGGATAGTACTTCTGCTCTGCCACAATTTTTTCTATCACTTCCGTAGTTTCATAGAATTTCAGCCATTATCTCCACTCCTAACCTCCATCATTCAGTCAGCCTTGGTGTGCACATGTCTATACAGATATACAGCTAAAACTGTGGAGATTGACAGAAAGGATGATGCTGTGTGTGATCCCCTCAACACCTGTATTCATTAACATATGTATAACCATTCTGTAATAGTTGAGACTGATGAGAGCAGCAGGCAAGTCCACGGCACCGTTTCATGTCAGAGAAGGTTTGCCTTAAACAAGTGTATTGTAGAAGTTCAGCTGGTACCCCTTTTGACCCTATCTTCCTGAATGCCTCATCGTCCACCGTCCACCCACTTTTGAACTCTATGAGCTTCCTGTGGTTGGGTCACCAGTTTGGGTTGGTGGATGTGGACTGCATACACATTGATTCAAATGAGCCTCCTCTAAGCTCTACTTGCTTTCGCATAGTCAAAGTTAGAGTAGATCCTTTCGAGTCAATGGAACTTATGGAGGGGTTGACTCACGAAATCTCCACTGATTCAATAGGCCTACTCAGGTGCAATTTACTATGCTAAGCAATAGGATTTTGGCCATTGTCTTCGTCCCTGTGTAACATTTGTAGCAAATCCATTTCTTGATCCAGACTAGATTTTCACAATATCCTGGATGAAGCATAGTCCCAGCATTCATATTGTACTGGAAAGGCAAGGGTGGCCTTCCTGTGGCTTCATGCAAGGAAGAAACTGTGAAATAAACTATAGCCTAAATATAATTAGTCCCAAGCAGACCTGCTGAATCAATACGATTAAATAAACAATGACTTACCGTTCAGTTGTTTGAAGGGGTCTCCCCTAGTTGGGAAAGGCAATTGGACTGAGGCTTTCATTTGAAGATTAATAAGAACCCAAAGCCCTACTTCCAAAAGTCCTAAACTTCAGATTGTAAGCTCTTCAAAAACGGTGGAATCTGATATGAACCCTGTATGACTGTCTGTGCTTAGCTATCTGATATGCATGTGATGTGCTTCAGAACCATCAATATTAAGTGCCTTTCCTGAAAATTGAAATAAACAAAAGGAAGTAAAGATGATGCTAGATCCAGTTTTGTGTGTCTGTCTGCATGGTTCTGGGCAGAGAGATTAATGCTCAATAAAATATTTCAAAGTAAATGAGACAGTTTAATGCTCCCAGTTCTGCATAGACCTGCACAGCTGAGGTTACTCTGAGAGACGAGCTTCCCAGGCAATCTGGACATCACAGGGTAAGTTCTGAAGTGACAAGAAGTGGGTCATTCCAAAGTCTAAATGCTAACCAGCAAGCAAAAACAAAACCAGAAAACCCAAAATGTCCACCTTTCCTAGATGGCATTAATTGAAAAGAAAAAGATCCAAACACTGGCCATTACTGAAGTGGTGAATCCAGTTTTGCTCAGAATCGACCAAAGAAAGTTTCAAGTATTTACTAGAGACATTTGTATTGTACTTTTCCAACAATAAGCTTGAAGTAGTATACATGAATTTTGTTCTTCTCATATTATCCTCACAAAATTCCTGTAAAGTAAGTCAGGCTGAGAAAGGGAGGGAAGGAGAGGATGTTTTGGACCTAATTGATAAATTGAGGATCAATAAGTCACTGGTCCCAGATAGCATCCACCCAAGGGTTATTAAGGAACTGAGGAATGAAGTTGCTGATCTTTTAACTAAAATATACAACTTGTCCCTTAAAACGGCCACAATGCCAGAGGACTGGAGGATAGCACATGTCATGCCAATCTTTAAAAAGGGAAGGAGGGAGGACCCAGGAAACTACAGGTGGGTTAGCCTAACATCTGTTCCAGGGAAGATGGTGGAAAGCCTCATCCAAGAGAAAAATCTTAAAAACACATAGAACAAGCCTTGCTGAGCTAAAATCAGCATGGCTGCTGTAAGGGTAAGTCTTGCCTCACAGAATTCTTTGAAAAGGTCAACAGGCATGTGGATGTGGGTGAACCAGTGGATATGGTCTATCTGGATTTTCAGAAGGTGTTTGATGCGGTCCCTCACCAAGGGCTGCTGAGAAAACTCCACAGTCAGGGGATAAGAGGGCAGGTTCTCTTATGGACTGAGAACTGGTTGAGAACCAGGAAACAAAGAGTAGGTGTCAATGGGCAATTTTCACAGTGGAGAGAGGTGAAGAGCGGTGTGCCCCAAGGATCTGTCCTGGGACTGGTGCTTTTGAAACTGTTCATAAATGACCTGGAGACAGGGATAAGCAGTGAGGTGGCCAAGTTTGCAGATGACACGAAACTTTACAGGTGGTGAAGACCAGAAGGGATTGTGAAGAGCTCCAGAAGAATCTCTCCAAACTGGGAGAATGGGTGGCAAAATGGCAAATGCGTTTCAGTATAAGAAAATGTAAAGTAATGCACACTGGGGCAAAAAATCAAAACTTTATTTATCAGCTGATGGGTTCTGAGCTGTCCGTGATGGATCAGGAAAGACATCTTGATGTGCTGGTGTACAGCTCAATGAAAGTGTCAACCCAGTCTGCAGTGGCAGTGAAGAAGGCCAATTCCATGCTAGGTATCATTAAAAGGGATTGAAAATAAAACAGCCAACATTATAATGCCATTGAACAAAACGCTCGTAAAGCCGCACCTGGAGTATTGCGTACAGTTCTGGTTGTCAGACCTCAAAAAAGACATTGTGGAACTGGAAAAGGTGCAGAAGCGAGTGACTAAAATGATGACTGGGCTGGGGCACCTCCCTTATGAGGAAAGGCTACAACATTTGGGACTCTTTAGTCTAGAGCAGGAGTCTCCAAACTACGGCCTGCGGGCCACATATGGCCCACCTTGCCTTTTTATCTGGCATGGGCATAGGAAAAGGAGGGAAGGGGCAAAGACCGCGGGGGTGGGGGATTGCTTGGGTCCCCCTTCCCTCCTTCGGCCCTCAAAAATATGTAAAATATATGATGTGGCCCTCATACTGAAAAGTTTGGAGACCCCTGGTCTAGAGAAAAGGCACATGAGGGAGGACATGATTGAGATGTATAAAACTATGCAGGGGATGGATAAAGTGGATAGAGGGAAGCTCTTTTCCCTCTCATGCAATACCAGAACTAGAGGACATCCACTCCAGTTGAATGTTGGGGGAGTGAGAACAGACAAAAGAAAATATTTCTTTATCCAGCATGTTGTTAGTCTGTGGAACTCCTTGCCACAGGATGTGGTGATGGCATCTGGCCTAGATGTCTTGAAAAGGGGATTGGATAGATTTCTGGAGGAAAAGTCCATCGCAGGTTACAAGCCATGATGGGGATGTATAATCTCCAGGCTTAAAAGGAAGGTACCTCAAAATGCCAGATGCAGGGGAGGGGTATCGGGAGACAGGTATCTAGTTGTCTCCTGTGCTCCCAGAGGCATCTGGTGGGGCCACTGTGAGATACAGGAAGCTGGACTAGATGGGCCCTTGGCCTGATCCAGCAGGGCTCTTCTTATGTTCTTATGAGTGGCTGAAGGTCACCCAGTGAGCACCGTGTCTTTTTAGGGACTTGATCCTTGACCTCCCATGTCCCAGTCCAACAGTCCAACAATTATACCACACTGGCCCCTATGTGGCATGTATCTGTGGGCCCTTAGAAGCCAGTGCGGCCCGTGAGTATCTTTTAGCCAGTCAGCTCACATCTTGATTCTGCACTCATTGCTCAAACAGAACACAGATTGAAATGGAGGATATTTTCAGCTATGGATGGTTTATTGCTTTGCGTGCTTTAATATTTATGGCCAGAATCCTCTTTTGAGATATAGGTGCCAAGTCACTGTTAGCTGCCTATTGACAATACTTTTCGGTGATCTGACAACTTGAAGTAATTGTAGACTCCTGTGATTATATTGTCACTACTTGCAAGGCTCTATATAATCCTGACACATCTCGCACCTGCCCCTCCCCAACACACACTGATGGATTGCTAGCAATGATGTAATTTGTTCTAAGATGCAGTTAGATTATTAAGAAACTGTCTCATCTGTTATATGCGTAATAGAATATTGGGGGTGGTTGTAAATGACTGCACAGCAAAGCCAAAATTTAGAGGCTACAAACACGGCTGCATTGTTATTTAAGGGAACGTCCCAGAAAGGGCAAAGTGGGCAAGAGGCAGTTTTTCACCCATTCATTGGTTGTTGTTGTTTTCTTTTGATTTAGGGGTTCTATTTAAATTGTATTTCCTGCTGAAATGCAGAATGGACTGAACTCTGCATGCACACTCAGGGACACACACACAGGGACACACACAAAGACACTGACACGTATGCACAGACCCTTTGCTGGAATTCTCACTTTCTTAGCACAACAGAGGTTCATCCTATTTCTCCACTGTTTCTGTGCTCTCCTGACCTTTTCTTGTACCATGGCAGATTTTCTTCTTTCTCCTTTTGAAAACAATGATCAAATTTGGTTGAACCCTTCAGGAACAGCAGGAAACAAGTCACCCCATGGTAGTTTGAGGGAGTGTGAACCTATTGAAACCTATTTGATCTTTAATCCACATTCATTCATTCTTTCATTCTTTCTTTCCCTCTCTCCCTCCCTCCCTCCCTCTCTTTCTTTCTTTCTTTCTTTCTTTCTTTCTTTCTTTCTTTCTTTCTTTCTTTCTTTCTTTCTTTCTTTCTTTCTTTTATTTTGGTAAAGAAAAAGTGTGTCCTCTCAACACACCGATCCCTGGCTGAGATTAGCTTAAGTTCTTCAGATCTGAACTACAGCATCCTAAGATCTGGGTAGATATTTTGCTCATTCGTGAATGATGAAAAATTCCAGGGGACAGCACTTGCCTTGGTTTGGCCTCTTTTCAAACGAAAGATCACAGGGTCATCTTTCTATTAACAAAGCCTGAGATAGCTTTGGTGTTCACTGGAAGCTTCCACTGGAGGGTGAGGATTCCATACCATCAGAAACTGGGGTTTTGTTTGGCAAGGGTTCATCCCCTCCAGTTGCTAGGGAAGACAGATTCTTTAAAAACTTGTTCCAACATCTAACATGTTCACCACTTCTAGCATAATATGAAGAAAAGATGGACATCATGCAGCCTAAAAGTGTTTGCCCTGTTGCTACTGCTGAGATTTCACTGCTGAACATTCACCTAAACTTGGTCTCCCCCCCAGTCAGGATACTGTTTTGCCCTGTGCCGTTCTCTCTTCCTTTCCACTGGCAAAATCTCATTCTGCTGCTGCCGCCACCTCCTCTTGCTTCCTTCTCCTAGTTTCATACAGGAAACTGTGTATTCCTCAGCTTTGCCACCTCACTGGTCTTTGTGGTGAGAGTGGGATTTGTGGTGCTGGAGGACACTCTGCCACTGCCCCCCCCCCCCCCCGGAAACAATGAAGAGTTGCTGCAGGAGCAAGTGGCAGCTGCCAAATTTGGTAGTTGCCACCAAATTTCAATCCAATCAATGCTAGCAGCAAATTCTCTGATGGGGGCTCGTTGCTGCTATTATAAGAACGCCAAATCTGGATGTTGTTCACCACTAATGCAGAGGTGACAAAAGGCCGGTTGCAGACATTCTGCCTTAACCCATATAAGGCTATATACAGTAGGTGGTAGTAACAGACGTATGCATGTCAGTTCAACCCCTTGCATCCTCACCCCATCCAGAAGTGTCTCAGAGCTTCATATGTTTTAACACATAGATGAGCAAAGGAGCCAAAAAGAAGTGTGTTCATTCACAGGCTCCTTGGCAGACAGTGACACTAAATACTCTCACTGACATCCAAAAAGACTGGGGACGTGGGGGGGGGGGCACATATGTGCATCCCACCTTTAGACCGACACAAATTCACACATAATGCCTGAACAGGGCTAGAGTTTCTCTTCATTTTCCATTGCTAAGGGACATGTGGTTGGGCCTGAGTGGCGACGTTCCTGGGTTTAAGGCTGGCTTTCACGTTTTCAAAATAGGGATCAAACCTTCCTGCCTTTCTTTCTCTCAGCATTCCTAGAAGTTATTCCAAGTGAAGCTTAAAACCATCAGACCACACTCGGAATGTATGCAGACCTGTCCTTCCTCATTTCAAATAGAGACTGTGGCCACACAGTCACCATACATTCAGTGTCTTTTCCCCACTTCCCCTCCATGACCCCTCTTTTGCTTTTTGTCACATCAATCCTGATGAAAGGTCCCGGTGATCTCAAACGTTTGCAGACATTTTAATGCCCTTGTGGCTGCCCTAATAATAATAATAATACTGTCCCAATATGGATTTTGCTATTTTTTTTCATGGCTGTCTTTCCTTTTCTCTGGTATAAGAAGTGTGCAACACGCTATGTTACTGCACTCGTTTATGAACATGGCCTGGAACCTCTCCAAGCCTGGAGTGTCAGAACTCCAGCAGCAGAAGGCTAAGCTGAGACTAGATGGGAGCAGGTGTCTGGCGATACCACTCACTCTTGGAACTCATTCCCTGACATTTAGGAAACATCATGGCTATGCATTTCTGTGCCAAGAACTGGGACTGGTATAGTATGCATCCACCATCTTTCTTCGTCTGGACATTTGCTTGCCTACCCATCTAATGAAGGAAATGGCAGTGTAGCTAATTAAGGGGGTGGGTTTGTTATTGTATTATGGCTGTGAGAGTGAAGGTTTGTTTTGCAGCAGAATGGAGGGATGGAGTGGTTTCCAAAATTAAAAAAAAGATAAGACAAGCTTTATGACTTCATCACGCTTGGAAGCGTTACTGAGCAAACAGGTGGCATGAAAAATATCAAGGCAGATAAAGACAAAACATCACAGTTATCAGATAAAGATGTGCAGATCTAAAACTCAGGGAGTGTGGGCAGCAAACTCCTCGCATTACCTAGTAAATGGCATGTTCCTTCACAAGTTACTCTGAGAAAATGGTGCTATATTCCTATATTAAGGTAGGCTTTAACACAGAAGATTGTCTTTTTAAAATTATGATTTAAAAATATCCTTAGATTTTTTTTAAAAAAAGGTAATTATCTAGTAAATAATTTCTGAAGGAATTGTCTGTACTTCTGAAATGATAGGGAGTGAAATATAAACAATGGCCAAAATCTTGTTGCTTGGTACAATTCAAATCATACCTTTTGGTCTGTTCATCTCAGTAAGCAAAGCATCCCTGCTGTGATTCTCAGGGGCACACCCATGCCGCCACCAAGCATATTGGGGCAGATATGTGCTATGTACCAAGAAGGAATGGACAAAAGTTGCAATTTGGCTTACACAAAGTAACACAGTTTCAGCCATTATCTGTTACAAAATATCCCTTCCTGTGGCAGTGATCCAGATCCTGTTCCAAGATCTGAAAGCCATCCTGTAATTCAAATTAAGTCCCTTGGGGGAGACAAAGTCTACTTTAAGGGAAGGAGCATATAGGGGATTCATTCCGTTATGTGGCCCTGAAGTCAATTTTGAAGACCTCCAAGATCCCTCCAAAATATTCCCTACCATTCCCCTCCCCCAATCCTTGGCACAGTCTGTAAAATCAATGGTGCAGCTCTGAGGCCCTTTTCTGGTTTATCTCCTACTTGTTAATCTCCCATCTAACCTGTTTTCACTTATTTAGTGGTCAAGATTGTTTATAGCCTTTATTTTTTGCGTGGAACTGTATTTCTTTACCATAATTGACTTAATTGATCAACGGAGACTTCACCTGGACTAAGCACTTTCTGGTGCATTCTCTATTGAGAAAAAGTACCTAGTCCAAGTGAAGACTTCCTTAATTGATCAGACCAATTAAGGTAATGAAATACAATATTAAGGAAAAGTAAAGCCTTTGACTGTGTGGACAGTCTACTATGGCAAGTCCTTTGACTGTGTGGACAGTCAACTATGGCAAGTCCTTAAAGAAATGGGAGTGCCTGATGACCTTATCTATCTCCTGAGAAATCTATATGTGGGACAGGAAGCAACAGTTAGAACTGGATATGGAACAACTGATTGGTTCAAAATTGGGGAAGGAGTACGACAAGGCTGTATATTGTCTCCCTGCTTATTTAACTTATATGCAGAATACATCATGCGAAAGGCTGGACTGGAGGAATCCCAAGCCGGAATTAAGACTGCTGGAAGAAATATCAACAACCTCAGATATGCAGATGATACCACTCTGATGTCAGAAAGTGAGGAGGAATTAAAGAACCTCGTAATGAGGGTGAAAGAGGAGAGCGCAAAAAATGGTCTGAAGCTCAACATCAAAAAAACTAAGATCATGGCCACTGGTCCCATCACCTCCTGGCACATAGAAGGGGAAGATATGGAGGCAGTGACAGACTTCACTTTCTTGGGCTCCATGATCACTGCAGATGGGGACAGCAACCACGAAATTAAAAGACGCCTGCTTCTTGGGAGGAAAGCGATGACAAACCTAGACAGCATCTTAAAAAGCAGAGACATCACCTTGCCGACAAAGGTCTGCATAGTCAAAGCTATGGTTTTTCCAGTAGCGATGTATGGAAGTGAGAGCTGGACCATAAAGAAGGCTGACCGCCGAAGAATGGATGCTTTTGAATTGTGGTGCTGGAGGAGACTCTTGTGGGTCCCCTGGACTGCAAGGAGAACAAACCTATCCATTCTGAAGGAAATCAACCCTGAGTGCTCACTGGAAGGACAGATCCTGAAGCCGAGGCTTCAGTACTTTGGCCATCTCATGAGAAGAGAAGACTCCCTGGAAAAGACCCTGATGTTGGGAAAGTGTGAGGGCAAGAGGAGAAGGGGACGACAGAGGACGAGATGGTTGGACAGTGTCATGGAAGCTACCAACATGAATTTGACCCAACTCCGGGAGGCAGTGGAAGACAGGAGGGCCTGGCGTGCTCTGGTCCATGGGGTCACAAAGAGTCGGACACGACTTAACGACTAAACAACAACAAAGGCAGTAAACCATGTTTAACCATTGGGTAAGTTGGAAAAACAAAAGCTGGAATTAACTTTTAAAAGCCACAGACAGGTCAGGATGTGGCTAGGACCTGAACCACTAGATTTTTGGCAGCAGATTGTGTCATTTCCCTGACCCTAGCTTTTTCTTTTGTTTGGCTTTTTTTGGTGGGAGGGGAGGTGACTTTCTAATGACAGGGAAAGGCTTAAGGGCTATATAGTCATCGCAGAATCACTGAAGGCTAATATATTGGTGGGTTCCCCTTCCAACGTATGTCTTTGCATATATTAGCAGTACCGATCAACTCCCCGTCCTCTCTGCATGGCTAGAGCCTATTGTATTTCCTCTCTTTTTAAAAATGTAACAGAGATGACCCATCAGTTTTATGCTGGCGGTGGCCATGTTCTATGCTCATGTTCCAAAGATGAGACCAGTCCCTAGGACAGAGGAAGAGAACATTCTGGGGAATAGTTATTCATTTATTGTTTATTTATTACTTTAATTTATATGCCATCACATTAATGCAAAAGCACTATTCTGGACAGTTTACAAGCAACTAAAGCCAATATAAACATACAATCAACAATAAATCAAAACACAAAGAGCAAAATGCAGTAAACCAAATGGCACCAAAAATAAATTTTCCCAATAATAGCGGGAATAAAGAGTCAGGTTTCAGGAAGGGCAGACCAACCCTTGACCATTGCTTAATAGTAGGTCATCTAATAGAGAAATGCACAGACTCCTAACACTCGGGATTATTCTCTTTGAAAACTGGTCATCTACTGAACCACCGGGGCGATCCTTTGGCCTTTCAAGTTAGCTGGAGATTTTTCCTATTGTTGACTATGAGTAAGCCACTTTGTTTCTTTAAAGTTTCATCTATTTCCCTCTCATTCCTTATGCTGCTGTTCCTAATCTACAGAAAGCTTCTTCATTTAGAACATGAGGTTTTACTGTATCAGGAGAGGGCAACCTCTCCATGCTGGGGGATTACATTGGCACCCTCACACCCTGTGTCTGTGCCCTTTCTTCTGACAATGACTGTCACTGTAGATTGCACCAAGATTTGGTGGTACTCATGGTAACTTCATGGTGCAGAAGGGGACCTCATGCTCTACACAGCTTTGTAAGAGACCTCACAGAATTCCCCACAGGCATCTGGGCTGAGCATCTACAGCAGCACAGCAGAGTTAGAAACCATTGTGCCTTTCTAGGGGGATATCTGCTGTTTTATACGGGTTAAGACAGCTGCAGTTTGGGTAGTATGGTTTGTGACATGCTGATAAAGGGACATCGGTGGGCAGGGAGGGGAAAGGGCTTCGCAGGACTTTATGGTGCCCATTAGAGATATATGTGGGGGTATTCGTATACGAATACGCCTGCACAGGTGGAGATAATGAGGGTCCGGCCCCATGGGGTCGGATGGTCCACTGACTGATGTGCTAATGCCACGGGGTCTGCGCTGCCGTCCTATCGCTCTGGAGATCAAGATCGCGGAGCCACTCCTGGCAGGAGGCAGGACAACAAGCCTCTCTGCTGGGTCAAAGAGTGGCTCGGCGATCACGATCTCAGGAGCCATAGGACAGCAGTGTGGACTCCGTGGCATTAGCGCATTGGTGAGTGGACCGTCCAGCCCCATGGGGCCGGACCCTCGTTATCTCCACCTGTGCGGGGGTATTCATATTTGTATACGAATACGAATACCCCCATCTCTAGTGCCCATCAATTGTATGTTACCCACCACAGGATCATGATTTTGGTAACCCAAGGATCTTCCTCGTACATGCCAGACCACTCTTTCATGGTGTATCTTTGACTAAGGTAAAGTAAAGGGCAAAATATTTTCACCCCAGCAGAAAGTATCATTCAGAAAGTTAAGCTACAGCTCTTGGAGTTCCTCTCATTCAGAACGTAGGACGATTCAGGAGGTGGTGGAAGATGTAAGCAGGATTGTTCCAGAGGAGTGCTTCCCATACAAAGCATTGCTTAGAACACGTATTACTATTTTAGCATGTTGGATGCCGGTGGCTTTGCTGTTATCATCATTCAGTCATAAAAAGGAAAAGGGAAAGGGAAAAAGAGGCAAAAAAATAGATGTTAAGCTTTTATATGGGTCAGCTTCTCAATTCCTACTAGGCATTCTTACATCAGAAAAGTGATTGATGATGCCTGCTTCTGCTCCAGTCCCATCCCCCTACTTCCAAGTGTCAGTAATCTGTGCAGTAGTAGCCAGAATTTCGAAGGTGCAGTAAAAATAGGCAGCTGGCTGGATAGGTATCTGGCTGCGAAACCAGAGGTTGGGAGTTTGATTCCCCACTGTGCCTCCCGTGACTAGAGCCTGAGTGGCCTTGGGCAAGCTGCACAATCTCAGGGTGCCATGAAAAAGAAACAATAATAAAAGCTAAAAGCAATTAATTATTAGAAAATTTAAAAAGAATTAAAATATCGTATTAAAAACAGTACATAAAAGCATCATTAAAACCACATTTAAACGCAACAAGTCACAGCATTCCACTTAAAACTGCCTCTCTGCCAGTCATTAAGAGAAAGTCTGCCTGAATAGAAAGGTCATTGTCTGCTTGTGGAAGGACAGTGATGATGGGATCAAATTGGCCTCCCATGGGAGGGAGCTCCAGAGTCTGGGAGCAGCGACAGAGAAGGCCCTCTCCCGTGTCCCCACCAAACACAACTGGGAAGGTGGTGGGGCCGAGAGAAAGGTCTCTGCTGATGATCTTAACACTCAAGCTGGCTCATAAAGGGGGTCTTTGAGAAAGCTTGGACCCAAGCTGTTTAGGGATTTTTAGGTTAAAATCAGCACTTTGAATTGTTCCTGGAAATAGACCAGCAGTCAGTGGAGCTACTGTAACAGGGGATTTATGTGATCCCTGTAACTGTCTCCAGCTAACAATCTTGCCTTCAGTATTTTGGACCCTCTGGAGTTTCTGAACACTTAATTAATAAATAAATAAATAAATAAATAAATAAATAAATAAATAAAACCAGCACATGAATGCTTGGTATATAGCCAACAGTTACACAAGGCTATATTTTTAGATATTTGGAAGACTTTTCTTGAAGCTTATTTATAGACTCTTTTCTCTCTTCTTCTTTTTTGTTTTTGTTTCTTCTTTTGGCTCCTTTGTTTTCTTTTGAAAAATATTGTTATTGTGTTTCTAGCCTATTGTATTTTCCCCCAATCAATATGTTTTGTTGTTTGTTTCACAGTTTTAATAATTTTTAAAAATTTCATAATCTCTACTACTTGATCTGCATTTGAGGAGTGGGCATTTTATTGTGTTTCATGGGCTTATTGCTAGGTAACCAAAGGATTTTCTCATTTAGGAAAGTAAAGATTAGAGCTCATGTCTTATTTTGACTTAAGGTGGAAGTTAAGGTGAAGAAGGGTGAAGATGGGGATCTCACTATCCTTGCTTATAGGGATATAACCTCAGTTTAGCTTTTTTTTTTTACTTTAAACCAAAGCTTTGTTCTCTTTGAGGAATATACACTTTCAGATTGGTGTCTTAAGGCCAAATAAATACCTTTAAGACAATGGTGGGTCACACACAGGCTGCATGTAACCCACATCAGCTTTTGTATTTCCAAACGTCCTCTGCTTTCTTCTGCAAAAAAAAAAAAAAAAAAAAAAAGGGGGGGGGAGACCCAATTTTTCTTCATTTCTTTCCCCTAAAAACAAGTCATGATTCTGCAGATGCACCTTGTTTACAGGTAGATTCATGCTCTGAGAAGCCTCCCAGAAGCCCTAAGGTGCTTGTAAACAAGGTGCATGAAGATCAAATGTAGCCCCATGCTGGCTGCTGGCTCCAGAACATTGCTCTGTAAGGTACAATTTGCTCTTCCTCAGGCTTAGCCCAATTATTTTCAGATTAGCAAGGGGAGCTTGCTTTGTCCTCCCTTTCCTGAGAGGGATGGAGAGCCAGGTCTACCTGCTGCCTGCTGTATTTTCAGATCACGAAGGCTCATCATCTGTGTATTAGCATATTGGCCTTGGGAGCCACTCTCCAGGTCTGCACACACAGGTGGGAATTTGTTTCCTAGTTCCAACTGCATTGAAGCACAGGAGGTATCTGTGGTGACTAGTCCTAAGAGAGCTGGTGTGGCTTTTAAAATATGCCATTTCTTGATTCACAAAAGCACCGCACACTGCAGTGGCTCTGTGTGTGTTTTTTTAGAACCCAGTTTTGGAAGCCTTCAGTGTGGATGCAGGGTGGCGACAACAGCAGGCACTGAGACTGTTGAACTGGAGTTCCTCTGTATGGTGAGACAGCTACGCAAAAACATTTTCATTTTTATCCCAGAGGGGTTTTGAATCACTGCGGGGATCAATTCTGTCACTCCACTTAATGACTTACTATTTTTGAAGGTTTTTTTGTCAGCTGTGTCAAGAACCTTAGGCAGGAGGTTCCATAGGGTAGATGTGTTCGTCAGCTGCAACAAAGTAATGAAGAACCATGTGGCGGATTTAAGACTGACATGTTAATTACAGCAGGAGGTTTCACAGATATGCATTAGAAGAAGCAGGTTCCATGTCCACAAAAGCTCAAGCTATGATAACTCTGGTAGTCTTAAAGGTGCTACATGACTCTTAGGTGAGAAGAAGATTCAAAGCTGCCATGAGCCCATCCCTCTTGCTCAGTATTTCCTGCAGTACACTGGCCAGCAGTTGGGTCTCCAGCCTCTGAGGAAGGCATATTTCCCAGCCCTGCCTCTGAACTGAACGTAGGACTTTTTCTTTCTTACAAACACGTACTCTACCCCCAAGCTTCAGCCATTCTGTACATTATATGATGAATATCAAGGCTAAAGTCCTGTTGAAGAAAACTGCATGCACAAAACAATTGTACGGGTGATTTCCTTGTTTCTCAGGCTTTTTGAATGGCCATATAACTGTGCAATCCAGGGAAGACTAGGCACACAATGGATAGCCTGGAAAATAGGGATCTTGCCTTGCCCATTTGCTTTAGACAATGCAAGTGTGATATATCATCCCTCTATATAATAGCGAATCATATTCTTTTTTGTTTCTTTTTTAACTGACCCTTATTGATGCCCCAGATCTGCTGTGGAATGCTGTGAAGAAGTCCGTTTGTTCCAAAGGAGGACAAATCTTCCCGAACCATTTAACAGCTTGTAGGTAAAGAAGCAGTTCAGTGGATGTCACCTTTTACTCATCCACAGTCAACTACACTACCCCACAATCCCTCTTCTATGCTCTTTTTTAAAGGAATGCTGCTCATAGAAAACACTACTTCATTCAACAAATACACCAACAGGAAAATGCCTAGATCAACCTCTTCCAGTCGTATGCCCTTTGGATTCATTGGACAAAAACTTCTATACGCTCTTAGCCATTGGCCTTGTGGGATGGGAGACAATGAGAATTGTATCCCACCATATGGAGAGAACACCAAGGCTAGCCTAGGAAGTCCAGAGAAGAATTACTTGAATAAATATATAAATAACAGCCTTACCTAAGATGAAACTGAAAGAATCAGGGGACTTATGAGATTATTTAAAACCAATTTAATGGAGGATTACATAAAATGGGACTAAAATAAATACAAATAAAATTACATAAATCCATTTTAATGTAGGCTTGGGAAGAACTGTGCCCTTTCCTATTAAGGGGTACAAAAGAATGCCAGTATGATGAGACAACAGAATGAAGGGTAGCATAGATGGCAAGAAGGCTACGCTTTGAGAGTCTTATCCAAAGGAAAGAAATAAAAGAGAAGAGCTGAAATAAAATATAATTTGACAACATGTGAAGCCATGAAGGATTTGGAAGAGCAAATCGTTAGAAGTTAGAACAATTAATAATAAGCATATGATATTTTTAAATCTAGGAGGTTCAACCAGAAGAGGTGACTGAAATTTTAATAACTAAGGTATAAAAGAGGAATGAAAGAAGATAGAGAAAGCAACACAGCTTGGATTTTTGATATAGCACACTTCCCTCTGTACGGAGCACATCATGCTATGGGTCAGGATGTGGCATTAACTGGTAGGTGACCTATGTTGTAGATTAGATAAGGGGAACATGACCTTATTAATCCTCTTGGACGTCTTGGTGGCTTTCAGATCATGGCATCCTGTTGAACTGTCTGGTTGAGCTGGGTACTGGGGTTACTCTGTCACAGTGGTTCCAATCCTTCCTGTCAGGATGCACTCCAAAAGTGGTGCTGAAGGAGCACTGTTCAACCTCATGGCCTTTGGAGTGTGGTGTCCCTCAGGGCTCTACCCTATCCTCTGTATTATTTAACATCTAATGAAGCTGCTGGGGGAGGTCATTTGAAGCTTTGGAATGAGGTTCTCCTAATATGCAAATGCTACCCAGCTATGTTTTTCCTTAGCACCTAATACCAAGATAATATTTAACATTCTTTATTGCTGCCTGAGCTTGATAATGGGATGGATGAGAGTGAAGAAGCTGACATTAAATCCTGCCGAGAGGGACATACTGCAAGCTAGTAGAAAGTTAGGTCAGGGACTGGGTTTCAACCTGTTCTCAAACAAGTACACTCCTCTGGCAGGTCATGAGTGTAGACTGGGAATACTTCCTGATTCTGTGTTGTCTTCGAATTGCCAGGTGGCATTGGTAACAAGGAGTTCCTCTGCACATCTCCTTTTAGTGAGCCAGATACAGCTTTCCTAAGTTGACCTGACTTCATGCAAAAGTCATCTATTCCTTAGTTGTATCGTGTCTTGACTACTGCAATGCACTCTGTGCAGGGCTATACTTGAAGAAGATCCAGGATCTTCTGTAGGTGCAGTATATAGCAACTCACCTGATACTTGGTGCATAGAACTGTGACTGAATGACCCTAGTACTGAAACACCCATAATGACTGCCTGTTGCTTGCCAGGCTCAATTCAAGATGCAGGTTTCCACCTTCAAAGCCCTAAAAGGGGTTTGGCTGTCTAAGGGACCACCTGTCTTATAATGAGCATGTCTGCATACTAATCTACAGAAGGGGTCCTCTTGAGAATAACAGGAGCCGCAGAGGCCTAGTTGACATGTGAGAGGGCTTTCTTCTGTGTGACTACCAGACTGTGGAATGCACCCCTCCCCCTCAGCATTGTGATCCATTTCCACTCTCACTGCTTTTGCCATGCCCTAGCTGGCTGAGTCCTCTTCAGAGGATGAAGCCAGGGGTGAAATATCTGAGAAAGATCTTGGTATCCATCTCCAGAAAATACAAAAGATTGAGAAGGTATCTGGCCCTGCCAAGGGAGGACCTAGTCTCTCCAGGAGATGCAACTACATGGTGAATGAACAACCTCCTGACCCTAGAGCATGCCACCCATTCTAGGTGTTAGAATAAACAACAAAGGGAACATGGGTGTTCACAAGGTCAGACATGTGCCTCAAATAACTGATCAGAGCCAGCTGAGGAAGGCAGGGGTCACAAGTCAAGGTGAATAAATACTACCAGTCCAGTCAGACTAAGATAACTGTAAGCAACCCTTGTAATCACATTTTGCTAGTGTCAGCATGCATTCCTCCTGTAGATCTGGCCTGATGTAGACCTACTCTTGTTGTTCTCCCTTGGCCCTGTTAGATCAATATGTACCTTATTTGCAACCTGACTACTGCCTCTCATTTCCAGCTCTGCTCTTGCACACTCTTTGAAACTTGTCTCTGACTACTCAGTGTTTGACCTGGACTAGCTGTTGACTCTCTCTTGGTCCTGTTTCCAGACAGGTGTAGAACGTAAGAGTTTTAAGAAAGGTATGGAGAGCAACAATATAAATTGGCTTGTATTGAATTTCTTGTAACAATTTTGTTGGTTTAACAGATTTCAGTGGCTTTTAACTGTATGACTCTGTTTGGTTATATTTGAATTTAATGATTCTCTCTTCCTTGAAAACCCTGGAAAGGGTCGCCATAAGTCACAATTGACTTGATGGCACACCAAACATACATGCATACATACATATGTACATACATACATAGCTGACTTAGTTTTTTATTTTTGCTTTTATTAAGTGTTATAATTAATGAAAGATATCTTGAGCATCATTTAATAGCAGAAAGGGAGGGTAGGAATGCAAATCATCATCATCATTGTTGTCCAACTGGTGGTGCCTGTGCTATAATTCCCATCTCCACCCTGTTTCCCTGCCAAAATCTGAAGTTTCTTTAAGGTCCCCTTTCTAAAAGCATCTCAGGGTGATTTGTAGCTTTGGCATTAGGCAGATCATTAATACATTCAGCTGTAAAAGACTCCAGCTTTCAACATGCTGAATAAGCCGGATGTGATATTCAAGTAAGTAATTGGCAAACTAGTCACCTGTCAGCTTTCTTCGTGGTACCAGAAGCCTGAATTGCTTCTACCTGGAGTGAGATTCCACTCAAGGAGAAAATGGGGCTCCTTTAATTAAATTAACCAGAGCAGCAGCATTTTATTCCATATTATCTACAGCAGGCTTTTTTTAAAAAAAGGGGGGGGGGGACAGAATTATTAGGTGGGATTTGCAGAAAGCAATAACTGTAACTTGCCATGTTACAATACACAGAGATTAAGGTGTATGTGTTGCTCAAATGAGATTTATTTGCAGCCAGAATTTTGTACAGCTTTGGCTAAATGCTTTTCTTTCTAGATTGTGTCCATATAGACTTCCACCACGCTATGGAAAGTGACAAAGAATCCTCCCTCTGCCTTTCCTTCAGTCCTGAGGGGTTCATTCTTAGAGTCTTGAAGTCGTAAACCTAGTATTTGTTTTCATGTGCTAAGAAAAAAGCACCACCAAAGAAAGGCACTGGACAGAGCAGAGCCCAGCAATGCTAGGAAATAATTATATTCTCCTTGTGAAAGAGATGTATACTCCTGAAAAGACCCATAATAATTACTTAAGAATTATTTCTTTATTAGACCCTTTGATTTAGCCATGAGTGTGTTCAGCTGGATCTTGGGCAATCTAGATTCAAGTCCCCGTCTTGGGCTAACCACTATTTCACAGTCTGGTGTACCTAACACTGTTGTTGTGAAGATAAAGTATGGTGAGGAAAGTCACATTTGTAGCCATCACAGGAAAGGCAAATGTAGTACATATACTGAGTATAAGAATATACTCACATACCGAGTACCCTCCTGCTTCCAGATCAACAGTAATGAAAACAAGTGCACCATGATATTCTCAAACCCCCCCCCCCCCCCGGGCTTTTTTTCTTACTTGAGACATGAGCATAGATAGGAATTGGCCATTTCCTGTATGCCTCTTCTGCTTTGCACATTCTGAGCATGATATCGGAGTAGTGAAAACAAGGGATGATAGAAAGCAGGGTTTGCTTCTTTGTCACTCTGTCGTACGTTTTCTTTTAGCAGATGTAGATCTGTGCATTAGATTTATGCCAGCCCCTTAGTATTGGGGGAGCAGATATCCATGCTTCTCTTTCTCCCCTCCCAACCTCCTAGTCTCAACATTTTTCCATTTCTAACTGGCAAGGAATCGGTCTCTCTAAGTAAACTTTGCCTCATTTGCTTTACTCACGAGTACAGCTTACTACGACCACCATCACCCAAAGTGCCCACTTTTGGCCACCACACCTCCTTATGGAAAGAAAGAGATTCTTACCAAAGAGGATTTCCTGGGAGCTGAAATTGCAAGGTATACTGTATTTAAATGCTAAAGCAGAAAAATGCAGATTGGGGACAATTTTTAGGGCTTAGTGTCATGTGTAGTAACACACGTTGATGCGGATTCCATTATTTTTCCTGAGTGTGTAGTTTTGGCTAGGATTACCCAAGTGCCCTTCCCCTTTATAAAGGAATCAAACCTGCACTTCTTTATAAAAAGATAATAAAGGTTGTGTTTATTAGAGAAGTATATGGTAAAAGTAGTAGAAGTCCTAGTTCTAACTAACTGTGCTGGAGATGTCAGGACTTATTACTGCCCCTTTTATCCCTAGAAGACAAAAGCAAAATCTCTCCTCTTTGGTAGGTCCATAGAGAGGTGTGAGATGGAACAAAGTGATATCAGTAAAACCAAAAATAAGATTGAAGGGAGAGTCAGCCAGGTCAGAGCAGGTAAAGGATGGTCTAGGAAACTTGGGGAGGTCCTCTCTACTCTTTCCCATGCAAAGTCATACATCTTTGTAGGAATAAGCTGAGTTACACCCAGTCACTTCCAAGAGGAAATTAGGCACAGCAAGAAGCAGGTAGCAAGTAGAAATACTTTGAGGGCAGTGTGGAGTGAATGAATGGGGCTGGGGAGTCAGTGATCACCTGCTCCTCTGTGTGTGAATGTGTTTCCAAGTGTGTGAACATGTGTGCATGTGTGGATGCCTGTGGATTATGTATGGCATGAATACCCACTTTTCCTCACCTTTGCCTGTCAACCCATGACTCTGCCCGCTGTTGGCTGCCATAGCTTTCACCCCACTGAGGTGGTGGGGAAAAGCCCCTTAGGAATTCAGACTGCCCATCAGACATACCTGAGTTAATTCTTCCTGTTCTCTGTGGCTGAAACCGATTGTCTCCTGCTGCAATGATGTTTTGTTCCAGACAACAAGCGTGAATAAATAGGAAATGAAATTTATGTCTTTCTATGAGGAACAAGTAAGAGAGCGGGGGAGTGACAAAATGAGTGTGAAGAAGGAGAGGGCACTATAAAATGGCGAAAAGAAATAAAGACACAAGCAAACAAGAGGTATACATATTATATGTCCTCACCGCCTCAAGCCTACAGGAAATCAAAACCTGTAGGCTGATGCCCACTGTAACTTGGTAGAAATCTTTCTATGCTTTTCCCTGAGTTGTCACCGACAGCTGGCAGATGCCAGAAAAAGAAAAACCACCCCTCCACCTCCAGGGCTGATCACAGAACTGGAATATCTATCTTCCGAAGTACCAATACCGTGCTGGAGAGCAGCTACCTTTTGCTGCCACATGGTGGTAGAAAGGGGAATTTTACAAATTCTGCCTTAGAAGATGACAATTTTTTCTTAATGCAGGAAGCCATCAAACTATGGTTTAAGATGGACATTAGAATGTGTGTGTGTGTGTGTGTTTGCCTGTGCGCACACCACCTTTAGAGCCTAGAAAATAGAACGGCATTGATGAGCTGATGAACTGATTGAAATGTTCCTCAAAATATGTTGATTGCTTTCTTGGGGATAAAAGAAAAAAGAAAAAAGAGAACTGGCTGAACAATGCGTCCTTACAAATCCATAGCTGGCTATTTCCTGTTTGGAACAGACATTTCATCCGTCTTTTTCACACAGTAGGGATTCTTTTTCCTGAGATGATGCCTGCTGTGTCATCATCTAAAAAAAGATTACCCCAAATTACTGCTTTCATGTGCATATATTTGTGCAAAGTTAATATGTAGATTTTGCAGCATAATCCTCTGGTCACAAGAAAAGGGTCAGATGGGCCAGAGGCTAGGTGGCCAATCCTCACCTGAGATTAGAGCCAAAGAGTCATTCTCCAAGGAGGAAATCTAATCTTGGATTCCCCTCTTCCTTGGCCCACAGAAAGACGCACAACCCTCTGTTCTTCTTGGTGTCTGAACATTAAGGGTGGAGCAGTAAAAAAGGTCTGTGTCAGAAATGAAGCACAGAAAGGTGGGGACCCTCAGGATCAAAAGATCTCCTAGTCTTCACACATACTAGGGTTGTGGGGGTCCCATTCCTTGAGATCTTAGGGCAGGCTCTTGGGGTGCCAAGAGGACAATGGCAACAGGCATCAGGAAGAGGGCAGACCTCTTTGGGTGGAGGTGAACACAAGGAAAACCTGGGTGGGTGAGCTCAGAATCTGTGTGCAGGCTGGCCAGCCAGGTCATATTGGCAACTCCAAGCCAAGAAGAAAAGCCCTATATTGGGTGGCTGGAGAGGAGACAAAATGTGGCCAGAAGCTGAAGCACTTGCTGCCATACCCACTGGAGCAATGGTTCCCAACCTTGGGTCCCCAGATGTTCTTGGACTAAAACATCCAGAATCCTTCACTACTAGCTATGCTGGCTAGGATATCTGGGAGTTGTAGTCCAAGAACATCCGGGAGTCACAGTTGGGAAGCATTGCACTAGAGCTTGCATCCTGCACAGCCTTGCTTACAGCAACATGTGGCATGTGGGGAGTTTCACAAGCTCCTACACAGCCTTTGGGATTTAATAGATGGCTCACAGGGAAGACTTTTTTCCTTCTCCAGACTCTACAATGCCAGTCTGAGGCTGATCCCCCATCCCAGTCTTGTGCTGCTTTTGCCAGGACATGTGCATCGAGACAGCTCACAAGTCAGGCCCCTGGTGTTCCCACTTTCCTCTACATGGCACAATGGGTCCAAGTATCAGTACCCACTGGTTTTCTCCCCAATCCATTCCTCTTGCTCCTGGCTTTTTAGCCGACCAGCATGAGACAAGTGCAGTACACCTTAAAAACAGAGCGCATTGCAAATGGGTAAAGAGGAGTGTCTAGGCCTTAAAGCCACCTCACAAGGGGGGGGGGGGGGACAAGCTTTACTCTGGTGCAGTTCACCCTGTCTAGAACCAGAGAAGTGTAATGATCTCCTGAGCCTTCAATGGGTGCCTTAAGACCTGAAACCCTAATTTATGCTACTGGCGGGGGGGGGGGGTAGTTGGCATACCAGTTTTGGAGCTGTTCCAAATGACCTCCCTACTGTACCCTGATCGTTCACTAAGCTTAAAAATCTCCTTAAACATAGAGGAAGAGCAGGATGGCAGGAGGTAGGGTTTATTTTCCTGTTTGGGAAAGTGAAGGCACACGATTACTACTACTATTACAATATGGAGTGTTTTTGTTTTTTTTTTTGTCATCCCCCTCCCCCCCCCCCCCCAAGCTCTGAAGGGAAGCTGTCTCGGTAGAATTTATTACGTTGTTCTCTTCAGTTCCCATACAAGGCTGAATGCAACAGCAAGTGAGTCTGAAGAAGGTACTTCTAACTGCTTTGTCCTAATATATTCCACGCAGGCTGTTGAAAAGTGGTGCATGTTGCCAGTGGTTGCTATTAGCAAGCCCTTGTTCTAAAGTGAATAGCACAGTAAATAATACTTGATGAGCTGGAACAACAAAACAAAAGGGGTGGCGTCACCCATTAAAATAGCCAGGCGCCACTTTAAAACGGCCTATTGTGGCATTCTTGTGTTTATTAACATTGTGAGATCTGTACATTTTTAGGCTGGGGGATACAAACAAGCACCTTTTAAATTTTTTTCCCCCCTTGAAGCTTAAAAATCTGTCACACTGCCAGTCTGTGTAAGACACGAGTGATACTAAATAAAAGGCAGTTTTAAAATGAGATGGAAACTTGTGTCGTATACAAAACCCTGCTTCCCGATGAGGAGTGGGGGGAATCTGCTTTCAGATTCAGGCGTATAAACTGTAACTCAAAAAACATTTGTGAATGTGCACCAATGCTTGGGGTTGCTATTTGTGGTCTTTTGCCTTTGTCTCAGCTGCTAAATCAAGAGACCAGTTGTAGCGTAGAGGCTGAGGGTATGAGCTGCGCATTAGGAAATTCCCCATTTGAATTGTCATCACCTCACCTCAGCTATGAAGTCATTGGTCTAGAATGCTAAAAGCAGGGTTTTATGGCTAACCCCTTGTGAGGTTTTGCCACAGCTTTTGCCAATTGGCCTGTCCAGGTTTTGGTAGTCTGCATATTCCATTGTTTTTATGATTGCCCAGAATGCTCACTGAGTTGAGGGATTATCCAGAAGCATAGTAAATCAATATACTAATTAAACAACAACAAAAATAAAACAAGAAATTCGGGAAGCTGAAGCAAGGGGACAGCAATCCAGATGGCACCCAAAGGCAGAAGGTCTCGTAGGGGCTCAAGGCAAGCACACAACACACTGTACTGCATCACATGCAGGAAGATAGAAACTTGTATATGGGATTCTGTGCTGGACGCAGTACATGAGATTCTGTTTCCGTCTCCTATCAGCATTTAATCTTTTGAGATCTAAGCATGATGACTACTGTTGTTGTTATTCCACTGTTTTTAGAACATTGATAAATATCCTACGAGCAAGGGTATTCTAATTTAACAAATTGATTTAAGTTAAATTAGAATGCCCTTGCTCATAGCATACTTATCGGTGTTCTATATCATTCAGGCACTAGACCTAGAGTGAGTCAAAAGTGATGGGTTTATTCTATAAGTTAATGATCACAAGAAACATAGGAGAGACGTCTTCTTCTGTATGATGCTGCCTCCTCATTAGCAGCCAACATCTGTTTCTTACTATAATTAGCGTACACTTCAGTAGGTAGCTTCCGTTTGTTACACCTGTATTTGTAATCAATGCAGACATTTTAGAAGCACATGTTGTGTCTTTCCCCTCATCCCTCCCCCACCTGCAATGAAACTAGCTTCACAAGTGCCCCCTGTTAATCCTCTTAATAGAAAGTCTCTCTCCATAATTCAACATTGTGTGGGTGTAAATGGGTACGCAATTATGAAAAAAGGCCTGGATGGTGACATTCAGAGCTGAATACGCTGCAAGTCAACACAAATAATACCCTTTTGCTGAACTGGTCCTTGAAGAGGAATTCTTAATATTGTCAAGCAAAGCCATCCTGAGTTAGGCCATAAATTTCTACTTCTCGCCCCCTGCACAAGGGTGCTGAAAGAAATGGGGGAACTGGAAGAGTAGGGGAGGGTGAAGGAGGGGAAGAAAAAAGACCAGCTGGTCCTGCTGGCGAAGCATTATGACTGGGTTCTTTGGAGTGGAAGGGTGTGAGGTCTGGGGTCATTTCCTGCCAGGTTTGTTCAGAGCGGGAGGTGATACATAATTACAGTGTCTCGCCCAGCCATTAGTGTCAAGACTCATTATGAACCCTATCCACTCAGCAGCCACCGCAGCGGCGGCAGCGACACCAGTAGGTACACATGCACTGAGGAAAGAAGGAGGGGGGGGGGAGGGAAAGCCAGCCAAAGTCTACAGACTGCAGAGCAGTTTTAAGACAGGAGGTGGTGGAGGGAACAATTGTGAAATTCCCGTCTGGATAATTAGAGCCAGCGGGGAATCGGATTGGCTGAGGCAGGGCTTTCATTTCTCCCCTTGTTGTTTTAACAGGATTGGCAGGTGCTGCCGTATTCCGAGGGTGAGGTGATGCGCCTGTGTCATCATTCACAATGAGGAATGATCGTCAATTTGCCACGATGCTCCTGGGGTGAGCTGAGCGGGCTGGCTCTGATTACAATGGTTATTAAGGCCTTGTTAGCACAGAAGATGAAGCTTGCTTGAGGCACTTGGCTCAGGGAGAGGGTGGAGTTTCCACTGGAGCAGACCACAAGCCAGAAATTTGGTTGGGGAAGGGTTTTTTAACGAAAGAAGCTTAAAACGTTGCATGCGCTCTAGGTAGGGATCCATACATTACTCTGAGAACCAAGCGAATGTATTAGAAAGATTATCCAGTATGGAAAAAACGACAGCTTATTAGTTTCCCATAAAGAAAAATTGCAGCAGTTTGTTTTAGTAGAGTCTAATATTCAGTAAACAAATGCAAAGTGTTTTAGTTTTGACATACTGCTTATTGCTTATTATGTTAGTTTAGAACATGCCTCAATAGTTAGTGGAGGATTTATTCCATCCATTCTATTATACTGAAGATTTAGGGCTCAATTCAGAAGTTACTACAGTTGTTGACACTGAATACCTGGATGCGACCTTTTCCATCCCTCCTTAACCTTGTCATATTTCTGCAGGATGAGGGTTGAAAGCCACATGAATGTTTGAGTTTTCCTTCCACTGTCAATGGATAATTCATAATATCTCTCTAGTCCTATTCAGTGACTCCGTAGCCAGATAGGCTAACACGTACAAGAAGGAGAGTGAGCTAGCCCTCCCCCTCCCCCTCATATTGATCGCGTGAAAGGACAGATCTGAAGACAGCAAAGATACTTTCTGTCTTCACTTCACACTAGGGGTGGGCAAACTTTGGCCACAGTCACACCAGGGAAATGTTACCTGCTTCTAATGATACTTTCCATACCTTTGTTATAATGCATTGCGGTCAGGCGGTATATATACCTGGATGAACGTCCCAATGTGTTTTAACATTACCGATTCATTTTCTTCCATTTGAGTAGTTATGGCTGGCTAATGACCGTGTTACCAATTTATTTTCTCTCTTGTTTTATGGGGCACTGCAGCCTCTTGACTTTAATTTTTTTAAAAAATTAAACGATACATTGATATGTCCAGTAGTACTTCCTGATGGGTAGAATTTCCTCTGTCGTGCTGGCGCCTCTGGAAGCAATGTATTGTACTCAATGGACCTGGTGCCCCCACCCTGGGCTGTTCCATTTGCCAAACAGTAGGTGGAGTGATGCAACACCTACCAGTGCTGTTGACATAAGTTTACCAATGTATCGACACTCCAGCCATGGAAAAAAATGTAAAAAAAAAAATCATAGAAGGGCAGTTGCATGGCAATAATGGCGGCCGCCTTCCCCAGTGAATTTGCTTCGGAAAGTATCAATAGGACCGTATACACACATGCCATACCGTTAAGGAATACATCAAAATGCCACCAGAACAAAAAAACAACAACAGAAGCCTCCTGGTGAGTGGGACCTGAACCACAGTTACACTGCTAGCCGGTAAAAAAGAATCGCTAATGGCCGTGCGTTGTGTGACCACAAATTTATACTACAATCTAACTTGGGCATAAGTAGGGAACAATTTTGTTGTGTGATCATGCTTTTTGTCCCGCTAGATTACATTGATCTCCAGCTTCCACCATCCCTAACCATTCACCACACTGTCTGAAGTAGATAAAAGTTGGACAACATCAATATCTGGATGGTGGCAGCTTCCCTACACTTTCACATACACTTTCAATTTTTGACCACAGGAAACCTTTCTACAGATTTCTGTGTATTAACTCACTGAATAATTGACTACAATGCATGAGATGAATTATTTAATTATTAACTGATTAAAATGCTTAAAAGTAGACCTTTGGTCTAGATGGGCGGGGTAGAAGTCCAATAAAATAATAAATAAATAAATAAATAAATAAATAAATAGAAATTAAGTGTGATATTTCCATAACTGAGTGACTGTTTTAGCTTTCAGTGTACTGGAAATGCAGATATTGAAGGACTTCAGGTTCAAAATACAAACAGATCAAGAGTAGACCATACAGAAGAGGCCACGAGGTGATATGAAACGTGCCATGAAAGAGTCCATGTTTGCCTTATTCTGTTTCAGTTCCCTCTTGGTGGCTTCCATATCAAATGAGCTCAGAGAATTCAATCCAAAACCAGACTTTTGCAGAAGCACTGTTTAGCTGAAAGACATATCCAAAATCAACACTTGGGTGCTTTCTGCTGCAACCATCAACAAAAAAGGGAAACATTTGGAAATTAAAACTTAGCCATCTGTCAGATTTGTTGACAATTCATGAGGCAGAAAACAATACAGATCACTCTCCTGTTAAGTTGAATGAATCCCAGGTACTGACAGTGAACACTTTGCAAACAGTTGTAAGCTGGTAGGGAGATCTTAGTGCTCAAAATTAAAAAGAAACAAGCCAGTTGACTCAACAGCTGCATTGTTTTTTTCAGTAATAAAGGCTGCACCAAGGGTTTGTGAAGATTTTAGATGCATCTTGTGCTCAGATGACACAAGTGGGGGCAGAAAGGGAAGTCTCTGGCTTCCCACTTCCAGTCCAAGGGTATATCTGTACAAACATTGTGACATATACCATGTGGATGAGATTACGCCAGCCCTGCCTAGTCCTTGAATCTTCTCTTTTACAATAAGTATCTGTTTTAAGAAAGCCATGTGGCAGTGGGAAGATGCTGATATGACAGGAATTGGAATCGGGCTTTGTTGATGTTGTTATGGGTCCACCTCATTCTTCCACCTCATTCTTCCACCTCATTCTTCCAAGCTCTGTTTTTCCCTCTGCACCCACTAGTCATGTCTGCTTCTGGATATACAGACTGTGTAAGCCCAAATTCCATCGTTCGTTCCTGGATTGTATCTGGGCTTCAAAGCATGGACACAATTTGTTAAAAATTAATTCATTGCCTCTAATTTGCTAAAATTTTCAACCGTGTTATGAACATTCCTTCTTTCAGTCATTTGACACCAAGAATGATAAATGTTAAGCAACAATTTTATATTTGGTGTTAATTTTAAATTGTTACTTTGGGAGACTATTTTTGTGGAGTTTGACCAGTTGTGGGGTGCTTTCAGTCTTTTAAATTGATTATTTAAAAATGTAATATGTAATAATGTAGTGGTGTATTTATTAATTAGGTTTAGAGATGGGTACAAACCGCCGAACAGGTGTTCAGCAATTCCCAGTCCCGCCTCCTCCAGTGGGCATCCACTCAGAGGCAGCACCCCAGCTTTCCTGCACCGCCTCCTCTGGCTACTGCCACTGAGTAGGCACCCACCTGAGGAGGCAAGGCTGGGAAGCATCAGACACCCGGTCGGCTGAAGGATAAACCAGCACAAACCGCTGGTTCAGTGGTTTGTGCCCATCTCTAATTAGGGTCAATGAAATGAACAAACTTTGTAATTTGCAATCAACAGTTAATTTTATTTATTTATTTATTTATTTATTTATATCCAGCCTTTCTCCTTAGAAAGGATCAAAGGCAGTTTGCATCATTAAAACACAATATTTAAAAGCTAAAGATAGTCAGTATACAAATATTAAAAATGATCAAATAAATACTACACTACAATGGTAAATAAAATCTAAACCAAAACGGTTTCAAAGCTAAACGGCACAACACTCCATTTATAAACCACTCCCAGACAGTCAGTCAATAAGAGAAAGCCTGCCTGAAGAGAAAAGTCTTCTTCTGCCTGTGGAAGGACAACACGGATGGTACCAGCCCGGTCTCCTGTGGCAGGGAGTTCCAGAGTCTGGGTACAGCAATCAAGAAGACCCTCTCCGGTGTCCCCACCAACCATACATGTGAAGATGACAGGACAGAGAGAAACGCCTCTCCTGATGATCTTAACATCCAGACAGGCTCATAAAGTGAGACACAGTCCTTGAGATGGCTTGGACTCAAGCTATTTAGGTTAAAATTAGAGATGGACACGAACCTTGGTTTGGAGTTCGTGCCAGTTCATATGTGTGGCACCACAGGTGCCGCACTCTCCCTTCTCCCTGGCTGGATTCCCCACTCACCAGCCAGCATGCATTCCTCTCCTCCTCCTCTTTGACTGTTTAGCCAGTCCCCAGGCAGGACCACAGGCTTTCCTGCCCTGCCTCCTTGGCTCATTGCCCACTCAGAAGAGGAAGTGGAACAGACAAGTCTGTGCTTCTGCTGGGGACTGGCTGAACAGCCAAAGAGGAGGAGGAGAGAAGCGCACACTGACTGGTGAGTGGGTCATTGGCCTGGGAGGCAGGGCAAGGTTTGTGCCCGTCTCTAGTTGAAATCAGCACTTTGAATTGTACCCAGAATCGGATCGGTCCTCCATCTGGGAACTGGGTTGATAATTTAGTAAACTCAGTACGTTTAGCCAACTGAGGTCAGATTAAAGCCAAAATGAAAGGATGAGATATTTTAGTTCTCCAAAGTCCATTTTGTTGCAGAATCAATGCAGAGCTGGACCTACAACAAAGCCACTCTACAACATTGTCACCTGAAGTGTTGTGGATAATGTCACCAAGTTTCCGCCACTTGGCATGCTCATTGACTGGCTTAAATAATAACAGACAGGAGCCATCTGGGAGAAAAATTGTCCAAACAAATATACTTTTGTTATTATTGTTGTTTTGACTTATATACCACCCCATAGTGCTTGAAGTTTCTCTTTGTGATTTTATAATTTAATTGTGCAGGCTACACATTGCCCCCCACCCAGTGAGCTGGTTAAATTTACTGATCTCGGAAAGATGGAGGTCTGAGTCATCCTCAAGCTGGCTACCTGCATCTGTCAGGATCAAACTCAGGTTGTGAGCAGAGACTTGACTGCAGTGCTGCAGTTTAGCAACTGTGCCACGGGGCTCTGTTTGTTGTCACTGGGCTAATTTTAGTCTTCACCAAGGTTTGTTTCAGGCCAAAAATATCCTATGCTGGGGATGGATAAAGTGGATAGAGGGAAGCTCTTTTCCCTCTCACACAATACCAGAACCAGGGGACATCCACTCCAATTGAGTGTTGGGAGAGTGAGAACAGACAAAACAAAATATTTCTTTACCCAGCGTGTTGTTAGTCTGTGGAACTCCTTGCCACAGGATGTGGTGATGGCATCTGGCCGAGATGCCTTTAAAAGGGGATTGGACAGATTTCTGGAGAAAAAGTCCATCGCAGGTTGCAAGCCATGATGGGGATGTATAATCTCCAGGCTTAAAAGGAAGGTACCTTCAAATGCCAGATGCAGGGGAGGGGTATCGGGTGAGCCCCGTTTGGGATGGGATTGGGAAGGTGAGACACTGAAATTCTTAATAGGTTCAGGAAATACAGGCCAGGTACTCTTATGAGCCACAATGAACATAAGCCCCAAAGAAAATAACAAAACTTTACCTATTCATCATCTGCAGGAAACTGGAGGCTGAAGGGCATCAGAATATACTCAAGAGCTGAATCACTCCCCCCCCCCCCCGTTTTTTAAATCCTGGAACATGAAAGTTAAAGTCACTTGGGGACATTTGGAGAGCGCTGAGACAGGACAGTTGTGCTCAGAAAGGTGCAATCTTCTTTGTCTTCTCTCTGCACATATAAACTTTACATTGTGCTATAAATTTTACCTAGTCAGTCTTTCTACATAACTTCCAATCTCAAATGATTGTTCTCAGGACTGGTTTTAGAAAACTGTAAGGCCATTCATAAACTTGAAAGCTTAACATGAATTCATCACTTACCTTGTCTTGAACAATGGAATTTGTTCCACTGAGTTATTTTGTACAATGGAAAGATCTTTCTTGCTTATATTTTCTAAAAAGTTTCATGTCTTTGTCTTATTATCAATGCAGGACTACAGCTATTGTCAGGCCTAGCTTAGTTTCATTCTTTTCCATGAAAGTGAAAGCTTGTACAAATCATTTTTATGCAACACAATTCCAAGGATCCCCTAGTCTCGGAAATATAATAATAATAAAAAAAGATTTTTGAAGCTTTCCTATACATGGTTACTCTGAATAAATTCCTTGCTTACATTCCCTTGAAAGCACCTTGTGCACAGTGGGATGGGTTAGAGGTATAGGTTCCAGTCGAGATGGGCAGGAATCACAAAAATGATGGATCGTGGTGGTTTGTGGTTCGTGGTTCATAGGTACCCACAAACCACCTATGAACCCTGAAAAAAACCGAACTGGTTCATGGTTGGCTTTTTTCTGGTTCATGCCTGGGAGACAGGAACCTAATGCTCCACCCCTTCTGCCACCCACCCGCCCACTTCTCGCTGACATTGTCACCTCCTGCCGCCTCCTCTTCTTCGTCCCACACCACCACCATCTTTAGAGACAGTGGCCCAGCTTCCCTCCTGTGAGCCAGACCTGCTGTCTCTGCACATGCCTAGCAACTGGACCAGGTAGAGAGGCAACAGGGGCAGTGGGAAGGGAGCAGGGCATCCGTTTGGACAAAAACGAAGTGCCAAATAGGAAAAAAAAAGTTTGTCACTTGGTTTCGTTTTGGCAAAACAGGATCCCCAAACCAAATTATGAACCAAACCACAAACCAGCCCGGTTTGTGGGCTTTTTCAGTTCGTAGTTCAGTTCATGCCCATCTCTCGTCTCCAAGTCTCAGAGCACCAGCTGAAATCTCAGAGAGTTGGTGTAGCTACCCAGGTTGCCAGAGAAGAAGACCCAATGAGGCATGGGTTGCTGCTGGCTTGGCAACCCCAGCTGGAACCAGACTCATCATTCTTCCAGGAGATGAATGGTGGGTGGCCTTGTTCACCTTAGCCAGCATTCCACTCTCTGCCACCCCCCACCCCCCGCTCAAGGAGTTTACATGAGCACCTTTGCTTACTGCTAGAGATGTGGAGGGAAACCTTCTCTGAACAGTCTGAAAATAAAATCAGGTCATTAAAAGAAACACAAGGTACTTGAACTAGGTTTGGCCTGAACAAGGACTGCTGCCTATCAGTCACCTGTCCTTTTGCAAACATGTTAAACCTAGGGGGCTCATGCTTCTGAATTTTGGGGTGAGGCACTCCTGCAACCTGGCTCATGGGATGCCTTTGGTGCCCATGAAGTCACAGCAATTTGAGCTCTTGCATTTTCCCCAGCACCAGAATGCTATGGCCAATCGCTGTGTTTCCCCCAGAACAGCTGGGCCAGCTATGCCAAAGACCAGCAGTTGCAGTTGTGATGACCACGTGTGTTCATTTTGCCACCATGCAATTGTCCGCTGGGCTTGGAATGATGATTCCCCCCTCCCCATGGGATAAGGAAATTAGTCAGGTAAGTCCCAGACAATGGTTTATCTAAATAGGATGTGGGACTCTGTCTCTATAAACAAACATGACAGAAGGGGCAAAGCCCAGGTTTTCCCTCCAGTGTGTTTTTTCCCCCTCCCTGCTGAATTAACAAAAGAGACAAAAGAACAGAGGCCACCCCTGCACCTTCCCGCCTCCCACGCCACCTCCCGACCCCATCTTCATCTATCATCTGCCTGTGCTGCTTTCAATCTGATTTGGGACTTGGGCATTTGGATTAACTCATTAGTGGACCGGTGTTCCAGCAAAGTCACTAACTAATCTGTGGCCATGGTGCGTAGGACCGTGAAAGCATTGCATGGCAAGTGGAGGGATGGAGGGGGTGGTGGAGGGGGGGAATCTAATGAGGTTAAGCATTCAGGCATTCAGGCAGGCCCTAGTGCTCTAATGGTCTCAGAAAACTGTGCGTGTCTGAGGGGCTGCAGAGCCTTGAAGGGAAGGAAATCGCAAGGTTTGTTTTGTGAGCTGCCCTGGAAATGGGAAAAAAACCACATTTCTACAGTAATAAATACATAAATAATGTTACAGCATGGAATTACGGACATCCATGCTTAAGACATTTGCTGCCTGAAGTAGGGCCCCCATCTCTTCCCATTTGGGCCAACACTGCTTATGTTTTGCTGCACCAATCAGATGCCAACCTCTGCCTTTATTTTCAGCTCCCCATGCAGAGTGTCTTCTATAGTAAATTGCTTTGCTCTGCAGGATTACCTTTACCTGAATTCAGATGGCAAGTAAATATGTCCTCATGGCTAGGAACCAAAGTATACATTACAGATAACCCACCATTAGAAGAGGAGGTTCCTTAATCGTGGAAAACATCTGAAAGCCCCTTTTCACCTCCTGTAGTTTGCAAAGTAGTTTGCAAACAAACAAAAACCCTAAAGCTGCTTTGTTCTTGTGATTGGACTGTGGAAGCTAAACATAAGGTTTATTTTTAAATCTGTTGTCTCAGACTATAAAGTCTGTCTACACCATGTCTTGGGAATGCTAGCATGGTTTTTAGTAATTCTGTTGACTGGTAAGTTTTCTTCATTGTATGTTTTGGCCCTCACTTTACCATAGCAATGCTAAGTGAATACACCTGAGATCTCAAGAAGGAAACACAGATGTGAAAGTTCATTTCTTAGACTACCATACCCAGAATCCCCTGGCCAGCCTGGTTCAAACAAGTAACAATTATGGTAAATGTAGCTGCTGGTAGGGAGACGGGAGCTACAAGCTCTGGATTTGGGGCACTGCTACTTGTGTGATCCCACCAACCTAAGAATTTGTCCGCACAATTTCTTCGACTTGTTTTTTTTTTAAGCTGCATTTGTTTCTTATGTCTATGTTGTAAGCTGACTTGAGTCCTGCAAATGAGAATGGTGCAATAGAAATTAAATAAATAATATATATTAAACCATGAGGACTCTGGGAAAGCCAAGATGTCTCAACTTTCTGCTCTGTCTACTTAGTCCTTTTGGGATTATTTTCACAGCAACTATGCCTTTTCATATCACCTGAGGGGGTACAGGCACCTCTTCAAGGCTGGCCCATGACAATTTTGAGGCACGATAGCTTATGCCAGACCTCCTAACCACTCATCCAACTCAAGGCGCACAACCTTTAAGGCCAGTCAAAGTTACTATGGCACCTCAGGCCAAAAATCCTGCAAACATCTTTCTCCATGCCTAGCAACAAAGATAAGAAATGAAACCGTTCCCAATCTTGTGTCTTTCAGTGACACTAAAAATATGGCTACTTCTCTCTGGGCAGTGCTGGCTCTGCGTTTCTTGGAGAAACCAAGTGCTGTGTCATGACTTTATTCAGTTTCTGGGTCTCTTTCATTGAGAGTGTTTCTATTCTGAAAGCAAGAAAATGGCGGTATTTCATGATATTGTCATTTAAAAATGCTTGCCTGTTCACCCGTGTTCACGTTATGTACGGCAGCTTCCTCTGTGTATTGCTGCACTTGCAGGAGTTCAGGTTGATCTTTTCTTCACTACAATAATTCTTTGTTGTTCCCTTTAAAGTTCAAAATAAGATCAGCCAATATCTGCCAACTTCTTGTATGCTGCCAGGGTAGCAGTGCAAACAACAAAGACAAAAACAATACTACAGGTTTCTTCATGGGGTGAGGCATAATACTGATGTGCCCCCCTCTTCCTGTTGGAGAAGATGAAAGCTTTTGTGTAAGTTCACATCAGTAATCACAGCCATCATCATCAGTGAAATGAGTTAATGAAGAAGAAAAAGTGGGAAGATATCAATGGCTAATACTATCGTGCCAGCTTGCCACCCAGTGGTGGCTCCTGGAACTGTTGCAGATGCTCTTCTACTGAAGAAGGTATACAGGAAGTCTTACCAACCAGAGCAAAACAATCCTGACTAAAAGGTTAAATAGGGATGGGAACAGCCAACATCATCACCATTGGCTTTAACTTGAGTGACCATTGGTCAGGTGGGCAGAATGGATGGATGGATGGATGGATGGATGGATGGATGGATGGATGGATGGATGGATGGATGGATGGATGGATGGATGGATGGATGGATAGATAGATAGATAGATAGATAGATAGATAGATAGATAGATAGATAGATAGATAGATAGATAGATAGATAGATAGATAGATAGATAGATAGATAGATTCTTCCTTCTCAGGTCACCTTTCCAAATCCAATGGAAGAATCTGTACTCAGGTGGCAGGAGTTGGCATAGTGTACTGAGCAGAGTATTGGACTGGAGACTTGGGGTCAAATCCCCACTAAGCCATGGAAATTCACTCAGGGATGGTGCTGGTGAAGTCACCCCTTAAATATCTCACATATCTTGGAAACCCTGTTTGGGGTGCCTTAATTTAAGGTGCCTTAGCATGATAGCCTCCTCCAACAACATGTTTTTCCACCTCCTCAAATGTATGGATTCCCTATTCATCGATACCTATAGAGGAGGGTATCTCTATATATGCACCTGCTTTGCATTGTTACCATTAGTCATATCCTGCTGGAAGAAAAGTGCCAATGTTTTTCATGACCTTTCTATGTAACTTGTTAACCTCTTGTAAATTTTGCTTCAATTCTGAAGGACAATGTTGATCTTAAACCCTTACTTGGGTTCCTAAACCTCAGTGACTGGGCTGTAGCAAGTGTAAGACTCTATCTCTCCTTTCCATATAAATCCAAGGAAGCTGTTTTGAGTCTAGATCCATTTCAGTCTAGCTTAAGGCCTGGTTACAGGCTGGAGACTGTTTTGATTACCTTGGTGGATAACCTACACCAGGAACTGGACAGGGGGAGACTGTGTCCCTGTTGGTTCTGCTGGACCATCGACCATGGTACCATCCTGACCTGTATTTGTGGGATGGGACTTGGAGGCATTGTTTTACAGTGGCTCCAATCCTTCCTGGAGGGGAGAACTCAGAAGGTGGTGCTGGGGGGCTTCTGTTCAACACCTTCGCCATTGGCCTGCGGGTCCATCTGGGTTCTATTATGTTGTTTAACATCTACATGAAACTGCTCTGAGAGGTTGTCCAGAGTTTGGGGTTTGGTGTCATCAGCATGTGGAAGACACCAAACTCTATATCTTCTTTCCATCTAAATCCAAACAAATGAATTCAACTCTTGATCAGTGTCTGATATCAGCCGTGGACTGGTTGAGGGTAAATCATCTGAAGATTAATCTAGACAAGACGGAGGTGCTTTGATCAGATGAAATGCAGATCAGTGAACAGGATTACTGCCTATGTTGAATGGAGTTGCACAGCCCTTGAAAACACAGATTCATAGCTTGGATTTGTCCCTGAGCCTGAATGTCCAGGTCTTGGTGGTGGCCAGGAGAACATCTGCACAGTTAAAACTGATCTGATGTCTGACCTGGCCATGATGACACACAACATAGTTACATCCTGTTTGGATTACTGTAACAAGCTCTAGATGGGGCTGCCTTTGGTGTTCAGAAACTTCAGCAGGTCTAAAATGTTGCAGCCCGGTTGTTACCCTGGACCTGATTGCAGGCATTACATAACTCCCCTGTTAGAGCAGCTCCACTGGCTGCCAGTCCATTTCTGGGCCATTCAAAGTGATGTTTTTGACGTATAAAGCCCTAAATGACTTGTGTCCAGACTGTTTGAAAGACTGCAACTCCCCTTTTTATAAGCCTGCTCGGGGGTTAAGATCCTTAGAGGAGGCCTTTCTCTCTATCCTGCCACCTGCACAGGTGCATTTGATGAGGACACAAGAGAAGGCCTTCTCTGTGGAGGCTCCCAAGCTGGGAAACTCCCTCCCACACGAGGCCAGCCTGGCCCCATCTTTGCTGTCCTTCCACAGGCAGGCAAAGACTTTTCAGGTCAGTTTTTTTTTTCTTAACAACTGGCGGCCTTAATGGGGCGTTGTGGTTCTACCCCTTCCAGTTTTTATGTTGTTTGTTTAAATATTGTAAGCTGCCTTGGGTCCTCTTAAGGACAGTGGTGGGTTAAAAAGGAAGGAAGGGAGGAAGGAATTTGTGAAGCCCTTGAGGGCTGTGTGGTTTGTTGCCAGAAGGCTACTGGCAAATTTAGCAAAACAGGGTCCCCTCATGATTTTGACAGCTACTTCCTTGATGCAACTTCCTGAGATTATACAAAGGAAAGGAGCTTTCTGTTTGTTCCGAACATTTGGTATTCTTGTGAGTAATGAAGACAGGATGCAGATTGTCTCTCTCTTGCTTTCAGTTCTCCTGCTGCAGTGACTGGGGCAAGAGGGCAGGAGGCTTGGATCCCACAGGGTGTGACCCAGGGTGGTCCTTTTGTGGCAGGTACAGCTGATGTGGGCATGGGTCCACATCTGGTCCACTTGTTTCCAATACTATTGAGCTGCTCTGAGGACCTTTTTATTTAAAGGGCATATCTGTGGCAGTGGCGGCAGCAGTAGTTGCGGCAGCAATGCTGTCAGATCTTTGGTTAGATTTTGACAGTGTCAGTTTGAGGCCTAGAGCAATGGAGGTATGTTAGCTTATAAACCAAGGCACCTTTAGAAGTGTATCCATGGTGGCTGTTTCCCACAATTGGACAGATACCACAAGATTCCTGCTAGAAAATCAGAGATCTTCTGCTGACTCTTGTCTGGAGGAGAGGTGTTCATAAAAATGAGACCACTGATAGTGTGGCAATTTAGATGTTTTTATTTTCCTGAGTTAGTAAAGAAGGGAGAGCCAATTAGCTTCTAGGACTTCAGATTTCTCATCCCCTCTGCCATTTTTGTGTGTTGTAAACAGTCAAAATTCAAGACAGGAGGAAATTTAATCAGAGAGTCTTTCCCTATCACAACTTTGAGACATTGGGGAAAGTGTCATCTGTTGAATTTCTATCTGCTTTAAGCTGTTTTCCATGTCAAATAAAGTACAATCAAAACCAACAGGTAGGTGGGGATCCTACTGGGAAAGACCAACAAATGGTCTTACTAGCAAAGGGAGATATTTCTGTAGGATCTCCAAAGTTACGAAATCAGAGCCTGGAAAAACTATTTTTAAGGCTAACCCTCTCAGACTCCCCTAGCCACCGAGACAAGAGATTCTGGGAATTCTAGTTAAGAAAAGAACTTCTGTCTAGATTTGTCAACCTGAATCTGGGAGCTGAAAAAAGAAGATCAAAGAAGAGAAAGGAATGGAGGAGGAGGAAGACTGGTATGAAAACAGGAAAAATCTTTGATGCCATTGTTCAAACAGACCAGAAATGTGAACCAAAGAGTCTGGAACATGGCAGATGATTGGCTATGATGGCTCAGTAGAAGATGCATTTGAGTGAATCCAGTATGTCATCCTGATTCTACCTGCTCTTTCACCTTGCACAGATCCTCAGAATCAGAATCCTAAAATGACTCACTGGTTTGATTTTTAAATCTTAGAGCATGAAGGCTAAAGTTACTTGTGGACATTTGGAGGGTCTGGAGGCAAAGGCAGAGCAAGGGCTCCTGACAGTGCCCGAGGACACCACACTGGATGCTTTTAATTTTAAGTTGGAATGCACGTGAGACTTTTAGCACTTAATGGACAATGTGTGTAGATAGCCTTGAATGTTGACAGCAGTGGCAACTGGTGCCCATTGTAGCTGGCAGGTTGGAAGGCACAGCAGATGATGTTGGTACCTGCTGCCACTTCACTCTTTACTTACGCAGAATCAAAAGCTTCGTGTTCAACAGGAGAGAAACAAGCAGAGCCTGGCCGCTTCATGCTCAGCTAAAGGGGGCAGGCAGGAGTGGGCTGGCTAGTGTGGCACAAGGATGAGGTACAACCATACCCCATCTGCTTTGAGGGACCAGCTACCACAAATTGACCCGTTATTGAAAACCAATGTTGCAGCACAAACATGGGGGAATCGAGGATGTGTGAAATAAACCAGACAACGTGTATAACTGAACAAATTGGTACACAGCCATATCCCACTGGAATTCAAATTGGCAGATGGATTTCTGTGGAAAACTCCTGCTCAGAATCAGAAAATGGGAAAGAAAACATAAATTCTTCTTCCTGCTCTGTTTCCATTCATCATTCAAAGTCATTCATTATTTTGCGGCTTTTGTTCATAGCTGAGCCATCATTCAAGCAGTGACTTTAACAGCTTATTTTTGTAACTGTGGTTGCTGCCCAATGAGTCAGGCATACCTGAAGTCACGTGTCAAGGGAGCTGAATTGCAAGGGCCTCTCCAAGACTGGTGTACCGTCTTCTTTCATTTCCACATCTTAATGTGACTCAAGACATCTGCTTGAAGCAACTGTTAAAAGAGAGGCACAAGAGGCACCCCAAACTGGCAACTCCCCCCCCCCCCCAAGAAAAGCAGCAAAAACACATTTGTCACTAGGACAGTCATTTCATATCATGAGAACAATCCCTTCCCAGATCTTTAAAGAAAAGGAAAGTGTAGAAAAGAAGAGAAGAAGTCTAGGAGATAAAGGGGGAAATGCTCAAGTTTTTGTCTTTGTAAAAAGTGTTATGTAGGATCAGTGTTTAAAATAATTCAAAGGTGATCATACCATTTAACAAAATATAGCCAGCACTAGCTGGAGAGAAAACAAAAAATCCCACAAAATAACAAAAACCTATGATAGGGAATAGGCCAGTTATAAAATGGGACAGGCAGACCTTTGAAAGCCACCCTTTGTAATTTATTGGCCTTGAATGACAAGTGTGGGCTACAGAGTGTGTGCAGGAGAGACGGGGGCTGCAAAGTTTAATAGAGCAATCGCGTTTGTGACCGTAACTCAGCAACTCAGCGCTCAGCCTTGACAATAACTCGGGGATTTATCTCGATGACCAGACATGCTGAGCTTTGGATCTTTAATATATGGGTGGGATGAGGGAGTATTGTTCTTCTTGATTTAGTGGGACAGTTTTTATCACCCACAGAACACGATGCGGGAGAGGAGGAAGAGAAGGGGGGGAGTGGGGGGGGGCAGGCCCAAATGACCGGATCAGGAACTGACTCTGAATGATGAATGGAAACAGACTAGGAAGAAACACACACATGTCTATTGAGGGTGCCGCAAGGAAACACAGGGCAGTAACTCAAAGTTTCCATCAATATGTACTGCAAATCTTTAAAACATTCTGCTATTCATGAATTGTATTAGGTTGAAAGGAAAGGGGCTGATTTGCATTTTGTTATTAATTCAAAATATAATATATAAAAAGAGTAAAATTGTCAGCTGTGTAACTCAGTGAATCTTTATACAATAGTAACCATTTCTGCATGGGATGGAATTTTTTTAAAAAATATATCTGCAAAATGAATAGAAATGTAATTCAGAGCAGCACTGGCACTTCATCTTCCCCTAATGACACAGGCGAAGCCTGAATTCCTACCATTTACAGTGAATTATGGGACAGAGCAGAGCTACCAGGGCTGCAGCTGTCTCACGCCGAAATCACACACTACGGCTTATGATGTCCCATTAGGAAAAGGTGATATAATGAATTCTCTTTTTTATAGCCCCGAAATAGCACATTTCATTCAGCAGGTTATTTACTGTCTGGATTAGAGTGATGAGGTTTGGAATAATGTGCAAGGCTGCTTTGTAGGGGGGAAAAATAGTTTCTTCAGTCTCATTTACATATTTCATTTTATAATCCACCAGCAGTGCCTCCCAACAAAATAGGCTCCATGGGCCACTGGGCAACATGCTGGCCTCAAAGGTGTGGTGAGGCCACGTTGTTTCTCCAGCACTCTTGTGGGCCATCAGCGATCAGGGTGGAGCAAATGTTCCACTTCTCTAGGAGACTGTATGCAAACCTAGTACATTGTGAGGTTGAGGTTGATTTTTGATAATGTCAGCTGTGCAGAGACCTGAAGGTATGGAGTTCTAAATGGAAAAGGATAGTGTTAAATATTTCACGGCAAAACACACACACACACACACACACACACACACACACACACACACACACACACACACACACACACGCATATCTTCCTTTAATCCAGCCAGGTTCTCGTCATGTCATATTGCTCACAGTGGCTGAGGATGATGGGAGTTACAGTCTAACACATCTGAAGGGAATCAAATTGTCTAAGGCTCAATGGTTGTTGTGGGGTTTTCGGGCTGTTTGGCCATGTTCTGGAGGTTTTTCTTCCTAACGTTTCGCCAGTCTCTGTGGCCGGTATCTTCAGAGGACAGGAGTCTGAACTCTGTCTGTGTTCTGGTGTTCTAGAACTCTAACTCCTGTCCTCTGCAGATGCCAGCCACAGAGACTGGTGAAACGTTAGGAAGAAAAACCTCCAGAACACGGTCAAACAGCCTGAAAACCCCACAACAGCCATCGGATCCTGGCCATGAAAGCCTTCGAGAACACATTGTCCAAGGCTCCTTTCATCTCTCAAGATATAAATTTAGCCTTTAGACTGCTGTGGGCCCCTTTCTCTCCCATGCTGTCTTACGTGCAAACATCTATTTCATTGCTGTCTCCTTTCTCCCATCATGCAGTTTAGGGTGGGAATACATAAGGTGCCAAGGTGGACTTCCATCTAAGCACTCACCCCACCCAAACCTGCTTGGTTTCCACATTTTAGTAGCATCACATGCCCTTGGACCATCTGTTGGAAATTGGGTTTGCTGTTCTCACAAGAAACTCTCAAAATTTTCCTCTCCTTCAAGCAGTGGCTCTCTGTGCCCCTGGTGAGACCCAGAGGTAGTCTGAGCAGGAAACAGAATTTTGGAGAACGAGTAATACGAGTTTCCTCTCCCTTGAATTCCATGCGTTTCTTCAATGGTGACATGCCACTATCTCCTTGTTTTACAGTTACTATAGCAGTAAAATATATACTCAATTGTATTATTGTTGAGTGTAATTTTCAGCTACTAATTGATTTATTTTTGTTTGTTTTTGTTTACAGGTCCTTAGAACTTCTAGGAATGATAAGTATGTTAAGAACATAACCATCATGGGTAGACAGAAATCTAGAGAAGGTCAGAATCTGCCCGAGTACATATAGACAGTGGACACAGAATATTTTAGTGGGGCAGTAATGATGTACAACATTGCTGTGAGTGTAGTGATTATAAACATCACACTCAGACTAGGTAATGGTCATCCAACTAAAGAAAAATCCCATAGACATCATCACGAGAAGAATACATCTCCAAATACTGATAAAGAAGAAAGCATTGAAAAATTATATGAAGACGTCACAGCAGTTACAAACCATACAAAAAAGAGAGAAACATTTACATTTCATTATGGGGTATTTTAATGCAAAGGAGCCAGGGAGATTTGCTGGAAAATACAAATTACAAATGTAAAATGAATGTGGAAAAGGAATGTTATAGCTCTGCATAGAAGAACCTGTGGCTACCAACATTATTAATAGAGTCTCTAATATCAAAGGTCAAATCATTAGCAAGAAATGAATACATTAAAGAGCTGTTTGATGATAACAGAGGAACAAAACGTATTGTACCAGATGTCAATAGTTGACTGGTATTAGAAAAGTCCAGAATCTGAAATACAGTATAACTAACAAAAACCCATCAAAGCAGACCAACATGGTGATGTTGTTGCAGAAATATTAAAGCTAATTGACAATGACTTAGAAGTTTTAGGTCCCCCCAACTCAAATCTACAGAATAGGATTTATGTTTGAAATCAGTATTATGAAATAGGAAAATGACAATACTTACAGTGGCTATAGAACAACAAGCTTAATGAGCCCCAGGATTTGGAACTGAGAAAGCACTATGGTGATTACAGATGCTTGAGGGGAGAAGCTGTGACATGAACGTGCATATATATATGGAAAAAAACAAATTGGAAAATTTGTCGAAAATCATGAATTTGTCTCTAATTCATCAATTTGTTTTCGTCAAACACAATGGCACTGACGAACACGAATGGACAATGTTTTAGCATTTTTTGAGTCATGGATTCGTCTCGATTTTAAAAAAATTAAGTTTGAGAGGCACCCCCTGCCCCCTACTTCCTTCCCACTGCCCCGTTGCCTCCCTACCTTTTGCTGCCATTGTCTCCTCCTCCACTGCTGCTGCCATTTTGAAAGGCAGTCTGGCTGGCTCTCGCAGGCCGACTGCCTTTGCACATGTGCCCACTTCTCAATTTTATTTTATTTTATTTTATTTTTGGAGAGGCTACTATTATCTGACAATCTAAATGATCTACAGAGGTTCCTCGAGAAAGTCAATAACAAGAAGAACAGAATGCCTGAAAACATAAATGTCCTTCTTGCAAAAACCAGCCTTTTTGTTTCCATCATGGTGAGACTCACTTTTTTTATAGAGATATTGGTGGAGAATACGGTATGAATGGTTGAGATGCACTGACATCAGTGTCTCTTTTTCTTCAATGCTTGAACCAACACGTTTTTGCAGGAATCCAGCAGAAAAGGGCTGGATAGGAAAAAGAACTACTGGGCCAGTCAGGAATTACCTGATCTCTTACTTAACAGAAGCAAAGTTATAATGGACTCAAAAACCCATCTCTAATGAGTTTCCTGTATTGCATGGTCTTTTTAATGCACTCAAGCCACTCTCCTGTGGGCTGAACTCTCCTGAATTGTCAGTCATCCTCTCATGAGAAGAGATGTTCCTCATCCTCTGGGTTCTGAGTGTGCTCCATATTTCCTCCAAACATCTGAGTCATAAACCATATCAAGATGAATTGTTCAATATGTTGCTGTTTTTAAATATGCATATTGCAGTGGGGTAACTGGAAATGATTGATTACTAATGAAATGAGTCAGTGCACAACTATGATAAAGTAACCTTAATGGGGGAGGGGGAGAGACCCTTTCTTTTTTATTCTTCTTGTTCCTCTCCTACCAGGGGTTTGGCATTGTTGTGCCCAGTTTGACTCTGGACATGGCAGTGCTAAACACTGTTGTTGTGCTGCATCCAGACCAGTCTCCAAACTGCCTTGGGTCACTTTTTGGGCAGATAAATAAACATATATACATCATTTTCCTCCCAGCTAAGATAGTCTTTTGCTTCCTGCACTGTTTCTGCCTCTGATTTTCCTCTGAACAATCAGCTGTATCCATCTGGACTTTTCATTTCTCATTATTTTACCACCAGTAATGCTGCTTTTTGCATTTCACGTGTTTAATTAATCCTTGGTCTCCATTTTAGTATGTCTTCATTGGTCCCCCTCTTGATCTAATAAATTCTTAGTATCCTCTGATAAATCCACATTTCAAATGATTGTGGCTTTTCAAAAATGGTGGCTTGTATTAAAGACCACAATTAATGTTGTATAACAGTGTTGAGTTCTTCATATAATTTTTCGACACAATCTTCATTTTTATGAGCAGCTGCCTCACATATTTGTATGATGCTGTCTATGGGATTTGCCTTTATTTGAATAAGCACAACCTAGTTTGAGTATGGAGCATAGTTTGTAAGAACTGCATATACATTTTTTTTTTTTAAATGATAATTGCCACTCTGTAATGATGCTGTGCTGGCTGGACAGTTTAGTGAACTGAATACCTGGCTGTGAAACCAGACATTGAAAATAGAAATGGGGATATTTGTATTCATAGACAAATACGAATATCCCCATCCCAGCTGCAACTAATGTGAGTCCAGCCCCCAGAACCGGCCTGTCCACTCACACGTCCAGGCACTGCCAGCATCCCACTCTTCCTGTCAATTGCAGAAGTAGCTCCTCCATCTCCCTGCTTGGCTGGCCATTCCAGGCAGGGGGCGGGATGACAAGTCTCCCCGCACGGCTGCTGAGTGGCCAGCCAAGCAGGGAGACAGTGGAGCTACTTCCCTGGTGGGTCTCACTATATGGCAGAGTTCATGCCTCTGCCCAAGTGCCCCCTCTTCAAGCCCAGTTTGGAGGAGTTCATCAACCCCGCCACCACCAAGTTTGCATAAAAAGGCATTTTAATAGGGTAAAGAAAACACATTTAAAATACACTTTTCAAAATAGAATTCTAATTTCATGTGATGGTTGTACTTGCATCTGGGCAACCAGCTTCAAAATTTCATGGCTGAATGTTTCTTAAAGTTGATCTCCTGTCATTCTCAACGTTCAGACTGTTTTTATGTGAAGAAGTGCTGGAGGTCCACCCTCACAGAACTATGTAGAGGCAAATGGAAGTAAAATTTAGGTTACTTGGCTATTATAAAAGGGGGTCATGACTTGAAAAAGGTTGGGAACCACTGGTCTAGCCTTAGCCAGTGTCCTTGGAGGATAGAATGTGGTGGCTTTCTGTCATCCTCCATGCCTCACAGCTACAACCAGTTGTGATGGCTGCTATCACATCTGCAGTTTTCCACACTGGAGCCTGACCAACATCCTTTGTCTTTGGCCTCTGGCTGACAACCGAAGTTGTTGCTGCCTAGGGTCCTTGAAGTATTTAGAGGCTCTTTAACCTTCAGTAAGATTTAAAAGAGCGAAAACTAGCAAATGGCATTGGTTTAAGCAATGTAACTTATGGAGGAGTTGGTTGACCAAATTCCCACTGATTCAATGGACCTACTCTAGTTGTGCACATTTAATAGAATATAATATGATCTTAGAACTGCAGAGCTGGAAGGGATCCTATGGATCATCGAATCCAGCCCCTGTCAGGGAGGCACAGTGGGGAATCAAACTCACAACCTCTGGCTCCGCAGCCAGGTACCTAAACCACTGAGCTATCCAGCAGTTCCTCAGGAACATGTGTTCAAATAGTGATCTTGTTTTAAAAGTCAGATATCACAGGAGTTGTTAGCAGGAGAAATGTGCAAATCCATTTTCCCAATAGCTAAAGTGGATTGCTATGTGCAAATTTCCAAATATCTGCAATTTTTCCCCCAGTGCATTTTCTTTTGTTTCATGAGTCACATCACAGGTTGGAAGTATATAGATTTCAGATCTGCATGGGTTTTCAGATTGTATCAATTGGGTAATCTCACACAGAAATGTAAACCCACAAAATTTCAATTCTCACTCATCCTGTGTCAGAGAACTGTATTTTTAGCAGAACTTTATTATGCTGGATACCAGGTATATACGAATATACCACTGGTTTGGTTAAGAAAACAACACTGAAAAAATTGGCAGCCTTGTACTTATTTGCCTTTGCTTTCACTTTGGGAACAGACAGCAAAAAATGTCAATTCGTCTTCTTCTACTGTGTGAAAATAATTGCCTGTGTATTCATCTTAGGATTGCTAGAGAAGTCCTTGTGAATCAGACTCACACAAGTCTACAGAAAATAAGAGATGGGCCTATTTTTCACATTCTATACTTCCATAAAACATATTAATAGCGTGTCATTACTCTAGGCCTGGACTTGGCTATTGCTCCCAGTTAAGCTGGCTGGCTGGCTAGCGTTGCCCCTGGGCCCTGACATACAGCAGGCCTGAATTGTCTTGTGCATATTGTCTTGTGTATATTACATAGGTTTCTCCCAATAGCAATTACACAATATAAAGACCCCTAACTGCCAGCAGATCATGACTTCTTTGCTGGGTGTTGGAAACAGTGCAGAGAGAGAAAGCCACACGAGAGAACTTTAAGGGCAGCTGTATTCACTTGGGAGCTATCCAAGATTTATCTGTAGTAATTACCTTCTAAAAGTTTAACTGTTTGATATACTATAACATCTGATGAGTCAGGTATAATGCAGCCTTAATTGGCTAGCTAATTTGCAGGTTGTTTTCCTGTTCTGTACCTGCACAACAATCATTAAGTGCTGCAGCTGGTTAAGATGGTTAGGTTTCCTGTATTTCATTCACTTCTAAACTGGTGTCATGTTGATGACACCTTGACCCAGGTACGTGCTTCCTAGTCTGTTCTCACCAGTCCCAGGTCTTAGGAGACCTTGACAAAAATAGGAAAACAACTTCTTCTGTTTCTCCATCGACAGCCAGCATGGTGTAGTAGTAGACAGAGTGTTTGACTGGAGGGCCAAATGAGTACTTGAACATCTCATGTACCTTGAAAACACTATGTCATCCAGTCATCCAGATATAAATAGATGACACATCAGAGCAACAACTTTCCTTTATTACAGTGGGGACCAGGGAGCAGAAGCACGAGACAGTTAGATCTAGTCACTTACCTTTCCTGTTGGGCGCTTACCTTTCCCAGAATGCCCAGGCATTATTGTGGAGAATCTAAATGTTAGCAAGATCCAATGACCTAGCGATGCTCATGATGATATAATTTTTTTAAAAAATGTAAGAGGCTGTGCAAGGCAAACACTGGTGATGGACCCTCCTAGAGAGGGGGGTAGGCAGAATACAGTGGAACCTCTACTTACGAACGTCCCTAGCTACGAACGATCCAATTTACGAACAGCTCCGTTCACAAAATGTTGCCTCTACTTGAGAACGGAGCTCCAAGATACGAACCGGAAAAAAAACTTTCCTGCCATTTTTTTAACCTTAGGTCATCTTAGGTTTAAAAAAAAAAATCTCCCCCTAGTGGTAGAGTATGGATTAACCAGCTTTGCATTAGTTCCTATGGGAACTAATGCCTCTACTTGAGAACGGCGCCTCTAGATAAGAACGAAAAACAGCTGGGACGGATTAAATGGTTTTCAATGCATTCCTATGGGAAATTTTGCCTCTACTTACGAACGTTTCAATTTAAGAACAGCATTCCAATACGGATTAAGTTCGTAAGTAGAGGTTCCACTGTAGTCAGTTTCGCTTGCTTATGCTTCTGAATGTTTTAATCTTAAATTCTTTCCGTCTCAGCTGTCCAGGCAATTTTTGAATAATGGAAAGTTCTTACCAAACTTGAACCAAACAGATGTTTCCACTGTCTCTGCTGGCCAAATTCAATAGGTGTGGCTAGTCAAAGCATAAGGAGGGATCCCTGTTGAACTGTCCTGCCACACAGATGTTGAATAGGAAGGGCCTTTCAGGAAGAAAAGAAGCTGGCAACCCTAATTCAGCACCAACACAGTCAAATATAAAGGGAATTAAAGTCAAATGCTTCAGTGCTAAACCCTCAAACCATGTATGTGGATGGATCAGTCTGCTCCAATTTCTCCCCCATTGATGTTCTTTGTGTCTCAAGTTATTTCCACTCCAAATATGAAGATGTTTGCCAGCTTGTTTAATTCTTATGAAAAACGGGTGAAATCAATATTCTTACTCATCCCCAGCAGGAATACAGACATCCTGGGAACTGCACAAGAATTCCACAGGTTTGCATTTGATTTCTGTGTGGTTTCCACTTCCCCTTTTTGCATATCTGTTAAGCCTTTCCCATGAAGTCTTCTTTCTGCTGCAGTTCCTTCCTAGCAGAACTGCTGAATGTCCAGCTCCAGACATTTAAACATTAATATTTCTTACAGCCTTTACTTGTTATTATGAGTGGATGCCTTTAAAATCCTAGCTTGGAAAAAAGGTTATGAATGAATTGAGCATAGCCCTCAAAACAAAACAACACAAATGAACAAAAACATAGCTACTGTCCCTTCTAAGACTTGTCAAGCCTTCTAAGCTTTGGAAGAATTACAGAGTACTTTACAGCAGAGCAGAGTTCACATGGGAAGATTTACCCCTTGCACTTCCTTCATAGATTTGGGGGCATTTTGCATGACATATGGCATATGCCATTTAAAAAAAGCATGTGTCCTAGGTAAGAAACCTGCAACATTTTAGGAACAGAGCCTGAAGTCTATAAAGAACTGCTTGATTTTTTATTTTCAAATCCTCCCCCTCCCCCTACAAATTGGCACCGAAGTTTTAAATAAAATGCCATAGGACTGGTATAGATTGAAGCATATCAACCATACAGTGGCAGAAGCAGAAGGACTTGGCCATCCAGCTTTTTCTCCGCAAGACTGCAGGCTATTCGGGTCCCACAGTTTCACTTAACACCTGTAACATTTCTCCTCTTGGAAAATAGAAGGAGCTGAAGAGTAATAAAGAGTAGATCAGCTCTGGAACACCTCACTTCATGATCTCTCATCCAAAGCACTGTTATTCAAAAACACTTGTAAAATATTCGCTTTGATTACAAGAAGGAGCTTTCAGTTACAAAATCCCCATCTTCTCTCCAGCCATGTCCTTTTTTTCTACAGAGAACACTGGAAGAAAGCATCATAATTTCAGAATACCCTGTATATGTTATTGTAACCTTCCACACGTTACGACAAAATTTCTGAAGTGCTCTGATTTGGATTTCACTGAATTTGGAGGGAGCTTGCTTCAAGTTGGACCTCTCCAAGATGGCCCCCTTCAGAACTGATTTCATCCGAGTATCATGCACACCCCAAACAGGGAGAAATGTACTTTTTTCAGTAAAACAGAGGTTATAGTATAAAAGGGTAGCCGTGTAAGCCTGAATGCAGAGACGTTGGGGAAAATGTTTCAGGGCATATGTTTGTACATATTAATGATGTGGGTTCTGTGCCATGAAAGTTCATCCATACCAAAATAGCAGTACTACTCAGAAATAAGATCCATGAAATTTAGCTCTTCCAAATTCAAGCCTGTGGCTATGTTTATTAAGTCATTCCATCTTATAATTGGTCTTCCTATTTCCTGGCTGCCTTCAACTTTTCCTAGCATTACTGTCTTTCCTAACAGGTCTTGTCTTCTCATGATCTGTCCAAAGTCTCAGTTTCATCATTTTTGCTTTTAGAAGGGGTTCAGGCTTGATTTCATCTAGGACCCACTTGTTTGTCTTTCTGATAGTCCATGGTATCTCTAAGCTCTCCTCCAACATCATATGTTGTTGTTATGTACTGTCAAATCAGAGCTGATTTATAGTGACCCAAATAGGGCTTTTAAGGTAAATGAGATATTTAAGGAGTGGCTTTACCAGTTCTACATCCCCCAAAGAGTTTCCATATCTGAATGGGGATTTGGACCCAGGCCTTCTGAGTCCCATCACTCTATTCACTGCATCATACTGAACATAAGAATATAAGAAGAGCCCGGCTGGATCAGGCCAAGGGCCCATCTAGTCCAGCTTCCTGTATCTCACAGGGGCCCCACCAGATGCCTCTGGGAGCACACGAGACAACTAGATACCTGTCTCCTGATACCACTCCCCTGCATCTGGCATTTTGAGATACCTTCCTTTTAAGCCTGGAGATTATACATCCCCATCATGGCTTGTAACCTGTGATGATCTTTTCCTCCAGGAATCTGCCTATTCTTTTTTCAAGGCATCTAGGCCAGATGCCATCACCACATCCTGTGGCAAGAAGTTCCGCAAACTGTGTATCCCAACATCATATATTGAACAATTGATCTTTGGCCCGTCTGATTTCTTCACTAGTAAAACATCCTAAAGGTAAAGTTTGAAGGTTCGTGCAATGAAGAGTACATTCCATACAGAGAAAGGGGAGTTCCTAACATAAATGTTACAGACACAATTCTGTCATCATACACAATAAACATTATCAAAAACTATCAAAGAGGTTACTAATGTTATCTACGACATTAGGGATGGCATATATTTCCTCATCTTCAATTTGATGTATGCGCTCTTTTGCCATCAATGTCTAACTGCATTTTATATAGGACAAATGGGGCAATCTTCCACAAAAGAATCAATGGAGAGAAAACTGATGTTAGAAATAGTAGCATTCTAAAACCAGCGGACAAAAACTCCAGTCTCCCTGGACGTTCTGTCTCTGGTCTCGGGGTGGACATCTTGGGGAAAAAGAACTTCAAAGACAGATTTCAAATGAAAGCAGCCAAAGAAGAATACATCAAGCAGCACAGCACTATCTGTCATAGTATATGTAATGAAAGGGCCAGAAGCTTGTGCATATTTGACTAGTGGAACTCCATTGGGATAACTTTCAGTCCAACAACTGGGTGCAACAGCAAAAGCCTGTGATGACTGCTTAACTTGTAGCAATTCCCTGCTGAAAATTATGCTGATAAAGTCTGTAGGTGCAATTAAGACAACTCTGGCCAGAGCTTTCAAAAATCTCAACATATATATCCATCAACAGTCTATGTAGTGTTCTCTGTATTACTACCCTACTATGTATGGCATAACAAATGGGCTGACAGGGCCTGTGAAACAAAGCAACTTACTTCTGCCTCCTGATATCTGCTTTGGTTTGATCCCAGCGATCACACGTGCTGGAACTGAACCAAAACCAAGCATTCCTACCTACACCAAAAAACAAAACAGAACAGAACAAAAAAACCAGTAGCCCCAGACAGGGACCCCAAAAGATTCAGGTAGGCAAAGATCAGGAATAGGCTGGTTTGTGATGGCCCGTACGTCAAGTAGTTACCAGGAAAGGGAGCAAAACCATTCCAAGACCAGATCAAACCACTGCCCATTTGTGTACCCCATTTCATTCTGTCCCATCCCCATTAACAGAACCAGTGTGTGGATAAGCCTCTGGCTTGGATGCTGTGTTCCATTCCTATGAAGAAGAAGCAGGCTATGACCATGAGAGCCTCCTGAAGCAGGAAATGTGTTTGTCCTAAAGGTGCCACAGGGCCCTTGTTTTTCTTTTAAGTTTTGAAAAACCCTCACCCCGAATCAAGCTCTAGCCCTTAGGCCTATTTAAGTTTTTTAAAATTACTTTCCCTCCAGAGACCAGAAAAGCCGAATATATTTTCCAAGCTGATTGATGCTTTTCCATTTATTTTTTTTAATGTAATTTTCCCCTAGTAAGGAATTGTTCTCTTGAATGTCAAGGAGGAAATATTTCCCCAATCATACACTCTGATTGGCTCGCCAGCGCCTAATCAGAGAGTGCATTTGTAGAGGGAGGGAGAGGGGAGAGGATACACAGTGAAGGGTTCGATTTGTCATGCTGGGAGATTTCTCCCCCACAACCCTTGCTAAAGAGCTCCTTGTAATGCTTGCCTGCCAAATCTTCCAGCCACAATCAAATTACTCCTTGTCCCCCTCCACCCCACATTTCTCCCCCGCATCTTCCTGCTATATGCATGCATGCATATCAACACAACCTCGCCTTCCAGATCTATCACTGACAGAACAGTTATTAAACAAAAACTCAGCCCAGGGAATTATTAATCGCAAAGATTCATTTCTTTATCAAACACAGTGGCCTGAAGGGAAAGCTCTTTAAGCTTTGCAAAAGACTGAAGCACATTTATCATTAGAGGAGAGGGCCTGGCATTTTTAATATGTCAGACTGGAAACAGGAGATTTAGAGATCAGAGGTGATGTTTAATATGTGTTAGATGTTATGTTGTCTTTTTTCCTTTGTCAGCCCATGTGGCTGTGACCCATTTGTGTGTGTGTGTGTGTGTGTGTGTGTAATTTTTATTTTTCTTAAAATCCCATATTTCCTGTCATTACATTTTAAGGATGCCATCCAATCAAATCTTCCCCCAATAAAATATGAAGATGCATTTTCAGCTGCAGAGATTTATCTTGTGATTCTATGCTCCCTGGAAGAATGATCTGGAGGCCATGGGATCAAGTTTCAGATTTTTGGACAGAGAGGTCTAGCTTTGGAGGGGAAAAATCTGTTCTTGTGAACCCCTGATCTGATCTCTACCCCTCTCCTCTGTGCTGTTCAGACTGAGGTTCCACAAAAGCCCTGTTCGGTGTTTAAATTCTGGAATAATAAAACATGAGAGACTAGAGAGGACACCAGTTTTCCTCCTTCCATGTGTATTTCTTTCACTTTCTACACATTAAGGATAATGGCTTGGAAAGAAGAGCCTTATCTTTCCATGGCAGCTGTCAACACTCTTCAGAACAGTGGGAACTAAGTGTGCCAGTTCACGTGATGAGCCTTCTCTTCTTCAGCCCTGGGCTGGACAAGTGTGCCCTAAGACGATTTTTTCTGGGCTCCTAGCCTTCTTCCCTGCCTTCTCAAGTTCTCAGGAAAGAGGTGAATTGCAGCTCTTGAAAGCCTGCAGGAATGGCAATCCATATTTTATATAGATACCACCCGCCCGCCCGCCCCCGTGTGCACGCACTATTTCACATTCCCAAATATCCATTTTTCAAAAGTGGAAGTGGATTTCTAGTGCTTTGTATTTTGTTTTATTTTATGTTTGCATTTGTTAGCATTCTGAGTGGTTCGTGTGGCTTGTGGAGGAGGGTCCTAGGAATAGAAAACAGGCTTCTGGACCCCCCCCCCCCACACAAATACACATCAAAGCCCTAGCAAGTACCATGTTTGTTTGGGAAATTGCTTCTAAATCTCTTTTAGTAGTGCTTTAGCAATGCTGCCTTGGGTCCTTTCTTAGGAGAAAGGCGGGGTAAAATATTTTAAACAAATACAATAAATAAACAACTAGGAAATACTGGAAGATTCTTCTGGAAGATGAGAGCTCCCTGCTTTTTTATATAAAAAAAAACAAAACCAAACAATCCTTGTGGAGATTATTTAATAGAATTTTGTGTAAGAAGGAAAGAATGAGAAAGTTTGCAGCTGAGAAACAAACTAGGGGGGGGGGGGAAGGCACAGAACAGTATTTGGGCTTTGCTAACATCTTGGGCATCCTTTTCTTCCCCAAGAAAAGGAAATGCAAGAAAGCAAAGTGGCTGTCCAACAAGGCCTTACGAATAGCAGAGAAGAGAAGGGAGACAAAATGCAAGGGAGATAGGGAAATATACAGAAAATTGAATGCAGACTTCCAAAGAATAGCAAGGAGAGACAAGAGGGCCTTCTTAAATGAACAGTGCAAAGATATAGAGGAAAAGAATAGAAAGGGAAAAACCAGAGATCTGTTCAAGAAAATTGGAGATATTAAAGGAACATTTTGTGCAAAGATGGACATGATAAAGGACAAAAATGGTAGGGACCTCACAGAAGCAGAAGACATGAAGAAAAGGTGGCAAGAATACACAGAGGAATTATACCAGAAAGATCTGGATGTCCCGGACAACCCAGATAGTGTGGTTGCTGACCTTGAGCCAGACATCCTGGAGAGCAAAGTCAAGTGGGCCTTAGAAAGCATGGCTAACAACAAGGCCAGTGGAGGTGATGGCATTCCAGTTGAACTATTTAAAATCTTAGAAGATGATGCTGTTAAGGTGCTACATTCAATATGCCAGCAAGTTTGGAAAACTCAACAGTGGCCAGAGGATTGGAAAAGATCAGTCTACATCCCAATCCCAAAGAAGGGCAGTGCCAAAGAATGCTCCAACTACCGTACAATTGCACTCATTTCACACGCTAGCAAGGTTATGCTCAAAATCCTACAAGGCAGGCTTCAGCAATATGTGGACCGAGAACTCCCAGAAGTACAAGCTGGATTTCGAAGGGGCAGAGGAACTAGAGACCAAATTCCTAACATGCACTGGATTATGGAGAAAGCCAAAGAGTTCCAGAAAAACATCTACTTCTGCTTCATTGACTACGCAAAAGCCTTTGACTGTGTGGACCACAGCAAACTATGGCAAATTCTTAAAGAAATGGGAGTGCCTGACCACCTTATCTATCTCCTGAGAAATCTATATGTGGGACAGGAAGCAACAGTTAGAACTGGATATGGAACAACTGATTGGTTCAAAATTGGGAAAGGAGTACGACAAGGCTGTATATTGTCTCCCTGCTTATTTAACTTATATGCAGAATACATCATGCGAAAGGCTGGACTGGAGGAATCCCAAAACGGAATTAAGATTGCCGGAAGAAATTTCAACAACCTCAGATATGCAGATGATACCACTCTGATGGCAGAAAGTGAGGAGGAATTAAAGAACCTCTTAATGAGGGTGAAAGAGAAGAGCGCAAAAAAAAAATGGTCTAAAGCTCAACATCAAAAAAACTAAGATCATGGCCACTGGCCCCATCACCTCCTGACAAATAGAAGGGGAAGATATGGAGGTAGTGACAGATATTACCTTCTTGGGCTCCATGATCACTGCAGATGGCGACAGCAGCCACAAAATTAAAAGACACCTGCTTCTTGGGAGGAAAGTGATAACAAACCTAGACAGCATCTTAAAAAGCAGAGACATCACCTTGCCGACAAAGGTCCGCATAGTCAAAGCTATGGTTTTTCCAGTAGCGATGTATGGAAGTGAGAGCTGGACCATAAAGAAGGCTGACCGCCGAAGAATTGATGCTTTTGAATTGTGGTGCTGGAGGAGACTCTTGAGAGTCCCCTGGACTGCAGGGAGAACAAACCTATCCATTCTGAAGGAAATCAACCCTGAGTGCTCACTGGAAGGACAGATCCTGAAGCTGAGGCTCCAATACTTTGTCCATCTCATGAGAAGAGAAGACTCCCTGGAAAAGCCCCTGATGTTGGGAAAGTGTGAGGGCAAGAGGAGAAGGGGACGACAGAGGACGAGATGGTTGGACAGTGTCATTGAAGCTACCAACATGAATTTGACCCAACTCCGGGAGGTAGTGGAAGACAGGAGGGCCTGGTGTGCTCTGGTCCATGGGGTCACGAAGAGTCGGACACGACTTAACAACTAAACAACAACAAAACATCTTGGGGTTATCACAATCTTCCTGGTGGTCCAATGTGAAACAGTAGACTTTGGCCAGCTGTTGGAAAATTTAGCACTGAAATTTTATGCTGTGCGTGTTTAGTTGTAAATATACTCAGATATTACAAATCACTGATAAGTCTTCAGTGATCTCCTTCCAAATGAATCCAAATGCAACCGGGGAAATTCTCACTGTTTGCAAAATTGGTCCATGTATGTCACATAACAAGGAAGAAGTTAATCCAAACCAGATCGATTCACATAGGAAATGGAAATAGTCCATGTAGTTTAGACAAGTGATGAAAATATTTGCTTATTTGCTTCTTGAAGGCATGGATGAAACATTTCAGACATCGTCTCCCTCTGGCCAAGATTAAAAGAGTTTAGTATTCCCCCTCCCCCCCTTTTTTTCTTGTGTTTTGGTCATTTTTAGCAAAAAAACAAAAAACAAAAATGCTTTTGCATAAAAACCTTATATTTTGCAAAAACAAAAACAGAAAAACAAACACCATCCTTGTATTTTGCACAGTAAATCTTTATCTGTGCAGAATATATGGGTTTTTATACAAAACACAATTTTTGGACAAAATGCAAGTAATGTATTCTTGAAGGCTTTCAGAAGAAGAATACAAGGACAAAATCAGGGAACTTCTAGACCCCACGACCTACAGAAAACTGAAACGGGACCCAACCAACAAAATCACAAAACAAACAAACATGCTGATCAGGAGTTCCTCCCTGCACCCCAACGTCCTTCAACGAATCTGCAAGACAGAAGCTCTCCCACCAAGACTATACGGACTCCCCAAAATCCACAAAGACTCAATCCCACTCAGGCCCATTGTAAGTGCCATCAGCTCCCCAACATATGAATTAGCAAAATACCTAGCCAACCTCCTACTGACCCACATTGGACAAATCTCATCCTACATCAAAGACTCAGGACATTTCATAAGCAAGATCAGCACCCTAAAACTCAACCCCGGGGACAGACTGATCAGCTTTGACGTAATATCCCTATTCACCAAGGTACCGATAAAGGACACTCTGACACTCATCCAGCAGATCGTTCCAGAAGACATAGCCCTTTTCCAACACTGCCTAATGACCAGCTATTTTCAGTGGGATAATGAGTTCTATGAACAGACAGATGGAGTGGCCATGGGGAGCCCCCTCAGCCCGGTTATAGCAAACTTCTACATGGAACATTTCGAAAGGCCCTGGCTTCGGCACCCTTCGCACCCACAGTCTGGTTCCGATACATGGATGACACCTTTGCAATTTGGAACGACGGTGAAGAAAAACTGGAAGAATTTCTAAACCATCTCAACAGCATCCACCCAAATATACAATTTACCATGGAAAAAGAAATAGAGGGCCAACTCCCTTTCTTACATGTCATGGTCATACGCAAAACTGACCTCCTATTGGGACACAAGGTCTACAGAAAACCCACCCACACAGATTGGTACCTACACAAAAACTCCAACCACCACCCACAGCAAAAAAAGAGGCATAATCAAAACACTGGTAGACCGTGCAAATCGGAACTGTGAAGCTCAATTTCTCAGCACCGAACTCAACCATCTGAATTGGGCCCTACAGGCAAATGGCTACTCCAAGAATGAAATCACAAGAGCCATCAAACCAAGAAAACAACACCAAACTGAAGAGGAAAAAAAGCCACCCATAAATAAAGTATTTCTGCCATACATCAAAGGGGTCACGAACCACATGGGGAAACTTTTGAAAAAACACAACCTACAAACAGTATTCAAGCCCACCACAAAAATACAACAAATGTTACAGTCAGCAAAGGACAAAAGGGACCCCCTCACCACTGCAGGAGTACACCGGATACCTTGCAGTTGTGGCCAGGTATATATTGGAACCACAAAATGCAGCATCCACACCAGAATCAAAGAACATGAGAGACACTGCAGACTAAAACAACCGGAAAAAATCGGCAGTAGCTGAACATGCCCTAAAACAAGCTGGACATGAAATTCTATTTCAAAAGACAGAAGTACTGGACAACACCAGCAATCATTATGTTAGACTGTACAGGGAAGCCATTGAAATCCAAAAACACCAGCAGAGCTTCAACAAAAAAGAAGAAAGTCTAAAACTCAACAAAGCCTGGCTCCCAGCACTGAAAAATACAGCCTGCAAAAGGTCAACGAACTCTACCCAGCCACAAGGACCGGTGATCACTGCACAAAAAAGACCAGCTAACGACACCCATCAATCACAGTGACAGATCATCTCTCCCCCTTATCACAACAATACACCCACAACAAAAAACATGCTGACTACCATAATCACCCAATCTCCTGAAAAGGACAAAAGCTGATCCCACAGCTATAAATACTCAACTATCCAAACAAACTGCACCAGAGCACAGACAGAGTTCTGACTCCTGTCCTCTGAAGATGCCGGCCACAGAGACTGGCGAAACGTTAAGAAGAAAAACCTTAAGAACACGGCCAAACAGCCTGGAAAACCCACAACAACCATCAAAATGCAAGTATTTTGCAAAAAAAAAAAAAAAAAAAAAAAAGCAGGGATTTTTTTTTACTTCTGGTGACTGGAAATAATGCTGTTCTTTTCACTCTTGCATAGGAACAAAAGCTCTTGCAGTGGTTCACCATTTTTTTCAGTAGGATGTTTTGATGTGCTGAGACATCCTTTTTGACCAAGGATGAGAAAGTATACACATATTCATTGCTTCCCCATTCATTGCTTCCCCATTGCTAAGGTTCTAAGGTAGCTGAAGTGTTCAAGGAGTGGTTTAGCACTGCAAATTATTATTTTTTAATTAAGATATAGAAAGAGGAATAATGAAAATAGAAATGAGTTTACGTACAATTCTTGCCTGTCAAGAACCCCTGACATTTGTATACATTGCAAATTCCTGTTGAGTTTCCATGACCAGGTGGGGATTTGAATTCAAGTCTCATGAGTCCTGGTGCAGCCATCTCTCTACCACACTGGCTCCTTTGTTCCATGATATAATCCTTAACTTTGGTACCGGTTACCTCTCAAACCTGTTGCGACTGGCCTCATGGATTTTGGCTTGTGACCCAAGCCTGGCTGAAATAGCTGTGCTAGGATCAGATTCAAGACTGAACCGGAGCTTAACAGCAGAAACTAGCGTAACAGTCCATCTCAAAAGTAGGGCAGATTAATACACATCATCCAACTCATGCATGAGTTTTCCTTCTACCTCCTGCCTGCCACAAACACTTTGAATTATGATGATTCTTTTGAAGTGCTGCTGGTGATCCAAACATGCATCCCGTGTGTGGTGGTTTACAAAGAGGGAAAAGGCAAGTCCTTGCCCCCAACGGCTTGCATTCTAAAATCAGGGGGAGGCCACCAAGAGCAAAGGGAGGGAAATAAGGCAGGATAAAGAGGACAAGAATATGCATTCCTTCCCCTGAATCCCACACCCTGGTGCAGTAACCTGGAGCCCTCCCGGTATGCTGAATGGTAGTACTGGCAGGGGATGATGGAAGATGTAGTCCAACACATTTGGAGGGCATCTGGTTGTGCAAAGTTGCTTTAGGCACTCTAGTCCATGGGCTCTCGTGGCTCCATAGCAAGGGAATAGCCCATCAATATCAGCCTTGCTGTGCAATTAATTCAGAGAGACACAGCGTCAGCTTCAGGATTGCTCAGTTTCTCAGTTTACCAAACGCAGTTTGATTTCGTCCGGCTTCCTCCTCACTAGCTTGCAAATTTTTCTTTAAAATCAAAACACACACACACAAAATTATGCATGTGTTTGTGTGCCTTTCTCCTCATACAGGTTGCTTTGGAAGCAGAAGGGTCACAGAACTGGATGCCCACCTATCTTGAGGAAATTGTGTCAGGAGACTTGGGAAAGTGAGAATATTGACATATACCTGAATTTCAGTTGACAGATTGGTTCGGAAAGATCAAAATAAGCACATCCGTAGGCAACGACAAAGCTAGCAAATCCCCTCCCTCCATGCCTGAGAGAGAGCAGGAAGGATGTGAGAAAATAAAAATCTCCTCCAAGAAGCAGAGGAAGTGTTCAGTTGACTGATACTCTGGAGTGTCTCACTTATTAAGTCACTTCGAATTATTGGCAAACTCAGACCAGAAGGATTGCTTTGCATCCGTTCCAGCAATCGTATGCACTGGAACTGATCCAAACCAGAGTGATCCTACTTGCTTCATGAGTCTGACAGGGACTCAGAAAGGTACAGAGATGGGCGGGGTTCAATCCAACAATCATTTGATTGCTGTAAGTGTGAACTAGACTGTTCCTGAAGTGGACCAAACAGCAGACCCATGTAGTCAATCTTTGAGTTAGGGATCTGGCTGTGGAGCCAGAGGTTGGGAGTTCAACTCCACACTATGCATCCCAGAAGAGCCAGCCTGGATAGCCTTGGGAAAACTGCCCAATCCCAGGGCACCCCCAGAAGAAAGGAATTCTGATAAACCACTTCTGAGTACTCTCTACCTAGAAAACCCTGGAAAGGGTTCCCATAAGTCAGAATTGACTTGACAGCAAAACTTCTTCACTGGTATGATGAATAATATTTCCAAGTTACCTTCAAAAGTTACTTTTCAAGCCCACAAAAGAAAAGAGATAGCAACAATTTCATATTTAAAGTTCTATTTTGCTCCTCCCCCTTTTGTTGCCAACTTACTAAAACAGATTAACATGGCTACTTCTTTAGAAATAACTTTACAAGAGCATTTTATAGCATATTTAGAAGCATTCCAACAGGAATTCTTCAAGTTTTACACCATTCCTTTATCAATAACAGGGTAGCAAAAAGTAACAAAAAAAAAAACAACAATCAGGAAGTAGCACAACAAGCAACATAATGTTACCTTTTCAACAACATAATGCTGGAAAGCCAATAGTAATTTGCAACTAGAGTAGACCCATTGAATCACTAAATCCCCAGTTTATTCAATAGGCCTACTCTAGTTATTACTTACTATTAGATTTCAGCAAAAGAGTCCATTAGTTTAACACTATGACTACACTGTTTCCCCAAAAATAAGACCTAACCTGAAAATAAGCCCTAGTATGATTTTTCAGGATGCTCCTAATATAAGCCCTACCCCAAAAATAACCCCAGTTAAGTGAAACCCCGCTCTCCACCATTGTGCAGCAACCAGAAGAAGATGACATGACTGTATTTGAATAAATATAGATTGTTGTACATGAAAAAAAAAAATCCCCTGAAAATAAGCCCTAATGCATTTTTTTGGAGCAAAAATTAATATAAGACCCTGTCTTATTTTCGGGGAAACACGGTAATCATGGAGATGAATTACTTTCTAAAAGTAGCTTTTTAAGCTCTCAACAGGGACATTTATTGCTGCCTGCTGGTTTTCCCCTACATATCCACTGCTGGCTACCATATTACCAATTTTAACTGGCAGTTCTATTCTGAACACACATGCTTGGCTGTAAACCCTGCTGAACTCAGTGGCACTTCAGAGTAGATGAGCTGTAAGATCACACTATGAAACAAATCGCCTGCTTCAGTATATGTGTGGAAACGACCAACATGAATCTGCCTTGTTACATACTATTCAACCCTGAATTGGCAGAAGGCATATTGGACACGAAAAAAGGTGAAAATTCTGAGGAATGTAACAGAAGTGAAACCAACAGATCTTTTCAGCCCTATTCAGGAGGAGTGACTCTAGAACGTTGGAATTCAATATATTATTCTGTAAAATGTCGTGAGCACTGGTGGCACTATATAAACAGCATCAGTCAGATGTGCAGAAAACTGCCCAGAAAACCCAGCACAGTCACCTTTCTGGTTTTAAAAATGGTAAGTAAAACTGAAATATAGTTGTGAGGATCCTTTTTTCTCACCAGTGAGTTTGGAAGCTAATTAAAGAAAATGATAATACATGCATGGATTAAAAGGGCACTCTGACAAAAGCAGAAGGATGGCAGGGTGATTAAACAGTAGAGTAAAAGGCAGCTAAAATAGACAAGAAGTCTTCTTTTTTAAAAGGGCACATCCTGCCCAGGCAAATAAAATAAACATTAGTATGCCAAGGTCAATCAAAATACAAAGCTACAATAAGGCAGGCCTGAAAAGTTCTCAGGATCAACAAAGTGCATGCATGTGGACAAAATTAATGAGAGGAACAATGGGAAAAAAGAGTAAGGTGTTTTTGTACCTTAAAGACTAATAGATTTGTTTCAGGGGTGGGTTTCTCCACCGCCGCCACCCTCTTTAATTTTGTCAACATGCTGAAATAGATTAAAACAACTGCCTCTTTGGAATATACTTGCACGGCAGTTTATTTAAGAGCATCAGCAATAAAGAATTACCTCCTCTGATTACAGTCTGTATAGCAGGAGGATGAAGAAGAGGTGGATTTCAGAAACAAGCTACTTTGCTAGCAGAACTTGGAAAAGTGGCTGTCTTTTTTTTTTGAGCAACCATGTTCAGAATCCCTGAGCCAGCCCCATGCTGGCTGGGAGACTCTGGGAGTATCAGTTAAAAAAAACAAAATTTTCGTAAACTCTTGTAAGCAGTGGGCGGTGGGGTGCTAGAGGGGCAAGTGAACCATAGAATTGTCTGGGGACAGTGCTTGGGAAAAGCTACGGGGAAAAGCCAAGCAACTGGAGTTTAAATTTCATTTTAAAAAAAAAACCATGGTCAAATCAATTTATATCTGGGTTGATAAAGAAATAAAGATTCTGAAGTTTAGAAGCACATCGAACAATCTTCTGTAAGTTGATCACTCTGCTTCTGTGAGTCGTTATTTTGGGGGTTTGTGGGGGATGGGGTAAAGGCTGGAACTAACATATCGTCAGAATTTACTACTGGACTCCTCCACTCCCATCCTTACATATATAACCCTATATTCTGTTTAGCCAACTGTGGAAGCTGCCACAGCAGTCTGACCAGAAGTGTGGTCATATGAAGTGGCCTGCCTGATGGTCAGACCACTGTAGCAGTTTCAGGACCTGGAGCTCCACGCATGTCAATATGGAACAGGATACTGATCATAGCGATTAAACAAGAATTTTAGTCCAGACTCTCTCTCAAGAAAGCAGACCATCTCACCTGGGCTGGGCAAAGATCATATCATGGTACTATGGAGTTTGTGGGCCCATACATTTTTACATTCCAGTATGGTATCTGTTCAAGTCATGGGCACATTATTTCATCAAATCACTATGAAAGAAAACAAGAAATGCATGTCAGATTGTCTTCTGAGAACCTGGAAGAAAGAGAAGCATTTGTACTTTATGTCAAGTAAATTATATGACAACCTCCGAATAGCCCTGACACATTGTCCTGAAGGATCAGTGCTGTGCCTGACATTGTTGCACACTGTGTTCTTCTAGCTCCTTGGCAATCACGTTTTCCAAGGAAGTGGCAACTATAGGTTGAATTAGATGAAAGCTGCTGGTTTACAGTGGAAGTTGGATCTGTGTCACTACTGATCAGTGATGTTGTGGCAAATGTTGAAAGGCCAGTGCTCATCACTACATTTTCCCTGCCTGTCAAGGAAAATCCAAAAAATGCAGGCAGCAAGCCAGTTCTAGAAGCTTTCTTCTCCCTTGGCCATGCGAGCTGGGAGTTTCTGGGAGTTGTAGTCCAGATATGTGAGTTTTCTGAGACTGATCGCTTTTGCCATTTTAAAAAAGGAGCAAAATCTTCTTGCACACCTATGCAAAGTGCCCCAAGTTAAGAAATCACTGTAGATTTGAGTGATTGGTTGATTTTGTGCACTTATATACCAATGACTTAGTGCAAGGCACTAATTTAAGCAGTTTACATTATCAGTTGCATGCCGAGTCACACATCTCAGCGTGCAACTGATAATGTCTATGGTGATTTCCTAAGTTTGGGCAATTTGCCTCCAAAAATTACACTCTTTGTGCCTCACCAGTATAACTAAGTAAAAGGATTTGGGCCAATGTTTTTAAGAGATGAAAACAGCAAACATTTGCTTTCATGATGGGAAAAGCAAACAATGGTTAGGATCTGAAGAAGCTCAGCTCCCATGCAACAGGTCCACACAGTTCAGTGTCAGTGTCATTAACCCTGGTTGGCAGCGGCTTCTCCCATGGTTTCTAACAGGAGATGCCCTGAACCTGGGAACTTTTCCACACAAAGCTAGAACTGTTCACAGATCTCCCAGTTTTGCTTGGATACTGCTAGGGCAGTTCAGATCATGACACTGTTCAGCTTGGAGCCATTCAGACACTCCCCAACCTCATCTGGACCCTGGATCTGAACTGCAATTCTGAAATCCAAAGCTCCATGCCTCCTATTCACTTGAATGGGAAAACTCAGATGACTATAACTTTGGGAAGGGAACTTCACACATTGACATGATGTTTGGCAACATGCTAGATCACAAAGATGGCAAAAATTCTTCCCTTGCACCCAATGTAACAGGGAAGAGACAAGAGAAAGTTGTAACATCACAATCCTGCCACATAATCTTAAGGATGCTTTCTTGAGAGGGACTTAGGCTATACTCTCTCTCTCTGTGGACAATGGCCAAAGCAGCCAAGGGACATCAGCAGCAAATTTGCCTTGGGTAACATGAGGCAGAAGACCCCAGGGTCAAGTGAGGTAGAATCCAAGTGATAAACTGAAGTGGGGGGGGGGAGACCCCAAACCCACAGGGAAATAAAAAGCAGGAAGGATTGACCCTGCCAAGCTAACACATAAGCCCAACCAAACACTGGCCAAGAATATGAGCATCCAACAGTCTCTCTCTCTCTCACTCACTCACACACACACACACAATCCTAAAGTAAGTCAAAGTGAAACAATGTTTAAGTAAAGCAATACAGGATCTACTAACCAGCACCCAAGGGGGGAAAAAAAAGAAGATACCCTATACAAAATGATGAACTATATTTAGTCAGAAAATTGTGTGTATGTATGTTAAAAGTTACTCCATGACTAAAGAAGGTGTGGAGGGTCCCTGTGCAAGTTCATTTGGGCTTTATGCTGTCTGGCATGGGATATTTCTTCTCGTTTCTCCATGACTGGAGAATGCAGGAGAGGCTCTTTTCCTTCATTGGGGGCTGAAGCTGTCAGTCAGCAAAGCCCAGCTCCTTCCCCTTCACCATTTGTGAAGTCATACCATTTTGGTGTCTTCCTTATATGGTTTCACAGAGCTTTTCCACTTTCTTTAGTTTCCCTTTCCCTCCTCTGTTTTTCTAGGCATGTTCATTTAACTTCCTAAATTCTGTTTTTATTATTATTATTATTATTATTATTATTATTATTATTATTATTATTATTATTATTATTATTATTATTATTATTATTATTATTATTATTACTTTGGGGCCACTGAGATGTGTGGGCTTTGTGGCTTGATCTGGGCTGCAGAGGATGCATAGCACTAAAAAGAACATATTTCACATCTGGGCTTCAGCTTCAGATCCTTTGCATTTATATGGCAGGGCTGCACAGGTTGCTCATCCCATCAAAAAGATCTCAGCAACTTTAAACATACACCCGCAATTCTCTGACTAAATATTTTCATTTAATTAATCTTCTTGTAAGAATGACCCAGAAAAAACACACTTCCCAATGGAGTGTATCCAAGACTTCCAAGGCTGAAAGATTACATTTGCATCCCAACTAAGGGTTCCAGTAGTCAAGACACTGATTCTGTACCCTGAAGTAGTGTACTCTTAAGGGGGGGGGGGATGGTTTATTCTAACATGAGGTTGCCTCAAACCGCATTGGATAAATTAGCTCACTCTATTTTTAAATTGGTCAGCTAGGGAGTAGCAGGGCTTTGTTTGCATGTTTGACTACTCAGCCAGTTAGCACTAAAAGGCCAAAATCCTGTTACATAGTTATATTGGCAGAATGCAAACAGTGTTAACTGGCAGCAGCTGCTCACAAGCAATTAACAAGTCCCCACTTGGATTTCTGGACGTGCACCAAGCCAATGTGAACATCCAAGCAGAGATTTCTTGAAGGACAGCAAGAACCCACTACAAGTTAGGTCATTTGCCTTCTGTAGGTATAACTACACAACAAGATTTTGGCCAAAGATTTGCATGGCTGGAAAAGCAGGGAAATACTAATTTGCCTTAACATGTGTTCTAACCTTCATTAACAATAGATACTGTCTCAAACAGAAATCCTATACAGTGGAGTAACAATAACTTAATTTTGAATGAATAAACATGCGTGGGATTGCATTCCTAGGGACCTTTACACTGGAGCAAACTCTGCTGAATAGAGGATTTGTTTCCCAGAAAACATGCTTGGGATTATGAAGTAAGATGGCCTGTTGCATTGCCTTGCTAAGTTATAAATTCCATCGAACAGAATGGAACAGACGACGACTCTTGATATTTATACGGAGAAGAAAAATTTATTATAGTCAGTTTCTAGGGACTTGGAACAAATACTATTTTTGCTGGTGCATTTCTATTAAACTGAAATGCCAAGGTCTTTTTGCATGAGAGAATGGCAGGTTCATTTCGTTCTCCTAAAGATATTTCTTCATCTTTGGCACAGGAGGGGGAGTGAGCTGCTCTTGTATCTACAGTTAATGGGCACTGTAATCCTCTTAACCGTTCAGAGTCGTAATGGATCCTACAGAGCTTTGGAGCTTAGACAGTCATCTGGTGGGTGAGTATGTGTATTTTAAAACTTCTCCATAATTGTGGAATGGTGCTGATTCTCTATATCCTGTGATTTCATATGAATATTGCAAGGACCTGTATGTTGCTGACTGATTTTAGAGGCATGAAGTAGCCTCTTATTGATCAACACTGTATGTACATAAGTGAGACTAAACAGTTCTACTGATTTCAACAGGCAGTCCTAGGTAAGGTCTCCTGGGATTGCAGTCATGTGTTGTCGGGTGTGGAGCTGTTTAGGACTGCAGTCCTTCATGGAGTTACGAGGCACATGTTGGAACTTGATCAGAGATGGAGAACGTGCATCCATCCAGATGTTGTTAGACCCAGCGTTCCTCACCATTGGCTCTGCTGTTAGGGCTGATTGAGAGTTGTTGTCCAGACTAGTTATGGGGGTATTCATATTCATATACGAATACAAATATCCCCACGCAGCTGGAGTTAATGAGGGTCCAGCCCCTGGGGCTGGACCATCCACTCACGCATCCGGCAGCAGCAGCCCCTCTCTTCCTTCCAATCTCTCCAGAGCACCGCTTGGCTAAGCACTCAGCAGCCTTGCAGGGAGATTTGTCCTCCCTCCCTCAGCCAGGAGTGACTAGAAGACCAGGAAGAGAATGGTGCTTGGGAGCGATTGGAAGGATGAGTGGAGCCAGCAGTGGATGTGCAAGTGGACGGTCTGGCGCCAGGGCTTGGACCCTCCTTAACTCCAGCTGCGCTGGGATATTCGTATTCATATACTAATACCCCATCTCTAGTCCAGACACATCTGGAGAAACACATACTCTGTGACTCTGTGAAAGCCAGGTAATTTCATCTGAAATTATCTGAAGTTATATATAACTTGTTTCTGCCTTCTTTCAGGTCTGAAATTTGGAATAATGTGTCTAAAGATTTCAGCCTGCATCATACGCATAACAGTCTGCACAAATTCAGGTCTCCGTAGCATGGAGAGGACCATCCTGTGCATTGACCATATTCAATAGGTGCAGATACTTCAGGCACCCAGATGCCCAGGTTGTACTTCCTGTCCATGTACGGGTGTTGAAGGTGAGAAATCTTGCTGAAATTAAGATGTGGCAACCCTAATCAAGCATTAACATGGTAGGATACACAGGGAATCGGTACTAGGATTTGAAGACTAGAAGTCTAGACCTGGATGGAGATGTGAGGGTTCGGTGTGTACCAGAGCTATTCCCGGCTCCTTTGCAAGAAAGACTTCAGTCGAGGATTGCTCTTTTAACAATGGAACATTTATTGTGTCATGAACAAATAAACTAGTGCCCTTAACCAGCTCTGAGTCTTTGTCTTCTTCTGCCAACGGGACAGTGAGGGGTTTCCAATCTTCAACAATGAAGGGGTTGCCATAACTTGAGTTCCACGGACCCGGTTGTTCGGGGGGGGGGTGTTCCACTCTCTTAGCGTGGTGGTCGACGGACCCGGCAACAGGGGCACAGCCTCATCTCGGAGAAGGTCATCCCACAGGGTATTCCCCGGCCGATCCAATGTTTCCCAGACCTTCTCAACTCCTCCATCTTCATCTCCAGAACTCTCCATTAACTTCTCTTTCGCCTCTCCTCCTCAACTCTTCCCCTCTCCTCTCTAATTTTCCTCCTCCACTCCCTTGCCTCAGTTTCTCCCCAATAAGAAGATCTAACGGGAATAGCGGACCTCCTCCGGTAGTCAGCCTCCTCCCTGGGTACCCTGATCCTTTCCCATTGATCAGTCCAGGGATTCTTGGTCCATATCCACTCCCAACCTGGAGGCAAGGGCTCATCCCTCCTTATAACTTCCCCTTGCCCCGCCTCTCTCTCTCTGCCTTCCTCCTTCTTGCTTCCCACCTCTTTTGTCCCTCTCTCACTTATTCCCATCCCCTTCATACACTGGATCAACGTCTCCGGTTCCTTCCCCTTAGGGTATTCATTCTGTGCCCCCTTCTGGACAATCTGTGATTCGCTTTTCTCTTCAGGCCTATTCTCTGAGTCGAGGATGGACAGTGCTCCAGTGAGCGATGTCTCTGACTCGCCTCCCATCTCACAGGAGACATCCATACATTTTGGTTTCTTTCATAGTCAGGTTTTTTTTTTTATGTCTAAACTTCTCCATCCCAAATACAAACAAAATAGCCAATTTTCGTAGAAGCGAAACAAAATTCTTATCCACCCCTAGCTTTTGCAATATTATATAGCTCCAGCCTGTTTGATATGAGTAAGAGACAGCTGCAGCCAGTCTCATTTCCTTAGCAGCAGACTACCACATTGGTTCCCAAGTATTTGAGAGCAGAAGACTTGAACCTTTCATAATCTCCTCTTCCTCCTTCACCTCATCTCATGTCCCCGTTCACTATCTTGTAGCCCTTTATAGGGACCAAGTTCTCAGTCATCTCCCTAGCAAATGGACACAGAACTATTAAACCCCTTCAGTGCCTATCATTTAGGGATTAATTTCCAAGTAGCTGGAGAACATACCTTGCAGTTGATCAGTGAAGGGTGTTTTTGTTTGTTTGTTTGTTTGTTTGTTTGTTTTGGCTTTTTCTCATCTGATTAAGAGGGTCTTCTAACATTACTTAATGTATTCTTAGGAGCCAAAATTCAATCAAGGCTTGTATACGGACTTTCCAATTAAGACTTCTAATTGAATGAGTTTTATAAGTATTGCCACACACTAGAAGGTGCAGGGCCAGGAGATTAGTATGGGATTAACTCCTAGAATGCTAATATTACATCAAAGAACATAATATATTTGTGTATTTATGTTCCTCTGTTTTATGTAACTAGAATATGGTTGCCAACGTTAAGACTCTGTACCACTGACAGGCAAAAATTTGAAAGGAGCTGGTTTCCTCATTGAATCATCTGCATTGGAAGAACAGATGTACCTGTTTAGCTTCGGAGTGTTATGGGCCCAGAACCTCTATCAAGGGAAAAACATTGCTAGTTCTACGTATTTGAATTGTTTCTTGGCTGATATGCTCAGCCCTTGAATATAACAGAGGAGACCTCTGAATCTACCATGAATCTCAAGTTATTGAAAATACGATTATTCAACTTTAATGCCGAAGCAGCAGCCACAGGAAAAAATACTGTTTTCATTCACTAGCACTGAAATGAGGGCAGTGAAAAATATGTCTTCCAATAACTCTAAGAGAGACCAAAGGAAGTCTGACGGCTGGTCGTACAACTTGTGAGTCTTGGGCAACCTTCCTTACCAGATGCCCTCCAGGTGTATTATGTTACAACTCCCATCATCCCCTTGCATCCAAAGTGAGCAGTCACGGGTTATGTTGCTATATTGTACTCTACCAAAATCTGCAAGACACCAAGTGGGGTGAAATGTAGTTTAAATGAGGTACAGAGAAATCAGGATGTCAGAATTTTTCAATTATTTGCTTGCTGTATGTATTCACATTCATTGTTTCAAGCCACAGAGACTGAATCTGTCAAAATCCTAACAAGAATGTGTCATCAAATATGGAAGACAAAACAACGGCCCACAGACTTGAAACATTCAACATTCCAGTCTCTAAGAAAGGAGATACCAAGGAGTGCAGTAACTATTGGACCATTGCAAGCAAAGTGATGCTCAAGGTGTTGCAACAAGAGCTTTTACCTTATATGGAGTAAGAAGTGCCTGATGTTCAAGCTGGATTTAAAAAAGAGGAAGCACTCAAGATTGGATTTCAGATATCCAATGGTTACTGGAGAGCACCAAAGAATTTCAGAAAAAGATCAGTCTACGCTTTATAGACTACAGCAAAGCCTTTGACTGTATAGATAATGCAGATGACACCATAATACTGGGAGAAAGCAACAATGATTTAAAATGACTTAAGAGAAAGTGGAAGAAGAAAGTGCCAAATCAGGATTACAGTTGAACATTAAGAAGACAAAAATCATGACTACAGAACTACACAATTTTAGTGCTGACAATGAAGAAATTTGAATATTTAGAGATTTTTTTAAAATACCTTGGTTCAATCATTAATCCAAGTGGAGACTGAACAAAGAAATGAGAAGAAGGCTTAGACTAGGAATGGCAGCAATGAAGGAATTAGAAAAGATAATCAAATCCAAGGATGTGCCGCTAGAGTCCAAGACCAACATTATCCACACTCTTATATTTCCAATCACCATGTATGAGTGTGAAAGCTGGACAGTTGAGAAAGCTGACAGGAAAAAAAACTGATGTTTGAAATGTGGTGCTGGAGAAGATCTTTGTGGATATCCCGAACTGCCAGAAAGACAAACAAATGGATCCCAGATCAAATCAAGTCTGAACTATCTTTGGAGGCAAAAGTGTTGAAACTGAGACTGTCCTACTTTGGGCACATTGTAAGAAGGCAAGATTCTCTGGAAAAGACAATAATGCTGAGAAGGGTTTAAGGCAATAGGAAAAGAGGAAAAACCAAATAAGAGATGGACTCATTCCCTAAAGGAAGCCACTGGCTTGAGTTTACAAGAGCTGAACAGGGTAGTTGAAGACATGATATTTTGGAGATTGCTCATTCATAGGGTCACCGTAAGTCAGAAGTTACTCAACGGCACATAAGAACAACAACAATGTATTTATATTTGTGTTGCCACCATTCAGTTCCTCAGATGGCCTAGATACATACTCAACAATTTCTTTACGATGAAACCATACCCAAACAACTGTAAAAACAGCAGCAAACAAAAGGAGACATGAAGACGTAGCAGCAGTGTGCGAAGAAAACACAGAAGTTGCTCATAGAATTTAAATGTAAAAGCTTAACAACATAAGCATTTCAAAAGCTTGGCGGAATAAAAATGTCTTTGCCTGGCACCAGAGAGACATCAAAGTAGGCAAGAGCTGAAACTTCCAGGGCTGCAGCTGTCATGGGTGGGGTATCAGCAAGAGGTCCTCCCTTTATTTGCCACTTGTCATGGTTCTGAAGCAGATGGTGCATGAGAAAGGGCCCCCAACACAGATCTTTGTGCATGGGTAAGTTAATAAAGGAGGAGGATGGAAGGGGACAGTCCTAAATGGGTGGGGTGGTGCTACACTGGTCATCTATGGACTGGTCCTCCTTCAGGATTTACAGGTGCAAGCACCAGCACTTTTCATTTTGTATGGAAATGGAGCAACAGCCAATAGGGCTATTTCAGGATCAGTGAGATATGTTCCCATTTGTCAGTCCCAGGAAGTAATCTTGCAATCACATTCGACCAAAGTTATGTTTCTTAGCAGTGTTCAAAAGCAGAGCCATCCATAACACATGGCATATCTTGGATCAAATCCAATGTTGTTTCCCTTCTCCTTTCTACTGCATACCTCCCCATGCCCCGCTATCAACACACACACACACACACACACACACACACACACACACACACACACACACACACACACACACACACACACACACACACTTTGAGATACATCGCCAAGAAAAGATTTTAAAAATGAGTGGATTTCCATTCTCAGACGGAAAGACAGTTCCTGCTCTCTTAAGTTTAATAGTGGCATGCTTTTTTAAAATGTTCACTTAGCTTCTGGAGTGACAGTACTCATCCCTGGCATATTGTCCGGCTGAGAGAGAAACAAGAAAGCAGTTAGGAAGCAGGTGGTAAACGGAGCCATTTTAGAAAAAAACAATTCGAAAGGTCACAAGCATGCAGAATAAATAAACTGCGGGAAAAGAAATTGATCTGTAAGATGGGTTCCTGAAGTTGAGAGCCTGCAGACAATAGAGGAGTCACATGTTTGCTCCCAAATTTGTCTTACTGAGTTCAGTGAAGCCTGCTTTCAAGTAAGCCATGTGGGAGGAAAGACTTTAAAACAGTTTTGCAAGGAGAAGGAATTGTTTGCAATCTGGATGCATTTTAGGGCTTTTATGTAAGGTCAGCAGGTCTCAAGCTGCTGGCTGATGTCACAGGGAATTGCTATGCTTCCCTGGGTCTCCAGGTGAGGAGACAAATTTCAAGGCAAGAGGTGCTGGAGGAGGAGAGAATGTGAATTGTGTGAGAGAGGGGCTTTCTCTTAAGCTGCGGCACTCATGATACACATTCTCAGCTGATGCCTGGACTCCCCAGTTTAGCATGAAAGTCTGTTGCTCTGGCCAGCAACAGCAAAGGTCCCGGCAACCATCTCATCCCCATGTATATCATAGGCCACGCTGCTTAGGACATAATACCTAGTGGGAATAAGGCAAGTAGTGCAGCTCCTGGGTGTATTGGTTCCCAGTCTTTTGTCCCCTGACTGTGCCAACCCCTCCATTCAAGGGCAGAATTGCATATGCCACATGGGCTGCTCTATTCCGCTAAACTATCTTGCCGTCCTCGGGCATAGCAGGCTATATTATCCAAGTTTCAACATTCAATGGAAAGTCCTGTTGAATAATTCTGCTGTGGCAGTTCCGTTGAGGGGGAAACAACATAACTTCATATGCTTTTCGTGAGGCAGGAAACTGTCTTGGGTAAACCGTCATGTGGAAGGCAGCTTCTAGGACTGGAAACCCTCTTGTGAGGCTCCACCCAATTCTGAATGGTGGAAGGAATCAACATTCAAATTGGCTTGGAAAGTCTCCATGGATACAAAAATTCAATCTCCATGGGTAGAGAGTGACATGGAGGGGGGCATGTTTAGCACACACTTCCTGCTCACACATCCATTTCAGCTGCTTTAAGCGTATGTAAAAAATACGGCTACAGAATCATTGAAATTGAACGAAACAGAGCATTTATATAGCATTGTGCTAAGGCCCAAAAACTAATTGGTAAGATCTCAATTAAAAATGAGATCTAAATAAAGAGCAGATGATGTTCCAGACATAATACAAAATGGGCGTATATGGTTATTTTGTTTTTTCACCCTCTTCTTGATCCATCTTTTCTTCTCTTCATTCCTCTCCTACTGGAGGTTGGGCATCATCATGCCTATTCTGAGTTAGAGGTTGCAGTAGCTCCAAACAATGATGTCCTGTTGCACCCAAACCAGTCTCCCCAGTTCCTCAGCCAAGAAGGTCTTCTCCTTCCTGCACTTCTTTTCACATTTGCTTCATCTGGAATGATTCCCTGTAACAAGCTTTTTGTTTCAAATTATGTGACCAAAGTATTCTTGCTTTCTGAATTTTATGGATTAAAAGAAAAAAGATTATTCGTGTCGATCATCCTCTTGATCGAAAAAATGCTTGACATCCAGTGACAAACACACTTTTTCAAATGCTTCAACCTTTTCCATAGTTGTCTGGTTGAAAATCCATTATTCCATTCTCGTATAGCAGAAATAAGGAATGAAAACCCATATCACTCTAGAAGGCACATTCACAAAGTGAAATTTAGGTTTTCCTTGTGTATCATATTCTTCGTCTTAGAGATGCTGCTCCAGGCCACCTCTATTCTGACTTTCACTGCTTAATAATGATCTGAAAGTTTGTTGATCCAAATTCCAAGGTATCTGTATTTATCAACATACACCAGATTCCATTTGGGATCTTTACCTGGTTGACTTGATTCCTTGCTCTGTAATTGTCTTGATGAGCACAGACATTGTGCTCCTAGTAAGAAAGTGCTACCATTCATTGCAGCCTCACCAGTCATTGGCTGAAATCCTGTTGCTTAGCATAGTAAGTTGCAACTAAAGTAAGCCCATTTGAATCAATTAAACTGAGGGAGGAGTTGATTCACAAAATCCCCACTAATTCAACGGGTGTATTCTACTGCAACTTATAACTGTACTAAGCAACAGGATTTCAGCCATTGTGATGCCTGAATGGAGCAGTCCTTCAGACTGAAATGGCTGAATTGTGCACTGAATAGAGGGGTCATGTACATACCAAAATATTGGGCTGCAGAGAATGCTAAAGGATAGAACAGATAGCCTGCTTGCTCTCCCAAGTATTGCCAGGACGTTCAATGACCTGCCAATGAAAATACTGAACAGCCAAAGGGGTTTCCAAGTCTTCAGACTCCAGTCGAAGTCTCAGGGAATTGTTCCACTTCCTGGGTCTCCTGGCAGGGAGGCAAAGATCAGTGTAAATAATGTTGGGAGGGGAGGAAATGTGACTTCATTGTATGCGATGGCTCCCAATCTCCCAAATACCACCAGGGCTTACTGGCTCAGCAAAAAGATGTTTATGCGGAATATTTGTTTTGGAGACAGAGAGTGGAAAATCCACATTGTGTGTCTCATTCTTTTCACACCTGCCCACACATACCAGTTGAATCCCCGTTGTGCAGCTCTGACAGGGATAACGTTGGCAGTGGCAGTGGCAAATTGACTCAGATTAAAGTTTCCTTTGGCAATTTTAGGGTATTTGACCCTTCGTTGCATCGTGTACAGGTCACATGCACCCCTGGAACCGTTTCATCGGCAGTGATTTGCTACTGCTTCTGCTCTCATTCCTCTGGTTCACACAGAGCTTCACAACAGGATTTCAGCCATTATTATGCACGTCTTGCACAAAGGCCCATCCCTGGTGCCATTCCATGGGCTGAAATCTCTTGTCTTAGATTTGGGCCCTGAATTCTCAGAGAACAAGGAGCTGCTGATTTGGCAATGCTATTGTGCAGATACTTGGCAGAGCTTTTCCCCCTCTTCATTGGCACTGAATGTGTACACCTGTGCTACTGAGCCCATGTGCAAACTCTTGGCTCCAGTTGGGGTATCTGGGGGGATCATCTGACAGTGCAATAATGAGCTCGTCCCCACCGGCTCCAAATCTAGCCATCCTGGCTGAGGTAGGATCCATGTCAAGTGTGGGAAATCTGTGGCTGCTCAATTAGCACTGCCCATTCTGGCAGGGGCTGATGGGAGTTATAGTCAAGGGGTTGAAAGGGCACGGGGACCCTGCTTTCCTCATTAGGCACACATTTAGAGTGGGAAATGACACGCATAGAGTGTCCTTCCTCCCTACTCCCTTGCAGAATGTGTAAAAATACAACATGCCCTGCAGGGCAAGCTTGTTGCTGTTTATCTCCCAACATTCTGCCTCTGTGTAAAGTTAAAATATGATTGTGTTTGTCCACAGAGCAATCCCTAGTTAAGCACTGAATATGCAAAGTTCTGAACATTCGGCTCATAAAACAAGCCTAGTTAAAACCATTTTTTATGGCTGTCTCCCTCCTTTCCTTGATTCCTTCCCTCATGCATTGCTGCTTGAATTAAAATCTGTCTACAGACCTTCCTACCCTGTCTGAAAGTAATAGCAATGTAACAGTTATATTGCTTGGTTATGAATCATAAACCTGCTCATCCGCCAACCCAAGATTCAAAATGCAAACTATCAATTTGACCTCCTTTTTCAGATTTGGCTGCGGGGTGGGATGGGGGAAATGCTCTTTTTCATTTCACCCTTTTCATGTTTTAAATCCCTGAGGTAGTTATTTATTTATTTATTTTAAAAAAATCTTGGCGTACAGAGGCAAACAACAAACGTGTAGCAAATTCTTTTTCCCTCCTGACAGCCAGCTATTAATCATACTTAAAAACAGAAAGTTAGATAATGTATGTCAATAGACCTAAGTGCTTTAGCTATCTGCAATATTAAAAGACAAATGTGCTTTGCATGCTGTGAGAGAGGTTACAAGTTCTAATAATAATGGGACGTGCTAGATGGGAACGCTAAGGCGTATTACCCTCTTCTTCTTTTTTAGGAGAGCTGTGTGGTTTCCGTAGTTTGTGGCTCAGGTGTGCAATTACTCCAGATGGTCCAGGCCTACTTGTAACTCCTGTGATACATTCTTCAGTCCCCCACACAAACTCCCACTCTTATAGTTCTGAATGATTGTTTTCTTTTATGGTGAAGCCAGCTGCAGTTTAGATCTGGGCTGCACTGAATTTCAGTGCTGCTTTCACACACACACACACAGAGGGGGGGGAGGGAGGGGGGAAGGAGAGAGAGAGAGAGAGAGACGATGGCCAGGACATCTGAAAGCCATAGTCAAAAAAGTACCCTGTTTCCCCGAAAATAAGACCTAACCTGAAAATAAGCCCTAGTATGATTTTTCAAGATGCTCGTAATATAAGCCCTACCCCAAAAATAAGCCCCAGTTAAGTGAAACCCCGCCCTCCACCATTGTGCAGCAACCAGAAGAAGATGACATGACTGTATTTGAATACATGTAGATTGTTGTACATGAAAAAAATAAAACATCCCCTGAAAATAAGCCCTAATGCGTTTTTTCGAGCAAAAATTAATATAAGACCCTGTCTTATTTTCGGAGAAACACAGTAATTTTTATGAACTCCGAAAAGGGGGTATTTTGCAGAATGTGAAGCAATGAAGAATAAATCTCTTGGTACCTCCAGCCTTGGCCCCAAGGGAAACCTGGCAAGGAACTAATCTTCCCACTCCCAATATCTTGCAGAAAAGGAACCAGACATAGCCAGTAAAGGAGGGAGGGAAGCTGAGTCACAGAATCCCCACAAATTCAATTGCTTTCAGTGCAGTCTACTCAGTTCTCCCAGATAACCAGGGCTGTAACTAGAATGGTGCAACTAGGGCTCTGCCCCCAGGCACCAAAATGTAGAGGATGCCAAGATCTAAAGGTGAACCAACTGATAAACTTTGGGAAAATACACATATCTCACAGCTCTATCCTTCCTTCCTTCCTTCCTTCCTTCCTTCCTTCTTGGCATAAACTTTCATTTGTAGGAGCACCACACTCTCTTTTTCCCTTCAAGGAGGGCTGACACCCATGTGTTAGGGTGGAGTGGGTGGAGGATGTTGCCAAATCCCCCCTGCTGGGGGTGGTGGCAAAATTGCTAATTGCAGCTGGGTCTGTAACTTACGTTACTGGCATTTGTGATCCTGCCTGAAACATACAGAAATGTCTTGGGTCTCCTCTTACTGCAGACATGGCAGAAATTATTGCACCGAAGTGCACCTGCTCTCTTTCTGGTTTCCGGTACTGTCAAAATATCTGCACTTGCCCTACTCTTGATTTATTTTATTTTATATTATTTTTTCTAAAGACGGTGTACAGAGCTGATTTGAACAGGGCTGGATTATCCAACAGGTTAAGAACTCCTTGCATTAAGACTCGTGATTCTCATAATTAGTGATTTTGTGGATGATGCTGATGCCAGCATTGAAGGGGGAAAATGTCATGAAAATATAAATTATGTATGTGTTTTGATATTTAGATTTTTTAAAACAGGCTTATTAAATGGCCCACTAAGACTTCCAGTAATTGTGCTAGTGATTCATAAGGGAAAGAAAGTTTGAGAACCATGGTCATTTAGTTTGTGGTGGTGGGGATGTAGGATCTCACTTACCATGGCTGTCTGACTTGGAGAACTTCTACGTATACTGCGAGCAAAGATGGCAAGCCTGACTCCAGATGCTTGACCGTGTTGACTGAGGGCACCCGCCATTACCAATCTGTTTCATTCTCAACCAGCCCATGAACCATTCTTTCAACAAAGAATGTTTTATGGGATTCCACTCCGATAGAGAGTGTAGAGCAGGAAGAGTGAATATAAGATGACAGCAAATGAGGACTGAGATGTTGCATGTTTTCAATTTCTCGTTTTCATAAAGCTTTCTCTACCTCTCAGTCTTTGTGTAAGCTGTGTGTAAGGTCAGTTGTTCTCTTCACTGATGCCCTCAAGAAAAATTAATTTGTGGATCACAACGCAGGGTGGCTTACAATTAAGTAGATCAAATACAACACAAACTTACAATGAACTGGATTCCTGCACTGAGCAGGGGGTTGGATTCGATGGCCTTATAGGCCCCTTCCAACTCAATAATTCTATGATTTTATGAATGAAAGCATAAGAAAAGGAGAACACAATTTAAAAGCACACCAAGAAACAAAAATGCTGCTCCCAGTCACAATGCCCTTGATTTAAAATGTGGTGGATTTAATACACCTGTGAAAGCTGCTAAATTCTTTTTTGAAGGATGAGAAAAAATCTCCTGGTTTCTCCCACTGGATTTTTTTTTTAAATAGCAATAACTTTATGTCCTGAATATAAAAACACTTGGAAACTTGTGGACATTTAAAGAAATGAAATGAAGTGAATGTTTCCTCTATTGGCAGCAGTACATTTCAACAGGTACAGCTGTTCTCACCATGGAGATGTCCATGTTATACTTGCCTGCCATGTCACTCAAAAAACAACAGAAAAGTGGCAACCCTAATTCAACATTACTTTGCTTATTTGAAATGAGGTGCTGGAGGAGAGCTTTGCTGATACCCAGGACTGCCAGAAACACAAACAAGTGGGTCCTGGATCAAATCAAACCTAAACTATTCTGGAGGCAGAAATGTTAAAATTGAGGCTGTCCTACTTTGGGCCCATCATGAGAACACAGGATTCTATGGAGAAGACAATAATGCTGAGAAAAGTGGAAGGCAGCAGGAAAACTGGAAGACCAAATATGAGATGGACTGACTCCTAAAAAGAAGTCACAGGCTGAACAGGGCAGCTGAGGACAGGACATTTTGGAGAGCACTCATTCATAGAGTTGCTGTAAGTCAGAGGCAACCTGACAGCACAGAAGAAGAAGAAGAAGAAGAAGAAGAAGAAGAAGAAGAAGAAGAAGAAGAACAACAACAACAACAACAACAACAACAATGGTTTAACATGGTTTAACTGTGGAAGCTTTAGGTTTGGAGGGGTAAATACCCACGTTTTGGTTCCTCCCACATTAAAACCACCACTGCCATCAACAACAACATCTCAAATTCTTCACATTCCAAATATGAAGAAATTTGCAAATGTTAGCAAATTCTTAACAGAAAATGGCCAAAAGGAAATGCTCATCCACAGTTATGCTTCACAGCAGACTTAGAGGAAATGCTTGCTGTGTGAGGTGGTGTATGGAATCTCCAGTTACTGCAGGATGGAATAAATTCAAGGCTTCCTAGTATTTGTAAAATGGACATCTGCTTGGGAGACAGGTTTGGAAGGAGCCTATATATCATATGTGTGTTTTGGATATGCATCCATGGGAGTAAACAGCAGTCACATTAAAGCCATTGCCATTGCCTTCTTTGCTTAACCATGTAGCCTTACAGCCTCTTAATGCAATAGTTCCCAACCTTGGGCCCCCAGATGTTCTTGGACTAAAACTCCCAGAAGCTTTCACCACTAGAACCACTGGTCAGGGTTTCTGGGATTTATAGTCCTAAAACATCTGGGGACTCAAGTTTAGGAAGCACTGTCTTAATAAAATGCACTTTACCAAAAAAAAATCCAAAGCAATGAATGAATGAATGAATGAATGAATGAATGAATGAATGAATGAATACATACATACATAAATACATAAATGAAGTGGGAAATCTGCAACTTCTCTCCTCTGGAAATAAGAACTCCTCACCCTGGACTCTCTTTGGGAATTTCCTTAATCTATGTATCTGCTGGCAATCCTATAATCCCACATAATTGTATTAGTCTCAGTGGCAGATTAACTCTAAGTGCCCCTACAGACAGGGAGCTGTCAGTCCTGCCATTGTTTTCCACTTAATATGATTCTAGGCAGCAAAGAAGAAAACCGGCTGAGAGCCTTCGTCTCACATTACGACCCTCAACTTCTAAACCAATTAAGGAAAAAAGGATTTACAGCCAACTGGATTAGGGGGCCTCTGTTTATATCATCCCATATTTCTTTGTAAAATATGCTCCACTTTCTATCCAACCCTGGAATCTCAACTGTGATTCCATTGTTCTCTCTCTCTTTTGCTTTCTCTTTTGAAGAACACCCTGTCTATTTTTCTATCTATATTTGCCAATTAATCCTTGCATAGATTATTTCAGCCTCAGGGGTGGATCAATTGTAGCTTTATTACAAATCCATTGACTAAGGAATGACAGGGCATTATGCATGCTACTAGTTTAGAAACAACACTCAACATCATGATTTACATGGGAGAATTTACAGGAAAGGTCTCTATGACACGTACCCATCCAGAGGAGCAACTCTTGTTTGTTTGTTTGTTTGTTTATATACCGCCCATCTGGCAGCCAAGGCCACTCTGGGCGGTTTACAACAAATAACAAAAAACAACAGAGTAACAAAGTAGCAAATAGTGACATTAATACATAGGGATAAAAATAAAAAATCATAAAGTGAAGTGAGGATAAAATTATAATACAATAAATACAATTAAAAGCGTAGAAAAAAAATAAAAACATGGAGCATGGCAGTATGATAGAAGTTATATTATTGGACACTATTGTATCAGAGTGTAGTTTGTTCAGGGAAGGCCTGTCTAAATAGCCAGGTTTTTAGTAGCTTTTTGAATGTGCCCAGTGAAGGGGCCAGGCGGACTTTGGGCAGAAGAGAGTTCCACAGTTGTGGCACTGCCTCCAAGAAGGCCCGATTTCTAGTGGTTGTTTTCCGGGCCTCTCTTGGGGTCAGAACTCTGCGACGATCTTATAGGGCAGGCAGACCTAACTGGAAGGAGGCGCTCAGCCAGATATCGAGGTCCCAAACCATTTAGGGCCTTATAGGTTAGTACCATCACCTTGAAACTGGTACGGAAGCAAACATGTAGCCAATGTAAGGCGGCCAAGGCGGGGGAGATAGGTTGGTATTTTCTAACTCCACTCAGAAGTCTGGCCGCCGCATTCTGGACCTGTTGCAGTCTCCGTAGCAGTCCCAAGGGAAGCCCCACATAGAGGGCATTACAGTAGTCTAATCTCGAGACTACCAGCACATAGACTAGAGTGCTGAGGGACCCAGTGTCAAGGTAGGGATGCAGCTGGGCGATCCGCTTTAGGTGGAAATAAGCGAATCGGACCACAGACGCTATCTGAGATGTCATTGATAGCGATGGGTCCAAAAGCACGCCCAATCTGTGAACCTCATCCTTCATGGAAAGAGTGCTCCCCAAAAAAGATAGGGAGGCACCCAGACCACAGACACTAGGGGCCCCCACCTGCAGGATTTCTGTCTTGTCCAGGTTCAGCCTCAGTCTGTTTTCCCTCATCCATCCTAGCACTGCATCCAGGCAGCGCTCAAGGAATGGGACAGCATCCACTGCAGAAGGACAGGAGGAGAGATAGAGCTGTGTGTCATCCATGTATTGGTGACACGAAGCTCCAAAACTCCTGATGACCTCCCCCAGTGGCCTCATATAGATACTAAATAGCATTGGGGAGATGATTGGCCCCTGCAGGACTCCAGAATTGAGAGTCCATGGAGTGGACAACAGCTCCCCAAGCTGAACTCTCTGAGGACGGTCCTCCAGAAAGGATCGGAGCCAGGCCAAAGACTGACCACCAATCCCCAACCCCAAGAGCCTCCCCAGGAGGATACCGTGGTCAATGGGATCAAAGGCCGCTGAGAGGTCAAGAAGGACCAGCAAGGACATTTTGCCCCTATCGGACTCCCTCAAGAGGTCATCTTGCAGGGCGACTAATGCTGTCTACGTGCCATGACATAGCATGAACCTGGACTGGAACAGATCAAGGGCATTGGTCTCCTCCAGGAGAGCCTGAAGCTGGTCGGCCACCACTCTCTCCACCAGCTTGCCCATAAAGGGGATATTGGTGACTGGACGATAGTTGTTAATATCATCAGCCGCCAAATTGGTTTTTCTCCAGATAGGCCTAATGAGTGTTTCCTTGAGGGCAAGGGGGACCCTGCCCTCAAGGAGAGACCCATTGATAATAGCCTCCACCCACTCCATTGTTAGAGGCCTGGCCACTTTCAAGAGCCAGGCCAGGCAAGGATCTAGTGAGGAGGTGGTAGCCCTGCAGCAATCAAGGACCCTGTCACTCTCAGCTGACGTCACGGGCTGAAATTGTGTTAAAATTCTCGGGCAAGGCGATGCGCTGGACGTCTCGGCTCAATCCACTGATAAAGAGGAGATATCTAGGTCCTAGCGGATGGCCTCCACTTTTTGTTTAAAGAAGGCCGCAAATTGGTCACAGGAGATGCTACTGGGAGGCCTGTCACTGTGACCAATTCCGGATAAATGTTCCGCTTGATGGTCCTGAGCTGCAATTATCCAGCAAGCAAAGTAGGATTTTCTTATAGCCTTCACTTTGGCTAAATAAATATTTAATATGATTTTAGTGGCATTTAAGTTACCTACCGTCAGAGCCCGTCTCCAAATGCCCTCTAGCCTCCTCCTATTACGCTTCATCCCCTGCAGCTGTTGGTTATACGCTGTTTCCCTGAAAATAAGACCTAACCTGAAAATAAGCCCTAGTATGATTTTTCAAGATGCTCGTAATATAAGCCCTACCCCAAAAAAGAAGCCCCAGTTAAGTGAAACCCCGCCCTCCACCATTGTGCAGCAACCAGAAGAAGATGACATGACTGTATTTGAATAAATGTAGATTGTTGTACATGCAAAAAATAAATAAAACATCCCCTGAAAATAAGCCCTACTGCATTTTTTTGGAGCAAAAATTAATATAAGGCCCTGTCTTATTTTCGGGAAAACACGGTACCAGGCAGCTGGCCGGGGTCGAGAGTGGAGGGGGTGTTTAGGAGTGATCCTGTCAGCCGCCCTGGTGGCTGAAGTCACTCAGGACAATTAGTCTGGGGGACCTCAGTGCCACCACTGAGATGAAGTCCACCAGCTCCGGAAAGGAGAGTGCTGGGTCGTGGGGAGCACGGTAAACCAGCACCATCCCAAATCCATCCCTGGTCCCCACCGACACGTGAAGGGCCTCAAGGCCCGGGATGCTCAAGGCAGAGAGCCTGACCACCTCTAAGGTGTTTTTATAAATAATGGCAACTCCCCCTCCCCGACCCTCCAGTCTACCTTGGTGCTGGATGGAATATCCAGGTGGGCAAATTAATGAGAGGGCTACACTGCCCTCTGCGTCCACCCAGGTTTCAGTAATACAGGCCAGATCTGCTATTTCATCTAAGATCAAATCCCAATCATCAGAATCCTGTTGGGATTTTACTCTGGAGTAAGTGAAATCCTGTAAGTCATGGCATTGATTTTAAATTAATTAAGAAAATGCCAGTTGGGTGCCTGGGCACATGTGGCATGAGAACAGGCTTCTGTCTAGGCACACAACTGGCATCTTCTCAATATGCTGCCATGACATCCGCAATTGCAGCTACTCCAGAGTAAAATCCCAGTAGCATTCTGGCCAATGTGAACTACATGAATTTATCAGGAAACCACTATCACTTTCGGCAAAACTGAAAACCTGGTTTTCTTGAATTAGAATGGTGTAGATGGAAGACAGTACTGTGAACAACTGTTGCTCTTGCAAATCCCCTATGAACTGTGTTGTTTATGCTGGTAAATCAGCTACAAGAAAGACCCATAAATTGTCTGAACAAGTAGGACAGATTATCATCCCAAATAATTCTCCTTAATTTCCTCACGAAAGTTCCCCATAGCAGTGTGAAAGGACACTATCAAAAGCACAGCTCCAGGGTTTGTTCCCTCCCTGATCCTTAGGGATATGTTTGCTATAGAGTGAAATTACAAAGTTTTTTAAAAAAATATACACCAGGAACTATATATAATGTGACCATTTCAACTGCCTGGCAACATCTAGGTTACCGTTTTACAGAGAAAATGCATTCTGAAGTTCTTTGGAATCATACCTTGCAACACGTTTTCCCTTGGAGCCTTAACTCACCTGGCTGATAACTGGTTTTATATGTTTTCCTCTTGAGGTATTAAACGGCAAATACCCGGCTTTATGGTATGTTCTTAGGGCCAGATTGGTTTTTGAGGAGTGGTTTGCCTGAACAGAGATTCTGCTGTTGAACTCCATTTTTCAAAACTCTCCACCTCCCCCACTCCTCAGATCACTTCAATATTTAAACAGGTTTAAATTTTAAATCTCCTCCCTGTACAAACCCACTTATATTTTTAAATTACTGTAATACTTCACCAGGTTTCATTTTTAAGCCAATGCAATATGTATAATCCATTCTATGAATCTTAGATCAGTCTGGTATTCTGGTGCCTTTTGCTCGGCACTTGAGGTGAGCTCTTCCACTCTAGGCAATAGCTTAATGCAGATCGGGTGGCTGTTGTTTTCCTTCGTCTTGCAGTGAGAGAGTGGAAAAATAATAAATAAAACATGCAGATTGCGGTAGAATTCAATTAAATGGGCCTTTTTCAGGCTTGTTATTGTTCTCCGAGTGCAAGTGACACTTCAAAGTGAATTTGTTCCGGCAAAATAGAAACCCAACAGACGCTTCCATCTCTGTCGAAGGAGCTGTCTTGAGCTTTTCACTGTGCAGTTGTTCAGCCCATTCAAGGTTAAGGCAGATTTCGCTCTCCAAAGATGTGGGGCGTTTTCAAGAGGCCTGCATATTCAGAGAAGAGCTTGGGAAAATCATGTTTCTGAGCACAACACCCAGAATCCCTTTGGGCCGTATTGGCTGGGAGACTCCAAGAGCTGGAGTCCCAAAAACAGGTTTTACAAGTTCACTCTGCTATGCTGAAAGCCCAACCGAACTCAAGAAGACTTGCTCCCTGCACATTGCGGATAGGACTGGTTGCTAGGGAACACTGTTGAATAATCTGGACCTGTGGTGTGGGCCTTTGCTAACAGTGCTACCAAGGAAATATACAGGTAGGAAGCCTGTCCTCTGACAATAAGGATAACCTATGAGACAGTCATTTACTTGATCTGTGGCTGAGCAGATACTTCATTCAGCTGGCCTTTCTTTTGGGAAGTGGTTATGTACTTCTCCCCAGAGGCAAAGCATCAGCTGGAATTCTATTAGTGTTTGCGTAAGGTTTGTGTAAGTTGTCATGGATAATTGTAGCTCACTGATGAGGTGCTGTGATGCATCTTGGTTGCACAATCAGGCAGGCAACTTCAGCACTTTGTCAAGTAATGGCAATCAGCCATGGCAAGTTGTGTTGACTTCACACATATACCAATAGAATTCTGGCCATCATGAGGGATACCTGTCTTGGAGAAGAGATGAAGTATGAGTGACCCTCCAGATGTTGTTGGTTGGCAACTCCCATCACTGCTAGGTAGCACAGACAACATCAAGGAATTGTGAAAGTTTGCGGTCACTCATTCCCTATTCCTGTCTCACAGATGCCATGTAAGAGCACTGTGCATTTTTAAAAGTCTCTTTGTAGTTTTGAAGTATTCACTTTCACTATCCCTGAGCAGTAACTTTTGAGGCAGCAGGTGCTCTCTTGCATAAATTAATGTTCCTCATTTGAGGGAGAAGATCACCTTGTACATGGAATGTGAAAAACTGAGGGGGGGGGAAGTTCTAGTCTCACCTGTTCATTTTGCTATGCCAACTGCCTAGTTGCATCCGTTGAGAACCGTCAGTCAAGTCTGTGAGTTCTGACCTAGAATTTAGTGGTACCACTGAGACACGGATTCACCACTGTGAAGAGAACCAGCCATCTTAGGGTTGCAAAGATTTCTTTCTTAAAAACCCAAATTTCAGGAGAAATGTGTATGACGGAAATGCAGGTGGTTGCAAGTGATACAAAAGACTGAAAAGCAAAATCTGTTTACAAAATGCCTGAGACTTTTTCACATTTAATGGAATGATTTGGAAGGGGATGTTTGTGCATGTGTGTGTGCAGAGGGAGGGCTGGCCAAGTTGAACGTTTTTAAATATTTAAAAGGAAGTTTAAATGAAACCTCCAGTTGTTCACTGTGTCTACTGAGGCAAGTCATAATGGGTTCACATTCAAGACAGACATATTTGGGTTAAGGAACTTTCTTGGCTTTCAGCTGAAATTAACATAAGAGGGCCGTCACTGTCTCCAGTGTACAGACCTATCCCATTGTCTCTCCTTACAGGCAATGCCTTCAAAGCCTACAAAAAGACTGTGGCGCCAAAGACACAGACATATGTAAAAGGTGGCAATGCTTTTGCCATATCTCCTCTATGGTTTGTCTGTAGTCCTAGGGCCAAATTACATGTGGTTTTAAGCATATCTAGCACAAGTGAAATTCTCTTCCACCAGTGGTGTTGGGGGTTTCATGACCTCCAATAAGGTACTCATCATGACAGTCAGTGTAACCAGTCCTCTCTCATAAAGAATGGTTTGTAGAGTCCAAAATATACAGGCTATGGATCACTCTATACCAACAAAGGAAGAGCAGGTCTTTCATAAAGCAAATGTCTCTTAATCCCCATTCAAGACCAAACCACTCTTAAATACTTTACCTTATTTTACAACCTGGACAGCTTGCAACAATATCCAATTCCTGGTAAAACTGCTGTCCCTCACAGCTACTATGAAGATTGTACTTAAGCTCAAAGGGAGTCGGAACCCTGGGAAGGGCAGATCATAATCCTTAGTCAATAGCCCTTCCTACTCAGAAGGTCTAGGGCAGTGACGGCGAACCTTTTTGGGCCCGAGTGTCCAAACTAGGAAAAAAAAACACCGGCAGGTGGTGGCGGAACCGGAAGTGGTGGTGGTGGAACCGGAAGTGGCGGCAGAAGGGGGAATCCCGGGCACGGAGGTGCCTTGAGACCCCACTCCGGATCCGCCGCCAGCACCAGCTGCTCCAGATCCTGGCCTGCCGCCTGTCGGGGAGCCAGCACCGTGGCTGCAGCCGCCTCCTTAGGTTTAGCTGCGGGGGGGGAGTAGCGACTTATGGCTCGCATGCCCACAGAGAGGGTTCTGCGTGCCAGCTGTGGCACGCATGCCATAGGTTCGCCATCGCTGGTCTAGGGCGTTGATTCTGTGAGTCCTGGCTCTCCAATACTTCAGTCCTCGAATAATTAAAGTCAGCAAGAAAAATGGGGAGAGAGAAAGAGAACATAGACATGGGCCTGGACCTCCTGCCAGTGTTAGCAAGTCTCTGCTCAATAGGTGCACTCTCACTGTATGGACAATGTGTGGGGGCAGAGACAACAAGATACATGGTGGAAGAGGCAGGGTTGGCATGCATCCCCCACCCCTACTTTTTCCACTGCCTGCGCCCAATGTCCAACTACTGGACAGGACCATGGAGTTGCAGAAATGTTTTCTAAATTTTAAATAGCAACTTCAATGGGAAAGAGAGAGGCAACATTTATTGTAACTTGTGTCTTCAATGAGAAATATTATGACAAACCAATGTAATTGCACTTCCAGTCTTGTGAGACAGGACATGGTTCAAAATACCGAGATACAATGATACTATGAGTTTTATCTTGTTCTCTGGCCATGTCACCTCTAATTGTCCCATTTGCCTTAACAACTCAGCAGCCTAATTCCTAATTCTGCACCCACTCTAGGCTCCTGCAGTGGTCCAGTCACAACACTCATGCGATTAACTGTAGGTTAAGTTTGGCTCTTTGAAATAAGATAATTAGCTTAGGGAATCTCTATACACTAGACTAGTCTAGTCTCACTAGACATTTTAGAAGAAAATCTAGGAGGTTATCAATGGCCTGTGAGAGGGATGTGAGAGCAGTTTGTGATAAAATTCCAGCCATGGCTCTTAATATAAACAAACATGGAAAATGATTAGCCCTTTTAATGCTGTCTTGGTGTGTTTTTGTTGTTCTAATGCATTTTTAATCTATTGTTGCTATTGGAAATATGGTGTACAAATATTTTTGCTAAAATAAATAGATAAAAATTGTGGGATCAAGCTGTAAGCATTCCAGCTTCAGGTAGTCAATAAATTTTTAATCTCAGTCCCCTTAAACTAGGGTGCTCTGGTGTTGCAAAGTAAGGGCTGTGGCTCCCTTTATCGAGTCAATCTATCTCACATTAGGTCTTCCTTTTTTCCTGCTACCATTAATTTTTTCCTTGCACTATTGTGTTTCCTAGTGAGTCTTCTCATGATATGCTCAAAGATCCAGAGCTTCAGTTCAGTCATTTCCACTTGTAGTGAGCATTCAAGGCTTGATTTGGCTATCTGGGAGCCCATAATATCAGTAAAACAATCCTCAGACACCACATTTTGAATTCCTCCTTTTCAGATCAGCTGTGTTCATTGCCCAGCTTTTATATCTATACATAGTAATTGTGGATGCTATAGTGTGGACGATCCTGGCCTTCATCTCCAATGACACTCGTTTATATTTAAGGATCTTTTCTGGTTCCTTCATTGCTGCCCTTCCAAGTCTCAGGCTTCTTCTGATTTCTTGGCTGCAGCCTCCATTTGGATTGAGGATTGAAGCAAGGTACAGAAAATTGTCAACCATTTTGATTTTGTCACTGTTAAGATCACAGTTATGTAATTCATCCAAGGTTTCCATATCTCATTTCTCCAAATCTGGGCATCCTAATCTACACAATATGCTAATTATTTCAAACCAACCTTAGAGAGGTGTTGTAGAAAGAAAGGAATCATATAAAACAGTCGTTTATATTACCTGTTGTCACGATTCCACGTGGCCCCTGATTGTTTCACCAAACAAAGAGCTCACACTACGTGCCCCTCAGCTGCCACCAGTTGATTTCATCAACAATACCTATTATTAATAATTGAGGTCCAGGCCATATGTCATTTTAAAAGAACCAAATAGAAATTGTTTATTGATACAGGTGTTGACAGAACAAGCAATGTTGTTAAACCTTAAACAAACATTCTCCTTTATCCCACTCAACCACCACTCTCCCGCCCAAACCCCAAATCTCTCCATCTCAAAACTCCCTATCTAAACTCCTCCTGCTGCTGCCGGGTCCCTTATAGCTTGTGACTCCGCCCCTCCAGCACTCCCATTGGTCCATGCAAATAGCATATGAATATTCATGACCTGGGCAAACGCCACACCTGTATATATTAATAAATTTAAAATGCCATTTTTGTCATGCACAGGCACTTCTGGTCTTAATCGCATTAGATTGGCATCATTTTTTGCCATCAGTTTCTATTGATGAAAGAGGATATTCTAATTCAGCTTTCACAACAGGGCTTAGCAGTTGCAATCCTTTATATGTCATTGGACTTCGACTCCTACCAGTCCTAGCCAGCATAGCCAGTGAGGAGGAATTATGTCAGGTGTAGTCTAGTGACCTCTGGAGAGCCACCATTGACTTCCCCTATTGTACAAGACAAATGAGATGTAATGATGGGAAAGGAGAAACACCTATGAAGCAATGCCTTTCTCTGGAGATGCACACTGTAAGACGATGTGTGTGTCCTGAGTTTAGCGTTTCAAGATTCTGGAGCCATTGGCTTAGAAATATGGATGTCGGTGTAAGCTGCTTCTATGTCAGGCAGCTGCCATAGTTTATTTATGACAACTGGTCCAGAATGAAAACTGCAACTATGATAACTGGCAGGAAAGGCTTTCAGTCCATCACTGTGTAAGCTGAAATCAATCCAGAACAGAAATCTTTTGAAAGTCGAGTAGAAAAGACAAGAGAGATGTTAGAGAGTAGCATTCATCCTCAGAATGGCCTGCAAAGGCTGTAAAATGCAGCTCGCACCTATCTTTTGAGAATTGCTGCTCTGTAGTTAAGACAGCAAATCCCTACCTTCTTCAAAGCCTTTATTGGGTTTGTTCTTTGCATTGGCCCCATCAGGTCTGCTTCCCCTCCTTTTTAAAAAAATTCAAGATAACAGATGTCTGAGAACATGCGACAAAGCATTTTGTCATTGTTAAGATTAAAGTTATGTAATTCTTCCAAGGTTTCCATATTTCATTTCTCCAAATCTAAGCAATTGTGAGGATTATATATATATAATCCTAAAGCTTTGAAAATAACCTAAACAGAATGGTTTTGTGTTACCGTGTTGGCAGGCTGCTGCACCTGGAAAAGCTCGCCTGTATAAATGTGTAGATATCGGCATGATTGTTCTAATTAGATACACTTACAAAACAGGGCTCTGCAATGGAAAATTGACTTGAGGACCACCAGTCAGGCAATAGGCTAAAATACTGCCATAAAAAGAACAGACCATGTGCTTTTTTGGACTACACCACTTTGTGTCAAATTGGGTGTGTTCCTAGCTTGACTGATCCTATTGCACTCCCATACCCCAAACCCTTGGCTTTCAATACCGTTATCCTGCCACTGTCATGATGACAGCCACTGTGCTCTATTTGAATTTATATCAGCCACTGCACAATCTTCCATTTTCCTTCCCTTTTCTTTCTCTTCCTTCCTGTTTTACCACTCCCCAAATCCCTCGGATCCCCACTTTGCTCCCATCTATCACAGTCTCCCAGAAACCAGTGTCCAGCACATTCTCACCTGTTTCAGGTAAGGATTTAATGAATATTTGCACATTTTCTCATCCTTGCAATTGAAAAAATTGTCAGCTGCTGCAAAATATTTCTTCCTGCAACATAGCTAAATGAACAGTCCCTTTTCTTCACAATCAGCAGCACCATTATGGAAAAAATGTGTTATGGTGGTTGATCAATCAATAAACTTTTGTTAAGTCATAAAAAGCATTGCATTTTACAGAAGCAACTTGGTCTTTGCACAGAACATAATGGCTTTGCAAAAAAAACAAAAATAGCAGTAGGTTCTTGCACAAAGTATAAACATACACAATGTTGATATGCAAAAATACTTTCATGTTTTTTTTGTGGAAAAAAGTTGTGAAATACAAAAAATGCACAACATTTTTTATGTCACCCAGTAGACAGAAAAGTTTTGAAATTCTTCATTTTTAGCCATGGGAATGAAATAAGCAAAGATTTACATCTCTCATTTCAGCCACGCACTACCATGGTCAATTTACCTAATTCTGAATATGATTCTAACAACCTACTTTGGCACGACAGATACTGCTACCAGCATCCACCTCCTGGAAATCGGACATTCTACTAAACTTGGAGTACAATCAAACAGAGAAGCAGAATCATGTTGGATCATGCTGGAAAGGGTTGCATTTCTGGGTGCAATCTCACTTAAAGCAATCTCGCTTCCATGCACACATAATCTGGTCCCCATCACTCCAGCCCAGCTCAAAAACAAGAGAGAGATCACACCCAGAGTGGCCGTGCTGCTGAACCAAAAGGGTCCAGATGGATATGGAATGGGGCTAGACTAGTCCGCAATGTCCTGTATGTCATGTGGTTGCTGGAAAATAGATCAAAGCAGACCTTGCCAAAAGTGGTCCAAAATGCAATCTAAACTACTGTCCGATCGCACCTGTACTTTGCCATCTGTGACCTTTTGCCACTGCAATGTTAACCTTGGACACTTTTCTTCTAGTCCAGAGTCTCCCTGCCTACAAAATTACCATATATGTTAAATATGTCCGTAAACATATAAGTGTCTGTAAGGGACAGCTCTAATGTAACTGGCTCTTTGTTCAGCCAATCCCAGCCTACAGAATGCTGTGAGAGGAGTCTAGAGAGTGGAGAGACAGAGTAACAGTTAAGTTTGAATGTGGTTTGAATCAGTGAAGAACATTTGAGAGAGTTTGACTGTTGCAGGGAGAAAAGGATATGTGTGGGCATTTTGGTGTAAAAGTGAAAGGAGCTGTGAATGAGCTCAAAGAGAGTTTAAGGTAGATGCAAATATAACAGTCACTTAAAGTGCTATTGATATCTAACTCAATATGGTTAGATATCTAATTAGTTCCAACTTTGTAAATAAAGTGTCTTCTTGTTAACTCCAACCTTGGTCTGTTTGGTTGGGAAATTATGGTTTCCTAATATGCTATTAAGAAAATATGGGAAAACATACACAATCCTCTGGTGATACTTCTTTACCTCCTAAGCAGCCCAATAGTGCTTGTGAAGCTGGGAATAGCTAGGGACATAGGCGCCCTGGGAAATAAGAAAACCCCAAAATAATAATATGGCTGCCCTGCCATAGCACATTTAGTAGGATTTTGTACCACAGTAGGACCCACAGTAGGATATTTAATATTTAACCCTTAACAGAATGGTTGGCAGGACAGAAGATAGAAAGGCTTAGAACCAGTAAAGTGGTGCCTCGACTTACGAACTTAATTGGTTCTGGAACTCTGGTCGTAACTCGAAATGGTTGTAAGTCGAAGCACCATTTCCCATAGGAATGCATTGAAATGCAATTAATCTGTTCCTGCCGAAGAAAAAAATCACCCCCAAAAAATAAATTAAAATGACTGCAAGACCCATCGGAAACGCGATTAATCCCTTCTGGCCGAAGGGGGGGGGGGGGAAGAAAAGCAAGCGAAGCATGCAAGACCCATCGGAAATGCAAAGAAAGCAAAGCAAAAAGCAAGCAGATCGTGCAAGACCCATCAGAAATGGGGGGGGAACCCAAAAAAGCAACCAAACCCCACAAGACCCATTGGAAATGGGGGGGAAAAACCCAAAAAGCAAGCAAACCCCCCCAAGACCCATCGGAAATGGGGGAAAAAAACCCAAAAAGCAACCAAACCCCGCAAGACCCATCGGAAATGGGGGGGGAACCCAAAAAGCAAGCAAACCCCCCAAGACCCATTGGAAATGGGGGGAACCCAAAAAGCAAACAAACCCCCCAAAGACCCATCGGAAATGGGGTAAAAAACCCAAAAAACAAACAAACCCTCCAAGACCCATTGGAAATGGGGGGAAAAACCCAAAAACACAAACAAACCCCCCAAGACCCATCACAGCATAGAAACATAACCCCCCCCAGCCCAAAACCACACTGCAAAACCCACCCAGAACAGTTTTTAAAAAGCAGAAAGCAGCACCTTACCTTACCAGGCAGTCCGAAGCCTCCTCCGATCGCACTCACTCTAACCGTTGGGGCGAAAGAGCTACAAAGAAGCAGCCTCTTCGCCTACCAAGGGTTAGCAATTTGAATTTCCCACCTTTTTCCCCTGCCTTTGTCTGTTTGTAACTGGAAGCTCCGGCTGCAAGTCGAAGCAAAATTTTGCAGCCGGAGCTGGTCGTAACTCGAAATGGTCGTAACGTTCGTAAGTCGAGGCACCACTGTACTGTGGAAGACTCTGAAGACAATGGGGATGATTAGCATTTGGTCTCTTGGGCTCTCTCTCTCATATACATTCAGATACACATGAGCACACATTCATTTTTCTTTCTTTCTAAGAATTTAAAATGTTCACAATGGGATTGTTTACTTTTTCTTAGGCAATGTGTTAGGAGGTCTTTCAGCAAGGGACCTGAAAGAGTTTTGTTGAAATCATTCGCATTAAGACTTTAAGAGAAATCAAAACAGGGCTCTGTTTGCACCTGGGGATCATCACACTGTACAGTGCATTCCACCTATAAGATTTATAGTCTACTATTCCAAAGTATTGGACAATATTTAAAATACAAAACAAAAACAAAAGGCCACCATGCAAACAAATTCTTTAGAAGAATGAAAATTCAGCAAACAGAACAAACACACATACCAGAATTAAAGTTAAAGATTAAAAGGTTTTAAGAAAAGCATAGCCTAAAAAAAAAATCTTACAGCAAAATCTAATATCTTATAAATGTATTTTTCTTTCCTCTCCTGCCTTTTTGCTCCCCAAAATCTGCTGTGGATGATTTCACCATTCCTCCATAACATATTTTGAGGCTCTCAGTGAGAGACAGTTACCTCTTCTTCATTCCACTGATGGAAGCCGTTCTGTTTGTTAGGTGGGTTAATTGAATGTCACCCTTACCCCTGAGACGGAAAATGAATAAGTAGTTGTTTGACCTTTAATTCTCTTGTGAGAATTGTGAAGATCTGTTACAAAACACAGAAGTATGTATTGAAGACTTAAGGATTATCTAGCTGACCAGATAGCTCAGTAAGTTAGGTATCTGGCTAGAGAGCCCGTGGTTGGGAATTCGGTTCCTCACTGTGCCTCCTGTGAGTACAGCCGGCCTGTGTGGCCTTGAACAAGTTGCACAGTCCCAGGATGCCTTCCAGAAGAAGGGAATGGTAAATCGCATTTGAGTACTCTCTACCTAAAAAAAAATGGGGAAGGGTTGCTGTAACTGAGAATTGACTTCACAGCATGCAATTGTCAATTATTATTATTATCAACAAATTATAAAGATAATGAGTTTTTAAAATATTAAATATATTTCTTAATTTGAGGTTTTAAACATTTAGCATTATTATAGTAAGTTTAGCCTAGAAACAAGAAGCTGGAGTATGGGGAGGGAGTAAAAAAAAAAATAGTGAGGACTAGCACCATTGTTGAGATAGCCTTGCCCAGAGATGTTACCACCACCCAGATATACGGGACACAGAATGACCTGCTCAGCTGATCTTGAGGAATGGAAAGACACATGGCCCAAGTGCCTTCACATCTCTTCATGCTGATCCCGTTTATATATTATTTGTCGGTCAGGTTTACTCTGCTGTCAGAAAGGCAGTCAGCTGCTCTTTTTCATTCTGTGCTTCTAACCTCAAAAGCAGCTTCTTCTGCCTCTCAAGCAAATGGCAGACCACTACAAAGCACAGCATCCTTAGCCAGTCATGCTGTGAAATGTTAGTTGCACCAAGACTCTAATTGAGGAAAATGATTATTCTTCTACTAAAGGCTAATTTTACACGTGCTAGCTGTATTGTTGGATATGCAAGAACTGTGCTATCAAGTCAGTAATATTGTTTTCAAGAATGCAAGTTGTTCAAGAAGTAGCTTACCATCATTACTTCCAATGAGTTTCTATAGTGACACAGGGATTTGAACCCCAGTTTCTTGAATCCAAAGCTGAAACCGTAACCACTGTACCATACTGGCTCTCATGCATGAATTGGGGCTTGGTAAAGCTACCTTTTAATACTACAATTCCCAGAACCCCCTGCCCCAGCAAGCATAGCCTGTGGCTGAGCAACTCTAGGTGGTGTAGTTCGAAAACATAACTTTTCCCAAGCTCTGGCAAGCATCATCATATATCTCAGAGAATCAAGAAACACTGTACAATGAGACCTCTTGCAGCCTTGTATAAAAATATATGAGAAGTCCAGGTTGACTAGTATTGCTCAGACTTTAGCTCCAGCTCTTAATTAGAAGAGCAGCTCTAATTTTGAAGAATTTGCCAAAAGTTGCAAATTGCATATTTACTGGGTGTTGCAGAAAGAAGCGAAAGTTCAAGAAATGTGAATGCTGGAGGAATCCAAAGTAAATGGACAGTTTTTCCATACCCTGGTGTGTTCTACCAATTCAGGGTTCTACCTCCTGATTCCAACCTCAGTATGTTGCAAATGTGGATACAGCTTTCTTTTGCTGATGTAATTTTGTTAAGACTCTGGGGTGGATGAGGTCTTAATCTGAAGCATATGGAAGGTATCAGATTGGTGAAGACTGATCTAGACAAACAGGTCAAAAAGTTACATATTTCCTTCTTCCTGTCTGATGGCTTCAGGTTAACTCTTGTGATATTAACACTCCAGTTCTTTCCCAGTAATTAGATAGGTTTTCAAGGTCAGGCAGAGTTGGACACTTTTAATAACAGATGAGGCAAAGAGATCCTTTTATGAAACAAATTAACTTTACAAGCCCTTTCTGGACATCACCCCTGATAACTGTTTGGAACGTTTTGACTTGCTAAAGGTTAGGTCCCAGTTACTTATAACTGTAGATGGAACATCTTGAAATGAATTGATTCATGGATGCCAGAAATTAACCTTCAGCTATGTAGTGTCTTCCCATGGACTACAACTCCCATCATGGTTAGGATGATAAGAGTTGTAGTCTAACACACCCTGAGAGTACCATGTTGGTGAAGGCTGCCAGACATCTGTTTTTGTGACAAGTGAGATAATTTCCACCTTGAGTTAAAAATTCCTCCTATTCACCAGTTTTGGCTTAGGGCAGTGGCGGCGAACCTTTTTTGGGCTCGAGTGCCCAAACTGAACCCCCCCCCCCAAAAAAAGTGGGTGGCAGGCCACAGCAGCAGAACCGGAAGTGGCAGCAGCGGAACCGGAAGTGGTGGCGGAAGGGGGAATCCCGGGCACGGAGGTGCCTCGAGACCCCACTCCGGATCCGCCGCCAGCACCAGCTGCTCCGGATCCAGGCCCGCTGCCTGTCCGGGCACCAGCACCGTGGCTGCAGCCGCCTGCGCAGGTTTGGTGGTGGGGGGAGGAGTAGCAATCCAGTGACTTATGGTTCGCATGCCCACAGAGAGGTCTCTGCATGCCAGCTGTGGTACGCGTGCCATAGGTTCGCCATCGCTGGCTTAGGGTAATCCTCCTGACTCCACTCCATTGCGCATAAACTTGTGGAAGTTCAACAGTCAGGGTGGAGAAGTGGTGAAGAATGTGTTTTTGTTGCCATCTTTGCCTAGCGGAGGACTAATTTCTAAAGAAAGACGTGTTGTGTTGCTCTGTCTGAAAGCCACCATCTGCTAATTCCAGATGCAGGATAGTTGGATATGGTAAAGACAACATTTGGTACTGTTCCAGTCGGAAACATTTTGTAATCTTTTCATGTAAGGGGCTGGTTTCTAACCAAGGAAGTTCACTCAATACTCTGCAACTCCTATGGCTGCTCCAAGTTTCTGTTCCTTACTTGATGCTCACCATTCAGCATCACTACACCATTCATGGAACTCTCTTGCTGCCAGTCATGTCCATAAGCACAGATTCTATCCATCAGCGTTTGACCGTTGTCTAGCCCACATTGTGGAATTAGTTTCCCAAAGGCAAACAGGTGGGCTTCATTTTTAAACTGTGACAACTGGAGAATGTCTAGAGTCGCCTTCGAGCATGTTCTGTCCACAAGATAAGTACTCCTGTTGCTGATCAAGGCAAAATCTTTCCCTGTCCAGACTGATGAAAACCAACAACATGAGCACCTTCGGAGCTTCTTTTAATATATCATAAAGATGCAGGAAAGGGCAAGAGCATTTTTCAGGCTTTTAATATACGTCATAAAGATGCAGGAAAGGGCAAAAGCAGTTTTCGCTATTGCCATGTCCTTTTGCAGGTCACCTTTGTAACACATCTCCAGAGACGCTGCCATAAGCAGTCCCACTGCTTAGAACTATTAGCTGCTGTGGCAAAGCTATGATTTAGCTACTTCAAAAGCCCATTTGATGAAGACAGGGCTCTTCCTTCGATTCAAGGATGAGATCAAAGTGGAGAATTAAACAAATGACTGATGTGTCTAAAAGGAATTTTAACAAAAATATCAGAGGTGTGCAAGATGTAAATGCAGGTGCATAAAATAAATCTCATCCCTATTCCATGCTAGGAAGCTTAAATGGTCACACAATGTTTGCAAGGAGCCCGGGATCTGTTATCTATTTCCATCTCATGTCTTTGCATGTTTAGATGGTGCATCTAATCGGCTCCAGAGTTCTTCCAGATGCTATTGAAAACTCCCCCCCCCCCAATATCGCTAAATTCATGTCTGCCTCAGACCTAATAGCAACTATAGTAAAGTCTTAGATGATAAATCAAAGGCATCCATAAAAGTGTTTGCCGTTTTCATTTATGATTAATATTTTACAGACTGTGAAGCCTACATTATATGGCACATGAAAGCACAGTGGCTATCATGTGCTGCAGCAATTCACTAGGCGCAATCCATGAATCAATTGCTTTCTGAGGAGAGAGGAATGTCACCTTGCATCGTCAACCTTCTTTTAAGATGGGCTCTGCCATTTATACGCATATCTCTATGCTTGAGGATTAGCACATACAACTATTGCACCAGTGGGATAATATTATTTTGCGTCCTTAGCACTGTGGGCAAAAATCATTGCAGAGTTTTGAATTTCTGATTATATTCCTCTAGCTGTGCAGCAGAAGTGCAGGGAGTCACAGAGCAGAATAGCATCAAGTTCCCCAGAGTAGACTACCCTTTTTTTCTCATTAACTGGCACTTACAGTCTCAACAAGTTATTTTGAGCAATTAGTAGTAGAAAGAATAAAAACCATTTTCTTTATTTACAGGTCAACAACAAACTGATAAAAATGTTTGAAGCAACAGACTTCAACAGACTACAGAGAGGGAAAAAAAGCATTGAGCAGAGAGATGGGGCTGCCTTTGAATTCAGAGGCAGGGAAGGAACCATCAGTTAGTGCTAGATAGATTGACAGTCACCCCACCCTGGAAAGGTCCCTCCCAACCAAACCTACTAAAGGCAGCATGTGTGGTTGCAAAAACAAAAACAAAAAACCCTCCAAAAATTAGCATCCTGTGCCTGGCCATCGAAGAATGATAGACCATTGCAGTAGGAATAGCTACTATGGAAATGTTCTGATTGCAATATTTCACACACAAAAAATTAAACAGAATGGGGTTGTTGCATTGTCTAACGTAACAGAGGAATTAAAAATCAAAAATCAAAAAAGAAAAAGAACAAAGATGGGGAAACCCTCAGGGCCTTCAACTGGTCATCTCCTGGATCGACTACTGCAAAGCTCTCTACGTGGGGCTTCCTTTGAGGCTGACCCAGAGGCTGCAGCAGGTCCAGAATGCGGCAGCCAGACTGGTAGTTGGTGCAGGTAAATTCGATCATATCACCCCAGTCTTGGCCTACCTGGTTACTGGTTGCCTTCCAGGTCAGATTCAAGGTTCTGATGATCACCTACAAAGCCCTTCATGCTTCGGGGCCATGCTACCTGTCAGAGCATCTTTTCCCAATGTCATCTACCCGCACCACTAGGTCCTCCCAGGCACTGCTCCTCTAGAGGGCCACTCCAAAGGAAGCCAGGAAATCATCTAGCAGAACTAGGACCTTCTTCACGGTGGCACCAACACTCTGGAATCAACTCCCGGCAGAGCTGTGCCTGGTTCCCTCCCTTCCAACATTTAAAGGGTGCCTGAAAACCACTTATTTTCAGAGAGGCCCTTCTTGGTTACCTGGTTAGATTTTTCAATATGCCTCATGTTCTGCTTGCAAGCTATAATTTTCTGCCTCTTTGTGTTATTATTATCTCTGTGTTTTTATTTTGATTGTTGTGTGTTTTTATTACTGTAAAGCGCCCTGAATAGGGCATAGCACTAATAGGGCGGTATATAAATGTAATAAATAAATAAATAATAAACAAAAAGAAAACAGATTTATTTCAGTGACTGAAATCCAGTAATAAGTTGCAACTAGGCCTATTGAATTAGTTGGGATTTGGTGAATCAGCTCCTCCACAAATTCCAGTCCAATGGGCCTATTCTAGTTGCAACTTACTACTGGATTTCAGCCGCTGTGAGCTTCCATGGATTTCAGTCCTCTTGCTAAGAGAAGAAATCATCTGGATACCATCCTCCGTGTGACAGTCCATCAAGGTCAGCTACAGAGTGTTGCTTAGCCCCTATAGGAGTGGGCTTTCGAACATAATGAATTTGAAAGTTGTTGTAGATGGTGGCGAACCTTTTTGGGCTCGAGTGCCCAAACTGGGGGAAAAAAACACCAGTGGGCGGCGGGCCACGGCAGCGGAACCGGAAGTGATGGTGGCAGAACCGGAAGTGGTGGCGGAAGGGGGAACCCCGGGTACGGAGGTGCCTCGAGACCCCACTCTGGATCTGCCGCCAGCACCAGCTGCTCCGGATCCTGGCCCGCCACCTGTCGAAGCGCCAGCACCATGGCTGCAGCCGGCTCCTGAGGTTTGGCGGTGTGGGGGAGTAGCGATCTGGCGACTTATGGCTTGCGTGCCTGCAGAAAGGGCTCTATGTGCCAGTTGTGGCACATGTGCCATAGGTTCGCCATCGCTGTTGTAGGTTTTTCGGGCTGTTTGGCTGTGTTCTGGAGGTTTTTCTTCCTAATGTTTCGCCAGTCTCTGTGGCTGGCATCTTCAGAGGACAGGAGTTAGAACTCTGTCTGTGTTCTGGTGTAGTGTGTGGGATAGTATTTGTAGCTGTGGGATCAGGTTCTTGTCCTTTTCAGGAGATTGGGTGATTATGGTGATCAGGGTGTTTTTTGTTGTGGGTGTATTGTTGTGATAAGGGGGGAGACAACAATACACTCATAACAAAAAACACCCTGATCACCATAATCACCCAATCTCCTGAAAAGGACAAAATACTATCCCACACACTACACCACAACACAGACAAGAGTTCTAACTCCTGTCCTCTGCAGATGCCAGCCACAGAGACTGGTGAAACATTAGGAAGAAAAACCTTCAGAACACCGCCAAACAGCCCGAAAAACCTACAACAACCATTGGATCCTGGCCGTGAAAGCCTTTGAGAATACATAATGAATTTGATTCAGGTCCTTGTGAGGGTAAATCCCTGAGCCTGCATGATCAAATCAATTTCTCTCAAAGCCAAGGTTTGTTTGGGTTTTCTTAAAAACACACACATACACACACACATTCATATTCTTTCTATCTCTAGGATGAATGGATTTGTGAAGATTGCAACATTCTTATACATGATTCACTGAAATGAAATTCTCCCTGTCGCTAGCAGTGTGGATAGTGCAGGATTTAGGCTAGGTTTTTCCACACCTTCTTGTCACCTCCAGGAGGGTGTAAAGGGAATGCCTCTTGCTTGAAAGAGAGTTTCTGCCTGCTGGCCTTGAGGTTGCTGATGGGAAGGCCTGAAGGCACAGGAAGATAAGTAACCAACCGATGCAGAATGAAGGCAGTCCCTGCTGAGGGCCTTGATCACAGGGAAAATAATACCACATAAATGAACTCTTGCAGTGTCTATAGCATAACATGTCTCACATAAATGCCTTCCAAAAAAAAGAGGAGGAGGAGGAGGAATCAAACCCAGGGAAGGAGAATGTAGGAAAAAAAAATAAGACAAGCTGTCTTCTGACAGTAAGTGTGGGGATCACACAGGGACCAGGAGATAATAAATAAAGAGTTTTAATCTGTAAGGCAGATTTTTTTTCCCCTGTCCTCTTTTACTAGTTCTAAATCCATATGCACTCTTTTTTAATGCGTTCAAGAAATAGAAGTTAACTTGTGCAAATTGGTCGCATAAACTAGCTCAATGGTGCTTTTCCCTCTTCATTGATTTGCTGGGAATTGAAATTGATGACTTCTGTTTAGAAAGACGGTAAATCTTTCATAAGCTGATGAGAGTATAGGCTGTTAAAAACACTAGAGCTGTTGCAATTCACATAAAATGGAAGGTTCGATATACCATAAAGGTAAAAGCACGAGAGTGAGCAGAAATACAATCTCTCTCACTCATACACAATCTCCCACCCTCTCCCTCTCTCATTTTACAACGTAGTCTTGTGTCACTAACCCACACCCATATTTCTATGATTAAAATTTTCATTAATTGATTGTATAATTAAGAAAAAAAGAATGTGAGGGAAAGCAAACCTGATAGAGTTGCCCCTTCTCCCCTGCCGCCGCTGGTGACCTGCCTAAATTAGTGCTAGCTATAAAAAGTGTAAAATGTGAAAGTTACTTTGCACATTAAGGGTTCGATAATATACTGTACTACTACATAAATGCACCCCTTGAGTCTCTTTCTTCAGGGTCAAGGTGTTCTTCTACTAGAAGTCTGAATCTTGACTTGATCCATCCTCAAATGGTAAACAAGAACACTTCAAAAAAGTCCTCCCCCCTTTAGTTTGAGAAATGGTCTTTAAATTTGCACATTTTTGCAAATGATGGTGCATTGCTTTGCACAATTCTGGAAGATACAATAACTGGTTCATGTTACATGAATTAATAAAAGATGTGACACTGCAGCAGTTGTTGTCTTTGTGATCATCTGCCTTTCCTGTTTCACTTATACTGTGTGTATGAATGTGTGCGTGCTTAACTTTACAAAAGGAGAACACACTGGTTTGGTGCAAAAACTGTAGTTTTATGCAAACTATCTGGTAGTTGAGTCATGGCAACTGGACTTCTTTCTTATTAGCTTGAAACATTTTGCATGAGTAGCGAAACGTTTCAACCTAATAAGAAAGAAGTCCAGTTGCCATGACTCCACTTTCAGATAACCTCACCTGGATGACTGAGAATCTTCACAGATATATGGAAACTATGTTTTGCATTAATTGCAGAAACCATGATGGAAAAAAACCTATGGGATCCCAATCTTGCACTGGCATCAAGATAGCTCAAATGTGTGTGTGTGTGTGTTGACTGAATGTTCTCTGTGCAATCTTACTGTGCAGAGAAGACCAGATTTGCGTACAATTGTGAAAACAGCAGGATTTTTTTTCACATTCTTATCCTGAACATATGTAATTTTCAAATGCTTATGTGCTTATTTGGTTAACATCAGATAACAACCTCAAGAATGACCAAAATGGCTCATATCATGAAAGTCTTAATACAACGTTTGTTCACAAACACTAACTCAGGCTGAGAGTCATCTTTTGCTTCAGCTGCCTTACTCAGACAATGGTTTCTTTTTCTGGCTGTGTTCCAGAAATACATCACGACAAGGCCACATTAACAATAGCTGGAAAGCCACACAGTGTGCAGTAGTACAGTGATGTCAGGGCTCACAGGGTTGACATCCTAGTATTTTCTGAGTAGGAGGACTATGACATTGGCTGCCATCCCCCTCAGATTTCTCTCTGAGTTAAGCTGCAATCCTCAGAGTAGCTGGGAGAGAAATGAATTTTCTCAGGAACACTATATCTTTGCAAGATTCCCCCACTGTAATGCAAAGTACGTATTTGAAAGTGATCTGCTCCTGAATGGAAAACTCAGACCCATTAAGTTTATTAAAGTGGTGCACCTTGATTGTTCATATGGACTGTGATCTAACTGTCCACATTTTTATCCCCATTGTGAATGGGGCAGTGACTATGGGGTCTGTCATGATGGGCACCTGCCATTCAAAATTTACCACTACACCATCAAACATATGACAATGTATGCATGAGTATTTCTCTATGTCATGCATGCCCAGTTTCACTGGCTCCATCCCATTAGAGACTATAGCTGTTAATTTTAATATTAAAAATTACAATGGCTAAAAACCTATTTGTATCTTACACTTGTGAGGGTGGAAAATCATGTAGGTTTTGGTGATAAATATCCAGTCATTAATGAGGTGCTAGTTGTGTTCCTGAATGTGTTCCCAACTGAGCAACATAACCAGCACCTTGTTAATGAGTGTTTGGCACCCAGATTTAATATTATCTCCCTTGCACAAGCATGAATCACAAATAGAATTCTGGCCAAAGTGAATATTTATGTACAAAAACCACTTTCCATGAAGCAGTATGCTTTTTTTGTTTGTTTGTTTAAGATAGAGCATGCTTTGGGATTTGACACTGTTTTCTTCTAGCTGTATGATTCTTCTTATTTTTGCGGCGAGCAGGTATATTAAGCAGAATTTTATTGCACCATATATTTGAGAGCTGGAGAAATTGGAAATAGAATTGACTTTGGAAATCCCAGTCCCAAATATAATGTTCAAGAATTGCATAATCAATACAACACAGGGAGCATATTATAATAAAACTTTGACAAAGTTTCCAATGAACTTCTTCATTTAAAAGTATGCAGCACCACCATATGATCAGTCACAAATTAGCTCTTTTAGTAGGCCAGCATCTGTGACTGTGTTTGCAAGCTTTCAACAAAGCATACTAAATTCTATCTTGCAGGATGGCTAGCAGGGGAATTGCTGTCTTGCAAAGCTGCTGAGGATCCTGGAACTCAGTTCATGACCAAATGGGACCACGCTCTATCTGGCTTAAAGCAGATCTGATGGAAAAATATGATTTGCCCTAGACAATATTTAGAAACCAAAGCATAGTTTGCTCTTCTGAGCACAGTGGACTATGATGGTGTGTAGAGCTGTTTGCCTGCCTTAATTTTCTTTGTGCTCTCCACCTGAGCTTCAAAAGTCAAAGCAGTGGCAACGACCATGGCTTGTCAATCAGACTTCATGGCAAACTATTATTGATACAAATCATGATTTTAAAACCTCCTTCAAATTTTGCTTCTAATCCTTGTTTGTGGCTGGTTTCAGAAAGTATATAAACATTTCAAAAAATGATTAACTTTCTTAACATAGGAGAAAGTTAATTATAATATAATTACCAATTATAATATTTGTATCAAGTGCTAAACAGAAATCCTTGTACAAAAATGTAAAAGGTGTTGTACATGGCCTAAACCATAATTAAAGACTCACCCTGTTCTGCATCTTCCAATGCCTTCCCCATGATTGATTGACTGATTTCGCATCATCTGTAGGCCACCTTTCTACCGGTGAGGGGACCCAAGCAAAGTTCCCTCTAAGGTGCATGACTGTGCGAGCACACACAACTCTGCCCCCCTCCATGCAGCTTTCCTCCTCTGCACACCCACAGCAAGTGTTTCCAGCCCCTTTGGTTCCGGTTGTGACGGAACCCTGCATAGGGGGTGGGGGTGGAGTTGCACATGAGAGGGATGGAACCCTGGCCAGCAGGGCTGAAAATTAGAGGGAATGTTGGACCCAAGGCACCTCACAATGTTGAAACAAAGAAAACTAAAAAGACAATAAATTACAGATTTAAAAGCAATTAAACAATTAATTGCTCCTGAGGGAGCACATTCCCTAACCTTGGAGCAACCACAGAGAAGGCCCTCTCTTGTTTCCCCATCAAACATGCCTGCAATGGCAATGGGACCTCTGAAGACCTTAAGGTCCGAGATGGCTCATAGGGTAAAATAGGGTCCTACAGATTGTGCTCTATGCCCCTGCTTGGAACCCTCCCAATTTAAAGACACATCCTTCCCACAGCATACAATGACCCTATCTACACAGCAATCGAATAAATAATTACAGATAGGCCAAAAAAAAAAAATTGTACCTGCAAACAGAAAGTTTGGCCCATACCCTTACATCACCCCCTTCAAGAGCACCTCCACCAGAGGCAAGCCCACAGAGGCTCCAGTTTTAAAGGCTTTCTTCTCACTCAGTCAGGTGGTACATGTCAATGGAAGGGGAAAGTGGAGCTAGTTAAATCTTGCTAAGAGGTGAAAGCCCACGGGAGGCCCATAGAGAGAGCATGTAGCCGCCATCACTATCTCTCACACAGTGCTCTCCTGGGTCAGCAGATATTCAGGGACATTGCTCCTGAAGGCAGGAATGCGGGTGCTACTAGGGCCTCCTGAAGAAGCTACGATTCTAAAGGCTTTCTTCTCCCTCAGGGTTGCCATGGGACCATCAGGGGGAATCGGAAATTTTTTATTTCCGAAAAATGGCAGGAGTTGATGATATCATCAGCCTTATGTTGCTTGGTGTGCCGTTACACTGGGTTTGGGGGGGGGGGAAGCCCTATTTGAATCAGGTTTAACATTTTTAAAATCAAATTTTTAAAAGGCTACTATGCAATGCAAATAAAAAATTGGGCCTCATTTTTTAATGCATTTATGTTTTCATTTATTATATTTGTATCTTTGGTTTTTGTATTTTGTGTAAACCGCCCAGAGTTGACATGCTCTAGATGGGCGGTATATAAGTCTAATAATAATAATAATAAATAGAAGCTCGGATTGTTTGAACAGAGAATCATGTTATTTAGATCAGAAGCAAGGTATTTTACTTTTCTGAGATAGTTTGTTTATTTTAACTCAGATGTCAAATCAATGCATTTTGAATCTTTTTGGCATGTGTGAACACCTCTGTTGGTGTAAATTGTGTCTGTTTGCCACTCACTGTGTGTGTACGTGTCCCTCCCTTTCAAGCCTAGAAATGCCAATCTAGTCCAAATTCCTGTTAAAAAATAGTCAAAATGTCTGGTCAGTTTCAGCCCCAGCTCTCTCTCTCTCTCTCTCTCTCTCTCTGTGTCTGTGTGTCTGTGTTCTGTGATCATGTGCCAGGCAGCAGGGAAAGCTCTGTTTCATTATTTTTTTCTATCTGTCATTCTGTTCTAGTGCTTTTTCAGGTTATAAAGCACTAGAACAGAATGGCAGATAGAAAAAGAAATGAAACAGAGCTTTCCCTGCTGCCTGGCACATGATCACAACACACACACACAGAGAGAGAGAGAGAGAGAGAGAGAGAGAGAGAGAGAGAGAGAGCGCTGGAGCTGGAGCTGAAGCTGAAACTGACCAGAAATTAAAAATAACACCATAGCAGCAGTGGCTTGAGGCTGTGAAAGGCAGCCAGCATGAGGGTGGGCAGACAGGTGCAGGACAAAGCCTCAAATGCAACAGTTCTAAAAGCCAGTATAGCCTCTCATCTCGACCAATATACAACACAGTTTCAAAACAGATTAAAAGTTTTCCCAAGAGGATGCACACACTGACTCAAAAACAGCATGATTACCACATGACTTTAAACTGAATTCAAAAACCCCAGTCCCTCACCTGATTTATTTCAATTTGTTGTTGTTGTTTAGTCGTTAAGTCGTGTCCGACTCTTCGTGACCCCATGGACCAGAACATGCCAGGCCCTCCTGTCTTCCACTGCCTCCCTGAGTTGGGTCAGATTCATGTTGGTAGCTTCGATGACACTGTCCAACCATCTCGTCCTCTGCCTTTATTTCAATAGTGTAACTCATATCTGAGCATTTTTTATTAAAATGAGTGCACATTAAAATTTCACCATGTACTTACTTCTCTCACAAACATAACCTATCACATGCCGAAAGAACAAAACAATGACCTGCTGGCTGAAATCATCTTTGCTGACATGGGTAAAAATGGGTTAGTAAAACTGGGTGGAACGGCCCCACAAGGTCAAAGAGGATAGAGTTAAAACTCTGATGAACAGTTCTGGCTTGGGAATTCGAAACAGCTTCCAGCCCCCTAAACTTCATCTGTGTGTCTCGTTTGCATGGCTTTCTAAACACTTCAGTACATTTCAAGAAGTTTTCTTCCTCCTTGCCTTCCAGAATTGATAACAGAACTATTCAAACTGTATCTCAAAGACACCACCAATAATCAGATCATACACTTGCTCAGACAGTGGAGTTCTGTTGCTACTCTTGTTTGAACGTTAAAGAGAGAAAACTCCTACTGAGGGATTTTGCAGCTTCTAACTTCAAAGAGTCTTGTAAAGGGGGGTGGAGGGAGAGACAGAGAGAATGGCAAGGCAATAATGAAGCATCCTCAGTAAGTAAAGGTGGCTGCGGCTACTATTTCTCTTGCTTAATGTCTCTTCTTCAAAGTCCTTGAGCCTTGGCAGTGGGGGCTGGCCAGGTGTCTTGTTTTACTGGCTGCTTTACAACAAGAAAGGAGGTTAAATATCACTTAAGGACTTCAAAGAGACTCTTTTTGTGGGGGAAATGTCTGTGGCTTTTAATCTAGATGGAGGATACACATGGAACAAGTTACCACAAGAAGCAACTTTGCGTAATCCTTCTGTTTTAGATTATTATAGCGGCAGGCACAACCACAAAAACATCGCACTTATGACCAAACATTACAGATTTTATTTTGGCAAGTGTTGATTTCAACTTCCACATGCCATTTCAGTAATTCATGAGAGGATAAAAGGGATTCACACATCTTGCTGAAATGTCTCCCAGACATGCTTGGATGACACAATCTTTAGCAAGGCTGCAGCATGGAATATTGCAAAGTCTATTTACCACCCTTTTGTTTGGGATGTTGAGAGACTAAAAATCCTTTACACACCTGTGGGGCAGGGCCAAATGCTTAGTCAGGCTGGTAGTGCTGTTTACAAGTAGTCAAAAGGTTGTGAGTTCTCTCACACCTGTAGTATTTATTTTTGCAAATCTTTTCTTCTTTCTTTCTAGTATAGACTAGACTTTACACTACTTAACTCTTACTACCACTGATCTCAAAATGGCTGCTGCCCTTACATTTCTGCTCTCTGCCGGTGCTCCTTTGATGGTGGTTTCCCAGTTTATACCCTGTTCATGGAACTTCTTCATTTCTTCCTATTATTCTTGTACACCTGCAGTTGCAGGAGGTTACAGGATCAGCTGGGCACTGTTCTGTCTTTCTTTTGGGGCAACAATATAGGAATATAATAAACTGCATTAGACTATGTGAGAGATTATTAGTCGATCTCACACTGGAAAAAGTTGACTTTGTCTCCCTTTGGTTTACACTGCCTTTATTTTTGAAAAGTGAAGAACACAAACAACAAATACGGAATGGATTTTTAAGAATGATGCAAACAGCCTATCTAGTGCTTCAAAATCTTAAACAGGGAAAGCCAACTTAGTTTTGGGCGATTCCATGTGATTTCATGGATTGTGAATTTTTCTGCAAATATTATTTTTGTGGCCGAGAGAACTCTATCAAGATGTCATGTTGAAATTCCTCACCATCATCCTGGTGAAGAGAAGAATGTTGTCATTCTGTGTCTTTGTATGCAAGGATAAGACAAGTGAGGATTTAGGTCCCTACTTTGAATTCATTGGAGAAAAGATACAACATAAATGTAGCAAACACGTGCTTTAGCCCCTACAACTGCACTTAGACATACACTACATCTTCAATGTTATTTTGCTTGTCTCTTAGAGCCTGGTCACACAGCCAAAAACCTGCATTTTGGCCTGTGTTAAAAACCGTGCTAAGTTTCACATTCACACAATGAATTCCAAAGTGCATATTTATTTTCCTCTCGTACTATTTTCCTAGGAAGGAAGTTAAAATAAATGGCCACCAGAGGGCCAGTTTATTTTAGTACACTGTTTTCTTTTTTCAATTTAAGCCCATTGTGAATGTTACAGCCAGTTTAAAAAGGGAGCTCAGTAGGAATGCAGTAAATGACTAAAAAACCACATGACTTGAGTCGGTTAAAATTAAAACGCTACATATTGTGGGTTTTTTGAGAAATGTAGACAGGTTCTAAGCCTCTTACTTAAATTGAAATTACATGTTTGACTAGAACCTGGGTTCATGATGAACCATTAAAAAGCCATAGAGTAAGAGTGCCATTTGCAGTGGGAAAGGAACAAGGAAGAATCGAACCTCACTGCCTTTCTTCTGTAGAATTGTTCCTATAATTACTCTATCAGTTTGTTGAGTCCTTAAGGGAGACCTGGGTGGGGGGAAGGAGCGGGATGACTAGAAGAAGAATGGCAAGTGAAGGAATGGTTTCTCCGACATGTCACCTCCTCATGTATCCCTAATTCTGATAAGTATGCTGACAGAGCTGAAAAAGCAGGCAGGAAGTAGCTGAACAAGCAGCACTAGAAAGAACTGTCAGAAGTCCAGAGTGTATACATCCAAGTCCACCATGGTTTAGTTCCCATACCTCAATATGATCCCAGCCTTGTTAACAGTCACTGGTTTCCCACCCGGCACATTGAACCTAGAAGCCATGTTTATTAAGTTGAAATTGATGTTCCTTCAAGATGGTATTTGATTTCACTTTGTGTGGGTTGGTGGACCATTATTCCATGTATGACACTGCCAGTAATTTAACACAGGCATCCTGAATGTTATAGAGGCTGATTAGATTTCTTTCCTTAAATTCTTAATGGAGACTAGGGAACAATGAATAAACATTAATGTGGCAGGCCGGAAAAACAGAAGCTACTGTGTGAAATTCTGCTGGGATGAGTTATGTTGGTAATGAGAAGAGGCTCCTTGGGTCCTTAAAAACAAGCCAACGCTGGAAACATTGGTGAAGAAAGCGAAAATGCATTAGCTTTTAAATCTGAAAACAGTCTTGCATTTTGCTTGGTAAACCTTTTCTTGATTATGGTATATGCCTTCCTAATAGATCAAAAGAAATGATCTTCATAGTGCTTACTCACAAAATTCATTATGGTAATGCTTCACCATAGCTAGCCAAGGTGCTCCCTCCTCCCCCATTTCCTCCTACTTTCTGTCTTCTGTTACTGCAGTCTTTTGTCTGCTCCGGCTGTTAATCTACATTTTGCTGGTGTCAGGGAAGGTTCTTTTAGCCATTCTGTCTCTGGCTTGTTATATATGACGCTAACCCTGTAGAATTACAGAACTCAACCTTGTCACTGATTTTAAATCAGGCTTTCTTAAAAAAAAAAAACACCCTTCCTTTATGAAAAAATAAAGAGCTCTTGATTAAATATTGATCAACTGATTCACTCTCTTCCTCTTTTTTTTTTTTAAAAAAACCTTGCCACTTATTGTCCATTAAAACTAATTTGCTGTAAAACTGAAGAATATTCCATCTTCTTCTACAGCTTGGATGTATTTGTATATTTAAAAGGTTTGGGCTTATTATGAAAGAGGCTGTTGCATTAATGAGCTTTTGTCGAGTGGCTTGAGCCATGTTGAATGACACGGCAAATGAGTCATGTTGACAAAAGCTGCCTGCTTTGATATTTCCAAATTAGAGCTGTTCAGGGCCAAGATTCTTTTGTGTTTTAGAACTGGGATTTACTTTTTCATATGGGAAGAAGGCTAGAAACTAAACACCGAGATGTCAAAAATAAATAAATTAATAAAACATTTTTTAAAAGTGGGGGTGGGAATCCTGAGGCATATGGGGAAATGTCAACCCATATGTATGGGAAACGTCCTTAAGACCTGGTTATACAGTTACCCAGCAGTTTACGGTTTAGATTTTATACAAAATAAGATTTTATTTACCTTATGCCAGGGTTGCTCTACATCCTACTTTACAAAGACTAGTTCCCTGTTTGAATGCATAAGTCTGTTTGAGGGTCCATCTACTTTCTGTCTGGTTATAAGAAAAAGAAGTATGAGGGCATCTACATGGTCCAATACCATGGGATTTGCTCTGCTTATAAAACTGGTGAATTTGAAGGGGTTTTTTTTTTACTCGTCTGCATGACATACAATAAATTAGTTCATCCTGTTTTCTGCCAAACTGGCTTTCCCCCCCTGCTTATAGAGGGCCGCAGGTTTTTTTTTCCATGCCAGGAGGTTTCAATAGGGCTTTTTCCTTTGCAGATGTTGTTGTAAAGAGGGGGGGGCATGTGTGCAGTGCACATACCCCCTCACTGGGTCCTCCTGAGCCATATCAGGGGAGACTTGCAACTCTTCTCATCTCCCTCCTCCCCAGCATTCTGGTATCCAGCCAACACATTCACCAACCCCTCCTGTGCCTCTTTCCTGGCTGCACGTATGAGAATCTTACCCCTCTGGGGGAGTTCTGAGACAGTTCAATTGAGGTTTTAGCTTGTTACTTTCCAAGCTGTAATCCTTGGGTAAACTGCTTAACTAATGTTAGATGTTGTGAATCCCTGTAAGTTCAGATCATTGTGTATGTCTTCATGTTAAAATTTTATGGGTATGTTCAATTGATAGTCATTTTCTTGGAAATGAGTGTTAAAGATGGGGTGTAACAATGAGATCCAGCAAACACTACTCCCTCCCATGTTCTCTCCTCTCTCTGATCATCCTCTGATTTTTCAAAGAATATATATTTTATTGCCTTTGAGTTTAGTGCTGAATCACCTCTGCACATTTAAAATGTGAGCTAGTGAGACAAGGAGAGGAGGGTATACAGGACACAGGTAGGATGAAGAACATAGACCAAAAATGAGATGGAGCACTAAAGACCAGGGATGAGAAATCAGGGAACAACTGGAACACATGTACAAAATGGATCTACTGGTACTTCAAGAAACATACAATGGTTGTAAAGAAAACTCAAATCTCATGCAAATAAAAAAGAATAATGGGGACAAGCTATGCAAAACTTTATCTCTGGTGAGGAATGCTCTCTATATTGTAGATCATCCAAAAATAAAAAAAACTCCCACCTAACTTCTGGAGTCATTCTGTCATTGCAACTCTACTGTCTCATGCAACAGGCCTGAGGAGCCATTTTAACTCTCTAGTAAATTACATACTCCCCAGGCAGCCACAAGACACCTCACTGGCACCTTCACCTAAAACTTAACCACCTCTTCGTGATGCCACTAGGTTAGGACAACCAACCCCAAATTGCCTGAAGTTGAGGCTTTATTTGGGCCAACCAGACAATGCCTCCTAACCCCAGTTTGGGGTTAATATTATTCAGTTCTCAAGTGAAATGTTTACTTTATGTAAGCTTTGTTGTCTTCTTATTTGTGTCTTGGTATTGCATTGCCTAAGATGATGTGGGTGTTACGCTCTCTGCTCTCCATATTTATTAATAAATAAAAAGGAGAGTTTTTCTAAGAATCAAACAAAAGGAGTTTATTAGGGAAATACAGGTATTGGGATATAAAGGGAAGGCTAATTCATCAAGTACTCTACACTGAAGTAGAAAATAATAATCTATATGATCTTTTATAATCTCACACTTCCTCATTATTTTCACTACTAGCTTTTAACTTTACAATTAGCTGTTTCTACAGACTTCATACAACATGCTATTTCCTAAGCTCCTTTCTCCTCACTGACACAAGAGAGCCACTTTCCCTCCATCTCATCTCTCAATTTATCTGACTCACAAACCCACTCCCATGACATTCCAATCATGCTAACCAACCAACATTCAGTTTCTCAACAGTCAATCATCCTAGCACTCAGCCCACGCCCATCCACAATACAGACATTCAAACCTGTCTACATACAAATCTAATATAAGTAATTCCACATAAAAGGTCCACATGGGCGAAATCACCACATCCCATTCTGCTACATGTGTCAGCCAGGCATGGAGACAGCCCCTCCCTGTGGCTACAGTTCCCTCCAGAACTTGGGCGGCAACTTCTACATGAGACTTGGTGCACGAGAGTGATGATTTCAGGATGATGACAACCAGATGTTCTCCTTGTTCTCTGCTGATTGAAAAGGAGACATGGCATGTCTCAAAGTTGTCTTTAAATTGTTGTGATCTCAATATGGGCTAACAAATTCAGAGACAGAGATGGTGAGGATAATCAGTTCCTTGCTTTTGTGAGACAATATATTGTCTATTGTCTGACACACACACACACACACGCATGCACAAAATTTGTCTAGCTTGACAGGGAACAGTGTTACTACTGAACATCTGGATGGTGGTATTAGGTTTTCTTCATATGCCAGCTACACCTGTTCCAGGGAGATGAGGAAATCTGTTACTTTGGATTCTGCAGTGCTGTCTATGTGGGGCAGTCCTTTCACTGAGGGCAGGTTGCACTGTTGATTGCACTTTTCTAAGTTTGCTATAAGTTTCTCTTTTTGGCAATCAATCATCTGTCCTGGCAATTATGCTGGTAATCTCTTGGCACAGATTTTAGAATGCCTACAGGCTTTCGATTGGCAAGTATAAATCTAATATTGTGAAAAATACAAGTCGTTTGGAAATTGTTTGGTAAATGAAATAAAAAAGCAATGGAAACCTTTGACTTGGAGGTGAAAGGATGTTAAATACCATCACTCTGGGTAGTCTTGAATAATGAAGAGGGTGCCCAATGTTTCACTGGTTCATAGCTCAGAGCTCCCTAAGGATTGTTAGCAGGCAAAACCAAAAGGAAAAATAAAACATAAAGAAGACAAAAACTCTGTGGCAGCTAAAAGACTAACTGCTATATTTTAATGTGAGCTTAACTGCTATATTTTAATGTGAGCTTTCATGGACAAGTCCACTTCTTCAGACTAACTGCTATATTTTAACGTGAGACTAACTGCTATATTTGAATGTGAGCTTTCATGGGCAAGTCCACTTCTTCAGCTGTAAGAATGAGATTGTTAGGTAGCCTGATCCTTACTCAAGATGATCCACAGAGATTGTATTACTCCTAGTGAAGGGTCTTAGTGGAAGTGGGGAGGGACACACTCTGTAGCAGCTCTCATTCTGATAAGGAAGATCAGAAAGATGCTCTACAACTCACAGGCATTATTTGTCTGGGGTCTGCATTTGGCAAATGGGCTTCCAGTTGCCTATTACTGATGCACTGACAGCCCTGTGTATTATGTTCACACCAAAGGACAATTTACAGCTCGTAAAAAGGTACTACTAATCATACATAATCTAGACAACAAGAGTCCTCAGGTGGCAGGTTTTGAGCAGCAGGGGTTGGAAAATAACTTTCAAGAAGAATGACTCTTGTAACATGCTGAAGCCATAACTGATGCTCTGGGATCCAGAGTGTTAGCCTCTCACTGCTCACTTATGTCTGGGTTCAGCCTGTCAATATAGTCATTCTTCTTAAAAGTAACTTCCCAAGATCTGGACAGGCTGAAGCTGATTAAACAGGTGTTCCTTCCCCCCCCAGAGAATCCAGTTAGCTTAAGCCAGAGGGTAAGTAGGCATCTCCAGCAGATAATTCTTAGTCCCCTCGCCAAGCAACATTTCTGAAGAAGCCATGGCTATTCCACTAAAATAAAAACAGTTGTGAGCTTGCAGTTTTGATTTGTCATCTGTCATCAAGGCTTTGCTACTAATGAAACAGCCAGATTTCCAGTTGCCCTAATAGCTTTCTCTGATGACTTACTCATAGCCATTGGATGCTTGGCTTTTCTAGAAACTCTTGGAAGGATCTTCACAAATAAACACTTCCCACTGTGTGATATTTTTTCACCTTGCCCTCTCCTGGGGGACTATAGAAAGAAAAAAAGGGGAGGAAGAGAGGAAAGAGAGAGAAAATATTAATTTTGCTTTGTTTGTGATTCCAATTAAGAGTCTTAGTGCAATGATGGGAATGATGGGACAAGCAGCAGGGATGCTAAAGGACAGAATCCTACTATGAAAATGACTCTGGAGGGATAATGGTTTACAAAAATGTGGTAGCTGAGATGTTGTTTAACCTTCCTCTCCTGATATTTATGCAGATAATAATCGGCTTGCCCTTTCAGTGTGCAGCTATTACTCATAATTATGCCATTGCCTCAGGTCTGGGAGTAAACAGAGGGATTCAGTATGTGTTCTGAATGTGTGGAGTTTCATATGAATTACATACCTAGGCTTTTAAGTCAAAAGTTGGGGGAGTATGTGGAAAAAACAGAAAGCTAAGAGTAGGAATAAATGGTGTCTTTTCTCAATGGATGGATGGGTGTAAACATACCAGGGAGCTGCCCAAGAATCTGAACTGGAATCATTCACTTGTTCATTAATGATCTGGAGTTAGCAGTAAGCAGTGAGGTGGCCAGATTTGCTGATAAAGTAGCTTAGAGAGATTTAAGGATTTAAGATAGAAAGGGGCAGCAAAAAAACTCCAAAGGATTTACTTGAACTGCAGGAATGGGCATGAAAATGGTAAGTACATTTATTAACTAATTAAAATTATAATAATTATGAACCCAAACTTCTCTGGTGGAAAGAGATCTAACTGTGATGGATGAAGAAAGATTTCTGGGTTATGGTAGATACTTCAGTGAAACTATTGACAAAGGGTTTATCTAGATGGAGCATTTGTTCTTTTATGCAGCATTGATGGCATCAGTATTTTGCCCACCATCCACATGATATTCTCTTTTTCCCAGTTAGTATAGTAACAAAATCTATGACTTTCCATTCTTTTTGTCCCTCCTGAAGGTGTGGTTTATTTTCTATCTTGCTTTGTTCCTGGGGTAAAATTTACCATTACAGTGCTTTCTACTAAAGTCTGTTTATTTATTTGTTTGTTTTATTTATATGCCATCTTTCTCCCGATAAGGGGACAGAGTCACCTGTTTGGATGCTTTCAATTAAGCTTTCAGTTAGTTTTCAGTGCATGTGTGTACATACACACACACACACACACACACACACACACACACACACACACACACACACTTCAAAAGGGAAACAGATTCCTTGCATATTTTAAAAGGATTTCAAAGGATCACAAGGAAAAATTGTTTTCAGAAAAGTGCCTTTTTGAATGGAAGCTTGGACACAAATCTTGGTAACCCCCACAATCCTTCCTGACCAGGGTGGAGAAAGGGGGATGTTACTTCCTCTCATCTGGAAGAACCTTCAGCACAGATGTGAGAAAGGCAAATTCCATGCTTGTTTAATTTCCAGCCTCCCTTTCTTCCTGTTAAGGACTATTAAGAAAGAATCTGAAAATAAAACTATCCACGTGCCTATGTCCCAGTCAAAATACTATATTTATGCATATTTTTGTGTAACCACCACACATTTGGAATACTGCGCACATTTCAAAGGGTGCAAAATGATTGAAGGGTTGGAGTGGAACCTCAAGAGAAAAAACTGCAATGTCAAGAGAAAATGGCAAGTAAGGGCAAGGAACATGTGTACAATCAGAGATGATATGGTGAAGGTAGAAATAAATATTTCTCTGTCTTTAGGTTTCTTCTAGAATCCATGTCACCCAATGAAAATGAATGGTGGGAGATTCAGAACAAAGAAAAGGAATTACTTCTTCAGGCAATGTATAATGGGATTGTGGAGTTTGCTTTGGAAAGACATAGTGATGATCATCAACGTAGACAACCTGAATAGGGAACTTAACCATTCACAGAGGATAAGGATATCAATGGGACAATGGCTGATGATCATGCAGGGCACATATTACCTACCCTGGTGGAAGCAGTATAACTTTTTCTACTAGTTGCTAGGGAACACTGGTGCAGAAAGGTCTTTTCTGGACTGTTATTAGATTCTTATTTCTAGACAGCAGTAGTGGTGATAAAGAAGTAATGGTGATAAAGAAAGTCTTCTTCTCTACTCCACCCCTATCCTATTATGGTGTGACCACCTCAAAATGATTTCCACATTGCAAGCCTAGTACTGGTCTCTCTGTGCCATGCTTCTATTTTGTGAAGTTGGGAGAACAAGAATTGTTTCTATAGTTTCTTCAACTCATCAGCCATTCACCCCATTGTGTTCTCAGCCCTCAACCCATTCTCAACTCACCCTGATTCAGGGCATTAATTGCTTGACATTTGGTCAAGCAGTTGGTTTCAGAGATGTGCCTTTTTGAATGGAAACTTGGACACAAATCTTGGTAACCTCCACAATCGTTCCTGATCAGGGTGGAGAAATTAACATTTGGTCAATTGCTGTGGTTTCATACTCCCACAAATGGTAGGACATAGCTGGGGGGGGGGGGGAACCTTGCAAGAAGAAGGATAGAGTAGTGGCTTCTACCAATTGGGGGGGGGGGCTTAGTTACTGCAAAACCCAGACTTGTTGCTTCTTTCTTGCCCAAGGGATGTTGCATGGTAGAGGGCATCAGTGGGGAGGTTCACCATTTCACCAGGCTTTTCGTTGCCGCATGACCTAAGTTCTTCTGATTCTCTTTATTGCTGCCCATGAAATGAAACTTACACTCCAGTTCTGTGTGGCAGGCGTCCAGGCCTGAGCCATTCTGTGGGATTGCCTTTTCAGTGGAGATTAAGAGGACTGGATGCTTTCCAGGAGGGAAGGGAAGCCTACTTCCCAGACCTCCTGACTACAGATGAATGTGCTTGCTCAGTCACGACAAAGCAACATTAGAGGTTGGGGAGATAAATTAGACATAATGATGAAGGACATCCCTCTTGCCAGTCCCCAGCATTAATACATGGTTTCATCGTCTGTGAAGAATAATAAAATGCTCCTCGCCTTTCTGTGCATACCAATGATAGTTTTCTGGCTCCACTTAGCAAGGCAAACTTAATACATGCACAGACACTTGATGGCAGAAAACAGCTATGCAGCACCCATGGGTATGGAAAGGCAAGGCAACATCATTGACCAGGTAAGGTAAAGGTAAAGGTTCCCCTTGACATTTAGTCCAGTCGTGTCCGACTCTAGGGGGCGGTGCTCATCCCCGTCTCCAAGCCGTAGAGCCAGTGTTTGTCCGTAGACAGTTTCCGTGGTCACGTGGCCAGCGCGACTAGACACGGAATGCCGTTACCTTCCCACCGTGGTGGTACCTATTTATCTACTTGCATTTGCATGTTTTCGAACTGCTAGGTTGGCAGGAGCTGGGACAAGCGACGGGAGCTCACTCCATCGCGTGGACTCGATCTTACGACTGCTGGTCTTCTGACCAACAGAGGACGAGATGGTTGGACAGTGTCATCGAAATGACCAACATGAATTTGACCAAACTCCAGGAGGCAGTGGAAGACAGGAGGGCCTGGCGTGCTCTGGTCCATGGGGTCACGAAGAGTCAGACACGATTTAACGACTAAACAACAACAACATGTTAACAATGCGTGCAATGCAACAAATTGCTTGTGCCAATGGAACAATGACAATGATAATGGCAATCCGGCTGCTGAGAAGTAATGAATAATGCAGAAGTTTCTTTTAAAATGCAGTAGTCTGAGCTCTGTTTAGCACTGCCACTCCTTTAAGATGAACACCACTTAAGTGTGTGGGAAGGAATTAATGGGGAAAGTTCTAAAAAGACTTAAATATACAGAAAACATCTGTATATCACAAAGGAATTTAAAATCCTCATTATCGTTTTTTTGTACCACTTCATGGGGTCTTGTGGACAAAAAAGTCAGGGTATAAAATAAAACATGAGGATAAAAGTGAAAACACTAGTTGCTAGTTACTAGGAATGTGTGAATAATACTGTCCAATCCAGTTTGTATCCAAATGTTTGCTGTGCAAAATGGAACCAATCTGCTCCATGCTGATCTGGAGGTGGTCTGGAAAAAATATCTTTTCATGTTTCTGCAGGTATATATTTATATTTATTATTCCAAACTGGAAGGGGGGAAAACTGAAAATGTGGAAAATACCGTATTTTTTCCGTGTGTGATACTTTTGTCTAAAATCCTTAGACTAAAAATTGAGGGTCGTCTTATACATGGAAGTAAGCTGAGGAGAGAACCGTGTGATTGCAAAACTGCCCGTACCATGCCTCTGCAAGCAGGCTTCCTCCAATCATGAGGCTTAGCTTCCTACAGTCAGGAGACTTAGCTTCCTCCAGTCATGAGCCTTATGTAACTGACATCAGCTGATGCTGAACAAACCAATTGGAACACACTTTGTTGGAGGTGGAGCCTGTAGGCAGTGCTCAGATGCAACAGGGACTGGTAATGTCCAAGCATTCTGAGCTCAGAGGCTGAATAAAGTGATATGCTCAAAGCTAAGTGTGATGCATAATATGATAGTAATGGTATGTAAATGTTACCTAATTACTAAATAAAAATGTATTCTGTTTTATGTTTAAAATATTGATTTCTTAATTTGGGATCAGAAAAGGGTCTTATACATGGAAAAATACGGTTCATGGCCTAGGATGGGGAGTGGGGATGGGGGAATGCTATGCAGCATCATCAATGTTAGGAATGTAGTGGACCTTCCATTTGTAGACAAAGCACCTTCCAGCTTCCTTCTTTCCACTCCCAGGAGCTGTGCCCACTGACTACTTAGCTGAAATCACAGGGGTGCATGCTTGGCACCCGCTCTGGAACATACAAAGGCACCCAGAGCAATAAAAAAAAAAGGACCCCCTTGGTGTCCGTAATACAGGGTGGGCTCTGCCCTACTACAGCAGGCATGTTGGTTCAAGGACAGATTTCTTTTGTGGCACTCTTTCAGTGAGTGCCCCAAACATTAAAACAAGTAATGGGGAGGACAGAAAAAAAAACATGGTTTGGACAGGGAAGATGTCCCCTTAGCATCTTCCATAAAGTAGCCTGGCTTGTCCAAGTATGTCCACTCATTGCCTAGACCAAATCTGAGCGCTGCATGTTTGGTACCCACACATTCTAGAATATGCTCAGGCATCCAGAGCAAGAGAAAAACAGAATTTCTGCAAAGAGAGAGCAGCAGCAAGTGGTGGTAACACCACTGTGACCTCTTATTAAAGCTTTCACGAGAGGATCAGTCATTCATCCCACACTCGCACACCAGCTCAAGCCAAGTATGAAGCTAACTAAAAGAAAAAGCAAGAACATTGCTACCACCTCCCCCAGTGAGGGTGTAATCAGATGATGATATAAAGATCACCCTAGATGCCAGCCAGGGTCCGTTAGGATGATTTTTCTGCCCTGTCCTAATCACACCAGTCTGCTCCAAATGAAGAGCAGCTCTGTGGTTGGGCCAAAGAGGTCCAGACAGCATAGAGCAGGGTTGGGCTTGTTTGTGATCTAAAATGCATTGTCTGGTAGCTAGCAAATACACCAGATGGTGCTGTTAGCGCTCCAAATTGCAATCTAAGTAATCATCCAATTGCACCCTGAGCTTCCACGGGCAAGACGCATTTGAACGCAGGTCTTCTAAGTCCTGATCTGGAAATCTGTCCTCAGAACCAAAACAAAACAAAACATCAATATATATATATATAAGAGAAAACAAAAGGCAAAAACATTGCCCACTTCCTCCATAAAAGCTCACGTTAAAATAGAGCAGTTAATCTTTAAGGTGCCGTGACATTTTTGTCTCTTCTTTTTTCATTTGAAAGCTCCATCTATCCACAATATTTCACTGTCTCCCCATTCCTGCAATAAAATAAAGTTTGAGTGGAAAGGAAAGGAGATTATGTTGTGACGTCCACTCTAGTATTCATCTGCCACTCCAGTTTTCACCTAAGTGCACCTAAGTCCTACAGTTTGGGCAGTGCTTAAATCTAGGCAAAACGTCTGTAACCTCACTCTAAGGAATTTGTAGATAATGATCACTGAGCAGGGTGTTTGGCTACATTTATGCAGCAGCACGGCCATCGTTTCCAAATGGGTCTAGCAGCCAGACTCTCTGACTAAACAATGAGAACGCTCAAGTGTGAAGTGTTCTTCTTAGCATTTCAGCGCCTTCAGAGAGTTCACTCTCTGGTCCTGCTTGCCCTTGCTCTTCATTCAGAAGACCAAAGGGGGAGGAGGAGAAAAGAAAAGAAATGGAGAAAAATCTTGAAAAATCTCAATTTAAATACAGAGCAATAATTTAGGGATCGCAGGAAAGAAAGGCAGAAGAGAAGGATTTTCTTTCTGTGTTGAGTGATACTCCTCTTTTTTAATAGCTCTCTGAAGCTGAATTTGTGTTCTGGCTTGGTCACGGTTGGTCACTTAATTCCTGTCAGGGAATACCATGGCAGCCATTTTTGGATGACTGTAAAGTTGCAATCACACTTTTTGTACAAAGGAATTCCCATTCTGACCGGGGCCCAACATTCATTTCAAAGGAACTTGATCTTTGGCATGAGAACCGTTACACACCATTAAAATGTCAACTGCGCTGCGGAATGGCCCCACAGACGCTGCAGTGAAGAGAGCGACTGACTTGCATACCAAAGACCAAAAGGCATTCAGATGGACCTGGGAAGGGGGGGGGGGAGCAAGAGAGGAAGATACGATGGAGTCTGGCTAAGGAACTGTGCAGGGACACTTTATTGCTAAGGCATTGACTTTCATATTTGCCCTTCTTGTCATAGGTTTATTTCTTTCCTGCCCTTTGATTATGCTGAGTCCTAGAGGAGGTGTGATATTTTATTACCTTTCATATATCTCAGGCCACTAGGTCTGCTAAATCTTTTACTACTGTGTCTCCAAATTCCTTCTAATATTGCTGTAAAAAAAATCAGGCATCTTCAGGCCCATACCTTTTAAAATAGGTGCACATGTCCCTCAAGAGAAGCTGATTTCTTAACACCCCCCTGTCAGCTCCATGGCAGGAAGCAATGCTAAAAACAATGTTGGTAAATAATTTAATCCAAGCATGACACATATGGAAGTATCCTGAGCCATGTTTCAACGTGTCTGGTCCTGCACATGAAAATGAGTGAATGGAATTTGCAGATAGACTCCGTTAGGAAGGGGAACGAACGGCAAAGCTCCCAAAATATACCTATCTGTAGGTCTGCTCCTATTGCCACTGTTCCTTCTTTCCTTTCCTTTTCCCTTTGTCTCACAGCTAGGCCATGATTTCTGTTTTTCATGACAAGGGGAGTTTTGATATGGGAAACTGAACTATACAGTACTGTTCAAAATCTATTATTGGAGATACTGTTACACACATGTGTCTCACATCCCAGTGCTGACAACTTGTAGGGGCTCCAGAGGCTTGCCCATGAGTCAGTTTCCTTGGAAGCAGGTCACTGGAGACTCAACAGTGTTTCTGTAAGATTTCTTTTACATATATATATGCGCTGAGCATAAGATAAGGGTTCATAGCATTAACACTCCAACAGATTGCTGTTTCCCATCAGATGTCTAGGGATAACCCACAGTGCCATAAGACTTCCTGCAGAGAGCAAAGCCAGCACTCTCCTTCTGGCTCACTTCCAGCACAGACTGCATCAAATGAGACACTGCGCTTGCTTCTGCTGTTCTCACAGGCCTCTGAATTGACATTTGCCACTGGGAAGGGAGAAAAGAGAGAGAAGTCCCCTTCCAGAGGATAATAACTCTGTCTTCTTAGGCCATCCCAGCTCCCATTAAAAGATCGGCCAAATGTTATACTGATCGTTGTCTGCCTGTTGCTAGATCTTTGAGATGTTGCCTCAGGCATTTATGTGGATGTTGTTGTTGTTTGTTCTTTTAATTTGCTCAACAAGAGTAGGGAATACTGAAAGAAAAATGAGTAAGGGAAATTTAGATACTTAAAAAAAAATTTCAGCTGTCATACAATTGCATACAATTACAACATACAAAAACAGAGAAGCAAATAATAAAGCAATAATAATAAGACAAAGCTGTGCAGTATTATTGTCATTATATTAGAAAATGCTTTCCCTTTTTTCGTTTTCAACTTCTTAGTTACATTATTGCAGTTCATATTACTCTGATTACTCAACTTAAAAGAACAGAATAAAATATCAGCTTTTCTAATATGTTTACTTTGCTTATTTTAGTTATGCCCATATCCGTAAGTATAATCAAAACATTTTTTTAAAAAATATTACAAATTTAAATTGAATTTGGCATAAACTTTGACTCTTCATTTTTATCTAGTAGTTAGAAAAACATTACAAAACAAAATCAAAACAGAACAGAACAATAACAAGAGAAAGAAAGTTTTAAAAGATACTAAATATGCACCCCAGCCATTTTTTAATTATAGAATTGGATCCTGGGTTCTCCATATTTTGTGTTATATCTGGTATCTTAACTATTTCCAAGGTATAAATAATAGGCTTCCATTTTTGCTGGTATTCTTGAGATGGTTTTTCATTTTCTTTCCAACTCTTTATTGTTTGAAATTTTTCTGTCTTCCATTTTGTTACAAAAGTTACTCTGGCTGTCATTAATATGTATTGTATCTAAGTAGGTCTTGTGAGATTTTCTCTAAACTATCTGGTAAAATTCACAGCAACATAGTCTGTGGTTACATCAAAAAATTGATTTTTCAATTTTTAAAAAATTTCCACATGTACCGTTATCCAATATCTCTTTATACAAGTCCACCACTCATTTATGTGGATGCTTTTGCTGTTATGTGCCCTAAAGTCACTTTCATCATATGGCAACCCTATGAATTAAATACCTCCAAAAAGTCGTATTGGTAACAGCTCTGCTCAGATCTTGCAAACTAGAGACCACAGCTTTCTTTAGCGAGTTAATCCCTCTCAGGTTTTCCTCTCTTTCTACTGCCTTCCATGTTCCCTGGCATCATTGTCTTTTCCATTGAGTCTTGTCTTCCCATGATACATCCTGAGAATGATAGCCACAGTATAGTCATTTTACCTTCCAATAGGAGTTCAAACTGGGTTTGATTTGGAACCCATTTATTTGTCTTTTGGCACAGTGTCCATAAAGTTCTACTTTAGCACCAGATTTCAAATGAACTGATTTTTTTTTGTTAGCCTTTTTTTATTATTATTATCTCGTTTTCACATCTAGATTTGGAATACCATCATATGAATGGTTTTGGCCTTGGCATATAGCAAGACATCCTTCCTCTTAAGGGTTTTCCCTCATTTGTGCATAGTTGATCTTCCAAGTCTTGATCTGCCTCCTTTTTCTTATCTGCAGTTTCCATTTGGTTTGATGATTGATCTACGGTGTAGAAAATCTTTAACAATTTTTAGAAGTTTCTTTTCACTGTCAGAATTAAAGTTCTGTCATTATGGTTTTTATCTTCTTAATGTTAAACTGTAATCCTGATTTTTTTTTTACTTTCTTCTTTAACCTTGATGAATATTCATTTCAAGTTATAGCTGGCTTTTTGTTAGTAGTATGGCGTCATCTGCATATCTCAAACCAGCGTCTCTTCCACCAATTTTCATTAGAAGGTATATTGAACGCTCACAATCCTTGGGCCAATTCCAGTCCGCTGGAAGTGGTCCAGCTGGAATTCTGGAGGCTATCAACCGCTCCACCCCACCCCACCCCACCCCACCCAGAAAGTCCTCAGTTTGCAGGGCCACAGAGCTTACCCTGCCCAGTCAGTTCCTCTTCCTCAGAACTCAGAAACTGAGGGATTTTTCCCTCATTTATGCACGAGCTATAACTTATATCAAACACCTGAGAGGGCTCTGGCGGGCGCTAAAGCCTCTAGAATTCTAGCTGGAGCACTTCCAGAAGACTTTTGGGTGTTGTGGTTCAAAAACCAAAAATCCCATCCCTACGGGTAACTTTCATAAGAGCAGCCCAATCAAGGTGGAAACTGTTGTTGTTTTTGCTCAATGAGACAGAGTCCCAAACCCATCCACAGATCATGCAGAGCTATCAGTACGTCCCAATCTACCTTCTACCCTAAATGGCGTGTGTTTTGGATTGGCAACCAGAAAGAAGGCAATACCACTCAGCAGTTGCTGACTCTAACCTTGTAAGATGGAGACTGTAGGCAAACAAGCCATTCTCCCCAGAGCATGGAAGAATTACTTTTTGGACCAGCATCTCTAGGCAGGAGATTCTTGAAGTTGTAGTCCAAGAGTAATTCTTTCAAGCTTTATTTTTTCCATGTTTATTGCCAAGCCATTGTTGTCTTTACATTGTAAGGTGCAGCCTCCACTGGGCCAAGTTAGCTTTGGTGCTCTTGCCTGTGGTTTAAATTTTGAACTGTGCCAAGGCTGCTAGGGGTTTTCATGTTGAATGCACATAACCTTTGATGCTGGTGGTTGATGTATGTCCTGTTTCCACTCAGACTAATGACACCTGCAGGTTTCAGCAGCCTATAGTCAGAATTAGAGGCATGTGCCATTTGGCCAAGGCTGTGCAATTTATCTCTCTGTTCTATTTTAATCGCAGCACTCAGATTTCTGCAGCCACAGCGAAGGGCACAGCCTGCTAAGCTTTTGAATCCCAATGCAGCAGGCATCGGCTGCTGCCATTTAAAAGCAGTGGCTCCCAGGTGGGCAGAAAGAAGCAAGAGATGACAGCAGTTCGTTGCTGTCGAGATCAGATGTGCTGTCATGTTAATGGCTTGAATTTGCAGGGGCTCCTACTGAACACCGTGAGAAGATGTTCCAGCACACGCCATCCCTTTTTCTTTTACAGCATCATTGTCTGAGCCAGAGAAGACAAATGGATCAATGCAAAAGTCCTCAAATGGATTAGCCAGTAATTCATGCAAATGTGGGATTATCACCTTGACTTTGCAATGGTAAACAAGAAGGAAGGAACTGGAGACTTGTGGTGGTGGTTCAGGACACCGTGCAGTAAATGCCTAATGATTTCCCATTTGCTCGACAGCATATCTTCATTTCTCCTGAAAGTAATGCAGCTGTTTGGAGCCAGCCTAACATAAAAGCATGCAACACAGCCTTTGTACATGTGTGACCTCAGGCCATTCTTTAGGGGCCCCAGACACCTTCCATTTATCATTGTTGTTCATGAAGAATCATACTCCAGAAAGTGGAGCTCAAGATGCACAGAAACTGAGCACTGTGTTTGATTTTTTTTAAAGAATATTTTTTTTAAAAAAAAAAAAGTCTAGAAGTGGACTTTTCAGCACTACTGCTGCAGGTCTGAGGAGAGGAAAACTGGTTCTTCAATACTTGTCTGTTGTCCACCCTTGCGGTATATATTTCTCTAGGAGCAAGCCCCCTTGAACTCAGAGGGGTTCACTTCTGGGTTGATATCTGCAGGAAACTGTGCTACACAGCAGGACGTCCCTCAAGAAGTGCATGTAATTTAATATGATAAAACAAATCCAAAGAGAAACACTTTGACATAGCAGATCAATTTCAATAGAACAAAGCTGATGTTTTGTAGCAAAATGTTTCACTCTGGGTTGGTTTTATCTTATTAAATTTCATGCACATTTGCTGGTCACGGTTTCACTGAAGAGAGGGATACACACATTGCATCACCAACAGATCAATTAATTATGTAAAGCAATACAGTCAAAAGCAAAAAGATGCTAGTGGTTCAAGAATATTTTCTCAGCAATATGCTTTGTTCTGAGACGGAGGTGTTGCTTTGCCTGCTACTGTGTCAACTGCAAAGAATAGGGATGTGTGGAATAGTGTTGGGCAGCTAAATAAATAGATAAATGAAACATTCTTTTTTTTTAAAAAAAAAAACCTTTTTTGGACCATGACTCCTCCAAGCCCCTGGCACAGTAACTGTGCTGGCTGGGGGATTCTTGGACTTATACCCTGAAAAGGGAACCTTTCTAAGCACTGGAGATTAATAGGAGGCCCAGATGCCTCTTGAATTGCATAAGGAGCCTCATCTTGTCACAGCCTATGTCATTTTTTGAACTTCACAGGGTCCAGTGGAGATTGATGACTCTGGTTTCCTGGAAGAGGTCGCTCTCCTCTTGATTTTAGTCTGTGCTTTTGTTTTAGTCTGTATTTTTAAGTATGTTTTTGAAGTTCTTTCCCTTTTTGGATGACTGTTTTTATGCTACTGTATGTTTAATTCTTTTTTAACTGAATAATTTATTGTGCTTTTAACTTTCTTGTAGTTCAATTTTTGTAAGATGCCTTGAGTCCCTTCATGGGAGAAAGGCAGCATAGAAATGATATAAATAAATACTGTACAATACTTTACAGAAGCTATCCAAGGTGCTGAATGCTTGACTTTGCATCGTGACTTGGGTGAGTGCTCCTGAAAATCCAGTTCAGATCTGCAGTGTGGACTGGGAACAAGAGAAGCCTTCTCTGAGTTCACTAGTTCAAAAGGTCAGCCATGATGATTTCTTCTGGTTAGCTTGACCAATATGTTCTCAACAGCAGTTGCACCACCCATGGCTTCCATCGAAAGGCTTGAAGAAGAAAAAACATTCAATCACTTTTTGTGCCGATATGTTATTTGGTTGCTCATGCTATGCAATAGAACATTTATTTATTTGCTAAACTCAAGATTGGATTTTACCTCTGTGCCATTATGGTAGGAGAGCAAATTGTAACCAGGGTAGAAATATATCATCCTCTACCTGCCAGTTCCCACTGTGACGAAAGAGCAGATAAGCCAAATGCATGGAGATGCATGGGAAGAGGTCAAGTCACAGGTCATCAAAGACACCGCAAGAGCAAAGGGATCAGTGAATAGGGTTGCAAAAAGACATCCCTGAAAAGCCACATGGGGCATTTCCAAGGGCACACAGAGGGGTATGTCTTTGCAATTTACCACTCAGTGACCTGCTTGTGAAAAAGGGAGGGAGACAATATGCACAGGCCATGGGCCATGAACATGTCAGTTTGCTATGCCATTAAAAGCGATGCCATTCAAAAGAAAGCATATGTCTTTAAAAGACTCCCAAAGTGCTTCCTGCTTAATGCAGCAAACCTGTTTTAAAATGTGTCCTACGCTGAACCGTTGCATTTTCCATCCAACCTGCCATCCTTTCAAAATCTGCAATAATTATCTTGACAAGGTCAATTAGTAAAGGGGGAAAACCGATACCGTTACTTGGCCACTGCTTTTCTCTGTTGCTGCTGTTCCACTGCAGAATGCTCGTGGCACCAATTGACATGGAAGCTGCATTGCACCAGAGGGAATATCTTTTTCTATCTTGATGCCAGAAGGCAGATAACCTCCAAGCAGACACCTTCCTCCAAGGCTTCGGGTTTTCAAGGGAAAGGAGAAGTCTGTCTGGCATCTCACTTTTGGTCCTGGTGGTGTGGCTGCTGTCGCTTGAGCAATACACACACACGCTATGTTAAATGGTATTGATTTGAGAGCACACAAGAAAACGAGATGAGAGAAAGAGCTGGGATGGCTCTCCGGAAGGCAAACAAACATACCGTGTAAAACAGGAAAGACACAAGCAAACGTACTCGCCTCAGACATTTGATCAGCACTACTAATGCCGTGCTTGAAAATTCTCTGTGGGCCTCTCAGGTGAGCCTTGCCTACAGCCACATATTAATGAGGACGGCCTTTAGAAAGCACACAGTTCATCCATTACCTTGTGGGCTCCCCTCCTCGCTACAAAACTGACATCAACATGTGTTTATTCCCAGATAAATGCATCGCCACCTAATATAAGCAGTCATCAGGACTGGTACCAACAAAAGCCTTTAAGCCTTCGTGTTGCTGGACTAATGCAACATATGGAAGAAATAAGGTACAGAAAGTAATTCCACTGAATGGCTGTTTTTGTCTGAAAAAGAAGCCCTGCAATCATGTTTTCTTCTCCTTCTCCTTCTCCTTCTTCTCCCTCTGTCTCTTTCCCTCTCCCGCTCTCTTTCTAGTAGGTCCTAGAATAATTTGTAATTCAAACTTGGAAGGAGTCAGATCCTATTTCCTTCAAACTTATTTGTTCCACATGTGAAATCCAGTAATTTAAACACCTCATCTCCTTTCATAACCGAAGCAGAAAGAAAATAGCCAAGAGTTGCTGATTGAATCCATATTTCGCCAGTCTTCCAGCCATTTCATGTGATGGCTTTAAAAAAAGAAAAGAAAGAAAGAAATGAAAAGTGGTTACAGTAATGAGTGATTTTGCATACAGATGGTTTTAGAAATATAAATAAATAAATCGAGATTTATTTCTACTTGAAAATAAATCCTGGAGTGTGATATCAAATCCAGTTTGTCAAACTAGGTGGAGGCAAAGTTGGCTTCAAAACGCAGCCACAGATGGATCTGAGAATGAATGAGATCCTGGCTTTAATCCTCAAGAACTGTGAAGGGATAAAGATTCCAAAGAAACACCATATTCGGTGGGAACTCACGGTGCAGTCTGCTTAGCAATTTTCCTGAGTCCTTTTTAGAAAAAGGATAGCCAGACAACAGCTCCTTCTTCATATTTTAGAACTATTGGCCAGGAAGTTTTCATTTTGGTGGACTAAAGAGAACTCAGACACTTCAAGGGAATATCTGGGCTCAGAAAAACTGAATATTTTGACTACAGATCCTAGAAACCCTAGCCAGCACTGCCAAACTGACCAGGGAATTTTGGGACCTGTCGCCCAAAATTCCACTTTCCAAACAGTGAGGGGATGTGTTATGGAATTAATCTGTTGACCAATATATCAAATTTATTGGCAAATACAAATACCTTGGTATTTGGTTGAATGAACAGTGGTGTCATAGTTATGCAGCTGGAATCAGAACAGAGACAGTACAATCAGAATCTTCTTTAAGACAAAGTGTATAATAGACAACAATAACTTAAAGTTGGCTTTGAGAAGCCAGCTCTGGTGCTGTGTATTCTCAGTTCTATTGTACAGCATGGAATTGTGGATTTCCAACACAGGCAACTATAATAATAATAATAATAATAATAAAGACAGAAGCTTTTGAAGTGTGGATTTATTGCAGGATGCTAAGAATTCCCTGAGTGGAGAGGGTGATCAGTGAAGACATATTAAGGTAAATGAATGAAGACCAAGAAATCATAAAATTCATAAAATGTTAAAAGTTAGAATACTTTGGTCATGTAATGAAAAAAGGAAAGTACAGATTGTTACAGCTGATCACATCATAGTTTAGAGATGTTGCACCCAAAGTCAGTTAAGTCATGATGACATCCAATCACTGACAGGAAAGGAACAAAAATAGTAGAATTAATTAATGCAAATCATGCATAATTTCTAATGCAAAATTTAATTCTATTCCCAGTGATAGTACGCATGAAGAATGTAGGATTTTTAAAAGTTTGTTCAATAAGGAGTAGTGTGCTGCAGAAGTGTGTTAACTGCATCAGGGTCAAGAATAATACTTAATTATCATCTGTTGGATGGCCAGATGTAGTAAAGGACAGGATTCTTCTTAATATCCATGTGAACATTTAAGTTAGCAGTTTGCAGGTATAAGGCAAAATCTGAGCAAATCAGTCAGATGTCTGGGGAAACCCATCAACATAAGTGTCACTCAGGTCTATGCTCCTACCACAGAGGCTGAAGAAAAAATCAAAAGCTTTTATGCAAGTGTTCAGGAAAAAACCTGATCACATACCAAATATGCAGATAAACATAGGTGACTGGAACACAGGAGTAGGAAACAAAATAGAACCAAATGTGCTTGGAGAATTTGGTTTAGGAGTCAGAAACAAAGCAGAAGAAATTCTATGTACACAGATTTCTGTGTAGCCAACCGAATGTTTATTGCAAATACATATTTCAAGCAACCAAACAGATGACTGTACAGGTGAACATCACCAGATGCCCTATAAAAATCAAATAGACTTGGAAGAAGATGGAGAAGCTGTATTCTCTCTGCCAAAACATGACCAGGAACAGATTATTGTACTGACCACATATTGTTAATATAAAAAATTAGAGTAAAATTGGAAAAGATCACTAAAATAATTGTAGTGCCTACATGTAATTTAAATTTAAAAGTGTGCTGCATATATAACTGCCCCATAACATTTCTAATGAAATTTAAGTCCACAAAAAGAATAAATTTACATTACTAAACTCAATTGAGCATGAACTAGAATACCTGTGGAGTGAAACCAATTATATTATTAAGGAAAAATGGGAAAAGACTATTCTTGTAGCAAAAAGAAAAGAAAAGTTTAGATGGATGACAGAAGAAACACTTAAAATTATTAGGGACAGGCAAGAAGCAAAAATTAAAAAGTGACAGAAATAGAGTTAGACTCCTGAATGCAACTTTTCAGTGACTGTCACATAGAGACAAAGAACTATTCCAATTATCAATGCAAAGAAATAGGGAAAAAACAACAAAGGAGCTAAAAACAAGATATAGCTTCTAGAAAATAAAGGGTCCCTTATGGGGAGAAAGGAAGAATCCGATGACGGAGAGCCTGAAATTTTAGAAAGTGAAGCAAAAGCTGCTCTGAAAGCATTTGGAAGAAATAAATCATGGGATAGATAGAATACCAGTAGAACTATTTCAGGCAACAGAGACTGAATCTGTCAAAATTCTAACAAGAATATACCAACAAATATAAAAAATGGCCCACATACTGGGATTGTTCAATAGGACTCCCATATCTGTGGGGGATAGATTCTAAGCTCTCCCATGGATGTTGAAAAAATGCAGAAAGCTATTTTAACAGTGAACACTATACATAGCATGGTCTCTGGCTCCATCTAGTAGCTAGTTCTGGTAACTTCATCATTAAAAATATATACCGTGTTTCTCCGAAAATAAGACAGGGTCTTATATTAATTTTTGCTCCAAAAAACGCATTACGGCTTATTTTCAGGGGATGTTTTATTTTTTCATGTACAGCAATTTACATTTATTCAAATACAGTCATGTCATCTTCTTCTGGTTGCTGCACAATGAGTCCCTGGTGGAGGGTGGGGTTTCACTTAACTGGGGCTTCTTTTTGGGGTAGGGCTTATATTACAAGCATCCTGAAAAATCACACTAGGGCTTATTTTCAGGTTAGGTCTTATTTTCAGGGAAACAGGGTATTTGGGGTGATTTTTAGAATATTTTTAACATTAGCAGACTGTGAATAAGTGAGTCAGTTGATACTGATCTTGTGGATACGGGGGTCCTACTACGGTACATTCTAGTCCCAAAGGAAAGAGATGCCAAAGATCACAGTAACTACTACAGAAACAAGAATATCCCAACATATATGGAAAACAAAACAATGGCCCATAGACTGGAAACATTCAATATAGATTTCATTCCCCCAAAGAGGAGATACCAAGGAGTGCAGTAGCTAGAAGACTATTCCATTAATTTCCCATGAAAGCAAATGTAATGCTCAAGAAGTTGCAACAAAGACTTTTACTCTTGGTGGAGTGAGAAATGCTTGATGTTCAGCTTGGATTCCAAAAAGGAAGAGATACTAGAAATCATATTGCAAATAGACATTGAATACTGGTGTGTTCCAAAGAATCTCAGAAAATTGGTCTATGCTTATAGACTACAGCAAAACCTTTGATTGTGTGGATCATGAAGAGCTATGGATTGTTCTAAAACAAATGAGTGTGCCTTAACACTTGATTTTCCTGACGCGTTATCTACACTCCAGACAAGAATCTACTGTTACAATAGGATATGGAGAAGCAGAATAGTTTCCCATAGACACAGAAGGTGGTTCTTCAGGCACACTCCTACAGTGCATGAAAAACCAAACTTGGCAAGTATTGCAGTAGCTTACTCCCAAAAAGTATTGGGGCAAAAAGTAGGGTCTAGAGGAGACCTAAACTTTCCTTCAAGAGAATGAAATGAAGGAGTCTGCAGATATGTTTTTGTGTGCTGGAACTCCCAGAATTCTGCCTGGGGAATTCTTGGAGAATTCTGGGATTGGAGTCCAAAAAATTTTAAGGGCACATACCTAATGGTAAATAGGATATGAAGTCACTGAAAGGTCCAGCAGAACCAACAGAGACACACTGCCCTGACTAGTTCTTGGCTTAGATTGTTCATCAAGATGACCAAAGCAGTTTGTATCCCATAACGAGTCCTAAAGCCCAACTGAAATGGATCTAGATAAGCCATCCCATCAAGGTACATCTGGCACTGAGAAGCCACAAACTTCATTGTAACATTTGCTTCTCCTCCTCCCCCTCCCCCATCCATAGAGTGAAAAAGGAACAGTGCAGAGAAATGGAGAAAACATGGAGGAAAGGGGGTGAAATAAGTCTTGATCAAAACATATGTTTTGGACTCCAGTTCTTCTTGGACACATTCTCCAGTGACCATATGTGATATTGTGGGAGCTGCACTTCAAAAAAATAACTTTCCCAAGCAGTGGTCCTGTGGTCAGGTTGGGGCAGAAGGTGAGTCTGAGTATCCAAAAAGCTGAAGGCTTCTGCAGCAAAGAAGGACCTCTTTTGTGAGGCCATCTTTGAGAAGAGCAGAAGGCAAGTATCTCCTTGGTACCATTTTCTCACTACATGCTGAACCTGTCTTTCAAGACAGAGGCTTCCATATTTTAATAAGAGCCGAGGCTCTGAAGAATTCTCTTCATTTTCATGTGACCTGCATATACCTCATCAGCTCTGGATTTGTCTCTCCCCGCAGCCCCTGTTCCTCGTGCCTCATGAAGCAAAAATAACTGCCTAATTGTACTCATGCCATAAAAATACAAATGTGCAATACTGGAGAAAGAAATTGTATGAGGCCATTTTTACGCTGTGATTGTCTGATTTTATTTGTTTCCAGTAAAACATTTCTCAGTCATCAAGGCAGTGAATATGCTTCTTTATATTACACTGATAAGCAAAAAATTTGAATTCATGAGCTTCCAAGCGTGAAGCTGTGCTCTCTCCAGGTGTTGACAACCCATGCAGAAAGTGTACAGCCCCATTTCTGAGTGGAAATAAGTGGCGTCTTTCCAGTCCTTTGCACTAAGCAACGCTGGTTTCCCTGAACGTATGTTACTCTGCTAGGGAACTGTATGTATCTCATCTGTTCTGCTCAGTAAAGTTCTTGTGAATTTCCTCTCTCTGCCAAAGAAAACAGTCTGTTGCTTAGTATAATTTTGGTGCCTATGGGTGGCTATTCAGGGTCCTACTAGTTACCTGTGTGTGGCAGAGACCAGCAATTCCTAGGAAAGAGTCTCATTACACTGTACAATGAGGGCCAATCCATTCATAAGGCAAATGAGGCATTTGATCCAGATGTCGAATGTTTATCTCTTGATCCCTTCTTCTGAAACTACAGCTGTCTGTGGGAGCAATTAGTGACAAAGAGAAGAGGATAAGGAGCTGGTTGGATGAACCATACACAAGGTTTTTCTCCCTGAGTTGCCCTGTAGAGGGGATAGGAACTGCCAGATTCTGGCCAGGGTCCTGCAGCCTTTCCAGTGGATGGCATGACAAGCAGAAATTCCCCAGGAAAAACTTGCTTTTGATTTTTCTTTTCTTTTTCTATTTTTATTTTTTCTCCATGGTAATGGAGAAAAGTCTTAAGCTGCTGGATTTCTGTGTGACTTTTTCGGTCATCAAAGTCACAGAAGACCTTTTAGGGGGAAAAAGGGATGGGATGCTTATTGTCAAGAAGTGTGCGTTTGTAGTAACAGCAGCACTTGTTGTATGCATGCATGTGTGTATCTACCTGTCAGTCAGTCAATCAGTTTTGATTCCTATTTCTTGCAAAAAAGTTTCTTTAAAAATGTTTCTGAAACAGCAATGGACAACATCCAAGGCTCCAGGGGGGACAATTCCCCCCCCCACAAAAAAACTCAGGGACCACACACACACTCCAACAACCCTATCCCCAAAAGAACCACAAAAATGAGGATTAGGCAAATCACATATGGGGCCATAATTTATCATATACAACTTTATCATTTTTAAAATACTTGAAAGGCTGTCATTCAAAGGAGGGGCAGGATCTGTTCTCGACTATCCCAGAGTGCAGGACATGCAACAATGGACTCAAGTTACAGGAAACCAGATTTCAACTGAATGTCAGGAAAAACTTCTAACTGTTAGAGCAGTGCGACAGTGGAACCAATTACCTCGAGAGGTGGTGAGTGCTCCAACACTGGAGGCATTCGAGAGAAACTTAGACAACCACCTGGCAGATGTCCTTTGATTTGTATTCCTGCATCGAGCAGGGGGTTGGATTTGGTGGCCTTATAGGCCCCTTCCAACTTCACGATTCTATGGTTCTAACTCATTTTGCTGCCTCTAAAGGCTGCTTTAGTCCTTTAATTGGCTTTTTTACAAATGTGAAGTACCTAGTCAGTCATGTTTAGTTGGGGTTTTTTTTAACCAAAGTCCTAAAACTACCTCTGAAACATGAAATTGGGTCCATAAAGCATATCATGACCCATAGGTTATCTCTCAGCTGGCCATACAGGGTAGGGTATTCTGGAAGTTATAGCCCTCCCATCAAAATGGTAAGATCCCTGAGCAGTAAGAGCAAGAAACACAACATTTTGTGTAGGTAGTACTGAGGTTCCGACTTGAATTATTGCTTATTAAAAGGCAAAAGATTTAAAAGAATGTTAAAATGTATGTCTGTAAGAAGAAGAAAAAATTATATATAAATTGGTTTGGAGATGATACCAGTGAAACTGAATTATATGGATAAAAAAAATACTCCAAGATACATTGGAGATGTAAGCAAGAAGTTGGAACCTACATCCACCTGTGGTGGGAATGTGAATATGTAATTAAATTTTGGAAGTCGGTTTTTAAAGAAATAAGTGAAATATTAAATTTAAATTTTAGAATATGTCCTAAAATAGCACTTTTACTGATATTTGAGAGGGAACAATGAAAGTCAACAATGAAAGTACTGATTATAAATGTATTAACAGCAGCTAAATTAATAATAGCAAAGAATTGAAAGGTTAAGTGCAATCTCCAGCTAAATGAATGGTATAAAGAAGTGTGGAATATAGCTATTAATGATAAATTAACATGCAAAATTAGGGTAAAAAAAGGAAGGTTTAATAAGAATGTGTTTCAAGATATATGGGGAGAATTTATCAACTTTGTATTAACAAAGGGGAAGGGTTGTGTACCTTCGCAAGAGTCAATGTATTTTTGATAGGGGAATGGGGCTCCGTAAAAAGAAGGAAATAAATTCTCTCCCTTGGTCCCGGTGAAGGGGAGCACATTAAGTGTATAATGTAGATTTTCTTTAGTTTTTACTTTTATGTATATTAAAATAAATAAATAATAAAGAATTATTGGTTATGCTTCATGTGTGATTCTGGGGATGGCATGGCTGCAACCAAATGGTCAGAACTGGACACATGAAATTTGGTACAGATACTCCTGATTTCCGTACGTAAAGAAACAGATAGGTTGTATTTCTGCTAGGTGTGCTGGCTGGAGGATTCTGGTAGTGATAATCTTTGTATTAAAACAGCAAGAGCTAGAAATACAGAATTCTGCATGAGCACTACTGATTTCCCAACAGAAATAACTGAAGAGGTTATATTTTGACTGGCCATGATGGCTGCAAGTTACAGCCCAAAGAAATTAACAGCTTGAAAGGTCTCTGAAGTGATTAGAGCTAGAAACATGAAACTTGGTGTGGATGCTGTTGACTTCCCAGTTTTAAAAGACGGTTGAGTTAAATCATGAAACCAGCTCTCTCACAGCCCTAGTTTTGCTTGCCTGTTTGTGCACACTCTCTTTCATTTATCCCAAAAGATCTCCCACCACAGTAAGAGCTAGATACCTTGCATGGAAATGACAAAATTCATAGTCTAAAGAACAGGGTAGGTTACACCTCAGAACTGGAGCCTCTTCTGCTTGGTATCTGTCTGTTTGTTTGTCCTAAAATATTTCAAAAACAGTAAGTGGTAGAAACACAATATTCTGCAAGGAAATAACTGATTTCCCAGTTTAAATAAGTGGTGGGTTAAATGTCAAAATCATCAGAGCCTGCCTGTCCTGAACAGACTGTGAAATTGAGAGAATTAGAAACATGAACTTTAGCATAGATGCTGCTGATTTCCCAACAACCTGGATTGGTAAGACCTGGAAATTAGTTCCCAGAGCCCTTTTGAGTGTCTGGTTGTTTTTTCCCCTCCCCCAAAAGATCTCTGAAATGATGAAAACCTGAAGCCAGAAGATTAGAACGGATATGACAGAATTCCTAAGAACTAGATTGACTATACTGTGTTTTACAATTGCTCCCCCAAAGCCCCAAATGGGCCCACTGATCCTTAGCTTGTAGTAATGCCTGATCATAGGCATTGACTGGACTCATCTATTACTCTGGTACAGGCTGAGTGAGTAGTAAAGAGAGACAAAGGCAGAGAGAGTTGAGGGTAAAGGGAATAAAATTTGGGTAATGGGAATAAAAAGCCTAGTGTGGGGAGGGGGCATATTGGGGAAGAAGAGAAGTCTTAACACTGGGGTGAGGGAGTAGAACTAATGGGGTGAAGCCAGGTGCATTTCTTTGATGTAAAGCAACACCCCCCAAAGAACAAACTACAAGGAAAACTAGATGGCTTAAAGCCAGATGGCTCAGCTAATCCATCACATCCTGTTAAATGTCTGGTAGTAGGGAAAGATATTAACCCAAAAAAGGTGGCCATCTTAAGTACCAAAAAGGTGATAATGTTGAGGCGGGGGGGGGGAGGGCTTTTTGGTGAGACACAACAAGCCCTTTTCCCTTGTCACCAACCTCTGAGTTTCTCTGTGAGGTACACTTACAGGGAGGTCTCCAAGGAAGCTAGCAATGTATGGACAAAATCATGACAGGCAAAATGTTCTAATGAGTTTTCGAGTCCCAAGCTATATCAAGATTTTACAGGTTAAAATCTGCAGATTCATTTAGGTTTGACATGTATTCAGTATCTGGAGCCTTCTGTGTCTTAAGGGCCACCAAGAATCCTCAAGTAAGAAACCTGCTCTTTCAGAATGAGCGCAACCCCAGCTAGAAGAAGTTGAACACCACATATTCAGTTTGAAGAATAATCGATCTATCCACAGCACTTCACTCTTAACTGGATCCGACCTCAGTTTGTTGAGCACAGCTGATCCGTTGCTGTAGCTCAGGCATCAATTTTCCACACCTATCATCTCACTTACTAAAGATGGAAAAGAGAAATATTACCAAGTGTCATCAGGGTAATGCTGACAACACATTCTCAGGCTTTCTATAGGGACTAGGGAGCCTTTTGACTGTGCCCACCAAAAGGCAAATACCATTTTATTCAGACAAGCTTTTTTGGAAATTGTCTTGAGCTTTTAAAAGGAGAGTGTGCTATGCTTTTGTATTGATTTAATATTTTAGAAAACCCATCTGTTATTTGTAATATTATAACTTGTTTAATCGTGGCTCAATAACCTAACTTACTGATTTTTCATTTGCAATGTTTTGAAATCCTTTTTTGGGAATTGCCTTGAGTCCCATTTTAGAGGGAAAGTTAGGATATGAATTGAAGAAACAAGTTGAACTTCTTGGCAATATACCAACTTCTTAAACTGTGTTTTAATATTTCAGCTTAAATATAGTATTATACTTTTATATCAATACTCTGTTATAATTATAACCTTATAATATTATAACATAGAATCAGAGAGGTGTGCTGTACAGAAAGAAGGGCTCTGCAGTTGCCTCTCAACCAGGGTGTCTTCTGGATGGAGTGTTAATGGTCTTAAATCAAATTGGCTATTGGTTGCCATGCAAAGGGAAAAATAGAGCTAAAACAGGATTTAACAGATATACTGTAACTGGAATCTTGTAATTAACATACACCTGTTCCAAGCCCTTGGGATGGAGCCAAGTATATGTCATATGAAATAAAACTAATTACATTGATTAGAAATAGGGTGAAAAAAATATGGTAGGATGGGCACTGCAGGAAAGTTCCTGTCATTCAGACAAAGCTACAATCCATCCAAGAGTCTGATGTGTGTAAGCTTGTGGAAATTGCTCAAGTTACATGTGCCTGACTCTGTCTTGAATGTTGGATGGATTCTTGTGTGCATATACAGTCCACAGCACAGGCTGACGCCTCAAATCTGCAAAAGGTATTTATTGCTGAATTAGATAGCTTGGCCGTGTTGGCTCAAATCATTCTAAAGAGCCACTTAACCACTACACAGATCACTTCTCTGACGTAATGTCAAAGGGAAAAACTGGTTCATTATAGTCACAGACTGATGCTAAAAAAAGAGAAAGAAAGTAAAAGAAAACCACTGCACATGCTCACCATCCAATACTATAATGCTAGGTAAGTTGGTATTGAAGCTTGGTGCAGCACAGCAAAGATCCCAGTTGTAACAGTACTACAGACATGATAATGGGTGAAAACCATTCTCATCTACTTTCAAAAGACAATGGAAGAAGAAGCATTTTAATACAATAAAGAAATAAAGAGCTCATGCACACACATACACACACATCCCATTTATTAAAGTCAGCCCATTATGACCTTTCTGCAATTTGCTATTGGCAATTCCGTCAACATTTCTTTAAATTTAATTGAGAAGCCCAAGACGTGACAGAAAAGAAGATGTGTTCATCTCAGTTGTAAAACCTCTCACTTTAATGCATCATGGAATTAATTGGGCACACAGGCTTCATATCAAATACAATAAGCAGGGTAGTAATTGATTAAGACCTGAGGGAACAATGGGGCCTCGTTGGCTTGTTAAAAGGAGGCAACCCATAAAAAGGTTAGGAATTTAAAACTTGGAGAGGCGTGGGGGAACCAGCCTTCTCAAAAGGGTGTTAATAACAAAAATTATCCCCAGGGCTTGAATTAAATTGTCCGATTTTATGTCTCACGTCTGTCAATGCAAGCATGTTCAATTAGGTGATGTAACTTAGAGTCCTGGCTAGTTCTCCAATCCTCCAGCAAAAGAAGATAAGTTACTCTGGGGAGTTCCTGTTGTGCGACTCACTGTAGCCCAGCATGACGTGCCTTGTCTTCTCTTCCTACCACTACAGTTGGGAGATCCCTCCTAGGTTTCCCTCTTTAGCTCTGAACCAGGATGACAGGCTCCTGCTGTGATGCTGAGTTGTTGCTCTAAATCTTGTGCTTGTTGAACACAGAGAGCAAGAGAGCCAGGAAGGCAAGAAAGGCCCTGTTTTCAGAGTTTAGAATCCACGCTGAGGGAATAAGATTGTTGTCACAACTCTCTCTTTTGATGTCCAAGTCACATGGGGACCTTTTCTTTACAACAAGGGAGATACCTTTGTTAGGAGAAGGTTGTATTTCTGGGTGGGGCCAAGCTGTCCATTCAGGCCACAGTCTGAAGAAAAACAATGTGTTCCCCCTACAATGTAGGAGTGAAGGTTTTGTGTATGCAGAAGTGGGCACTGAATCCAAGAAGATGAGGAACAGAACAGATCATATGCATGGCTGCCCATTACTGATGTGGTGTCTAGAGTGACATAATAGTATAATCATAGTACTTTTTGTGTAATACGGCAAAGTACAGTTCAAGTTTCTGTAATGTCTTAAAATGTGACCCCTTTCCTCAAAATAGATGAGGGTGGATTTTCCTTTCCACTTAATATGGGGAAGAGGCAAGTTTCACAGTGAGGGCCCCAGACAACAAGAGCCGCTGTACTCGTATAGTAACAGAGCACAATTCAAGGGCACAGGGAAGTATGAAGAGGGGGTTCCCTCCTCCTGAGACCATGAACTATCCATTGCAAGATTCTGGATACACACCACAAATTCTGTTAGAATCTACATTGATTAAAGTAATAAAAGAAATGCTCCCTTTGTCCTAATATTAAAGGGCTCTCTTTCCCCCCAGAAGGATTCAAGCCAAATTCTCTGTACACTCCACATTCTCCTCCACCTGACTCTCCTTCTGGCCAAATGTATATCTGTTTCGCCCATGGCATTTCAAGATTCCACATGTGAAGCTCATTTAACAGTTCCATCTTGGGGGGGGGGGGGAGAGAGCAGGAAAGAGCTTGAAAATGTGTTGTGGTTTGCTTTTTGTTTTAAATTGCAGCTGCCAGAATCTCTTGGCCAGCATGTTGGCTGGAAGGTTCTGGGAGTTGTAGCTCAAACATGTAACTTTTTGCAAGTTCTGTTTGGGCATTGAAAATCTCCATCTATGCATTGCTCTCTGTCATAGCATGGAAGTAACAAATGAAAAAAAAATCTGCAGTTAGTTAATTTTTGGACAACAAAGGTGCAATGAAGCTACATTTCAAAAATAGTAAGGTCAACTTTCCTGTATTAGTGACATGTAATGATTTCTACTTTTAAAAATTCATTTTATACAGTATTTTATAGGCATTTGGAAAGGGATTTTTTAATGTTTTATGCCCTTTTTATATGAATCCTCAGTTTCCCCCCAAAGAGTAATAATTAATTAATGAAAAATTAATGAAAAATGTAACAAATAACACAAGTTCCTACATCACTGCAATGAGTAATAGCACTGGGTTACTTTTCACACCAGTAAGAGGAATGAATTACTTTCTAAAACTGATTTTCCAAACTCTGCTTTTTGCGCCCTTTTGATCTAGAGCAGTTCTTCTCAACTTTGAGCCCCCAGACATTATTGGAGTGCAACTCCCAGAAGCCTTTACCACTAGCTGTGCTGGCCAGGATTTCTGGGAGTTGCAGTCCAAGAGCATCTGGAGACCCAGGTTTGGTTTGTATAGTTTGAACTTTGCCCTCCTACAGGGTTGAACTGAGGCACTTGTGCTCCTGATATTACAAATTCCAGTGAAACAGCACAGGCAGCAATGATGCTACATTTTCAAGTTCCTTAAGGTAACACCTCCCCCTCTCCTTTCCAAGCAAGCAATTCTGCACCAGCCCATCTGGAAAGGAAGCCAGGGTCTGTGCTTGATCCCAGCCTTCAAAAGTATTTTTCTCCAGCGATCTGTCACCTTCGAAGCTGCGCCAAGAAGTAAGGTGTTCCCTTCATCATCATGCTGATGAATCTGAGGCAAAAGCATTCATCAGGAGCAGCCTTGATTATTGCAGCCTAGACATCCCCACTGCTAACACACATATACCCTGTTGTGAAAGCTGCATCTTCCTTTTTCAGCATATCCAAAATGAATCATCTGGGCTTCCTGCTGTGATGATCAAATTAATTAACCCACTTCACTTCTCTACTTTGCTTCTTTGGACTGGCTCCCAAACCTTCAGAGCCATCAAAAATGAAAAGCTAACCCTTGTCTGACAAGTCTCTTTCGGCACCGTACAGTTAATTAGTTAGCTAGTTAGTTTTTAATTTTTTAAAATAACAACCCACCATTCTTCAGCAAAATCTTCTTAGGGAGGCTGACAGCTGATGAAAACCATTTAAACCATAAAACATGACATAGTAATAAAAAGAGTAACATAATTAAAACGGCAAAAGTACATCACAAGACAAGAATATAAAACCCAATTCAGGTCATGTTTTTAAAAGGCTGGGGAGAATTAGAACAGTTTTTACCTGGAACAATTGGAAAAATTCATCAAAATAGGACGGTGGGGAGACATCCCAGGAAGAACAACACCCTGCTTCAAACTATGGGGAGCTACCACAGAAAAGACTCTGTTACACTAGTTACAATCTCTGCCTTTGCTGAGAAAGTTCAGGAAATATCCCTGAGAACGATGAATTTTATGGCCAGGCAGCTCCTATACCGAAAAGGGTAGACGCATGAGCCACTTAAGGCTTAAAGGTAAATACCCAGACTTTATACAGTACCTGGAAATGAACCTGTGGAGTTGGCATTGTGGAGTTGGTTCGACCCCAGCTGGTTTGATGCTGGTGTGGTGTGTTCCCCAGGGCTTAAACCTGATTGGCAGCTTTCTCATTTTGTTTTGTACCACAAGGGATGAACAACTTCATGTCAGGCTATATCTAAAGTTCTGAGCTTTTGGTTAGGAGCAGGTAGCTCAGTTGTGACCCAGACAGGGCACTCTTGACACAGGCTGACTAGAGCACAGGTTGAAATGACATTAACTATTATCCAGTATAGTACTTAGAACTGGTTCCATTGTAGCTGTACTGTTGAAATCAGCTTGTTGACATACAAATGGCTTCCCAGCATTAGTCACAATTGCTTTGTGGGCTAGGTCAGGTCAACCTTTTACAAAAAGAACTGTTCTGATCTCCTGCAGCATGCCTTCTTCATTTGTCTCACTCGGAGATTGGAAAAGTTACTTCTTAGGGATTGTCAGGGTTCTTGTACAAAATAGGTACTTTTTCAAGGTTTTTCTGATGTTTCTGAAAAGTCTTCAAAAGCAGTCTCACATGCCTAGCCATCTAAGCTGGAGGTTGCCAGGCTATGGATAACTGAGGCCAAGATTTCTGTCTTAGAGATGGCTCAAAATGGCAGCTGACGTGTCAGAGCGAGCTTGCCCCCTTCAGAATGGATTGTTTAGACCTGTCAGTTTTTCTATAAACTGTGGCACTGGCTGTGAGTTCCTGATTGAGCATTTGTCCTTGCTTCCCTTGACGAGCGCCCCTTCCAAGGATTCAGACAGAACAGCATCATGGATCAGTAACAATGCTTCCCTCCTTTTTTTATGTGATTTACTTTGTTTTTTAAACCTCTTCCTAGAAAAGAAATGCCACTGGCTCAAGCAGGCTTGTTAAAAATACAAAATCGCAGTGTGCTGCTCAGCACAACCCTTTTTTTAAAACCTGAAACACCAGGAAAAAAATATTATTTTTTTAATGTGTGGGTTTCTTGCTTCTTCAACAAAGAAGAACTAGCAAAAAGATGCTTTGTTCAAGATTAAAAGGCATCACATGCTGTATTGGGTGATGGGATGGGGCAAAGGGGCACCAGATATTAACAATGCAATGTTAAGTATGTCTAATCAGAAGGAAGCTCCAATGGTTTCTGTGAGACTTATTCCCAAGTAAACATGATGAAGAATTGGTGAAATGGTAATGCAATATTGTGGGGAGGAATTATAATAACAGTTAATATGCCATGAAGTCAATTCTGACTTACGGTGACCCTTTCCAAGGTTTTCTAGATATAGAGTACTGAGAAGTAGTTTACCATTCCCTTCCTCTGCACGCTCTCTAGGACTCTGTAGCTTGCCCAAGGCTACACAGGCTGGCTCTTCTCCTACAAGGCATGGTAAAAGATGGAACTCTCTGCCTCTATCTAACTCACTGAGCTATCCAGCCAGCTTGTGGGGAAAGCAATTTCAGGAAACATTTTCTCTTTGAATAAGTGGGTCAATTTCACACAGTTAAATCCAGTGGAATCTCTGTCTCTTACCAGGTCTAATAGCTGCCTGGAGGATATCAGCAGTTGGATGGCCAATCTAACCTGGCAAAAGTTACTGAGTGTCATAGTGGGTATTTGATGTAATAGTGACAAACCAACACTGGTCAGTGTCCCCAGGTTGTAAGCCTAACATTTAGTGTTACCCAGTCTGGTCAGACAAACAGTTCAACACCACAACCACCAATATTGTGAACTGAGGGGCCAGAATCACAAGCCCTTGCATGATATATCACAATAAGCAGCAGCAGCTAGTAGGGGCAGAATTGGGACCTTGGTGTATGGGGAGCAAGGGGGGGGGGTTCAATTATGGTGCTGATCTGAATCCTCACCCCCTGTTATTTGTTTCCTGAGAAAAGCTTGCTTTGGAGCCAAATTCAGTTAGTAGCATTCTCCACTCCTTGGTCTGCACCAAATGATGAGATCACAATGGAGGATCTCTTACCACTCATTCAAGGTGGTAAGGTATTCCTTGACTATTTGTTGATAAACTATTTGTTGATAAACAAATAGTCAAGGAATACCTTACCACCTTGAACGAGTTAAAATCTCCAGGGCCAGATGAACTGCATCCGAGAGTACTAAAGGAACTGACTGAAGAACTCTCAGAACCGCTATCCATTATTTTCTTGAAATCATGGGAAACAGGGGAGGTGCCAGAGGATTGGAGGAGGGCTAATGTTGTCCCTATCTTCAAAAAGGGCAAAAAAGAGGAACCCGGGAACTACAGGCCAGTCAGCCTGACATCAATCCCAGGCAAAATTCTGGAACAGATCATAAAGTGGTCATTGTGCAAGCACCTAGAAAACAATGCAGTAATAACTAGAAGCCAACACGGATTTGTCAAGAACAAATCCTGCCAAACTAATTTGATCTCGTTTTTTGATCAGGTCACCTCCCTGATAGACAGAGGAAATGCTGTAGACGTAATATATCTTGATTTCAGCAAAGCTTTTGACAAAGTGCCCCATGATATCCTGATTAGCAAGCTAACTAGGTGTGGGCTTGATAGATCAAGTGTCAGGTGGATACACAATTGGCTACAGAATCGTACTCAGAGGGTGATGATTAATGGGTCCTTCTCTAACTGGCAGGAGGTAACAGGTGGGGTAGCCCAAGGCTCAGTCCTGGGCCCGGTTGTCATGAGTTCAGCCGAAGAAGATCTGGAATCTGAGGGGTTAATTACAGCTGAGGAAAATGCTGGGCAATTAGAAGCACAAACAGCTGAATCACCACCAGATTCTCCTCCCCCCGTAGCCAGGGTGAGGGCTAAGCTTCGGCAAAGACTCATGATGCGAAGGTCAGAGGATCGCATGAATGCTTCCCATAGGAACATCAGGTCGACCAGCCCTGAGTATTAGCAGGATGAAGTGTTTAGATGACTGCTGCTGCTATAAAATCTGCACTCAGAAGCTTGGAAGTTTGTGGAAGCAACAAGTCACCACTGTGGCTCGCATCCACGCTCCTGCTTATCTTGGACCTTGTTCTCTGGACCCTTGGCTTTGGACTCTGACCCTGGACTACGTTGTGTGATTTGGCTTTGGACCCTGACCTCGGCTTATGGTTTGTGATTTGGCTTTGGCATTTTGATATCGGCTCTGCATCCTCTGAACTTCTGATATTGGACTGGCTTATTGGACTTTGCTCTTGAAACCCCTGGGAACGTGACACCGGTGCTCTTCAATATTTTTATTAATGACTTGGATGAGGGAGTACAGGGAATGCTTGTCAAATTTGCAGATGATACCAAATTGGGCGGAATAGCTAATACCCTAGAAGACAGAAACAAAATTCAAAATGACCTTGATAGGATGGAGCACTGAGCCGAAAGCAACAGAATGAAATTCAACAGGGATAAGTGCAAAGTCCTGCACCTTGGAAAAAGAAATCAATTGCACAGTTACAAGATGGGGGATACCTGGCTCAGCAAAACTACAAGCAAGAAGGATCTTGGAATTGTAGATCACAAGCTAAATATGAGCCAACAGTGTGATGTGGCTACAAAAAACGCAAATGCTATTTTAGGCTGCATTAATAGAAGTATAGTTTCCAAATCCTGCGAGGTGCTAGTCCCCCTCTATTCAGCACTGGTTAGGCCTCACCTTGAGTACTGTGTCCAGTTCTGGACACCACACTTCAAGAAGGATGCTAACAAATTGGAACAAGTTCAGAGGAGGGCGACAAGGATGATCAGGGGGCTGGAAACCAAGCCTTATGAGGAAAGGCTGAAAGAATTGGGCATGTTTAGCCTTGAGAAAAGAAGGCTGAGGAGTGATATGATAGCACTTTTCAAATATTTGAAAGGCTGTCATACAGAGGAGAGGCAAGATCTGTTCTCGATCTTCCCAGAGTGCAGGACACACAACAATGGGCTCAAGTTAAAGGAAGCCAGATATCGGTTGAATATCAGGAAAAACTTCGTAACTATTAGAGCAGTATGACAGTGGAACCAGTTACCTCGGGAGTTGGTGAGTGCTCCAACACTGGAGGCATTCAAGAAAAACTTAGATAATCACCTGGCAGATATGCTTTGATTGTATTCTTGCGTTGACCAGGGGGTTGGACTTGATGGCCTTGTAGGCCCCTTCCAACTTCACTTCTCTATAATTCTATGATTCTATGATAAGGAGGCTGCTCTGATCTTGTCAAGCTGTGGTTCCCTTGTGTCCTAGCCATCATAACTGATGGAACATTAGAGACCCAGTGTGGGCAAACCCAAACTCCAATGTTGGTTTTTTATTCAGAGATATATTCAGATATTTGATAGGTCTTAGGAGGAACAAGAAACAACTTTCAGCCAACCTGAACTCTTCACCACCATGGCCACCCTGGTTCTCTGGATCTAAGAAACATCCATAACTAAGTGGCCACCCTTAGAAATTGAGCCAGTAGCCCATACATTTTATATTACTATTATATAAATGTGTTTCTTTTTTTTACAGCTTCCAGGCCAACCTAGCATGGCAACACACAGGCTAACCGCTGTACATATTGGTCTGTTTTAGAACTAGGATAGAGGATGTCAACTCTAACACTGTTAGCCACTGTGTTCTGCCCATTGATTTTCAGTCCCTTTGCCTCTTAGTGTCCTGACTAGTGAATGAATTAATCTGAGTTAGCATGCAAGAAGTCTGTGTATAAGAGGAAAAGATCAGAGGGGAGGAAATAAATTTCACACTGGAAATCCAAAACTGTCCAACTTTGGCAACGTTTGGTACATTGGGACAATGATAGGGCCAGAGGAAGGAAGGAAGGATTATACCCATCTTAGCCTCAGTAAGGATGTAGGATGAAGGAAGGAACAGAAGAAGGGAGGGAGGGACTTTCAAATTCAAGCTGTCATTGAATGGAGGATGTGCTGTTTGTCAGAGGGGCCATTTTACATATTCAAAGGAACAGAACAAAGCATGAAGTGAGCAATGGGCAGGTCAGAGAAGTAAGGCAGCTAACCTTGCTTGGGCTGTTTTATTTTTCGGCCTGTTTCTTCAAAGTGAAGAAAGTGGCACAGAAGGGTTGCCAGCTGATCAGCAATCTATTCCTTGAGTCTTCAACGCCAAAATGAAAGACTGGGGCAGGTGGGCAGATCCTTGTGATGTCACAGGAGCAGCCCTCCTGGTGATGTCACAAAGGTTGGGAGTGGCTCCAAAAGTGCTTCTGGGCCAGATGTTTGTGAAAATGAAAAGAATCAAGGTAAATGGATCGAGGCTCACTAACCAAGTCATATGGCAATCTAGAAAATAAGTTTTTTTAAAAACATGGCCAGGCAGGTGGCAAAATGTACTCAGCAGCTGTAGAAACTTGTTATTTCTGCAAGAGCATATATCCCATTTGGCCTTATCTATAGCATCCATGACACACACAGATATTTTTTAGACCTGATATGCTACATGACTAAATTGAGATTATTGTACTTTCGACCTATAATGAGAAGATAAGGCTCACTGGGAAAGGCAGTAATGCAAGGAAAGTGTAAGGAAAAGAGGAAAATCTAACATAAGCTGGATCAATTCAATAAAAGAAACCATGGCCTTTAGTTTGCAACACCTGAGCTGAGCTATTGGACCTAAGATCTTTTGGAGGCCATAATTCATAGGATTACCATAAATCAGATATTATTCTCTAAAGCATAGCAACAAATACTACTAATGGGACTTGTGGAAGACTTCCCAGCCAGCTCACAGGGAATTTCCCCAACCCAACCCTGCCTTGCTTTTCTCATGGCTTGTGCATCTGTGACACTGGTGCTATACTTCATGCCTTGCTGCAAATGGCATGAGAGTCCCAAGTGCATGTGCCCACTAACTTTCTCCCCGGCCCTCTTCCTTCATTTGGAGACCACTGACCATATACCATAACTATATGCCAGTGTAGACAGACTCATAGTTTTTGATGAAATACATAGCACTCCCTGGAAGTTGCAGTGGAATTCTCCAGCTGTCAACTGATTGCTAGAACATTGGATCAGTGTAAAAAAACAACATAATTTAATAACCACAGGTAGTCCAGCACAGTAGGTTTAGCCTGTAAACGGCATCCCTGCTTGTGGCAAATTATTCTGCTAGGCATTCAGTATGCAGAATGACCCACAGCATCTCTTTCGGCAGTCCTTGTCTTCTCTTTTCAAAAATTTCCCCTTATCCAAGCCCTAACCAGCTCTATCCTCCTTTAGTCATACGATCTGACAAGACCATATCCTGTGGTGATATGGCTTAAGGCACAAAACAAGTGTACTGACATGTAAGCCACACTTGGCACTCCCTTTGTACATCACAGGTCAAGTTCTCTGGCCTGCACTTCTCAATAGTAACTTAGAACTGCAGCTTCATTGCAAGAATATAAAACCAGGACAGTATGTGGGAGGTATCCGACACAGATGTCAGGGCCTGTAGGAATGGGGGAAGGATACCCTTTCCCTGTGTTTTATTCTCAGTGTTAGGTACCAGATGGCATCCTTTCAGGACTCTAGATTGTCACAAAGCCCTCATCGTGTTGCGCCCTTGACTGAGGCTAGCAGCAATAATGATTCATGTGGCATCTGCAACCTGCCACCACAGCACAGTTCCATTTCGCCCCATCTGCATTCTCCTGTGTCTTTCTTCCCTTCCCTGTGATCACAACAGGGCTCTTTACCATATAAGAATGCTTCTGCGCTAAACAGCTTCATTAATTCCATCACCACCTCTTTCCATATGAGGAAAGAGACAGGGAATGCATAGGCTTGGAAGTGAGTCAAAGATTTTTCTGTCCAACTACCCGGGTAGATGGTTCAAAGCCCTGAGAGCTGACCAGCCTTCGCTCTGCAGAAGGGCCCAGCTGAACTGGCGCACTGCTTTTGCCAGGCCACTCCCAAACGGGGCTGCAGGTGTTCCTGGTAGTGACAGCAACGCATGTTTGAACCACACACCCTGTGAAATGGCCTCCTCCCTCCTTCCTTGCCCCCTCCTCACCGAAAGTGCACTTCCTCTGCTTTGTCAGCACGGCTCCCCTTGGCCTGTCAAGGCAGCTTTTGAAAAGCGTGAGGGAAATGAGTCACCCGGCAGAATGTGGGAATTATCCTGTTTAGCTTCTCTCCTTTATCCTTTCAGCAAAGTGCAATGAAAAACCTCAGTCACAAGAGACCAGAAGGCTCCCTTGTAACTGACAGAAACCAAATGTTTGAGAGCTCTTGGATCCTGTTATTGAAAAGGGCACGACCCGCGAGCTGCACCTCCATTTGTCATCATTTTAATTTAATCTAATTTGAGGCTTTTGCAAAACCCTTTCATCTGCTTTCAAGCCTTGGCCACTTTGGGTACTTTGCTTTTGTGTTTTTTCTTGTGCTCGATGTCGGTATTTGTGGGGAAGCCATTTCATTTTCTAAATGTTACTGAGCCAACCTTTGTCTCCTACGACCACAGCTTGGGAAAGTTACTTTGAAGGCTACAATGCCAAGAATATCTCAGTCAGCATGACCACTGGCCGTGCTGATTGCCCGGTTCTGGGAGTTGTCACTCAATAAGTAGAGATAGGCATGACATGAACAAAAAAACACCCCGACAAACCAGGCTGGTTCGTGGTTTGTATCATGACCCAGTGTGGGGATCCCATTTTGCTGAAGCAAAACAAGACACGGAAGCATTTTGTTTGCTTTGGCAAAAAGGGGATACCCGCCCGTCCCCTTCCCACTGCCCCCCGTGGCCTCCACCTACCTGCTGCTGCCACCTCCACCACGGGTGCCATCCTTGGAGGCAGTGGGCCCAGCTTCCTTGCCAGGAGCTGGCTGTTGCTTCTGAGCATGTGCCCGCAGCACTGACAGAAGCATCAGGAGCAAGTAGCGCACCACCACCACCTGGCACAAAGAGGGAAAGTGAACAGCAAACCTGTTCATTTTGGTTTTTTCCTGAGGATTTGTGGTGGTTCATGGTTCGTTTTTTGGTTTGTGCCCATCTTTATCAATAAGTAAATATTCTAAGATATTATTATATTAGCCTGGAATTACGTCTATTGAATACAGTTTCTCGGGAGTTATTTAGCACTGAATCACATTTTTAGTTATAGCAATGGGAGATATTTCTCCAGGTGCCATAACAAAGACAACACTAATGTGTGCATGCATACATACTCTCATACACAGAGTAACATGTCTCCTGTCTCCTTTCAGAGAGTCCAAACATTTTGAAGGAGCAGAAGAGCAGACAAGCAAGTTGTGCTTCTTCTTCCAAAGGGAAATCATTTAAAAGTGTCAGCCCCAGCTGTCAAAAAAGTTTGTGAATTTATTTGTAATTTCTTTCTCTATATTACAGCCAAACCATCATTTTCTGTATGACAGAAAAAACTGACTATGTGGCAGGGGGGAAAAATCCATGCTTGGACTCAGACAATGACTGAAAACAAAATGATCCGTATTACAGTGCCTTTATACAAATCTATAATGAGACCACACTTGGAATATTGATCTAAATCCTGTTGTTGGTTCCGACTGGAGTAGACCTTTATTCCATGGGCCTCCTCTAGTTTACAGTCAAATTCAATTGATCCTATTGTGTATAGTTCTGGATCGTTACTTTGCAAAAAGGATCCTGAAAGGATGAAAAGAGTGAAGAAAAGAGCAGCCAAAATTGTCCATGAGTTGAAGCAATTCTGCTACATTGCTTGAGGGTGGCGGTGGAGGGGAAGACCATAACAATGAGAACACATGATAGAGAGGACAGAATCATACAATCACAGAATAATGGAGTTAGAAGGGGCCTATAAGGCTATTGAGTCCAACCCCTTGCTCAATGCAGGAATCCAAATCGAAGTCTATTTGACAGATGATTGTCTAATTTTCTCTGGAATGCCTCGAGCACTGGAACACTCACCACCTCCTGAGGTAAATTGTCCCATTATAGTTCTGCTCTAATAGTTAGGAACTTTTTCCTGATTTTCAACTGAAATCTAGTTTCTTGTAACTTGAGCCCATTATTACATGTCCTGCACTCTGGGATGATTGAGAACAGATCCTGCCAATTCCAAGACCCTTATCGTTCGTAGTATTACTGAGCCAAGGATCCCCTGTCTTGTAACTGTGTCTTTGGTTCCCCTCTCCCCAGGCATAGAATTTTATACCCGTTAAATTTCATTCTGTTGTTTTCAGCCCAGTGTTTGAGCCTATGATATTCTTTTTGAATTTTGTTTCTGCCTCCTAGATATTAGCTATTCTGCCTTCTAGATATTAGCTATTCTGCCCAATGTTGTGTCATACACAACTTTGATAAGCATTCCCTGCACCCCCTCATCCAAGTCATGATAAAATGGTCAATTGCATAGGGCCCAAGACTGAGCCTTGGGGAGCCCACTTGTTACCTTTTTCCACGTTGAGAAAGAGCCATTGATAAGCACTCTCTAAGTATGATTCTGTAACCAAGTGTGTATCCACGGGACAATTGTTCTGTCCAGCCCACACTTAATTAGCTTGCTCATCAGGATATCATGGGGCACTTTGTCAAAAGCTTTGCTAAAATGAATATATATTATGTCAACAACATTCCCACCATCTTTTAGGGAGGCTAACTGATCAAAAAATCAGATAAGATGGGCGGGGTAGAAATCTAATAAAATAAAATAAATAATAAATAAATAAGATTTGTCTGGCAGGATTTGTTCTTAACAAATCTGTGTTGACTTCTTGGTATTATTGCATTGTTTTCAAGGTGCTTGCAAAGTTGCCACTTCATAATCTGCTTCAGAACTTCCCCTGGGATTGACATCAGTCTGACCGGTCTGTAGTTCTCAGGTTCCTCTTTTTTGCCCCTTTTCAAGATAGGGCTGTTCACCCTCCTCCAATTATCCAGCGCATCTCTCTTACAATACTAGAACTGGAATCATCTAATGATCTAATGAAGATAGCAAAAATCCTAGGATGTTCAGAATGGAAAAGGAGTACTTTTTCATAGAGCAAATTTTCATTCTGGATTGTCCATGTTGCTTTTCATTTCTACTGATCAAGTCATGATGAGTTGTTACAATGTTATGTTTATACAAGGCATGGGTCTCTCCAAACATCTGGGGATCTCATATGCCTATCTCAGGACCAAGGAGGGCCAAATCCATTTCTACAACATCCCCCCCCACACACACACAATTTTTTCTCACAAAAATTTGAGAGGTTTCTCAACTAAAAAGTCCCCCTTGCTCCCTCTAACCCCAAGAGTTCTGGGGCTCCTCAAAACACTGTAAAATTGTCCCACAACTGCTCAGAGGGTGCAAGGAGACCTTGCAGACCAAAGTGAGGTTTTTAAAAAAATAAATTTCAGTGCTTGGGGTCTCCTAGTATACTGAAGGAGGCATTTATTGCCCCCCTTGACTTACATGGTGGTGTCAGAGATGGCTAAGAAAAAAAAAACTGACTCAGATCTGTATGGCTGATACAATGGAACAACACTGTAAGCAAAGGCGACTTAGGACAGTGAGAACACATCAATTTATGTGCCATCAAGTTGGAACTGACTTATAGTGACCCTCATAGGGCTTTCAAGGTAAATGAGATATTTAAGGAGTCGTTTTGCCAGTGCCATTCCCCCACACCCCCAATGTGTCTCCATGGTCCAGCAGGGATTCAGACTCAGGTCTCCTAAGTCTTAGTCCACCACTCTATCCGGTACACAACCCTGGGAGCAAGGTAGCTGAGAGTACATGGCATCAAGCAGGAGCAGCAGCAGCACCTAAGGGAACAAATAACACTAAACAGCATCCAAACAATGTGAATGTTTGGTAACATGAGCTTTCTTTTTCTGTAATTTCTTTGGTGATGTTGAATGCTTTGGTTTCAAAGAGAATCTTAGATTTTTAAGCATATTCTTAAACCTTTCTTTTCTGTTGTTTTTATGTTTTCTCGGGCATATTGCAGGTCTGGGGATTGTTTTTTCATAACATGGATAATTTTTAAAATGTAAATACTCCATAGATAATTTAATACAGATTCCCAGAGCTGCACCAAAAGATTGTAAGAGGTGTGTGTATTGATTCGCTTCTCCAAATAAATACAAGAAATTGCACCAACTTTTTTTCTTGAAGAAAAAGGAAACAGCACAATCTAAAACTTAAGTGTTTTATCATGAAAAAGAATGTAGTGGCAGAGAGGCCATGACGCCCTGGATCTTAGGTACTGTTCTTTTCCTTCTCTGGGTGATTATAACAGGATGATTCCTATCCTTAGTGAGTTAGTGAGTGAAGCAGCCGCCTCATGCTTGTTGCATCATGAGAGGGCAGCAAATTGTTAGTGATTTCTGTTCTTATTGTATGTTTAAGGACAAGGAGAAAAGCTCAATGGATGTTTAAATAATTAGGCTGGCTCTGAGCTATGTAGTTTGATTTAGGTAGGTAGGTTGTTTTGAAGATAAGAAACACCACTATGCCCCAGGGATGGGATCTCGAATTGCAGGACTCACTGTCAGATCAGACTTAAGTCACACTGGAGACTTGACTCAGGTGTTTTTGGCTTTTTTGGTTTTTTTTCAGTGACTCGGGCTTGACTTGCAACTCAGAACCCACCCACCTCTCCCTTTTTTCTGAGGAAAAAAGCTTTTTTTTTAATAGGGACTCAGACTTGGGGCTTAGTACCAAAGACTCAGACTCGGACTCGGGACTTGGTACCAAAGATTTGCCAACATCCCTGCTATGCACAGATGTCTTCAACTACCATTATACCTGCAGCCTCCTGAGATATCCAGCAATGCCTGGCTCTAAGGAACTGCAACAATTTAACTGAATGGACCTCCCAAACGGTCCTGCCTTCTGAGAGGGTGACGCAAAGCTCAGCTGCTTCCATTGCCAAATGAGAAAGCATCACCTTCTTCTCCTCCCATAAAGTCTGATAGCACTGAAGACATCTGTGCTTGATTCTGAAAAATGTAGGATGAAGGTAGCCCAGTTGTGCCTCAGGCAGCAAAGTATCTTAGACATTGCTGTCATGTTAGAAGTTGTACTTGTGAAATGCTACCAGAAAAGTGTCGAGTCTGAATTCTCTGAAATGTCACTTTTTAAAAATCTGCATGGAATTTTTTGTATCAGTCATGTGAGTCCCCCTAGGGGAGGCTAAGCCTCTGATCATGTATTTATATGTGGCTTCTCTCAAAAATTTCAAGATAAGGCCCCATCCCCCTGCTGAGACCACAGACCTATGAATTGTTTCCCCTTCCCCCTTGAATTTTACTTCAACAATGCTGGCTGTCTTCCTCCACCAAAACTGTGGGCAGCAGGTGTGGAAGGTTATGTGAAGCACATACAGCTCTGTCTTCCAGTACTTCACTCCCAACATCTGCTGTCTGGGGTATTTTTCTTACTTTATCTAATGATAGATAGGAGCTTATGATATGCTCCAACATTCTGTTGCCCTGAAGCTGCAGTAGAATGTGGGTGCATGTCATAAGCTTTATTCAGTAGTTAGAATTTCTGGTTTCATCACAAAGTTAGAAGGAAGTGCCTTGTCCATCCCCATCCCGTTTTTGCTTTGTTCACATGATGAAATGTCTGGAGCGATTCTCACTCAGCTATCTAGTCCTCATGCAGACAAGAGCCCTCTTACTCATGTAAAGATCCTGCCCATCACAAGTACTCTTCAGACTCCTCCATCATGTACTGAATAAAGTGACAAGGGAGAGTTAGGTCTAGGTACTCCCCTTGAAGTATGTGATGAAGCTGAAAATTCTAATGACTGAATAGAGTTTTAATAATTGTCACACATTTGCTGCAGGAATTATCTAGTGGGTATGAGGTTAAGGCCCTGGATGAAGATCATTTGAACTTCACAGGCTCTGGACTCTCCAGAGTGCAAGAAGCAAGGCCTCCTGAGCAGGAATACCCTGCCCTGACTTATCTGGGGCCCTCTCTTAGCCCCCAAGAGTGGAGAAGAATAAAGACTGGGGCCAGACATGAGCCAGCAGATAGAATGTGAGGTTCCCAGGGAGATCTCCTTGTGAGCAGGGGTGTCCTCAGAACAAAGTGGTCTCCATCAGAACAAGCCTCCATTCAGAAGGCAACCTAAGGCTAAATCACTCATTTCTGAACCTTAGCTGGGGTTCCTTCTGCAAAGCTCTGTGCTGGGAACAAGCGGTCCAATTCAGCTTGCATGTGTGACAACCAAATCTTGCTCTGAGTGACCCAGCCTACCTATTGTTGTGTCTTTGCTTCTCATTATTGGATTCTAATTTATCTGTGCCAGCTGATGATTTTGAATGGTTGATCTTGACTTTGGAACTCCTTGTCTGAGCTAATACTACCTGGTAGGACTTGACTTTAATTTACTGTCTTCTTCTTTAGTTTGCCACTTCTGCATTGGCAGTAAGTAATCTGCCCTTCAGACCAATCTGTGGGGATCCCCTGTTTAGAAACTGAGCAGTGATTAAGTATGGGGATTTACATGCTTTTTAGTAGTGGCGACAGGTGAATACACAGTGCTCTACTTTGATTTGGAATTGAGTTTGGCAAATTAGTTATTACTCCTCCCCCTCTCTGTTGTGACCCAGGCTGAACCCTATGAGTATTCAACCCCTACCTGATTCCTTAACTCCCTTACCTTCCTCTGCAACTGTTGCTGCCATAGCTACTTTGGCAAGACCCATAAGGAGAGAAGATTCTCCTTCCCTCCCTCCCCCCCCCCCCCCGGCCTTTGAAATGTCACTATGGCGGTGGTGTTGCTGCCAGGCATGATGGGAAATATAGTTCTCAGATACCATGAAAAATTGATACCCTGTTGGAAAATCACATTTTCTAGCTTCCCTGGAGCAAGTGTGAGGAGGAGGAGGAGAAACTAGCCTGATCTCCTTCTCTTTCATGTTTCTGCCACCACTAGGCAAGCTTATAGAGAGGAGGGGAAGAAGTTCTTCTTTGACTCAGATTACAGTCTGAGCTGGAAAAGTGCCAGGAGCAGGAAGGGTGTCTTAGTTCTGGTCTGGTGTCTGAGTGTGCCATGCTAATATTCTGAACGAGTTTTGCTATGATTGTAATATTGTCTGAATGTTGCTAGTACAGACATTATTATTTCATCCTTGTATGTGGTGCATCTAGGATTGTGTTCTTGCCCCCGCACACGCACTATGAATCTAGTAAAATGTTAATATTTGTACACCTGAAACAAGTTCAGGAAATTTAAGCTATTTACTTCCTATGCATTATATACATGCATCTTTCTTTCCTCAAAGATAAGAATTTTTTTCATATTGCTTTTTAACGTCAGGAATGGAATGGGATGGTTTGTTGATACAGGTTTGGAAGGGTTGTGGTCCATGATGAAGGACAGCACATGTAGGAAAAAAAAATCTCCGTAAGCGACTGAAATTAGTATCCGAATGTGCCAGAGCTGAACTATGGAACTGGACATTAAGTTCCTAGTTTCACTTAGCGCCCTTATGTTCCTTCATGACTGTCCCCCCTCAGCTCAATAGGAATAGATTGTGGCTTTCTGAAATCCTTCCTTTGATTAGAAGAAACTTGTTTTGTGCAAGTTGTACAAATGCACTACCGGCAGTCATCATCATCACGGCACTGTATTTATAAAGACAAAAGGAGCAGGTGCAACACCATTCTGTGCCATGCTGTTTCTCTTTTTTCTTTGAATCACACAAACTCAGCCTTTTTATTTCACCCGAGAGAAACAAAATGAAGAAAAGCAGGACGGCTGCACCGTTGCGAGGTGTTAAACGAAAAAAAAAAACAATTAAAAGCAGGACAACCTAGGAGGAAATGAATGATAAGCACAAGTAGGGACAATCTGGTTACCTCAGAATAACCTAGCAACATAATAGACTTCAGTTCACATTAAGACACTGGTGACTTGAATCATTCCTGTGCAAGCTTTGAACCAAAGACAGCAAACTAGTAATGTGTCAAAGCTTCACCGCACTTTGAATACAGACACTCCTGGTGTATTATTGCGTTCCTCTAGCCACTCTTATTCAAGCCCATAAGTGAAAGGCAAGAATATCTAAAATAGATATCATTTGTGCTTATCCTCACTGGGGTATAAAATATATGTCGTTTGTGCTTATCATCACTGGGGCCAGTCTTGCCTTTAGATTCAACGAGGGGGATCAATGGCAGTGATGGAGCTGGTTTGTCTTGGGGTCTGGCTCCTAGTGAGATAGTAGTAATGAAAGGGACCCTTAGTGAGCCCTCTCATGAACACTATCACTGCCATAGAGGCACTGTTTGAAAGAGCTGCCCAGGAACCAGCCAGGCACCCAAACACCCTCCACTGGAGGTGGCAGGATCTCTACAGAATTCCCTTCATGCATGCTGCTGAGAAGGAAGAGGAGGAGGCAGTGCACCACCTATTTTTTGGTAGAACATCGTAGAATGTGCTTTCTTTTTCTTTTCTTTTTTCTTTTTTCTTTTTAATTATTATTATTATTATTTGGCCTGGGTACTAAGAGATCTCTTGGAATCAATGCAGTTTGGAGAGAGGGATGGCCAGAAAAAACACCTGTGCTGTGGTTTCAGGAAATTTATCTGGACACCCTCACACCCCACCCCTATCTAACCTGGGCTTCAAGAAGATTCTTAAGAGTTGAGTCAGGAAAAAAAAAAAGAATTGGCTGTAATCAAGAGCCAGCTGATGGGCTCGGTAGACTACTTTGGGGTCACTGGAGGAAGAGGGGGATATCCCTGTAACAAACAAGACAAAACAAAGCATTTTATAAAGTAAAACACAAGAATGCCTGTGTTCAAACAATGACATTCACATTCTTGAATGCTCAGCTGACCAAAGCCCACTTGGTGGCATTTTGAACCCTGCCTGGGCCTCCTAAAATGCATCTTGTCCCTTCCTTGTCCAGATGCAAAGTCTTTGTTCCACGGGGAGTGACAAATGCCGACCCACTCTGCATCTCTTTCTGTCTCTATGGCTGGTCACCCACACCCCCATTTTAACCCTCTCTCAATCTGCAATCATTCTTATTGTTTCACAGGACATTACCCTCCACTCCGGATTAAAATGAGTGCTGTTTCAACACATTTGTTTTTCTGTAGCAGCATTGGTTCATACTATATATTAGTGGTTAGATCTATGTGGTAGAAAACGGCATCGTCACACTGGTTCAAACAGCTTCCAAACTGATATTGTGCAAGACACACTTGTCCCTTTGCTCTGGAGTTAACATATAGTAATATGCAATATAGTTTAAAAAAACGAGAGCCCAGAGTTAGGGAGGGGGGTTGAAATGTTGGCCATTTTATTCCATAGTGGAGGTGAATTATATCTTGTGAAACAACAGCAGTGATTACTGATTAAGGAAGTATTAAGAGGGACATGTTAATCCAAACACAATATATTGGCTTAAATTCTGTTGCTTAGCATAGTAAATCACACTAGAACAGGCCCATTGAATCAATGGGGATTTAGTGAGGCAACTCCTCCATAAATTTCATTGATTCACATCGGCCTACTCTAACTGTGACTTACTATGATAAAGTAAGGGCTTACCTACACAGGTTCAACCAGAGCAGTCTAAATAGAATTGCTTAAGGTCTGGTAGAGATCTAGTACGCAATCTGGTGTGATCCTTGCATCCAAATTGCATATGCTCCTCAAGTGACCCTGTTTGGTTCAGATCCTTTAGGAAGGCAAAATAAAAGAAGATGAAGAAGAAAAATCTCTCTCCTTGCCACCTCCTGTCTGTTCCTGCTTCCGGGAGGAAGATTTCAATTTTTTAAAACAGTGGTACAGGTCATCAGTACTTCCCTGACTGGTTAAAAAAAAAACTTTTTTCTTTCACACATATTAGTTAGTAAATATGTGTGTTAATCTACTAATCAGATAGGGATATTGAAACAACAAAAAAGTGATGCTTATATACCACCCCATAGCACTTAAAGCACTCTCTGGGTGGTTTACAAGTCAATTATGGAGGCTACACATTAACACACACACACCTGCACACGCAAGCTGGGTACTCATTTTACCAACCTCGGAAGGATAGAAGGCTGAGTCAACCTTGAGCTGGGATTTGAACTCCAGGTTGTGAGCAGAGTTTGGCTGCAGTACAGCAGTTTAACCACTGTGCCACCAGGCTCACCAGATGGGAAATTAAAGCAGGAAGCTTGTTTTGGTCCAATCCCAGTGATCACATATGCTGGAAACGAACCAAAATGGAGCAATCCTACCCACAACAAAAAGTAGTAGCCTCAACATGGATCCAGAAAGGTGTGGGTAGGAACACTTTGGGAACAGGCTGGTTCACTCCAGCCATTATGTCGTTTGATTGCTGGAAAAAAGGAGCCAACCAGCCTATCCACACAATGGATGAAACAGTAGGACAAATGTTCATCTAATCACACCCTTAGTCAAAGTTAGAGTAATCCTATCTGAATAAATTAAACTTCTGGACAATTTGATTCACTAAATCCCCATTTATTCAATGGGCCTACTTGAGTGTGATTTACTATGCTAAGCAACAGGATTTTGTCAACTCACTTGGGAGGAAAAAGGAAAAATGTATGCTGTCAATGAGGAAGCTTCTGAATTTGCTTTGATGTGACATTTTTCTGCCACGTTGATCTGGCCTAGGAGGCAAAGCACCCTGTAGTCCAAGGCACTGCTGCTGAAACCACCAGATTTTTCTCTTAGTCAGCTTTCCACCCACACTCCCAACCCTTGCTTGCATTGATTTTGGGGAAGAAGAGACAAATATGAAGCACTAAGTATCTGGGATGATACCTAGACAGAGGAAGAAGAGGCAGAATTTGGAATGCCGGGTGGGGTAGATGAAATCTCCTTCTCTCAAGCAAAAAGGAACTACAACCTGTGGTTTCAGGTGATATATCACTGTATACCTCAAACTCATCCACCCTCACAATGTTACGGGCTATTACCATACTTCGTGGTCAGTTTGCAGCTGCCTCTCTGCCCAGCAAGGAAAGAGGCCAAACCACACAAGACGTAGGGAGAATTCCCTGTTGGCCAACTGTATGGCACAAACCAGGAGTTTATGAGAGACCCTCTGTTTTTTTCACTATATGCAGGTGCAGCAGCGGGGAAGGCAACAGGCACACAATGAATTTTCGAAGTCCAGTTTATTCCTGCCACTTTCCCGGTGGTTGTCATGGTATTGGCAGCCTGAACGCTCAGCATTTTAGGAGGTGCTATTGATTTGCTAAGAATGATGTCACATCTTGAGATGCACGTCCTTATCTGCTGAAGTCAGCACTAGGAAGGGAGGCATAAGAGTAGAAGAAAACATTTTTTTTAACTTCAGCAGTTGTAAATCACCCCAACAGCTGCAATATATATTGTGTCTCTGTTACACCGAAAGCACTAAATTGCAAACAAATGAATAAGGGACATAAAGTAGATAATGTGATACTTTCTTATTGAACCAGCGTCTGCTAGTGAGGGGTGTGTAATAATTCCTGGTACCACTTAATTCGCTACTTCTCAGCACAGTATTCTTCCACGCAAGCTGGAATAGCAGTGTTCTGCTCTATTGCTGTGCAACAGGCGCTATCTAGTGGCTGGACCTCGGTGAAGAGCTGGAAAAAAACACAGAAGAAAAGGGAGGCAAAGAAATTAGACAGACAAGAGGAAGAAAAGAAGGTGGTGAAAGGAGGGGAACGGAAACACATTTTGGAATACTTTTTACTGTATTCCCTCAGCCTGTGTTCCTTCCAGCATTATAAAGACCACGTTAAAGGTGCTTCTCAGAAAACAAAGCCCACACACGCCCTGCCCATCTCCAGCACCTCTGCCTTCCCTGATAAATGCACCTTATAATTGTTAGAGCTAGTCTGGTCTTATGTTATTAGAACACAAAAATGTGAGCTTTGATGTCTGCCCTACTTTAGTAAAGGGAATGGCTGGTTGGAGTATTAAACAATACCTTTTTATATTCTGAGAACTTTTCTTCAGGCAGGAATAAAATAACAACCAGCAACCACTCCCATTTTCAAACTGTTGAGAACCACGATTTTGGTTTCTTCAGGGAATCAAGAGCTACTGGAAGACCTGGGGGTGACATCCCCTCTATTTCTGATCTTCATTTTCTAACACAGGGTATGATGACTTCTGGGTTACACAACTCTTCCTTAGCCAGTGGCTAAATTATTATATTTTTAATGAATGGAAATATGTAACAGCGCAAACCTAGTCAGGGCAACATGATAAAAAATGTTATATTGTTAACTAGATTGCATATTGAAAGGCCTGACCTACATAACATACATTTTTAGAGTGGTTTGTAATTTTCCGTTCTTCCAGTATTGTGGAATGAAGTTGTGGAATGTGCATGAATGCTCTAACTGCTCAGGGTAAACATTATCAAGAAACAAACTTTGACAAATAGTTCTGGCTTTTCAGAGGGGTGTAAATGAATTTTAGATGGGAGAGTCACTCCACATAGGCCCTAGAAATGCCAGGTATATGATCTTCTTTGTTAGTTATTTATCTATTTGAAAGATTTATGTTTTGTGCTCATCTGTGAGAAATTCAAAGGGCAACAATTAAAGAGTGGCAGAAGCTAAAGTACTGAAGAGAGCTGAAAGCTGAAACTTGGAGGCTAAGTAAGAAAATGCCCTGTACTATATGAGAAATAAGAACCTTAAGTTGGATTCTGAAAGAAATTTATAGATTGGAAACAGACTAAAGAATAAAATTTGTAGGGCATGGAGGAGGGGAAGGGAGCAGTGTCATCCTCTTGCAACAAAAACAGAGAGAGACAGCAGCAGAAGATTCTGATTTTTTTTTTAAAAAAAATAAGTGGTCCAAAGAGCCCAGCACAGCTCAGCACTGAAGAAATTGTTAAAGTCAAAAGTATGACACTCAAACAAAGCCTCAGAGCACTATAAAACTTTATAACATCTCTTAGTAGTTTGAGTGTGTGGTGGTCCATCACAGCTGAACATTTATCTGTGGAAGGGTTAATTCCAGTCAAAGGCATGTGGCTTCTAAATATCATTCTTATAGCTATGAGCAAAATTGTAGGTAAAAATGCTCAGAAATATATGGAGACTGAACTTAAGTGATAGGCAAGTACTTAAGTGAGACAAGTATGTTTCAATTGCAAGCTTTTATCTAACAAAGTTACAGATAAGAACTTAAATCTCATTTCAGTCCAAAAATGAGGTTTAAGAAGCATATTTTGTAAAAAAGTAAAAGTCAATAAAAGTATAAACACATTTCTTAGCCTTTTAGCATATCTGAACACACATATGAAAAAAAAACCAATACATTTTCTAAGTACTCAGCCATCTGCCAGCATAAATTTAGGGAGGAAAATCCATGATTTCTGTGTGTTGCCTCTGGGCTGCTGTATCCAGCTGCCACTGTTTCATTATCATTTTCCTCCCTTGGCTTCTTGGTTTACCTTGGCTTGGCTTGACTCCATTGTGGCTCAGATGGCTTAGCTGGTTGGCGTCTTGCTTACATCAACCCTTTTCTGCCTAAACTGCAGATTAAATTACTAGCAGACTTATGCAAAATCTCATAGAGTCTGGTACAGAAGCTAAAGTTTGCTGATAAGGGAAACAAAAACATTCTCCTTTATCTTATTTTTCTAACCTAGCAGACTGAATGTATTTATACAGAGTCCGCTTCAATAGCAAACTCCATGTGTACTCCTCTATGAGAGCTCTTACAGTTACAGACTGATTGGACTTTTATATAGGCTTTGCTACCTTAGAAGAATGCAACGGATTGTGTGAGAGGTTTGTAATTACTTTGCAGTAACCTCCAATGGATATTTAGTACATTGCTGCTTCAAGGTTACATCTGTTTGCCTTGAAGAAACCTCTAAGAGGCAGTTCATCACTGTTCAAAACATCCATGTTATATTACATTTCACATGTCAATAGTTACATTTCTTATAAATTATTCATTTAATACTTCATTCGTTCAAAATTTCAAATTTTGGCAGTCCCACTCCCATCAGGTGAGTGTGGGGAAGTCTTGCTTGTAGGTTGTCTCTGTTGCTCAATAGTCCAACATTTCAAAAACTCAAACCATAGATAAAGAGAGAGATTATGAACCTTTAGTTTTAAAGCTCTGAGCTGTTCATGGGTGTTTCAATCTTTCTCTGATTTTTGTGTTGCTCCTGCCGCTCTTGAAAAGTGTGGCCAGGAAGAAGCTATAGATAAATCATGGTGCCACTTCTCAGTGGCTGCACTGTGGGCATTATGTGGCGGAGCCTGATGTGGTGTTCCAGGAGGCATGTCTTGTGGTGAACTGCAGAGAAAGCCTCACAGTGGCATGGATGGTACATCACTATTTTTAAACTTGGAAAAGCAAGAAGAAAGTAAAATATATATATATGGTCAGTTCAAAAAAACGAGTAAGGTATGTAATAACACATCCTGCAAGGTTTTGCCAAATTATTTCCTGCCCTTCCCTGAATCTCTTAGGGTGGCTCATTTTGCCCCCAACTACTTCACAATAATTTTGAAATGAATTTTTAGGAGTCATTTTTATTGCTCACAGATTCTCAATGGGATCTGCCAATGTGGGCATGCTTGTTTTCACTCATAGCTAACTGTATGTTTTCCACAGATCTGCTGGTCTGTAATGCTAAGCATTTCCCCTTCACGGATTGCTGCCTTGTCGTGGCGAAGGGGCTTGAGTAATTCAGAGAAGCTATGGGCTATGCCGTGCAGGGACACCCAAGACGGAAGGTCATAGTGGAGAGTTCTGACTAAATGAGATCCACCTGGAGCAGGAACTGGCAAGCCACTCCAGTATCTTTGCCAAGAAAACTCCATGAACAGAAACAAAAGGCTAAAAGATATGATGCTGGAAGATGAGCCCCTCAGGTCGGAAAGCATCCAACATGCTACTGAGGAAGAGCGGAGCACAAGTACAAGTGGCTCCAGAGCTAATGAAGTGGTTGGGCCAAAGCCGAAAGGACGCTCAGCTGCGGACACGCCTGGAAGTGAAAGGAAAGTCCGATGCTGCAAAGAAAAATACTGCATAGGAACCTGGAATGTAAGATCTATGAACCTTGGTAAGCTGGATGTGGTCAAACAGGAGATGGCAAGAATAAACATTGACATCCTGGGCGTCAGTGAACTAAAATGGACGGGAATGGGAAAATTCAATTCAGACGATTACCATATCTACTATTGTGGGCAAGAATCCCGTAGAAGAAATGGAGTAGCCCTCATAGTCAACAAAAGAGTGGGAAAAGCTGTACTGGGATACAATCTCAAAAAATGATAGAATGATTTCAATACGAATCCAAGGCAGACCTTTCATCATCACAGTAATCCAAGTTTATGCACCAACTACCGATGCTGAAGAGGCTGAAATTGACCAATTCTATGAAGACTTACAACACCTTCTAGAACTGACACCAAAGAAAGATGTTCTTGTCATTATAGGGGACTGGAATGCTAAAGTAGGGAGTCAAGAGATAAAAGGAACAACAGGTAAGTTTGGCCTTGGAGTTCAAAACGAGGCAGGGCAAAGGCTAATAGAGTTTTGTCAAGAGAACAAGCTGGTCATCACAAACACTCTTTTCCAACAACAGAAGAGGCGACTCTACACATGGACATCACCAGATGGGCAATACTGAAATCAGATTGATTATGTTCTCTGCAGCCAAAGATGGAGAAGCTCTATACAGTCAGCAAAAAACAAGACCTGGAGCTGATTGTGGCTCTGATCATCAGCTTCTTATAGCCAAACTCAAGCTTAAACTCAAGAAAGTAGGAAAAACCACTGGGCTAGTCAGGTATAATCTAAACCAAATCCCTTATGAGTACACAGTGGAAGTGAAGAACAGATTTAAGGAACTAGATTTGGTGGACAGAGTGCCTGAAGAACTATGGATGGAGGCTCGTAACATTGTACAGGAGGCAGCAACAAAAACCATCCCAAAGAAAAGGAAATGCAAGAAAGCAAAGTGGCTGTCCAACGAGGCCTTACAAATAGCAGAGAAGAGAAGGGAAACAAATTGCAAGGGAGATAGGGAAAGTTACAGAAAATTGAATGCTGACTTCCAAAGAATAGCAAGGAGAGATAAGAGGGCCTTCTTAAATGAACCATGCAAAGATATAGAGGAAAAGAATAGAAAGGAAAAAACCAGAGATCTATTCAAGAAAATTGGAGATATTAAAGGGACATTTTGTGCAAAGATGGACATGATAAAGGACAAAAATGGTAGGGACCTTACAGAAGCAGAAGACATCAAGAAGAGGTGGCAAGAATACACAGAGGAATTATACCAGAAAGATCTGGATGTCCCGGACAACCCAGATAGTGTGGTTGCTGACCTTGAGCCAGACATCTTGGAGAGCGAAGTCAAGTGGGCCTTAGAAAGCATGGCTAACAACAAGGCCAGTGGAGGTGATGGCATTCTAGTTGAATTACTTAAAATCTTAAAAGATGATGCTGTTAAGGTGTTACACTCAATATGCCAGCAAGTTTGGAAAACTCAGCAGTGGCCAGAGGATTGGAAAAGATCCCAATCTCAAAGAAGGGCAGTGCCAAAGAATGCTCCAACTACCGTACAATTGCACTCATTTCACACGCTAGCAAGGTTATGCTCAAAATCCTACAAGGTAGGCTTCAGCAGTATGTGGACTGAGAACTCCCAGAAGTACAAGCTGGATTTCGAAGGGGCAGAGGAACTAGAGACCAAATTGCTAACATGCGCTGGATTATGGAGAAAGCCAGAGAGTTCCAGAAAAACATCTACTTCTGCTTCATTGACTACGCAAAAGCCTTTGACTGTGTGGACCACAGCAAAATATGGCAAGTTCTTAAAGAAATGGGAGTGCCTGACCACCTTATCTATCTCCTGAGAAATCTATACGTGGGACAGGAAGCAACAGTTAGAACTGGATATGGAACAACTGATTGGTTCAAAATTGGGAAAGGAGTACAACAAGGCTGTATATTGTCTCCCTGCTTATTTAACTTATATGCAGAATACATCATGCAAAAGGCAGGACTGGATGAATCCCAAGCTGGAATTAAGATTGCCGGAAGAAATATCAACAACCTCACATGTGCAGATGATACCACTGTGATGGCAGAAAGTGAGGAGGAATTAAAGAACCTCTTAATGACGGTGAAAGAGGAGAGCGCCAAAAATGGTCTGAAGCTCAACATCAAAAAAACTAAGATCATGGCCACTGGTCCCATCACCTCCTGGCAAATAGAAGGGGAAGATACGGAGGCAGTGACAGATTTTACCTTCTTGGGCTCCATGATCACTGCAGATGGTGACAGCAGCCATGAAATTAAAAGACGCCTGCTTCTTGGGAGGAAAGCGATGACAAACCTAGATAGCATCTTAAAAAGCAGAGACATCACCTTGCTGACAAAGGTCCGCATAGTCAAAGCTATGGTTTTTCCAGTAGCAATGTATGGAAGTGAGAGCTGGACCATAAAGAAGGCTGACCGCCAAAGAATGGATGCTTTTGAATTGTGGTGCTGGAGGAGACTCTTGAGAGTCCCCTGGACTGCAAGGAGAACAAACCTATCCATTCTGAAGGAAATCAACCCTGAGTGCTCACCGGAAGGACAGATCCTGAAGCTGAGGCTCCAATACTTTGGCCATCTCATGGGAAGAGAAGTCTCCCTGGGAAAGCCCCTGATGTTGGGAAAGTGTGAAGGCAAGAGGAGAAGGGGACGAGAGAGGATGAGATGGTTGGACAGTGTCCTCGAAGCTACCAACATGAATTTCACCAAACTCCGGGAGGCAGTGGAAGACAGGAGGGCCTGGCGTGCTCTGGTCCATGGGGTCACAAAAAGTCGGACATGACTTAACTAAACAACAACAACAAAAATGCTAGGCAAAGGATCTGATAACTTCATAGTAGGCATCCTTCAGTCTCGAGAGACTATGGTAACGTGCTCTGAATAGAAGTCTTAGAATAGCATATAGTGTGGCTGAGAAGGCCAATTCGAGAGTGACAATCCCTTCCACACTGAAGACAAATACAATCTGTCCCCTGTCCAGCTCCCTGATTCTTATGGTTTCAGGACTGCCTCTTTGCCTCAGCCTGCTGAATAAGTGTCTCATCAAATTGGGAGAGGCCATGCTGCACTGCCTGCCTCCAGGCTGAACGCTCTGATGTCAAGGTTTTCCATCTGTTGTGGTCCATTCCTAAGGCCCTCAGATCCCGCTTGCAGATATCCTTGTATCGCAGCTGTGGTCTTCCTCTGGGGCACTTTCCCTGCACTAATTCTCCATACAGGAGATCTTTTGGAATCTGACCATCAGCCATTCTCACGACATGCCCGAGCCAGCGTAAACGTCGCTGTTTCAGTAATGTATACATGCTAACAATTCCAGCTCGTTCTAGGACTACTCGATTTGGAACTTTGTCCTGCCAGGTGATACCAAAAATGTGTTGGAGACAACGCATATGGAACATGTTCAACTTCCTCTCCTGCCGTGTACAAAGGGTCCAGGACTCACTGCAGTACAGGAGTGTGCTCAGGACACAGGCTCTATAGACCTGGATCTTGGTATATGCCGTCAGCTTCTTGTTAAGCCATACTCTCTTTGTGAGTCTAGAGAACGTGGTAGCTGCTTTGCCAATGCGTTTATCCAGCTCGACATGTAGGGAGAGTGTGTGTCAGAGATCGTTGAGCCAAGGTACACGAAATCATGAACAACCTCCAATTCTTGGGTAGAGATGGTAATAGAGGGAGGTGAGTCCAGGCCCTGGCTCATGACTTGTGTTTTCTTCAGGCTGATTGTTAATCCAAAATCTTGGCAGGCCTTGCTAAAACGATCCATGAGTTGTTGGAGGTCTTCAGCAGAATGGGCAACAACAGCTGCATCATCGGTGAAGAGGAAGTCCCACATGCATTTCAGCTGGACTTTGGTCTTCGCTCTCAATCTAGAGAGATTAAAGAGCTTTCCATCTGATCTAGTCCGGAGATAGACGCCTTCTGTTGCAGTTCCAAAGGCATGCTTCAGCATGACAGCAAAAAAGATCCCAAACAGGGTCGGTGCGAGGACACAGCCCTGTTTCACTCCGCTTCGGATGTCAAAGGGATCTGATGTTGAACCATCAAAAACTACAGTGCCCTTCATTTCCTCATGAAAGGACCTGATGATGTTAAGGAGTCGAGGTGGACATCCAATATTGGGAAGTATTTTAAAAAGGCCGTCCCTGCTAACCAAATCTAAGGCCTTTGTAAGATTTATGAAGGCCACAAAGAGTGGTTGTCGTTGTTCCCTACATTTCTCCTGCAACCGTCTGAGGGAAAATACCATATCGGTGGTGGATCTATTACTTCGAAATCCACACTGTGATTCTGGATAGACTCTGTCTGCAAGCACCTGGAGCCTCTTCAGCACGACACGGGCAAGCAGCTTCCCTACAACACTGAGAAGAGAGATGCCATGGTAGTTATTGCAGCCACCCCTGTCGCCTTTGTTCTTATACAATGTGACGATGTTTGCATCCTTCATGTTCTGTGGTACTCCACCTTCCCTCTAGCAAAGACAAAAGATTTCATACAGCTTGGTGGTGATGATCTCCTTACAGCACTTCAGCACTTCAGCAGGGATGTTATCCTTCCCAGGTGCCTTGCTGGAGGTGAGCGAATCCAAGGCCGCTTTTATTTCTGCTAAAGTTGGTTCGCTGTCCAACTCTTCCAAGACAGGCAGGCACTCGATGTTATTTAATGCCTCTTCGGTTACTACGTTCCCTCTAGAATATAGCTCAGCACATCTGATAACTTAGCATCCTGAAAAAGATAGATTTTATCCTTTTTGAAAGCAAATTTCACTGTTCTGACTTGAAAATGTAGAAGCAGACAGTGTGCAGTGGTATTGCAGAGGGTGAAAAGGACTCATTTGCAGACCTGTTGCAGATCTTCACATGAAATCCTAAATCTAGACTCCTGATGGATGTGCACGGCCACAGAGGACAGGCCCAACATGTGCAGTCATATTGTACCCATCTCAGTTGTGTGCTGGTTAGTTTCTGTGTCAAGCTACTGTAGTGTTCAGCCCAGGATTAGTTTCAAGCCCCCTTCATGGTTGTCAAATCCCCCAGATAATAGGGAACTCTATACATAGCATGGTCTCTGGCTCCCTCTAATGGACTGTTCTGGAAATTACATTGTGGAAATATGCATTTCTGGGTTTCTCCACTTTATAGTTTTAATATTTTAAGACCATGAATAAGTGAAATTGTGGATGCTAATCCCACATATACAGGGTCCTACTGTACACTAGTAAGCAAAAATAAAAGAAAAATTATTAGTGCTAGAAAAACAGGGAATAATTTGGATTTGCTTTTGTTTGTTGTAGTCATGGCATTTTATTGTTTTATTTATATAGTTCATTTTATAGTCTTTGTTAAAGGTAAAATATTGCAGTAAAAAGTAAGTGTAACACTGCCTCTGAAGTTTTAGCTTGTTTACCCGAAAAGTAGCATGAACATAAATGTATACAAATAAAGTAAATAATATCACTTTTTAAAAAGCAGGCTTATAGTCCTATTTTCTTTAAATCTTTCATCCAGTGTTCTGCCTCTTTACCAGCCCAACACAGGCAATCTTGAGGAATTATGTTATGTGCAAATTCCAGTATGAACACAAATTAATGCACACTTCCAAGACAAATGTATGGCCACATAACCATATTGGATCTGCACTTCTCTCATGCTGATGTTCTCAGAATTATTTTTTTAAAAAAATAAAACCATTAGAAAAGATTTAGAGGTGGAATTCATGCAAAATCTGTATGTCATACTATTTAAACAAAAAAATTTTTGCATCAGTTACGAAAAGAAGAATTTGCAGATTTATGTGAAAATGGGATGGAAGGAGACAGTGAATGAATACCTGGAAAAATGACAGACCCAAAATAGACTGATCTGTACATTCCTAGCCTATATGGTCCATGCCCATTGCAAAGCAATATATATATAGACAGAGCAGGGCCATGAAAAGTTCAACTTTCGATGAGCTGCTTAATTGATTAGGTGGAAGAAATTGTGCTTACTTTGCTGGGTGAAACAAGAGAGCATATAGAAATACTAGTCCTATGGAAAACCAAGATAAGTGGATTTTGTTTCCTGTCTGCAATTTGTCATTGTAGCCTAATAATAACAAAAAAGATGAATAGAGACATCTTGTGATGGCCTCCCAGTAAGCACTCTGCATGCTTTCACTTGTTACCTGCTGGTCCAAATAACACTCTTTCCACAAATTCTTCCTGGAATAATACTGAGTTGAATAGAGAAGCTGGATGAGAAAAATGGAAGGAAGGGGGGCATGATTTCCAAATGCATGTGCTCAAAAATAAGACGAGACATTCTCAGAAAATAGCTTTCTTTTTACTAATACTAATATTTTTTAAAAAAATTAACTCCGATTACAAATTAATATATGGTGAAGGGTTTTGGTTTTTTGCAAACAAAGTCTTGTTTCACAGGTTTACCTTATACACCACATGCTGCAGTTGCCATGGTAATAATTACGGGTCTTTCATTGAACAGCACTGTTAGAGGTTACCGAAAACTGTGGCTGGTAATTTTATAAGAGATTCTATTATGTATGCTAAAGCTACAGTCTTAAGAAAAGTGGGACTTGCGACTTTGCAACTGGCTTCATTATAACCTTAGGAAACAAGTAAAGAAGAAAAAAGGAGAAGGCTGATGGCTGCCTTTCTTTTACAGCACTGTTCGTCTATTCTGCAGGGCACCTGACACATTCAGAAGAATATCGTACATTCAACGCGCTCCTCAAAACATGAAAAGTGAATGCAAGTGCATGATATGTATTATAAAAACATGGTTTATACTTGTACACTCATGAGGCTGATTGCTAGGACTGGTTGACTTGGAGGTATCTCTGTTTTTTCCCCTAATCTCTCAAATATATGCATTCATTTATTATTTTCGTTTTTATGTGCTGCCCTGTAATGAAGTTTTCAGGGTGGTGAATGACAAGGAAAAAAGTAAATTTAAAATGTGAACAGATAATATAATAGAGCACACACAGTGCATATAATAAGAGGACACACAGGCAGCAAAGGAATAAAGCAGAGATGGGCAAGATCCTGGGTCATCGGGTCGTGCCAGATTGTTGTTGCAACACCACAAGTGTCACGTATTCCCTTCCCCATCCCCCCGGCCAGATTCCCTCACTCACCAGCCAACACGTTCTGCTCTTCTCCTGTTCTTCGTGTGATCCTCCAGTCATGGCAGGAGCACAGACTTCCATTCTCTGCCTCCTCCAGCCACTCAGACGAGGAGGCAGGGCAGGGATTGATGCTGCACAGCCTTTGAGTGGCCAGCTGCTAGAGGAGGTGGAGAAGGGAAGACTGTGCTCCTGTAGTGACTGGTCAAATTTCTGAAGAGAAATGGAAGAAGAGTGTGCACCACCTTGTGAGTGGGGAAATCCAGCCGAGAAGAAATATGTGGCACCTGTGGTGTCACAACGATGATCCAGCATGATCCAGTGACCCAGGATTCAGTGACTCTAGAATAAGGACAAAGCTGAGTAGATCTGGAACAAATCAAAAGTCCTGAATCTTTGGCTGGTGCTGGAATGACATCAAGGTAGGCACTAGGTAGGTCTCACTGGGGAGGGCATTCCAAAGCCAAGGTACCATCCGTGAGAAAACCATTTCCCTAACAATTACCTAGTGTACTTCACCTGGTGGAGGTAGCTAAACAAATATCTCAGAGTACATTATAGTCAAGGTAAGTACATGTAGATGTGGTTGATTGGCTAGCCTGGTCTTAAGCTGTGAGGAGCTCCAATGGTCAACTCCTGCATGTTCAATGGAGTCTGGACATGGAGTAAGAGCTGGGGGTCTGTCAACCATTGGGATGAAACAAGCCCTCTTACAGCACTCTTCATGCTATTCCATGCCTAGTCCCACTCCCTCTCTATGTGAGCAGTGACAAGTCTGGAGGGGAAAGGTTCCTGCTCGTCTTCATGCCATCCAGTCTGCCTGCATTCTGAACTAACAATTATTTCTTCAAATGGGACTCCACTATGTACAATGCATTAAAATAATCCAAATATCCCTTGCAATGTAACAATGCTCTATTTGGAGAGCAGATGGTAAGGCCATCCAGAGAGCTCCTTTAGCCACTTCTTGGCTGTGGCTATTGCCACAAGTGTGGAATGACCAATGAGGCTTTCAGGAGTGGTGGAGAGACCACTGGCCACATTCACCTGGGAGCACATTTGTCCCCCTGCTGCTGCTTTTACCACAGTCAGCCAGGCTCTCAGGAGCAGCAGGAGTGAAGGAGTGATAGGACACCTCTCACATTTTGCCATCTGTGGCCGAGGATTACAGGGGTTGAAGTCATATCACCTTGAGTCTCTGAGGAGCTGCAGAAGGCCCATTTGAGACTCCCTTTCAGTCTCAGACTTTTTTTGTCACATCAAGATCTTTATTTGAGCATCAGTTCCTTGGCCCATTTTTGCTGCTGGGGAAAAAAAAAACATTAGAGGAACTAGCCTTCCAAAGGAATAATTTTTTTCTGCGTAGACTAAATATGGTGAAAAGGATGAATGCACTCCACTCATTTGTACTGAAGTGGGGGGAAAAAAGAAAAGCTCAAGCTACATTGAGTGCATTCTTCTGGGAAGTTCCCCTGTGCAAGTGCCTTTGAACTAACTGTGCATTCCGTGAGTAATACAATCCTCAGGAAAGGCCTTTCCTTGAATAGCTGTGTCTAGCGTAGTCTGAACTCCGTGTTGCATGTACTGGATTCTATTACCCTATTTTGACAGGAAAGACCTCTTGGAAGTCTTTGAAGCTGTACAGTTGGGACCAGTTATAGGCTACAGGGCACATATGAAAGCGGTGTTCAAACTTCGTAGCCTGGAGGAAGATCTGTGATTTTTGTTTGGTTTTCTGTGAAATGGCTCCAAATAGGGGCAGGGAAACAGATACATTCATTTTATTGATGTTCTACCCATTCAGCCATTCTGACTTTGCAAGCATTGTTCTGACTTTCTTTTTCTTTTTTGGTTCCCCCCCCCCCCCCCTTGGCTATCTTTCTCTCTCTTTTTTGGCTGTTCTTGATTATTCAAGATGCTTGAAATACAGAGCGGGGGGTGGGGGCATGTGGCCAGACTCGTGCAGAGAACGAATGGAAGAGAAGGCAGATATACAATGCAAGGATAATGATTATATATGTGACATGCGTGGCTATGGCAAAAACAATACACACATAGTTTTTTAAGCATCCATGTGCTGAAATTGAGAGTGGAATTGGCTTAGCAAACCTGGTGGCTCAGGGACCATGTTATACCTTGTGCAAAGCAAACCTAGTTCTGCTACATCAGACTGGCCCCTACTAACCATCTATGTGATAGCCATGTTTGTCACATTTTACAGTCTAAATTATGTCTTTACTGCATAGCAGAGGCATGAAGACCTTTTCAGCCCCAAGGACTGACTGAGGGATCACACATATTCATACATATGACTCCAACCCACCTTTCTCTCTCTCTCTTTCTCCACTCCCTCCCTCCCTCCCTCTCTCTCTCTCTCCCTTTCACACACACACACACACACACACACACACACACACACACACACACACACACACACACACACACATATCCCCCCCCCCTTCTCAGCATGCAGGGACATGGAAGTTTAATTTTCCCTTCTCTTCCTGCTGAGATTTCAATACCATTTTGGAATGCAATTGTCAGGATGCCTCCCATTTTACAGCACTGAGATTGCTACTACTGATATGAATACAGAGGTCTAGGCAAAGGGGCTTCAAGAACTCCCATACCCCATTATCCTTCCCGAGGTCACCATCCAGCTATTGTTACAAGTATCCCCAGAAGAACGTTCTCCTCTGCCATCCTGCTGATTAGCTAGATTGTGAAGGAGAGCGGTGAGGTTAAAGTCTTTTTAAACAGTGCTCATTCAAATTTGTAAAACCCGGACACCTACAGTACTTAAAGCAAAAAAGAACTAGTACATCAGCCAAAGCTGTAGGCAAGGAGAGACTATGGTCCCAGGATGTAAAAACGGCAGTATGCACTTTAGTCCAAAATAAAAGCCCGATGTGTTTTGGCTTGGCCTTTTCAGCCTTCTTCAAGGACTAAATCACATGACATAGAACAGAAGACACATTTATAGCAACAATATTATAAACATTTCATATAGTTAAATTAGAAGCATTACACGAAATGTGTTGGGCGTTTATTTTGGAATAAAGTGCATACTACAATTTTTACATCCTGGGGACCATAGACTCTCCTTGCCTACATCTACAGTACTTAGCCCATTATACTCTCCTGCAGCAGAAAATCATATAGGCAATAATGCTGGAGGGGCTGTGATGGAGTGTGGTACATGCATGCTTAGGTGGTGGGAGTGATCTGGGTAGCAGCTTTGGGGGGGGGGGGCGTTTCAGTCAGAGTTATGAAAAATCATCTATTGCATTAACTCCATAACTTAACATCATTGAGAGTCCAAATCATGCCTTCATGCAGAAAGAGCAAATCACATACTGACTGACCGCAGCAAGGATAGAAATCAGCTGTAAGGTAAAGGTAAAGGTTCCCCTTGACATTTAGTCCAGTCGTGTCCGACTCTAGGGTGCGGTGCTCATCCCCGTTTCCAAGCCATAGAGCCAGCGTTTTGGTCTGAAGACAGTTTCCGTGGTCACGTGGCCAGCGCGACTAGACATGGAACGCCGTTACCTTCCCACCGAGGTGGTACCTATTATCTACTTGCATTTGCATGCTTTCGAACTGCTAGGTTGGCAGGAGCTGGGACAAGCGACGGGAGCGATGGAAATCAGCTGTAGAGAGTGTTATTCTTGCACTTGTGGTATCAAAGATTTTGAGGTTACGGCTGTGTCAAAAAAAGTTAACCAAAACTGTATAAATAACAACAGAGTGTGAGTCCTTCCAATACAGAGAGAACTATAGAAAGAACTAATCAGAAAATAACCTGTGATGTAGCCTACCAGCTGGAGTACTTGTTAATATAAAACAACTGTTTAATATAAACTGCCTCTCTGTTTGAAACAGCGACCTCTGAAGCCGAACAGAACGTCCTCGCATAACAGCTGTACATAATCACATATTCTTTTCTACGTAACTGATGCATTATTGCTGTGTTTCATAATGTAATGTCTAATCAGACAGAGGAGACAGACATGCACACAGAATGAAACTGGAACAGCACAATTATTCGTATATAGTCAAGTGATAAGAGAGAGAAATTCTTATGAGGATCATTCCACCCCAGGTCAGTGGTGTTCCAATCCTCCAAAAGAGGCGAACAGAGATAGAAGAATCTGTCGGCTTTCCTTCCCCTCATTCACTTTTTAAAAATCCCATGGCTGGTATCCTATGGACTTTTCTACTTTGTGGCAAGTAGCCCCATCCTTTTTGTCCTTCCGTCCATCAGGCAAAGACCTTCCTCTTTCCAGCCGGCTTTTGAGCATTAAGTTATCTCGGGAATGCTGGTTTTTAACATTGTTTCTTAAAGGTTCTTCAGTTGTTTTTATACTTGATTTTTAAAATATATGCTTAATTGTTGGTTGTTATGGATTTCTCCCCCGGGCTGGTTGGCCATGTTCTTAAGGTTTTTCTTCCTAACGTTTTCGCCAGTCTCTGTGGCAGGCATCTTCAGAGGACAGGAGTCAGAACTCTGTCTGTGCTCTGTATGCTTAATTGTTTTTTAAATGTAATATTAATATAGTGTTTTTAAATTTATTAATTTATCTGTTGTGAGCTGCCTTGGGTGCTCTATGGGAAGAAAGGTGGCATTTAAATCATTTAAATAAATAAATAAATCCCAAGGACAAAAAGCTGATCCCACAGCTACAAATACTCAACTATCCCACACACTACACCAGAACACAGACAGAGTTCTAACTCGTGTCCCTCTGAAGATGCCAGCCACAGAGACTGGTGAAATGTTAGGAAGAAAAACCTTCAGAGCATGGCCAAACAGCCCGAAAAACCTACAACAACCATGGGCAAATCTGATTTGAAGCTTCCATAATGTACAGGCAGGGGATTCAACCCCAGCACTTTAAAAAGCTAAACACTCAATGTCCCAGGGCCTTGGTTGACGACTCTGTCAGTTTTGATTTCTCTACCATTCACTTTCTTTTAAAAGTCTCAAATCCTCACTGTTCTGAATATGAAGAATGCTGTGCATTTGGACCACTTATTTTTAGAAGAAGAAACAAAATTACCTGCTCCTAATGGAGAACATCATGGTGAACAGGCTCTCTGTACACTCTAGAAAACTGATTCTGACACGCACTCGCTCGCTCTCTTTCTCTGCTTATATATATGCATAGCCATGTTAACTAAAACGATTCTTCTGGGTTTTGTGGCTTGTACTCCATTAACTTTGATTTGTCCATAGTTGCTCCCCTTATATGTACTGAATGGTGTCTCGTGTGTGTCTGTTTCTGCATGCTTGTACTCATACACACACACAGGCTATGGGAGAAAGATGTGAGATGTGGTCTGGCACCTTTTGAATTGCACCTGATGGGTATACCAATCCAACTTTGAATGTTTCAAGTTGGAAACGACATGACTCCTCTCTCTTTTTTCCCACCGGAGGCTCTGCTTGTGCCCTTCAGCAGTTCACACTAATTATGGCTGCTCGCCTTTCACCCAGCTTCCAGTCACTTCTTTGTCACTGCCCATGCCTGTGGCTACCAATTAACACAGTGCTCTTCAGGTCCTGTGACATAACCAGGCACACCAATGCCTCCTTAATGGCTTTTGAATACCATTTGGACCTGCATGAATTCACTCTGTTGGATTGATTACAGCCGTATATAGACTGCAATTACAATGGTACCCTAGTACCAGAGATATTGTTGAGAACATGATGTATTAAGAACAAGTAACATTACGAGGCAGTCACTGTGCCCAAATACTCTCATTTAGATCATTTGGAAATGTTTAAGGGGCCATTAGTGCTGAAAACGGATTTGTGAAGTGCGATTATATGTTCGCCGTTAACTCGAAGGCATGTCAGTTCAGTGGTGCAGAAGGAGGCTGCACAACAGTCGCATTTATTTTTAACACAGTATGGGACATAAATAGCTGTTTTAAGGAGGCTTTGGCATTTGAAAAAAAGGGGGGGGGGCAATAGACACCTTTACCAACAAGATTCTGTCACAGTCCAGAGGGCTTTGTGAGGCAATATTTTGAGAATGGCTTGTAGTTTTAAGGAATGAAATATTTACATATAGCATCAAAGCCAGTGTGCTACATTTACAACACTGGTTTTTATTTACCTTCAACGCAGTCTCTCTTAACCTTTGTGTGGAGCTGAAGGCTTCTAGTCTCAATTTTCAATGGAGGTATAGTTTTTACCTTTGAAGTATGGACATTTTTGACATTTTAAATATTAAATGTTTAAATATTATTGAGCTGCTTTTATTAGCCTCTGTTTTGCTTTATTATGCTTCTTATTTTTAATGGCTGCAAGCTGCTTTACAAAAGAAAGCATTTAAGAAAATGGCTAAAAGATGGTTAAAAATAATAATGCATAAAATAGATCACACACACACACACACACACACACACACACACACACACACTTCACAGTCCTCTCTTCAGGCTATGTAGCCCCCTCACTTGCAATTTTATTGCAATCTAGAAACAGGAACAGAGAATTTGCCACTCTTTACTGGTAATGCATTACAAAAATATAGGAAAATGGAAACACTGTCTGAATTTTCTGGCTGGTGCTGATGGGTAGCTTGCTCAGGTGATAACCACAATGGCAGACATACAGTCCTCTTATTCTAATAGTGATGCCATCCTCATTCATCAAAAATATAACAATATGGTATTTATGGTCAATATTTATATACCACCCATTAGCAAGCATTTTGACATGGTTTACAAGCTTTTTTAAAATTTAAAATGTCAAGAATGTACGTTGTCCTTACTCTGAAGTGGCTTTATCTTTCCTCAGTGATGTTACCATGGCATCAGATCTTATTACCCCTGGTGTGGCCTGATTACATTGTCACATTCACAACATGATAGTTGCGTAGTTGGGATCACATTGTGAGGAAGCAGAAGCCCATAAAATAGGGGAGAGGCAGGGATAAAATCAGAAGTAATACTGAAACTGCTGGGTGAACCGTAAGATGAAGAGAATGTTCTTTGCTTTTTAGTAAGAACAAATGCAACCTCTTATTTATTTATTTATTTATTTATTTATTTATTTATTTATTTATTTATTTATATCTTGCCTTTCTCCTTAAAAAGGACCTAAGGCAACTTACATCATTAAAAAGACAATATTTAAAAGCTAAGAAGAGTAATTATACAAATATTTTTAAAGATTTATAAAAGTATTATATTAAAAACAGTATATAAAATAAATACTAAAACACATTTAAACGGCAAAGTACAACAATCCATTTAAGAACCCCTCTCAGACCACCGGTCATTAAGGAACAGCCTGCCCAAAGAGAAAGTGGTCTTTGCCCACTTACGGAAAGATAGCAATGATGGGGCCAGCCTGGCCTCCTGTGGGAGGGAGTTCCAGTGTCTGGGAGTAGCGACAGAGAAGGCCCTCTCTCATGTCCCCACCAAGCACACCTATGAAGGTAGTGAGACTGAGAGAAAGACCTCCCCTGATGATCTTAATGCCCAGTCAGGCTCATAGAGGGAGATGCGTTCTTTTAGATAGGGGGTCTTTTAAAGTGTTTGTTTAGTATGAAACTCAGCTGAAACCTAGAACCTCCCACTATAACCTACCATTTTAGATTAGGCATCCTTCAGTCTCGAGAGACTATGATAACGTGCTCTGTATGGAGGACTTGGAACAGCGTCTAGTGTGGGTGAGAAGGCCAATTCGAGAGTGACAATCCCTTCCACACTGAAGACATACAATCTGTGCCCTGTTCAGCTCCCTGATTTTGCTGGTTTCAGAACTGCCTCTTTGCCTCGGCCTTCTGTACAAGTGTCTCTTCAAAATGGGAGAGGCCATGATGCAAGTTTTCCCATCTGTTGAGGTCCATTCCTAAGGCCTTCAGATCTCGCTTGCAGATATCCTTGTATCACAGCTGTGTTCTCCCTCTGGGGTGATTTCCCTGGACTAATTCTCCATACAGGAGATCTTTTGGAATCCGACCATCAGACATTCTCACGACATGCCCAAGCCAACGTAGACATTGCTGTTTCAGTAATATATACATACTAACAATTCCAGCTCGTTCTAGGACTACTCGATTTGGAACTTTATCCTGCCAGGTGATACCAAAAATGTGTCGGAGACAACGCATATGGAACATGTTCAGCTTCTTCTCCTGCTCTGCACAAAGGGTCCAGGACTCACTGCAGTAGAGGAATGTACTCAGGACACAGGCTGAGCACACTCCTGTACTGCATAGACCTGGATCTTGATATATGCCGTCAGCTTCTTATTAAGCCATACTCTCTTTGTGAGTCTAGAGAACATGGTAGCTGCTTTGCCAATGCGTTTATCCAGCTCGACATCTAGGGAGAGAGTGTCAGAGATCGTTGAGCCAAGGTACACAAAGTCATGAACAACTTCCAATTCTTGTGTGGAGATGGTAATACAGGGAGGTGAGACCACGCCCTGGCTCATGACTTGTGTTTTCTTCAGGCTGATTGTTAATCCAAAGTCTTGGCAGGCCTTGCTAAAGTGATTCATGAGTTGTTGGAGGTCTTCAGCAGAGTGGGCAACAACAGCTGCATCATCGGTGAAGAGGAAGTCCCGCATGCATTTCAGCTGGACTTTGGTCTTCGCTCTCAATCTAGAGAGATTAAAGAGCTTTCCATCTGATCTAGTCCAGAGATAGACACCTTCTGTTGCAGTTCCAAAGGCATGCTTCAGCATGACAGCAAAAAAGATCCCAAACAGGGTCGGCGCGAGGACACAGCCCTGTTTCAGTCCGCTTCGGATGTCAAAGGGGTCTGATGTTGAACCATCAAAAACTACAGTGCCCTTCATTTCCTCATGAAAGGACCTGATGATGTTAAGGAGTCGAGGTGGACATCCAGTCTTGGGAAGTATTTTAAAAAGGCCATCCCTGCTAACCAAATCAAAGGCCTTTGTGAGATCTATGAAGGCCACAAAGAGGTGGCTGTTGTTGTTCCCTACATTTCTCCTGCAACTGTCTGAGGGAGAATACCATGTCAGTGGTGGATCTATTAGCTCGAAATCCACACTGTGATTCTGGATAGACTCTGTCTGCGAGCACCTGGAGTCTCTTCAGCACAACACGGGCAAGCAGCTTCCCTACAACGCTGAGAAGAGAGATGCCACGGTAGTTATTGCAGCCACCCCTGTCTCCTTTGTTCTTATACAATGTGACAATGTTTGCATCCTTCATGTCCTGTGGTACTTCACCTCCAGCAAAGACAAAAGATTTCATACAGCTCGGTGGTGATGATCTCCTTACAGCACTTCAGCACTTCAGCAGGGATGTTATCCTTCCCAGGTGTCTTGCTGGAGGTGAGGGAATCCAAGGCCGTTTTTATTTCTAAAGTTGGTTCGCTGTCCAACTCTTCCAAGACAGGCAGGCACTCGATGTTATTTAGTGCCTCTTCGGTTACTACGTTCTCTCTGGAATATAGCTCAGAGTAGTGCTGCACCCAGCGTTCCATCTGCTGTGCTCAGTCCTGGATGATCACGCCTGTAGCAGACTTCAAGGGAGCAGATTTCTTCTGTATTGGACCTAAAGCCTGCTTGATACCGTCATACATTCCCTTGATGTTACCTGTGTCTGCTGCTATCTGTATCTGAGAGCAGAGCTGAAGCCATTAATTGTTGGAACATCTCCTGGCAGCCTGTTGGACTTTGCTAAGAGCAAGTCAAAGAGCCTGCAAGTTGTACTCACTAGCACAGGCTTTGTATGCTGCTGGAGCTCTCCTCTTATCCTCGATGGCTGGCATCAACTCCTCCGAATGGGCTTCGAACCAGTCTGCCGTCTTTTTTGTCTTCTTGCCAAACGTGGACAAGGTGGTGTTATAAACAGCGTTCTTGAAATGTTCCCATCGTTCAGGTGCATTTGCATCAGCCGGGCTTGGAAGGGTTTCCTCAAGCACTTGGGCAAATTCCTCCACTTTTCTTTGATCACCGATTCTTGCTGATGTCAATACGTGGTCTTCCTTCCTTTTTCGTGTGATACAATCTCTTTGCTCACAGTTTTACTCTACTACACACCAGGGAGTGATCAGTATCGCAATCAGCACTCTGGTAACTGCGTGTGATCGTAATACTAGGAAGGCTAGAACGTCTAGTGAGGATCAAATTGAGCTGATGCCAATGCTCCAATCTTGGATGTCTCCAGGAAACTCTGTGTTGAAGCTTCATATTAAAGAACGTATTGCTGACACAAAGACCATAATAACAGCAAAACTCCAGCAAGCGTTGGCCATTTTCGTTCATCTTCCCAATGCCAAAATGGCCTAGACAAGTGGGCCAAGAATTGTGATCAGCACCAACTCTAGCGTTAAAGTCTCCGAGAATGAACAGTGGTTCTCTCTCGGGGATTTTTTTGATAGTAGCTGCCAGATCATTGTAGAATTTGTCTGACTTCTGTTGTGGACAACAGTGTTGGTGCATATGCACTAATGAGGGTGACCGGTCCTGCTGATGAGTGGAGCTGCAGAGACAGGATTCTTTCACTCCCCACAGTAGGTGCAACAATGGAACTCAGCAGAGTATTTCTGACCGCAAAGCCAACAACCATGTTCCTTGGTCTCATTTAATGGTTTTCCCTGCCAGAAGAATGAGAAGTTTTTTTCTTTGACAGATCCCATGTCTGGCAATCTCGTCTCTTGCAGGGCAACAATGTCCATCTGCAGTCTACTCAGTTCCATGTCGATGACAACTGTCTTGCGCACGTTGTCTATTTCCTGCAGGTAGTCAGAAAAGCCAGGGGTCATTGTCCGAACATTCCAGGTGCCCAACTTTAGGGCAGAAGTTTTCTTATGATTGTTGCATGGTGCAGGGTTATCAATCTGCTTGTCGGCTTTCACCCTAAACCCCACGCACCCCGTGAGGTTAACAGACCGTGGCGAGGTAGCATCTTACTGGCTGGGGACTGCCCAGCTTAAGGCAGGCGGTAGCTACCTAGTGAGGTGCAATGACCTCTCCCACCGTCGGAAGTAGCCCCTGGTGTCATGCTCTACGCCAATCGAGCAAAGACTTATAACCGGTAACTGCTACCTCCCGTGTTATTTGGACGCTGTATGCGAAGCTGGAGTGTCCTCTCCAGAGCACGAAGCCTGGGTAAAATAATATGGAGGATAGGCTGTTACCCAAGCAGCAAATCCACCCTCTCCACATCGCTGAAATAGTCCAATGGAAAGGCAAGAGCCAATACAACTGGTTCCAGCGATGTCGCAGGAGTTGCCAGAACGACACAAACTGCCTCCGGGACTTCAGCTCCAGATTTTGCCTCGACGTTAACTCCTGAAGCCTTTTCCATCAGTGGATATAGCCACAAGGCAGTGGAGGTTTGAAATCGGAGTTTTCCTTCTCCTAGATGGGGCTGCCTTCCAAGGCTGACGAGTCTTACCTACCCGGTCTACCATCTTAACATTAAGACAAAAACAATATGGGGTTCTTCCCATGGTGCCTATGGAATCACAAGCACTCTAAGCACTCCCCCATACTACTTAACTATTCATTTTCCACAGTACTGTTTCATGCACTTTTCCACACAGTGTGCCTAGACCAGTGATGGCGAACCTATGGCATGTGTGCCCCAGGTGGCACGCGAAGCCCTTTCTTATGGCACGCCAGGTGTTGGCCCACCCACCCTCCCTTGTGGAGGCAAACCTTATGAGCCGGCAGCCGGGATTCCCCCTTCCGCAGCAACTTCCTGGTCCTCTGGGTCCGTCGCTATGATTCCCCCTTAAACTTCCTGTTCCTGGTCCTCTGGGTCCGTCCCTATGATTTCCCCTGAAACCACCACTTCCGGTTCTGGACTTCCGGTCGGCACGGGCAGCCACTGGTTTCTCCCCCCCCCCCCTCATTTTGGGCACGCGAGCCCAAAAAGGTTTGCTTCCACTGGCCTAGACCCTGTCAAATCATTTAAAAAGATTGCAGCATTCACACTGACATGTTGTGGTTTTGTGGGGCTTGGCTGTTCTTCCATTGTCCATGCCAAGGAAGCTCCTTCCCTTTCATGTTTGGACTTTGCTCTTTCTAAGAAACAAAAATATAATATTCCATCAGCCCCTCATGCCTGGCTCATAACAGCCTTAGGGACAATGTTCAAGTAGCATGGAGGATTGCATGAGAGAAAGAGGAGAATCATCCATTGTGACCACAGACTAAAGAAATGCTCTAATAGCAGGAAGGCAATCCTATAAGTCTGATGATTCTTGCAACTTTAAAAAGATTTCTGAGAATACAGTGGTACCCTCGACTTACGAACTTAATTGGTTCCGGAACTCCGGTCGTAACTCGAAATGGTCGTAAGTTGAAGCACCATTTCCCATAGGAATGCATTGAAATGCAATTAATCCGTTCCAGCCGAAGAAAAAAAATCACCAAAAAACCCAAAAAACACTGCAAGACCCATCGGAAGCGCGATTAATCCATTCCGGCCGAAGGGGGGGGGGTGGGGAGAAAAGCAAGCAAAGCATGCAAGACCCATCGGAAATGCAAAAAAAAGCAAAGCAAAAAGCAAGCAAAACGTGCAAGACCCATCGGAAATGCAAAAAAAACCAAAGCAGAAGGCAAGCAAAGCATGCAAGACCCATCGGAAATGCAAAAAAAGCAAAGCAAAAAGCAAGTGAAGTGTGCAAGACCCAACGGAAATGGGGGAAAACAAAAACAAAATGCAAACAAACCCCCCAAGACCCATCGGAAATGGGGAAAAAACTCCAAAAAGCAACCAAACCCCCCAAGACCCATCGGAAATGGGGGAAAAAACTCCAAAAAGCAACCAAACCCCCCAAGACCCATCGGAAATGGGGGAAAAAACTCCAAAAAGCAACCAAACCCCCCAAGACCCATCGGAAATGGGGGGAAAAAACCAAAAAGCCACCAAACCCCCCAGGACCCATCAGAAATGGGGGGGGGGGGGAACTAAAAAACAAACAAACCTGCAAGACCCATCACAGCATAGAAACATAATCCCACCACTCAGCCCAAAACCACGCTGCAAAACCCACCCAGAACAGTTTTTAAAAAGCAGAAAGCAGCACCTTACCTTACCAGGCAGTCCGAAGCCTCCTCCGATCGCACTCACTCTAACCGTTGGGGTGAAAGAGCTACAAAGAAGCAGCCTCTTCGCCTACCAACGGTTAGCAATTTGAATTCCCTGCCTTTTTCCCCTGCCTTTTTTTGGTTCTAACTCGAAGCTCCGGCCGCAAGTCGAAGCAAAATTTTGAGGCCGGAGCTGGTCGTAACTCGAAATGGTCATACGTCAGGACGTTCGTAAGTCGAGGCACCACTGTATTCTACATTTTGCACGGGTGGAGGGGATTGAAACCTTATGGGCACTCTTCCCTCTCTGCTGTCTCTTATAATTATTTTGCTGTAGCTGAGCAGACACTAGAAGTTGCTATGTGCAGTAATCAATGGAGTGGTCATGCTTCTTGTAGCAATACAAAATGTGTCATATAGTCATTAGAATCCATTTGATGCAAGACAAAGGCAGGCTTCTGCATACCATGCATCTCTTACAGAGAAGCAGCTATGCTGGGCTAATGCCAAGAATCTCCTGCTGATTCCCTTGCCATCAATATATGCCTGTAAAGCTACTGACTTTTCTGAGGGCCGTTTGTCCTCCACAATAATTTTGCAAGTGCATCTGATGGCAAGAATGTAAAGGTACACTAGCTTTGTGCAACCTGGTCTCCTTTGGTAGCCTGTGACCTTGTTGTCTTTCCTCCCATTCGGTTAAAGCTGACCATTCAGCTGGTTTCATAAAATCAGCATAGGAAAAAGAAAGGTTGTTTGTGGGCCTCTCAAAAGAAATCAAAACATTTAACTGGCTTAAAGTTTGTCCAATGTATAAACTTTGCCTGGAGGCACATCAGTTAAATGTGCATTGAAGGAATGTAAGTCTTATATGCTCAGGGAAGCAACATGCAGAAAGAGGATGCTGGTTTCTCCTTGTCCTTGGATAGCCTCTGCAGAAGAGTCTATTTTTGTACACTGAATACATTAAAGTTCCAAACATTTGCATCTGGAGTTTAAATTCTGGCAGTGTTTAAAATGCAGAGATTTAGAGCAAGTCTTCTTATGTCTCAGTAGTCTGTTTCTAAGGAGAACCCATGGTTTCCTGTTATCCAAATAAGTCTAGCCAAACTTCACAGTTATGTTTCCACTCTCCTCATCTTTCATGGAGCAGAAAGGAGATCAGAAACTTCTGCTTCTGGTTCTAAGCAAGGGAGAGTTCTCTGTGATGGCCAAACTCAGAAAACTGTGGCTGATAGTGATGGAGATTATCGAAACAGTCCAGGGAAATGAATGTCTAGAGAACATTGCACTGGTTTAGATGAGATATTCATGTTCTCCACAATAAAGACATTATACTATCATTTTCAGATGCTTGATTTTGGATTTGAGGAGACACCTGGATGCTCCTCAAATGGGTATTGAGAAAGTACATCATCAGTCTACTCAGTTCCTTCTTCAGTAGAAAAATGTAAACTATGGTGAGAGATTCTTCATATAGCCATCTGCCAGGGTTTTTGTAGCTGCACCCTGCATTATAGATCCTACATTGAACAGAGGGCTAGGCTACTGAAAGTGACAGGTCCATTTTGGTTCAATCCACACATGCTGGAAATGAACCAAAACAGAGCAATCCTACCTGCACCAAAAAAGCAGTAGCCCCTGACAGGTACCCAGAAAGGTTGGAACAATCCATGGGCGGGCTGGTTCACTCTAGCAATTAGGTTGTCTCATCAGCAGAAAAAGAAGCAAACCAGCCCTTCCTTGCTGTGAACCAAACTGTATGATAAATGCCTGTCTGATCCCACCCCAAGTTTGTATCACTCACCTGCATTTAAGTTTTAAATAAAAATAAATACATGCTGTCCTCAGCAGTTTAAAAGAAAAAAGTATGTAAGTGATAAATACATGACAAAACAAGGGATATTTCCGCTCTGCCTGTCTTTGCTTTGCCTGAACTCTTCAGAACAATCTGTGACCTGGACTTTTTAATGGCTTGTACAAGGCATTTTTGCTTGATCTGTGAACGTTGACTACTATTTTAGGGGGGAACTGGCCAAACTTTGAGGATGCAGACCGGAACTTGCTGCCAACAAGGAACTGCAAAATTATTCTCCTCACTCTGCTAGAAGGCAAGGCATTTAGCCACACTCTTGAAAAAGAGAATGAAAACAAGAAGGATTTTTTAGAGAGTGCAAATTAAGTAAAATCGCACAAAATAACCCTTGGACACAAACAACACTTTAGCACAAACAAAGCAGTTGGCACAAAGTGACCATGATTATTTCTTTGTTCCATTACCTTTTTAAGAATTAGAGGCGTCAGAGAGGTTGCATATTTTAAAACAAACACCCAGTCATTATGTGTTTACTATATTATGTGTGCTTTGCTTCTGAAAAGGAAATGATACTAGTTTTATGCAGAGACAGTTTTCACAAATTGAGGAGAAGTCAATGAGAAACAATAGTACCCTTGTCTCACTCTTGCCTGGAGGCTAGGAATCTTTGAGGTAGCAGAAGTTAGAACAGACTAAAATCAAGGAGAAGTAGTAATTTAGTAAGAATTCTTTACATGCCCACCCTAATCACCCAAGTACTTCCATCTTGTTTCTCTGTGAACCTGTTTTGGCTGCAAAGTTGTCAGCATTAGCCAGGGAGCTTAGTTCAGAAGGAGTCATAATAATGACCATAAATGCCACTGGAAATATACTTCATACTTTCCTTCTAAGGCAGGGTACTTAATGGACCCAAAGAGATGGAATCCAAAGAAGCATTCAACAGATCAGTGTGTGTCCCACTGGAAGATATTACAAGATGTCTGCAGGGGAGATATATCTTGAGAAGGTCCTGATGAGTTTTGGAACATTGGCCAGCAAGCTTTACCTGGAGATCAACAGGAAATTAATGGAAGGATTAACATGGGATTTGTACAGGTCAACAAAGTAACTTCTTCAAGGTCTGCATACCTTAAGCACATGATATGTTTATATTGAATTAGGTTGAATTAGCCCTTTCAGGTAATAGATAGATGTCTCCTTCCCCACTTAGCTATGTAAAGCTCATTAAAAGAGCTGGTGGAAACCTCACTAAAACTGTCCTGGTCACCTTCCCTCTGCATTTCTTTCCATGGCTTAGTCTGTCAAGAGCTGTTGACCTTGGGGAGATATTTTATATCTGTATGCATTATTTTCATGGAGAACTTCCTCCAAAGAAATTGCAAGTAATTCAGAAGTATATTATAAAGCATATCAGCAGCTCGGAAAATTGTCATAGCGAAGACACAAAAGTATCTCTTCTATACTTTGTAGGAGGGGTAACCATTGGATGATAGTTTCAGAAAGACTCTTTAGTCTTTACAAATAAGAACAGAGCTGGCACATCTTACTGTGCCAGGAGAACTGGGGGCTTTATGGAATGTATCAAGGAATACAATTTCCAGAAATAATATGAATACACCGTCTCTAAACAAATGTTCTTCCAATGTGAACTCACAGAGTTCCAACCAGTGATTTCGCAGGCAGAAGACATCTCACACATCCGTGCTACCTCTCTTTCTACTATGCAGGTCTTTTATCCCTGTTACACCAGTCCTTGGGAGAATCCTCCTGAATAGTGTTTGGTGAGTTGTACAGGCATCAACTGAAGTTCAGGATTCCATGAGCAGAACGCAGTTGCCAGAAATTTCCTCTGATCATTTTCAAGCAATGCCCTCCATGTGACCATGTGCCCTCTTTTAGGGAGGACAGACCTGTATTCAAAGCCACCAGACAACACACTTCTGTTCTGCACTCTGTTGAGTCTAAAACAGCTGGGTAGCTCAATGGTTTACATCTCTGGCTGCAGAGTCAGAGGCTGGGAGTTGGATTCCCCACTGTGCCTCTTTGACAAGGGCTGGATTCAGTGATCCATAGGATCCCTTCCAGCTCTGCAGTTCTAAGAGTAAGTCTGCTTTGAAGATAAAGAATCATAAGGAAGGAGATCAGGAACCTTGAAATTGCCCATCCACAGTTAATGCTTGGGTAACCAACTCAGCAGCTGCACAAGGTCCTTGGTCATTCACTTTCCCAACTCAGTGAGGTGCTGCAATTCTGATTTTAGAAGGCACTTTCTTTCTTCTTCATATAGGGATTACATGAGTGCTATGGAAACAATCCTGTTATGATCTATTTCTGTTGCCAAAGTGACATTGCATTTCCATAGCTTCAACATCTTTTCCAGTGGGCATCCAGGCAGAGTTCAGATGTATCCTGGACAACAGTGTGTACAAATACATATTTATGGTACTGGGCAATAGCAAAACTCAGGATTTGCATTCTCTCCACATTGTCAACAGTTTCTGAGAAGTTCACAGTGGTGAAAACATTGTGGAATGCAGAGAGATACAGCATGAATTCTGGTTTCATTATCTTCCCCTGACCCACTCCCAGGTTTTCTTTCCAATCATCTTATGACCTGAAAATACTAATTATTACTGGGAATATAAAATTGCTCTGCTGTAATTTATAATTAAATGAAGGATTTAGAAAAATGATTTTAAATTAAGATGAGTATGAAAACCTAATCTGAGATAAGTTAATATATATTTCTTCAGTAGTGAGTACTCTTTCATCTTGAACTTGAACTAATTCATCCCTTGCTGGATAATGGAGTCATCGAGAGATGATAGCCCATGACATCTCAGAAGGAGAAATACAATCGTCTTAATCACAAGCAATACTAGAATTTCAAGGCCAAACTCTTACCTTTCTGATCTGCCCGTCCAACTTTCATTACACTGGTATACCAAGAGATGCCAAGATCTTTTAACACATCACAACATCACCCCAAGTTAGCTAGTCCCTTATTATAAAGCTTCTCTCACTAAAGCACTTGCTTAATTCAAAATTAATTAACTGGATCTTGACAGCCTGTGATAAAGGAATTAAGACATCAGAGTAGACCGGGGAGATCCAGGTTCAAATCCCAACTCAGATGTTAAGTTTGCTGGGTGACTTTGCGTCATTCACAGCCTCTCAGCCTCACTGCTTCACCAGGTTATTGTGAGAGAGACTCTAGGTGTGTTAAGGTCCTTGGAGGAGGAGAGGTGAGATTAAAAAGTAATAAATAAAGCAAATGGTTTCTCCATTGACTTTGGACAGATGTTCCATAGTCCCCGAGAGGAACTTCTCAGGATCCATTAAGCAGCTGCAATGTGTTTATCATGGGATACATCCGTTTGGACTTTAAGAAATTAGCCTGATAACAGATCATGAAATGATAGAAAGATAGATCCATTCACCTGGAAATGTGCCTTCGAGATTGTTTTCCATATACTTTGGTTTTGAAGCGGCAGTACAGATCTCTTCTTTTAAGATCTGAACCTAGAAGTAATGAGAAAGGAGCATGCAACCTGTCTTTGCAATAGGATGGATGATCAAACTGTAATTAATTTCCCTTTAAAAAGAGAGAGAGTGTGTGTAACTTGGACTGAAACATGTCTGGCAAGGAAGAAAAGTCCATTAAAAACCAGATGGAATTCACTGGTAAATGTATTTCAGATTAGGATTTTGTTTCATTTTGAAGTAAGGGAAAGTCTCCTCACTCCTCTTCACACTTCAGTAATACTGGGAAGAAGACCTCTGCATGTGAAGTCTGATTCCAGGAAGTTATTAAGAAAATATACATTGGTTTTTATAGCTGGAGAATTTGAGAATCATCTAGACCTTAACATGTTTTTTTTTAAAAAAAAAACCACTGAGCTATTATAAAATGAAAATAGTAATGGGTGAGAGTTGTTTTAGTTCATGTTTTTAAACAGGAATTTACCAAAATTTACATATGCCTTCATATACACCATAGAAGGAACCCAAGATTTTAAAATACGACTACTAATATAACAATGAATGTAAGGGGGGGGGAACCCTGAGGCCCAGGGCTTTAAGGGCTTACCTCTGAAAAGTACCTCTTTGAACTCTTTGTATAAGGCTTAATTTGGGCTGCCTTTTCTGTCTCCCCACTGCAAGAAGTCTTTCTTTAATCACTGTATTTCAGTTGGATGGAACGGTCCTCCCCATGCAATGAATAAATGTTACAGGTAGCATTTTGTTTCAGCTTGTTTTTGAAGACTTAACCAAAATTCTCAAATTTCATCATACTAAGTAGGGAAAGAACTTGAAGTTTAAAGGGGGAAAATGAGTGTAGGAGAAAATGAAGCTGACAGATTTCTCCTTCTCTACATGCAAATAAAATTAAGCACTTTGAAGAGTTCAACACACAATTAACTCACCCTTTTGGGAATGAGGGGGATTGAGAAATATCTCTCTCTTTTTTTTTTCCCTTCCTTCCTTTCTTTCTTTTTTTACTGGATCATATGTGTGAATGTTGGTAAATTCATATTTTTTAAAAAAAAAGTGAACTGAAAAGAAATTGTCACTTGTTCTTATTCTCCACGGGCACTTTTAGTGCCTCTGCAACCACAGCTTTAATACGCAGCCAATTGCTAAATTCCAGCAAGAACAGGAACTAAAACAAACAACAACAGTAATGATAAGTAAATTCAATGACTCCAAATGGCAGCACAAAATGCCCCTATCATATTACTAAATGCAAAAATAATGCCACTTTTCCAGGGTAAATAATAAGCACCAATGCTTTTGAGAAGACTCATTTAGTCCTATTAGACTGAAAATGTGTTCTCAGTTCTAGTTTTGTTTATATATTTTTCCAGTCAATAGAGAGGCCACCACAGACAATATGTTTATCAGTTTTCATTATCCAATTTGGGAATTTAAATGATATATTTACATTCCATCGGCAAAGAAACATAGAGTGCATCGTAAACTGTTCAGAGAAGGGTCGCATTGTGCTTGAGTGGTACAGAGAGAACCTTAGTAGAAGTTTCTACCAAAAACCATTGTGCACTTGCCGAATCTTGTTTGATCTATGCTCTCACTGACTAGTTCCCTCAGACCTATTTTGACAGTTCATATGAAGTGGGAAAATACACTTGACAGTATGGGCCCCTTAACCCCCAGGTTTGCATCAGGCCTACAAATTGATAAATGAGTCTTTTGCTCCGGATGCTGAGGATACCACTAAAAACTGTCAAGTGATATACATTTACCCTCCACAAGAGAGGGGAATAGGGAAAAGAGAAAAACACAAAAGCTGTTTGAAATTATAGCATTTTCTGCTTTCATTCACATCTCAGCCCACCAATGTCATTTGTTACCTCAGTAAAGAGTCAAAAACATTATTACCCTGAAATGTCTCCGGTGGTATTTACATATATGGAAAGGTCATTAAAGGGCAGTTTGCACCAGTGGCTAAGGCATTTTTTTTCCACTATAGGAACAGATGGTTCTGCAGGGTGTTGCCTGTAAAATGCTATCCTACAGAATAACAGAAGAACAATAAGCCCCAACCTCCGCTTCTCTCAGGAAACATATCATTTCATCACAACAATAATGGTTGCCTAGTATTGCTGCTGTCATTTTTGTGCTGATAAAGCTAGATTTTTGCCCACAAAAGAATGAGGGGATATTGATGAAAAAAAGGTTTAGGCTAAACAATGTGTCACATGCAGAGCAGTGTAGGTTTCCACTGACACTTTTCCTGTCCAGAAGCAGAAAGAAGATGGAATTACATTTCTTTACAGAGACCCTTGCCTTTTCTCTGACAGCATGAAAACCACTTTGGGACAGTTCTGGGCAAGAAGTTCTCAAATGAGAAGGGTCCAAAAGGAAAAAAGACAACCAGCCTCTTCCTTCTCACTCTGGGTGTTCTGTGTAAAATGCTATCCTCTCAAGACTCTGTTATGTCACCACTGTTGTTTGTTTCTCAAAAGAGGTAAACATTGGGCAAAATCCTATAGCATAAATTCATGCCAGCAGAAGATTATGGCATGATCATCCAGTGCTGGAAATTTTTTAATTTAAGCTAATTGAAAGCTTCCTTCTGCATAGGGCCTATTGGTGGCAATCTGGAAGCATTTTTTGACTACTAAAGGCTTCCCTCCCCATGTGGGGATACACCCCCATCTCCCTCTCCCCCCAAAGTAACTTTTACAGGTTCATTACAAAGGACTGCCTGTAGGAGCATTTACCAGAACACACTTACAGCACTTCCACGATTAGAAGCCCTGATAAGGCAAGTTATCAGGAGGCACACTAAGCAAGTTTAGCCAAAGGCACTTACAAGCATCCATACAGAGCTTTGCACCCAGCAAGCAAAGGCCTGCATTACTTCTGAGTAGGATGGGGCAGAGGGAGGATGGAAATTGGCCATGCGGGTCCCCAACCCTGCCCCCCCCCCCCCCATGATTGCAGCTCTCTGCATTTCCAGAATCAATGCCTGAATGTGGCTATGTATTTTCAAAGCATGCAGATAAAAGTGGCGGAGGAAGAGAGAAGGAAAGAGAAAGAGATTAAAAATAGAAAAGACCAAGATGCACTATTTGTTCTCTGTCCTTATTTTTTTTCCTCCCCTGCAGCTTTCAGAAACACAACCCATGCAGACACTTCTGCTATACACATGCCACCTTCTGTGCTTGTCCTAACATGCTCCTTCTCTGTTCAGCTGTTTAGAGTGTGGGAAAATGCTCAGGGCCAATTGTTCTGTCCAAGGGGACAGGGAGGACTGTGATTTTAATTTTTAGGTGTGCTTAATCTGCTCAACATGGAAGCCATATAATGGCACATAGGTGTGACTGTTACATAATGGCAGCGTGACAGAAACATAACCTCTCACAGGCCTTTCTCTCACACCTAACTGCAACACAGGGAAGCTTGATAATTAACTTCAGCGAGAACAGCACCGCTGCTGAGATTTACTCATGTTCCGGGCCCATTTTGTCCTTGAGCTTATATGCTGTTATGGAAATGGTGTTGCTATTATTTTAGATTGGGGTCTGAGTTGATCATTCTTGAATTACAATTTCCTAGTCAAACATTGTGCTTCTTTGAAAATTCCTTCTTGCACCATTGCCATTTGGGTGAGTTTTGAAAGGAAAAGTTCATTTCTGGGCATTCTCTCCTGTCAGCTTTACCATCTTCCAGCTAGTATTTCTCAACTGTAACTATCAGTATTTCAGTGTTCCAGTTGGTCATAACTGGCACAATACCTGCTTGCCTGTGTGACTTGTACCTCAGAGTATAAATACCTGAGTGTGTGGTGTCATATTAAAGACTAACAAATTTATTACAGCACAAGGTTTCATGGACTGTCACCCATTATTTGTGTCAACATATTTAACCCTGCATATTTTCCACCAGAACATTTTATGCATTCATGTTTCTAGATGTGTCAGTGTCATTAGGAAGAGGGACACTGCAAATTCACTGCAATATTCCTTGAAGAGTTTAGTGAGAGAAACATCATTCACCAAAAGACTGCTTCTGTGAAGAGGTCCACCGTGTTGGTGTCCATTCCAGGGCAGGTCCAAGGCATTCTGCTACCTGAAGCAGGGCAGAAAATGGTGGTTCCCAGCCTCTAGTCAAGATGCATGGTATCCAAGATATATTTTTTCCCTTTTTTTTTCTTTTTGCAATCGGGGTAGCAAATTCTGCAAACACCTTTTTGCGTCCACAAATGCCACAATAAATAAATAACTAGCTCACATATTGCATTTTCATAACACACAGTATCTGCTGAAAGATTCAGTCAGTCCTGGTCTGCCCCTCTGCTATATTTGTTTGTTTGTTTGGGCCATTTATCGGCGATCTTCTCTAGTATTTGTTGCGGGGCAGTTACATGAACAAACATCTCCTGCCGACCACTTGATTCAAGGAAATGAGAGGCAAGAGTGGCCAGCTGGTTTGCGGTGGCAGGCCAGGTACCACCCCGTGCTAAGGGTGTTTTGGCACAACAGAGTACAACTTCAGCATTTGAAATGTGTCTGAAATGTCCCAGATTATCACAGTGAAGAGCTAAGGAATATAACCCAAAAAGACACCATTGCTTAATTGTTTCCCTGAAGCATGAAACTGCACCTCTGGTTATCTGCACTCCGCCTGCAGATAGGTATAGGGCACCAAGCACTTCCTCTTGTTGATACCTTTTATTTCATAGAGGCTTATGTAGTGCTCCCCACTGAAAATCATGGAGGTGCTACAGTACAACACAGGGTTGATTCTTACCATAGTCTTTCTCATATGCAATTGTCATGTTTGTGAGAGATCCTTTCCTTTCCTTTCCTTATAAACTGACTGACCTGAAACTGAAGGTCTCTGAGTGACCTCTGGAGACTTGCTTTGGGACTGAACTCTCTTTTTTTGTCCTAACATAAAAACAAATAGGAAACAATTAATGATGCAGGGATGAATTTTTTTAAAAAAATACACAATGGTTAGTGTCCCAAAGAGATATTTCTGGCAAACGGGCAGCTCCCAGCAGCCCTTTTCTGGTTCCTAATTTCCTCTCATCCCACCAAGGCCTAGTATGTTCTCTCTTTTTTACAAGCATTTAATTATGAGCAGAGAATTTATGTCAAGTGTTACTTGCATCTTAAAGTAGTGTGTGACATTAGAGAAATAGACTTCACTTCCTTGAGCTTTTCTAGGGTAAAGGGTTCAGTTTTCATACTCTGGTAGAAGATGCTTTTTTTCCTGAAGAGTCAAACTGGGCTTTAATTTGGTTCAGAATGGATTGGTGGTAATATAACAGTCCTCCAGTGGATTGGGCTATATGCGAACACTGCATGGAGGAAGGCAAAGTTCAGATGGCAGAGACCTGTGTTGTGCCTCTTTTTCCATTCGTTTTGAGGTGTGTTGGTGGAGGAGTTTCCTGCCAGAGGCCGCTTGCATTCCTGGACCCTATCACAGAGAGACCCTGGTATTTTCTGTGTTCTTTAATGTGGGACACTGCCCTGATTGATGAGGGATGACTTGTGAACGTGCTATGCTCTTCCATCGGGGATGGGCCAGAGGTTTTAGAGCTACAGCTTCCATAATCCCCCTTCAATGGCTGTGTTGGCTAGGGCTGGTGGGAAAAGCATGTGGAATACCTGTGAATGCCTTATATTGATCTGTGAATACCTTATATTCACATAGCAAATCGGAACTGGGAAAGGTAAGGGAACAGTGGCTGAGGGCCAGACCTCCCGATTTGTGCCAATATGGGCCTTCCCAAAGTACACAGACATAGCTCCAGTTATGCCATTGGAGTGTAGCTGAGCAGTTGGCTTGCCTTCTTTAACTTTCTTCCTGAGCCTAATCCAGGGGCCTGCTTTTGACCTATAAAACACTTCATAGCTTGGAACAGTTCCTCCTCTATGTCACTGTCCATGACACAAGGTCATCTGCTCATGTGTTCTTCCAAGTGTTCCTCATTCTGAAAGCTAGACGGTGGCTGCCAGAGATAGAACTTTCTCAGTAGTTATGGAACGCTCTTCTGAGGGAAACTGACCCAACGTTATGATGAATATGCTTTCTGTCACCAGGTCAAGACCCTTTTTATTATTTTATAATCTTTATTCTTTTAATCTCCATCACATGTTTGGAAGCTATGACTCCTACTTTCATCACCCTCATTTTAAAATTGTCGTTTACTTGCCAGCTTTGTGTGTGCCTTTGCATTTTTATAATGTGTCTTTTCTATTATGTTTTTTTAAATAATATTTTGTTGCATCATTATATTTTGCAGTTGTTCCACACAAAGATATGTTATGTTATATAAAATAAAAATGATGGATAACAGATATACAGACAGATGTGTTTGTACAACAAAATAATTTTATCACTTTGTAGCTGGAAGAAGCTTTAAAACTAAGAATGACACCAAAAATACAGCCTTGATTATATTTTTCTCAGGACAGGCAATTTCTTTTCTCTCTGGCAGGTATGGTTTCAGATAGTTGTATTTATTATATTCTGTTATAGCAAACTGAGTGAAACAAAATTCCCACGTTTTAATAAATTTTTGTTACTATTTTTGCATTTGAGAGATCACATTCCTACTTTATTTCACGTCTGTATACATGAATTGAGATACCCAGTGTGGTGTAGTGGATAGAGTGATGATGGACCAGGATTCGGGAGACCTGGGTTCAGTTCCTTGCTTAACTGTGGAAACCCACTGGGAATGTAGAACTGGTAAGACCACTCCTTAAATACCTCCTTATCTTGCGATATTTGGGTCGCTCTAAATCGGTTCTGCCTTGATGTCACATAACAGCAACAACACATGAATTTGGTCCTCTGTGTGTGTGTGTGTGTGTAGCACAGGCTTATAGAATTATAGGAAAAATGTGGAAAGAAACATATTCCATCTACCTCTGAATGCAATGACATCATAGGGTATCACTTTCATACATGCATGTGTTTTTTCAGTTCTAGTTGCTATAGAGAACTTCCACTGTTCATATATCCCTGTATGTGAGACATGGAACATTTTCTTTCCTCTCTCCTTCTCCCCAAACGTTGTTAGGAGCCATAGACTCTCAGTTTGTGATCGTCTACTATTTACCAGGACTCTCTTGGGTGGAATTTACTTCAGAGTAAATGTGCATTTGATTGCATTGTGAGGGACCAGGAGTCTTAGAGCAAGAATTAAAAGGAGAACAGGTGTCAGTTCATTTTGATAAGTCTTTGCCAAACATCACCAAGATCTTCACATTTGAGGGATATGAGAGTTTGCTTGTTAGTTTTTCTGAGATTCAATAAAAAACAAGCAAGCAGAACAACAGACTTGACCTTCCAGGACTTTCAAGGCTCAGATCCTTTAAAAATCATGTTTGAATCTCTTTGTATTCAGCCATCTTAAGTTACTTTTTTCTTTCTTTCTGAGAGACTCCTGGTCTCCTGTCTACGCTTATATGGTAGGCAAACACGTGGTCCCTTTTATGCTGAAAATGTCTATACCTCTTGATTTGGTCATGCAGTTTAGCTCAATTTCAATTAAGACCAATATTATTGCAGTTCTATTTTAATCTGGAGTGATCAAAATTCACATACTTCTTCACATAACTCATCAGCATGAAGAGGCTGAGTTTGCTGTGTAAAGGCATAATGTGACACTACACTCTTTTATCTGCCAGCATTTGTTGCTACTTAAGAGACATAATTTAGGTTCAAGGCTAAAAAAGTATGGTTTTGTTTTCTTTGTTGAACACCTTGTACAACTCAGTGATGTTCATTACTTGGAACCTAAAACAGCCTAAGTAGATTCCCAGTAACTGAGCCATTTTGTTGAGGGTTTTTTTCCCCACATAACTACGAGCAGTTGTTATATTGGCCTTGCTGCACGATGCTTGGATGTATAACCCAAGAGCACTCCCTCCCCCTGTCATCCCCTGGGGACATCCAAAGATAGTAAACAAAGGAAGACAGGCACAAGGCCTGCCTTTCCTGTGGAAGCAGCTGCTGCTGCTCAGTCTGCAGATTCTCTGTTCATGCACTCTCTTCCCTTTGACCCTTCTGCTATCCAGTTCCCTCTGTATCAGACTCTCCTGAAAGTTGTGATTTCCTATCCTGACAGGCAGCAGGAAGAGGAGAAAGCTGCCAGGCAACCTTTGCTCAGAGATCACAGGAGAGTTATTAACAAAACCACCCATGGCAGACATGGCTTAGGAAATACCGATAAGATCAAGAAAGAAGAGGAAACCAAGCAATTCACTTACTGTGTTGGACATGCACGCCATTTTGAAACTGGGTCAAATGCAGAGGTTTTAAAAATATTGTGAGTGTGTGTTTGTGTGTGTGTGTGTGTTCACTTTTTCACTTCTACAGAAGTAGATATCATATCAAGTTTATGAATCCTGAAAACTAAATTTACCCGGGGAGCTACATTTATATCTGCAGGTCAGTCAGACGCAAGCATGGTCCAGAAGTCTCAAAGTTGAACCAGAGTTAAGTACCTGAGCACCTTCTGACACACTCTGTGTACAGAACAAACAATTCAATCTTTGCTCTCTGCTGCTTGTGCGTTTGCTGACTGGCTGGTTGGGTGGTTGGTTAGTTTGAAGTCTATAAGGAGCCGCAGAGTTTCTCTGAGCAGTTTCAGCTATTTGGAATGGACAGCAGTGCATTAGATAGGCCAACTGTCTGACTCACTATATGATATAGCAATGTGGACTTGGGCCTTGAGATATCTTAGGTGAAATCTAATAATGGAAGAATAGTCATTGTGTAGCCAAGGACAGCAAAATGGGAGGGGGGGCAGTGTCAGGATTCTGAGGCACTGTTTGCTGAAATCATCCCTCAAGAGTCACCTTCTCATTCCAGAACAGCCTGTTTCAATAAGTTAACTTTTAGTTTCTATATATAAATGTATACATTTCATCATACTTTACCATTACTTACTTATATACTTAAAAGTATATTTAAAACAGTATGTACATCTACAATGCATTTTTTTGGAAATGAGATTCCACTTCAGATCCTGAATTTTTGTAACTCAGGTTGGGATAAGGATAAGAATCAGCCACAGAACTTCATCAGGAAAATCTGATCTAAGACATTACCCCCTTACTCCGGAATAAAGACGCGAGACAATTGTTATGGAATAAACATGGGCCACACTTTATTAAAATATTCATTAATGCTCTCAATAGAAAGGGGGGTCCTGCGGTAGTGCGGAATCAGGTTCTGCAGAGGGGTCTCAATGGACCCCTAACCAAAACAATGGGCGAGTCCTGAGCCCCCAGTTCTCGCGGTCGTGAAGACAGTGAGAACCCAGCCAGCCCAAATTTGACCACCCCCGGACCTCCAGCCCCCTACTCATTGTTGACTTTTGGTCCAGGAGCAGCCCCAGCGGATCTTCCCCCCCAAGCACTGTAGTCACACGATCCGCAGCGCTGGGAGATCAGATGAGCTATACTTTACCTGTGGTTGCAAGGGGACGCACCGAAACCTGTTCTATCCGCACTACCCACCTGTGTGACCAAATTAACCACCTGTCAATATGCCAACGCTCCTTGACCAGTGTGGGATAGGCAAAAAATCCCCGCGTCCAACAGCCAATCAGGAAGCGGGTCAAAAATTCCTATCCAGCCCCAAAAGGCAACCAGTAAAACTCACACTAGTATATAGGGCAGGCAGGTGGGTTGCCAGGAAAGAAGAGGCCGAAAATAGGGAGGAACCTCCTTAAATAACTTCCTTCTTCCCCCCTCTCCTCCAGAATCGATCTCACAAGACAATTGAGTCTCGCATCATCCGAGGAAGGGGATAATGGCGGCCCGCGCCAGCAAAGAACCTCACCAGCACATATGATGTGTAAAAAAGCATCCTTTGCATCTGCTGTAACAAATTTGTGATTGTGTGATTTCTGAGATCTGCAGCTGCTTATAGTACTGTGTGAAGTTTCTTGATATTGTTCCCAATGCCCCAATGACTACGGGGGACACTGAAGTGTGTTTCTTCCAGAGGCAAGATGTTTCGATTGAAAGGTCTCTGTATTTGGTTAGTTTTTCCAATTCTTTATTTTCAACTCTGACATCCCCTGGAATTGAAATGTCAATGATCCAGACATTTCTTCGTTCTATTACTACTATGTCTGGTGTGTTATGTTCAAGGTGTCTATCCGTTTGGATCCAGAAATCTCACAAGATCTTGACTTCCTCATTTCCTGACACCTTCTCTACCTGATGTTCCCATGGGTTTTGGGAGGCTGGCAAGTTATATTTTTTGCATAATGACCAATGCACTAATTTTGTCACTCTATCATGTCTAACTTTGTAATCTGTTTGTGCAATATTTGGACATTCACAGATGAGGTGTGACACAGTTTCATCTTCTTCTTGGCAGAGTTGACATTTGCTGTTAGCACTAATTCCTTGGATCTTAGCTTTCATCACATTGGTTTGGAGTGCTTGTTCTTGTGCAGCAAAAATCAAGCCTTCGGTTTCTTTCTTAAGGGTCCCAAGTTTTAGCCATGCCCATGTTGAATTATGGATGATCATGCTTTCCATCAATATTTCTCAAGGTGTTGTCCATGTAGTGTTTTGTTTTTCCAACTGCTTAATTTATTTTCAAATTGTTGTTTCGTATATTGAGCCTTTGTTTCTGTTGTTTTCAAAATATTCTCCATTTTCACTGCCTTAAGTAATTTTTCTCTGCTTGTACTGATATAATCATTTAGGCTTCTTTTTTCCTCCTCTACTACCTGCTGTATTTGCAGTAATCCACAGCCTCTGATTTTTCATGGTAAATATAATCTGTCCAGATCACTTTTTGGATGTAGTGTGTGATGCATATTCATCATCATCATCATCATCATCATCATCATCATCATCATCATCATCATCATCATCATTATTATTATTATTATTATTATTATTATTATTATTATTATTATTATTATTATTATTATTATTATTATTTGCCTGAACACATTATACCATACAATTATCATAGTAATTAGATTATTTAATATATTACCACAGTAATTTCTCCAGGTACTGCATGTGTAGAATCAAATTATATTCAGTGTATAACCCACACAGGCCAACAAAAATTGCATATTTTTGGCAAATGTGCACAAATGCACTTTAGTCAAAGGCAAAAAGTGCAAACATTTGTATTAAGAAAAATTATGTAAATAAAAGCATATGTTAGGAAAAGTGCATTTCCAAATACAAACAAATTCCCTTGTGGGAACCAGGTAAGAAAAGTCTCAGAACAGAACTGAAACAGGGTAAGAATGCCGGTTGGATTCTGAGAAGTAAACACAAAATAGATTTTTCTCGGCCCCAATGTGAACAAACAGTGTAGAAACCATTTTTGGGTATCTCAGATGGAAGTTTCCATCTTCTTCAGCCTTTTTATGCCACCTGACCATAATAATCATAACATGCAGAGAAACATCCTGCTTAACCCCAAAGAAAATCAAGGAGAGCTGCCGAACGCTTCCATTCTGTTGTTCGTTTGGCACTGTGACTGGCTGACGAGGCCTCAGAGTCATCAGCTATGGGGAATATCTGTCTCTTTCAGTTTAGATCTAGGATTTATTTCTAATGTTCAGAGACAGACAGATTCAAAGTTAGATAAAGGAGGTGTTTGGGTTTGGGGTTTTTTCAGTGTTAATGGGAACAGCGCGGTTATCAGATGAAGCACTGAAAAGACCACGTCAAAAAGAAAACTCCTCCTGTCAACCAAACCTGTAATGTCACTCCTGCATTTATTTAATGTCCAGATAGAATAACTCAGTGTCAAGGTCTCCATCTGTTAAGGTGGGAACTTTTCTCCATTCTTAATGTTACATGACAATGGAACTTCCACACCGCCCCGTTGCCAAGATGATATCTCTCACATTTCTGCAGTGGCTGTTGTTCAGTGCAGCTTGTCAGGCTGTCAGATAAAGGCATACATAGATTCCTATAAGGAATTATTAATGAAGATTCAGCTGGTTTTTCTGCTGGAAACGGATCACTTCATTCTTCATCTCACTGACTTCTAACATTAGAAAACTAAAAATAACCCTGGGTGTTTATGAGGAAAGACCTTCAGCATCTGACAACTTCGCCCCATTTGCCCACCCCACCCTGCCCCACGCACAGACACACTGCTTTCCTGTTCTTCTTGTTCCATTTCCATCATTCAGTGGAAGATGTAAAGATAAACATGCTGAACATTTTATGTACTTATTCTCCTGCCCTGATATTTCCGTTTCCCCCCCACACACACTCAGATCTTCTGGGGTTAAAGGAATTACCTTTATTTATTTATTTATTTATTTATTTACTTACTTACTTACTTACTTACTTACTTAATTTCATCCCTACCTTTTCTCCAGTCAGCTCAAGGAGGCATAATATACAAAGCTCCTCTCTTCCACACACTCACAACAACCCTGTGAGGTAGGTCAGACTGGAAATGAGTGACTGGTCCAAGCTCACACAGTGAATTTTATGGCTTACTGGGGACTAGAACCTAGATCTCCTGAACCCCAGCGCACCTCTCTGAACCCTACATTGTACTGCCTCTGATCCAAACACATTGCCTTACCTTGTACTGCCTCAGTCCAATCTAGCCAAATGCTAGCAGAAAATGGTGATCCCCAAAAGAAGATTCATGCTCACAATCTCCCTTTATGCTTATTTGTTTGTTTAAAAACATCTTGGGAGTGAGAAGAATCTGCTCAAACCCAGAGTGTTGGGGTACTGGGATTAACTCTTCTGGTCTAAATTGCTCTCCTTTCCTCCTCCTCCTCATCCCACAGGGCAAAGCATAAAGGGGACCATGAGTAAAAAAAAAAAAAAAAAAAAGTAGGCTGATGAGCTGTGAATTTCAGTGGGGAAGGATTAAGCAGCCTGTCTAATTGATGGAAGAAGGAAAATGCAGAGCCTAGAAGAGTTACTTTTTGGGTGCTATAACATCTCAGGCCCGACAGCGAGTAGGGCCACTGGCCATGCAAGGCAGTGGGATTCTAGAAATTCTAGTCTGAAAAAGTAACTTGGTCAAACTTAGGAGAAATGCATGACTTGATCTTTAGGTGGAGGTCTTCTCCAGCTCATGGAAGATCCCAGGCCCTGAACTTGGGACTGTCTACACACAAAACATGCACTGTGCCTCCGAGCCTCCACCCCGGGAAAGGTCAGCATTTCCGGCAGAGACAGCATCTGGTCCCGAGTGGAAATGACTGGACTCTGAGTGTAGTCACTTCCTTTATGATCCAGAAGGGCGTGAAATTTTAGAGAGCACATTTCTATGACATGGGAGGAAGAGAGGTTGGAGTTCGGTTTGTGTGTGTGTGTTTTTCTTTCCTGCAGTAACATGAACTCCAAAAAATAAAAAAATAAAATAAAGTAAAAGCACGCGACTGCCAACACGTGTGCCAACTTCCTCATCTCATCATTAGCATATGAAATCCAATCCCCCTGACGACATCCTTGTTATGACAATCCACTGCGCTTTCCTGGCCGAAGATAAAGACCAAACATGTGGTAGGCATTTACAGTGGATAAGTAATTTTGTTTTAACAGGGGTGGGGCCAGCAAGATGAGGTTGAAGGGAGGGAGGAACACACACACACACACACACACACACACCAGTCTAGCCAGGCCAAGGACTTCATCTCTGTTTCTAATCTCTGGCCAATGTGTGCTTTATGCTTGTAGGGCTGAGAGCATGGCCTAGAGGTGGAGAAAGATGTGAATAATGATATCTGGACAAATTCTTCTTGAAATTTCTCATGGGTGAAGAGTCTAGTGCGAAAAAGCCATGAGCACTGACTGATGGCCATGTCTGGCTGTATCTCATGGTGCTAAAGGTTTCAGATTGCCCGTGAAAGAGGAAATCATGTTTCCAGAACGCATTGTGCTCCAATAAACTCAGGGTTTCTGACTTGGAGGGTTTGTTTCTCTTTTATTTCTTGTTACACACAGCCCTTTTCTTTCTGCTTCTCTCTGAATCTCATTGGAGACCACTATCCAGGCCACAGACTTCAAATGCAATTATTAAGATTATGTCCATTAAATTTTGGGTTGCAAACTTTAATTCGTACAATCAATCAAGGCCTTGACCCACCTCATGTTAGTCATTACTTCCTGCTGTCCTGTGCATGCCTGTAACAAAGTAAAACCCGCTGAATATAACGAGAGTTGCATTGTGTAAGTGGATACAGGATTGCAGCCCATGATCTGGCAAAAACAATGGCTGAAATTCTGTTGCATAGTTATGCAAATAGCATAACTTTTAGAGGCAAATTTCTATAAGCTAAGAAATTGCTGTAGACTTTATCTGTTATATGCAGAGTCTTGTGAGTCAGTGTGCAAAAGATAATGTCTATGAAGATTTCTTAACAGTAGTTTGTATCTAAAAGTTATGCCATTTGCATAATTGCACAATAGGATTTGTGCCAGTTGGGTTTTATTTTAGTTTGGAGTTGTGACTAATTTGTTTGAAACTTGCATTGAACCTAGTAATAGTGCTAAATTGGTAATAAAAGCTTCAGTTGAGGGACAATTTTTAACTTCTGCATCATTATTAATAGCATGGCATATATATTTAGGAAGTTGCTTAGCCTAAATCAGACCCAAATTTGTAGTAGTAAATGTTGAGGAGCATACACTCACCATGACATTCCCCACAGCTGTACTCCCAAAGAAAATCAAGAAGTGGAGGCAACTGTGTTGCTACACAAGCAAACCAGTTCTCATAGTTTTCATCTCCACCAGAGCAGGTTTTTAGAAAAGCAAATTATTTGCTCATTCAAGACCATGCTCTGAAATACTTGTTCATGACAATGCATTTCTCCCCTACCAACCCGCTACTGTAAGAATGGAAACTACGCTTAGAAGACAATAAGGAAGCCCTGGGGGCGTGGAGCAGGTACAAACATAATTAGTTGCCTCAGAGGTCTTCCAGAGCATGGGGAGGGGGAGTTTTTCCCCTCCTTACCCTACTTGGTAATAAAAGATTGTGGGACTTACCACAATTCACATCCAAGTCTCTTTTTAAAAGCTGCTTGACATAAAACAGATTCTCTTTGGGAAATCCATTGAAGAACAATTTTCCAAAATATGAAAGAAACATGGAGCTCCTCTAGGAAGCTCTTTTTAAAAAGATTAATTCAAGGCTGTGACGCAGAAGCAATTTTTTTTTTCTGAGAAACACTTCATGCTAAAGCCCATCCACACTCTGAATGAACAGTGACTTTCATTGAAAACCAGGTTTAGGAGGAGACAAAAATACATGGATAATCACAGATACAGACGCTTAGAAACTGAGAAAACATTATATCATATGGTGGGAAAAATCCTGATGTGATGAGTGCTAAATCACGTAGAGAATTAATGGTCCATTTGAAAGAGCCCTTATACCAGTTCAGACCATTGGGCCATCTAGGCCTATATTATCAACTTTGACTGATAGCAGGTTTCAGGGATTTTTGGTAGAGCCCTTTCTTAACCATTTCTGGGGCTCCCATCGAGGCCTGTTCAGAGTGGCTGCTGCAGGCCTATCATTGGCTCTGGTAATTTTTTAAAAAAATCCCAGCATTCCTGCCATGTTAGTCCTGGCCCCACTACACCTCTGGTTAGACTATACCAACTTATGTCAGTAGCCACTAGCTGGTGTTGTCTACTTGGCCCGGGATGGTTGGTTCTTCAGGATGTCAGGCAAAGGTGTTTCCCATGTTGTCATCTGCTACCTGATAGTTTTAACCTAGAGGTGGACAAATCTCCTGGAGAGCTTGGAGAGCACATGTATATTGAATGGAAATCAGCTGAAGGCTGCATGCATGGCCATGAGTTGGTCAAATGATGGGAAGAAACAATTCCCTTGCTTACTCCATGAGCCATAGCATTCATTTCACTGCCAGAAGCCTTCATTGGCCAGGAGTCTGTTTGGGAGGAAAGCTCCACTTAGGAGGAGAAGAAAACTCCAGATAAAAGCAATGACCAGTAAGAGCAGGACCTGACAATTATATAAAAGACTTTGAGAGTCCTCTGGACTTTTGTGAATTAGCAAGTCCATTAGCCTTATCCTCAGGTGCAAAAGTGGGGGTTTTATTACTAATTTATGCTTTTCTCTGCCTTCATAAATGTTACTTTTATGCTATCTTTTTCACTGTATTTTGCTTTTCTAGTGTTTTACAGCAGTAGGGATTTTTAAAAAAAGATTAAAGAGGGCTTTCTATTCCGACTATGAGTAGTAGCTCTTGTATATTTAATTATAATTCCACCATTAGGTGGAAAATGTACCTACATCAAGGTCTGTGTGATATGCAAGTTTATTTGACTAAAATTGTTCAGTTGAAAAGGCAGATGATTAATCAACTTAGAGTGGGATGTTGGGGGAGAGGTGTTCTTTTTTTTTTGTTTTCTAGTGGCAAGGCTTTCCGTGGCAACAAAGCTTAAGTCTGCATAGGACCACAATGTAAGAGCCAAACTAAATTGAATATCAACTGCATCTTTACTTTTACTGTGTCTTTTCCCATCCAATCAAATAAGCATCATTGGAGGGGAGGAGGGAGGGGAGCGGATAATAATGGGGAATCTCAGCAGGCATGGAATGGAAGCTTAACACTTTCTTCCCTTGCTGTAACTTTAAGGAAATTCCACCTTTGATCTGGTGGTGGCAGAGCAATCCCCACTGCTGTCAAGGGGAAATTTCATTCTAATGCAAATATCACCTACAGAAGGGTTGTAGAAAGAGGGTGGTTGTGGTCTCCTCTACGGCATTTCCCCCACTCATAATCTCTTGAATTCAACCACCTGAGGCAGTGATGTATGTACTTGTTGTTACAGCCTGCTTAATATGACAACCGTACTCCTTGGTGTCTGACTTGGTATGTCCTCACACAAGAGCTAAAATTTCTTTGGCATTTTGCAAAAAGAAATATTTCACAAAAACAAATAAACCCAGTTTTTAGAAGCAGGATTCTGAATAAAAGCATACAAAGACAGCAACTTTCTCTGCCTTACTACTATGAATTAAATTTTCATTAGTAGGCATTTTTCCAGAATGGATTTTTGCATCATACTTTCAGACAAGAAATTAGCAAGCTAGTATATCAAACAACCCTGTGTAGAATGGGTGCTTTTATGGAAACTGTCAGCTCCAGTTTTTATTTGTAGCTTGCCTTCTAGGAAGAAATGATCTCTGATTCCCAGTTAAGAACGCAGTTTGGGAATGTCACTTAGTCCAAGGGATAAAAATGATGGGAGTTGTAGTCCAGAACATCTGGAAGGCATCAAATTGGGGAAGCCAGGCCAGTCGCATCCTGGAGCATTTTGCTTCCCTCTGCATTTCTCAAAACATCCTGAGGACTTGGGCTGTGCTTGTGAGGGCAGTGTCAATGCCTGTTCTTGGGAAGACATGGTAAAACTGATGTGTATCCAATTAGCCAAGTTCTAATGTTTCCTCTTGCCTCATCTTGTGTGAGATCTTGCTCTGATGGCTTACTGTTCTGCAGTTGCACACCAAAGAAAAACAGACAGGGCTGCTTTGGTTTCCTGCCAAGGAATCTAAGTGTGTCACATGATTCAACCATCCCCTCCTTTGCCTCCCTTCGTTATATGTCAAAACTGTGCTTCTTACTCAATGTTTTCCAAACCCAAACAGCCCTTTCTTTCTTCAGTACAAATTCCTCCACCCTAAAAAACCCCAACATGAAGAAAAATGGGTTCTTATTCTGTCACCACAGCAATATCTGTTACGAACTGGCTGAAATAAGAAACAGGGCAACTACCATCCTCTTCCCATAGTCTCTGGAGCTTACTTTTGGCAGGAAGTGGTGGAAAACCAGGAAATGACTTGTACTGGATGAAAGCCCTCTTCAGATTTCCTTATGCATCCCTGCAATGCTTGAGTGGGAAGTGGGTCCCTGCCACGTAACCATACTGAAAACATCACATCTGCCAACTGAGCCTGTGATGGACACCGTATGGCCCTCCAGATGTTGCTGGGCAGCAACTCCCATGACAGCCGGCACTGCTGGCTATCACGGGATTTTCACTCCAACAATAATTTATTTATTATTTAAAATGTTTCTACCCTACCTTTCTCCTTGAAAGGACCCAACAGTGAAGGGCCAGGACTTACTACACAGAACATGTCCTACAACCAAGCGAGTCTCACCCCCACCTTTGACATTCGAAGCCAGAGCAGAACATGGCCTCGTGGGTATTCAAGTGAAGCAGCAACAGGAATGCAGAATGGATGGACATGGTTGTATGGATGATGGTTCTGCTTTTAGGCAAGTGATGGATTTGTCTCTTCTTCCAGCCCTATGACTCTCTACTGTGGGGTTGGGAATCTTTGGTCCTCCAGACATACTGGACCCATTCCCATAAGCCCTAGCCAACTCAGCCAATGGGAAGGGGTTGTGGGGATCATAGTGTAAAATATCTAAGAAGGCAAAGTTTCCCTTTCTCCATGTTGATGCATAATAGCCCAGCAGTATATTATGGACTATTTCAAAGGAGACCTTGTGTTTGAAACTGATGCAGTGGGCTGGAGGGCCAGGTCTGCTTTTACAAACACATGGTCTAACTGAAGTAAAAGAATTTGCTTGGAAGTAACTAAGCAGAAACATATTTCACATGTGAAAGAGATGTAACTGAAGAAGATGTTGGAGACAAAGGCAAGAAAAGCTGTTGTTCTCAAGGGAAGTGCACACATGTACACACACACACACTCAAACTCTCTCTCTCACACACACACACACACACACACACACATACACATAAGCACACACTTGGACTCACTGTACATTCCATCCAGTTGGCAAATTGACAGTGAGTCACTGTATATCAGTACCAGACAAACTCTCAAGAGCCAAAGCAGCCCTAGGCCAGCTTTGGCAAAGGGAGGGGAGGGGATCGAGAAGGATAAAATGTAAGAAGTGTGAAGAGTCAGCATGATCCATGCAGATAGTGGAGAATTCTGTTTGACAACCGAAATGGTGTTGCCCGGAAAAGATAAGGCTCTTGCTGGGAGGGGAGACAATAATTGTTTTTAGTGCGAGAGATAAGAGATTAGCCTTCCTTTCTATGATCTACCAGGCTGGAAACAGTAGCTTCCTAAGCTGCTGCTCTTAAATATTTAAATTACAGAATGCAACTGCCCATCCTTTCCCTCCTCCATCCATCCATCCTTCCCCTGGGGACGCTGAATTTCCTCTTAGCTTAATTTAATTTTAAGCTTGGAAATAGTTTTGCTCTTTCCTCCTCCTCCCTGTGATCATTTCAGTCTAGCAAGGCAAGCAGGGAAGGAAGAGATTCAAGAAAAAAGAAAACCAAGAGCATGCTAGCCAAAGAGTAAACACAGATTTATCTGTTTCTAGAAGAGTGATTGTGTCAGTCCGTGACTCTGGTGACACCTTAAAGACTAATATTTTTATTGAAGGATGTCATGCACTTTCTGATGAAGTGGGCTGTAGTCCATGAACATTCAGTTTACAATGCACGTGCTAGCTTTTAAGGTGCCCTGGAGTGAATTAAATATGGCTGTCTCTTTGGACAAGCTGCACACTCCCAGGATGCCCCCAGGAAAAGAGAAAGGTAAACCACTTCTGAGGACTGTCTGCCTAGAAAACCCTGCAAAGGGTTGCTATAGGTCAGAATTGACTTGACGGCACATGATGATGACGATCTCCTTGGAAACTCTGAGATGGAAGGCTCCAGATTTATTTTAGCATGATATATTTTTATAAACTATGGTTGACAAAAAAACTTTGTGTCATGCTAAACTTGTTGATCTTAAAGGTGCCACAAACCCCATTTATTTGTTGTTTATAGGGAGGAGTGAATGCCAAGAGGTCCGTAAAGGACATGGGGTGGGCTATTTATGGAGGATGGAGAAGCTATCTTTTTGGTTCGTGAGTTCCAGAATCTCCCAGCCTGCATGGTGACTAGAGATGGGCATGAACCGTCAAACTGGTGGTTCATGCCAATTTGTTTTTCAGCCAAACAGGTGTTTGGCACTTCCCTGCCCCGCCTCCTCAGGTGGGCACCCACTCAGAGGCAGCACCCTGGCTTCCCTGCCCTGCCTCCTCTGGCACTGTCTCTGAGAATGAGTGCCCACCAGGGGAGGCAGAGCTAGGAAGCGCCAAACACCTGTTCGGCAAAAAAATGAACCGGCATGAACTGCCAGTTTGGCAGTTCATGCCCATCTGTAATAGTAGCACTTTGGGACAGAAAGAAGATTCTGCAAGTTATAGGCGAAAATTCTGTTGCTTTGTGTAGTAAATTGCATTAGAGTAGGTCAATTGAATTAATGGGGATTTGGTGAATCATCTCTGTATGGTCCATTGATTGAAACGGGCCGACTCTAATTGTGGCTTTTCCTAAGCAGCAGCATGCAGTATCCCTATCAGAGAAGGGCTGGCCTACTTGTCACCCTCCAAAAGTTGTCAGATGGCATCTCCCATTAGTCCTCAGCATTGGCTAGCCTGGCAAGTAATATCTGGAGGGTCATGAGTTGCTTACCTTGCCCTTAGAGACATTACTAGGGAGGAAATACAAGGCTACCATTTTCACCGACAGCAATGTGCCTCCCATTATGGCTAGCCTTGGCTTCCTGTACTACAATTTCCAATTGCCCCATGTGCTGACATCACTAGATACGCCTCTAACAGTTTCCCTCATTCATGTGTGTGTTTTGTTTGTCTGTTAAATCATCAAACATTAGATAGATAGATAGATAGATAGATAGATAGATAGATAGATAGATAGATAGATAGATAGATAGATAGATAGATAGACAGACAGACAGACAGACAGACAGACAGACAGACAGACAACATATGCAGATATAAACAGAACCAGCCTTGAGATGGTTTCCTTCTCCCCCCCTCCCACTGTCACCATCCTGCCCCATTTCTCTGTAGGCTTCCCCTCTTTAGCCAGACCTCTTCAGCCCCACATTGCTTGCACACTGTAAAAAAAACAACAGTAGTAACTAACATTTGTGAGTTTGGCAATAAAACTGCAGGCCTCACAAAGCCCCAAATGGCAACAAGACATTTCCATTCCAATCCCAGTTTTAAATTAAACGGTAATGAAAAATCAGCCCTGGCAGCTGGGACCTGAGACAGAGATTGTCTGGAGGAACACAGAGAGACAGAGAGCAGGAGAGCAGGCTGGTAATATAAGCAATTGGCAAATCTTCAAATAAAAGGAGAAATTAGTAAAAACAATCTAAGAGGGAGACAAGCAAAGAGATGGCTGCTTTTTGGCACAAGTGTACAGAGGAAGAGGAAGAGGTAAAGGACTCCCACAAATGAGCCTCCACTTTATGAATGGATATTTGGAAATGTGGGAGGAGGAGAGGAAAGAGATGTTCTCTAGTCTTGTGCTGACATCTGGAGGAAAGACAGAGGATTCATTAAAAACAAAATTACCAGTCAGGACAGATTGAAAGAGAAATAATAATAGCACCTAGGATAGGTTTTATGTACCATTACTGGCTCTCCACAGGCTTGGTGTTAGTGCTCCTTATGGCAGCCCTCTGAGGTTGAACAGGACTGTCGTTTTATTTAAAAGGACTGGAGGCAGCAATTCACTTAAGGATCCACACCACTCCATTATTACCTCCAGACACCTCTTGCGTGATGCTTCACCCCTCCGCACCTCACCTCATCTGGCACCTGCGATACCTAATCTCATACCTTTAATCAGAAAACAGTGAGAAGCTAAAATCATGGGCTGGAATGCAAAAGCAGAGAGAGAGAGAGAGAGAGAGAGAGAGAGAGAAGGCAGGTGGGAGAAATATATTAGTTCTGAAAAGCAAATACCTGTTTTGATTTGAGGCACTTTCTTGCATTGCCAAATACAAGACCAAGTTCAGCTATTCGTTCATTGGTAAAGCCCTGCATCACTTGGGAACAAATGTCTGTTGCCTGAGAACAATTGCTTCCTCCTTGATAAGTGTGGGTCAAACAGTTTCATTGGCCCTGGGCAACTTTACATCAAGAGCAATTGCTAGCTGGGAATTACAGAGTTGCTGCTCTTTGTTTTTCCAGAAGCACGTGAGCAAAAGAGTGGGGCCATGTCAGAGTAAGATGACTGAGTATTTGTCCCCAAAAATCGTGAAGCTGTCTTTCAGCTTGGTGAGAGTTATTGGCCTATTGTTTTGTCACTCCGCACTACAAGCATATATGAATTCTCTATCAAGCAGCCCTTCTATTCATTGTGATTGGATCTGATTGTCTCCCACATTGGAATTGCTGATGTTGACATCAAGATCTAAACTGGGAAATACTCAGCACAGTCTTGGTCAGATTGTGATTGCCATTCTGGCTTATGGTTTGCCTTACACATTCCCCCCTCCCCCTTTTACGAGAGGGCTGAGCAACTTTGGCGGGTCCGGAGGCCAATTTTGCCCCTCTGAGACCCACTGTGGGCCATAGAATTCCTGCTACCAAGCAACTGAATTTCGCCAGCAAATCTCTTAAAGTCGTTAGAACAAGCAGGAAACGGTTGTTTTAATGGGTTTGCTGCTGAAAATTGGCTGTGTAGTTTGCCAAGTGTTTCAGAGAGGAGGGTTAGAGGCTGCAAACAGTGGCCTAATGGGCTATGTGCAACCTGTAGGCCTCGTCTCTCCTTTCCTCCATTTTATAATATGGAGAGGCAGGGATGCTCCACCAGGCAGCTCAATGGAGCTATTTGTTTTTGGTGGAACCATGTGGTGGTGGGCATTGAAATATACTAAATGGAGAACTAATGCCATTTTTTAAAAAAACTGTTGTCCTTGCCAGGGGCAGTATTGGGGATGAACGTTGTTTCAGATACAAGGAGCAGGGTCATTTTGTCCTCCTGCATCAGAGTCCTGATGAAACAATGCCCCCCCCCCCCAATCTGCTGTCTGACATGAGAAAGAAGCTTCACAGCAGTGACAGTTCCCCTCCTGAGCCACATAGCCATTTTTGCCAACGACCATTTTCAATGAAATCATGGCATTAAGGAAGAAAACGTTTAATCACAGACACACAAATGCTGCTTTTCCAATCCCAGTTGCTATTCTTTTTTTTTTTAAAGGGTGGGAGACAAAGAGGCAGAGGGGGAACTGCATGTTTAATATAACGTGTACTGGGGCCTAACAAAACGGTCCTTTGCCAGGTCACATGTGCCATGGAAACGTGTCACAGACAAAAGAGAACAACAAAATATCCAGGCGTGACCAAAAAGAACAGGTGGGGGAAACAGACTGTATGACTAGTCAAGAGCTATACCATTGAGAAGAGTCTATAGCAACACAATACAGAGTCAATAAACAAGACAGTGAAGTCTCTCTGCAGGCCTCCTGGGCTTTTACCACCAGCAGGAACAATTCCTCAGGCTGTCTGGCACATGATTAGGCCAAAAAAAAAAAAAAAAAAGGAGTCGGGGTGAGTGGAAAAGCCCAAGATTACAAGGACTAGCTGGAATTGCATAGAAACATCAATGTCACACAGGACGGTTCTCCATTCTCTGACCAGTTTTTCCCCGTATGTCTGCAAGGAGACATAAACTGGGATCTCTGTGTCCCAGGCCAGTCTTCAAACCGCTGCACCATACTAGCGCTAAAAACCACCTCTGGCACTAACAGCTGTATAATAACAAGTTGAAGATGAAGAGGGGGGCCTTTCCCTCAGAATTTAGGAGTACTGCTTCTCACATGACAAATCCCAGCATCCCCTAGCCAGCACAGCCAGTGACATACTGGTCAGGGGATTCTGAGTGCTGTTGCCCAATGAAGAAACTTCCACAGCTTCTGATTTTTCTAAGCACCCCCAGCTACGCGTTCAGGTCACAAGACACGATGATACAATGTTCCCTGAAGCGCAGTTAATCTCAGTCCCTCTGTGTGAAACGTTTCAAACTAGCAAATCCTGGCATTAAAATCTGTCTGATTTGTTTATTTTATGAGCATTTTGTGTGTCACTGCAGCTCCAAAGAAGTTGGGTTGCCACTTTGCTCTCACTTTACCCAAACCAATCTTCCCGTCATTAATGACTTTTTTAAAAAATAAATAAATAGAGATGAGCTCCATTTCACAGCTGTTTTACTCCCCATTCTTTGATGAGAGATGCACGTTGAGCCGATTTACATGATAATGTGCAAAGTTGTTGTTGGATTCAATTGGACTGGGTGCTTTTTTGTTTGTGCAGTTGTGTTGTCTCTCCCAGTTCCACGCTGTTTTGGCCAAGTGCCAGGATTTGCTACTTATTGTATGCAAGCACACAGGCATGGATCAATTAACTCTAAGACAATACTTGAAATCAATAGAAATTACTTGTGGCCGTGTGCATCTGGGGCCAGAATGCAAACATCCATCCGTGACTTAATCATTCTGCCCTGGAGTTTAGAAGCAGGGCACCTTCACATCCCTACTGCAGGCTGGGCTGGGCTGCCTGCCTGCACAGCAAGTTCTTTTCGTGGTCTGCCACTCTATATTAAGTGCATTGACTCAAATGAGCCGGAACTTGGAGGAAAAAACTCTGGAATGGACTATGTTTAAAACAATGCTACCACAACATAGCCACCTACATATTTTCTGCTGCTTCACAGGTTTAGAATAAGGGATGTGCATTGGCTTCAGAACAACATGCCCAAACCAGATGGACATTTGTGTGTTTCCAAATCAGCAACAGGGTGGTTCAAGAAGCAGTTTCTGTGCCCCTCTAAATAAAGAAGGTTTGCTTCAATGACTGGGGCAAGAGGTAAAAATGCTAGAAATTTGGGGGGGGGGGGGGAACTGGCCTCAATTGCAAGTAAAAGGGAAGCAAAGTTTATATCGTAGCAAAGCAATGAAGCACTGCAGTGGAAGAAAAGGGACAGCCGAAGCTCCAATCAAAACCAAAACATCCCCTGGAAACTCCATTCACTGAGGGCCTGGTCACACAGCCAAAAAAACCTCAGATCTGACCTGTGTTAAAAACTGTGCTGAGTTTCACGTTCACACAGTGAATTTCGAAGTGCATATTTATTTTCCTCTGACTCAGTTTATTTTCTTAGGAAGCGAGTTAAAATGAAAAGCCACCAGACGACCATTTATATTAGTACACTATTTTCTTAACCGACTTAAGCCATAGTGAATGTTACCGCCAGTTTTGAAAGGGAGCATTTCAATTACTCAGTAGGAATGCAGGAAACAACTCAAAAACCATGTGACTTGAGTTGGCTAAAATTAAAATGCTACATATTGTGGTTTTTTTGAGAAATGTAAACAGGCTCTAAGACCCTGGGAAGAGCTCAGACCAACCTCACCAGACTCTATATTCACCACACTAAGCAGACATTTCACATGTAGGCTTGTGTGGGTGATCACGGAACAAAGGAAGGCTAATTGTCTTAGAGAGAGAACAAAGGAGTCGACCGCGAAAGTCCGAGCCAGCGGAGCCTACTGGCAACGCCCTGAGAGCTCTTTTATTTACTTAGCATGATTACATAATATGTTATGAGAGAAACAGATAGGATACTAGTTACCTAATCGTAACTAGGATTGGCTAAAATAATCCTTTGATCTTATGCTCTACCTCTAAGCAAAAGGGCAGAATAAGGGGCTACCCCGCCTGCTGGCAGCTGCCGCATCCTGCCAGGAGTGTTTACACGTCACTGGAACAGAATGCAGCTACAACCTTTAAGCAGAAGTTTCCCACAGGCTTGGCAATGGGAGGGTATGACATTGCCTACCAGACTGGCTACATTCTTGAATTTACTTCCTTTTCTTTCTACACGGAGTCTTCCTTATATTTAGGATTAAGTGTGTGTGAATTGGGATGAATAACGAGCCATGCATCTCCTTTTAGAAAATACTCTGCAATTTGCTCCAGAAATGGCATGGGTGAATGCAAAATATCTTTTCAGTGATCACACGACATAAAGGTCAAAGCAAATCAGCTCATCCTTTTCCCCTTCCAATCTGGACTTACTTTCCCCTGAGGCTGGGAGCTTCTACTTTTTTCTAACTTCAGTGATTCAAATGTTTTGCCTATGCGATTGTTTCATTTTACAAAAGGACAGGGTATGTGTGACTTTGGTGGTTTTCTGGTGACATGGTAAGTTGGGGCATGATATTTTGGGACAGCAGGAAGACCCACACACATTATATTTTCCCCTAGTCACCCCAAAGTATCTTTGTTTATTTTTCAAAACAAGCAACTGTGTCGATTGTATTGTTATGTTAGTTTATCACAAGATCACCTCCATACACCCCCAAAAAGCATTGATATAAAACTGAAACAACTCCAACTCCAATGAACTTGAGACTACTATCTTTCTATAGTATGTGTCTATGTTTGTATGTGTGTGGAGAACACAAAAGAAGAGCTGGGGATTGCTGTATCAAAGGAAGGGAAGCTGTGGGCACAAATTGAACCACATTGGATTGAGAGGCCAGTGTGGACTGGCACTGAAAAAATCTGGGATCTTTGTGTGATCACCTAAACTGAATGCAGTCACAAAAGGGGCTGTGAATCAAGCCAACTCAAAGCTGAATCTCTCCAGTTCAGTTTGCCAATGTAGTTGCACCCTGAATCCCTTGTGCTAGGATCTATTCCCCATTCCCGTTTTCTTGCTCAGGTTGTGGTACAGATCAGATCAGATGGTACTTACATACTCCTGCTTAAAACCATGAGATCTAACATGTTATTCTTATTAGATAATGTTCAGATATTGCCCTTTGTAGTGGTCACGAAATGAGAAGGCTGATAGTTTAGGTGATCACCAGATAATTAAGAAAGCAATTAGTCTTAGAGAGAGAAGTTAAAGAAGTCAGTCACACACAGAGATGTCTGCCAGCAGAGTCCTCGATGCCTACTACAATTATTCTGGGCAACACCCCCAGGAGGACTCCCTTTTATTACTTTAACAAGCTCACAGATAGTTGACAGTATACAGATAGTTGACAGAATTCAGATAGGGTACTGGCTACATAATGCCAATTAGGATAGGCTTAAAAGAGCCTTTGAAGTTAGCTTTCTATCTCTATGAGGAAGAGGAAGGATGGGTAGCCGCTCTTCCTTCAGAAGCAGCTGCATCACATCCAGGAGAGTGTGCTCTACACTGAAGAACAGACAACAGCTTAGCAACCTTGGGGAGGGCCCCCCCACAGCCCTTGTCTTGAGAAAGTTGTTTGTTATCTGAAGTTATTTCTCATTTTTAAATTACAGGCCATGCTTTAAGTTTCTTTGGCTGATTATGAGAGCCATATGACCAAATGTTTTGTAATGTAACAGCAAAAGGAGAGAAACAGAGAAAAACCCTGGCAGACTTAATGCCTCTAAACCTTCCTAGCTCACAGCTTGGAAAAATTACTTTTTAGACTGCAACTCTGGTATTGCCCCGTCAGCAAGCATGGATACAGGCTATGCTGGCTAAGGGATTCTGATTGTTGTAGTCCAGTAAAGTAACTTTTCCAAGCTCTGGCTAAAAAGCAGAATTAATATAGAGTATTTCATACAGGGATTCCTATTGCCTATGTATGTAAATGAAGGGGTAGAGGGCTCATCATGTTTGCAAAGAAAGAAAGCCACATGCATAGCTACCTCCCAACATGTCATAAGAACTGTACTAGATTTGACCAAAATATATCAAATTTTTCTATGTTCTGCACTTCAGGCTTCTTTCACACTAAAGCAGACTTGCATCTGATTGGTGCCTCATTTAATTCTACCTTGCTCATCATCATGGATTGCAGGCGTGGGTTTTCTGGATCAGCAAAGATTTGACTAGATAACCACTGATGCTTCTTCCAAATGTATGATTCTGTGTCAGTAATAAAATAAATGACTGGCTGTTGGAAATGTGAACCATCTTCCTTAAAACAAACAAAGTGTGGATCTGGTCTCTACTAAGTTAGTTGAATCAGTAAGACTAGGTTGCTAGAAATGATTCGTTACATCTCTTTGATTTCAGTGGGAACTAAGTACAAGTAAATTACTCTGATCCTGTCCTTTGTGTTCAAGAGGATACAAAAGCTCTGCTCTTTGATCTGCGATGACTCAGTCACAGCTACACACCTACAATTTGTCAAGTGTTACACCCACCTGTGTGAACCATCTTTCTGTGCCACTGCACTCTCTTTCAGTTTGTTCCTGATAACTTTTAGGTCTAAATGATACATTTTTAGAACCAGCCCAACACTACTGTTGATTATGCCTTTGAAAGCACTTAATGTCATACTGGCGCCAGTATCAGACAGCACTTCTCCGGCTCCAGAAGCTGAAAACTGTTCCCAGAGCTTGTTACACACAGGGATAGACTAAGCCCATTAATTTCATAACCCATCAGTGCAGTGTTTTTTGAGCTTGGCAAATGGCTTCATATCTGTCAGACAACAGGCTGCTGCTCATTATGGGCTAGCCTGGACTGTACACAAAATTCACAAATACACAATGTAGAAGATTGAACATATGCAAATAGTCTTTCTGTTGCCGTCTTCATAACTGATGGCATTTGGGGGTAATGGATCCAAGTGTATAGTATGGAGGCCTAAGCTAAAACCTGGTTTGTGTACATTTTCGACAACAGCCTCCTTTTCCAGATACATGTTATGTGCTTCTTGTAATCTCCCTGGCCCTCTGTGTGTGTGTGTGTGTGTGTGTGTGTTATTTATTTCATTTTTCCTCACTTCCTATCAGTGCCATAATCACATGGTCAAATTGGCTGGGCTGTGGAAAGTTCATATTGTTGCGCTGGCAGAGCAAATCAACATTCTACAAGGCAATTCTAAAAATGGGGGCAGCTCAAACAAAAAATTAAAACTTTGAAACTGATCTCAGCACCAAATTTGTCACAGGTATACCCGACTGCCTGATCTTGCTCTGTGCCAAATTTGGGGAAGTTTGGGCAAAGGGTTTTCAAGTTATGTGTTTTTTTAAAAAAGTAAAACAGTTTTAACACACACATACTGAAACTAGTGACTCAAAAATGTTCCCAGATATAAAACAGCTTGTATAAATTAAAAAGATCAGTCTTACTTAATTTAAAAGAGAATCGCTAGTCCTCACCCCCTTTTTATTTTGAAGACAATCCAAGCCACAGGGACTGAAAAACTGATCCTCAATAAAGGACTTCCGAAAAAGAAAAGCAGTGACTTTGTAAGAAACTGAGCATGCATGGAACAAGCTTACCAGCAAGAGCATTCCAAAATAGATATATTGTTGCAGCTTTGTGCAGAAAAGGCTGCAGGGCAATGAAGGATCACAGAGACAGAGTCAAAGGGCATGTTTTCTTTGAAGAGTAAAAAACAAACAAACCCAGGCTTGCTTAAAAGAAAGGAATGGAGTGACAGTCCTCCAGAAAGGGGGGACATTATACCATGTACTGTATCTCCAGGAATTAGCATACAGTTTTGTAAGGCATATTCAAAATAGTTCTGCATTACAATAGCATAGAGCAGTTGTGTTTGTCCCAGCCCTGAGCGTTTTCAGTAAACATCCTTTTAGGATTTCTAAGACCAGGCTCCTGACACAAGTCCCCAAAGGGGAAATCAGTTCCAGGTCTAGGACAATCTCAACTTTTGACCCTGTCAGGCAGGACCCAAATAGCTGACTTCCAGGAGGAGAACTTTTAAACTCCTTCCTGGCCAAACAGACATTGTTGCTGGGAAAGGAATACTGTGTCTGGTTGTAAAAATATTTGTAAACATGTTTGAAAAAGAACAAATATTCAGAAGTTTACTCATTTAAGCTGTGATATTACTGGTTTGTTTTTGTTTTTTTGCTTTGTGGCTGGGGATGGTCTTACTCAATGTTAGCAGAGCTTTGGTGCCTATATCCTGTCATAGTCTCAACCATTCCATCCATCTTGTCACTATACAATTGTTCAGTAATTAAAAAAACAAAACTCCAAAGATGTTATGTGCCATTAAGGAACTTCTGATGTGTGGTTACAATATGAGTTAATGACCTCCAAACTGTTCTATCATTAACAGCTCTGCTCAGTTCTTGCAAACCAACCACATCTCATGTTATTCTCTCTCTCTAATGCCCCCTCTTCAAGCAATATTGTATTTTCCCAGTAAGTTCTGCTAAAGTCTTGCAAACTAAGAGCTGTGGCTTTCTTTACTGAGGCAATCTGCCTCACATTAGGTTTTTCCCACTGCCCCTCCCCAATTTTCCCAGCAATATTGTCTTTCCTGATCATTATATGTGCATGGGAGAATAGCCTTTACAGTTTACTATTTTTTGCTCTAGTGAGAGTTTAGGGTTGACTTGATTGAACACCCACTTTCTTGCCTTTTGGGCTGTCTGTGGTATCTGCAAGGCTCTCTTCCAACACCACATTTCAAATAAGTTTATTTTATTTTAGCTTATATTTCTATACCTCACCATCAAGTGGTACACCACTACTATGGTGGTTTCCAACTAAAGGATAAACATAAGCATAACAAGAACTATCCCCCCTCCACACAATAATATTAAAAAGCGACACACAAGGAGCACTAGATGGTCACCACGGACAAAACAACAAATGTAAAAAATAAATAAATCATAAAATAATAGTTACAAAGAAGGAGTGTCCTGAAATGCTTCTCTAAACAGCATGGTTTTCGTATGCTTTCTAAATTTTTGTCTTTGTCTCTTTTCATTGTCTTTCTTTCTAAGGAGCAGCCATGGCAACATTAGGTTACCTGAGAGGTTAAAGGGCGTGTATGTTTCTGCACTGAGTCACACCTTTACTTCACCATTTCATTAAGTCCAAAATAGCTCTTCAACATATTTTGGCACAGAGGGACTGCCACCACATCCCAGCTGTTCTTGCTTCTGTCTGCTCCCAGCAACTATAGTACATATCATGTGCTCATCTCCTGGTATTCTCTAGCACTGAGTAATTCTACATGAGGGAAGTTTCTGTTGGAATTTGTGTTGTGTATGTATACTTATACTTCCATTTTTAAAAGTCAGGATATTGAATTTTTCAAAAAAGCCTCCTGTTTATGAATGTAGAATATTGTGCTTCTGTATCCGTAATTCAGAACTCCAGGAAATGGTCTGATATTCCTGCACATTATCATGCCAATGTTGCCAGGAGGAAAAGGGGTGCTTTACATAGCAAAAGGGCAGTCTGAATGTTGACAACACCAATGGCAACAGTCAGGATGGACTACAAGATACTCTCTTGTGCTTATGACCATTCACATTTGTTGAAAAACAGCCATGACAATTGCTTTGTGTTTAGTTGATAAGTGGTTAACTGATGAAAAAAAGGAGTCAACTTCTGGGGTTTTCCCTTGCTTGGTGTCACTTTTTGCATGGTAGTGAGCACAAGAGGGTATCCTGTAGACCAGTGATTCCTGGCCTTGGATTCCCTCAGATGTTCTTGAACTAAAACTCCCAAAAGCCTTAATCACTAGCTGTGCTGGCCAGGATTTGTGGAAGTTGCAGTCCAAGAACATCTGGGGACCCAAGGTTGGGAACCACTTCTGTAGACCATCTTGATTGCTGTCGTTGGTGCTGTCAACATTCAGACTGCCCTTTGTTGTGTAAAGCTTGGCATCCTTTTTTGTTCTGGCAACGCAGGCACAATGTTGTATAGCAATATCAGGCAATTCCCTGACATTTTGAATTGTTGATACAGAAGCACAATATCCCACATTCATAAACTGAAGAGTTCTTGAAGAATTAATCATTCCATTTCCTACAGGCTGCTGATCGGGCAATCCCATGTAAATAATCTAATAGAACAAGAAATAGTCAGGTTCAGTAATGACACCAAAGCAAAAGCAGCGAAGGTGAATCAAAGATGATGGGTGTGTTTTAAAAGTGAGTATTTCCTCAGTTTCATTATCTGGGTGGAGATTTCCAACTCCTTCAATTGACAGAATTGACTCTGTAACAAAAAAGTGGAAATTATGCACCAATAGCTGAAATCCTGTTGTGCCATTACACAAACAGCGTAATTTTTGGAAGGAAATTGCTGTAAGTTAAGAAGTCACCTTAGACATTATGTCTTGCATACTGAGTCATGCGACCTGGCATGCAACAGATAATGCTTATGGAGATTTCGTACCTTACAGCAATTTGCGCCCCAAAGTTACACCAGTTGTATAACTGTGCAACAGAATACCAGTCAATATGTAATTGCAAGGCCTGAACACCAAGTTAGATACTAGAGCAGTGTCTATGGAGATTCATAGTGGGAACTAGGACAGGGATTAAAATCAGCATGTGTTTAGAAATGCCTTTCTTTCAGCATTTTGACAGCAGTGAAATGAAGGAGAGGGTCAAGGAAAGAGAGAGAGAATGAGAAAGAAAGGGAGAGGGAAGAAGGAAAAATGGGCATGGTTAGCAGCAGGAGGAGATGAGAAGTCACTCCCTAGTGTGGGAGCTTTCACACCATAATTACAATGCACCAGCTTAGAATAAATGTTCATTATTTATCCATTTTCTCTATTAGATGGGACAGTTTTGACAGAAATGGTAATCTACTTGAGAAAGCCAAAGGCTATTTGATATTAATGCAGACAATGATAAATTAAAGACCGGAGTCACCCTCTGGTTATAATGAAGGTCTCAGGCTATTAGCAGAGGAAGAGGTCATTGGTTTTCCCTTCACCACCCATCCCTAGATGTTAATCCCTTAAACCCAGAAAAAGTCATTGATAGCCTAGTACAATTTATGGCCCAACAGTTCCTTTGGCTTAAGTAGATGAGGGAATGGAAGTCTTTCCTTCGGGGTATCATGGCAGGATTACATTCTTAGCAGCTATGCTTCTGTACAGATTCGTAAAACACTGGGATTTGACTTATCTGCAAAATAAATCAAACACCAAAAATATCCAAAGATATATACCAAGTTGCAGGGTGATTTTTCCTCTATTTTTAACACTGATTCTTGCTGTAATTTTGCCCCAGTTCCCAACTGTATACATCCATGTTTTTCTTATTTATTTATGTTTCAAATATTTCTGAATCAAGATTCACCAGGATTCCATAGTGGTTCACAACAACTGAAATAATAAAAACAGCCATAAAAGAAACAATGCCACCGACTGAAAACAACAGTGCAGCTATTAAAATGAAACACGGCCAGGCTGTAGTTCATTTCCAATTGATAAAACTAATCAGCCCATACTTCAGTGTGCTCTGATACACATTGCTTGTGGTTTTATTTTTATTTCTCTGTACTGGTTTCTCTTTGGCATCAGGGTCAGAGGTCTGAAGATAACCGGGATGCTTTTCAGTCTGGCAGAATAACAAACAAAAAGTAAGCTTAAAAAACTAGGTATCTCCTGCAACCTTATCCAGAACATCCTGGGAACAGAAGTGGCTGGCTACCTACCTACCTACCTACCTACCTACCTACCTACCTACCTACCTACCTACCTACCTACCTACCTACCTACCTACCTACCTACCTACCTATTTATTTATTTATTAAAGTCCAGGGCCTTCCTCACTAATATGACTATGTCAGGGCAACAGAAACAATGTGCCTCACTGTCAGTTGGGGGTGGCATTAAATGCAGAGCCTAGTCTCTATGTAGGAATATTCACATTGCGGCATTCAGAGGTTTTCCACGTGTACCACAGATTCCTATTGTCTGCCGTATTTATAAAACCCTTTACTACAAATTGGCTCATTCATACTTTAGAGAGGCAAAACTCAAATTGCGGGACTCGCTGTCAAGTTGGACTTCTATTGTAGCGGTGACTCAACTCGGACTTGACTCAGGGTTGTTGTTTTTCAATGACTCAGTCTTGACTCATGACTCGGAACCCACCCATCCCTCCCTTTTTTTCTAAGGGAAAAGCTTGTTTTAAATAGGGATTTGGGGCTTGGGACTTGGTACCAAAAACACTGACTCAGACTTGGGACTCAGATCCAAAGACTTGCCAACATCCCTGTAGAGAGGTGATCTTGTAACACTCCCCCCAACAGCCTAATGGGCATGGCGGACCAATCATGATACCCTCCAAAAAAATTTGAAAGGAGGGGAAAACTTGCAAAACAGCTAAAACACAACAGCATATTTTGTATTGCATACCTGGCTCACTGTACTTGTGAAATACAGACAGCGTGTTGATCTTCTAGAATCCAGTGTTCACAGCTATGTTTGGTGAAGTCAGAAAAGAGGGCCTTCTTTGTTGCCGCTCCCAAACTGCGGAACTCCCTCCCACGGGAGGCCAGGATAGCCCCCTCTGTGCAGTCCTTCTGCAAGCAGGCAAAGAGATCTCTTTTCAGGCAGGCTTTTTCTCAGTACCCGGCTGCTGTGGAGGGCTGATGTTTTTATTTGCATTTTCCCCCTCCCTTTCCGGTTTTTATGTATTAATATTGTAAGCCACCTTGGGTCCTCTTGAAAAGAAAGGAAGAGAATAAATATTTAAAATAAACAAATAGATGTCATGGGAGGAAAAAAGAAGCAAGATACAGGAGAAAGCATGAGAAGAAATGAACAGAGGAAAAATGGAGGAAGATGACTGAACAGGGTCTAGATGGAGGAGGCTGCAGATAAGCATCTGAGGATCAAGTGTGTATTTCCTACCACTCAGTCGTTTTCCTTTCCTCGGTGGGATTTCCCCTGAGATACAAACCACAGAAACCAGGTTTGTAAATGAACCCTGTGTTCGTTTCCAGTAGCCAATCACAAAACAAGCAGGTGAAATGCACATACAGACTTGAGGAAAATCATGTCCTCTGTTAACAGACATCTTTTATCACTTAAGGAAGATGTTTTTCTTTTAAAAATAAATAAATAAACCAAAGAAAAATATATGTATTATCTTGACTGAGCCTGAGAGGAGAAAAGTAAGAGTGAGGAGGATAGCAAGAGTGAGACCCAAAGCAACAGATGGTGGAAGAGATGAGCACAGAAAGTTGGGAGGGGTGGGAGCAGATGCGACTGAGAGGAGAAAGTAAGTGACTGGAGGTGGTGAGAGGACAGTGAAGACAGAAATAACAAGAGAGGAGGAAGGAGGAAGGCTAAAACAAGCAAACGAGAGGAAGGGGGCAGAAAGAGAAAAGGAGATGGAGGAGAACAGAAAGACACCAACAGAGCAAGGAGAACAATAACAAAAAGAAATATAAGGAAGGCAAAACCAGAGGAAAAAAAATAATAGGTGGGGGGGAAAGGAAGCGAGAGCCAGAGAAGGAATGGGTTATTTGGGGGTACTAGATTCTTTGGCTAAACCTGTCTAGCATTTTATTGCGGGCTCCCAGACCTGTCACAGAGTTGGTAACATTGTCGAATGCCTCCTCCTGGGAGGCTTCATATATTTGAATTTGTACATGATTCAGATTAGACATCGTCCATAGCATGTGAGGCTCTGCTTTGGTTGTATCTCAGTGGTCCCCAACTGGACTGCAATTCCTAGAAGCCTTTACCACCACCTGTACTGGCTGGGGTTTCTGGGAGAACACCTGGATTACCCAAGGCTGGGAACCACTGTTGTATCAACTTAAATCCATGCGTAGTTCTCATCTAGCCAGACATCAGTATCTGGACAACAACTCTTCAAAGCTTTACATCTGCACATATGTTGCTAAGTCCAATATGTATACACCATAAATAAGTCATCCTGGGTCTAGCCAATCAAGAACCTGAAAATGTTACCATGTTTATTTGTTTGGTCTATAACTATTGGCCATGCTGGCTGGTAGATACTGAGACTTGTGCTCCAAAAATCTTTCCATGTTTTGGGCCAATGTTTGTATTGCACAAGTGCAGCTTTTCTTAAACTAACCTCTGCAGCATACATAGTGGGAGCCATTTTGATTCCGCATTGATCGCTGATGTTGATGATGGTGGCCATGCTGTCTGCCTGTCCTTTGTTTGGCCAAATAAGAGAAAAGGAAGGAAATGCATGTGGGGATGGGGTGTGTGTGTGTTTGTCTGTTTGCATGAAGGAACCAACTTCATGAATATTGGATAAGAAAGGAAGGTGCTACAGGCAAGCATCATGGCATATGGTAGCTAAATGCAGCATAGACATGATATACTGTCTCGTTTATTCCTGTTGTAATCATGCTATCAGGCAGTGGAACTGTTAAGAAATTTGTTTTTGTCTCTGCCTTTAATTTTATCTTCTAAAAAAGAATCCCAGATAGTGCTGCAGCTGCTCCAGCGTTAACAGCCCTGAAATAGACCATGCTACTTTGCCTAGTGAGAGACAGCTGCAAGGGGGGGTACAAAACCCATTTGAATTGATTAACCCGTGAAGATGGCTGTTTGTATATTAAATTTGTGTTGTTTAAGCTCAAAATATGTTTGCCTCTGGGCCATTTTTCCGTTCTGTTCTTTCCTAAAGTGATGATAATTTTTAGAGATCTCCATAAAAAAACATGAACCCCATCCAAGGAGCTCAACGCCTCCTGCTGCATGTTGGCCCAGCCTCTTTCAGTGTCACCAGCTGAATTTCTGTTATTGGCCTCATGGGTCTCTTTATCCAGTGTGAGGTAAATAACGACTCCCAGCTTTAGGTTCCTCCACCTCCTTCGATCATGTCATCATGAAATTGGCCCTCGCAAGGAGCGAGGGACTCCAGACTAACATTATTAGAGTCTGAAGAAACACATAGTATATTTGAGAGTGTCAAGGAACATAAGCCCTGAGAGAGCAATAAGGCAAGTTCAAAAGTTTCCAGATTGATTATAACCAACTCAGAAACTGCCTTCAGAGACCATGTTCTTGCTTTCTTCCCCTTGTAAAGTTCTTGCTCCATCGTGAATCTGTCCGAGTACCTTGCTTTCTCTATGTGCTTTACTAAGTCTGAGGCCTCTGTACGAGAAAGAAAATCCAACTGAAACAAATCCTTCGTATTTCAGCCTGTCAGGCCCTCATGTACTTGCTCTTCAGAGTCTCCTTCACAAATCCTCACTTGGTCATGAAGCTCCCTGGGTGACCTTGGAGTAGTCCTACACTCTCCGTTTGATCTCTCTCGCAGGCAGGCCAGCCCCACTCTCACCGTGTTCTAGGAAATGCCGGAATGGAAAGGTGAAGAGGAGAAGAGCTGGACCTTACTAACCAATGGCTCCGGTTTCCAGTCTGGGACAAGAATTCTGCTAATCATAGGGGAAGGATGATGAAGACTGCAAAATCAGTTATCTTTCCTTCCCTTGCACTGTTTTTCTAATTCTCTGTTAATTCGGGAACATTTTTAAAAGAGCTTTGTTAGAGTTTAGTAATAGTTCTGTGTTCACTATAGGCTGTCCTTATCTTTCTTTCATTCTGTCACCGCCTACACTTCAGTCCTGCATCCCCAGTCCTTTCCCAAGGCATTCCCATCTTCCCTGGATGTTTGTATTTGTTGTTTATTTGAAAATGTTTCTCTACTGATCTCAGCATTATTTTAGTAATGGTTTTACTATCCAGTAACACTTTACTTCCCCCCTTCTTCTTTTTTATGTTAGGTGTGATTTCAATTTCAGTCGAGGGTGGGTTTCCCCCCCCCCACTTGTGTCTGTCTATTTGGACTGACTGTGTGTGTCAGTTACACAGACACAATAAGATGCTACCACAGCACAGAAAAATGTACACACAAGTAAATGTTAGGCATATTACAGGAAACATATAATGAGTCTAGGACAAAACCCTTGGGGGGGAAATCCTGGGGAAAAACCTTGAAAAAAACACAAAATGTCTGTTTTGCTTTCCTAAAACCAGTCAATGGGATGTGAGGACATTTATATTTCCAAACTGTAATTCAGATTTGGACCCACATAAAGACTGATCAGTCCAATCACAATGGGATCCCAATGCAAATCATGTTGTTTATCCAAGTAAAAAGCAAGACTTGACTGGTTCCCATAAAGCCTTCCTTGCTAAGTTAGCCTTGATAGTGGGATGTCCTCTGGGTTCTGTACTTCCACTGAAAGAAGCACTGTTCCTTCTAGGCAGAGATTGGAAGATGTAATCCAAAAATGTAACTTTTCCCCCCTCCAAAGCAGGGAGAAAGATGAGTAAGGAAGGATGCACAGGGAGAAAGATGGGCAAGTGAGAAGCTACCTCACAGAGCTGCTGCATGAGCATGGATGCAATGGTCCAGTCTGTTCTGGGTATTGTCCGATTTTTATTGCAAAGCCAGCCTGAATGTCTGTTGCATACAGAGACAAATATTCAGAGGACTAGGGAATCACACAATAGCTACTGGAAGACCTACTGAAATTTGCATCTGGTTTTAGAGATGTCACCAGACATTGACTAACTCTACAATGGAAAGATATAGCAGGGTGCACATAAGAACATAAAATGAAAGTCTGTATTCTGAGCATGATGAATTCTATGCCACATACACACATTCCCACATATTGCATGTTCTATGCAGATTGGTTGAACTCATGTTGGGATCAGATGCCACCTGAGGGGAACTTGCTTTGCTTTAATCCTCCTCCTTCAGCCTGTTGCACTCCAGATCCATTGGAATACACTCACTTTAAACTCAGCCATCATGGTCCTGGTGTCTATAAATGATGGCAGTAGAAGCCAAAAAGGTATTTTCCTGCACCTCTGAGTGTAGTCCAACCAGATTAGGGGCTTCTCTAAACGATACAGGTGTTAACAAAGGCTCCTCTTTATCATGAAATGTCCAGTACTGAGATATGATGGGAAGAGACGAAAGCACCGCTTGTACCTGTACCAGAACTTGGGAAGATTTTTTCTTGGGTGATGACTCCTAGAATTTACCCAGCATATGTTATCTTGCAAAGATACTGGTTGATGTGATTATATATCCACAGCTATAAAAAGATGCTTTTGTTCTCTCAGCTGTGTCCCCCTCCTGCCACCACCTTGAAGGAAGATGAAATAAGCAGATTAATTTTTATTATTGTTATTCTTTTCCTCACACTTGGAAAAAAATGCTCTGGATGATATTACCATATCACACATGATGGTTTCTTCCTTGTTTCAAAAAATTTCATCTTCAAATCTAACACCTTTTTATTACATGTTTTATATTTCAGCTGTTCCTCTTGCTGTTTCTGCTGATTTAATTCTGCTAAAAATCTTCCTTTAATCCTTCCAGAATTTGCTCTGTTTTTCTCTTGCAATGACAAGTGGAGGATTGTCCCACTTGATACAAATTTAGGTTTTCAGTTAGCTTCTTCTTTTTGTCTCTTTAAAAAGTAATTCTCTCTACCTGTTTTTAATAAGAACTGAAGGTCTGAAGAATGTAGCTGTAGTTGACCTAACCTTCCACACACACACCCCACCCAAAATATAAGTGAGTTGTTATATGTCTGAGTCATTAATGCTGCCCTGGTAGGTTTGTACATTTTCATAGCCATTTTTTCTTATAAAGTGACCACAGCAGCATATGGTCCTTGAAAAGCAGCTTCCTGGGTACTTAACCAATAGTATAATAATTTCCTGTGACTTAGATTTGATACCTCATATATTAATGTTTCCCAGCATTTTTACAATGCAGTGGGGTTACGTTGCTGTTTTCTTGTGTGTTATTATTTCTCCTGAGGTTAGAGAGCCTGAAATGGACTCATGTCCTTCAGCAGGGAACTACAAAAACCCACCCTTTCCAACAGGCAAGCCTGGGCAAATTTTTGCATTATATCTTTGCCATCCTTCTGTACAGTTTGGTCCCCTCTGCCTCTCAGTCACATACCAATGAAAGAGCTTTTTGAGGTTGTTGTAGATTAAAAGAAAAGTAAAACAGACTTTGGGATAGAGGGAGTGGGGGGGGGGGGGGATTTCTATAGCCATATTTTTGGAAAGGGTTGTCCTAGGACTGGGCAAGCATTTTAATTATCTGTTTCAGAAGGAAATATAGCCTGTCATCAACCATAGAGCCTCGTTCTTTGTTAGAGCAAAGACTGTGCAACTGTGGTCTGCCAATCTGAATTCATAAGCCACAGGTGTTGGGAATGCTGTGGATGCGTAATACAGTATATCACAGAAGTGAGTACACCCCCTCACATTTCATAAATATTTTCATGTGACAACAATGAAGAAATGACACTTGGCTACTATGTAAAGCAGTGAGTATACAGCTTGTATAACAGTGTAAATGTGCTGTCCCCTCAAAATAATGCAACACACAGCCATTAATCCTGTGAGGTACTAGTCCCCCTCTATCACCGGTTAGGCCTCATTTACTGTGTCCCAGTTCTGCATACCACACATTAAGAAGCATGCCAACAAACTGGAACAAATTCAGAAGGACATCAACAAGAATGATTACAGGACCTGGAAACCAAGATCTGTGAGGAAGGAATGAAAGAATCTGAGCATGTTTAGCCTCGGGAAAAGAAGACTGAGGGGGAGATATGATAGCATTCTTCAAACACCTGAAATATTTTCATATAGAGGAGGAGCAGGATCTGTTATCGATCATCCCAGAGTGCAGGACACTCAATGGGCTCAAGTGACAGGAAGCCAGATTTCAGTTGAATATCAGTAAAAACTGCCTAAATGTTAGAGCAATAGGGCAGTGGATCCAATACCTCAGGAAGTAGTTAGTGCTCCAACTCTGGAGGCATTCAAAAGAAAATTAGACAACCATCTGTCAGATATACTTTGATTTGGATTTCTGCATTGAACAGGGATTTGGACTCAATGGGCCTTATAGACCCCTTCCAACTCCATTATTCCATGATTCTATGAAACCATTTATGGGAGCCAACTAAACCCACATAAAAGTCCATCCCCCCCCCCCCCCACTGACCTGAGAAACACCTGATATGTCAAACAAAAATGGATGGTGGGCAGTGTTCAGCAAAGGGGGTCACAAAGTGAGTAACCCTGCTTTAAATGAAAGCCAGACATGCATATATTATTATTGATAAGAAGTTTGGTCTTCTGAAAAAGTTCATCCTCTTTCACACTGACCAGAAAACTTCCTCCAATAAAAGATCTCCCTTCCCTTCCTATATCTTAGTGGTTACGTTTCAATGTCATTTGATGGGCTAAATCCTCAGTCTTGGCATTTCTACAAATCTTATCTCAGCACTGTGCAAAATTGCTTCTATATACTCACTCTGAACCAGCATGCCTTTTGGCTGAACCCTGGAGATGTATTGTTTTATTTTTATCTTCATCTTTATTCATTTTATTTTTATTTTTGCTAAATCTCCAAAAATACCCCAGGAAGCATGGCCACAGATCAGGGAAGAGGGACATGGTCACCCAAAGAATCTGGAGGTCTCCAAATTGCCTACTATGGCTGTAGTACCTTCTAGAGGTGGGAATACCTCTAGAAGAGATACAGGCAAGGAACTGATGTCTGGCTGTGGTGAAGGGAGAAACAAAAGGATTGGTAAGGAGGGGGTATAGGGACAACAGAGGACAAAATCCAAGGATAGTGGTGGGATTTGATTGTGTTGGAGATGAGAAATGGTCATGATAGAGGCGCTGATGGAAAGAGCAGGTAAAAAGAAAATGAGAGAGGAGAGAGAGCATCACTAAAGGCAGAAAGGCATCGCCACTGGGAGCCAATGGTTGTGAAAGGACAAGAGAAGCATCGACAGAGCCTGTATCTTGGGGCTTCTTTCATATGAAAGATTTAGTTTGTGGCTCTGCAGGTTAGGAATTTTTGCCCAGAATATAAAGTTGGATGAACTGGTTTTCACAACTGAAGAGACCAAATCCTTCTGGGATTAAACTCAGAATCCGGTTGTTTACAAATTCCACACTCTAGAAAAAATGGCAGTATTTTGCTTTCTTTCCTCCACTGTTTGGGCCAAGCCTCATCCCTCCTGAGACCAGAGTCTGAACCTTTGTCTGGAAACCAATCAATCATTCCAAATCTCTCTTGCCTGCTTCTGAGCCTCAAACACACACTTAAGAAGCACACAAGTCAATTTGGCTGTATAGTGTTCTTACATAGTCCCTTTGCTTCTTCAGCTTAAAAGCAAGAGCTGCTAGCAACCGGAATACTTGAAGGTGAAGGAAGGTGAATTTCAAGTGTGGACAATGGAGATCCCTTCTGCTTGAGAAAGTCACTGTGTAAACAGTTCAGTTCATCGGTGTCATTAATCTACAGGGCAACAGCCCTTGGGATACATGAAAATGTCTGCTTCTACATACCTGCCTTCATGGAAATGTCGAGCTGCAGAACAAACACACATTCTACATGGCTTGTAAATATATTCATAAGAAAATTCCCCCAGAGTAATAAACTCTACCCTTTTGAAAGAGCTGTACGGCTGGTTTGAATTCAGATCTATTAAAATAAAATAATATGAACCTATCTCATAGTACAGCCAACTGTGGTGAGAGAAAGCCACAAATCTGCCACACCCATTCTGATAAAAATGGGGGTGGGAGAGATGTGATGTTCAGTGCTTTGAGCTGAGAGTTATTATCACCAAGCTTTCAAATTCATCATACCTGCCACCAGAAAAAATGGTGGGAGAGGATTTTTTTTTCTGATTGCATTTTAATGCAAAGTTAACTAATCATATTTCCCAGACCAATACACAAATCAATAAACAGCTACACTTCAATGTTTGCATTTTTCTGAATGTTTTAATGCAGCTGGCCAACTAAACATAGATGCAAACAAGCATATAGGAGGGCATCACAGGTGCAAAAATGTGTATAGTCTTGAATATGACACAGAGAAGCACATTCTAGCAAGGAAAATTCTTTATAAAAATATACATATTAGGCAAAATTGTCTGTAAAATGCATGTATATTAGGAGAAACATGAAAAAATGCATACAAAATGTTGATGCAGACTTTTAAAAACAGGAACTGATGTGGAAACAGAATGCAATGAACTCAAGGTTTTAAGCATGAGAAAGTAGGGGCTGAACTAGATGCTACAGAGAGCTCATTGTTAAAAACAGCAATTCTTGAAGTGTGAAAAAAGTCTGATTATTGTCCCCTGAGCTTTTCTGCTTTTCCATTATTTGCAAATTAATTTGCTATGTTTTGTGATTAGTTATCAGGAATTAAATCCTGGCTTCTTGTGCATTACAATAGCTAAGACACAAAGCCTCAAGGAGATTGTTCCTAATTGCATGCTAACTATGCTTTTGCAGGGCTTGTCTACCTGGCTCAGTTGGGGCAGACTGGAGTGAGCTAAATAGGGTTGCTTAAGGTTGAGTAGAGGTCTGGTATGCTGTTTGGTCTGATCCTTCAATCCACATGGCACACACACACCTCAAGCAGTCCTATTTGGCCCATTTCCTTAAGAAAACAACATAAACAACAACAACAAAACCCCACCTTCTTACCTCCTCCTCTCACCTGCCACTTCTGGGAGGAAGAATTTTTTATTATTATTCTAAGTGGTATAGCAAATCAGCACTATCCTAATACACTTTGGGGGAAAAAACCTTTTGCTTCCTTCTGCCCCTCCACAGAGAAGCAGAAGAAATCTTTGATTTCCCAATATCATGAACTGGCTAAGCTGTCTTCTTAAGCCACTTAATGGTACTGGGAAATTGAAAGGGGAAGGGAATTTAAAGCCACAAACTCCACTTTGGTTGGATCCCACTGATCGCATGTGCTGGAAACAAACCAAACAGAACAATCCTACCTGCACAAAAGAAAAGAAAATAACCCGAACAGTAGACCTTTACAAGGACCCAGAAAGGTGTAGGTATGAACCCTCTGGGATGGGATGGTTTGTTCTAACAATTACATTGTCTGTTTACTGGCAAAAGAAACAAACCAGCCATTCTCTGAAGCAGACCAGACAGTGGGACAAATGTCTGATTGCAACTTGATTTGACTGGAAGTAAAACCAAAACTAACAGATGCTTGTCTGTCTGTAGAATAATAGACAGGAGGTTTATACCCTCAGCAAGTGGGAAACTGAGGGCAACATCCAGCATTGCACAAACAGATTTGTGCTTAAACACAGGTACTTTCCCCTCCTCTCCTTCCTCTCCAGCTCCCAGGATTTACTTGAATCTGCTCTGGAGCAGATTTTGGGGGAATCTGCTCCACTAATGGATGGAGAGACACAACTAGATTTCGCTCTGATTTCTCTCATTAACTCCAAATATGTTGATATGTTTTACAAATGATAACTACAAACTGAAGCCTACTGATGTTCATGTAAGGTTTCCATGGGTTTCCGTGACTACACCAAAATGTACTTCAGCACCTCATCAGTTAGTTGCAATTAACCATGGCAAGTTACACAAACACCAGCAGGATTCCAACCATTTACTGAAGATGTGCTGGTTATCCTACATATAGCCCAAGAGCATAGTCTTCCTCTGTGAGAACTGTAGATTGCTTGTCTACTTACTTCTTTTTTTCAGAGAGTGTTTTGCCAATAAGTCACAGATGTTTTCCCCCCCAAAATATAAGTTGCTGATGATATCACTGAAGTTTGTAGTTGCAGAATGCAGATTTCAGCAACTTATAATGTTTACACCTAAGCTGAAGAGGACATTATACTCCCCTTTTTCATCTCAGGTCAGATTGAAACAAGAGAAGATTTTTCTTAATCTCTCCCACACAACCCAGCTTGCTTATTCATTACCACTCAGCCATGCTTTTCTCACAGACAGGCAAGTCTCTCACTTTCTTTCTCTTTGTGTATGCGGATTGTTGCCACAATGCTGTACCACAGTCACCATTTCAGCTACCAGCTGGCAACTTTGGACCAGCTGTGGGGTGAAGGATGGAAGCCCATGAGTTGACTGGAAAAGGACAGAGAGTTTATGAAAGGCTGTGGGGATAGATTTCAACCACATCATATGCTCAGTGACATCCCTTGAAGTGCGGTAGAGTCTGAAAAGTTTCAAAATTGGCAGTAGATACAACCAAATGGTTTTCTCACTTATTCTTTTCTTTTTTTAAAGGAAAATAGCTCACCGAGCTAGGCTTGATCATAAATATCCACAGATCTGAATGTTCCGGCATTTGATATTTTAGGTAATGAAAGCAGAATTTAGACAGCAAGAAAATGAACAAAAGAGAAAGCTAAGGGATAAATTCATTTTTAGTCACAAACTAGTTATCAGATTTCTCGGGTTTTTTTAAAAAATCTTTGTGTTTCCTTGGGGGAAAATACATTAGCAATGGATCATTAATAGAAGAGGTGAAAACAGCGCTCAGAATGGAGGGGGGTGGGGAGTTGCTCCCACAGATATTTTTACCTATTGTTTGTTTGTTGCTAAATTCTGCTGTAAACCCTAAGACTCCCCAGTCCTGCTGACACCTCCATTTTCTCTACAGAACAGAGGACATCAACAGGGGTAGGAACCTGAAGCCATGGGAGACCGCATCTTTACCCCATTACACTATTGGTTTTGCCACCACGTTGCTGAGTTTTGATAGCACAGCTGTAACAAAACCAGACATGTTTTTTTCCCTTAACACAAGATTACAAGAGGTTTCCTGAGCATTCCTGGAGTTGGAAACAAACTGCATCCTTTCTCCACAGCTTGTTTTAAAGGGAAATAGCGATTTGTTTTGCTACTTTGTCGCAACCAATTTAGAGATGAGACTGCTGGGTGTGCAAAACAAGGGGACGCTTCTGGTCGGTAGGCTGGCCTTTGCCCACCCTGATGTAGACTGGTGCTAACCTATCTATGTATGCATTGACACTTGAGGAATTCGTTCATTTCTAGCACTTAGAATAACAATAGTAATGATGCCCTTTTACCTAAACACGTTGCCACCACAGAAGCAAATCAGAATACAAATGTTTTGGAAAGTAAAAAACTTTCACCCAGCCTGCCTGTTGCACAACCTGTGCACTAGCCTTACTCTGGCTCGTTGTTATCTTGACATTGGTGTGGAGGTGATATTCCCTCCCAGCTTTCACCTCTTTTGGCCTTGCACATGGATGGCATTGTGCTGATTTCTTGGCTTCTCTCGGTTAAGTACCCTTCTCTGAGTCTTAAAATAGCTTTTTTAATTAAGTCCTGATTTTCATGAGAAAATTAAAGGAATATTATCTTTTAAAACCAATTCGGCATTTTAAAAAGTCTCATAAATAAGTGCGCTAGTTCAAAATTAAACACAATATTTCATCTTCAGCTGTTAAGCTCATTAAATATTTAATCAAGTTCTTGGGCAGATTTATTGCTGTGGGCACAGGGGGATGTTGATTGCCTGCCTGACACTCCGGAGCCCATCAGAAAGCCGCCGTTCGAATGCATCTTGGCTTCGTGCAGGGAAAGGCACGTTCCGAAATCAGTCAAGACACCTCGGAGCCCCACTCCCAAACCCTGAGCCTAGGATACTTGAAATGAGATCGTTTCTCATCCTGTCCTCCATCTGAATTAGAACTTTCAGAGCAGAGTCTTCTGCTGTCCTAAGAATGAAGAACTGTTTTCCACTTTGCTCCACCACTGCCTGTAAGACGTTGATCAGGACAGCCTGAAGCAAAGAACAAAATGGGGGCCCACTTCTGTTCCATGTACACAAGTTGGCTATGCTGACATATGAACCTTTGTTCAACCTTTGTTCAGCAATGGCACTGGGAGAGAGCATGCCGTCATACCTCAGAGTAGTGGGGGCCACTGTAGAGGGCGTGAAACAGGTTGAGTGGTAAACTCCTCTGCGAGAAGGGAATGGCCAGCCAACTGTGGCTTCCATCCAGACCGTTGCTGCCTCCTTCCCAATGGTAGCACTCGTCTTGACGTTTTGTATTGTAGCCACAGTCCAAAATAAACATTGTTCTCTCATGCAGTCATTCTGCAGGCAAGATAAATGATAGCATAAACAGGGTTTGCAGATTCAGTTTTCATGGCCTTCTGTGTCTCATTGGAGCTTCTGATCAAGTGGCCATGGAGAATGAGTGCAGCAGAATTTACACTGCTAGATGCAAAGCTTCCCCATTTGGCAAAGATGAGATAGAGTCCTTTGAACATTAAAAAAAAGTCACTTAGCTTTATAACTCTGTGATGCCTCATCATGTTAGAGGAGTAGGCAACCTCTGGGGCCATTGGACCTCCCCTCAACCACTGAAGGCTATCCCAGCAAGTTTATGACTATGCTACCAAATTTCTTGCTGTATCAGCAGCAGCAGTGGGAGTGGGGTGGGAAACTGCAGTTTTCTTAAGAAACTAAGTATGGTGAGTCTGCACCATAAAAAAAAGGTGAGTTGTGCTCCCAGGAAGCTTCCAGACATGTGATTCTGATTTAAAACAATGTGTGTGCTCCCTGTGTGCCTTGTCTTCAAAGGAACTTGTGGCTTTCTTGCCACTGTAGCAGTGCCCCTGAGCTTGGCAGAAGTTTTGAAGAGGGTTGGAAGGAGGCTTCAGATGCTGCAACTGGTGGGAGTCCATGCAGCCATGTTGTGCTCACCTTTGCAGCAAGAGAATACTTTTACTAGCTGCAGCCATCATGACTTGTAGTCTCTGACATCCTTATCATCTGTGATTTTGCCTGGTCACCTTTAGAACCGTCTATTGGTTAATGAGACAGATTGACTGAACAAAGGAAGACCCAAGCAGGGCTGTTAATGACAGGACCTTTTGGAGGTCACTAATTCATAGTAAGCATTGTAATGCAGAGACCACTTGAAGCCTCTGTGATGAACGACATCAAATTGGCCCATCGATGTATCTTGTGCAAGTGAATTCCACAGTTTGACCTGCAGGAGAGATTGCAGGGATTCGGAAGTTGTCCACGAACAGGAGGGTGAATAGGTGCACAGGTCACCTGGTCACAGTCTTCCGCACTGTCATGAGATGTATTGTATTTATATTAAAATTACAGCAATTATATCTAAATTTGCCTCTATACATATAGGTGAGGATACATTCATGTTATGCAAATGTGTGCCCCACCTTCTCCTCTTTTTAGTGATCTATGAGAGGCCCCACAAATGAGATCTACTTTCAAAGCCTTTTAGTTCACTTGTTTTGAGCTTCGTCAGATTATCTAGGTATAACATGCCCCACAATTTCTCTGCCGGCCAATGACATTTCAATCTGTTCTGTGCTAGTATCCAGAATACCAATGAAACACGAGCAAATAACAAAGAGAGAGAGAGCAACAGTGGCTTTCCAAGGCTTGTCATCTCAAACAAGTTGCAGCAATGGGCAGAACGGGCTGAGTATTTTAAGATACTAAATCATACAGCGGCTCATGAGCTCACCTTTCACCTCTGGGAGATTGCATTGGAAATAAATCCATGATGGAGGGAAAGGGAGGGGGTGACTGACAGATTCAGCTCCTTCTTCTTGCCCACCCCTGTGGATCTCTCTCTCTCTCTCTGAGTACCCCAGGCAAAACAGTTCATCTGTATGGGGCAGGGGTGAGGTGGGGAGGAGAAGCACAGCTGAAATACACTGGAAAGCTCTTGCCAGGTGCCTTGGCTTCTACACAGCTCTGTTTTTTCTTATGAGTAGGATGTCAGTGCCTGCCTATCCTTCCTCAGCACTACGGATGTGAAACATTCACTGCCACAGGCCTGTGGAAAACTGCATTACATTCCACCAGTCTAGTTCAGTTCCTTTACCTTTCCAAATACTATAGCACCAATAAACTGGGGCTTTTTTCATACATACCTTCTTCCACCCATTCCTTCACAAATCTGACTTAAAGGAAATTAAACCTGATACCACAGCCATATGTTAAATGTGGAATGGTCAGCCTGTGGCTGCCCCTCACATGATATCTGGAGGAGTTGGTGTATGCTAAGAACTGGCAGGAAAAGAGGAGTTGTCTAACCTTCCCTCTGCTACAGGTCTGGGGTACTTCAGGCCTTGTGGGCAAACTTGGCCCTCCTGGGCTCCCCTTGGGCTCCCCAGAATCATCCCCTTCCCAATGACATTATCAAACAACTTTTGCACTGTTCCTCCACCCACCCATTCTGAGAGGCTGAAATTGTTGTCCTCTTCTCACAAGGTAGTCATGTGAACAGGCAAGGAAGTAAACTGGGGAAGCAGGAGTTTCAGAAGGCAACTGGTTACTGGAAGAAGGGTTGGGCAGCTCTCCTTTCCTGAGACCACACAGAGGAGGAGAAGCCAATCTGCTCCCAGGCCATCTGTAGCAGCCAACGTAGGTCTGTTTTATAGTCTCCCAGTTTCACTGCTGAAGATGGTGGCAGGTGAGAGTGTGTACAATGGTACTTTTAAAAAACCACTTGGTTGCAAAGCTCGTCCTTCATGTACAACTAAAATATATATGTGACAAAGGTGTTTTTCACTAGAATTACTATATTTCTTGGGCAGCTGTGGCTGATAGCTCTGTACCATTTGTTGTTTTGTTTTTGGGACTCCAAATCCTATAATTTTTACATTTTGGGAGTCCCACTGCCAATCACACACCTAAATTATGCTCAGCGGGAGGAAGGCTTGGACTGGAAGGAAAAGGAAGTTGCCTCAGGGCTTGCTGAGAACTATGGGGCAACTTCCTTTTCTGATCTCAATCTGCAGAGCTGGAAAGGACCCTATGGATCATCGAGTCCAGCCCCTGTCAAGGAGACCCAGTGAGGAATTGAACTCCCAACCTCTTACTAAACCACTGAGCTATCCAGCAGTTCTAGGCACCTAGGCCAGAGCTTGGCCTATTCATGAATACTTCCCATCTTTCTCCAGGTGAGCACTTTTTAGGTGTAGCCCTGCACATGGATCTTCCAGAATGGAGAACTATGGGATTTGCAGTTTTAAAAAATGAATGGTTCATCCCTAGTTACTGACTACAGCTCTTTTTTTGAATACAATTGAGAAAATCTTTAGGAGAGACTACATTTCCCAGGACACTTCAACCAACATGGCCAGTAGGATATCCTGGGGTCACAGTCTAAATTAGTAACTTTTCCTACCCTTACTTTGGAAGGTACCTGATAGAAAACTAGGGGTATGTTGCTTTCACATAGTAAAAGCCCTCCTAAATGTGCTATTCTTAAAATGAACCAGGCTCCTGTTCTAAGCTTCCCAACATCAACCAGTATAAGTTCTTCGTATTCAGTGGAGGTTAACTCTTCAAAAACCAACAAGGCCTTGTTTAGATTAAACTCTTGCTTATAATTACATGGAGGAAATCTCTATACAACCTTTGCTCATCAGCGAACCTGTGGCCTCCTAAACATTTTGCATTTCAGCCCCCAGAAAACCCCAGCAAGCATGGCCAATGGTTGAGGAGTGTGGGGGGTTGTAGTCCACAATATCCAAAAGGTTCTGTTTTACAACTGCCACCACAAGATAGAGTGGCTATGCCTTTCTAGTTTTCATGGGTAACTCTTAACACATGAGATGTAGTTCTTTAAATATAAAAAAAAGGCTTTGAAGTCATTATGTTCTTAGTAAGAAGGGAGAAATTTCATCCCTTTCTCTGTTATAGTCTTCATAATACATTCACACAGACACACCAAATTTCTCTGCTGCCACCCCTGCCTTTAACTTGATGTGTGACAGGTCTTTATTAGTTTATTAGTCTCCATAGGTTCATTCTCTATTTTTAGGACCTTGCATCAGATAAATTCTTAAGCATTGTTTATCTCCCATACTGTCTTCCACACTTACTATTTTGTGCTTCTTGTCTTTATCATCACTCATTTGTCTACGCTGCTGGCTGCTTTTTCTAGTTAAATCTAGAATGGGAAGTAGCCAAAAACAACAGTCAGATTCAACCCACCTGCTGTAGTCATCTGCAAAACCCACAGAAGAATTCCTCTTGTAATTCTATTTTTTCAAACCCTAACAGAAGGCTTCCATGAAAAATCCATCTGCCAATTAAAAACCTGATCTTTTCTCTTGCATTTTCAGTTCCTTCTCTATTATTAACTGCTCATTTTCACTAGAGGCTCAGGATGTGAAATTTGCATGTGAATTTTGTTGGCCCTTCCTCTGAGTCATGGGTTTTGTAGTGCGTGACTAGAAAGACAGACCTTCTCTGCCTCCATGAGACCTCAAATAACATACCGTATTTTTTTGTGTATAAGATGCTACTATTTCCTAAAATCATTACACTAAAAAATTGAGGGGTGTCTTATGCATGGAAGTAAGCTGAGGAGAGAACAAAACGGCCCATACCTTGCCTCTGTAAACAGGCTTCCTTCAATCACGAGGCTTAGCTTCCTACAGTCAGGAGACTAGCTTCCTCCAGTCACGATCCTTATGGAACTAACGTCAGCTGATGCTAAACAAACCAATTGGAACACACGTCATTGGAGGTGGAGCTGTAGGCTCAGATGCAACAGGGACCAGAGGCTGAATACTCAAAGCTAAGTTAAGTTTTCTTAATTTGGGGTTAGAAAAGTGGGGGGGGTCTTATACATGGGGGGCGTCTTATACACGAAAATTTTAAAAAGATAATAATCTTTCACATATAAGCATCAACACTAGGGAAGTGCACTAGAACAGAATTCAGATTTGGAATTCAAAATGACAGTCCTTAAGAGTTGTAATTTTAAAAACTTGGAATTTCAAGATATCTGGAACTTCATTACAATCAATATGAATACTATACAGTCCTTATTTTCGCCTTTTAAAAAAACACAAATAGGCAGAACATTTTAAAAGGGATTTCCCTGTCTCCTCTGACACCTTCCCAGTGAGTGTGTCCAAGCAACAAGAGTGCACACCAAGAGCCAGCAGTGCCAGGTATTTTGTTGTTTAGTCGTCAAGTCGTGTCCGACTCTTTGTGACCCCATGGACCAGAGCACGCCAGCCCTCCTGTCTTCCACTGCCTCCCAGAGTTTGGTCAAATTCATGTTGGTCGCTTCGATGTCACTGTCCAACCATCTCGTCCTCTGTCATCCCCTTCTCCTCTTGCCTTCACACTTTCCCAACATCAGGGTCTTTTCCAGGGAGTCTTCTCTTCTCATGAGATGGCCAAAGTATTGTGAGCCTCAGCTTCAGGATCTCTCCTTCCAGTGTCTAAGTTCAAGTTTATTGTATTAGCTAAAAGCCGTCACAATTGGTTTAAAATACAAATATGATCAAATAAAATCATGATAAAATCACAGACATATTAAATAATAAGAAACCCTTCATATCTGGGGAGTCCCCCGCACAATTGATCGCAATGGCTTTCAGGAAATTAGTTCGAATATTTCTGGCCTGCTTTTGCAAACAGTGCAATACATTACTTGCATTTTGTCCAAAAATTGTGTTTTGTATAAAAACCAGATATATTCTGCACAGATAAAGATTTACTGTGCAAAAATACAAGGATGGTGTTTGTTTTTCCTGTTTTTGTTTTTGCAGACCGCAGCTTGGGGGTCTATCTGGACCAGGCGCTTGCCATGGAATTCCCAGGTAGCGTCATTGGTCCGCACCCATTATTTCCATCTCTGGCGGATAGCCCAGCTGCGTCCCTATCTAGATGTTGGGGTCACTCACCACTTTGGTCCATGCTCTCATAATCTCAAGATTAGACTACTGTAATGCTCTCTACATGGGGGCTCGCCTTTGAGATCTATGCGGAAACTCCAGATGAGTGCAGAATGCGGCAGCCCAGACTTCTCAGTGGGGTAAGGAAACATCAACATATTACTCCCCACTCTGGCCGCCTTGCATTGGCTGCCTCGTTCGGTTCCGCGTAGATTTCAAAGTTTTAAATGCTTACGTATAAAGCCCTAAACGGTTTAGGGCCTCGCTACCTGACGGAACGCCTTCTCCCCACCTAGATCTACCCGTAATCACCTGATCTAGCCAGGAGGTGAGGCTGAGGAGCCTAACGCCGAGGGAGGCCCGCGAAGGGAAAAAAACAAGAAACCGGGCCTTCTCGGCAGTGGCTCCTCGTCTTTGGAACAGCCTCCCTCCTGAGATTCGCATGGCCCCCGTCGCTGGGCATCTTTAAATGCCAAACTGAAAACCTGGCTGTTTAAGCAAGCCTTCCCTCCACCCACCATCTGAATTTTTGTTATTTTGTGTTTTCTCCCATCTTGGATCATTGTTTATTTAGTAATATATTGTTATGATTATGATTTTAAATTGTTAAATTGTTACATCATATGTTGTTACCCCGCCCAGAGTAGTCTATATGACTAGATGGGCGGGCTATAAATGTAATAAATAAATAAATAAATAAAAATAAAATATAAGGTTTTTATGCAAAAGCATTTTTGATAAATTTTTTTGCTAAAAATGACCAAAACACAAGAAGAAAAGGGGGGGAGGGGGAATACTAAACTCTTTTAATCTTGGTCAGAGGGAGACCATGTTTGAAATGTTTCATCCATGCCTTCAAGAAGCAAATAAGCAAATATTTTCATCACTTGTCTAAACTACATGGATTGTTTCCATTTCCTATGTGAATCGATCTGGTTTGGATTAACTTCTTCCTTGTTACGTGACATACATGGACCAATTTTGCAAACAGTGAGAATTTCCCCCGGTTGCATTTGGATTCATTTGGAAGGAGATCACTGAAGACTTATCAGTGCTTTGTAATATCTGAGTATATTTACAACTAAACAGGCCCAGCATAAAATTTCAGTGTTAAATTTTCCAACAGTTGGCCAAAGTCTACTGTTTCACATTGGACCACCAGGAAGATTGTGAGAACCCCAAGATGTTTTGTTGTTGTTTAGTCGTTAAGTCATGTCCGACTCTTCGTGACCCCATGGACCAGAGCACGCCAGGGCCCTCCTGTCTTCCACTGCCTCCCGGAGTTGGGTCAAATTCATGTTGGTAGCTTCGGTGACCCTGTCCAACCATCTCATCCTCTGTCGTCCCCTTCTCCTCTTGCCCTCACACTTTCCCAACATCAGGGTCTTTTCCAGGGAGTCTTCTCTTCTCATGAGATGGCCAAAGTATTGGAGCCTCAGCTTCAGGATCTGTCCTTCCAGTGAGCACTCAGGGTTGATTTCCTTCAGAATGGATAGGTTTGTTCTCCTTGCAGTCCAGGGGACTCTCAAGAGTCTCCTCCAGCACCACAATTCAAAAGCATCAATTCTTCGCCGGTCAGCCTTCTTTATGGTCCAGCTCTCGCTTCCATTCATCACTACTGGAAAAACCACAGCTTTGACTATGCGGACCTTTGTCAGCAAGGTGATGTCTCTGCTTTTTAAGACGCCTACTCCCAAGAAGTAGGCGTCTTTTAATTTCGTGGCTGCTGTCACCATCTGCAGTGATCATGGAGCCCAAGAAAGTGAAGTCTCTCACTGCCTCCATATCTTCCCCTTTTATTTGCCATGAGGTGATGGGACCAGTGGCCATGATCTTAGTTTTTTTGATGTTGAGCTTCAGACCATTTTTGGCGCTCTCCTCTTTCACCCTCATTAAGAGATTCTTTAATACCTCCTCACTTTCTGCCATCAGAGTGGTAATCATCTGCATATCTGAGGTTGTTGATATTTCTTCCAGCAATCTTAATTCTGGCTTGGGATTCCTCCAGTCCAGCCTTTTGCATGATGTATTCTGCATAGAAGTTAAATAAGCAGGGAGACAATATACAGCCTTGTCGTACTCCTTTCCCAATTTTGAACCAAGCAGTTGTTCCATATCCAGTTCTAACTGTTGCTTCCTGTCCCACATATAGATTTCTCAGGAGACAGATAAGGTGGTCAGGCACTCCCATTTCTTTAAGGACTTGCCATAGTTTGCTGTGGTCCACACAGTCAAAGGCTTTTGCGCAGTCAATGAAGCAGAAGTAGATGTTTTTCTGGAACTCTCTGGCTTTCTCCATAATCCAGCGCATGTTAGCAATTTGGTCTCTAGTTTCTCTGCCCCTTCGAAATCCAGCTTGTACTTCTGGGAGTTCTTGGTCCACATACTGCTGAAGCCTACCTTGTAGGATTTTGAGCATAACCTTGCTAGCGTGTGAAATGAGTGCAATGGTACGGTAGTTGGAGCATTCTTTGGCACTGCCCCTTGTTTGGGATTGGGATGTAAACTGATCTTTTCCAGTCCTCTGGCCACTGCTGAGTTTTCCAAACTTGCTGGCATATTGAGTGTAGCACCTTAATAGCGTCATCTTTTAAGATTTTTAATAGTTCAACTGGTATGCCATCACCTCCACTGGCCTTGTTGTTAGCCATGCTTTCTAAGGCCCACTTGACTTCACTCTTCAGGATGTCTGGCTCAAGGTCAGCAACAACACTATCTGGGTTGTCCGGGACATCCAGATCTTTCTGGTATAATTCTTCTGTGTATTCTTGCCACCTCTTCTTGATGTCTTCTGCTTCAGTTAGGTCCCTACCATTTTTGTCCTTTATCATGTCCATCATTGCATAGAATGTTCCTTTAATATCTCCAGTTTTCTTGAACAGATCTCTGGTTTTTCCCTTTCTATTATTTTCCTCTATAGCTTTGCACTGTTCATTTAAGAAGGCCCTCTTGTCTCTCCTTGCTATTCTTTGGAAGTCTGCATTCAATTTTCTGTAACTTTCCCTATCTCCCTTGCATTTTGTTTCCCTTCTCTTCTCTGCTATTTGTAAGGCCTCGTTGGACAGCCACTTTGCTTTCTTGCATTTCCTTTTCTTTGGGATGGTTTTTGTTGCTGCCTCCTGTACAATGTTATGAGCCTCCATCCATAGTTCTTCAGGCACTCTGTCCATCAAATCTAGTTCCTTAAATCTGTTCTTCACTTCCACTGTGTATTCATAAGGGATTTGGTTTAGATTATACCTGACTAGCCCAATGGTTTTTCCTACTTTCTTCAGTTTAAGCTTGAGTTTGGCTATAAGAAGCTGATGATCAGATCCACAATCAGCTCCAGGTCTTGTTTTTGCTGACTGTATAGAGCTTCTCCATCTTTGGCTGCAGAGAACATAATCAATCTGATTTCGGTATTGCCCATCTGGTGATGTCCATGTGTGGAGTTGCCTTTTGTGTTCCCAGGTATTAGGAAATGACTATAAAGGGCATACTGATAGAACCCTGAACAGTGGGAATGCCAGCAGGAAATGCCAGCAGCCTTGGGGAGGCATAGGACAGGTGGCACTGGGGAGTGGGCAAACACCTTTGGCAACATTGGCAGGCAGACTGGAGCAGCAGATAGTCTGTGGTGGGTGGGAACTGTGCCAACAGCATGGAGCACAGCACAGTTGAGTGAGTGAGCATCATCTTGGAATAGGAGAAAGAATGAAAGAGGCAGAAGGAGGGGGCAGCAGACTGAGGCAGGGCATACCTAATGCTGTGAGCACAGTGAGAAACTTGGTATCTAGAATAAAAATGCTGATACTGCTGTTTGGGGTGCTTTGAACATTGCTAGTTTCTTCCTGCTCTGTGTGACCCCATGGTACTAACTGGACCTTCTTCACTAGCTGCTGCTGCTGCTGCATGTGATGGAAAGTTGGCCGGCATTCCCACCTCCTTGCTGCTGCTTAATATCCACTGCCTGGTGTGTAATCTGGGCATCCAAGAGAACATATTCCTTCTTCTTCTACCAGGAGGCAAACCTGTAGTGGAGCAGGTCCTTTAGCTTGCTGGCCAGGGCCACCATTTCAAGCTGGGGGGGGGGGGATTGTTGTCCATCTTTGGAGTCCCTCATCCACCTAGACTGTCCACTCATTATGCCCTCCATTATTCCAACCAAGCCCTGGAACATTGGGATCACCTGGCTAAGGGTGGCTGTCTCCGCAATATGGACCTGTGTTCCACTTTGGAGGACATAGACCACTTGACCCATAACGTCCCACTCTTCTCTGTCCAGAGGAGCAGCCAGAGCAATGTCTCCATGCCAAATCAGGGAGTGCCCTTTGTTGCTCCAGCACTCTTTCTAGAAAGTGGAGTTCCATCAGGTCGCTACATCCTGGATTAGGTGGTGCCGTGGCAATCTCAATTGTTTTTATCTCTCCTGCAACAGCTCACTGCCCTAGACAATGTGGTGAAAATGCCCAGCCACCTTTCTGGACCACTCAGTTGTATTAGGTATGCATGTGTCCTCCACACCCTGCAAAGCAACCCGAACGATTTGGTTGAGAGTGTGGGCCATACCCGGTACCCCTTTCATCTTCCCAGCCCACAGTGCTGCCACCCATGTTTGCCCCATTGACTGTGACAAACAGACCTTGCCTTTCTGTACCTAGGCTCCACTGCTGCAGCATGTGCCCCAGAGCCTCTTGAATGTTGTGAACTGTGTAGTTGCCCTCTATTACAGCCACATTCAACAGGGCCCACCTGCATTCTGCCCTTGTGTGTTGCACTGTGCCTGATATCTCCACCTCGCATGTTTTGCACCCTGGCTGCTCCAAATGTCCCTTGTCAAATGTACCACCTGCGCACTGGCCAATTGCTGCTATGCCAGTTGCCTAACAACCCAATATAAATACTAATCTACAGCTAAGGATTGTTCAAGATGGAAACTGGCAAGGGGGTGCTGGTTCTTGCCACAAACCTACAGAAACCAGTGTTTTCCACCAGAGAGAATGGCTGGTCATCCAGGGCTATCAGCTCCTCTAGGTGACAAGTAATCCTGGCATTTTTACGTTTGCAGAAGGCCTTTTCCTGCACTCCTCCAAGCTCCTCCTTATTCTTGAGATGTGAGTCTGGCATTTGCTGCCTCCCACCTCTTGCTACTTGTCCATCTACCTCCCTGCTTCCCTGAGCTGGTGGCTCAACATCTGCCCTCTCTGATGACTTCACAATAAAGAAGCCGCTTGCCCCCACAGCATTCACTTCATTTGCCAACAGAAATACCCTGTTCTGAGTCTTCAGGTGGCTGAGCATGCTACTGTTAGAGACATGGCCCAAGTTCTGCCCATGCTTTTAGCACCTTCTTGCAGTGCATGCACTCAGCCATGTGAGTATCTGTTGCACATTGTGGAAAATGCTTCCAGATTACTGACTTCTTGGGAGTTGCAGTTTTTTACTGCATGTTCCTGACAGGGATTGCTAACTTGTCATCACTACCAGGTCCAGCCACTGCTAGCACAAGTGCAGCTGGAGGGCCAGAGGTAATTTCAGTGTCACATGCTGTTGAGGCAGTGCCCACCTGAGTCCCCTCAGTTCTCCTCTTCCCCCACATCAGAGGTTTATGTACTTGAAGGGGAGTTCCCACCAACCACAATGTTGCTTTGCAGAGGAGAGATCTGCTGAGTATCGGGGCTGGGGGTAAGCCCTTCCTTGACTATCATGGAGCTGCATGGTATGGATACGGAAAGCAATGTCTGGTGCTCTTTATCAATCCCTTTCCCAGCAACAAAGTTAGCAGCACTGCTGCTGCCCAAGATGACAATGTCAGTCTGAATCCTAATGCAATCCTTGTCCTTCTTTGGCACATGGGCTCTCGGGGAGAAATGTGCCTTCTTCATCACCTTTTTTCGCCCTTTGCCCTGGCTGCCCAGGCAGAATTGCACAAAGACATCACTGGAACATGTCTGCGGTTCACTCACATCTGTTCAATCTTCCTCCTCTGCCAATTCTTTGGCAAGACACATGCACACTGTACTGCTGCCAGCTGCTTTTTTATAAGATCAGTGCTGAACAGGGCAGCTGGGTGACATATTTTGTTGGGGGGACTCATAATAGCAGTTGTAGGCTGTCTTTCCCCCCCGCCCTCTCCCACTCCTCTCAGTAGAAGCTGCTGCAGTGGGTGCAAGCAGCATTCCTGCAGCCTTCCTCAAGCACCTACTTCTTCTACCATACCCATCTATCATACTGCCTGCAGACTCTACCCAGAGAAGAACAGGATCTGATTCCTCTACAGCAGAACACAAACCCTTCCAATGAAAAATCACATACACACACACACAGAGGAACAAAATCTATTAACTTAATAGATCTGTTTATAAATAACAGAATCTTGTTTCTATGCCTCATAAACTTCAAAGAGGCCTAAACAAATATAATATTTCCCTGTTGATTTATAATGTATTAATCTATGAATCTACTAATCCTAAATCTTATTCTTAACTATATTAAGTCAACAATATACAATGAGATATAGAAAATATAAATTAAGTTAAGGGTTCAGAAAACAACACTGAGAAAACTGCTGCAGTGCAGGCTTACACCAGAGCATATTCTAACAGCAAATGCTCAGGGGATTTATGAGCAGCTGTGCTCACCTTTCAACTGGGAAGAACCAATGTGAAAAAATACTTTATCATGCCTGTGTCTGCTTCTAGATTTCATTGGCACAGACAGACATCATTGACAGGTTTTGCTCTTACCCTGCCCCCTCCCTTGGGAAGCCCATGGCAAGCCCAATCAGGAGACATTACCTTTGGTGCCAGAGAAATCAAGAAATCACTCCAGGAGGGCCTGAGAAATAGGTTTCATTTCCACTTCTTCCTCTAGCAAGGAGAAACCTGGACTTTTGCTTTCTAATCTATAGGAATAAATGGGTTTCCAAATATTAGGAAACCATTATTACAGATATTTGGAATGATCAAATTGAGATTCAGATGTATTTGGAAACTATCCAAATAAGGCATTATTCAGTGAATGCACATCCCTAAATAACACTATTTTTTTTCCTCCTCTTCCTGTGCAAGTATAAGTATCCTTGTAGGTCATACCAATTATTCTTCTGTTCCATCACCACTTGAGGCTCCCAGGAAAAGCTGACTGCAGCAGAGGGCAGAACTATATCAGACAATACAAGGTCAATATCACGACCTTGAACAGAGTGCTGTGGAGCTTTATGGCTCTAGCATTCTCCATCCACAAAAGGAGAGTTGTTATCTCAGCAAGGCCTACAAATCTTCTGAGATCCTATCAAGACTGTCTGATTTTGTCCAGATAAGGCCTTGTCTGTGCTCTTAAAAGGCACAGGTTAGCTCTGCAGCCATTGGCTGCTGTGGCAAGATGGCAAACTGGGACACACTAAGAGTGTATCATTGTGAGCCTGGGGAGTCCAGCACAGCAACAGCTTCCAGCATGGAGGCTCCTCTTCCCCACCATTCTCTTCCTCCAAATTTGACCAAAGGGACTCTGAAGAACAAGACAAGCACTAAGCTTGGAATTTCCCCTTAAAGGACTTCAAAGTAAACTAATCCACAATTTCCTTCGTGGAAAGTGCTCCAAGACATCTATTGTCTGTTACCAGACATTTCCAAGCCCAAAGAGCTTTGTGAATTCTGGCCACTTCCTGCCCTGCCCCCTCTCTGCCCCTCCTCCATCCAGGAGGCCTACTGCTCCTTGTAAGATGTCACTAAGATGTTAATATTAATTTTATCAGCTGGATAAAATCAAAGCAAGAAGATGCTGTTCCAAGCTACTGCTTGCATAGCGTAGAAGGAACATCGAGTGAGACTGAATTTAATACAAGGCTTACAAGCAATTACTATGTTATTTCTAACACAGTGCTTTCAAATACTGGATAAGTGACTTTATGCTATGCCCTCCTCATCAAAGGGGTAGGATTTGAACCATTCTACTGCATTATATGTGACAAAATTTCCAAATTTTAAGGATTTTAGCGGGTAGCCTAATCTACAGCAAGGGAAGCGAACTAAGTAATCCTCTTTGTCTTTCTGCCACAGGTGTTCAGAATGTCACTTATTCTATAAATGTCAGTTAACCTTCTTCCTGTCTCCCAGAGGCGGGAACCATTTCTCATTTTCTTAACTCAACACAACAAAGCGCTCTGATGAAACATCTCATTCATAACTGGCCCAGCAAGAAAGATCACCTTGTTTCCCCCTGCATGTCTTTCATTTCTAAGAGAGCCCTGCCCGGCTACTTTTATTTATATCTTAATGCTTCCCAGATGCTCCCCCTTCAGAGTCTAAATTCCTCCGTTTGCTTCCCCAGAAAGCCATCCTTCATTATAATATGTTTCCCTCAGTAAATTTATTCATCATATTTTTCCCCCTCTATGACAGCCACGTTCTTCCACGATGGGAAATTAAACACTGTACCATATGGCCAGAGCAACAAACTTTTAGTCCTTGCTTGCTCAATTGTTTTAACACATTGCCGCCTTCGTACAACATTCTGTTTGCCCGACTAGTCTTGGGCTCGTGCCTGACGTACGGATCAGGCATGTTAATGGCACAGAGGAAATTAACTGAAGTTGACAATGTGAGGAGAGAGCAGTATGATCCCATTAAGGACAAAAATTTCGCCATGTTTACTTTTGCACAAGTGGGGGGAAAGGGAAGGGAAGAAAGCTTAAAGTAATCCCTCAGAACAGGTTAGATCATTAGCCTGCTGTGCAGCCAGAGGAGGCTGCCGTTTGGAGCCATAATGATGTGGGAGCCCAGAATATATAGGCCTAACACCTTCAGGTTGCTTCATTCCGGTTCCAGTTTTGTGTCTGTGTGGCTCACATGATCATAACTTTTGTACTGTTGGCTCCTGCTTAAAGAACTCATGCTTTTCCTTTAACACCACAGCAACCTCAAACAACAAGAGCAGGAGCATCAGAACAACAACAGAAGACCTAAAAAAAAATTGTTTGCCATTTTTTTAAAAATACCTCTTTCCGACTAGATCTCCTAAACTGGCTCAAAATAAAACAAATGGGCTCTTTTGTTGGGCTTCTCTGGGTTAATGTTGATCTCCTGTGGAGCAGTTTCTCTGTCCAAGAAGATAGCACAATACAGCAAGATGACTTCCTAAAAGCATATATGATCAACTATTGTTAACAGGTATTCAATGTGTTCCACATAACAATTACAGTAGCAATTGCTTTCAACAGACAGAAATAATAAGTTTTGTACTGTGCACAGTTTAGGCTTATAACAGGCTTGTGTGAGCACTTTAAAAAGTGTGCTGCTTATATACTGCCCCAGAATGTTTAAAGCACTCTCTGGGCAGTTTACAATTTAATTATGCAGGCTACACATTGCCCTCCCCTGCCCCACAAGCTGGGTACTCAATTTACCGACCTCAGAAGGATGGAAGGTAGAGTCAACCTTGAGCCAACTACATGAGACTGATGGTATTGAACTCAGGCCATGAGTAGAGTCTTCAGTGCAGTACTGCGGTTTAACCACTGCGCCACAAGGCTTTAAGTGTTTGACTGAAGTCCATTTCCCAGGAGTAACCAAAACTATTATCGAACTAGGCTCAATGAAATATGACTCGACCCCTGCCTTTTAGGTCTGCAATCTGAAAATGTTTAGTTAATCCCTTGCCAGTTTGGGGGAATGGTTGTTTTCAGTAAGCTCCAAGGCTGAGAGACAAAAAATGTCGTATGAAAAGTTAATCTGGCAAGACATTTTGCCCACTCAGGAGAACCAGAATCATTTTTAAAGCTTAGGATATTTATTTAACCTAGGTTTCCCTCATCATTTGTTATTCCTGGCCATGGCAACTATGAACTATTAACCCATTCTCACTAATTACTTGGCACTATGATGATTTCTTTTTACTTTAGTGTTTGCAGAACTCAATCACAATCAGGAGTCCCACGACCTGATTTTACATGAGAGGAAATTAAGTGGTTTGGATTTTCTAAAATGTATAGTTTGAAAATGTTAAAATGTCATTACAGGCTGTGTGAGAGTCCGTTTGGAAACTGTAATGGGTATCGGGTGGTTTTTGCTGCTTTCCCCTGTCTTCACTCCTCCACTAACAAGCAGACCTGACTCAGATAGCAAACTGGTTTCTGGCACTTCCACAAAACCTCAGGCAGAATTTAGTACTGTCCATACAGGCATATAGATATGGTATATAGATTGCTGATGGCACAGTTTGGATTGGAAGAAAAGACCTTGTCTGTAAGTAAGGTCCATCCCTTTCTCTTTAAGAGCTGCTGGTAGGACATGCAGTCTTTTTGGCATGCTCCTTTTTTATTCGGGAGACAGCAGCTTCCAGCAGCCTCTGCCATTGTGACTGCAGATTCCAAGGGATACTAATACATACTAATGAAAGAAGATCTACAAAATTGATAAAAGAATTAATATTTTTCTATCTAAACTCATTATGAAGTGGAGGACAAAATTAAGGTGTAGAGACCTCTTCTGTAACAATATCCTTATCAGAAGAGGGATTTGAACCTAGGGTACTCGAGCCCTAGTCCATTAGTCTATTCACTATACGACACTGCATATTGTTATTAAAAAAAATCACACAGAAAATAAAGTCACTCCTGAAAACTAACTAGTGCAGTTAATTGTCAAGTCTAATGCCACTTAAAATGTTAAAATTCATTTTACACTATAAAGTCTTAATCCAAACACCACAAACCCATCTCCATCTCTGAGCTATCACGATAAACAAGTCAAGTGGATGTGTGACATATTTATCTCTGTTTACAAGGAGAAACATTACCTGGCTTCAGGGCATCTATCCAAGGTTTGAATGAGGAACTTCCTCTTAAATTGTTCACAGACTGAGCAATACAGGAAATAATGGCAAGCGTCCTCTGTCTCCTGAGATCTACATATGCATAGATGCTCACTTACAGGAAACGTTAAATGTGTAGCAGGTTTCCAAAAACTGTGATGGCATTGTTTGAAAATGCAGAGAAGTGCATGCTTTTCACAACCTGGTAGATATGAGATTATGTAAATAACTTTCAAAGCCATGCTTCCTTATTTTAGTATGCTGATAACATCGTGAGAGAACTGAACATTGGATCAGTGCCATGGCCCTTTGAACATGAAAATATTTTTGGTCTATCGTATCAGTATAGGAGCTTCTAGGTTTTACACAGTTTTCAGACATGTTCAATCAGAACATACGGCTGCTTCATCTTTCTGTACTGAGAAAAAGCGAAAGTCAGTTTCTGTTACCAATCTCTTATCGTTATTTTGTTATTGATCTATTCTACCTATTTCTTCACAGCACTTTCATTATACTGGCTGAATCCTGTTGCTGGGAGTTATGCTTCGTGAGGCTGATGACATCATCAGCCATAGCCATTTTGGAGAAATTAAATTTAATATTTTACATTTCTGATTCCAATCCCCACCCCACCCCCACACATGAGTCATGAGGATGCCTTGGGATCCCTTTTACTGTGGGGAAGCTGTTGGGGGTTGTGAGACAGGACAGGGAAGATGCTGATGTCCTAAAATGGCCACCGCCAGGATAATTTGATTTTACACTTCCCTTCAATTATAATGTATAGCTAGCACAGAAGGAATAAAGGAAACATAAAAAAATATTTTCTTGCCCTTTGGAGCATCTTTGAGGATGATTTCCTTTCATATGACAAAGCTTTACCTGATAATTTATACATACAGACTTCTCCTCAGCTCCTAAATATATGGCAAAGCTGAGCTGGACACAGGAGGGGTAGCTGTGTATGTCAGTAGTCACTTCAAAAAAAATTATTTGGGGATACCAGGACTTTCATCCCTTCCGCACCATATTAAATCTGCAGAATAACAAGAAGCCACAAAGTATCCCTGCATAGCTTGAGCAAAATGTTGGATGACCTGAACAGCGATGGCGAACCTATGACACGCTTGCCACAGCTGGCACGCGGAGCCCTTTCTGCCGGCACGCGAGCCATAAGTCGCCGGATCAGTACTCCCCCCTCTCCCCCCCCCCACAGCCAAACCTGAGCAGGCGGCTGCAACCGGACAGGCGGCGGGTCAGGATCCGGAGCAGCTGGTGCTGGCGGCGGATCCGGAGTGGGGTCTCAAGGCACCTCCGTGCCCGGGATTCCCCCTTCCACCGCCACTTCCGGTTCCGCCGCCACCACTTCCGGTTCCGCTGCTGCCGCGGCACACCACCCCCTGTTTTGTTTTTGTTTTTCCCCAGTTTGGGCACGCGAGCCCAAAAAGGTTCGCCACCACTGCCTGAGTACATCTTGACCCAACACATATATCAGTTTCATATCCTCTGTCATGTAATCTTCTTTGGCCAGCTACCTGTGATTTCCCTAATGAAAGACGTGTCTCAGAACTTGCCCTTCTGGCCATTAATAATCACATGCAGTGTTTTGGGTTTTATTAATCTTTTTCCGTCCACCCTTCAAACTCTCAACATTGCGCACATGGACCAAACAAGTGTTTGCCCATATCTTCCATTGGTGCTTCTGTGGAAAGAGATTTCACATTTTGTTCCAAGAAAATCTTGCCGGGCAACTCTCAGTGGGAAACCTCAGTATGGCAAAACTTGGAAAATCACAAACAAGAAAATTTGCAAGTACTCACCATGCAGTTTGGTATCAGTCACTGGAAGGTAAACATAGGACTAATGTGGAGGTCCTAAGGCTGAGGCACATGTCTCTGCGAAAATCCCATTCTGAGGCTTTGACTACATTGACAAATACTTTGGGATTTGCTCAGCAGTTAACATGGGTAAATTCGCTGTATTTTTCAACAATTACATGATGCAATGGCCAATGCAAATCAGCCCAGTTCTTTTTTGCTTCCATTTGGGAGTTTTTTCTCCTGACACTGGGGGCTTCTACTTTTTAAAATGGAACAGGAATTTGCACTGTGTTTTCCCTGTGTGGGCAATTGTGTCTTTCTACCAAAGGACAGTGGACATGACTCTGGGTGGTGTTATGGTGATGTATTAAGCTTGGGTATGATGTTTTAGGACAGCCGGAACATCCACCCTTGCGATTTTTCTCCCTATTCATCTGAAAACTACTTTTAAAACGAATTGCTGAGTTTAGTGCTAGATCACCTCTGCACAGAAAAAAAAATACGTATAAGAAAGGAGAGTCAGGGATCACCAAGTGGGCAGTGGCAAAAAAAGAGAGGAGGATCATAGACTGTGAGCACACGCATACGCCTCTGCCTCCCGGCACGCAGCTGTCTTCCTCCTCTGCGCAGTGATCGCGTTAGGTTCTGGTTGAGATGGAACCCAGCGTGCGGGGAGTGGAGTCACGTGTGCATGCAGGGGTGGAGTGGTGAGAGAGAGAGAGAGAGAGAGAGATAGAGGCAGAAAATTAGAGGGTATGTTGGCTGCGAGTATATCCCAAACTGCATGTGATAGAGGGGCAGTATGGACACTGGAACCAAAACAACCAAAACATGTGGGTGGGCGGGGGGTGGGCGGAGGGTGTGCGGACATGCGGATGTGCGGGGGCGAGCTGGGGGGGCAGGTGTGCAGGCGTGTGGGTGTGCGTGCGGGGGGGTGGCTGCTCACATTCTTTCCCCCCTTGAAAAAGTGGAAAATACATGATGTGGCCCTCATGGTGAAAACTTTGGAGTCCCCTGTTCTAAGGCAACACAGCCAGAGAACAGAGAGAGAGAGAAATCACTGTTGGCCACCGAAACAAGAAGGCTCCTCATGCTGGAGTGCACATGCAGGTACCTCGCTTAGGCTTTTGTCCCTTAATTTATGAGCTATACCCATCTCAATGGGCCATCTCATATTTCATAATCTCAAAGCTTCAGGGGATCCAATGAACAACCTTCATTCAGCTTTTCCATCTCTCGTTTTCACTGTTTAGGAAGCAGCAGTTCTTTCAAACTCCTTCTCTCTCACACACAGAGAGAGAGAGAGAGAGAGAGAGAGAGAGAAGGGGAGACTTGCATTCTTAATTCCCTCTGGATCTCAGGCTTCTCCACTGTGAGAACTAAACGCCTCTATTTGCTTAATGGATATTTGGGAGTAAGCCAGACATATTTTCACAGGATCCTCTTCCCCGCTCCACCCTCTCCGTCTTGTGGTTTTTGCAATGGTATTCCCGCTGAGCCTAATTTACATTGGAGAAGAAATTAGTCTTGTGCCATAAGTCTTCTTGCATTTAGGTGAACAGTGTCCACGCATGAGGAGGAGGTGGTAGAAGGATGATATAAGGTAGGCAAAGGAACGGTGCTTCTCAGCTGTTTGACTACATCCCCCAAAGCTTTTCTAAGATTTTTGTGCACCCAGATCCACCCACCCCCATTCCCTGCTTCTCCAGCCAAGAATCAGTTCTATACTATATTTTTTTTATTATGCCATATGTGTAGCTTGAGGTTATATTGGAGCACATAAATCTCATGTGAGCCACAAAACATTAAGCCACCATTATCCTTATAATTTCATTATCTCCGTTTCTCTATCCTACAACATTTTAAACTAATTGAACACCCGAGGTTTTCCTGTGAAGTTTATTTCCCAGACTTTATTAAAGTACTGTTGAGAGAGCCAAAAATGTCTAGACTCAGCATTTCCTAAAACATTCCAATTTATTAAAGCAGAAAAGAAATATATAGAGAGGGCCAAAATGCCTGCTTCTCCTCCTCCTCCTATATTTCTGAGCAGTACATTTTAAAGTCTAATTTCTAAGAGGGAAAACATTTCTAAATCTCCTTGAACGTGCCGCATAGTTTTCATGGGATATCATTTTGACAGGTTTGGTTGTTATTTCCTTTCAGCTCAGATTAACTTTTATTTCTTTACAGATTCAGCTTGTTTTGGCCTCTTAGGTTGCTGCTACAAAAAGCTGTCCCTTGCATTTAATTTATGCTGTTAATAGCAACCCTGTGCTCCCAGGGCAGCCTGTATACATGTGTTTTGAACTAATGGTAGTTCCTTTATAACCTGAGGAGTAACAGATACTTACAGTGAAAACACAGCTTAGGGAAATTATGTTTTGGACTACAAGTGTCAAATCCCCTACTCAGCATGGCTATGTTGGCTGGGAGATTCTGGGTATTTTAGTACTAAACAAAAGTAACAAGTTTAGCTACGTTTCCAAGCTTTGATTCAATGATCAAATAAATTCACACAGTATTTGATGCTGTCACCCCTTCTGTGTGTTTATATAAATTCAGTGCAAAGGGATTCTTGCATGCCAAGGAGAACAAAGTGCAAAGCCAGCTCCAGCAATGTCCACCAGCGAAACTGGAAAGTGATAAGAACATATGAAGAGCTGTGCTCAACTGAACCAGATGTCTTGGCATCTGTTCTTGTAGTGGCCAATCAGCTGCCTCCAGGAAGCCCATAAGCAGGATGTGCGTTAAGAGCAGCCTCCCTGTCATATTCTCCAGCAACTGATACAACTGCAAACATATGACCACCAATACTGGAAGTAATGCATAACTATCCATGACTAGTGGCCATTGACAGCTTTAAATTCCATGAATTGCTCTTTACATTCCATGAATTTCCCTTTAAAACCCTCAAGTTGACAGCAATCTCTCTCCGTTTTTAGTAGTAAATTCTGCAAGTATTGTGCAAAGAAATTGCTTCCTTTGGTCCACCCTGAACTTCCCATCATTCAGTTTCAGTGGAAGAATCCTCCCTATCTTACTGTCTGTACATCATGTATGACTTTATCACATCCCCATCCTTCTTTTTTCCTAAGTGAAGAAGACTCAAACTTCATAGGGGTTCCCCCCCCCCCAAATCGGGGAACTGCTGTGGCTTCTTGAAAATTCTGGTTCTCCTTCTCTGCATCTTTTCCTGTTCTATAGTGCCATTTTTGAGGTGCAATGGCTCCCTCATGGGAGGCTGTCCATGTGTCCAGAGGCAGTACCATACAGTAGGAGAAACAGAGCCAAGTCCTAGGCTATCCTTTGCCTCCAAGAACACGTGCAGCTGGTCACCCATCACCCTCTCAATCAACTTGCTCAAGAGTGGAATCTTAACAATGGACCTATAGTTATTTAAATCATTCACTGCTAAATTGGATTTCTTTGTAATGGGCCTTATAATAGTCTCCTTTAAGTGAGGAGGTAAATAGCCCTCCTATAGAGATGCATTAATGATGTGCGTGGTCCGTGCCATACCCATGTCCTTTACTGATTTTAAGAGCCATAAAGGGCAAGGGTCTAGAGAACAAGTAGTGGCTTTGTAGCGTGCAAGTGCCTTGTCCCTCACCCTCATGTCATGCCAACTGAAACTGATCCAATTTAACTTAACTAGACAGTGCTTTGGACATCTCCAAGGAGTCAAGGTCTGAATGGATGCTTTCAACTTTGGATCTAAATTGGGCTGCCAGTTGGTTGCAGTTATCCACATTTGGGTGTAAAGATTGTTTTTGCATGGAAGAAATGAGTCCATTAACAACACTATTAGTACCAGTGACTGCTTGCAATGCCTGCAGGAGGAGGAGACACAAACATGCTGCCAGAAAGTTCAGGTGTTCCACCTTCTCCCCCACTCCCTGTTCTATGTCTTTCTCTTTTCTTTTCTCCTTGTTGCTGCATCACAAACAAATGCTAATGCCTTCTGCTTTTGTTTATCTGTAGCAAAAGTAAGTATTTTCTCAATTCAGATGAGCCTTTCTGTTCAATTTGTGGTGCATTTTTATAAGTGTGTGTATGTATTTCTAGTGTGTATTTTTTAACTGTTGTACACCACCTTCAGTCTCTTCACTGGAGAAAGGCAGGATATAAATTAAGTAAGCATAAACATTCATTTGCTGTGAATTTGCACTGGGGAATCCAGGTTTTCCCAGGTCTCTGCCACACAGGAAGAGAAGAGGAGAACCTTGTTTTCAGCTTGCTTGCAGTTCTACTTATAGCCCTGTAGGTGGCACCATTACAAGGAACAACCTAATAAGTTAGGGTTCCTTTTTTCATTTCCTCATCACTTTATCTTAAAAAAAACCTTGCTGATGGAGAGAAGTTTTATTCTTGCTGTAAAAAAAAAAAAGAATCCGAGTGTAGCGGTCACCCTGTCATGCATATTCAGCAGTGCATTTGCATGAACCAATAGGGAGCTGTTGGGAGGTGGAGCCAGCTATATAGAAGGAGGGCTGAAGCAGAGTGTGGAGTAGATAGGGAGAAATAGAGAAGGGATAGATAGAGGAGAGAGGTTTGAAGAGAAGGTTTGGGTTTTGAGGCAGAGAGAGTTTAGGGAGTGAACAGTCAGAGTGTTATCTGTATTAGTTAAGTATAGAAGAGGTTAAAGGAAAATACTGAACGCTTTGTGTAACTTTAAGAATGTGCTTAAGAACTATTCCTGAAACAACTTGTAACCAATAAACCTGTTCTTATTTCAAAGTTAAATACTGAATGGACCTCAGAGTTTCACAGGAAACATAGTTGGTAAAGAGATCAACTAATGGCAGCGTGTTAAAGGACGTGGTGGGATACATAACGTGAGCTTATTGTTTGGTGAAACAAGCAGGGGCCACGTGGTAACTGTCACAATTGGTGGCAGTGGCAGGATACAAAATAATCCATTAAAGCCAACGTTTAAAAGTGAATTTTCTGGAGTCGTGGGTACCTTTTTAGTTAGGTCTGTGGTGAAGAAGTGGGTGACCTGCTAGAGCTTTTGTGGAAAAGCTTAGTGGCAGGGCTTCTGAACCTAGATCTGGGGGAACTAAAGATAGGGAACCGACTCTAAAGAAAACATTCTTTTTACTTCAGGATTTGAGAGACCCAATGAGCTGACTCAAAATCCAGACCTCTGAGAGAAAGAGAGCTGTAGTGGATAAGAGTGGAAGCCAGAGTCAGAGCAGATCTGAGGTGATAGGAAAATAAAAAGCAGAGGCTTAAAAAGAAAATTACTTTGATGTCTGAGAGCAAGAATTGCTCAGATGAAGTAACACAGTAACTAAAAGGCTGTGAGTGGGAAAGCAGCCAGAGAGAGCAGCTTAGCAAGAACAACATAGTTACTGGAATAAACAGCAGAAAGACAGGTCCTTTTTAAAAGCAGTGCAAACATTAAAGACTAATTCACTCAGACTTAAACATGCCACCTAAATGAAGCCAAAAAGGGAGTCAGGAGGCACAAAGTTTACCTCATGAAGTGGCGGGAAATGGAGACCCTCTAGCTCCGGTGGAAAGGGAGGAAATTGATGAAAATGCCTCAGAAAGACACGGTGTTCTAAACTCCCAAGATTTTGAAAAATGGAGTTTAGAACAGGAACTCAGGCTTAAAGAATCGGAGATCAAAGCGAGGGCTGAAGAAAGAGCTAAGGAAATAGAACTTGAAATGGAGAAAGTGAGGGCTGAAGAAAGAGCTAAGGAAATAGAACTGGAAATGAAAGAAAGAGAATGAGCTAAGGAAATAGAACTTGAAATTGAAAAGGCCAGAGAAAGTCAAAGAGACAGAGAAATGCAGTTCCAAATAGAAATGAGGAAAATGGAACTAGCCTCTCAAAACAACAATAATAGTAATTCTAATGAGGTTACTATTCCATCCACAGTAGATCTGAAGAAATTCCCTCAGTACAAACAGGGTACCCGTACACATGGTAACCGTCACACCTGCCCTCAGAAAGAGGAGAGGCTGTAAGTGTGTTCTTGGGGCAGGGAGTTTTTCTGCATTAGTTCAAGTGGTCACATTTCTGAACTAATACATATGAATCAGGGTTTGTTTGTTTTTTGTTTTTAAAGTAATAGGCTCAGCATCAAAGGCAAAAATTAAGAACTGGGGGGAGGATTCTTGGCTGATTTGCATTTCCCTTTGCATCATGTGGTCAAAGAGGAAAAGCTCGAATCAACCCATCTCAGTCAGTGAATCAGCCAATCTCAGTCCCGCATTTACCACTTTTTTCATCCTTCGCTTTATTAAAAATAAATAAATAAAAATTGGTTGTCTTCTAAGTAAGTGAATACACTGCAGCAACAGCACCACATAATCTTGGGGTATCTTGAAGATCAACAGATGTGTTGTAACTTAAGTTAAATTATACTCTCTATACATTATTGTGAGAGACTGATCACACCTGGCAAAAGAACACCAGTTAAATTGATACGGCCATTTTTTAGATCAAAAATTTCCAAGCACACAATGCATGGCCAAGATTGACGCATTTTCCTGGCCAGTGGGGTTGTTTTTGTTTTGTACCAATGAGAAATCATTTCATTCCTTATCATTTCAGCCTGTCTGAACATTGCTGTCAATATATATCCTTTGCAAAGGTGTCAGGTTTCTGGGCACTGTGGTCACTTCATAGCCACTGTGTTTGTATCCTATTTATTATTATTATTATTATTATTATTATTATTATTATTATTATTATTATTATTATTATTATTATTATTATTATTATTATTATTATTATTATTATTATTATTATTATTATTATTATTATTATTATTATTATTAATGGTATATTGACAAATTGGTACAGTGGTGCCTTGAGTTGCGAACTTAATCTGTTCCAGGATGATGGTTGCAACTCAAGTTGGTTGTAACTCAAAGCACCATTTCCCATAGGAATACATTGAAACCCCATTAATCCGTTCCGGCCGTTTGCCAACTTTTCCTCCAACTGCTACCTCACCGTTAAGTTGGACTGCGAGGAAGAAGAGGTGCGTCGGCATTAAGCCTCATCCCCTCAGCCCCGAGAGAAACTGAGGAACGTTGCTCCGGAGACGATGATGACAGTCACGGCCATCTCAGCCCACACAAACTCTTGCTCTCTCACGGACAAACACACACACACACATTTACTTACCAGATCATCTTGGCCCCAAAACGCATTGAGGTGGGTGGTGCCGCTTCTTCCCCTCTGGGACCAAGGGGGAGACCAATGGCCCATGTCGTTCTCCCGGCGGGCGACGGATGTTCAGCCTGCGCTGCCTTCAGACCTGGGGTGCCCAAAACACACACACACACACCTCTCCCACTGAGAGCCGTGGGTCTCTCCTTCTCAGACTGCCTTGCTCCTCGGACAAAACCTCGGCCGCCGCCTTCCAAGCTGCTCTGAAACTCTCTTCAGCCAGCCCAACAGGGAGGAGCAGCAACGGTCAGGTGGAGTCCCACCGCCAAAGCAGGTGGGGCTTTGCGGGGGAGAAGAGAAGGGTGCCTCTCACCCCGCCATGCCCTCCCTTTTTTCCCGAGGCTGAAGGAAATGGGTGCCTTGGGGCTCCGAGAGGAATCCCTGCATTATTATTATTGATACATTACATCCTCCCTGGTGTTCAAACCAGGGAATATGGCATGGCTCGTCGCATCCTTTCCCCACTATGTTAACGGAAGGAGAAAAGGCAGGAAAGCAGTTCAAATTCCCCGCCTTTTTTCCGGTCGTATCTCAAAGCTCCGGTCGCAAGTCAAAGCAAAATTTTGCGACTGGAGCTGGTCGTAACTTGAATTGGTTGCAAGTCAAGATGGTCGTAAGTCGAGGCACCACTATATTAGGATCCACTGGCACCACCACTGTTGCTGGTGCTGTCACAAAAAAAGAAAAACATGAATGCATTGCTCAGAAGGAGATAGCCTTCCCCACCCCTTGCAGGTAAAAGAGGGCTTCAGATTTCCTGCTTTGAATTGTAAAAAAAGGATTGTTGCATTTATCTAACCCGGCACTTCACAATACTTTGCAAGTCTTTCAAAACCCACTTCCTCCTCCAGACGCAAAAGGGAAACTATATTCAGGGAGGAGGGAAGGGGAACGAAGCTTTATACTGCTATATTTCTGTAGCGATATACCAGCTTTGGTAATTTTTTTAAAAAAGGACAAGGGGGGGGGCTGATTACCTCAAGAAACAGTAGAGAAAATGAATTGATGCAGAATTAAAGAACAGTGTAGCCTGCTATAACAGTTCAAATAGAAATAAGTGAACCAATACAGTTAAAAACAACGTGAACACTTCCACAATTATATATACCGTGTGACCACGAAAATAAATGTATTGGTACAACAGAGGTATGGAAAGAATTGGTATAACTGGGTTCTTTGGGCCGGTGTGATTAGGCCCTGCTATGATTGTAGCCTTGCCCTTTTTCATTGTTCATTGCCTGTTTCATTGCCTTGCCCTTTGGCCTCATTTTTTTTTAAAAGGGGAAGGGGAACAAACGAAAGTGACCAGTAAAAGCTTATACACACATCTGTTTGTCCTTAAGGTGCTATGGGTCTCTTTGACTATGAGTACATTTACCAGAAAGAGATGTTAGCTCAATCATCTTATGTATTTTGGCAGGTGAATCCCCCAGGTCCAAGGGATGTGCCCCAGTCAACTAGCTTCAGCATGCTATATTCCCAGTGAAACAAAGCACCACTTGCTTCAGCCTTAGGCCCCAATCCAACCCAGAGGATAAACTGTTTCACTCCACTGAAAGAAACGGGCTTAAGTGTCCTTAACTCTGGTTAGGTTCTGGCCTTAATCTTTAATCTGTTCCCAGCAGGCCCTGCTATCAAGTAAAAGTGGCTGGCCTGTTTGAACATCTGATTAATTCAGTGAGGAAACAGTTCCTTTTAGCATTCAGTCAGTCAGGGCTGAGGTTAATTGAGTGTCCTCTTGATGAGGGCTTCTGTCCAGCCAGTTTTTGTGAATGGAATTCCCAAAACCCTGACGTTCAATAGACCAAGGAACCTTGTGAGCAGAAGGGCTGGATCCTGATTCTTCACCTTTACTTTAACACATGTAAATGAAGATGGATTTAATACCTCCCTTAGCAAAATGCTTTATTCTTAGTAGCTGGATTTTCTTCTTTCCGGTCGAAGATTAATTAGCTTCACTTTGACAGCAGCTCTTCAGTAATAATTCTTCAAGAGCAATTCCTATTTGACTGGTTTATAACAGCTCTTTACCCTCAATTAATAGATAAGATAAACCTAAACCTTATTAATCAAGTGGGACTTTAAAGAAAGCTCTATATGTGTTTCTAGCTTTAAATCTTAATTACACATGCATTTAATGTGTCAGAAAGTGAAAGACTAATTGGTGGAAGTTGAGCTGACCTGAGAGGTGACACTCCATAACACCAGCTGCATTTTGTCGTGTGGTTGAGGCGTCTCCCTCTTGAACCTCAATTAGTATTGGCCACTCTTCTTGCTGTTTTATGATGAGAACATTGCACATATGCCATTTATGAGGTGCAGAGAAATGAAACAAGGTGAAGACCATCACATTGTTCTTCATTTATGTCATAAAAAAGCTCTGTGTGTGTGTGTGTGTGTGTGTGTGTGTGTGTGTGTGTGTGCCTACGCCAAAAAAAAAAAAGATTAACAGAGCTTGAAAAAAAACACCCTCTTTAAAATGTTACGTCTCCTAGAAATCCCTACCACTTCCTCATGGCCAGTGGATGCTGTAGTCCAGAAAAGTAACTATTTGAGCTTTGGAACAGAACCACAAATATGGATAAAATAATGGCTCCAGCTATCAAAAAAAAAGCAATGCTGCTTTTTTGCTGTCAGCCTGCTGTTATTTGCTTCAGGAGTATTGAATTTATGACTTTTATTTACATTTTCAGATATTCCCCCACCCCCTTATTCTGCAGCAATAATGCTATCTGACATATTTCATCTCCCACCCACTGCCTGATTCTCTTTTAGATTTTTTTACTATGTTTTAACACTAGGTGCCCTGAGCTATTCTAATAACTTCCAGCTTGCAGCAGTCTGTTAATGACCAACGTATTGGAAGGCTTGCCATCAATGTTAATAACCTCTTTATTTGTGCTGTTTTGTTACTTCCATCTGTTGCCACAGGAAGGAAGGGTTAGTAGTAAATGCTGATTATACCTTCCCTGCTAAAGAAGAGAAAGGAAATGAGATGTCAGCAAGAATGCTCAGCCTGACAAAAATATCTTCAGCAATTGCTCTTTTCAACCCAGAAATCTCTGAGTAGGCAGATGCTTTTTTTTAAAAAAAAAAGACAAATTCAAACACTTCTTATGAATATCCTGTTATCTTTCATAAGACATAGATACTCCAACGTGCATGGCCTCTACATTTCATTCGCATTACAATTCAAATAATCCCAGTGGTGCTTTAATGTTAATGGAACATGATCATTGATCCGTTTTAGGGGGTGTGAGATTCCTGTTTCAGAGCCCTTCAGGCATCCATGGCAGAGAGGAAATTCCTATTCTGCTCAGCGGCAGCTCCTTCTGGCTGCTTCCCATCCACCCCCTTCATGGTCCCCTCTTCCCTTGGCTTGTACATGATTGAGAAAAGAACTAATCATTTCCCTTTCCTTTGGGCAGCCTGGGCAAACTGTGCTTTCCTTAGGGGTTTGTATGATTCAGGATCAGGAAGCCTAATTCTACACACCACTATCTAATCAAGTGTGCAGTCATCACCGTAGTCAATGATAAGGGACTGCGACCTTAAATTAGACATCTACATTTAGTAGGAATAAGTGAGACTTTTCATTCAGTTTGCTCTGGTTTGCGATTCACCCAAATCATCAAAATCTGAATGTGAGAGAAAGTGACATCAACAAATTCATCCCATCTCCTAGGGTTGGATGAGAAATTGGGAGTCAGTTTGTTTTTGATCAGAATTTCCAAAAAATTAAGCAGAGCAGGGGAGAAAGCAAAAATGACAGTCATGGCCACCTTAATAAGAACACAAATGCTAGCAAACCAGACTATTGATAATAACAATCATGTGCTGTCAAGTCAACTCTGACTTATGGCAACCCTTTTCAGGGTTTTCTAGGTCCAGAGTACTCAGAAGTGGTTTACCATTCTCTCCTTCTGGGGGCATCCTGGGACTGTGCAGCTTGCCCAAGGCCACACAGGCTGGCTCTTCTGGGATGCACAGTGGGGAGCTGAACTCCCAACATCTGGCTTCACAGCCAGATTTCTAACTCACTGAGCTATCCAACCAGCTATTGAATGTAATAGATTGGAAGTTAGGAGCTTGTTTCCTCCGTGGATGTATGCATCCAGGGAGGCTGTCCTTGTTCTGACACCCCATTCATGTTTCATGATTAGGCTCTCAGGAAAGTGGCCAATACACTGAAATTCTAGTGGGATAGTGTGTCAATAGGGGGCAAGTGGGTATTTGGACTGCTATGGGCAGCTCTTTTGGAATAATCTGTGTATGTCATACTGTTCAGCTGTAGTTAAAAAATGCTCTCTTAACATTCTGAATCAGTAGCTGATGGATCTTCCTCAAGCAAGTCCCATTGAAACCAGTGGGTTTACTACTGAGTAAAAAGGTTTAGAAATATTGTATTGTTTTTAAGTTTATTTATTTATTTATTAAATACATTTTATTAGTTTTTCAATCTATCTACATTCAGTTCATGCTTATCAAACATCGTGTTACATGGGTTGCTTACAATTATTTGTTTTTGCGTCTTGGTGTCTTCCCAGTTATCCCCCCAAGTTCCACACATCTTTCGATCATTCAAACCATTCATGTATGTATTTTAGTATACAATATTGGCTATTATCATAATATTACTCTCATAGTATACAATGTTTTCAAAATCCTCTAATAACATACTTAATAAAAGTAATTCCAGTTCCAAATCTATATAATTTGAGGTGATTTAACCGACAAACTTTGTAATTTATACCAATGATAACTGAGTAAGCTCTTAACACATAATAGATATTATCTAGAGCATTTTTTACAGATTTTCTTTGTATAGTTGTTTAGCCATTTCTATCTCCACATTTTCTATCCTGTCTATAACAATATCATATCTAATGCATGTTCATTATGTACTATTTGTTTACCACAACCTTATATCTAGCTTCAATTTGCCTTTAAAAAAAACCCACCATATTATGTCTTTACCCTGATTAGTGCTCCCTTATTTCAGTTTAATTCTCTTTTTTAATATATAAGATATGCCCCTTTGCAATTCCAGAAGTTAGGTATATACATGCTTTCCAACACTGAGGGCCACCTTCTTGTTTTTCCCTTTTTCATCTTTCTAAGTAATTCCTTCTCTTAATCTTTTTTTCAATTTTTGTTTCTGTCTTTCTAAACATTCTGCCATCTTTTCTGTCCTCTGAGGCCATTTTATGCATTTGGTTTACCTCCAATAGATCTTTATACACTTGGTCTATCTCCAATAGATCTTCCAGGCTATTTTTAATTAATTCTGCTGATTTTCTCCCCTTATTTTCCCTTAAAACTCTCCTCGACTCCACTAGGTTTTCCCCATTAATTTCCTCCAGCCCTTTTTTAGGTTGGCATACACCATCCACCACCCTCTCATTTCCTTGTTCATTATTTCCTGTCTCCTGTTGACTATAATTCTTCTTCAGCTGCGCCGTGAATAATTTTACCTCTTCGTTGTGGGATCTCACTATTTCTAAGATTGCCTGAAGGGTAGATTTTGTTTCCTCCCAAAATTGTCCTTCTTGTGTCATTATGTTCCAATTGTCAAAAAATTGTATTCCAAGTTAAAGTTGTCCATATGCTTAAAGTAATCAATCCAGTTCCATTAAGCTTGAATCCAGTCTCAAATATAGTTTTCCCCGCCTAAAGGCTCAAGGTCCCATCCAGTTCAACATCCAGGGTACAGTTTATAAGTTCCACTTTGGCTAAATTAGGCTTTCTAGGGTTAATTTGACTGTAGTTCAGTTCCGTCCTCAAAGAGAAAGGGAATTCCAAACAGTCATAGAACATTCAAGGCCATTGATTCTACGCGTTTTGCCAGTGCCTTAGATAGCTATTAGACATAACATAAACAGGTTTTATTTTGCAAAGTTGTTGTCAGTAGTGTTTTCAGGAAAAATATTCTTAAGTTTTAATACCGAACTTCCTTCCTTTAAGTATAATTAAGAGTCTAATTAATGTCCAATTTATTTTCCTTGTGTCTCCCTCCGTCTCTCCTCTCTCCAGCTTCTCCGCAGCTCAATCAACGATGATGGAGAGCTATGAGACACTATTTCTGCCGTAGGAATTGTCTTATCCAGGGATAGTAAATAGATACAGTTTTTAAAGATGTTTCTCACCCGTTTGTAGCATGATGTTAATTAGGCTGATTTATCGCTTCTTTGGGGCTTGAGTAATTCAGAGAAGCTATGGGCTATGCCGTGCAGGGACACCCAAGACGGACAAGTCATAGTGGAGAGTTCTGACTAAACGCGATCCACCTGGAGCAGGAACTGGCAAGCCACTCCAGTATCTTTGCCAAGAAAACCCCATGAACAGAAACAAAAGGCTAAAAGATATGACGCTGGAAGATGAGCCCCTCAGGTCGGAAGGCATCCAACATGCTACTGAGGAAGAGCAGAGGACAAGTACAAGTAGCTCCAGAGCTAATGAAGTGGTTGGGCCAAAGCCGAAAGGATGCTCAGCTGTGGACGTGCCTGGAAGTGAAAGGAAAGTCTGATGCTGCAAAGAAAAATACTGCATAGGAACCTGGAATGTAAGATCTATTAACCTTGGTAAGCTGGATGTGGTGAAATAGGAGATGGCAAGAATAAACATTGACATTCTGGGCGTCAGTGAACTAAAATGGACGGGAATGGGCGAATTCAATTCAGACGATTACCATATCTTCTATTGTGGGCAAGAATCCCGTAGAAGAAATGGAGTAGCCCTCATAGTCAACAAAAGAGTGGGAAAAGCTGTACTGGGATATAATCTCAAAAATGATAAAATGATTTCAATACGAATCCAAGGCAGACCTTTCAACATCACAGTAATCCAAGTTTATGCACCAACCACGGATGCTGAAGAGGCTGAAATTGACCAATTCTATGAAGACTTACAACACCTTCTAGAACTGACACCAAAGAAAGATGTTCTTCTCATTATAGGGGATTGGAATGCTAAAGTAGGGAGTCAAGAGATAAAAGGAACAACAGGTAAGTTTGGCCTTGGAGTTCAAAATGAAGCAGGGCAAAGGCTAATAGAGTTTTGCCAAGAGAACAAGCTGGTCATCACAAACACTCTTTTCCAACAACACAAGAGGCGACTCTACACATGGACATCACCAAATGGGTAATACCGAAATCAGATTGATTATATTCTCTGCAGCCAAAGATGGAGAAGCTCTATACAGTCAGCAAAAACAAGACCTGGAGCTGATTGTGGCTCTGATCATCAGCTTCTTATAGCAAAATTCAAGCTTAAACTGAAGAAAGTAGGAAAAACCACTGGGCTAGTCAGGTATAAGCTAAACCAAATCCCTTATGAATACACACTGCAAGTGAAGAACAGATTTAAGGAACTAGATTTGGTGGACAGAGTGCCTGAAGAACTATGGATGGAGGCTCGTAACATTGTACAGGAGGCAGCAACAAAAACCATTCCAAAGAAAAAGAAATGCAAGAAAGCAAAGTGGCTGTCCAACGAGGCCTTACAAATAGCAGAGAAGAGAAGGGAAAGAAAATGCAAGGGAGATAGGGAAAGTTACAGAAAATTGAATGCAGACTTCCAAAGAATAGCAAGGAGAGACAAGAGGGCCTTCTTAAATGAACAGTGCAAAGATATAGAGGAAAAGAATAGAAAGGGAAAAACCAGAGATCTGTTCCAAGAAAATTGGAGATATTCAAGGAACCTTTTGTGCAAAGATGGACATGATAAAGGACAAAAATGGTAGGGACCTTACAGAAGCAGAAGACATCAAGAGGAGGTGGCAAGAATACACAGAGGAATTATACCAGAAAGATCTGGATGTCCCAGACAACCCAGATAGTGTGGTTGCTGACCTTGAGCCAGACATCCTGGAGAGTGAAGTCAAGTCGGCCTTAGAAAGCATGGCTAACAACAAGGCCAGTGGAGGTGATGGCATTCCAGTTGAACTATTTAAAATCTTAGAAGATGATGCTGTTAAGGTGCTACATTCAATATGCCAGCAAGTTTGGAAAACTCAACAGTGGCCAGAGGATTGGAAAAGATCAGTCTACATCCCAATCCCAAACAAGGGCAGTGCCAAAGATTGCTTCAACTACCGTACAATTGCACTCATTTCACACGCTAGCAAGGGTATGCTCAAAATCCTACAAGGTAGGCTTCAGCAGTATGTGGACCGAGAACTCCCAGAAGTACAAGCTGGATTTCGAAGGGGCGGAGGAACTAGAGACCAAATTGCTAACATGTGCTGGATTATGGAGAAAGCCAGAGAGTTCCAGAAAAACATCCACTTCTGCTTCATTGACTACACAAAAGCCTTTGACTGTGTGGACCACAGAAAACTATGGCAAGTCCTTAAAGAAATGGGAGTGCCTGACCACCTTATCTATCTCCTGAGAAACCTATACGTGGGACAGGAAGCAACAGTTAGAACTGGATATGGAACAACTGATTGGTTCAAAATTGGGAAAGGAGTACGACAAGGCTGTATATTGTCCCCCTGCTTATTTAACTTATATGCAGAATACATCATGCGAAAGGCCGGACTGGAGGAATCCCAAACCGGAATTAAGATTGCCAGAAGAAATATCAACAACCTCAGATACGCAGATGATACCACTCTGATGGCAGAAAGTGAGGAGGAATTAAAGAATCTCTTAATGAGGGTGAAAGAGGAGAGCGCAAAAAAACGGTCTGAAGCTCAACATCAAAAAAACTAAGATCATGGCCACCGGCCCCATCACCTCCTGGCAAATAGAAGGGGAAGATATGGAGGCAGTGACAGATTTTACTTTCTTGGGCTCCATGATCACTGCAGATGGTGACAGCAGCCACGAAATTAAAAGACGCCTGCTTCTTGGGAGGAAAGCGATGACAAACCTCGACAGCATCTTAAAAAGCAGAGACATCACCTTGCCAACAAAAGTCCGCATAGTCAAAGCTATGGTTTTTCCTGTAGTGATGTATGGAAGCGAGAGCTGGACCATAAAGAAAGCTGACCGGCGAAGAATTGATGCTTTTGAATTGTGGTGCTGGAGGAGACTCTTGAGAGTCCCCTGGACTGCAAGGAGAACAAACCTATCCATTCTGAAGGAAATCAACCCTGAGTGCTCACTGGAAGGACAGATCCTGAAGCTGAGGCTCCAATACTTTGGCCATCTCATGAGAAGAGAAGACTCCCTGGAAAAGACCCTGATGTTGGGAAAGTGTGAAGGCAAGAGGAGAAGGGGACAACAGAGGATGAGATGGTTGGACAGTGTCATCGAAGCGACCAACATGACTTTGACCCAACTCCGGGAGGCAGTGGAAGACAGGAGGGCCTGGCGTGCTCTGTTCCATGGTGTCATGAAGAGTCGGACACGACTAAATGACTAAACAACAACAACAACATCGCTTCTTTTACCCGGCTGCGGACGACTTGCAAGCAAGCTAGTTCAGCTGCTTGTTTCCGCCTGCTGGTCGATTGGGGAGTTTCCTGGATCAAACGTGGGTAACCGCCGTTCCCCCGTGATCAACAGGCTTCTCCCCCATTTCACCACCTCTTCGGGGTGGTTTTAACCCCCTGGGGGGTCCCAAACAGGTTGGAATTCAGCCCAGGGGACAGAACCCCATCCTCCTGCTGCTGTCTTGTCGCAGCGTCAAGCCGGAAGTTGTTTTTAAGTTTATTTTGAACAGGTTCTACCATTTCACTTTAAACAAACAGTGGCCGTGTTTCTCCTAACCACAATGCCTTTCCTTCCTTCTACTTTGCAGTGTTTTCTGAATATAAATCTGGTCTTGATACCCACTACACACACATTGCCCCTCTTCAGTCTTCTTCAACGACAAGACAAAATGCACGTTGAGGGCATTCTGTGTAGTTCAGAGTGCTCAGGCTTGTGAGTTTCTGACGGAAAGGAATGATGCCATCCTAAATTTTTCTTCTGGAAATATTGAACACGAGGCATAACTTACAGTCACTGGAGCCCCATAATGACAAAACATAAGAGGTGTGTGTGTGTTTGTGTATGTGTTGTAAAAGAAGATACATTTTAAAGGAGAAACAAGGGGAGAAATTTCCTGCACTTTATCCCATACACATTTTAAAAATGTAATATCTTGCATTAATGTTGAGAATCGAACCGGCAGAGAGCTTATGGTTAACAGATCCTGAATGTACCCGGTGGGGTAGTAAAAGGCTACAGGCTACTCCCATAACTCAAGTGAGTGAAGCTAATGCTGGAAGGGTTTTAATAAGGAACTGACAGGGTACGTGCTCATCTGTGAAGAGAGTCGTTTCTCATAACTTCCTCGACATGAATGGGAAGCGAAGATGGATTGGAGATTGGCTCTGAAAGGGGAATAGGCACCTCCTAAAAAGAGCTATTACCACATTCCAGCTCTTTGGAAAGGAAAATGACAGATGGGGTGTGTTAGTTAAGGGCTTAGTGTACCATATTGTTTGCATTTTACTCCTCCTGGTCCCGGATAGCAACATGTCAGCTTTTGTTCCTTGAGAAACCTTCCCTCCTCAAGGGCATGGTTTTCATAAAATCTGCCCACTGAAATGAAGTTTGTAGCCTAGCCAGACTATCATCCACAGTGCTTGTGTCAATGATACTTCTTTTCTTTTTCTTTTTTTTACAAAGAGTTGAAACTGTTCAAGTCCAAAGTAAAGTAAAGGTTTTTCGAAGCCTTGTGGTTGCCCATCGTTATGCATGAGGTGAGTGTTGGGGTGGGAATACTTGTTTCAGAACGTGCCATTTTGGGAGTTGTGCCATTTTGGCCACGATGCTCCGTTTCTCTCCCTTCTACCCTCTTTCCCATGTCTGGATTATTAAGTGTTTATTCTCCAGGAGAACTTTTCCTTTTCTGCCCATCTCTCTGGGCACTTAGTTTTTAATTAAAAGTAGCTCGCTCTCACTCTTGCGCTCTCTCTTTTTTTTCTTTCCTTTTTATTTCTTTTTGCCTGCTGGCCAGGCTTCCGTGTTGTGTAAAATGTTCCAAATGCTAGAAGTCTGCTTCTAGACTAATAAGACTAGAACAAAACAAAGAGTAATAAAACAGCGAGTACAATAAAAATTATTAAAAAGCCATTCCTGAAGAAAATGTTATTTATTTTCCATTTCCTATGTGACTAATTGTGATCATCGTTAAAGGATAATTTGCTAGCCTGCTGTTCTCTGAGACAGTGGATGGCGTGTGTTTTTTCAGATTCTGACCTCCTGCCCATCTCTGCCTTCGGTAAATGATCCTTGACTAATTGGTTTAAATTGAGCAGCCAACTCAGGAAGTGATTATTTTCCTTAGAATCAGTCTCTAGAGGCATCATCCCTTTCTCCAAAGGCCTAGCCACAGATTGTTAGGAACCCTTTGAAGGTTTAGCCTTAGACAGCTCTGACTGAAAGCTATACTGGGATTTGTTGTAAATCCACCCTTATTCTGTGTGAGTACTTATGGAGATGTAGCCCTTGGCTTATGATCTCCTCCATGGAAGCAGAGAATGGGCAGGGGACGGGCAGCGGGAAGTTGCCACTTGGCTCCCAGCTCTGCCATGCTTGTGGCTGTAGTGGCTTTCCCTCAGTTTTTCTGCATTTGACTAAAGGTATGAATGGACTGTACTATAGGCAGGTTAGGCCTATATATAAATAACTGAGAGACATGGTTGTATCAGGGATTTTGTTCACGGTGCAGGCCAACATACAGCAGTTCTCCCTCTTTCATATTCTAAGGTGCATGCCGGCACAGAAGAACTGAGCTCCAAGGTGGGAGTCTGAAGCCGATCCAGGTCAAATCATGGGGCAGTTGTAACAGGGGGCTTCATAGAGTACACAGAAAATGGGCACAGTCCACAGCCAAATAATTACTCCATAAATCATTGAGACAATAAGACACAGGGTAAGGAATGCTGAAAATTGGGAACTGGAGCACACAGCAAACCAGGTACAGATGTTGGCTTTAACAGGGCGATCTGCATGGAACAGTCACATGTATTTGTCTGTGGCGTGGGCACTCTTTTCATTAGCTGGATCCACTTAATTATTTGCTACAGGTGGGTTGACCTTGGAATCATAGCCAAGAACATGAAGTTTCTCCACCATTCTGCTCTCTAATCCAACATCCTAAGCCACTGGCATTCTCTTGGGTGAGGGGGTTCGTCTGTGAAGTTTCCATCATCTCCTAGAGGGAGTGGGTCTTCCCTGGCAGGTCCAGGCCCTGTTCTATCTCCTGTGCCTCTGTGAGTGGTCTGCCCACCGGACCCTCAAGTCTTTCATCTCTCCCAATTCCCTCTTATTGAAGGAGATTGTCTGGCCTTCATCATCCAAAGAAGATTCTGCAAGATAGGACATGATAGAATTTTAAAAGCCGTCCTTCCAGCAAGGAGATTTATCTCTTTATAGGCATTTTCTTCTTGGCCAAAATCCTGTTGTGCAATTACACTGGTGGAAGGGAAAGGTATAAGTCACTAATTAACAAGTTCTCATTGCACACTAGTCAGATGGTTTGGCATGCGAGCAGGAATCCAAGTGTGAACTTATTAATTAGCAGCAATTCACAGCTGTGAATTATGCCATTTTCTTTCCAGTAGCCTTAACTATAATGCCACATTTTGTCCATTATACGTGGCATTTACAGCAAGCTAGTGGGCACAGGGGATGGTGGATGACAGGAAACAATAGGGTGTCCGAGCACATCAAAAGGATGCAGTTATGTAGTCCATGACAGAGAAAGTCAGTAGGAGAAGTATGTCACACTTAGAGAAGAACATGAGGATTGAGACAAGCAATTAATGTTCAGCCATTGCTATGAAACCCGTAGGTTACACCTAGACTATATTAACCAATTTAAAAAATCACTCTTTTTCAACCTCCAGAGAGATTTCTCTGTGTGAAGCTTCTTTTTCCCTCTCAGAAATCTTGCAGAATTTCTTACAGGTTTTATGCTTATTTTTTTGCTGGAAGAAATGACAAGCTGCACATGATTATTAAATCCACATGCAGAGCATCATTTTTATTTTCCTGTGCAGGATCCATCTAGACAAGGCAGAAGAAGCACCAACCTGCACAGGAATGTTATAGTTCCTTTGCAGAACAACATCTTTCCTGTGCGGGATTCACCTAGAAAGAGGAGAAGAAAGAGCAAACTGCAATGGATTGCTACAGTTCCCTTACATAATGGTATTTTTTCAGTGCAGGATTGTTACAATTCCTAAGCAGAATGGCTTCTTTCCTGCACAGGACTCACCAGAGGGGGCATTGACCTGTCCAGAACTTGGCATTTTCCAGCACAGAAGGATAGGCAGAAAACAGAAAGAAAGAAAGAAAGAAAGAAAGAAAGAAAGAAAGAAAGAAAGAAAGAAAGAAAGAAAGAAAGAAAGAAAGAAAGAAAGAAAGAAAGAAAGAAAGAAAGAAAGAAAGAAAGAAAGAAAGAAAGAAGGGAAACCCACAAGTGGAATCTCGTTTTTGTGGGAAGCCAAGAAATTTAACTGATGCTGGAGAGACATCTTGGTGGAGATTCTTACATGGTGAGACTTTCAAAAATAGCCAAGAACATGAAGTTTTATGAGTACTCATCACATCTCTGTTGCAACCTATGTACATACGTACACTGAGCCAGTCAGCCCTGTATGTACATACAGTCATTCACACAGGGGTCACAGAAATTGGAAACATTGCCTGGTTTTGAGCTTCGTCTCCTGGAATCCCTTGCTCAGCATGGACAGGGCTGCAATAGAGTTGAGACAGCTATATGATGCAGAACTTGAACTAAAGAAAAAATTGAGCTACAGCATTTAACATCCTCAGCAGCACAGTCAGAAACCATGCTAGCTGGGGCATTCTGGGATTTATATATAAAAAGCAACTTTTCCAGGTTCTTGAGCCTGTCTCTTCACCTTGAGTTCTATGCAAGTATATCTAGATGGTGTTGGGGGGCAGAGCCAGAAACCATGATCCTTCTCTTCCTATTACCTTGGCTGAATGCTTGGAGGCGATGGCAAGAAGGCGGCTATTATGCTGCTGTTCCACTCCCTTTTCTTAATGTCTAAATAAGAAATGATAAATCCTATGGCTTGAGGAAGTTCCCTATCCATCCGGTGGAATCTCTGGCTCCATGAAACTGACAAAAATGTGTATCTGTAAGCAAGCCCCCATGCTCCTGGCTGAATGATTGCATTAGGGGCACAACATGACATGGACATGAGAGGGGTGAAAGGAGACAGATGGTACACAACTAGTGATGTTCTCTGCCAGAGTTTGAAAGACTTATTAAGGACTTACTAGCTGGGAGACTCAAGGAGTTCTGAGCAAAAAAAAATAACTTTTCCAGTTTCGGTTGTCAACCTGCAGCTTCATTCCAGACAGCAATCAGATTGACCCCAACCATGGAAAGCATCGCCTTTTCTTGTCCACAAAAATTGGCCTGCCCACAGTGACAACAATACCTTTAGCAACTAGACCAGTGGTTCCCAACCTTGGGTAACCCAGGTGTTCTTGAACTGCAATTCCCAGAAGTCTTCATTACCAACGGTGCTGGGTTGGAGTTTCTGGGAATGGCACTCCAAAAACACCTGGGTTCCTCAAGATTGGGAACCACAAAGCGTTATGTATTTATGCAGAAAATATCCTCCTGCCCTGTATGTATGAAAAAGTCATCGCTTGGAGAGAGAAAAAAGCCTCAATAGCAGTCAGTGAGATTTACATGCAAGCCACAGCAGGCCAAAATCTTTTTTGGCCAGCAAATGTGTCTTGTGCTGGCAAAGTTTCCTCTCCGTAATGATTTCAAAGACTGCTGTTTTAAAACACTTTACCCCTGAGTGCCTCATCAGGGTTGGAAGTAATAGTCACAAAGGACAAGTTGCTTTCTGTTAATTCCTTTTTCCAATAATGCAGGTATATTGGGGAAAAAATTCTATTGGATCTGAATAATGTACATCACTATTGTAAGTTATTGAGTGATAACTCTGTTACTATTGTAATTTAACAATTAATACTTTTGTGGTGTGACTGTAGCTTAGTTATTTTTATAATGTGCTTTCATTAAATGATAGAAGAGGAACACCACATGGTTCAAAAATTGTGCCTCTAATGGCTGCCTTTTTCTCTGTCGTGAGTGTTGAGGTGACAGCCAGATAGGTAACATGAGGCGACTGTTTTGTACCATAGGACAGCAGTGTGTAGTATTTTTTCAGCGTAGTAAAACTATTTTAATTAAATAAAAAATTATAAAATATATAAAATGGCAAATAGTATTCTGTTGCATAGCCCTGCTTGTGCAATGACAGTGACATCACTGGCGGCAGCAGACAGCAACAAATGAAAGAGCTCTTTTTTCCATTTTGTTACGCATGCCACTCTCACAAAACAATACAAAGCTACACAGCACCCTCTTATTCAGAACAGGTGAGGAAAAATCAAATTCTGTGGAAACATGTATGATGGGGGAAGGCTGTTCTGGAAAATGTTGGCTTAGCTCTCAGTAAAAGAGGGGAAAAAGATCTCTCTTTTCCTGCAGTATGGTGGTAGAGGTGGGAGCCATGCAGAACATGATGGTCTCACACTGAGGGAAGTTTTAAATCACCATATTCTCTGTTTGTTTGGAGAAAAGAAGGACTTGGGCATTCATTCAAAAACCTTGCCATTGTGTCTTCTTTAGCAACCCTCAGTCACAGGATACATTTATGTTATTGTAAAGAAAAAAAGCCTCTTCTCTTTTTTTAACCCTGATGGTCACCTCGGTCAACTTGAGCTTAGCTTTGATAAGCCACCCATCCTTCTTATGAAATGTTCATTTATTAAGTCACATTGCATATCCTTCTGGCACTGCTGAGCATCAATCTTTATTAGCCTCCTCATTCTCCCAGCAATCTTCTTAGATCACCCCACATTATTCGTTTTTTTTTTAAAGCTTATAATTTGCTATTGTTTACCAGCCTACATGGACTGCATCCCTCCTGCTTCTGCATTTTGTCTCCATTCAAAATCCAATCATCATTCATCATTGTTCGCGTGTCTTTCACAAATGTCTTTCATTTTAAATACATATATAGCTTTTCTTTGTGGAAGAAGGCTGTTCTGGGCATCCCAAACAATGGCAATTTAGGGTGCTCAATCTTTTGTTAGCAAGACAAACAATGTTGTAAGCAAGCAGCTTTAATAAACTCAGCCTGCTGAGAAGGCCATATTATCACAATATGTTTGCATCTATAACAACTCATTCACAGGGACATCCTTCCTGCCCGTTGTCTCACTGCTCTTTTTCCACAGTCAACTTTCCTCTCCATTGGAAACCAGAATGCCTCTATTAGCTGTTCGCCAGTCCCTATCAGCGGACTCTCTGGTGTGCCTATCTTCAGCATGATCCATAAAATACTGGTTTTTCCATCTCAAAAAAAAATTGAATACATGTTATTTATTTATTTATTTATTTATTTATTTATTTATTTATTTATTTATTTATTTATTTACCGCCTTTCTCCTTAAAAAGAACTCAAGGAGGCTTACATCATTAAAAAGACAATATTTACAAGCTAAAACCAGTAAGTATACGAATATTTAAAAAGAATTAAACAAATATTATATTAAAAAACAGTAAATACAATCAATACTAAAACACATTTTAAAAACCTTCTCAGACCACCAGTTGTTAAGGGAAAGCCTGCCTGAAGAGAAAGGCCTTTGCCTGCTTGCGGAAGGACAGCTATGATGGGGCCAGCCTGGCCTCCCATGGGTGGGAGTTCCAGAGTCTGGGAGCAGCAATGGAGAAGGCCCCTCTCCTGTGTGAAGTCAGAAAGGTGCTGGAAGCAGTAAGCAAAATGGTGGGTAGACTAGTAGCTCCTTATGAGGAAAACTACAATGTTTGGTTTTATTTAGTATGAGGGGGAGTTTACACTACATTTAGGGAGGAAAGTGCAATATGAAAATGAATCAGGAGAGAGACTGAGGTTTTTGAAGTTGGTTTAAAGACATGTGGTGACTTGGTGGGCTGCGGGTTAAACCGCAGAAGCCTCTGTGCTGCAAGGTCAGAAGACCAGCAGTCGTAAGATCGAATCCACGCGACGGAGTGAGCTCCCGTCGCTTGTCCCAGCTCCTGCCAACCTAGCAGTTCGAAAGCATGCAAATGCGAGTAGATAAACAGGTACCACCACGGTGGGAAGGTAACGGCGTTCCGTGTCTAGTCGCGCTGGCCACGTGACCACGGAAACTGTCTTCGGACAAACGCTGGCTCTACGGCTTGGAGACGGGGATGAGGACCGCCCCCTAGAGTCAGACACGACTGGACTAAATGTCAAGGGGAACCTTTACCTTTACCTTAAAGTCATGTGGTAGTAATTTGCTCTTTGGGTTGGTGTGTGTGCATCTTCTTGGAAAACTTTTAATCAATTTTTAAACTATGTCATATATCAGTTGAGGGAGCTGCATGAGCTTTTAGAATCCTTGCATTTGAACCCACCCTCCCTCGTGCTGGCTGCCTCTCACAGCCACTAGCCACTGCTATTGCACTGTTATTTTTTAAAAAAATTAAATATATATTTCTTGTAATCTTGCATAGCGCTAGCTTAGTATGAAAGATAGGCAAAAAAATAAAGAGGTTTCCCTGCAGCCTGACACTTGAGCACAGATACACACAGAGAGGGGAGAGGTGGAGAAGGAGAGGGAGCACAGAACTGCCAACTGGGGATGGAATGAAGGAAGGCACACCAGTGAGCAGCAAACCCCACAGACACAATTTACACCAACAGCGGTGTTCAGATATGCAAAAATGATTCAAAATAAATCAATTTCACAAGTGATTTAAAATCGACGATCCTCTGGCAGTTAAGTACTTCACTTTACCAACCAAAAAACAAGCTTCTCTGGCAAAAAAAAAAAAAAGGTCCATGTGCATTGTGTAGTCACCTTTTAAAAACTCGATTTCAAACATGCTAAACCTGATTCAAATACAGATGTTTTTCCATGTGTAACCATGCTCATAATTGAGAACAGGAGATTTGTTTTAAAAATGTTCATTATAAAATTATGCACAATGTGGAAAAAATGAGTACAGAGTTGTTTTCTCCTTTCATTCTCTCATAGCTTGGGATAATACAGAGTGGGTGAATGGTGAGAAAGATAGTGTGGTGTAGTGGTTACAGTGCTGAACTGTAACTTGGGACAACCAGGTTCAAGTCCCCACTGAGTCATGAAAGTCATTGGGTGATCTTAGGTGAGTAATTTACCATAGATGGTGGTTGCTGTGAAAGTAAAGAACAAGAAAGCTATGTATGCCAGCCACTTTGAGGTCCCTGCAGGAAAGGTGGGATGGAAATGTAATAAATAAACTGAAGATAGGAAAAAGGAAGTATTTTAACCTGTGAAATCTATGGAATTCCATGCCAGAAGGTGTGCTGAGAGCTGCCTCACAGACACCTTTAAAATGAGTTTAGACAAATGCAGGAAGAATCATGCTCTCAATGGCTTACTAGTCCAGGATCAAGTCACTCTGCATGTCACTGCAGAACAGCTGGAGAGAACTATTCCTCTTGTGTCCTGCTTGGTGACTTCCATAAGAGTCTAGCTGGTGACAACAGGAAATGGGAGACTGGGGTGAGCTAGAGATGGGCACTTTGTGCTCCTTTGTCCTAAGTTGTCCGCACGGCATAGTTAAAGTGAATCCATTGTGATTCGTGAAGCAGTTCAGACCAAATCAAAGCAGATGGTATTCCCATACCCCTTCTCTGTCTTTCTTTATGTCTGTTTTGTTTATCTGTCCATAAGAGTGTGCCACTTGGATTTTCTGCCTCATCTACCAATATCTTGACCACCAGCCCCTCTGCAAAGTGAAGATCATATGAATTGCAGGAAGATGTTTGCAGAACAAATACCTGCTGTTTATTTAATGAATTAGGTCTCCTTCAAAATTCTCCTGTTCTAACCATTTACTCTTTTGTGTGGAGAAAGGAGTGAAGGAAGGATAGGAGAGATATAATGAGAGAAGACCATAAAACTCAGACGTCACATAGAGAGTTTTGCTCACCTGTTTGGTCTCTCAAAGGTAGCACTGCAAGAATCTCTGCCCTCCCTCCTCATCTGAGTAGCCAGTTGCTGGAGGAGGTGGAGAAGGGAAGTCCAGGCTCCTGCCCAGACTGGAAGATCACATGACAGGGAAAGAAGGAGAAATGTGGCCCAGCTGGTGAGTGGAGGTGCCAGCGAAGGGGGTGGGGGAAGGGCTTTGAGCCCTGTCTGATTCAATTTGTACTGGAATATTCCAAAGTATTTGTATGTATTGGCACTTGTCCAAATAGGGGGGAAATTCATTGGGGGGGGGGAGTGATTAGGGGCTCTGACCTGGAATGAGGGCAAAACTCTGTGCCATCAACTACTGTTTGACTTCTGTATGCAGGCAAAGCTCCCACAAGTTTACTTGCTTGCTTGCTTGCTTCCTCCCTCTCCCACCTCCCACAGGGAACTGTGCACATTTGTTCAGAGTGGGGAGAAATAGCCCTGGATAGCAGTTTTCCTGCCCCAGTGGGTACAGCACCTGATCACAGTTTTGTTTGTCACACATTTGTCACTTGCACCATAGACACATACAGCAAAACATAAAAAAATTAAGTACTGCAAAAATAAAAGCCACAACATTTAAAAAGCGATGCATATCATACTACTGTCACTTACCACTCCCAAATCCCACACTAGAAATTCAAGATATGCATGGCACGTTCACTCACATAGGTGCTCAATAGATTGGATTCTAAAGTGTAATGCAGAATAAGATCTGCAGCTGCCTAAAAGAAAAGAAAGAAAACTCTCCACTGCACATCCATCCTACTCAAAATGAAACTGAGATAAATACCAATCTTTAACAGACTGACACTCTTCCCTTATCCTGCCAAGATGCAAAATGGTCACCAATCATGGAGGCAGGGCAAATTTATTTAGTCAATCCAGACCATCCTGGGCATAATGATTGGTGTTTCCAGGAAGGCTTTGGGTTTCCATTGGCACTTGATCTGTCAATCTCTTTTTCTATTGAGCTTTCTGGTCCTATGAAAGTATTACTTTCATTTTCGAAATGATACTTGCTGGCCTCATCTTTTTATCCGAATATTTTCAGCCTTTTTAAACCTCAGAAGTGCTAAAGCATACTAGACTCTTAACACTGCTTTGGGCTTCTTTGATTCACTATGAATTGGTTTGGAAACTGACAAATATCCCCACTTTGCTTCCTTTTTTTGAATAAATTTTGAATCCAACATACAGGGTTTTAAAAACAAACAAACTGATGACCCCGAATTTTGCTGGTTAGACATTAAGCTTCCCCTGCCTAAAGGTGGTCCAGTGCACTTTAGTTTGACTGGAGAGGCCTCTGTACTTCCTCAAGGTGCAAAATGTCATGGGCCATATCTAGAGAATAAGGCTTCTGGTGAATAAGGTTTGTAATTATTCTTCAGGACCACACATGATCACAGGCTGCCTGTCACCAAAGCAGGAGAGTACAATGCCCTTACATTTTGAGGCAAAGCACTCCGACCCCTGCTTGAAACACAAGCTACCACTGTCTATATAGTTCATTTCACTCTAAAGCATCCAGGGTAAGGTAGAACCAGAATGGAAGCAATGGCTTTAAAATGTACCAAGTCCACGTGAGATGATAACTTCTTCTGTTGTCAAGCCTTTGATCCTCATCTTGCTTCCTGCTGTAATCTCTTTGTCCAGTTTCTCCCTCTGAAACCTAAAATAGCATATTTCTCAATGAGTCATATACATCTGACACAAACTGGTCAAAGATATGTTTACAGCTTGAGGCAGAACAGAAAATAGTGGCCCGATCCACTCAAGTCACCATATATAATAACCAAGGATAAATACATGATTTCTGGAACCTATGGCAGAAAATTCCAGAGACATTTCTCTTTCTGAACAAAAAATACAGCAATAATAACTTTAAAACAGTTTCGCTGACTGTTTCTGTCACCTACAGTTATCTCTTGTTTAAGAAAGATGCTTCCCCAAATGATAAATAGTATCTGTACCACATGATTTTTCTTGTCAACACATCTTGCATCTGGTCAACCTTGGCAAGTGGAAGATAACCATGGGGTTATCAAAGGGGAAATGGGGTAATGCAATTATTTTAATTGCTTTTACTTGCCAGTATCCTGCTGCATAGTTAAGACAGCGCAACAGGAATGACGTTGCCAGCACCACATTGCCACAAATTGAAGAGTCCCTGCTCCATTTAGGGGTTGTACACAGCTCTTGTCCAATGAGACAGAGTTGCACAGAACCCAAAATCAAAGCAGACTCTTTGATTAGTGGCAATAAGCCTCTGATGGTAACATTGTTCTCACTGTACCAGCATACCTACATTATAAGATTCTGGTCATTCTGAGAACTGCAGAACTGGAAGGGATCCTATAGATCATCAAGTCCAGCCCTGTGTAGGAGGCACAGTGGGAAATCAAACGCGCAACTTCTGGCTCCACAGCCAGATACCTAAACCATATCTGCACACACTGATATGTTCAATGGTTTTATTATTTAACCTATTTTTAATTTAGTCTTAATCTGTTTTTAATCTGTTTTAATGATCTTTGTTAGCCACCTTGAGACTGGCTTATCAGGAGAAAGGTGAGTTATCCATTAACAATATGTAATGATTTAATTAATTAACCATAAAGAACACACATTCCTCTCAATGGCATAATCAACTATGTGAGCATGAATTGTAGGGAATACATATTCCCCTCAGACCGTGTTACCTGAGGCAGTCTCCTCACTCTGGCTAGTAGTAGCAAATGAGGGGTCAGTGAGGCCTAGCATGTGAAGTGTGATGGATATGTGAGAGAGCTGTGGAGATATGGAAGAAAGGCAGAAATTAGTACAGAAAAAGAACATGGAACAAAACAATCTGCATATTGTTATGGGTCCCCACCTGCAATACGGGAAGAACTAATGTACACTGACAGGAAAGCCCTCACAAGAGGATGCAAAAATTTGGTCCATCTGTTTGGCAGGAAATAAGTCTTACACTTCTAATGGCTCAGCAAATAATCTTTTTCTTGGACAGGGCTAAGACACTTGAATTATGTGCTTGCTAGGCTATTAAGAAGCAGTGGTAAATTTGGATCTCAGTTCAGAGGAAACTTATGAAATATGACTTACTTTATCAATGCTTTCAAGTAATAAAATGCAATGGTTTAACTCAGAGAGATTTCTTACACATATTTCCAGAAAACTACCTCAGTCATAAAAATGGACTTAGAATTGACGTAAGTTTGGCTTCTACTCCACATGCAGTCAAATTAGACCATTATGGTTGCTGAACTATGGTTAGTAGGTAGCACTGTAAGTACCACTGTACTCCTTTATTAGATTCACTCATCTTCATTTTTTAAAAACATTTTTGTCATACAGCTGGACAGCTGGAAATATAGCTGAAATACCAAGTAATTACCTAGAAAGCTTTTTTAAAAAAAATTATGATGTATAATTTATTCTAATTCATTTATGTTTTTTTAAAATTGGCCAGACATTTTCCATACTTGAGAGGTATGGATGTGGTGTCAATGGTCTACCTCTAATATGCATTACTGCACAGTCCTGGATGTAACAGATAATTTGAGTGAATTTCAATTGAAAGTCGGGTCACTGAAGCATTTAGAATGAGTAACTAAGAGTGGAAAATAAGGCTCTGTGGACTCTGTTCAAGGTGGTCTTTGTGATAAAACCTCTGAAATAATATTTCTTTAAAAAGTGGCACAGCAGCAGAGGGAAAACTTTGGATCTGAGGCCTTAAGAGTTGATAATAAGAGTCTTTTATGTGCACATGGCAATAACTATATAAATATGATCCATTATGTGGAAATTTTGATTTATGGACAATTAGCAGATAGAGAAACAATGCAATATGCTTGAAGTGCTTTTTTCTAATAATAGGAGCCATTGCGGCGTCATTAAGTACTAATTTTGTTTTCCTATTACTTTCCTGTGAACATATGGTTTCTATGGTAAAGTAGGATTACATCACAAAGCCGATACCAATTTAGTTCAAAAAATTTGCTTCTGAATTGTTTCTTTAAACTTCCTGAAACTTAGCTCCTAGTTTGAGTAGGTGGTGTGAAAGCATCTGGTCTAGACACTTTCCCGCCAGGTGGCGCTATGGTGTCAACTGTTTACTGAGCCACATTCAGAGCCCTTTTGAGCCTACAATAGTACAATACACTTTAGTTACATCCAATAGTTCTGTTGATGCTGGACTTAGCTCTGTAGTAGCAGTGGGATGAATGAGTGTATCCGCATTCTTACCAGTGGTTCACCCCTCGACCCAGAATTTGGGGGAGTGGAATTGTCTTTTTAATTCGTGACATGGCAGCTTCCATTTATAGAATAATGGCTTGTTTTAAGAACTGTAGCAAATTAAGTATAGGTTCCTCTGAAAAATTCTGTTACAGAAGGTGTGATTACACAGCAAGGGAAATACAAATTCGCTCACATTCACTCTCTGTGAAGTTGCATTGAGGAATGATTTCCATTTGAATTAAGTGGCCACACGGGGAAACATGAGAAAAACTTAGTTTGCTGCTTGTTTGCAGCTCTGTTCAAGCCCCATAGAGGGTGCTGTTAAAAGGAACTTCCTTAGCAATCTGTAACAAAGGTTTCATTTTCTGTTTCCTCATCTTGTTAGATTTTTTTTAAAAAACAAACCTCTTGCTGATGGAGAAACTTTGCTCTCTGTTCCTAAGCTGTATATAAAAAAGAGGTGTCTTGCCTACAGAGAAAGAAGTTGTAAAAAAAGAAGAAGAAGGCAGCTCTTGCCTGCGGAGTGAGACTTTGCCAGAGGGAGTGTGGCTGGCATGGCAGCTTTTGTGCTCTGCGTATGTGTGCGCACACCCACACATGTGTCTGCATGCATGACTCATTCTCTCTCATGGGGCAACAGGCAAGGAGGGAAACGCTTGAAGTGTCAAAGCACTGCTTTATGCCTTTGCATGCATGGCTAATCCTCCCTTTTCTGCATCAGTTCAAGCAATCACATACCTGAACCAATGGGAAAGGATCCTTTTAAAAAAATGTATTCATTCATTTATTTATTTATTCAACTTCTATACCATCCATTTGGCTACAATGCCACGGAACAAAACAAAAAAAGTAGAAGCCCCCGCAGCGGAGAGAAAAAACTACAGATTTCAGGGAGGAACCTCCAGGCTGATTCTCATTTCTCTTTGCATTATGCGGTCAACAGGAAAAAATACAAATCAGCCTGCCTCAAACCCGCAGTATTTCCCACATGTTTTATTGATGTGGTCATCTTCTAAGACAATAAATGCACAACAAACATCTCATTTGGAAGAACCACCAAAGTTTGCTCATTCAAGACTTTCCCTGCGTAAAGATGGGTTTTTCATGATCACAATCAACTCGGTTAGTTTAGCGATCCTGAAAAAACAACTTCTATGGTAACAGCACTCTTTAAGAGTTAAATATTATAACTTTATCTTCTGCATTAGAGTTAGAATCTCTTGAACTCTCCTTTGCTGTGCTTCTCAGTTTCAGTTGTCTTTAGAGAGACAGGCATGTTAGAATGATTCAACATATAGAATAAAAACAAAATACAAAAGTATGGTAGCACCCTTACTCATTTATATGTATTCAGTTGTGACTGTCTCTCTCTGTTGTGTCTGTACCTAGCCAGAAATAAAGATGCATGTTTGATTACCATAGTAAGTACTTGTTCATACTGCAGTAATTATGAGAAATAAAGCAGGATTGGGTGCATATTGCTAAAAAGCATATTAAAGAGGTAACTTCAAGTCTTTAAGTAAGCTGAAATATACATCTGCCCCAAGTTAATCTTTACTCCTTTTTAAGACCTTTTTTAAAAATAGTTTTTATGAAGAAACATATTGAGATTTCAATATGCAGAAAAGGCCTTGCAAGTCCAAGAAAGAGAAGTCAAGTATGTTGTAACCATTCTCAGTTCAGTAGTATAGACAGTTAAACAAATTCAGCACAATATTACTTTCCACAAAGTCTTTCAGGAAGCTAAAAAAAAACTTTAGAAGTGGAACAAGGCAGAAACTCAAGATGGCAAGGGTCATCTTAAAAGGCTATGCTTTAGCAGAAAGTGAACAAGTGGAAAGAGTACATTTTGAAGTTACTGACATTGTTCTTGTTGAAATGAGTCGTTGATTTTCTGCAAATCAACATCATCATTTTGATGACATAATCATTGCAGTGGTGTTTGTAGATGGCCTAAATTTTGAGCAAACAAATCTATGTAACTCAAAAGGAAGCATGATTCCAACAACACATTTACCAAAAATGTCTTAGAGAAACAGAGCCACCCAACACCCAATTGGACTGAAGAAAGGTATCAACGAAGAGTGGGCTTTGCAGATACCCATCAACGTTTCGCTGCTGCAAAGACAGTTGCCTGCACATCAACAGTCCTCTGTGAGTCAACTTTTTTGGTTCCAGTTGTAGTCAGCTAACAACAGAGACTTTCAGTGACTCACAAGAGTTTAGAAAAGTTGTTTTTTCTTGCATATAAAACCCTGGTCTGTTAACCTTGACAGCACAAAGGCCAACAAAGAGATCTTCCAGAGGGAGCGTTTGTACTGCCATGTTCTGTCCCCCTCCTTTGTTCTCCCTTGTTCTGAAATACCATGTGATTTACCTGGATGTATCAGGTTTTGTGTCCACAAGTTGCTGCCCCCTCCCCTAGCTGGTGCAGAAATGGATAAAAGATAAAAGAAGAGTAGATAAAGGAGATACTTTTGCTTTGTCATCATGAACTGCCACTCATTATCTGGGTCCAGAAGTAGTACAGGTTCAAAAAGGTGAGAGGGTATATAAGATTAAAAAGCACCTGACAGCAAAGTTGGAGAAGCAAAAGAATGAAGGGGGAAAATTACAACTGCCTCCTTTCTTCCTTTGCTTCCTCCCATCTCCCCCATTTTCTTCATAGATTGGGGAACAGGCACAACATTTTACTTCCCAGCACCACCATTCTGGGTACAGGCAAGATAGTATTAGGATCCTTTTTCAAAAAAAGAGAAAAAGAAAGTTTGGAATTAAGATCAGAAGTGTCATAGTATGAAAACCCACCCCAGGAACCAATCGGAACAAGATATACCAAGGAGTTTGGGAGGGGAAGGAACTCACGGGGGAAAAACCAGTACATAGTGAGACAAGAGGAATGTCATCTGGATATTGGGTGACTTTCCATTAAGCTTTGTGCTGCAGGGGGAATTTGAAGGAGTACAAATGTTACACCTGGAAAAGCCCAAAGCCCGAAGTGCCGGGGAGGAAAGAAAAGGGAAAGTAAATATAGATCAGATGAGGGAGCAGGAAGGAGCCAATGAGCTGAACCTTTTCTTCCCAAGAGTGTTTTAAAAACTGAAGGGTGAGGAGTGCCAAGGCAGTTGAGAGACAGCATGCACTTCACTAAGGGCCCCTTCAACCCTGGCAGTGTTTCTAGCTACAGTACCCCATTTTGCTGGGACAAGAGCCTCATGAGAGGCAGAAGGAACTCTTTGATCCACTCCTTTTATTGTCGCCACAGAAACCGACAAACCAAAGAAATGAGTTCACATAAGGTTGGGAACACTGCTCATTTAGCAGAAGATTCCTCCAGGAAGGCCTGGCGCAACACAGCCTTAATGCTTTAGCCTCCAGCAGGGCTATAATTTTTACCTTTTCATGTGAGTAACCACCACCACCATCACGACAGGGAGTTATGTAAGGGGGAGTTATGACTTGTTCTAGCAGAATAACCTTGGTTATTTATAGGTTTCTTTCTGTCTTCTTGGGAGAGGGATGTTAACTAGTTTTTATGTTCCACATCAAGGAACTGAAAGTAGGATGAAGAACACTGCCTAATTGGAGCAGATCCAAGACAGCGTATAATGTTAGCTGTGGGATGAAAAAAGGTCCAGGCAGGAAGAAAGTGTGCGCACAGTCCCCCTAATCTTATATGGAGTGTATTAGTTCCTGCTGTCTTATATTCAAATGTGAGCATGTCCCAGTGAACTCAGTGGGACTTATTTTGGCATAGGCAAATGGAGGATTTTGCTGTGTACATCCAATACCTCATAAAATCCCAAGGATGAAACAGATTGGTCAATCAAATTCAGGGTTTTGCTAAAGGGCTCATGCAGCTAATGCCAGCCTGAGACATTCGGCTGCTTGAAGCAGAGTCCACCTAGCACCTCTTCCAACCCTGGCTTAGGCCAACCCTTTAAAAAGTCATTCAGGCACCGACTCCTGCTGTCATAGAAAGGCAATGGAGGGAAACTACTATTCCACACTTTTTGACCCTTCTCTCTGCCCCTGCGCTTCCCTCCCTGGACCTGGAATTACTGGTGCTACAGCCACAAGATTCTGATGATTTAACCAAAGATTTTGCAGCAGGAATAACAAGGAGGACTACTTTGTCTTCTTTGGGTTTGTTTGTTTTTCCTTTTCCTTTTTCACTGCTTCTAATGTGGGTCTTGCTTTGTCCAGTGATGACAAGAGGCCCTATGGTCACCCGGAAATGAGACAATTCCCCCCCACACACACACACACAAATTCTATTCATATTTACACACTTGTCCAAATACAGCACACATGGCTACCTGCAACCTCCATGGGACAGTAAGTTCTACAAAAGTAAACATTTGGCAGTAATGCTGATAACCTTTCACTCCATCCATAAGAGTCCTCAGATCGTATAGAATACATGTGGATTAAACACCGCCTGACCCACTCACCCACCCCTATGCTCCCATGATATTGGTTTCCTTCCATTGTTCGCAAGCATTTTTTTGCCGGTTCGTCAGTTCACCCAACTTGGCAATAGAAGTCGACTCTGAAACACTTTGCTTTGTATCCTTGTGGCAATGCTCCCACCTACAGCCTTTCTAGATCCCAGCAGGCTCAACTAAGGTTTTTAATTTGTCAAAATCCCTATACAACAGCATGGTTTTGTTGATCACCGTCTGGGCCCAGATGAATAAATGTCACATCACTGGGCAAGATGCTAGAGCAATATATATGATGATAAGTGTATCTGCGCTGTACGCACAGGTTTGAGTAATATCTTTCATTAGGACCAGGAAAATGTTATGTGCATAGGCGGCAACAGCTTAAGAATGCTTTGTCAGACATGATGGTACAGATATTAAGAGACTATTCTCTCTGAAGAAAAGGGTTTTCAACATCCAGGAGGGGATGCACCATAGTGAAACCTTTAACTATTCAAAGGGCTCGGTAACCATGAAGCAGAGGAGGAGACAGACCTCACGTACCACCACCTAAGCTGGACCTCCAGCTCAGCTGACAGAAAGTGAGGTTTTTCTGTGCTCCTGCGCTCCGTCAGACCACAAGCCTGTGCCTCTGAAAGAGGCCAGAAGGCAGTCACCTGAATCCTGTCCAGTTCTCTGTTCAGTGGGGCATTGTGGATCCCGCCCAGATTTAATTGGCTCTTCAAGATGTTTTCTTTTCACGGAGTCTGCGTTCAACACCATGCAGGTACAGAGACATAGAACGTGTATGGCCTCGACAGCAGACCCTGATTTTTTTTTTCCCCCCACTGTTCGTGTCTTTCCCTGTTTTTGTACTAGCCAGTCGGACCATGGGCTCTGAAGAACTGGAAAGCTCATGCCACCTTTGCACCATGTTTGTAAATGTTATCAGTGATCCTCATACAAGGCATCACCCAAGTCTGCATTGAGGAACATACTTAGGAACCCCAAAAGCTGCATTTTCATAATGCATTACAGTGTTACATTTACATATAAGGCCATCTGTGTGCATATTTCTAAAATGAAGTGTGTGAAATGGCTCTCTGAGGCTCCAACAACGTGATATACATCTCCTTTACACAAACGTGCCCTCTCTCTCTCTCTCTCTCACACACACACACACACACACACACACACACATCAGGAGTCAGTTCCCCAGGAGGACAAAAGCACAAAACAATAAGCAAACTTTAGAGTTCTTCAGGGCTCTTTATCAGGCTGGGTATGAAGCAGATTACAGGAGTCACTGGGGTGGTTGTTGTATGCCGTCAAGTCACCTCCGACTTATAGCGACCCGATGAATGAGAGACCTCCAAAACGACCTGTCCTCAACTGCCCTGCTCAGCTCTTGCAAAGTCAAGCCTCTGGATTCTTTTAAGGTGTCAGTCTATCTCATATCTGGACTTCCTCTTTTCCTGCTGCCTTCCACCTTTCTCACTAGGATGGTCTTTCCCAGACAATCCTGCTTTTTCATGATGTGCCCAAAGTAGGACAGCCTTAGCTTCAACAGTTTTGCCTCCAGAGACAGTCTCCGGGGAATGATACCGGGGGGGGGGGGGGGGGGGGAGGCGGTAGGGAAGAGAAAAGATGGCTTGATGTTGAAATTAGGAAGTCTGCATTTAGCCACAGCAGACGGAGGTGGCAGACATATATGGATTTGTTGCACTGAGGGCAGCTCCGCCTTTTCCTGCCCCAGTTTTCAGTTCAAAGCTGCCTTCCTCAGGTTGCTGTTTTGCATTTAGTGATGATGTGTTGTTTTATCATGTTGTTTTGTTTACGCTGCTGCACTTACAGGGAAAATATAGGGCACTATAACAAAAATACCTTGGGAAGGATGATTTTGAATGGGAAAGGTGTAAGAGGTGAATGAATTTAACAGCCTCTTGCCCTTCTCCCACTCAGACAGAGCCAATTGTAGAACTACTTGGGTGTTTTTTAAAAACACATGAAAGACATAATGTAACTCTCCATAATGTGTCATTTGAATCATAGTAAGTCAGTAAAATTTAATGGAATTCTTATTGGTTTAATATAATAAATTAGCATGAACCTAAATCCCATGTCTGCAAGTTTTAGACTTTGAGGATTCTATATGTAAGATTTAAAACTGAGTCTTTTTCTTTATTTTATTTTTTCTTTCAGATCCACCATAGAGCTTTTTAAGAGCAGGGCCTTGGATTTAAAGGACGCTACTTTGGTGCCCTCTTGTGGCCAAAAATAAATATCTGTCTATAAGATTATAGCTGCAATCCTAAACGTATTTACATTAGAGGAAATGTAGCAAACTTCTATATCAATAATTGCTATTATTTAAAATATGATTTACCTATAGTGAGGATGAGGCATATTATACTATATTGCAGGCCATAGCTGGGCAGCCTCAAGGCAGGAAAGGAAGTATATCTGCCCCAAGGACTATATTTCACATTTCAAGGGACAATAAGCTCTACATTGCCTGAACACCAAACTAGAACATATCATTGTTATGGGTTTCCCCACCCCCAAAGGTGCTCCTCCAAGTGATGAGAGAGAATCTGTTTGTCCCAGCGCATCATTACACTCACGTCCCTATCTTGCATCTAGGGGGCTTTGTTTTGTGACTGGTCACTGAAAGGTAGGCACTGGCTTCATTTGCAAAGCAAATCTCAGAGGCAATCTTGTCTGGAAAGGAAGGCATCCTAATCAGGGGAAACATGCATTTCTGTTAACAGTTAGGTTGACTCTTAAGCAAAAGCTTAGGATACAACAACTGGCTTCTAGCATCACTTTTCCAATAGCAGGAGATTTGGCAACCTAATGAAAGTTAGCACTCAGGAAAGAGGGAGGAAATTTTTAGTGGCTCCTTGTTCCTCCTTCAGTTTTCTCCCACTTAGGTAGAAAATCCTCCCTATTCTGAGCTGTTGTTTAACTCTTATTTTTTAAAATAAATTTTATGTGGTATATCACTACAGTAATGCAGCGCTATTTTTTAAAGAAAATAATAATTAAGAATTATTTTGTATGGATGGCAGTGTCCCTGCCATCCGTAACCCATGACAACTTCCAAATGTATTATTTAATATGACAGGGGTGTTCACATTACCCAAAGGGATTCATACAGAATCATTTTCAGAAGCATGTTAAATTTAAAAGCCCTTGCTGATCTCTTTTTTTAAAAAAAAAACTTGGTTTCTGGTCAAAAAGAAGCGGGCTTTGCTGTGCGTCGTGTATCCGAGATTATTAAAATCAATTTTAATTATGCAAACCCCAATTCAACAGCAGTTCTTCTTGTCAGTGTAACCGTATCCTCAGTTAGCAGGACTTCGCTCCCAGGATCTCTAGAATCATTCCTGTAACTGCTATATCGGTTCATTGTATCTTGCAGGACAAGACACAGTGACAGCATTGCAAATGGTATTATTGCAATTAAATGTTTGCTTATTTGTTTACTGTAATGTATACATTCTTATAAAAAATGGTATTGAAGGTGGCTAAAAGCAATACAGGCGTACCTTGGTTTACGAATTTAATGCGTCCTCCGGGACATTACGTAATGCGAAAAATTCGTAAACCAAAACACGGTTTGCCATAGGAACAGGGGCAGCACTATAAACCTCCAGGCACAATGCATCCTGAGGAAACTTCCTTCGTACTGCAAAAAAAAATAATAATCATAAACTGAGACATTATTTTCAATGGATTTCTGTTCGTAAAACGAAAATTACATTAACCAAGGCGTTCGTAAACCGAGGTACTACTGTACAGTAAAAACAAAACCTTGGTTAGAACATGGCATAAATACCAAAGAAGTTAAAAAGCACAACCTAACACAGTAAAAGACATGGCACGTGCTCACCAGCTGAACCTCCATCAATAGCAGATGGGCAAATAAGGCAGATGTGTGACTGTTGCCTGTCTCAGACATTTTAAAGAAGTATTTTGGACACCCCATGCCAGAGATAGCCTGTTAGGACTGCATTCAGACATCGTACTGAATGAGGAATGGCACTAATTCACAAAGTTTCTAGGGTTTATGTACTCTACAGATACCCTAAGGTGTGAAGGATATTTCTGGGGATGAGATCCCAAACCAGTCCTGTGCTTCAGAGGGGCAGCAGTAATGACAACAGCCTGGCGTACAAAGTGATGCTGAAACAGGACAGACTGAACACAGGATTAGAAGATGTACAGAAAAAGAGAAATCACAACTGACAGATTAATCCATCCTTGCGTATTACTCCTTTTATTACCCACCACACACCCTTCCATTTTAACATATCCTTGTGAGAAAGGAGGAGGGTTCCTTCCTTCCTTCCTTCCTTCCTTCCTTCCTTCCTTCCTTCCTTCCTTCCTTCCTTCCTTCCTTCCTTCCTTCCTTCTTCTGATCTATCTCAATTCACTGAAGCCCTGGTTTGCTTTGTCCTTACACTGGCCACCTTCTTGCAACTCAGGTCAAAGCCCTGTTAAAATCTCGCTATCAGTCTGAAGCACTTCCTTCCTTTCTGAAGGCAATTCTGCACAAACATCTAACCCTTGAACCGTCCTTATCAGGAGAAGTTCTGTACTAAAGTGATATGATGTGTATCAAAGCATCCTTATCACAGGCTGAGCAAGCAAGCGGTTTTCTGGTTTGTTTGTTTGTTTAACAAATGCAGACCTCGCCTTAGAACTGTTGAAGAATGGCATCGCACAGCTCCAGAACCAGGCCAAACCCCGAGAAGTGTAGTGTTGCCTGTAATGCAAATAACTCTTGGAGACATTTTTGGTGAAATATACACTGACACACAAGTGGGTCTAGTACCTCAGTCCCGTTGCTGGGCACTGTAGATATTCTTTCCAGACCAGTGAGTGTGTTGACCTATCAGGAGCTGTCTGAGGTTTAGAAGTAACTAGAGCAGCGGAGAACTGTCAAAAGGGTCTATGCCAAGCTCTGGGCAGAGATCAGCCCAAATTCACATCGGCTGGGCTCACTGCAGTGCCTGAGTGTGGGGGGGGGGGATCAAGGGGGGGCCTTCTGTCATCATTTTATTCATGACAACACATTATGGTGATAGAAGGGCAGCAAAGATGATTGCTTAAGGTGCAATAATTTAGGATTGTGAAAGTCTTAATGGAACTTGCTAGCTGGAATGCAAATAAGAAACTAAATCCAAAAGAGGCATTAGACACTGAGGCTGAGGCAAGAAGCTGTCCAAGGTAGCCAAGTGGCACCCAGGAATGAATTATATTTATTAATTACAGCCAATTGCCTGTTGAGTTAAACAACTGGAAAACAGCAACCATGTAAAACAGTTTCCCCTTCTCTCTGGCAGCCGTTGCACGCCTGGCCTCACACTGCATGTGGCATGGGTTGTGCAACTGGTTGTGTGGTCAGACACTTTTGAAAGGTCCTTCTGCACTGACTAGGGTACTGGCCTATGTTTTCAGCATGCCTTTTCTCCAAAGAGCTCAGGGTGGCATACCTGGTTCTCCCAATCCAGAACTGTCCTTGAAGATGACATGGAGGCTCCGGCTCCAACAATACATAGCAGCCCAACTGTTAACAGGAACATCCAGTAGCACCTAGAGATGGGCACAAACTCCAGATTCCCTGCCACACCTCCCGCAGGTGCTGCCTCCAAGTGGGTTCCCACTGGAGGAGGCAGGGCTGGGAAACACCAAACACCCGTTCAGCCAAAAAGTGAACCAACACGAACCACCAGTTCATGCCCACCTCTAGTAGCAACCATATGTCACCTGTTCTGAAAGAATGATGCAACTGACAATATGTTTCCAACCTGAGTTCATGGTGCTAGGGATGATATTGCTGGCCCTAAATGGCTTGAACCCCAACACTTGAAGGAGTGCCTTTTCCTGAATAGTCCTGCCTGACATTTGAGAACTGATTGGGTAGCCCTCCTCTGTGTCCAGCAGGAGTAATATGTTCTGTGGAGATGCAGGACATGGGAGGACCTTCTCTGCTGTGTCATTCTGGTTGTGGAATGCCCTCTGTGTGGCAGTCCAGCTGGCACTATTAGAGGCCAAGTTAAAACTTAGCTCTTGAACAAAACTTGTTTCCGGAAGGAAGGAAGGAAGGAAGGAAGGAAGGAAGGAAGGAAGGAAGGAAGGAAGGAAGGAAGGAAGGAAGGAAGGAAGGAAGGAAGGAAGGAAGGAAGGAAGGAAGGAAGGAAGGAAGGAAGGAAGGAAGGAAGGAAGGAAGGAAGGGAGGGAGGGAGGGAGGGAGGGAGGGAGGATTGTGGCCCTCTTATCCTCACAGCCACCCTATGAGGTAAGGATGTAAATGAGTGTTTCAACACATCGACCACCCTGTCAGCATCTGAGATATTTCAGAACAATGAAGGGGACAGTACTTAGCATCAGTAGCATTAACAAAAAGAACCTTGATGAGTGTTGGGTTTTTTTGCCAACAACTTATGAGTCTCTTTTTGAACAAGAACATTTGAAATACTCTGATGGGTGAAGTCCGGAAGGATCTGCTTTCATAGCAGTTCTCCTAATTCACCCATTCTTTCATCCATTTCTTCATTTATTCCTTTGTAGTACTGATATAAGTCTTCACTGGTATCTTTCTTATACCCAAAAGCAAGAAACCACACTACTTTTCTCCTCACTAGTAAAAGTGTGAGTTATTTTCCATAAGTCTCAAGGAGACTTCATGAGACATTCAGAAAAATAAATTTCATGCCAAATAATGCAAATTGTGCAAAATTATGACAGCTGCTGATTTCTTTACTGGACTATTAACAATGGAAATAGGAAGTGGACTTCTTTTGGGGGAAGGGAAATCAACAAATAAAACAGAGCGGGGGTTCTTGTGAGTTCACAAAGCAGATACGGAGCGGTTCAATGTCTCCAGTTGCATTTGGATGAGTTAGGGTAGCCTCTACAACTCCTGAAGTTTGCTTTGACATTTGAAAGACGAAACAAAAGTATAGCTGTAGTAAAATGGGAAGCACCAAAGCAGAAGCAAGTGACTTCCTTCAGAAGTGGGAATGAAAGACAACACTTTCTTGGAAATCCCAATCACAGCGCCATTGGGAATGCTCAGATCAACTAAAAGGCATTCCTCAGTCAAGCTGCTCCACAGCCATTTCACACGCTGGGATGGAATGGGAAGGATGGGAGATCACTGTCCATTAGATTTCAGGTGTTCAAGAATTTTCTCTTCTTTTTTTAGGCAGCTGAAGACCTCATTAAACATTACACTTTTATGGCTGAATGTGTATGTGAATGTGCTGTGCATGTCTCCCTCTCTTGTGTGAGCTTTGAGTAATTAGGATACAGTAGCAGTAAGAACTATCTCCACTTCCGGCCATTTTCTAATTCTTTTGTTGTTGTTGTTGTTGTTCATGCCTGCTGCTTTACTTGCAATTAGAGATGGGGGCATTCGTATATGAATATGAATACAAATATTCCCGCGCAGCTGAAGTTAACCCCTGGGGCCAGACTGTCCACTCACACATCTGGTGGCGCCGGCGGCCCCTCTCTTCCTTCCAGTTGCTCCGGAGCGCCACTCAGCAGCCTTGCAGGGAGACTCGTCCTCCCTCCCTCTGCCAGGAGTGGCTAGCCGACCGGGAAGAGAACGGGGCTCCAGGATTGATTGGAAAGATGAGCAGGGCCGCTGCCCCCAGCAGACATGTGAGTGGATGGCTAACTCCAGCTGCATGGGGATATTCATATACGAATATGAATACCCCCATCTCTACTTGCAATATTTTATTAGTAGTAGTAGTAGTAGTAGTCATTGTCGCTATCATAGTATTTTACATTTTATTATTTTGGTCTCAGGTCCTATGTTCCAGGCAAGACTGGTGGCAAACGTGACACACTGCAGTTTGGGCTAGAAGGCAATGAATGCAGATAACTTTAGCAGATACTTTAAATCTTTTTTATGTTTTCATGTTTTAATCTTTTAACTGCATTTTTAATCATATATTGTGAGCTGCTTTGGGTCCCTTGTTGGGAGAAATGTGGCTAATAATAATAACAATAACAATAACAATAACAATAATAATAATAACAACAACAACAACAACAACAACAAGAAGAAGAAGAAGAAGAAGAAGAAGAAGAAGAAGAAGAAGAAGAAGAAGACATACAGTCAATTTTGGTGACCCTTTCCAGGGTTTTCTAGGTAGAGAATACTTAGAAGTGTTTTCCCATTCCATTCTTCCAGGGGCACTCTGGGACCATGCAGCTTGCCCACGGCTACACAGGCTGGCTCTTCTGGGATGTACAATGAGAAGTCCAGCTAAGGACAGCCTTACTCTTTTCTTCTTTAAAGTTATGTCTATACAGAAAGGCTCACAATCTAAATATAAATGAGACAGAAGCAGGGGCAAAATTGGAAGCAAGAAAATATAAATGTATGCTTTGTAAATAGAACAGCCAGCATGTGACAATGCTGGCTGGAGATTCTGAGAATTGTTCTCCAAAAGAGTAACATTTCTATGCTCTGGAGAAAAAAAGAGAGAAGTGAATGAAGGCTCTGTAATGTTAAGGTAGAAAGGGGAACTTCAGCAAATATAGCCTGGTGAACCTGCTGGAATTTCCTCTTTCACATCCATAGTCCTTGACTGGTAGAATGTAGAAATATTTGGGAAGTTTGCCAGAATTTGCCATTTTCTTTACAGTGAAGACTGAAAGGACTCAAAGAAAATTTTGAATACAAAGGGGACGTGGTGGCGCTGTGGGTTAAACCGCAGAAGCCTCTGTGCTGCAAGGTCAGAAGGTGAGCTCCCGTCGCTTGTCCCAGCTCCTGCCAACCTAGCAGTTCGAAAGCATGTAAAAATGCAAGTAGATAAATAGGTACCACCTCGGTGGGAAGGTAACGGCGTTCCGTGTCTAGTTGCACTGGCCACATGACCACGGAAACAGTCTTCGGACAAAACGCTGGCTCTATGGCTTGGAAACGGGGATGAGCACCGCACCCTAGAGTTGGATACAACTGGACTAAATGTCAAGGGGAACCTTTACCTTTACCTTTACCTTGAATACAAAACACAGCTAATGTGACAGATTCGTCCATTCCTGTCAGGTGCAAGCTGTCCAGATAGCTCAGTACATTTGTTTGACTCCCCACTGGGCCTCCCAGGAGAAGAGCCTGCCTCTGTAGCCTTGGGCAAGCTGCCCAGTCCCAGAGAAGCACTCTGAGAAGAAGGGGCAGGTAAACCACTCCTGAATATTCTCTACCTAGAAAACCCTGGAAAGGATCACCAGATGTCCGAATTCATTTGGCAGTACAGGATTACGATGATGATGATGATGTCCAATGGGCAGAGGTTTAGCTTCGGAAGGTAAAGTTTTAGGACAGAATCTCTGTTCAGCAATGAAGCAAAAGAGGTCACCATGGCAAAACTCAGCCTCTTTTAGCCAAGCTCTACCTAACTCACAAGACAGCTGTGAAATCTTTCTAAGAGCTGCACTAGCAACACATTGCAAAAATCTATGGAAACCAAGCTGCCTTAGGAACACACAGGCTTGGGATCAAAATGTCCTGCCTTTGACACATTCTTGGTTGCCACAAGCAAGCCCCTGTAGAGGTTTTGATTTGCAAGCATTTATTCCTACACTTTTTATTGGGACCCATTTCCCAGGAAGGTTTTGCTGCCTGGTTTTACACAGTTCTTAAATGTTAGCTTTAAGATGTTTTTTCCTCATTGTACTTCATTTTATTTAATGTCCTTTTTCATTCTTTATTGTAACAGATAGATTTCAAACCCTGTCTTGTTATTAAGACAGAGACCCAGTGGTTTAGTGGGTGGAGTATTGGACCGGGACTCAGGAGACCTGAGTTCAAATTCCCACTTGGCCATAGAAACCCATGAGGGGAGGACTGGCAAACTACTCCTTGAACATCTCACATACCTTGAAAAAACTGTTACGGTAGCCATGATTTGGAACCAACTTAATAGTTTAACAGTTTGTAAATATTAACTTTGGCATGTTTTTTCCTCTTCATTTTATTTATTGCTTTATTATACTTCATGTTGTTTTCTGTCCTTTTTCATTCTTCATTATGAGAGGTAGATTTCACCCCTGTCTTGTTATTAAGCTGGAGCCACATGGTGTGGTGGATAGAGTATTCGACTAGGACTCAAGAACTTGGGTTCAATTTCTCATTTGACTGTGGAAATCCACGCCATAGGAGGAACGGCAAACCATGCCTTGAACATCTCACATACTTTGAAAACCTGATTACGGAACCAACTTAATAGCTTGCTAAAAACACACCCCTTTTTCCATTATCCTCTTGTTCCATGTTCACTTCCTGATTCAGCCTCGTGAAACAAACAAACAGTCCCAGGAACGTTTAAGATGTGGTCTGAGATCTGTTCAAATCTCAGTCAAACCCCACAAGCACAAAGCAACGGACGTGATGAACATGTTGCATTTTCCTTCTAGCAGCCACTCTTGTGGTTCCTTGTCGAGAAAGCAACAGCACATGAAAATCTACCACCACAATTCCCAGCGTGTCTCTGACAATCTTGATACCACACTTTCCTGTTGAGCTGCAAAACACCTTTTTTTAAAGGTTGGTTTGATAGACATATTTGGGCCAACCAAAAGGAAATGAAATGCAGTCTGGTTGCATTTGCTGTCATCAAGGCTTGATCGAGAGACGCCGAGAAATCTGCTCCCCGAGGCTTGCTTAGGGCCCAGTTTGAAGTGGCATCTTCCCTGTGATCGGGGCATCCTGTGTTAGAGGCTCAGGGAGGGATGTTTCACTTGTCACATAACAACCACAAATGTCTTTTTCTGTTTAGAAATGCTGTTCTAATGATACCGCATGGGATGGAGGGGGTAGTCGGTGGCTTTGTTCAAGTGGCAGCTTGTTAGCTCCGTGGGTTATTTCAAAACATGACTCTAATTTGGGGTGGCCCCAGAGGAAAGTGTAACCCTCACAGAACTTGTAGTCCCGAAAATCAACCTTTCCAGCTCCCAAAATCTGTCAACCTGTGGCCCTGCTGGCTGGAAGATTCTCAGAATTGCTGTCCAAAAAACCAAACTTCCAAAGCCCTGGGCCCTTAAGATGTTCTTGGCCTGCATCTCCTGTTAGCCCAGCCCAGGAGAGCTGATGGTGGAGAAGGACAGGAGCTGCAGTGGAACTTCATCTTGAGGGACACATGTTCCCTGTCTCTGCTCTTACCTATTTACACACTGTTTATGATTAGGGTGCAATCCCACATGCTAAGGAAACTACCACTATAACAACTATAATAGTACCTAGTCATTATGACTAGGGGACGACAGAGGACGAGATGGTTGGACAGTGTCATCGAAGCTACCAACATGAATTTGACCCAACTCCGGGAGGCAGTGGAAGACAGGAGGGCCTGGCGTGCTCTGGTCCATGGGGTTACGAAGAGTCGGACACGACTTAACGACTAAACAACAAAGTCATTATGAGTCTTCAAAGTCCCTTGTGCTATTTTACTGATCTTTACAGCTAACCTATAATGTAAGGAAGTTATGTACTGCTGATCGTGAGGCTGACACAGAGTGGATAGCAGAGATGTGAAAGTTAGTGAAAAGAGAGCTGATTATTAAGCTATCAACAAAAACATATTTAAAATCTAGTTAAAGTACATTTTCAGCATTTATGTTAGTTTTCAATTGGGGTTTGAATTTATGTTACTAAAGTAGGATCCCTTTATCTTCAAGCCCCCTCGTGGATATTGAAAAATGTGGATTATAGCAAACGCTATTTTGGTAGTGAACACTAAAGATCGCATGGTCTCTAGTTCCCTCTAGTGGCCAGTTCTGATAAATTTATCTTTAGAAATACAGTAGAACCCCAATATCCATGGGGGATTGGTTCCAAGCTCCTCCCCACCGCGGATGCTGAAAATGCGGAAAGTAGCAAACTCCTAGCAAATATGCTTTTAAAGTTTTATTTATTAATTCATTACTTGTATGGAAAGAGGTGGCTGAACCACAGTGCACTCATTATGTTGACCACGGCCACCAGTAGGTTCCTCGATAAGCTGATGAAGGTGCCGCTGGCACAGACCCACACCACAGTGCACACCATGATGAGGAGAGGCCAATCGAGCAACCAGCACACTGAAAAGGCACTTGTGCGTTCCTGCAGCTTTCTTCTTCCTCCTGTGGAAGGAAGTCCTCTGTGCAACTTTGCTCCAGGCATTTTGAAAATCTGGCTTGGATCTGCCACAGTTTAAACTGTTTCTTAATACCAAAAATAGCTAATGGCTGAGTAGCCTATAAGGTGTGGAATCCCTGGACAAAGGGCTGACTTAGTGTCCTCAGAACAGCATACACAATTTCAATACATAAGGAATGTTTATAGGAACTCTAGGGTACTGTACTTCTGCAATTGTCTACTAATGTATTGTACCTTTTTATACTCAGTTCCTTTCTTGAATTGTGAGAATTTTTCCTGCCAGAATCCCACTCAGCCAGCCACCCTTCCTACCAAGTTGGTATGAAGCCTCCTGTAGCATCGCTGTGCTCCTTTGCTTCAGGCATTTTGAAAACATTACCTGGATCCAAGGATGTGCAGAATTTAAACAGCTTTGTTTCATTGACTGCAGGTGAGTGTGGTTAAGTGAATCAGCAAATTCTGATCCAGCAGATACTGGGGTCCTACTATATAGGTAAAGGTAAAGGTTCCCCTTGACAATTTGTCCAGTCGTGTTCGACTCTAGGGGGCGGTGCTCATCCCCGTTTCCAAGCCATAGAGCCAGCGTTTGTCCGAAGACAATCTTCCGTGGTCACATGGCCAGTGCAACTTAGACACGGAACGCTGTTACCTTCCCACCGAGGTGGTCCCTATTTATCTACTTGCATTTGCATGCTTTCGAACCGCTAGGTTGGCGGGAGCTGGGACAAGCGACGGGTGCTCACTCCGTCGCGTGGATTCGATCTTACAGCTGCAGATCTATAGATCTTACAGCACAGAGGCTTCTGCGGTTTAACCCGCAGCGCCACCACGTCCCTTCCCTACTATATAGGGCGGGGTATAAATCTAATAAAATAAATAAATAAATAAAATATATTTTTCTAGGATTTTAAAAAAAATCTTTTTCAATATTTTCAGACCATGGATAAGTGAATCAGTGGATACTGATTCTGCAGATAAGGAGGTCCAACTGTACACTAAAAAATCTTACCAGAAGGAAGGTGAAAAATCCCGTCTGTGATTCCCCCCACCCCCATCCCAGCTTGCCCCCATTTTGAATTTTGGGAAAAGGAAGCAGCTGCATGGATTTCTGAAGACCCCATTCTCACCCTAGAGTGCAGAAAGGGTATCTGAATGGCAACACAAGTCTTTCTTTTCCACGTACAGCAGCATTGAATAGTTGACAGGGCAGCTGCAAGCAAGCTACCTGGATGAGTAGCAAAACGTTTCCAACCTAACAAGAAAGAAGTCCAGTTGCCATGACTCAACTTCCAGACAAGTTGTCTGGAAAGTATTTATTTATTTATTTATTTATTTATTTATTTATTTATTTAAACGTTACATTCTTAAGGCACTGCTTTTAAAGGAGGGGCATCCTTTATTTCCTATGGATTTCAGGTGTTTACAAATCTCCCTGAAGTCCTCCGTATTTTATAGATACAGAAAAATGCTTAGTTTCAGTAATATGGACCCATTATTTTTTCTAGAAATTGAATTTTCTTTTCCTCTCCATTTTATTTATTTATTTATTTGATTTTTCTCCTGCCTATCTGGCTGCCAAGGCCACTCTGGGTGGTTTACAAAAACAGAATAAAACAATAACATAAAAGACAAAGATAATCGGCAACGACCAAACAAAATATAAGAACTACAAAAACAAATTAGACTAAGAAATCACATTAAAAAAGTATAATAGAGTAAAATGATTAAAGTCAAAAGAGTGACTGCCACTCATCTGTAGAAGACAACAGGAGAGATATATTTCCTGCAAAGGAATTCCTTGAATAGTTGAGAACAGGACTAGTGTCAGGTTTGAGTAAGAACAGGAAAATCTGACAGGTTCACTGTCTTTGATGGTGCTCAACTATTTAAAACTCAAATAAGTTGAGTTTTAAACCATTCCCATGGCTCAACTCTCAGAATCCCGGAGCCATCCTGACCCATGGCCATGCTGGCTGGCAAGATCTAGGAGTTATTATAATCTTGTAACTTTTGCAAGCTTGTTGTTCAACTCACCTTGTTATGCCTCCTGTGGAATTTGGCACCGGTAATGTGACTGAGATCATGACTGGGATTCTAACGTAATGTGAAGACGCGTCTCTACTGAGGTCACATCTTCCTTCTTGCTCTTCTTGTTAATCTACCTGCTGAGTCTTAGCAACTTTGTTCTGCTAAGCAGCTCTTCACAGCCTAGTTTAGCTGTTTGGAAACTGCACACAAATCTAAATAAAAGCATTTTAGTTTTGACTGTGCCACTTGTCTGTGGCAGACCAACAGGAGAAATGTATTTCCTGCAAAGGAACTCCTTGAATAATTGAGAACAGGACTGGTGTCAGGTTTGAGTAAGAATAGGAAAATTGAACGGATTCACTGTCTCTGACAGTGCTCTACTATTTAAAACTCAAATAGGCTGAGTTTTAAACCATTCCCATGGCTCAACTCTCAGAATCCCGGAGCCATCCTGACCCATGGCCATGCTGGCTGGCAAGATCTAGGAGTTATTATAATCTTGTAACTTTTGCAAGCTTGTTGTTCAACTCACCTTGTTATGCCTCCTGTGGAATTTGGCACCGGTAATGTGACTGAGATCATGACTGGGATTCTAACGTAATGTGAAGACGCGTCTCTACTGAGGTCACATCTTCCTTCTTGCTCTTCTTGTTAATCTACCTGCTGAGTCTTAGCAACTTTGTTCTGCTAAGCAGCTCTTCACAGCCTAGTTTAGCTGTTTGGAAACTGCACGCAAATCTAAATAAAAGCATTTTAGTTTTGACTGTGCCACTTGTCTGTGGCAGACCAACAGGAGAAATGTATTTCCTGCAAAGGAACTCCTTGAATAATTGAGAACAGGACTGGTGTCAGGTTTGAGTAAGAATAGGAAAATTGAACGGATTCACTGTCTCTGACAGTGCTCTACTATTTAAAACTCAAATAAGTTGAGTTTTAAACCATTCCCATGGCTCAACTCTCAGAATCCCGGAGCCATCCTGACCCATGGCCATGCTGGCTGGCAAGATCTAGGAGTTATTATAATCTTGTAACTTTTGCAAGCTTGTTGTTCAACTCACCTTGTTATGCCTCCTGTGGAATTTGGCACCGGTAATGTGACTGAGATCATGACTGGGATTCTAACGTAATGTGAAGACGCGTCTCTACTGAGGTCACATCTTCCTTCTTGCTCTTCTTGTTAATCTACCTGCTGAGTCTTAGCAACTTTGTTCTGCTAAGCAGCTCTTCACAGCCTAGTTTAGCTGTTTGGAAACTGCATGCAAATCTAAATAAAAGCATTTTAGTTTTGACTGTGCCACTTGTCTGTGGCAGACCAACAGGAGAAATGTATTTCCTGCAAAGGAACTCCTTGAATAATTGAGAACAGGACTGGTGTCAGGTTTGAGTAAGAATAGGAAAATTGAATGGATTCACTGTCTCTGACAGTGCTCTACTATTTAAAACTCAAATAAGTTGAGTTTTAAACCATTCCCATGGCTCAACTCTCAGAATCCCGGAGCCATCCTGACCCATGGCCATGCTGGCTGGCAAGATCTAGGAGTTATTATAATCTTGTAACTTTTGCAAGCTTGTTGTTCAACTCACCTTGTTATGCCTCCTGTGGAATTTGGCACCGGTAATGTGACTGAGATCATGACTGGGATTCTAACGTAATGTGAAGACGCGTCTCTACTGAGGTCACATCTTCCTTCTTGCTCTTCTTGTTAATCTACCTGCTGAGTCTTAGCAACTTTGTTCTGCTAAGCAGCTCTTCACAGCCTAGTTTAGCTGTTTGGAAACTGCACGCAAATCTAAATAAAAGCATTTTAGTTTTGACTGTGCCACTTGTCTGTGGCAGACCAACAGGAGAAATGTATTTCCTGCAAAGGAACTCCTTGAATAATTGAGAACAGGACTGGTGTCAGGTTTGAGTAAGAATAGGAAAATTGAACGGATTCACTGTCTCTGACAGTGCTCTACTATTTAAAACTCAAATAGGTTGAGTTTTAAACCATTCCCATGGTTTAAAACTCAACTTATTACAGCCTGGCAGGTGTAGAAATTGGTGGATGTTGGCGTATTTTTCAAATCTGGCATTGTAGCCAGATGGGCAGTATAGAAGTTGAATAAATAAATAATAAAGAAAATAAATAAAAATGAGGAAAGACAAAATTCTCCTCCATCACCACTAACCAAAATTCTGCTCCATCACTGCTACCCAAATTCAAGAGCTATTGCTATTCCCAGCATGGAGGAGACCACGTGCATCTGCCTGCCATATGCATGTTAGAGATGAAGATTTTTTCTCCCTTAAAAAAAAGAGAGGGGGGGGACACTAATACAGCTGACAACACAAAGATTCACAGCCAGTTTTTGGATGGTTAAACACTCAACTAGACCTCAACTAAACTAGATCTGGATGGAAACGTGGTCAGTTTCATTTTCTCCACCATTCAGATTCCCATGCTTTAACATCTCTAAACCCCTAGATCTCTAAATACGAAGAAACACTGAAAACGTCTGGGGGTGGTTGCAATGCTTTCTTTAAAAAGAAGTTGGTCTCTGATAACAGTGGCTGCTCAGAGGGAGCAGGCTTCGACATTTGTCCCACTCCGCTGACTGCTGAAGCGGGGGCCAGCTGAAGTAGGAGATACCGTTACTAATATTCCCCCTCACCACTGACCAGACAGCTTTGAGGATTAAAAATCTGTAGCATCAGCACATCTGATCTTTGCAAATGCAATTAAGTCAGGTTAGAAGAATTTTTATGAAGATTGAAAGACTGGTTATACATTGAAAGTATTAAATCCAATATTAACAAGACAAAATTAATAGTTTTGAAATGAGTGATTAACCACACTGCTTCCTGGAATTGAAACCATAGAAACAAAATCTATATTCTTCCCCCCCTCTCTCTCATATTTCCCTGCTCTATAAAATGTTTCTCATTAAGCTGAATCTTAGACAAGAAAGTCGGGCCTTTGGATTTAAAAAATGAAGTGTATACAGCACAGAGATGTAACCTTTGGCTTATTTCAACTACACTGATGACAGAAATGTTAATTCATTCTTGCATTCTGTCTAATCCACACACGGAGAGAGAGACATACACACTCCCTACACACATGAATAAAAGGTATATTTGAAGAACTTAATATCTGAAAATTCTGATGTGGACTGACCAAATCTACACCTCCTGAACTAAAGGTCAAATCAGGTATTAAAGACTTTCTGAATATTTCCTCCTCTTAAGATGCTATCCCTCCAGACACACAAGTGTTACATAGTAACATGCCAGAGCCATAAGGTGTGTATATATATATATTGAGTAAGGGGATTTAGGATTAGGGAGGGTGGGTATGGATAGGGAAAGGGTAAAATTCCAGAAAGTGAGATAGTACATTTACATCAACTTATACAATTATACTAGAAAGAGAGATAAAAAGAAAAACAAATTTTCCAGTATTACTATATTTACTAATCTATCTTTTCCCTAGTTGGACCTTCACATTCTTCTTTCATCTATGCTTTCCAAGCTATCTTTTGAGTCTAATTATGAAATTATTCCCTATATATCCACCAAACATAATAAAAGTCTCTTCCTGATTTTTTACGTTTCCCACACTATTTAAAAACATTTTAATATATTTTTTTAAAAAAAATGTTGGCATTGTGTACCATCAGTAAATCATATATTATCTATAAAACATCTTATCTACATTTTCTTTAATAGTTACTGAGTTTTGATCATTAATATTCTTCTACCATTTTATACCCATTATATCCTACCGTCTTTAATCATTTTATTCATTTAGTCCATTTTTATTGTTAAGAACAGTCTTTTTCACTTAAAGGGGTACTGCTTATACATACCGTATTTTTCTGTGTATAAGATGCCCCAATGTATAAGATGCCCCCGCCCCCACTTTTCTAACCCCAAATTAAGAAATCTAAGCGGGGCTTAGCAAGTGGAGGGGGAAAGGGATCAAAGCAATCCCGCGGCTACACGATAGCTTTGATCCCTTTCCCCCTCCACTTGTTTTTGTTCTCTCCTCAGCTTACTTCCATGTATAAGACGACCCTAAATTTTAAGTCTAAGGATTTTTGACAAAAGTATCATCTTATACACGGAAAAATACGGTACATAATCAGTGTTTCATCTAGCATGGTCTTAAGGTTGAAATTGGGACCAGAGCTTGGAAATAATGTGCTTAAATGAGCAAGTGTTAAGTCAGGGTGAGATTAGATGGCTGGAAAGCTGTGCATCCGATCACACTGGAAAGAGTCACTTTGTGGGGAGCGATCCCCCTTAAAGCAACCCTTGCATCTGTCAGGGAATCACTTTAGCCTAGCCTCAAGAAGTAGTAGCCCTACAGCTGGAACAAAAGAGTCCAGCTTAGACACGGATTGGGATCAGGCTGGAGCACAATTTCCTGTACACCATGTGATCACTAGGAGATAGTTTGCACCAGACCACTCCACAAATGGTCCAAAATGCAATCTCTTTACCCGTGTGATCACACCCTAACTCTTACAGGCCTTATAGTCCAAATGCATTTATAGGTCCAAGGTTGAGCTACTTATTATAAATGTGGTTTCAGCAGAAAGATATGTGTCTCTTTTCGTCTGGTGTATATGTGCTCTTTGCAGACAATATACCAATTTATTTTTTAATTACCATGTTAATAATGTTAATTAAAAAATTAAACATTTTCATTTTGACATGAAGCAAGTTAATTTTTCATTTCTAAGATTAAATGTTAACTTATTACACTCCAATTGACAAGAAACTAGCCCTCAATTTTTTCTCATCTCTGACTGTTAGGTGGCTTTCAATCTGTAGAGAACTATCAAAAAGCATTTTGAAATCATTATTCTAGGAGTAAACTACATTTAGAGGTCTGTACCTGGCATTAAAATGTGATTACAAATTCATGTGGTAAGGGGAAATACATTTTTAGACACATTTTACAATGCACAATAAAATCTACTTTTGTACCGATTCTTTTCCCAATTTGCAGGTTAATATGAAAACAGAGACAACGAACTGAAAAGTAACATCTGAAAAAGTGACATGAAGTCCCTGATAGGTTCATCCACATTGCTGTGGTTGGACAACATTTAAATTCGATTGTCAAGAAAGTAAGATAAAACAGAAAACATATTCCCTGGGATTTAGAGCATGTGTGAGGGCCCTTTACCCCTGTCCTTAGGGCACTTTAGAAACAATGAGTGCTGCCATCAGGGAGTCGCAGTGTGGGTAAACTCCACTCACTCTAAGCTCTCACAAAATCCCTCTTGAGAATCCAGCCCAATTCCACTGGGCCTCAGAAGTCCAGAGTTCACTGGCAGCTGTATCCCCTCATTCCAATAGCCATAAGCAGCTCCCTCCCAGCTGGGCAAACTCCCAGCTCTCACCCTGCAAAGGAGGACAAAACCAAGCTGCAAATGTGGTAATGAATGTTAGTGTAGCCAATGCCCCAGTCACCAACCAGGAAACACACCAAGTGAAGATTTTTAACTTTTATTTAAAGAACAAGGAAAGACAAGCAATACTGTTTAAAAAATGTAGTGGATAAACCAATTCAAATAAAAAGGTAATAGGTACAAGAAAGGCACAAGAAAAACAAAATGCTTACATGCATCCAGCTTCCATAATCCATCCAGCTTCCCAAAAAAACATTGTTTACAGTCAAGTCCTCAGATACAGTCGCATCTGCTCAGACCCACAAGATAGAGACTCCAAATCAAAGATTTGTGAAATGCATTTCTCAGACTACAGTACCCACCGGGGATGGGCGACTGACAACTCTCAGGACTCACTGACAAGTTGGACTTAAGTCACACTAAGGACTTGACTCGGACTTGACCTGGAGGTGTTTTTTTAATGACTCTGATTCCACTCGCGACTCAGAACCCACCCACTGCTCCCTTTTTTCTGGGGGGAAACGCTTGTTTTTAATAGGGATTAGGGCTTGGGACTTGGTACCAAAGACTTGGACTCGGACTTGGGACTTGGACCCAAAGACTTGCCAACATCCCTGGTACCCACCCAACATGATTAAGGAACAAATTAACAAAGTAAGATGGTTACCATAAGTAACCTACTGCAGGACAGGCCCAGAAGAGAAAATGACTGCACACCGCAAGTTGTCATTTTCAGTCCACAACTGAGACCACTCACATGCATCATAAGTGATCTCCAACCCATCCTAGACAAGAACACTTGGTGGCCCTTGGTGGCAGACCTATATTTGCTGACAGACAATCTCCCAATTTCAAACAACCTCTGACACACAATGGACTACACAATACTGACACAAAGTTAGGGATTAAACCCCGCTACAAACTCAGATGCCAGCTCTGCCCCCACATTTATTCTGGCAACACAATTACAGGATACCAACGTCACACACAACATGAAGGGTACTTTCACCTGTTCCTCTACCAATGTTTCTTATGCCATCTTTTGCCAACAATGCCCATCTGCACTCTACATAGGACAAATGGGACACTGTCTATGAAAACGAATTAATGGACACATATCGGACATCAGGAATGGCAATACACCGAAACTTGTTTCACATCATTTTAATTTACCTGGACACTCTGCAGAAGATCTAAAAGTGGCCATTCTGGAAAAAAGAAACTACAAGACAAGAATCAAAAGAGAGACAGCTGAGACAAAATGCTAGACACCCATCTCAATAGACTCAATATAAGTCAAGGCTTCTTAGGGCGCTACCAAATATGAAACACTATAAAAGTTGTATTGTATCTACTGTATTTCCCAGATATATTTCCCTCCTTAACAGAATCACCTTAGAAACTTCAAAGGTAACCAGAATGTCTTAACTTATTACCATGTTGTTCTTACTGCCATCTATTGCCTGGAGTAATTTACCCACCATTGACACTGTTCACAAAACCTCCTACAAAAAAACTGAATATCAAACAAGGGTCTTAAAGGTAATTAACAAATGTAAAAAGCCAGTCTCCTTAGTATAATTAACATCCATGTTGTTCCTGCTATTGTTATTCTATGCCAGGAATTCTTGCACCCTTTTATAACACAAGCGTCAATGCAATAGATCTGAATATCAAGGGAGGCTATCACCCGCTGTTAAGAACCACACTGCCTCACACATTTTGGAAAATTTTAACCAACTAACCGTGGTCTCTGTATGTTATATCTTACAGTTGAGGAAGTGGATTTTATCCACAAAAGCTCACATTAAAGTATAACAGTTAGTCTTTAAGATGCCACAGTGCTTTTGTCGTTTTTATTTCTTTCTTTTTCTTTTTCTTTTGGTTTTGCCTGTAATGACTGCACAGACTAACAGTTACCTCTTCTAAAAGAAAATAAGAATGCTGCTTTAACCTAAGCTAAGCACTGAAGGACCTAACATAGCAAGGTTTCTGAGCTAGTCGGGAGTGCCAGATCTTACTAACACCATAATAGGCTGAATCTCAAGAGAACAGGTCTCTCTAAACAGAGAGGTTTCACTGATTTTATAGCCTGTTCTACAGACTCTCAGATGTCCCTCTCCCCTTAGCCAATAAATCTGAGTCTTCCTTGGAACCTTCTGGAAGACATACCTACATGTATTCCTCATTAAGGTGTAGCTGGAGCAATTTACATCTTAGCTTAACCTAAACTCTCCCACCAGCTCCCTGAAGCCAAGATGGAATCAGTCTCCTACCTTGGCCAGGGTGCTGTAGATTACCATTCTGGTGTTATTTGAGTTTTTCCTCTTAATTCCTTCACCACATGTCATCATCATTATTGTTATGTGCTATCAATTTGCTTCTAACTTATGGCATTCCTATGAATTCATTTCTACATTACTGAAGCCCTATCCATTTTTCACTTTGACATGGAGCAATCTGTAAGTCCTGCTCCTGTCATCCACATCATGAGCATTAATGGTTAGACATGAAAGCCTATGTGCAAGCTACTCCTGATGACTCATCATTTTATTCTCTTTCAAATCCTCCAAGGTCTGTGTCCATATTGTGTCTTCAGAACAATTGTTTCTGAAAAGGGGTGTGGGGAAGTTCATTGCGTGTTCATTCTCTTAAAATGGTGGCCACTTCCTTGTGGATCGTCATGGCCATAGGAACGGAGGAACCTAACACACATGGAAAGTTGTGGCATTCCTGCAACCCAGGTAGCATATGCATGGAATCACAAGGAGAGGCCACTGCAACTGAGTAGAACTAGGAAGAGTTACTTTTTGGCCGGGCTGGCTAGTGTATTCGGGGGGGGGGGGGGAGTTATCTTTCCAAGCTCTGCTACTGACTGAGGCACGTGCTTGCTCCATACTAACTTTGAGGAGATGACTTACTTCAAAGATTAATGCTCACAGTTCAGAAACATTGCTGGGTTTTTTGGCTGCTGGCTGTTCTGGCTGGGGGATTCTGGGAAGTATAGATGAAAAAAGGAAGTTTTCCCAGAAGTGTAATCCATGTCCAGGAAGTGAGAATTGGGCGAGTTCACATTAAAATGGAGATGAAATAAAATTCTTCCTCTTCCCTAGAATGTGCAGTAGGTATGTTTCCTTCGCAAATGTCAGTCTTGAATGGGAGAAGGGTGTGACATGCCCCTTGCGTGTCACCAGATTATTTCACTAACCTAAAGCCCACGCCACGTTCCCTTTCATGCTGCCACCAGTTGATCTCTGTCAACAATATTTACTTAGAAAGATTGAGGTCCATACTGCGTGTAAATTATAACAAAACAGGTTTATTGGATACAGTTCACATAAATAGGTTCCTAAAAGACTTTAAACTATTCAGTAGATTTGTACTAACTTATTTCACATGTAACTCTCTCTAAGTTCCACACTCTCAACTGCCTCCCTTAACTCCTCACAGACGAACTCCCCTCTCTGACTCTCCCACTGACTTCTCACTTCAGACTCTCCCTTCTGACTATCTCTCCAACTAACTGCTCTTATCTGCCTCACCCCTCCCTTCTAGTTTGTCTGGGTCCGCCTCTCAATGACTCCCATTGGTGCATGCAAATACCCTCATACATATGCAAAGGCAGGGTGATCGCTACATTCCTCCCCCCTTAATAAGTTTGTTTTACGAGGGGAAACTTACCAGTTTGCCCTCATAAACAAACAGCTGACTACATGCAAATTTAACAATATCTTACCAATACTTATAAATACTTTACATTAAATTTTTCTCTCTAATACTATGTTTCTTAAGTCAAACTTACCACTTTAAACATTTAAGACAATAAATACAGTTATAAACATTTGCATTTTATATAGAATTTTTGTAGTCATTAGGCCTTCGGGACAAAGCATCCGCAACCACATTCAGGGCAGGAGTTAAAGCCACCCCCTTATGTCCATTCTGCTCTCACACCACTTCTTCGCACCCTTAGAAAAGTGCCTTGCTGCACCATAGGAGTTGTGAGGATTCCCTGCAACTCACAAAGGTGCACGGGGGCGGGGGAAGTTCCAAATTGGGCTGCCTTCAAATATCCTACCTTCTGCCAGTTTGATAGCTCCCAGACCCATAATTCAGCCTGGGGGTTTCCCACCAATTTATGAGACTGCAAGTCCATTAATTCTGAAAATCCCAGCCCTATTGTGCATCATTCAGCACGGGCTGAGCTGTGGTGGCGAACAACACTTATGAGAAGATTTTGCTTATGGCAACATGCAGGAAACGTGAGGTGATCACCACAAGGAAAGTGACTAACATACATGGGTCTCAAAAGAGGTTTTGTGCAATGAGCACTTACTGGAAAATGTCACCTGGAGGTAACATTTGCCAAAAAGAAAAGCAACAGCAGCACACCCTGTCTCTTATGTTCTCCCTCAGTCTTGAGCATCACTTAAATCACCCAGGTCAGTAAAATCAGCATTCTGAGCTAAATGATTTTCTGTTATTTGATGGTTATCTAAGGATGACAGAAAACAATAATGAGAAATAGAAATGGCATTTTGTATGACCCAAGCACATGTAGCTGAAATAGTCAGCTAAGTGACACGATCAGGAAGTTTCAAAGGAGGGGATAACCCTTTCAGCTGCATGATTGGGAAATGAAGTCATGGGAATTGGTAGAAGCAACCCAACCAAGTACCTAAAATCAAAAGTACTGAGTACTTTGCATTTAAAATAAAATAAAATGAAGTCCATAAAATTAGCGTGGCATTTACGATGGATTATCAGTGTTTTTGAGATGATTATGTTTGTGAGAGTGTGTGTGATAGTATTTAATGTTCACTGCAGTTAAATCTTCCTCCTTGATCATTAGAACTGGTTTATCTTTTATGAAAAGTGGATCTCCAGCCATACACAGACAACTTTACTAAGGAGCTGAATGGCATGCAGATACTAATTTAGATGAAATTTCATCACTCCTCAACACCTAAAACATTGATTCATTTTACTGTGAAAGATGACTGATCTCTTCTTCCTCCCCCCCCCCCCCCCAAGGAAATCAAGTTTGTAATCACAGAACAGAAATACAGCTCTCTTCAGTTTCACCACACTTGGGAAATGATAACTGAACATAATGTTCAGTATTGTATCTTTAAAGGAACAGCTGAGATTCTGGAAATAGGTTTAGAACTTGGGTGGAATTTGCACTGTAGCACCAAAGGAATGTAAGAAAAGTTTTGGCTGGATGAGCCTAAAACTCAGACCTGAATGGACTGAGACCATGTGTTCTAAAGAGTGATCTGCGCCCAAGTGAACTTGCTCTTGGCTTAAGATCAGCCTCTAAAGCTCTTTTTTCTCTGGTTTGTTCATAAAATATCTTAGACAGATGTGTATCAGGAGCACATCTTTTTCAGCACTGGGTCTTCTGTGAAATTGGCTCCCCAAGGGCATATGTATTATTGACTCTTAAAAGAAATTCTAAGAACTTCCATTTCAATCAGTATTTACCAGTTGCTTACCAATGGATTCTTGCTGCTTGCATGTCAGGCAGGAAAATGTAGTTCTAATCTGAGGGTTACAGGATTTTGTATGTTTCTGTGCGCTAAAGCTGGCTGGATAGCTCAGTGGATTGGGACACCTGATTGCAGGATGAGGAGTCAGGGGTTTGATTCCCCAGTAGTGCCTCCTGGGAGAAAACCCTAACCTATGTGGCCTTGGGAGAGCTGCACAGTTCCAAAGCACCACTGAATTGACCACTTTTGCTTTCTCCCTCCTTCGGCTGTTTTTGTTTTTTTTTGTTTGTTTGTTTGTTTGTTTAATAAAAGAATCCTCATTTCTTTCAATCCTAAACATTGGATGGAAGTAGTTGGGCAAATTCTGATGGAAGGCAAAATGAATCAAAATTCTTAACCATTTGCAGAAATTCAATGAGTACACGTATTCCCAGTGTGCAGCATCATGGTATCCATCTGCCATGGTGCTGCCAAAGATAACAATTCTGACAAGGGGTGGAAAAAAAAAAAGAGGTAGCAGTACGAACATGGATGAATGCACTGGGATTCAAACTCAGACAATGAAACAGCTAAAAACACTCATAAAAGGAGCAAATTAGTCTGTTTCAGTTTTCCTCATCTTCAGTTTTTCTACTCTCTTAAAACCCTTTTTATTCGAAACAGGAAACACTTCTGTCATTTGGAGAATTTCTTCCAAAACAACAAGCTGAAGTGAAATTTTAGCCGACACCAATTTCCTCATATTGTAGATTAACTGAGGTATTTCTCTCCTGTCACAAGATGTGGTTATAGTAACTAGTGTAAGGGAGCTATAAGGATTAATGGCCAATTCTTCTATCCCTAGTAAAGAACTGGTGTTCTGATGTTTTCCCTACCTGGGGTCTCCATGTTTGTTTGTTTAGTCGTTAAGTCGTGTCCGACTCTTTGTGACCCCATGGACCAGAGCACGCCAGGCCCTCCTGTCTTCCACTGCCTCCCGGAGTTGGGTCAAATTCATGTTGGTAGCTTCGATGATACTGTCCAACCATCTCCTCTTGCCTTCACACTTTCCCAACATCAGGGTCTTTTCCAGGGAGTCTTCTCTTCTCATGAGATGGCCAAAGTATTGGAGCCTCAGCTTCAGGATCTGTCCTTCCAGTGAGCACTCAGGGTTGATTTCCTTCAGAATGGATAGGTTTGTTCTTCTTGCAGTCCAGGGGACTCTCAAGAGTCTCCTCCAGCACCACAATTCAAAAGCATCAATTCTTCGGCGGTCAGCCTTCTTTATGGTCCAGCTCTCACTTCCATACATCGCTACTGGAAAAACCATAGCTTTGACTATGTGGACCTTTGTCGGCAAGGTGATGTCTCTGCTTTTTAAGATGCTGTCTAGCTTTGTCATCGCTTTCCTCCCAAGAAGCAGGCGTCTTTTAATTTTGTGGCTGCTGTCCCCATCTGCAGTGATCATGGAGCCCAAGAAGGTAAAATCTGTCACTGCCTCCATATCTTCCCCTTCTATTTGCCAGGAGGTGATGGGATCAGTGGCCATGATCTTAGGTTTTTTGATGTTGAGCTTCAGACCATTTTTGGCGCTCTCCTCTTTCACCCTCATTAAGAGGTTCTTTAATTCCTCCTCACTTTCTGCCATCAGAGTGGTATCATCTGCATATCTGAGGTTGTTGATATTTCTTCCGGCAATCTTAATTCCGTTTTGGGATTCCTCCAGTCCAGCCTTTCGCATGATGTATTCTGCATAGAAGTTAAATAAGCAGGGGGACAATATACAGCCTTGTCGTACTCCTTTCCCAATTTTGAACCAAGCAGTTGTTCCATATCCAGTTCTAACTGTTGCTTCCTGACCCACATATAGATTTCTCAGGAGATAGATAAGGTGGTCAGGCACTCCCATTTCTTTAAGAACTTGTCATAGTTTGCTGTGGTCCACACAGTCAAAGGCTTTTGCGTAGTCAATGAAGCAGAAGTAGATGTTTTTCTGGAACTCTCTGGCTTTCTCCATAATCCAGCGCATGTTAGCAATTTGGTCTCTAGTTCCTCTGCCCCTTCTAAATCCAGCTTGTACTTCTGGGAGTTCTCGGTCCACATACTGCTGAAGCCTACCTTGTAGGATTTTGAGCATAACCTTGCTAGCGTGTGAAATGAGAAACAAAAGGGGTCTCCATAGGATCACCTAATCCAAACAGAAGCATAAAATAGGCTGCGAATCAAGCCACAGCAAAGTCGAACCGCTCTCAGTCAGCTCACCAGTGTAGTTGCAGCCTCTGTCTCTGTTAAAGACAGAAGGGGTCATGTGCACCTTCTGATTTTATCTTACCAACCCAAAAGTGGACTTCTGGTCAGTTCTGCTTTTGTTTTGACCCATGATGGGTTCAGCTTAGATCAGCAACATCCCCTTTCCTGAGATTCAGGTGAAATCCTCAGATAAATTAATGAATCTTTGTGGTGTCATAAAGGTGTGGCAGGCTAAGTCTGGGAGGAGAAATGAACTGCTTATGAGCCAGCTCCTTGTGGAAAGGGGCATGAGGGGAATCCCGATGAATGGGCCCAGATCACAGGCAAAACCAAACAGGTCAGGTAATATGGCAAGAGGTGGGCAAATGAAAAAAAGGGTCAGGCACACTAGGGTCACACCCCTCGCAGCATTACCAGCAGCACACAGGGCATGGGGGGAGCTTTCCCAGGCTGCTAGGCTTGTGGCAGGCTTACTGACAGCCTGTTGGGATCTTTTTCGCCAGGTCCTCTGCCACGTCTTGTGTACCAAGGAGGCTCAGAAGTTGGAATGCTGGTGCTCCACTTCCTGACTTGCTCCAGATGCAGTAATGGGCCCAGCCTCATGCACCCACTGGCTCTCTGCCCAGTCCTTTCTCCTATCCTTGGCCTTCTGGTGTGACAAGCACAACACACAAACACCTTTGTGCTGAGCAAGTGAGCCTTGCCACCAGGTGAAAATGGGCAGAAAGGAGTGCCCAGGGTTCAAATCCAGTTTACACATGCTCCAAAACAAATGAACAAACAAACCCTTCTCCTCTTCCACTGCTACTCACCATGAGTTTCATCTCACTTCTGAGAGAACTGAAAGACCACAGCAATCTCCCAAATCTTCAGTGATCACCTTGAGAGTTCACAACCCTAATTGACTGAGCAAAACGTGGGGCCCTGGCCTTCCAGATTTTGTCCATTCTTGCTCTTAAGCTACTCCTGATATAAAAGGTTCCGTAATTCAGGAGGCTTGTATTCAAAAAGAACTGCTATGCCCCACCTCAGCTGTTTTGAATGGAGGGGGGGGAAAACCAAATGGAAATCAATAACCCAGTCCCTCTTCTACGAGTAACTGAGCATAGCTCTTATTCCTAGTTTTGGAGGTATCATAATAGACCCTCTAAGAGCAACCCCAAGGTTCAGAGTTGAGATACTGCACTGAAGATCATAATCAAAACCATTAAGTCATCCTCTGCTGCCATCTTGCCAACGCACTGGATAAATCTGGGCTGGCACCTGAAACTTCCACCTCATGCCAACTTCTCATCAGTGTCAGCTTCTTGCCAGGAGGCAAACTGAGAGCTACTGCTAGAGGATTCAGCATTCTTTGTTTATCACCTCTGAGCCTTGCCCTTAACTGCTTGGCTCTCTCTATTCTAAGCAAGAATGTTTGATGTTCCCTCCTAAGATGGTTGAGTGGGCTGACGGTGCTGCCATGCCTTGGCAACTGACCCCCTGGTGCTTTGCTGCCTACAGGGAAGACAGGCAGCTACTCTTGAGATCCTCTCTCACTTCTGCCATCTTTGGTCTTGGCGATCCAGACTGACCTCCTTCTGCCTCTGGGGCTGCACCTGTCAGTTGATCTTCCTGCCCGCCTCTGATCTTCAGGCTCTTGAAAGGAGGAACAGGCTTACTCCCATTACCATCTGGAGGTACAGGCAAACCAACATGCTTCTGTCTTGGGCCGCAAGACATGTGTAGGGACATCTCATGACTGGGTACCTTAAACTAATTATCAGGTACAATGATGATGATGATATTGGTGATTATCCAGTTGCCCAAATACAGAGCAGAAGGAAAATCAGCACCCCTAGTCCAGCTTGCTCCTTGATACCTGCCCATTCTTGCATAGGTTGCCGGATCGGTTGTGCAACTGGTTGTGCGATACGAAGGCTGATGTTTTGTCACGTGTAGAAAAAGGCATAACAGGAAACTATGATTGTACCACAGATTATTTTATGAGTGTATGAGTAATGCTCACAGTTGGCAAATGAACCAAAGAAGCACTTAAAGGTCAATGGAAGCTTCTTGCATGTTGTGTTCTCTGTGGCTGATTCGCAAGTTCACAACTAAAGCCCAAATATCTAAACCTAAAACATCCTGATGCAGTTGCAAAAAATAAATAAATATATTTTTTAAAACCACAGACACTAGGGGCCCCCACCCGCAGGATTTCCGTCTTGTCTGGGTTCAGCCTCAGTCTGTTATCTCTCATCCACCCCAGCACCGCATCCAGGCAGCGCTCAAAGGACAGGACAGCATCCATTGCAGAAGGGTGGAAGGAGAGATAGAGCTGAGTGTCATCCGCATATTGGTGACAAAGAGCCCGAAAACTCCTGATGACCTCCCCCAACAGCCTCATATAATGAAATAGCATTGGGGAGATGATTGACCCCTGCAGGACTCCACAATTGAGAGTCCACGGAGCGGACAACATCTTCTCAAGCTGAACTCTCTGAGGACGGTCCTCCAGGAAGGATCGGAGCCAGGCCAAAGCCTGACTCCCGATCCCCAACCCCGAGAGCCTCCCCAGGAGGATACCATGGTCGATGGTATCAAAGGCCGCTGAGAGGTCAAGAAGGCCTCCCTCAAAAGGTCATCTTGCAGGGCAACCAACGCCGTCTCTGTGCCATGACACAGCCTGAACCCGGACTGGAATGGATCAAGGGCATTGGTCTCCTCCAGGAGAGCCTGAAGCTGATCGGCCACCACTCTCTCCACCAGCTTGCCAATAAAGGGAATGTTGGCGACTGGACGATAGTTGTTAATATCATCAGCTGCCAAGTTGTTGTTTTTTCGGATTGGCTTAATGAGTGTCTCCTTGAGGGTGAGGGGGACCTTGCCCTCAAGGAGAGACCCATTAATAATAGCCTCCGCCCACTCCATTGTTAGAGGCCTGGCCACTTTCAAGAGCCAGGCTGGGCAAGGATCTAGTGAGGAGGTGGTGGCCCTGCAGCAATCAAGGACCCTGTCAACCTCAACTGACGTCACGGGCTGAAATTGTGTTAAAATTCTCGGGCAAGGCGATGCGCTGGACGTCTCGGCTCAATCCACTGATAAAGAGGAGCTATCTAGGTCCCAGTGGATGGCCTCCACTTTATGTTTAAAAAAGGCTGCAAACAGTTCACAGATCCCAACCTGTGATGACTGCCTTAACCCATTGCTGATAGTCTTCTGTTACTAACTTTTTTTTGTGAATGACTAGCAGAATGAATAATGGAATTGTTATTATAAGTAGTTTCTATGCTTCAGTTCCCTGTGACGAAGCTATCAGAATCCCATCCTGAACCATGTGCATTATACAGAGACCTGAACCTTTAGAATGTAGGGAATCTGAGAGAGTGGGCTGTCATCTATGAAAGTTCATCCTATAATAAATCTGTTAGTCTCCAGATGCAACTAGACGGTCAAATTGGATCAGGCTAGATCAGGTTAAATAGGGTCACTTAAGGTCACACAGGTGCAGTGTCCCATTTGATTAGATCCTGAAGTGGCTCAAGCAAAGTGACAGTTTAAGCCATCTGCTTTGGTCCAGTTTTGGCAATCACACATGCTGGAAACAAGCCAAAACAGAACAATCATATCATCACTAAAACAAACAATAGTATTCTTTGACAAAGATCCGAAAAGTTTGTCAGGATACTGAAATAAAAATGGAAGCAGAATTTACAAGCATGAACAGAATAGGGCATAAGTATACCATGTAACAGAAAGTGCTGAGTCATGTTGAATCTGCACTGCTGATGCAATAGATGATGTAATGTCAAATCTAATAGGTTGACTGAAGTAGAAAGGCAATGTGAAAAACCTGGTCTAAAGCTCTGAAAGCTCTGTGAACTCTGAAAGGCTTGAGGACTGAGGACAGAGATGCCGCAAGACTGCTGTGTGATTTTTTTTGTTGTTGGTGGTGGTGTAAATACCTGTGAATAGATTTGGTGGTGGAAACTGCTGTGTCTGTGTTTTTCTTCACTGAGAGGACCAACGACCAGAAGGGATAGAATTCCTAAATATTTGCACTACTCTGACAAAGTTGCAGGAAGGAGTGGGCTGGCTCACTACTGCCTGTACATCAGTGGTCCCCAACCTTGGGCCTCCAGATGTTCTTGGACTACAACTCCCAGAAACCTTCACCACCACCTATGCTGGCCAGGATTTCTGGGAGTTGAAGTCCAAGAACATCTGGAGGCCCAAGGTTGGGGACCACTGCGTACATCATGTAGTTGCTGAAAAAAGAAGCAACCCACTCTGTCTCCAAAGCAAAGCAAACCACAGGACAAATCCTCATCTGATTGCACCCTCAAATGTGTCAAAGAACACGATTGCCATTCTGGAAAAGAAAATTTATAGGACAAGAATCCAGAGAGAAACAGCTGAGATAAAATATATACATATGTTTAAAACCCATCTCTTTGGACTCAATATTAGCCAATGTTTCTTAGGCCATTATCAAATGTAAAATTCTGCAATAACCATGTTGTATCTGTTGTATTTCCCAGCTATATTTCCTTCCTAACTAGACAGATCCACCTTAGAAGCCTCTTTGGTAATTAGAGATACTCATTGCCATGTTGTTCCTGCTTGTTATCTATAGTTTTGGGCCAATTTAACCACAATCACTGTCATAGTTTACAGAACAATGCTTCCTGAGAGGGGAAATGAATATAATCTGGGGTAAAGGTTATTATTAATAATAATTGTGTACCATCAAGTCAATTCTGACTTATGGCAACCCTTTTCAAGGTTTTTTAGGAAGAGAGTACTCAGAAATGGTTACCATTACCTTCCTCTGAAGGGACCTGGGACTCTGAAGCTTCCCCAAGGCCACACAGGCTGGCTCTACTAACAGGGGGCGCAGTGGGGAATCAAACTCCCAACCTCTGGCTCTGTAGCCAGATACCTATTCCACTGAGCTATCCAGCCAGCTTATAACAATCACGTGCCATTAAGTCAATGCAGACTTAGGGTGAATGCTACACTATCAACAACTTGAGCCCAGGAAACAAAAAGTCTCTTTGTATAAATGTATAAATATTTGCCATATAGTCCCACCCTTACGTCTGAGAAAACGAAGTTATTCATGAAAGCTCAGAGTAAAATACAGCAGCTAGTCTTTGAGATGCCGGAATGTTTTTTTCTTCTTTGTTTTTTAATTTTTCTTTTGTTTTTGACAGAACACTGTAGTATTTTAGCTGCAGCAAACTAATAGAGCTACTCATTTTGAAGAAAAACTAAGTCTTGCACATGAGGTCTGTGACAGACTATTCTTTTTAATAAAAGCAACCATAGGAGCCTGCCAGTTTGTTTGAAGCCATGGGGGAGAGGGGAAAGCATTTAATCTGCCCTCACACATCCACTCGTTTTCATATGGAAAATGCCCTTCTATGCTTGGTGCTATTTATTCAGTGAGAGGAACATCACATGGGCCTGTATTCCCCTTCCCCATGTAGCCAGCAGTGGTTGAGAAAAAAAAACATCAAAACCAATGGCGTGATTCCACTGACAAAATAAACCCCCTCTTCTGTAACGGGGTTCTCCTTTAAAACAAAAAACACTTTAAATTTTAGCATACACACATTGCATGTGCACGCATAGAGCACTGGGCCAGGCGAGAGAGATCCTCTGGTCCCCTGCCAGAGGTCCCTTTATCTAGGGGCGGATATGGAATCAATTTGCCATATGTGAATGCCCCATCTATTTGGGGTTTTTTTATTCCTAACACCAGATAGCAGGATTTTTTTTTTGAAAAAAAATACCAGGCTTCTTGAAAACCTCGCACCTGGCTGGTTGCCCCTTTGCCCATCTGGTTGCCCCCCTTCAATTGCTTGGCCCTCGCCCACCTGATGGCCCCTTCACCCACCCAGTTGGCCCCCATCACTTCCCCCCCACCTGCTCGCCCCTTTGCCTACCCGGTCACCCTCCCCCTCTCACTTGATGCCCCCCCTGCCTACCTCGTCACCCCCCCTCGCTTGCTCTCAGGCACCTGTCCATGCATCCTCTCACCCTTGCCCACTCCTCCTCCTCCTCCTCCTCCTATGCCTCCCTTTATTTCCTCTCTGCCAGCCCCCATGCTGGACCCACCTGATAGGAGAAGGAGACAGGAGCAGCAGGAGCAGGGGAGCCCAAGGCGGCAGCATGGCGAGGATGCACACAATGCCATGAAAGTTTTGAATTTGGGCTAAAGTCAAAAAACCCAATCCCTCTGCCAGTTTATTCCAGCAGTGGGATAATGCCTTAAGCAAAAGAGAAACAACTGGTCCCCATTGGCCATTTTTCTGGTTACATTTTTCCAGAAATTAAAGATCAAATATAAATCTTTGTAGTAATGGTTTACCTGAACAGACCTCTGTCCGGTTTTCTAAGTCACAAAACAATGTATGGATATGTTTCATATATTATATATGCAAAAAATATAGATATACTAAATGTGTAGGAGAGTTCAGCAGCGATCTTTCAAGTAGTATAGCTTGACATTTGCTTCCAGACATTTGCTTCCACAACCCGTGGGAAACCTCAATAACTTTCTATACTTACTCTAAAGCATTCATTACCAAACTGTAAGTAAATTAAGATGCACCTTAAGCTGATGTTCTTGTTTCTCTTGCTATAACAGAAAACAACCATTTTTTTTATACCACTCAGTATGTAATGGTGTCAACACCATCAAAACAGTATAATATCAAACCTTGGATTATTCTCCTAGTTTGCTTAACTGATCAATAATAGTTGCAGACCACAATTTGTGGTTTAAATGCAACAATAAGCCAGCTTTCATTGAAAGTAGAAGAAAAGGTAACAGATATATTAGGAAGGTGAGGGAGGAGTACATACACCTGTCTCTTCCTGCTCATGTGTACATCACTAAATTCAGCTTAAGATTTGCACTGAACCAGCCGATTGGAAACAAATTGGTCAAGAAGGTGAGTATCACAGTCTGATTAAGCAGAATAGTGTACGCCGACACGGTGCTGAGTTTTTAGCCGAATTTCACTGCTGCCATGGCCATATATTCGTTGTTGTAATCACGAGAGGAGAGGTCATGCCGGCAAACCTGAAGACAAGATGAAAGTTGTATGTTTTTTAGACTGAGGGTGCCATTTAAGTTTTTAGTGCTCAAGCTGAAATTAATCTCAGCTGTCTAATATTTTAACATCTCGATTCCACTTTGGCTGTTTTACTTGTTTTCATTGCATCCTCCCCCCCCCTCCTTTTGTGTACACAAATTAAAAAGTTAGTATTAACAGGCGCTTCCTAATGTATATCTCAACCTAAGGCACTTGTGCTAACAATCGGGAAATTACCTCCTGATATCTTTTTGCTGATGGGCGCAAGATCTTGTCTCTCTCTTTCCCTCTCTCCCCCTAGGGCTCTGAGGCTTTAAATCAATAAACAACGTAGTCATATAAAAACTGAAAGTAGCGTACAGTCACTGGTGACTGGATTCCAGTATTAAATGTAAACAACTCTCAGATTTGTTCATCAAAGCAGTTTCTGTTCTGCACACCTACTTGCTACATCTGTGGATGTTCTGCTCACTATGATTCCCGCTAAATGAAAGCCCAGATGCCACTCTGCCTCCAAGGGACAGGGCAGAAGGTGTCGAGGGCAGGCTGTTGACATCACTTACCATAGCTCTGAAGGAACAAACTATTAGCAACAAGATGGAGAAGACAACAGAAAAAACAGCGAGCCCAACCAGGATCTTTGATGTAAGGTCTGAAAACAAGCAGGATTCTTCTGTGCCTTAGAGAGAAAACAGCATAGGGCTCAGAATTGGCATTTGAGACCTAAGACTGACATGGCGAGCTCTCCATGAGGTATAGTTTAGGTTGCCAGGATACAGTTTCAAAAGTTATTTGTTTGGACTACAATTCCCAGAGTATTCTAACCCATTCTGGTTGGGCATTCTGAGAGCCGCAATCCAAAAATGTAACTTTTCCAAACTTTTCCTCAGGGCTTCCCTTTATGTCCCAATCTTCCTCCATATTAGTGATCAGAGCTTGAAAGTGATCGGAGTTACCCATAACTATTGGAGTTTTTAATAATGATAAATGTAGTTAAAACATTACTTTCAGGTGTAATGGGTAACCACTAAGTTACTTTATATATACAATGACCAACACCTACCTATTTTCATAAGTCACTTTTTAGGGATATTTTCAGGTACTTTGATAGGAATTTTATTAGGCAAGAAAAGTATTCTTTGCTTTTGTCTTTTTAGAAATCCTTCAAATACGCTTTATCTCCATTGACCATGAGGTCACTTGACCACCAGGATGAACTTGCTTGGCCACTAGGTCCCTATGGAGAACCAGAAAGTATTTCTCCATGTTTTTCTGGCCTATTGGTAATATTAATAACGGGCAATACAGAGAATTGCTTGTGTGACCAGAGTGATAAAAATGATAATGGCCATTTGGCTGCTGGGACGTCATAACCTATACAATAAAATCCTTTTAAATGTAACATTCTGAGCTCTACTACTAACATAAAATATGCCCTGCTATAGCAACTAAGGGAAAGCAAGCTGCATCAAAGGGAAATTGACAGAGCTGCTTATCGTCCTGACCTCCAGTGAAATGAAAGGCCCTTCCCACCAATTATGCTTAAAACCAGTCATTAACATACAAAGATATCTAGAGCATTTCAAATGGCCCTCAAGGATCACTTTAAGAAGACACACAAAGAAAGCCTGTCAACAAGAAGGAAAGTCTGGCCAACCCTCCTCTTAATTCTGGTGAAATTGGTTGACCTGAGCTTGAGCCAGATGGGAATGTTCATCACTTTATTTCTGGATTACATGTGACAATGGACAGCTGCTGAGTGAGCCAACTTCACAAAATACATCTGAATTTGAAGGGGTGCAATATGAAATGAAAACTCTGAGATGGTCCATTCAAACAGGCAAGCCATCAAGTAACAAGCGTGCAGTTGTGAAGCAGCACTTAGAACACATGCATGTATTATCCGAAAGAAAGGTAAAGCTAATGTGTGTGCAGACTCCTGAAAGGGTAATCGTTCACTAAAGGGGTGCACAACAGTAGACGTTTTCAGCCCACGGTTCCCATCAGCTTTATCCAATACAGTAACAAACGATAAGGGTCTATGAGAGTCACAGTCCAATGGCCTCTGGAAGGCCACAGTTGCCCATTCCCAAGCTAGTAGAAGTCACAATAATTTAACAAGAATGGAATTCTGGCATTCATTCCCTGGTTCATAGACCCCAATCCTCTTAACTCAGTGGTTCCCAAATTGTGCACCGCAGCACACCAGGGTGCCGCCAAACCCAGTCACAGGCGCCGCAGAATCCTCTCATGATGGCTGGGGGAATTCTGGGAGCTGTGATCCCAAAAAAGTAATGCTTTCCATTTCTGACCTTCCAGGAGGCATTGCAAAAAAATGAAAGCGATGAGGGAAGCAGAACTTTTGGCAGGCAGAACTCTTCCTCTGCCGCCACCCAGGTGGAACTCTAAATGAGGGCAAGGCTTGTGGGTTGGGAAAGCAGCTGTTTCTGGTGCACGGCCGGGCTTCCTGCTGTGGGGGAAGGAAAGGGACTATCAGGGGACAGTTGCAGTTCTGGCAGCAGTGGAACAGCTCGTCAGCGGTGGTTCACAGGAGGTTTTGGCAAGGAGGCCCAGCGTGGCCTCAGTGAAAGAGAGAGAGAGGGGAAAGGCCAGTATGGTGGGTGGGCAGGAGGGGGAGCCCTTTTCTGGGACAGTCACGGGGTGGTGGTGGAAGCAGAGGCAGCCTTGGGGTTTGGACAAATGAGCCTGCCAGCTGCTGCCTACCTGGGGCCTCTTCTCAGGTCACTCTGTCCAGAAGGAGGAAGGAGAGAAGGGACAGGACTGGGAAAGGTTACTCTTTTTTTTTTACTACAGCCCCAAGCATTCTCACTCGGGGGGGGGGGGCATTCTGGCTGAGGGATTCTGGGAGTTGTAGTTGCACACACGGGGTAACTTTTCAAAGTTTTGGGAAGACAGGTGCTGAACATCAGATCACTTTGAGGTTGGTTATCAGACCGAAAAAGAAGAGACAAAAATGTTGTGGTGCCTTAAAAAATAACTGCTCTATTTTAATGTGAGCTTTCATGGATCAAGTCTACTTCCTCAGTCATGAGAGTGAGACAATGTGACTGTCGTTGTTCTCGTTATCGCCACCGCCTTCCTGTGCTCCTGCTGCCTCACCCCTCACAGGGCACTCCTGAATGCAAATTGGATGTTAGGGGCTGGTGTTGGAGAGTGGTTGCATTACTGGAGGTTGGGGAATGTTGGCTGTGAGAGGTAAAAGGTAAACCTTCCCTAGCAGTACTAATAGTAAGCTCCTCAGCTTACTTAGGGGAAACTATTTATTAAATTATTTTCAGGGAGGAAAAATGGATGTACTACTACGGCGAGGCTTCCCCCTGCCTCCCCTGCCCCAAGTATTGGGGAGCCATGGCCAGTAAGTCAAGGGTGCCGTGTATCAAAAAGGTTTGGGAAACACTGAGCTTTACTAGTTATGGTGGCGTAGCGCAAACAATATAACTTTTGTGGGCAAATTGCCCACGTTAAGAAATCACCATAGACATTATCAACTGCATATTGAGTTGTATGACTCAGAATGCAGCTGATAACGGTAATTTCTTAAATTGGGGTAATTTCCCCCCCCCCAAAAAAAATGCTATTTGCATAGCTAAGCAGGAGGATTTTGGCCTTAAATTATTTGTCAACAACATTATGAAAAAGAAAATATCAGCTTACCTTGGATATATAGATGTTTTTCACTTATTTTGCATTGAGCATAGACTGGGACAAGTATTTCTAAGCAGCAGGTATAAGTATCACTGTGTCCACTGTTTAAATTTCTGAGTACAAATGATATTGAATCATTGGAATGCACTGGATCACAAAATTCGTTCCGTGTGACTCGCTTTACATCATTATCTATGTAGAGAACACAGATTTCGCTCTGCCCCTTAAACAGCTTCATACGGAAACTTTCCACCATGTCAGGCAAAGGGCAGTTAAAAGTGAAGATGTCTTTTGGAAATTCATCCATGTCCTGAAGAAGGGAGGCAGCGCCTGGAGAAACAGGATGCAATGGGCATCAAGGACAAAGAAATGGAACCCCCAATGAAAATGCAGCAGCTTTTTTCCCCCACTTTCCTTTTTAGGAAGAGAGCATTGAAGGAAAACAGGAACAAGAGAAAGAACAAGGGAACATATAGATTCCCAGCTCCTGATGGCTTGTCTAGTGTTCCAATTACTCTGTGACGTGTGACATACCAGAAGCAGCAAGGAACACTGGTGCCATTCAGTTTAATCAGTTAAGTAATCACTATGCACCCCCTATTGCTTAATCAGCAGTATTTGTAGGGTTGGATCCGGATTTTGACATGGGCAACTGGGCTGCCAGAAAGGGGGTTCCCTGACCCCTCTTCCCTGTCACAGCTTCTCTAGATCCCTGGAAAAAACTAGGCAGAGGATGCTGAGAGCTTACATGAGGTGAACTGAGGGTCACATCAAAGTGGGTAGGTGGGAGGGAGCAGCTCCAAAAACTAAGTGGTAACTCCTAGATCCAATTTAATTTGGACAAAATTTATTCATTTCCCCCCTAAAAATCCCAGTTTCAAGATCTTCCAAGATGTCCGTATCTTTTAGCTGCCCAGCCCCTCTGTGACATACGAACAATGAAGGCCAGGGGAGTGACAGGGCTCAGTACAGTATAAAAACAGATTAAACATGTGTTGCTCAGATGTACAATCTGTAGACTGTGAACTTGCTTGTCATTATAAGTGATAATTCACACCAAAGAGATAATACCATAAAAATTAGAAATGACTGGAGCCTCAGTCGTAGCAGAAGATGTAATATTCACTTGGGCAGATTGGTTTTGGCTATTCAGTCCCAAAATACATTAACTGCAACCCAGAAAAGAGAGAGGCGAACTGAAATTAGACTTAAAGGAGCACAAATGTGCCCTGGTGTAATCACTAGTTGCAGTTCCATGGAGATGCTGCTTAAATCTCACATCTTAATAGTAAAAGCAAAATGTGCTGTTTATATAACTCCTTTCATAGCATAGTTTGTTTTGATGTGCAGTCGTTAACAAAGATATGGAACAAATTTACCTTTAACTGAAACATTGCAGAGTTGAACAGATGAATCGTTGCAGACACCTAAAATGGCAATAACAACAACAAATAAAATAACTACAATAATAAATGTCATTTACAACATTTTCCAGATTTTTTAAAACTTAGAAGCACTCCAGCACCTCATCAATGCATTTAGTGATGGTGAGTGACCCAAACCTTGCGCAAAGACCAATGGGATTCTGGCCAATATTACTTACCTGCAAGTGGATGTATGGAAGTATTAGTGATTGTTCTGTGCAAACCGGTTAAATGAAAAGCAATCTCTCTCTCTCTCTCTCTTTTTGTTAAACATCTACGTTTAAAATTTTTACAGTGGAACAAGAGTCTCTCTTGGGAGACAGCAGGCTCTCATTTGCTGGATTTGTTTAAAAACAGAGATTTATTTATTTAAAATATTTTTACCCCACCTTTCTCCTAAAAAAGGAACCCAGGTGGCTTACATCATTAAAAACACAATATTAAAAGCTAAAAAAGTAAATTATTCAAGTATTAAAGAAGAATTAATTACATTATATTAAAAATGTTAAGTAAAAGCATTGTGATAAACATATTTCGAAGCAACAAAATAGAAACCAGACTGTTTATTCTGTCCTAGACAGTCAGTCATTAAGGAAAACCTGCCTGAAGAGAAAGGCAGGTTTGCCTGCTTGTGGAAGGACAGCAAAGATGGGGGTATCCTGGAATCCTGTGGGAGGGAGTTCCAGAGTCTGGGAGCAGCAAGACAGAAGGTTCTCTCCCATGTCCTCACCAAACACACCTGTTAGAGATGCATTAGCTGTGGAATTCCAACTTTAGCAAGAGGTTGGACTTGGTGATCCTTGGGGTCTCTTCCAACTCTACACTTCTAAAATTCTCATGTAACAATGACATTGCAAAGGAGTAAGTTATTAGAAAAATAAATATTATTCTATGTATTGGAGAAACGATATAGAACTACAATAACTACTTAGAGCCACTGAACATGTTTAAGAAAAGATACTGAGATGGCAAGTGTGAATTATATCCCAGATGGTAACCTGCAAAGGCATATAAGACAATGTAGCTGATACATTTTTAATCATAGTAATAATTTGGCTCAATTAATCAATCATGTTTTGGCCTAATCTGAAAACACAATTTTAGAGTGCCAGGTTTTGTAATAAAAGATCTATTGTTCTGAATAATGTGGAAAATAACGTTTTTATAACATTATACAAAGATAAGCAATGCTATACATTGAATAATGCAGAAAATAATGTTTTTATATTATATAAAGATAAGCCATGCTATACATTGAGGGTGGATTAGATTCACATGAAGCAGGAGCAAACAATGGAGGAAAAAACATCAATAATTTAACGTATGAAATGATCCCATATTACCAGCAGAAAATAGCAATGATTTGAAATAACAGTTGGTGAAAGTTAAGCAAGAAAATGCATAAATAGGATTACAGTCAAATATTGATAAGAGGAAAAGAATGACTCGAGAAGAAATACAAAAATCAAAGTTACTAAAGATTTTCTGTACCTATGTTTAGTTATCACTCCAAATGGAGACTGCAGCCAAGAAATTAGGAAAACACTGAGACTTGGAAGGAGAGCTATGAAGGAACTAGAAAAGGTCCTCAAATGTAAGAATGTGTTGCTAGTGACCAAGCCAAAAATCAGCCATACAATAGTATTTGCAGTTATTGCATATGGATGTGAAATCTTAATAATGGATAAAGGAGACCGGGGGGGGGGGCAGTTATTGGAGGGGAGCTTTATGAAAGACCAATACATGAATGCAAGAATTAAGATCAGGTCAAGTCTGAACTCTCCATCAAAACTAAAATTACTAAACTGAGACTATTCATACTCCAGGCATATCATGAGATTGAAATGGGAAAGCTAGGAAAAGTAGACAGCAGAAGGAAAAGAAGAAGTCAGAACGTGAGATGGATGGACACAGTGACGGCACCGCTGCCTTTAGTTTGCAAGACCTGAGCAAAGCTGTTCGTGATGAGATTTTTTTGGAGGTCATAAATTCATAAAATTATAATAAAGCAGAAGCAACCTGATGACATGTAACAATTATATGATGTCACCTATTCAATTTCAGTATTTTAAAAGCGAACAAAACATCCTAGTTTTGCCTCAGAAACTCAGGAAAAATATGTCCTCATAGAAACTCCATTTTTTTCTCATGGCTAGACAAGTGCAGCTCACAATAAATGATTCCCATTTAAAATCACCTGTACTGGAAGCTTAGATGCCACTTTTTGATTTAAGCTTTCAGAAACACTGTTCCTCTGGCAAACATCCCTCGCAGAAACTTACATTTTTCAAACCAAGAAGCAAAAACAAATTGCTGCCAGCAAAGTCTGGAATATAACTTACCATTCGGGGTTACAAAATGGAAGCACAAAAGGAAGAAAGGCACAATTGCTAACTTCATATTACTTCAACAGAGGGCACTAGCCCTAATCTTTCATGCTCTCATGGGGAAGGGGTGCGTTGCAATCTGAAGAAGTGTTACTGCTTCTCTAGCTTTTGAATTGTCAGTCGTGAGGAAAGCAATTTCACTCTTTCTGAGTCACCCTGTTTGTGTTAAAGGAAGTCTTCCTCATTTGTTCACTGCCCCTCGCAGAAATAGAGATACTTCAGATCAAAAGGCGTTCTCTAACTAAGGTGTGTGGCTCAGTTTCCCTTTGTGCATTTTCCGATAAGTGTGATGAGACAGCAGTGCTCTTCTACTGGCAGATTAGTGGTGAACTTGAACCACCAACTGAACACTGACTGGAAAAGCAACTTTATCATGCTGATGAAGGCATTTGTTCTTCAAATCTTTGCCTCATTTATTCTTGGCAACAGTCTTGTGGTTACTATGATCTGACAGTGTAGATGGAGAACAGAGATGGAAAAAGCATAACAAACAAGGATGGGAGGGAGCAGTTCATCTCATTTACCTATCAGCAAAAAAGAGAGGCATGCTTCACCAGAAGACGCTACTAACATGCACAAAACTGTGCATGCAAATGTATATCTTATGAATTACAAACACTCTACAGGTCACTTGAGTGAGGAAGATTGGGACCATATGGGTTGCTGGGTCTACTCTGCAGGTGGTGCCCACTGTAGATGGGAAACATCCTTCCTCAACACTTTTTTAAAATTTTATTTATTTTTTAAAAGAATACAAAACAACACAATAATCTAATACCACAAAGAATACAAAACTTAGAAAAAATAGTATACACAAAATCAAAAACAACTTTAGCCTATTTAATTACACAACAGTTCACCCCTCCACCAGGACCATTCAGAGATATATTGGATCAGAGATATATTGGATCAATTATTCCAATTACAAAGCCCCAATCCCCTCCTAAAATTGTGTTGATTCTTTGAGAGATACATGACCTTTCCCTTTTATTAATACACAATCAGTGAAAGCTCCACAAATCTCACTAAAAATATTCTTGTTTATCCAACTCTTCTAAAGCTTAATATCACAAGTTAGCATATTAATAACTATATTCCATACTTCTTCATGTTGTTGTTGTTTAGTCGTTTAGTCGCGTCCGAATCTTCGTGACCCCATGGACCAGAGCACGCCAGGCCCTCCTGTCTTCCACTGCCTCCCGGAGTTGGGTCAGATTCATGTTGGTAGCTTCGGTGACACTGTCCATCCATCTCATCCTCTGTCGTCCCCTTCTCCTCTTTCCTTCACACTTTCCTAACATCAGGGTCTTTTCCAGGGAGTCTTCTCTTCTCATGAGATGGCCAAAGTATTGGAGCCTCAGCTTCAGGATCTGTCCTTCCAGTGAGCACTCAGCGTTGATTTCCTTTAGAATGGAAAAATCTTCATACCAAACATTTAATTGAAATTCATGCTTAATTTCAAATTCTTTGTTATGATTAATCTTGCTGCTGTTATTAAATTTATTTCCAAAATGTTCACTATTAAATATTGATACCTCTACATTTAACTTCAATATTTCATTCATTTGTTTAAATGAATGAAACCTCAAAAATTTCAAGACATTCTTACATTCCCACCACATATGGAAATAAGTACCTACATCCTGACCACATCCCCAGGAGAAGTTCAAATATTTGTCATCCATACAATTCAATTTCATAGGTGCTGAATACTATTTCCAAACTAATTTGCAAAAAAAATCTCATTTCTTTCTTTCTTTCTTTCTTTCTTTCTTTCTTTCTTTCTTTCTTTCTTTCTTTCTTTCTTTCTTCTTTCTTTCTTTCTTTCTTTCTTTCTCCTTAAAAAGGACCCAAGGCGGTTTTCATAATTAAAAGATAACATTTAAAGCTAATAACAGTAAGTATACAAATATCAGAAAAGGTCAAATACCACACTACAACATGGTAAACAAAAACAATACCAAAAATACATTCAAAGTATAACGGACAACATTCCACTTAACCCCACTCAGGCAGCCCGTCACTAATATACACTTTAATATTCTTCTATCCCATATCCCGTACTTATTTCCCTTCCCAAATCCATTTCCCACAATGCTTTAAGAGTGTCATGTTGGTTCTCCACTTCTATTAACATCTTATAAATTTTACTTGTTATCCATCACAACACCTTATGATCTTCTTTACCATCTCTTCAAATTTTGTAAGATCCCTTCAATTGCCATCTTTTCACCCATTCTCTTCTAGGCCATTGTTTAACTGGATCAGATCAAACCAACGTAATTTCCCCCTTCTAATACTACCCTTGTTTGCTCCAGTTGAATGGCTCGCCTCCATTCAGTTTAGCCTCACTCTGAAAATTGGTTGTGCCATTGTTTAAGTTTTTAGACTATGTTTTTCTGTTTATGATGTATTTAATTCTGTGTAGTTTGTTTTAACTGTCTGTAAACCACCCAAAATAGTACTTCGGCACTAATGGGGTGTATATAAATCAAAGTAATAAATGAAAAAATGATTCATCTTCTTCAACCAATCTTTTAATCTGTTAACTTGTTTCTTCTTTAATATTTTTCCCAAAATCTCTTCTAACTTTCTTGGAAATTTCTCTAATTCAACTACAGGGTATAGTGGGGAGATGGATGGAATAAATATTTTCCTAAACTTATTCAACATTTGCATCATATTCCTAAAGAAAGCGTTTTCTATCCTTTTTATAAGAGTCTTGTTTTGTTTTTTTAAAAAAACTTTAAAAATAACCCAAACGTCTTGACATTCTAACTTTGCCCATAATAAATTATCAGATTGAGATGTAATACCCGCCATACTGTATATCATATTTGATTCACTATATAATATAACCTTCTAATTTTTATAACATATACTACCTTTTTCATTAATCCTCACTTTTTATCACCATTACAAAATTTATTAATCATCTTTTGCCATTCTTTCAATTCTTCTTCTTTTATCTCATTTGGTTACGTCATTAATACAAAAAAATAATTTTAGGTAAAATCTTCATTTTACATACTGTTATTCTACCAAACACAATAAACCAATCTTTCTAAAATCATTCAGTTTATCCTTAATTTCTTGCTTTAATTTGTCAAAATTTTGCTTTTTTTAAAGTTGACTCTTTTGGGGGTAATATTTAGATCTAAATACTTAATAATGCTACTCATTTTAACCCCAGGTATAGTCCTAATCCTCTCCATCTCCCCTTTATCACAATTAAACCCCATCTCCGATTCATGTCAGTTTATTTGTAATCCTGTTACTTCTGCAAACTCTTTTAAATGTGATTTCATGCAATCCGCCTTCACTTATCTTCTATGATTCATTGTTTTTTTTAATTACACTTTTAAAATTACATTATGTTGGAAAGCCCTTTCAATATAAAATAACTTTTAAAAGAGGACTCCGTTTACAACAAGCTTGGCCTTCTCAATATTCCTTTAATCTCCACTAGAGATGGGGGTATTCATATTCATCCGCGCAGCTGGACTTAATGAGGGCACTACAGTGGATTTTCCTATGTTTTTAGAACCCTCTGTATCCCTGGGACCCCTACCCCCCCCCTTTTTTTTTTTTTAAGACTGGCCACAGAATAGAACAAAGGTGGCTTTTTCCGTTTTTAAAATGCAGTTAAAAAATTGAGGTGGGAGTCACAAGAGTTGGCCAGCCCTTCTAAGTTTCAAGGATGGGTGTGTGAGGCCCTGGACCTGTACAGCTCACCCACTCCCATTCCACAATAAAGTGATTTCTCCACATCAGTTGGGGACACTGCACAACCCTTCCTCCTTGGTGTAGCATAGCCAGGGCTTGCAGGGTCAAAGCCCCAAGACTTTATGAGTAGCAGGGACTATGGCATCGTCCACGGCACAGTTCAGGCCTCCCATTTCCCTTTGGCCACAGGTGCAACCCTCACAATAGCTAGGAAAGAAACGGACTTTCCCTAGAGCTGTATATTGTTGCAGCTTCTCCCTGCTGTAATGCCAAGTATGTGCGCTTAGGTTATTCTTCAGTGAGCAACTCAGAGCCATTAAGTTTTCAAAACACCTGTTCCTTGTTTGTTTATATGAACTAGTCCACTTGCCTGCATTTGTGGACTCTTTGTGGGAGGGGTCTGTATATGAGGACTGTTACAATGGGCACCTGCATTTCCTACTTTCCTACACTGTTCTGCACATTAGAAGAGAGGGGCTGAGCACATTTAGGGCATTCATTACGTCCTGATGGCAGTCCTCAGTTGAGACAGTTCAGAGCTTCTGAGACACACAAAGGGAAGACTGTTATTCTAATCACTGGACTCAATACGTGGCAACTATTTTCTTCTGCCACCTAACCTGGTTAACAAGTGTGCTTCTTAATTTTTTCAGTATGTAAAGTCATCCTTTCCAGTCTTCCTGTTTTTCATTCTCAGACTCCTTCCTTTTGGTTTTTCCACTGCTGATCTGCAGCTCATGTTAATCACACACATCTTGCTTCTTTCATTTCTCAGTGTGCTCATTTGACACTCTTTTTTTTAGTGTACAGATGTTTACATTCTGTTGCTCTTTTTTTAAACTGACACACAAGAAGCAACACAACATGAAGTTGGAGATGGGGGGGAACCCTGTCACAAACCTAGATGCTGATTTTAACCCCTATCTACACTTCAAATGTCCCAGCAATGTCAGCCACAAAATCAGGAGTTTGTTTACTAGTTCATCCTGCAGTGTGATTTCGGCCATCTTGTGCCAATAGTGACCCTCTGAATTCTACACAGAACAAACAGGACAATATTTGTGCAAAGAATAAATGGTCATAAATCAGACCTCAGGAATGGCAACAGAGAGAAACCAGTGTCAGAACACTTCAACCTCCCACGATATTATGCTGTAGATCCCAAAGTGGTGATTGTAGGGGGGGAAATGAGTATAAAGGAAGACTCAAGAGGGAGAAAATGGGAATTGACTATGTAAACAAGTTCCAGTGCATCTCTAAGGGTCTCAACAGAGAGCAAGGCTTCTTATACTAATAACCCACTTTTATCTTTAAAACAGTTGCTACTTCTCTCTGCATTCTTTATGGTTAGGTGGTTAGTTGGGTTGATGTGACAGCTGATACAAAGGATCACAGTAGAGATGGGCACAAACTGCCAATTTGCTAGTTCATGCCCATTCATTTATCAAACAAACAGGTGTTTGGTGCTTCAAAGCCCCACCTCCTCCAGTGGGCACCCACTTGGAGGCAGCAGCCTAGCTTTCCCACCCCGCCTTCTGAGTGGGTGCCCATCAGAGGAGGCGGGGTTTGAGGTGCTGAACACCTGTTCAGCAGATAAGTGAACCAGCATGAACCACCAAACCGGCAGTTCGTGCCCATCTCTAGACCACAGTATTCTCCAAAAGAAAAGAGAGGGAAATGCTTTAAAAGGGCACCAGTATTCTCCTTAGAAGCTTGAACAGAAAACTGATAAGTGAGCACAAAATAAAAGACCTGACTTGAAATATATACATTTATAGGCCTCGTTGCAGAAGAGCATGCATGGATGAATATGGAAACCACCTGCTTAGAATTTGATGAGGACAACTGTGAACGAAGGATAAGTTGTTTTGCTGCAACCTGGGAGGTCCATTGTGCCATTCACAGCAAGACAGGGAATGACACGCCAAGATTGGGAGTCAGAGCCTCCCTGCTGTACCAGTCTAGAAGTAGCAACATAGGGCCTTGGCAGGAAGAGAACGCCCCCAAGGGCTGGCAGTGAACCTCCTACAAGGTTTATGCAGGAGCACATAGTGTGCAGTGGGAGATGTGAGGCTGCTCTAGATCCTGCCAACGACATCAACAGATGCCAGGAAGCCACAGCCTCCTCTGATCATGAGCAGGTGGCTCAGGAGGACGTGACTGGTGGAACAGGAAGCATAGTTATCTGGGTGCCTGTTGTTCTCTGCTCAGTCTACCACAGGGATGGGCATCTCTGACTGTCCCGACTTCTTTGCCCTACAACTCACGTCAACATAGCCAATGGTGAGCTATTATGAGAGGTACAATCCAAAAATATCAGGCCAATGTTGCCCTCTCCTGCTCTTCTAGCTTAACTAGGCACTTCCTTACCTTTTGATCTGCTTGAATCTTTTCCTTCTTATATCCTTCCTTCGGACAAACTACTCTGCATAGGCCCAACCCAGGCAATGCCATTAGCATACCATCAGAAGCGGAACTTCCCAAAGTAACTTTTTTTAAAAAAAAGTCTCCTTGTCCTAGCTCAAAATGACTTCACCCCATGTTTTGAAAACTGATTTTGTGATCAGTTATCAGAAAGGAAACAGCAGGTTCCTTTGCGCACCTAACTGTGCTCGGAAGAAATGGCATCGCTGGAGGAGGAACATTTGTAATGTCAGAAAATATACATTTCCCCTTAATGTGTGCTTTGACCCATAGACACTCGTAATTAACATTTCAGGGGACCTTTGCTCCACCCAGTCTTCCCTGGAGTTGCAATTCAGCTCAGCCCATGCCGTGTGGCCCGGGAACCATCATTGTCACACCTGTCTTGCCTGGGTCACTTTCTCAGAAGGTCACTGAGGTGATTGTCTAATATGTTTGAGACTGGGAGGAAATATATTTGCTGTGTCTTTGCTTTACAAGGTGGTTTTCTGTTCCCCACCACCATCATCACTCTTCTTTATCACATACGCGGACATAAACTATTTGCAATCACTCGGCTGTTTTACCCAGAAATGGAAGCTCTCTGTTAAGGCAGCTTCTTTCCTTTTCCCCTTTTGCAGGGGCTTCAATTTCTTTTCTTGCCCGGTGGGGCTCACCTCGTAATGTTCTTTCCATCACCAAGCTAATGGAAGCAATCAGGATTTCACCCTGGCCTAGTGCCAGACGAAAGGCTTCTCTCAAGGAATGATAAGATCAGGTGTTTTCCTTTGAGGGAAATGTTCGTCTCCACACTCCTTCACTCAGGTAAGGCTGGAAATAGAACTCAATCTAAAAATAATGCTTTCCATCTGTTTTACAAGCTGTAAACACACACACACACACACAATTGGGGGGGGGGGTCAAAGGAAATTGAGTCGTACAGTTGTATCTTGATGACCTACTTGGCTGGCAACTATTGTTAAAACACAAGCATGTGAGTCCCATTGTGGTACAGTGGGAAGTTACACTCAGAGATGAGAGAAGTTACTTTTTTGGACTATGCAGACCTGGGTTCAAAACCCTGCTGAGCTCCCTGGGTAACTTTGGAACAACCACTGTCTCTCAACCTAGCCAACTTCACAGGGTTGTTCTGAGGGGAAGCTGAGTGGGGGGAAGATGTAGGGTACCTTGAACTCCTTGAATGAAAAGTGACACACAAATGTAGTAAATAAACAATAATCAGCATGCTGAATTTAATTAGGGAACTCTCAGTCTTGAGGAGAACACGGACTTCGCTGCTCACATAGTCTCCATCAGGCTCAGCTATTGCACGGGGCTTTCTCTGAAGGTAAAATTAAGGGCAGTGGCAATCTGAATTCTCTTGCCGCTGGAGGCAGGAAAGTGATGCTACTGCCTCCAGCTTTGCAGCTGGGACTAAAGTGAAACTCACATATGGCACTTCCACTGCCGCCTCCTCTGCCATCACCACCCAGCCTCACCTTCCTTGTTGGCTCTGCCAGCAGCTCCTCCTCAGCATTGTCATCATCACGTCACCTAACCTAATGGTAGGGCCAACCTTGACTAAGGGGTACTGTACGTTCTAGCTTGAACTCATGGGAAGAAGGGCAGGAGAAGTTAGTAATTACATTGTTTCAGTAAATTAATAAAATTGGTTAATTAGTGAACTTTAAACACAAGGAAGACTACAAAAGGGTAGGCCTGTGTCTTTCCCACGGACTCCTTTGGTGAAATCTTTCTCAAACCCAGATGCTTCCTCTTTTCTCTTTTCAGAGCAAGCAGCGGCTGAGTGCCTTCAGACTTCACTCCCTCAGGCAAAGATACCTCTCTTCAGCTTTGCGGTTCTTACGGTGACGGCTGTGTCATTGGGAGGATTTACGGAAGACCCCCTACCTCTTCTCCTAAGGGCTGTCTCGTCTAAGGCAGCTGAGCACTTTCCAGGAAATGCGAATATGCTCCCCAGCTTTCCAGGAAGCGAGCCAGATCCCAAGGCAAACCACACTACAGGAAGAGAAACTTCCAGTTTTTGTGGGGGAAGTAGCTTTAAAGCTTTCCAGCAAAGTGCTGGGGCTTGCTGGTTCAGAGCAAATGTGCTGTGTGAATCCTCCAAGCAACAGTGATACACCACATGGTACATGGTACACCAAACAAGCAGAGGACAAGCGAGACAGGGAATGACACGCCAAGATTGGGAGTCAGAGCCTCCCTGCTGTACCAGTCTAGAAGTAGTGACACGGCCTGGGCAAGAAGAAGGCACCCCAACGGCTGGAAGTGAACCACCTACAAGCCCCAGCAGCACTGTAGGCCTTGGGAAACCACCCCACGTGTCATGTGTGCTGTAGGTCTGAGTGTGTAGGATGCAAAACACAGCAAGAACGGCAGCAAGCCCTGCAGCTGCGGGACACATCCTGCCACTTATTGGGCCCTGATTTTTCCCTCTGACATTTGGTTATGCTATTAGCAAAGTTTTATTCGGATTATGGTTCCATTCACTTGAGACCCATTATACCTGTTTCCACAATCAGCAGGCCAGAAACCCTTCCTCCCAACTTTTGCCTGTCCTGCTTCTGTGACATCACAGATTTCCACCTCCTGTTCTTAGGTTTTGGCCTCAAATCTCAAGGAAAGGGAACCAGACATCTTCTACCTGGCATGCTCCTATTGGGTCTCATATCCACAGAAACCAACAGGCTTATTCTGCTCACCATTTGATGAGTATTTTAATACAGGAGACTGCAGAGTTATGATTATTTGTTGCTGGTTATTTGTTTCGCAGCTGCACCCTAAGGAATAAGCTAAGGGTCTATCATATTCCATTGACATAGAACCTGCTGCCCTCTAGATGCAGTTCGATCCCATGCCCTTCGGCCCAAGCCAGCCAGGCCATTGGTCAGGAATGATGGGAGATGAAGTTCAAGAATTACCTGGAGAAGGCCCACAAGTTCTCCACTCTTGCCATCATCTGAACAGGAAAGAATGGGAGGGGGGGAATGAGGGAGCAGCTGTCCCCACAAATGGCAATCAAGTGTTTAGTTCTATATTGTGTCTCTTGCAGGTTAGCCATATCCTGGCAACACTATATGCTTTATTATATGCTTGCTTAATTCCGGCTTGGGATTCCTCCAGTCCAGCCTTTCGCATGATGTATTCTGCATATAAGTTAAATAAGCAGGGAGACAATATACAGCCTTGTCGTACTCCTTTCCCAATTTTGAACCAAGCAGTTGTTCCATATCCAGTTCTAACTGTTGCTTCCTGTCCCACGTATAGATTTTTCAGGAGATAGATAAGGTGGTCAGGCACTCCCATTTCTTTAAGAACTTGTCATAGTTTGCTGTGGTCCACACAGTCAAAGGCTTTTGCGTAGTCAATGAAGCAAAAATAGATGTTTTTCTGGAACTCTCTGGCTTTTTCCATAATCCAGCGCATGTTAGCAATTTGGTCTCTAGTTCCTCTGCCCCTTCGAAATCCAGCTTGTACTTCTGGGAGTTCTCAGTCCACATACTGCTGAAGCCTACCTTGTAGGATTTTGAGCATAACCTTGCTAGCGTGTGAAATGAGTGCAATTGTACGGTAGTTGGTGCATTCTTTGGCACTGCCCTTCTTTGGGATTGGGATGTAGACTGATCTTTTCCAATCCTCTGGCCACTGCTGAGTTTTCCAAACTTGCTGGCATATTGAGTGTAGCACCTTAACAGCGTCATCTTTTAAGATTTTAAATAGTTCAACTGGAATGCCATCACCTCCACTGGCCTTGTTGTTAGCCATGCTTTCTAAGGCCCACTTGACAAGTTGGCAAGTTAGTCAGTTCAAAAAATGTCAGTCACAGCATGTTGTAGTTTTGGAAAGGAAAAGAATTAAGACTATCTCTTCCTCCATCAGTTCTGTGAATGCAAATAGGCAGCTGAAGGAAGTTAACTGCTAAGTAATCTCCCTTCACATAGCTTCAAAGTGCCTCCTTAATTTTCTTCAAGATCTCTCCCTAGTTATCTTGTTTTCTGGTGCCCCCTAGGGGCTGGAATTCTGAACAATTTTGAGTTTTGTCCAAAGAACTCTATCCTGTTAATTCTTTTAGAAGTGCAAATTTGAGGCCTGCTCATAGAAAACGTTGTGTGTGTGTGTGTGTGTGTCACCCCAAAAGTTCAGGGAGCACCTCGTTAATTCCAGTCACGAGGTGCAGATTTTCCTGTACCATGTGCATGCTGCTGCAATGCTTACTTTAGTTACACGTGCTTGAGTGGATAGAGATATAGCCTTATCCATGGGCCACTTATTTTAATAGAGTAAACACAAGGAAGGGGACAGTTGTACATTCAGCCTTGTCCTCCAGGGTCTCACCGATTTTCCCACAATATACAAAAGGAAAGGGCTCTGTATGATGGATAAAGGGGGTGGGGACCACAAGGATCTGCAGAAAGACTAACAAAATCAAAATTGCAACTACTAAGAAATTTCTGATTGTAAGATTATAACAATCATTAATTATTATAAGAACCTCTATTAGCATTACTGTAGAAATATTTAAATTATAAATGACAATTAATAATTGGCCACAATTGGAAATTGGTGGAGAACAGCTACTTGACAATCTAGTAGACCAGACACAAAACCTCTAGAACTAGAAAACAGAAATTTCAGGCTTTGGTGCCATTTTGAAAACTTCATCAGTTGTAAAAACAACTCCAGTCCACAATATGCTTTTTCATAAACTGCTCAAACACCCCCCTCCTCAAAATTACATAAATACCGTAATAAAGATTAGCAGAATTACTATATACACTACAGACAAAGCAAAAGGCAACAAAAGGCTCAAACCTGTGAACAGGTCTAAACAATAACATGGAATGTTTGTTTGGCAGCTGCCATAAACTTCCATGCAACAAAGGTTGATAAACAGCTGCATTTGCTACAGATTTGTGCAAACTTAAAAAGAGAATAAGCAAATAACATCACAAGGCAAACCTTTGTTTAAAGTGGAAGAAAAAGAAATTAAATATCTAGTGAAGAACTAGATAAATGTCCATTCTCATGAGGTATGGTGGAACACCCTATGTTATCGTGGCAGAGATTATTAAACGGGAATTGACAAAGCAAATCTCTTAATTAAACCTAGTGCATGTCATGTATCCCAAAGGGCTGTCTTTTCAATAAAATCAAAGAAACACATTATGGACTAGAGATGGGTACGAAGCAGTTCGTGCTGTGTCATCTAAGTCATCAGCACGGCACCACAGGTGCCACGCATTCACTTTCTCCACCCTACCCCTCCGGCCAGCTCCTCAACTGATCTGCTGGTGCACACTGCTCTTTCTCTCCCCAATGCGCGATCTTCCATTCCATCAGGAAAATGGACTTCCTTTCTCTGCCTCCTCCAGCAGCTGCCCACTTGCAGGCAGAACTGCAAGAATCTCTGCCCCACCTCCTTGTCTGAGGGGGCAGAGAAGGGAAGTCCATGCTCCTACTGGAATGGAAGATCATGCAATGGGGAGGGAAGGAGCAGCGCAAACTGACAGGTCAGTGGGGGAGCCAACTGGGGGGAAGTGAATGTGACATGGCTCAAAGTACTTCATGCCCATCTCTATTATGGAGAGCGCCGGCCGGTGGGTGGGGTCACCGGGTTCGGAACGGGTCTCCCAAATGGTCGCTCCCTCCCCACAGGAGCCCGGGGGTGCCACTGCCGCTGCTGGCCATGGGCTTATACGGCTGCCTTGTCCTCACGCTCCTGGCCGTCGACGGGCTGCACTTCTGCCGCCTCCACCAGCGCCACCTCCGCCGCCTGCTTCGCCGCCACCTTGCGTGATGGCTCCTCCGACACCCCCACCCCAAGGAGCCCGCAGGCGGGACAAGCGACAGGAAAGGGTGGTGGGCCGCCTGCGCAGGGGCCGAGGCCCCGAGGGATGGTGGCAACTCCGCCCCCTGCCAGGCCGAAAGGCCTCGGTCGCATCTGCATGATGTCACTGCCCCATGCCCCATCGAAGAAAATGGCGTCGCATCCGCACCACCAGGAGACTCCCATCCTCTCATCGCCCGCTCCCCAGGAGCAGGTCTCGGAGCTCCACCAGGAGGGCAACGGCCGCTTTCAGGCTGGGCGCAACGAGGAGACTGTGGCCGCTTACACGTGCGCCCTCAGCCTCTGTCCATCCGCAGCAGAGCCCAGTCCTCAACGCGCCGTCCTCTACCGTAACCGGGCCACCTGCCACCTCAAGCTCGTGTGTTGCCTGCCTCGGGGGTGGAAGGGGGCAGTTAGCAAAGGCCGGCGAAGGGAACGAGGGGCCTAGACAGGGAAAGGGATGCTGTGCTGGTGGGCTGCCCTTCCACATCCTTGGCAGTCTAAAGTAACTCGGCAGCGCGGCACGGTGCTCGCATGAATCAGCTGTGCGGGGGTGAGTGCGTGCGGGGGGTGGGGCGGGAGGTCTGTCTCCGCAGCCTGGTCCGGCTCAGGCCACGGACCGGCACTGGGCCGCGGACCGGGGGTTGGGGACCTCTGGTGTAGTGGATAGAGTGACAAACTAGGACTCAGGAGGCCTCGGTTCAAATCCCACTCAACCATGGAAGCTCACTGGGGGAGTGGAAATGGTAAAACCATACTTTAAATGTCTCACTTACCTTGAAAGTACTATTAGGGTTGCAACAGGTCAGTTGCAACTTGACAGCCCATAAGTACACGATTCAGTAGCTGTGGATGTCTGAGAAAAAACAATACAAATGATGTAAATATAACCTCTAAAAAACTCAATGCCCATAGTCACACCTTTAATTGAGAGGAAGAACTGGGTAGCAAAAGAAAAAAAAATGCTCTCTGAAATAGTATCAAGTAAACCCAATAGAAAATTGTACTGGAAGATCAACTGTGGAACGAAAATGTAGGACCTGTTTCATCATAATTCTTGTTTTGGTGACATAGAGGCGTATAAAGAATCAACATCCAATGTAATTAAGCAAGTGGGATTCTCTACAGCAAGACCCTCAGGTTGCATGAAGTGTCTGAAGTCTCCTGATAGCCACAATGGCAGCAAAAAGGAATCTAAATACTGTGTTAGGGGTTCAAACAAAGAACCCGCAAATCATCTGTTTCTCTAGAGGAGGAAAGACCCTTTTCCTTTTTTTTTTTTTTTTTTTTTTGGTATCCTGGGTAGGACATAAAAGGGGCTCTCTATTTGCCTGTGATCAAAGAAGAAGCTGTCACAATATCCAGATATCCAAGAGGCAATACTTTCTGTACTACGGAAACAAAATATCTGTAGTGGGATCAACCTTTAACTGTGCTAGAATTCTTCTGCTGTTACTCTTGTTGGTAAGGTACTCTGTCTATAATTACAATCGTGCCTCTCTTGTCTGCTGGTTGAATGATAATGCTAGAGTTCGAATTCATGGAATTCAAAGTCTCTGCCTTCGGAGCAGACAGAATGGGTTTCCTGGGGCTGGGGATTTTGAGCAGGACACCAACAGCTTTTGTTGGAAAGGTTTGTGACCAGCGTCTTACGGTATGCAGGGTCTCTCTCTTTAAGAAAGAGTCTTCATAAGCACCTCCCTCTCCTTTGGGAATAGATACAATTTCCTCACAAATCCAGCTTGTGGGGAAGATAGAGTCTTTACACAGGGAAATGGTTCTATATCACTGTTAGTTATTTCCTTTGTTCGTATATACAGTATGTTTGTTTTCTTTTTAACTTCCTTTAAGTTGTTCAGTAAAGACAGATGTTCTCTTCTCAGGGTTGATGTCCATGTGTTTCTACTTCCCCCAAAAAATGGAAATTCCCCAGAAGGAAACAATTCAAAGTGGGGGAAATCCTCACAACAACCCCGTGAGACAGGTCAGACCAGCTGCCCACATTTGAGTGCAGAGAGGAAGGGTTAGTCTATGGTTTGAATTTCTTTTCTTTGGCAGCTGTATCTTTCAATCATAGCTTTCTGCTTTAAACAAAACATTTTCCCCCGTCCTTCTCCTTGTAAAATAGAATGGCTATATCTAAAATGTTCCATTGCGGAACTGACTTTTATATTAGGGCAATGTTAGATTGCACCAGTCATCCACCCAGATAAATATGTCCTAGACTACATTTAAGGTCACTCAAAGAAATCAAAATTAAGCAGGAAAAGATGACTCAGAATTCCCCTGGAAAAGTGAACCATTGAAGGATCAGAGGAAAAAGAAAGGAGAATAAAAAATTTTATTTAGGCGGCTTTGTATACAACCATTCAGTAGAAATTTCCAGGGCAGTTCACACTTTTAAAAAGAGAGTGGGGGAGATTAGGGGACCAAGCCTCTCCTCTCTGGGAAATTAGTTGAGAGGGTAAAAAGGTGATATAAATGCAGCTCTGATGGGAGAAAGAGCAGGGTTCTGCTAGGAAGACATTCAGAGGCTTCCAAGTTAGCCTGTAGAAAGTTTTCTGCCATGGATGTCCTGCCGACGGAATAGTGCAGAGGAGTTGAAAAGGTTCCTTTTCTGGACTAAACTCCATATGGGAGCAATACCTTGATAGGACAACCCAACCAAAATAGCACAAAAAAGGTGCAATCAGACAGGCATTTGTCCTGCTGTTTAGTGTGCTGCAGGGATGGGCTGGTTCATGCTTTTGCTCTAATCATGCCTCCTGCAAATCTGGACTGCCAGAGCACAGCTGCCTTAACAAGCTGGACGCAAGGCTGGCTGAAAACTTCCTCCTGTCTCTTTGCCAATTCCTCACCCCCCGCCCCCTTGGTCACCCAGCTGTCGTAGCACTAGGACAGCAAGCCTTTAAAAGAAAAAGAAAGGAAGAGGACAGGAAGAGAAGAGGGGAACAAGAGCCAGGCAACAGGCGAACAAATGGTGAACAGGATGTGAAGAAGAGTGGGTTCCTCCCTGTCTCTGCTGACTTCTATGTGGCTGGCTGAAGTGAATTAGGCCGGGGAAACCCAACATCCCTGGTGTGACTTCACAGCAGATCCATTCATATTTCTCCCCACTATGCAGTCAACTTGTATTTTAGTGCACATGTCCTTGAGAGACCAGGTGTGCTTTCAGAACTTAAGGTGTGGAGCTGCTTAAAGATGAGCACCAGCACTTTAAACAGTGATCAGAATTAGTCTGGAACTGGCTCAGCTGAGCAGCAGCAAAATTTTTGCCCAATAATTAACCTAGAACCTGCAGTCTGAATTAGTGCCAGTTTCTAAGAAGTTTCTGAAGGCAGCTACGTATGCAGTGCATCACAGTAGTCTAACCTGTCGGTTTCTGAGATACATATTAATGCTCAGTGCCAAAGAGTTTCTCCCATTTTAAGGCAGAATCACTTTTTTTCTGGGGCTTATTCAGCAAATTTTGGTCAAGGTTTGATTCTGAAATGTTCTTCATTTGCCTTACATACGAGTTGTTTGAATTTTTTTTCCTCCCAGCAGTGTGGTGTTATATGCAGGAGAATTCTAACCCAGGACATGGGTGTAGGAGTTCCTTGAGAAAGGCAGCTCAGGGACAAGAGGGGGGGATTTCAATCGCAAATTTGGAGTTCAATCCATCTATATTTCTAGGTGCCTTGGTGTTGTTTTAGAAAGAGACAAAACTCTCCGATATAATGTATTTAAGGTGAGCCAAGACTCTTTGTATCTGCCTACTTTTTGAAGATTAATGTCAACAGGAAGGTCTTTCAGCCGCTAAAATCTAAAATCAGTGGTCACATAAGTGGTTGTGTACTTTAGCACAATACTAGCACGTCTTAACAGGCTGCCCTGGGCCAAAAGAGGTGGCTGGCAAGTAACGTATTAATCTTGGCTTGGGAAAGGTGCTGAGTGTCACTGGTTCTACCTTGCCCTCCAGTGACAAAGCCAGATTTATCAGCATTCTCCGGCTGAACATCTGAGGAGATACAGCTCCTCTAGAATTTCTTCACACAGAAAAGGGGATTTGGCCGGAATTTTGAAATTTGAAGGAACTCCTCCAAGTTCTGGCCATATCCTTTCATGCATGCACCATGTATTTTTGCACATGCACTGCCCACTAGTGAGAGAGTTAAAGTCAGCGTATATCTTGTTGTTTTATTTGAGAACTCACTACTTACTGTTTTGTCCTCTCTATAAAATCCCATCATTCAGATGTATCTTAATTGTACCACCACTGAAACAGGAGTTGGATTGCTTGCCGATACACAGTTGTACATTACATATGCTGTAGCACAATTTGCACTGGCAGCCAAGCTGAGATTTCGATTTGTCAAGGATCATAATGCCACATAAATGCTGAATACAGTGGACTGACATCATATGTCATGACAATATTTTTAGACCAGGTTTTATTGGTTTTATGGCAATTACCTGTTTTAGCTGGATTTTATATATTTATATTGTAAAGGCCTATGGCCAGAAACAATAAAGTTTATGTATGTATGTATTTGAGAAGGCAAGTTGAGGGGGATCTCCCCCCCCCCACTCCAGGGGCTGTGCTTTGGGGAAGGGACAAGGGTTTTGGGGAGGAGGCAGAGCTTTCCCACGATCCACTGGAGGCACTGGGAGGGGAATCTCTGCAGCCCAGAATCCCCCTCATGGGGGAAAGGAAACTGGTTTTATTCTGTTCATGCATCAAAGGCTTCTTTATGTTGTTCTTACTATCTGCCACAAAGAGGTGCTGTTTATCTGGTTATGTCTTCATATGCTAAGCAGAATGCAAAAAAAAAAAAAAAGATTGCATTAATAAAAGCCACGTTTGTTTTCCATTATTCCTTGTTTCTGTGTCTAATGTACCTTTAGGTTTTCTCATGCCCTTTTGGAATGGGATATTCCAGAATGGCTGGTGTTTGTTTGCCTCTTATCTCCCCCTCCCCCAGATATTTAGTTACCTTTTAACACTGATTTATTATTGTCCTGTGCAATTACAGGATAGTGCTCACATACAAAATGGAAGCATACGTGCAGGGAGTAAAACCAAGGAGAGGGCAGGAGGTAATCAGCAGAAAAGAAATATCCCAGCACCAACACTGGTTGCTTGGTTTGTTTTGCAATGTATATTAAACTTTTTAGAGTGCCCTTCACATAGAGGTAGTGGTGATGTATAAAGATGAAATAGCGCATCAACGATCAGACACAGCAGGACATGAATCTGTAAAAATGAGAGGGATCAAACCAGCTATAACTCATGCAAATATATGAAAATGCCTAGGTAAACAAAAAGGTTTTAACCAGGTGCTTAAAACATTACAATAATGTTGCCAGACAAGTAACTCTCCAAATAGTATTCCAAAATCAGGATGGATCCACAGAAAATACTCTTCGCTTCCCTTTCCTTTCTTTCTTTGATATTTTTAACCTGCCCTGTAGCAGATTTCAGGGCAGAGTACAATTAATGAGGTCACTTTAAAGCATTCTAGCTGAAACCGCCTAAACAATGCAAAACAGTTCAAACAATTTAAAACAATGCAGAACAAAGCCAGCAATCAAAAAACCACACCATGATCTCACAGGGCATGAAATACTTAAGGTTTTATCTTCACACAAAAAGAAAGGCAGTGTCAGCAGCCGTCAGGGCGGCTAGAGGTAAGACAGCCCTTCTGTGCATCTTCCCAATGCAAACATTTTCCTAGCAGAAGGTAAGGGCTGTAAGTTGGGTGGAGCTAAGGGGGCTTTGCTCCAGGGGTCCAAATTCAGCGGGCATGCCTCTTCCCTATTTTGCTGCTTGCCCTGAGGTGCCCACATTGCTAGTTACAGCTTTCCACATCTTTAACCACCTGATAATCTTTAATGCATAAGAAGGTTGGCGTGGGAGGAGGTGCTATCAACACTACATGCCCATTGGGATCACTGGGAAATTATTCCTCTGCTTTGAACATCTTGGAATGACAAACCCATATTCAATGAAATCTTCTGTATGGAAGTTCTTGTTTCTCTAGTTTGGTCAATCTTAATGAAGAGTCTGTCCAACGAGGCCTTACAAATAGCAGAGAAGAGAAGGGAAACAAAATGCAAGGGAGATAGGGAAAGTTACAGAAAATGGAATGCAGACTTCCAAAGAATAGCAAGGAGAGACAAGAGGGCCTTCTTAAACGAACAGTGCAAAGAAATAGAGGAAAAGAATAGAAAGGGAAAAACCAGAGATCTGTTCAAGAAAATTGGAAATATGAAAGGCACCTTTTGTGCAAAGATGGACATGATAAAGGACAAAAATGGTAGGGACCTCACAGAAGCAGAAGACATCAAGAAGAGGTGGCAAGAATACACAGAGGAATTATACCAGAAAGATCTGGATGTCTCGGACAACCCAGATAGTGTGGTTGCTGACCTTGAGCCAGACTTCCTGGAGAGTGAAGTCAAGTGGGCCTTAGAAAGCATGGCTAACAACAAGGCCAGTGGAGGTGATGGCATTCCAGTTGAACTATTTAAAATCTTAAAAGATGACGCTGTTAAGGTGCTACACTCAATATGCCAGCAAGTTTGGAAAACTCAGCAGTGGCCAGAGGATTGGAAAAGATCAGTCTACATCCCAATCCCAAAGAAGGGCAGTGCCAAAGATTGCTTCAACTACCGTACAATTGCACTCATTTCACATGCTAGCAAGGTTATGCTCAAAATCCTACAAGGCAGGCTTCAGCAGTATGTGGACCGAGAACTCCCAGAAGTACAAGCTGGATTTCAAAGGGGCAGAGGAACTAGAGACCAAATTGCTAGCATGCGCTGGATTATGGAGAAAGCCAGAGAGTTCCAGAAAAACATCTACTTCTGCTTCATTGACTACGCAAAAGCCTTTGACTGTGTGGACCACAACAAACTATGGCAAGTCCTTAAAGAAATGGGAGTGCCTGACCACCTTATCTATCTCCTGAGAAATCTATACGTGGGACAGGAAGCAACAGAACTGGATATGGAACAACTGATTGGTTCAAAATTGGGAAAGGAGTACGACAAGGCTGTATATTGTCTCCCTGCTTATTTAACTTATATGCAGAATACATCATGAGAAAGGCAGGACTGGATGAATCCCAAACCAGAATTAAGATTGCCGGAAGAAATATCAACAACCTCAGATATGCAGATGATACCACTCTGATGGCAGAAAGTGAGGAGGAATTAAAGAACCTCTTAATGAGGGTGAAAGAGGAGAGCGCCAAAAATGGTCTGAAGCTCAACATCAAAAAAACTAAGATCATGGCCACTGATCCCATCACCTCCTGGCAAATAGAAGGGGAAGATATGGAGGCAGTGACAGATTTTACTTTCTTAGGCTCCATGATCACTGCAGATGGGGACAGCAGCCACGAAATTAAAAGACACCTGCTTCTTGGGAGGAAAGCGATGACAAACCTAGACAGCATCTTAAAAAGCAGAGACATCACCTTGCCGACAAAGGTCCGCATAGTCAAAGCTATGGTTTTTCCAGTAGCGATGTATGGAAGTGAGAGCTGGACCATAAAGAAGGCTGACCGCTGAAGAATTGATGCTTTTGAATTGTGGTGCTGGAGGAGAGTCTTGAGAGTCGCCTGGACTGCAAAGAGAACAAACCTATCCATTTTGAAGGAAAACAACCATGAGTGCTCACTGGAAGGACAGATCCTGAAGCTGAGGCTCCAATACTTTGGCCATCTCATGAGAAGAGAAGACTCCCTGGAAAAGACCCTGATGTTGGGAAAGTGTGAAGGCAAGAGGAGAAGGGGCTGACAGAGGACGAGATGGTTGGACAGTGTCATGGAAGCGACCAACATGAATTTGACCCAACTCCGGGAGGCAGTGGAAGACAGGAGGGCCTGGTGTGCTCTGGTCCATGGGGTCACGAAGAGTTGGACACGACTTAACGACTAAACAACAACAATGAAGAGTCTTCTTATATAAAGAAGGGGGGTATTTCCAACCACATCAAATGTTTTCCAGTTTTGATTTTGGAGTAAATACATGCTACCATTATTGGGGTAGCAATCCCACCATCAACACTCCCCATACCCTTCAGGACTCTTCCCCCACCCCCACCCCAACTGCTATGATATCTCTACCAATCCCCCTTCCCATAACTGCCTCTAAATTCTGCTTCCTGGGTGAGTCACATAGACGATCCCAACCAACTAGGAATCACTCCACAGTAAACCAGAAGACGCTGCCATGTAATTTTGGCGGATGGGGTTGGATTGCTTTGTAACCTAGGCACCAGCAAAGGCAGTTGAAGTAACTGTAAATAACCAAGCAAAGAGGGAGTGCCAAAATTGCTTTCTGGATCCATTCCCAAATTGAGGTGGGAATACTTTTATGTCAAGTAAAAGGAAGAAGATATTGAGCTGTCTGGAGGAAAGACACAATACAACAATGATAATGTCACTTCTTTCCTCCCTTTCTAGCTTTCTGTTTTGGTGGGAACTTCAAGCTAAGTCATACCCATTACAGTGAGGATAAGGAACAGACAGACTGACTGACTGACTGACTGATGACTGACAGCACAGCACCTACAGAGTTGCTAGGTCAGCAGCATCTCATTCTCTGAGAATAGCTGGATCAAAACCTGGGACTAGGGAGCAGATCTTTGCAACATGACAGAGACAGAAGACACAGAGAAGGTGAATGAAAGGATGAGAAAGAGAGAGCATACACCTGTCACCCAATGTGCATTGATCCACATGGCCTCTTGAAGGACTAGGTTACTTTCTTGCTGACTAGCCATGGAGTCAGCAGTAGCTACAGGATGTGGCATAAGGTCACAGTCAGCTGCAGGTCTGGACAGTTACATACGCCTTGTCAGGAGTCCCTCCCTTGAAGGATCCATGTGAAATAATCAAATGGGAAAGGGGGGGGGGGGACAATTAATCACCAATTGAACCTATGGCATTAAATTAGTTTCAGTGATTCTACTGAAACATATAAAGATACCAGCATCAAAGGAAGAGTAAAAGCTTTTCAGAACCACTGGGCATCTCTTGATTCCAACATAATACTTGCTTTTCATTTCTTAACATCAATGAAAAGGGGTGTGGGGGGGGGGAAGGGAGAAAAGGAAAGGAAAGAGGAAAAAGCCTTGAAAGAGACTATCATGTGGATCAGTGAGCAGACCTTTAGCCTGTGGTGTTCATGGAAGGCATTTATGAGTTATCGCCTAATGAGCTGTTTGTTGGCTGAGCTCTTTTGCCTGAATCTCTTCCTGTGAATTTAAATTGAGCCTCAGACATGAAAATAAATGGATGGTTATATGGTTTGTATTGAGGCAAGGCTAGGAAATGGGGGTCCCTTCCCTTCCCCCCCCCCATCATTTGAACAGGACATTTATCTATACCTAAGCTGAAAAAAGGGCCCATGAGCCAAGATATCTCTAATCCAAATGCTCTTTCAGCCATGAACTAACTAAGCGACTCTAGGCAAGCAACCATCTCCCAGGGACAAACTGTATGTTAAGCGATTAGGGATGTGAATCTCACAGGTTTTCACACTTGGAAAGAAACCAAAAGGCAGGAGGAATCCTAATTTTCTGCTCACAACAAGATTTCTCTGTGCAAGATCGCCTCCCATCCCCCAACAAAACTTGTATGATTCGTCAAATGTCCCTTTGTCTTTTTCTTCTGGACAAAGTGCCCAGAGATGCAGGATTGTTGTAATTCCTGAACAGAATGACTGCTTTGCTGCACAGGATTTACTGGAAAGGAGATAAAGTTGCACAAAATCTGGCAGGTTCCTGCATAAGACAACAGGTGAGGGGGGGGGGGGAGAGAGAATAAAGAGGGTCTTGTGCCTGCGGGATGCCAAGAAATCTTGCTGATTTCTTGATGAAGTCTTCATGAGACAAGACTCTGAAAATCACAGAGAACAAGACATTTTGTGAGTACTCATCCCGTCCCTATTAGAGATAACATGCCATTCTAGTGTTCCAGAGGTTTTATTTCTGCAGTCCTTCACGTCTGAGAAATTAGACTTGCAAAGGAAGTCCATGTTTACAGCCGTAAAACTATTTAAAACAACCAAAGCAAGCTTACTAGTAAACTACATGAGGTTGAACAGCTCTTGCTGTGACAGTCTGATGCTTTCAGCACATAAGGAATTCTCTCTTGTAAGCACAGTTCGAACCATCATCAGTCTCAGCCCTCTATATGCAAAATGAGCAAAACAGCAACAGGACCAGACACAGGGTGCTTTAAAAATTAGTTTTGGTTAGTTCATTGTTCATTTAGTTCATTGTTTTGGTTATAGTGTTATACTTAACCCATTTTTTTCCTGAGTGATAAAAGGTTCCAGGATGCAGTGTAGCAAAACTGGTAGCTGTGATATCTTTTAGATGCCTTGACACTTCCTGTTAGTTTTGCCTCAACAGCCTAGCAGAGCTCCTTGCCTCTTGAAATTTTCACAGATGCAGACATTGAACACAGATGGAGAAGCCACGGAGAAAGGTGGCTTTTAAAATGCTGCTACTTCCCACAGTCCAAACTTACGCTCATGTGAAAAAGAAAGTACACCCTCTTTGAATTCTATCGTTTGATGTTTGATTTGTTGCAATTCTATGGTTTTACATATGGTTTGTTGCAAGGACATAATAAAAATCATCTGGTCCTTAACAGGTCTGAAAATTAGGTAAGTTCAACCTCAGATGAACAAAAACACATGACATATTATACTGTGTCATGATTTATTTAACAAAAATAAAGCCAAACCAGAGAAGCCACATGTGAAAAACCAAGTACAACTTATGATTCAGTAGCATGTAGAACGACCTTTAACTTGAAGTAATTGTTTTCTGTATGACTTTATCAGTCGCTCACATAATTGTGGGGGAATTTTGGCCCACTCTTCTTTACAACATTACTTCAGTTCATTGAGCTTCGCGGGCATTTATTCATGCACAGCTCTCTTAAGGTCCCGCCACAGCATTTCAATTGGGTTGAGGTCTGGACTTTGACAGGGCCATTTGCAACACTATTCTCTTCTTTTTCAGCCATTCTGTTGTAGATTTGCTGGTGTGCTTCGGATCATTCTCCTATAGGTAAAGGTTCCCCTTGACATTTAGTCCAGTCGTGTCTGACTAGCATGAGCCAATTTCAGCCAAGCTTTAGCTGTTGGACAGATGGCCTCACATTTGACTCTAGAACACTTTGGTATTCAGAGGAGTTCATAGTCAACTCAATGACTGCAAGGTGCCCAGGTTCTGTGACTGTAAAACAAGCCCAAATCATCACCCCTCCACCATCATGCTTAACAGTTGGTATGAGGTGTTTGTGCTGAATGCTGTGTTCGGTTTTCACCAAGCTTGGCACTATGCGTTATGGCCAAACATCTCCACTTTGATCTCATCGGTCCAAAGGAGATTGTTCCAGAAGTCTTGTGGTTTGTCCAGATGCAACTTTGCAAACCTAAGCCATGCTGCCATGTTCTTTTTAGAGTGAAGAGGCTTTCTCCCGGCAACCCTTCCAAATAAATCAAACTTGCTCAGTCTTTTTCTAATTTTAATGTAATGAATGCTAACATTTAACATGCTAACTGAGGCCTGTAGAGTCTGAGATGTAACTCTTGGGGGTTTTGCAATTTCTCTGAGCATTGCACAGTCTGACCTTGGGGTGAATTTGCTTGGTCATCCATCCTAGGAAGTGTATTCTCGAAGGCTTTCACGGACAGGATCCAATGGTTGTAGGTTTTTCGGGCTGTTTGGCTGTGTTCTGAAGGTTTTTCTTCCTAACGTTTCGCCAGTCTCTGTGGCCGGCATCTTCAGAGGACAGGAGTTAGAACTCTGTCTGTGTTCTGGTATAGTGTGGGGGACAGTTGAGTATTTATAGCTGTGGGATCAGCTTTTTGTCCTTTTCAGGAGATTGGGTGATTATGGTGATCAGGGTGTTTTTTTGTTATGGGTGTATTGTTGTGATAAGGAGGGGGAGGATCTGTCACTGTGATTGATGGGTGTCGTTAGCTGGTCTTTTGTGTGCAGTGATCACTGGTCCTTGTGGCTGGGTAGAGTTCGTTGACCTTTTGCAGGCTTTATTTTTCAGTGCTGGGAGCCAGGCTTTGTTGAGTTTTAGACTTTCTTCTTTTTTGTTGCCCAGCACTTGGTTAGCAGCACCTGGCTGCTACTTAGCCTCTTAATTCCTATGGAAGCACTAAGTGTATACTTAATTGTTCACACATGGCTTCTCCATTTTGGCTTTATTTTTGTTAAATAAATCATGACACAGTGTAATGTGTCATTTGTTATTGTTCATATGAAGTTTATTTACCTAATTTTCAGACCTAAGGACCAGATGATTTTTGTTATGTCTTGATACATAAAACCATAGAATTCAAAGAGGGTGTACTTCCTTTTTCTCATTACTGTAGGTCTTTGTGTCTATCTCAGTGCAGCTGGAAAGCTGCTGTCTGTCCCCTTTATTTATTTATTTATTTATTTTTAGATTTCTACCCCGCCCCCCTAGACAATGTCTACTCGGGGCGGCTTACAAATATCATCAAATATATAAAACATTAAAACATTAAACAATAAAACAATTGAAACAATAATATAAAGTATTCAAGATGGGAATAATAAAAAACAAAGAACTAAAATTTAAGAATTGACAGAAGGGAAGGCCTGCCTAAATAGCCAAGTTTTTAAATGGCTCTTAAAAACACCCAGCGAGGGTGCCAGGCGGATCTCTGTTGGGAGGCTGTTCCATAGTCGAGGGGCCACTGCCGAGAAGGCCCGGTTTCTAGTTCTTTCTTTCCGGACCTCTCTCGGCGTTAGGCCCCTCAGCCGTCCCTCCTGGCTATGCCGAGTAATTCGGGTAGATCTAGGTGGGAGAAGGCGGTCCGCCAAATACCGAGGTCCCAAACCGTTTAGGGCTTTGTAAGTCATCATCAACACTTTGAAGTCAATGCGGAAGCGAATGGGCAGCCAATGCAATGTGGCCAGAGTAGGAGAGATATGTTGGTATTTTCTCACCCCACTGAGCAGTCTGGCCGCTGCATTCTGCACCATTTGAAGCTTCCGCAACAATCTCAAAGGTAGCCCCACGTAGAGTGCATTACAGTGGTCTAATCTCGAGATTACGAGCGCATGGACGAGAGTGGTGAGGGCCCCCCCATCAAGGTAGGGCCGCAGCTGGGCAATCCGCCACAGATGAAAATAGGCAGAACAGGCCACGGACGCCACCTGGTTTTCCATGGTAAGCGCCGGGTCCAGATGTATCCCCAAGCTGCGGACCTCACTCCGTGCGGTAAGAGTAACCCCCCCCCCCGAAAGAGAGGGAGTCTCCCAGACCGCCGATGGAAGAACCACCCACCCTCAAGACCTCCGTCTTGTCCGGGTTCAGCCTCAAACCGTTCAGCTGCATCCATTGCAGTACAGCCTCCAGACAGCGCCGAAGGGACGGAACGGCATCCACTGAAGTAGGTGAAAAGGAGATGTAGAGCTGGGTGTCATCAGCGTACTGATGGCACGAAGCCCCACACCCCCTGATGACCCCACCCAACGGCCTCATATAGATGTTAAACAGCATTGGGGAGATGATCGACCCCTGCGGAACCCCACAATTGAGACTCCACGGAGCTGAAACATTCTCCCCAATCTGTACTCTCTGGGGGCGGTCCCCCAAGAAGGATAGGAGCCAGGCAAGCGCCAGGCCACCGATTCCCAGCTCGGAGAGCCTCCCCAGGAGGATACTGTGGTCAACGGTATCAAAGGCAGCTGAGATATCGAGAAGGACCAACAAGGACATATTGCCCCTGTCAGCCTCCCTCAATAGGTCATCCAACAGTGCGACCAGTGCCGTCTCCGTGCCATGGCGCGGCCTGAAGCCCGACTGAAACGGATCCAGAGCATTGGTTTCATCCAAAAGGGCTTGAAGCTGATCAGCCACCACCCTCTCCACCACTTTGCTGAGGAAGGAAACATTGGCGACGGGCCTATAATTGCCAATATCATCCGCCGCCAAATTTGGTTTCTTCCTGATGGGCCTAATGAGTGTCTCCTTGAGGGCAAGGGGAACCTTGCCCTCCTGGAGAGACCCATTAATTATTGCTGTGGCCCATTCAGTTGTTATGGGCCTGGCTGCTTTGATTAGCCAGGCCGGGCAAGGGTCAAGGGAGGAGGTGGTGGCCCGACAGCGATCAAGCGCTTTGTCCACCGAATCTGGCGTCACAGGCTGAAAGCATTCAAGCACAACCGGGCAAGGCGGAGCGCTGGACATCTCTGCTCGATCCACTGTATTCAAAAAAGGAGAGAGATCCTGGCGGATGGCCTCCACTTTTGATTTAAAAAATGCTGCAAATTGGTCAGGTGAGATATTAATGGGAGGCCCATCACCCAGACCAATTCCGGATAGATCGCGAACTATACGGAAAAGTTCCGCCTGCTGATTTGAAGCTTCGCTTATCCGGTCAGCGAAGTGTGATCGTCTGGCAGCCTTCACCTTAGCCAGGTAATGGTTAGTTGCGATCCTGACAGCTATCTTATTATAAACCGTCGGTTTATCTCTCCAAGTGCACTCTAGCCGTCTCCTATTTCGCTTCATAGCTCGTAGTTCCTGATTATACCAGGCCCCTGGCCGAGCTCTGCAACGGAGAGGGCGTTTAGGAGCGATCGTGTCTACAGCCCTAGTGGCAGCGGCAATCCAACCGTCAACCAGGGCTTCGACAGGGGCGCCATACAGATCAGCTGGAATCCCTCTCATGGTATCCTGGAATCGCATTGGATCCAGTAACCTTCGAGGGCGGACCATTGAAATAGGTCCATGCTCCCTGCGGGGAGGGAGTGCCACTGAGAGGTTACATTTTATTAGGTGGTGATCTGACCATGACAAGGGAACTGACACCAGGTCAGTCACCATCAGACCACGCTCGCTCCACTCAGTGGAAAATACCAGGTCTAGCATATGACCGCCCACGTGTGTGGGACCGTTAACATGTTGGGACATGTCCAAGGAAGCCATGGTTTCCAAGAACTCAAGAGCTGGTCCGGAAACCTCTGCCTCCGCATGGATATTGAAGTCACCCAGGACTAAAAGCCTCAGGGACTCCAACAGTGCCGTGGAGACAAAGTCCACCAGCTCCGGTAGGGAAGTGGCTGAGTCGCGGGGAGCGCGGTAACCCAGCAAGATCCCAATACCGTCCCTGGTCCCAACAGACACGTGGAGGGCCTCCAGACCCGGCTTTACCACCATAGAGCGCCTAGTAACCTCAAGAGTGTTTTTATAAACAATGGCCACTCCCCCCCCCCGCCCCTCCAGTCTACCCTGGTGCTGGACTGCATAACCAGGAGGACAGGCAAGGGTCAAGGGAACACCCCCTTCCCCGCCCATCCAGGTCTCGGTTATGCACGCCAGGTCTGCGTCCTCCTCCAGGATAAGATCTTGAATAAGCTGGGATTTGTTGGACACAGACCTGGCATTCAACAGCACCAGTTTTAGGGTGGAGGGCCGGCTGATCTGCCTACCTCGAGACTGGCAGTTGGTCATAGTCCCAGAACAGTGAACAGCCTTCAAACATCTGTTCACCGTTCTTCTAACACGAGTAGGGAGTATGCCACCGCCATATTTCCCTCTACCCGTAATCACTCGGATGTTCTGAGGACCCCCGCTGGGGGGGCAGACCTTCCACTCCATGTCAAGAAAGAAAAATAAAAAGTGCACAAAATTAATATAAATATAATACAATAATCAAAATAATAAACCAAAAATTAAATCATAATACATAATACACTTTAAATTGGTCAATCATTATATATAATACACTTTAAATTAAATTAAACAATAAAATAACAAAGCAAAATAAAACAAACAAAACTAAATTTACTATAAATAAAATAAATAAAATAAAAAGTGAAACAAATTATATCAAAGCCCAAAATCCCCCCCCCCCACAGTTGGTTCTGTCCCCCTGCCCTTTAATTATAGATCTTATTTTCCTCCAGGAGGGTTTTAGAGATGAGTTCAGGTTTACTAGGGAGGCAGACAAGAACAGAACAAGGGTCCAGATTGTAAATAATGATGGAACTAACAGAGCTACCAGTAGGGGTGGCGCTGACATTGCCATATTCCACCGCAGGGGAATAGAAGGGGAGTCCAGTCTGAACATGCCAGGGGAGAACACGCTGCCCGTCTTCTCTGAGTTCCCCCTGCGGGTCCTCAGCTAACACAAGTTCTTCCTCCCGCAAACACCTCCAACTCTTCCGGATTCCCCCACGAATGCTCGATCAATGAGCTCTTCCTCCCGGTCACCGCCGACTCCCCTCAGCTCCCTCAGCGAGTCCTCGGGCCGATGGGCTCTTCTACCCTTCCGCGCTGGGCTGTGTCACTCAAGCCCCAGCGCCAGGTCCAACAAGCCCAGGGACCCCGCGGAGACAGGCTAGGGACAGGCTAGGGACTCCCATGGAAACACCCCCCAAGCCCGGGGCACGAGGCAGGCTCCAGGCACCTCGGCGAAACCGGCTCCAGTCGCTTCTCCTCCCGTCTCGGCCGCCAATCCTCCCGACCACAAACACACCCAAAACAGCCTCCGAGTGTCTTCTCGAAATTCTCCTCGAGACTCTCCTCAGGTAAGGGACGGTGGGAGGACGGCAGGGAGCAAACAAAACAAAACAATGAAATAAAAAGAAAGATAAAGAAAAAGAAAAAACCAAGCCGCCGCGGCGGGGAAAGAAACCCCCGACCAGCTAACGACCCGCCATCTTGAATCTTTATTTTCCCACAGGTAGTTTATATAATTTTTAGCAATATTGCACCCCCTCAAACTAATTATTTCTATTTAGTGTAATGCCCATGTGGGAAAAGTCCTCACAGACCCCAACAGGCAGGCCTGTTCTGGAACTGGTAGAGACTTATGAAGAATAGCTGGAGGTCTGCTATCGGAGGGCAGTGCTGCTGAACAATCGGAGGCACAGCTATCCCTGTGCCCCAAAGAGTGGCAACTGAAGATTTAGAATGTTCCTATGCTGCCTGGAGGAAGTTCTCTCTCTTTTTAAAAAAATCATTTTCCCTTGGGTAGGGAAAGATAATAGGAAAGGGGATTTGGAACAGGGTACTGGGGTAAATAATAAATACAGAATGTGATAGGAAACAATATATATAACTATTGCTTTTGCCGATATGTTTTCTTACTAAGCTTACTTCACACTTACCTTGCCATTTTTTCTAAGCCTTTAAAATCTACAATTATATCTTATATCTTCTTTCTCATAACTTTAACCCATTCATGTTCTCATCTCTCATCCAATTATACAAAGGTTCCCACTTTTTTCAAGCCTCAACAATTTCTTTGTCTTTTAATACTTCAGTTAAAATATCCATCTCTGCTGCTTCGTAAACATTTTCTATTAACTCTTGGATTGTTGGAGTCTCCTCTTTTTTCCAATATTTGGCATATAAAATTCTTGCTGCTGTAGTTACATGTATGATCAAATATCTTTTTTTTTCCTATCAAATCTGGTATTATATTCAACAAAAACAGTTCAGGTTCATATGGAATTATAGAGGATAACATTTTTTGTAAAAACTCATGGACTACTTTCCAAAAGCTTTTAACTTCCCTACAAGTCCACCACATATGATAAAAACTACCTTCTTTTAATTTGCATTTCCAACATTTGTTAGCGGTACTTCGATATATTTTCAATAATTTTTCAGGTGTCATATACCATCTATAGAACATCTTATACATATTTTCTTTATAATTAATTGCTTTTGTTAACTTAATATTCCCATATTTGTGACCATGACTTTAAGTTAATATTGTGGCCCACATTTTGGGCCCATTTTATCATACATTCTTTAACTATTTCATCTTGCATTTTTAATTCTAGTAGGTTTTTCTACTAATTAATTCTAGTAGATCAAAAATACAACATTTTGATCAGTTTTTCCTTTACATTCAGAAGTACCTTATCTAATGGTGTCTGTTCCTTACAAAAGCCTATTGTTTTATCTCTTGTATATCTTGAATCTATTTGTGCTTTTGTCTACCAATCAAGTATTATACCTTGTTCTTCTAGTTCTTTCCTTGATTTCATACTTAAGTCTTCTTTTAACAAATCTCTATATCTCAAAAGTTTCTTCTTTTCCATTAATGTTGGTTGTGTGAATGCTTCCATTGGTGAGACCCATTCAGGAACTTTTTGGTAATTTTCTTCCTGGATCTTAGTCCATACCCAATTCAAAGCTTTCCTTATCAGATGATTTGTAAATTGTTTATTGTTCTTTGATTTTTGATACCATAGGAAGGCATGCCATCCTAGGTTTAAATCATGTCCTTCTAGTTTTAGTATTCTGTCATTTTCTAAAATTATTCATTCCTTTATCCAAACTAGAGCACAGGCTTTATAATATAAAAACCAATCTGGAAGTCCAAAGCCTGCTCTTTGTTTTGCGTCTTGAAGTGCTTTAATTTTTATTCTAGGTTTTTTTCCTTTGCCAAGCAAACTTCATTATTATTATTTTTTTAAATTCTTGAAGTATTAATTGTTTTGTAACGACTGGTATTGTCTGAAAAAGAAATATCATTTTAGGTAATACATTCATCTTCACAGCTGCAATCCTCCCCATAAATGATAATTGAAATTTTGACCATTTTTTCAAGTCTTTTTCAATCATACCAATTAGTTTGACGTAGTTGTCTTTTATCAAAGTACTTGGTTTTGTGTTTTTTTGTAATCTGAATTCCTAGGTATTTAACTTTTTTTTCCTATTTAAAATCTGTCATTTCTACTAAATTTTGGATCTCCTCTTTCTTCATATTTTTGGTCAAAACTTGTGTTTTTTGTTTACTTACTTTTAGTCCAGATACTTCTCAAAAAAAAATTATTGTTTCTGTCCTCATTGAATTTATCGGACCCTCTAGAATAAAGACCATGTCATCTGCAAAGGCCTGTATTTTATATTCTTCCCCTCTTATTTTGAGTCCTTTTATATCTGTGATCTGTCTAATTTGTTGTAATAATGTTTCAGTAAATAGTACAAACAGTAAAGGAGACAATGGGCAGCCTTGTCTTGTTACTTTTTGTATTTTTATATCCTGTGTAAGTTCTCCATTTATTGTGATCATCGTTTTCTGTTGTCTATAGATAGTCCTTATTGCCTCAACAAAGTCCTTCCCTGCTTCCATGATTTCTAATTGTCTTAATATGAAATCCCAATTTACTTTGTCAAAGGCCTTCTCTGCATCAAGAAAAATCATAGCCATCGCTCTTCCTGGTTGTGTCTCATAATATTTTAGCACATTTAATATTGTCCTAATATTGTTTCTCATCTGTCTCTTTGGCAGAAAGCCCGATTGATCTTCATGAATTATATGCACCAGAACTTTTTTCAGTCTGTCTGCTAATATTGAGGCATATATCTTATAGTCCACATTCAATAGTGAGATTGGTCTGTAGTTTTTAATTTCTTCCGGTTCAGTTCCTTCTTTATAAATTACTGATATTATAGCTTCTTTCCATGTAGGTGGAATTTTTCTTTCCTGTTCAATAAACACCATTAGTTTTTTATATGGGTTCACTAAAACATCTTCAAAAGTTTTATAATATTCCGCTGGTATTCCATCTGAGCCTGGTGATTTCCCATTCTTTTGTTTCTTTATGGCTTCTACCACTTCTCTTATTGAAATAGGTGCATTCAATATCTGTTGTTTAGAAAATTTCATGTTAATATGTTTTCCCAAATATTGTTTTTGTTTTTCCTTTAATGTTTCTTTTTCTGAATACAGATGTTGATAAAATTGTTCTGTTATTCTTTTTAGTTCTTCCTGTTTTATAGTTAACTCACCTTTTTCATTTTTCAAGGCTTGAATTTATGTTTTACTTCTTTCTTTCTTTAATTTATATGCTAACCACCTTCCAGGTGCAGAAACTTATTTGCATTTTCAAAAAAGTTTTGTTTTGCATATTTAATCTTGTTTGCCATTTCTTCAGTCAAAAAAGTGTTTAGTTGATGTTATATTAGCTTAATCTTCATTTTCAAATGTGTTATTGATGGGTTTTGTTTAAATTGATGTTCACTTAATTTCAATTTTTCCTCTAATTCCTTATATTTTTGTTTCTTTTCTCTTTTTAATCTTGTGGCAAATCTTATTGCTAATCCTTTGAAGAAGCATTTTCCAGCCTCCCATGTTGTGGTTATAGGAAATTTTCCATTTCTTCTTTTATTTGCTTTTGAAAATCATCATTTTTAAAAAAGATGTGTATTTAATCTCCATTGTTGAACTTTGCAAGATGTCTGTAATCCCAGTAATATTGAACTGTGGTCTGCAAAAGTGTTTGCAAGGATCTCTATTTCCTTCATTTCCTTAATCAAATTTGTCACGATCCAGCAGGCATCAATTCTTGACCAGCTTTTATGTCTATTTGAGAAATGTGTATAATCTCTTTGTGTTGGATATTTTGTTCTCCATGCATCTACAATATGTAATTCTTCTACCAATTGTACGAATATTTTTTGATCATATTTCTTCTTTTTTTCCTCTTTTCTCCGTGTCCTGTAGAGGTATCTAGGTTTCTATCAAAGACTGCATTGAAGTCCCCCATTATGCAATATTCCTGATAATCTCTGATGGGGAGTTCTTTTTGTAGGTTTTTGTAAAATATTTTTTTATTTTCATTTAGTGCATATATATTATATATCAGTATTTTTTCTGGTTCTTTTTGTATTTCCACCATCAATATTCTTCCATCTTGAGGTGCATGGATCAATTTAGGGTTTAGTTCTTTCCTTACATAGATGTCCAATCCTCTTTTTTTTCTTCCAAATCTGATGCTGTAAATTTCTCTCCCAAATTTTTGTTTTGCAATAGCTTATTGTCTGTTATCCTTATATGTGTTTCTTGTAGGCAAATCATATCCAATTTTAGATCCTTTTTCTTTTTTGTAGGGAGTTTAGTCCATTGACATTGCTGAAATAAATTTCCACTGGTTCTTATTCATTGGACTTGGTTTTACTATCTGTTTTTCTCTCTCTTTTCTTAGAGCCTCTTGTCTGCATCTTTGACTTGGTTTCTATTTCTTCTTCCTCTTCTTCTGTTTCTGAATCTGTTTCATCTGATTCTGACTCCTCTATTTCAGAACTTTCCTTTTTTTTTTTCCTCCTCTAGCTGTTTCTCTTTCTTCTCCTTCCTTTCTGGTTTTTTCCCTCTTTTTTCCATGAATTCCCCTGCTTTCTTTGGGTTGTTTATAAAAGTATCTTTGGGTCTGGAATTGGAAAGTAAGCCCTTCTGGAATTAGCCACCTATATATTATTGCATTTTGTCTGAGATAGTTTGTCAGGTGTTCATGTTTTTTTTCTGTTTTGTCGTATTTTCCACGGGATGTGCTTCAAAATCTTAAATTCTTTTCCTTTTATCTCCAATTTCTTTTCTTGAGCAGATTTCAGAATTGTATTTCTAAAGGTGGTTTTTATAAATTTAACATGTATTTCTCTCTGTAACTTATGCCTCTTTGTATAAGCTGAGGAAACTCTCCATGTTTTATCTATATTTTGTTTCACTTCCTCCTGTTGTACTTCTAGGATTGGTGCAAGCACGTCCGATACACAATCAATTATGTTTTCTTCTTTCTGTTCATGTATATTCTGGAGTCTAGGCAGATATGTTGTTTTCTCCATTTTCAAATTTAATAGTATGTCCTCATCCTGTTTTTTCTGTGTCTGTTCCTCTTGCAATTCTTTAGCTAGTTCTTCTAATTTATCCTCTGTTTTTTTTTACAGTTTGTGATATCTTTGTGACTTTTCTCTTGTTTTTTTCCACCTGTTGCTTTGTCTCTATAATGTGATTCCCAAGTTCTTTAATTTGTTGAGAAAGTTGTGTTAAAACTTCCTGCAATTCCTTCTGAATTAGGGCTTCAAGACTTTGCTGGAGGTTCTGCTGCCAATCTCTCAAAGATTCTTGACTCATTAATTTGGCGAGGGTTGTATCGGTTGCAGCAGAACCCTTTGGTGTCTTCCCTGATACTTTTGCAGCCATTTTAACTAAGCTGTGTGTAAGATATCTCAAAATTAATAAACAACCCCCTAAAACAAAAATCCCATTTGACAATCAGATAATTCAATATTGAATTATCAATATATTACACCCATCAATGTTTCAATGTCTCAATGTCTCTATATTCTGTTAAGGTAAGAATGGAAATTAAGTTAATAGTCTGTTTTCTTCTTTCTTCTGTCTTCTCTTGAAAATCCAGTAGATGTCACTGTTAGTCTGTTTTTCTTTTAATCTGTTTTTCTATGTCCCATGTTTACATTCTTTTTCCCCCTCATGGTTTGTTATCTCTTCCTTCCCTCTGATTCTTCTGCCTCCCACAGTCAAAGTAAAATAGTTCACAAATTCCCCAAACTTAGTGAGTTAGTTACATTTCCAGAGCCTCATCTCAGCAATGTCTATTGTCAGTAGTCTTTATGTCCTTTCACTCCTTCACCAGTAATTCACAGAGATGTCTCTTCACTCCAGCCTTGAATCATCTCCCCTTTCTTCCCCCGGCTCTGATTATAGTTCAACATAGTCCGGCACTCTCACACAAGGTAGGATGGAGGTGGGGGATGTGGGGTGGAGGTGGTGGGAGGATAGATAGAATAAAGAACTTCTCCCATTGAAAACTTTCTCCGATGGTGTTATAGAGACAGCAGGCGTGCTATTTCTTTATAGATTTGTTTTAAGAAATCACCTCCCTTCCCCTTTTGTAGCTAGGAAAGCAGAGGGCCCACTTCAAGCTGTCTCGTTTAGTTTTAACCAATATTCATGTGCCTCTTCCCTCCTCTCTTTCTTCGCTTTCGGGTTGTTTTTAATCTCAATACTTCCATAAATCCAATAACTGTTTTAGCTTACTTTTTCTGGTCCTTTTATGTCAATTTTGATTGCAGTATATTTTCAGAGGACTTTCATTCTCACTCACATTCTGCCTTGGGGCATTCCAGGCTTTGTGCCAAGATGGCCCTTTCCCAGCTGGTGCTTATGATGCTTGCCTCTGAGCTGGGTATATCGGTTCTCACCGATCATCCAAACTCAAATTGCTGCCACCGGTTGCTCGACGTCTTCCTTTCCTGAAAGACATCTTCAGATCCCTCTTGGGGTCTTTCCATCTGGGTAGGGATCGGTATATCCCAGGAGCAAGACCTGGGTATGTCCGATCTTCACCTTGATGAAGCCCTGCCTCCCCTGCCTGGAGGAAGTTCTCAGCTGCCAAAGGTGATGCCTTGTGAGTAGGGAGACTCCTCTCAGTGGAAGACTCTCTTTGGAAGGCTGAAAACCACTGCAGTCAGATCTTGTGTGGAGCTGGAAACAGGTCCATAAAACAGTTTGTTGGAAGTCAGGAAACGTGCTGAAGGAAATATGTGAATACCTGATAATCCTTGTATTTCTGAAATACCTGAAGCCCTGCAGTGTTTTCTCTGCCTATCTAAGAGCTTAAATTGATATACGACTTTACCTATTTCAACCTTGGTTTTGTTTCCAGACCTGATTGTGGATACTACTTATCTGGTTTGTTAGATAATTGCATAATAAAAACATTCACATTCACTTGCAAGAACGTGTATTATTCAACTAAGGGAGCCTAGTTAGTAAGGGTGGTTTTACATTTGGAGAATTGGAATGTGGCAATGCTATCCCTACCATTGAATCACTAACCATTGTTACCTACAGTATGTCTGGTGGACGTTACAGTCCAACAGGATGTAGAAGGCCACATACTGCTCACCCATGCTCAGTAGAAGCTAATTGTCAGATGATTGCTTCTTCACACAGGACTGCTGTGGACTAATCTAAATGTACTGATTGCAGGCAGACAGATTTTAGCCGTAGGGTCAGGCAGTCCAAATCCAAGCTGGGAAAGCCACAAAAGGAAACATGAAATTTATAGAAAGCTACAGAATCACATGGCTCACGCACATAATAGTGTTCACTCTAGCAATTCTGGGGTGTTCCTGTTTTGCTGTTCTTTCTCCGCCCCCAATTTGAACTGCTGATCATCCCAAGAATTGTAACCAAACATGGAAATTGTCATAGTCGTATTGGGATGTCTACAAACATCTTGAATTCTCCCCTGTATCTTGCTCCCAACCTTTGTTCCACCCCTCCTTTTACTATCTCCAACACCATAACTCTGCTCACTTCAGCATCCTCCCCTTCTTATACCTGCTCACCATCAATAGCACACTCTTATTATCACACTACCCAAACACCTTCCAGTTTGTAGGCATTATATGTATACCATAGCACCACAATTTTTTTTTTCATTTTTCTACTTTTGCACTATAGCACTTACTGGTGTGGGAGAGTTTCCTCTAGACCCAAAACCTCACTGTTGCCACCAACTGCTCCCTACATAATACATGGTAGCTGTTACGGCATGTGCATTACACGGTTTCATATTGAACGTGCAATTGTTAATATATGTCCATTTATACTACTTCTGTAGAAGAAACTGCCTGGGGGGATGATTTTCAGGGGTTGTGTATCGCTCTTGAACCTTCCTGTTATGACAAAGGCGGATGAGTGTCCAGCCCTGTGTTCTCAGAAAACAAATATTAATGGGGTTAAACCATTACAAAATATTTATTCATGTTCCAAAATGAAAACGCAGCATTTCAATATTCTGAAACATCAGCCCTATATGTTGTAGCATGAAACTTCCTCAAAAAGGAAAAAAAGTTGAAATGAAATTATACTTTATATCCTGGTGCTACTACAAATGGCAAAGCATTCCTGCTTCTGACTGATTCCAAATTAATATGGAGAACTGCACAGTTGATACAATTTTCAGCCTTGTGCCATGTGAACTCTGGGAAAAGTACCTGTATTGTGGGTGCAAAGAAAGCTGAACACATACTCCATGTAGATAAACTCACAGAACCTAACATAAGAACATAAGAAGAGGCCTGCTGGATCAGGCCAAGGGCCCATCCAGTCCAGCTTCCTGTATCTCACAGTGGCCCCAACAGATGCCTTGGGGAGCACACGAGACAACTAGATACCTGTCTCCTGATACCCCTCCCCTGCATCTGGCATTTGGAGGTACCTTCCTTTTAAGCCTGGAGATTATACATCCCCATCATAGCTTGTAAACTGCGATGGACTTTTCCTCCAAAAATTTGTCCAATCCCCTTTGAAAGGCATCTAGGCCAGATGCCATTAACACATCCTGTGGCAAGGAGTTCCACAGACTAACAACATGCTGGGTAAAGAAATATTTTCTTTTGTCTGTTCTCACTCTCCCAACACTTAATTTGAGTGGATGTCCCCTGGTTCTGGTATTGCGTGAGAGGGAAAAGAGCTTCCTTCTATCCACTTTATCCATCTCCTGCATAATTTTAGATGTCCCAATCATGTTCTCCCTCAGGCGCCTTTTCTCTAGACTAAAGAGCCCCAAATGCTGTAGCCTTTCCTCATAAGGGAGGTGCCCCAGCCCAGTCATCATTTTAGTCGCTCGCTTCTGCATCTTTTCCAGTTCCACTGTCTTTTTTGAGGTGCGGCGACCAGAACTGTACGCAATACTCCAGGTGTGGCCTTACCATCATTTTGTACAATGGCATTATAATGTTGGCTATTTTATTTTCAATCCCTTTTAATGATACCTAGCATGGAATTGGCCTTCTTCACTGCCACCGCACATTGGGTTGACAATTTCATCAAGCTGTCCACCACCACACCAAGATCTCTTTCCTGATCCATCACAGACAGCTCAGAACCCATTAGCTGATAAATAAAGTTTTGATTTTTTGCCCCAGTGTGCATTACTTTATATTTTCTTATATTGAAATGCATTTGCCATTTTGCTGCCCATTCTCCCAGTTTGGAGAGATTCTTCTGGACCTCTTCACAATCCCTTCTGGTCTTCACCACCTGGAAAAGTTTCATGTCATCTGCAAACTTGGCCACCTCACTGCTTATCCCTGTCTCCAGGTCATTTATGAACAGGTTGAAAAGCACTGGTCCCAGGACAGATCCCTGGGGCACACTGCTTTTCACCTCTCTCCATTGTGAAAATTGCCCATTGACACCTACTCTCTGTTTCCTGGTTCTCAACCAATTCTCAATCCATAAGAGGACCTGCTCTCTTATCCCCTGACTGTGGAGTTTTCTCTGCAGCCCTTGGTGAGGGATCACATCAAACACCTTCTGAAAATCCAGATAGACCATATCCACTGGTTCACCCACATCCACATGCCTGTTGACCTTTTCAAAGAATTCTGAAAGGTTTGTGAGGCAAGATTTACCCTTACAGAAGCCATGCTGATTTTCCCTCAGCAAGGTTTTTTCTTTTATGTGTTTTAAGGTTTTATCTTGGATGAGGCTTTCCACCATCTTCCCTGGAACAGATGTTAGGCTAACCGGCCTGTAGTTTCCCGGGTTCCCCCTCCTTCCCTTTTTGAAGATTGGCATGACATGTGCTATCCCCCAGTCCTCTGGCACTGTGACCATTTTAAGGGACAAGTTGCATATTTTAGTTAAGAGATCTGCAACTTCATTCCTCAGTTCCTTAATAACCCTTGGGTGGATGCCATCTGGGCCTGGTGACTTATTGATATTCAATTTATCAATTAGGTCTAAAACATCTTCTCTTTTAACCTGTATCTGATTTAATTCATTAGTCAGGAGGGGCTGTTCAGACTCATAGAACTGTAGAGCTAGTAGGAATCTCAAATGACATTAAATCAACCCCTTGGAAAATGCTGTAAGGTTCATAATACTGGACCTTAGAAAACTTCAGTTTTTCAACTGGAGCTCCCATAATCCCTTAGCCAGCATTCAGTGCTGAAGCTCCATTGCTTTCTACCTATTGAATCATAATAATAATAACAACAACAACTGTGTGCCATCAGGTTGATTCTGATGTATGGCAACCCTTTTCAGGGTTTTCTAGGTAGAGAGAATCTAGAAGTGGTTAACTATTCCCTTCTTCTGGGGGCATCTTGGCACTGTGCCGCTTGCCCAAGGGCACACAGTCTAGCTCTTCTCCCTGGAGGTACAGTGGAAAATTGAACTGCCAACCTCTGGCTCTGTAGCCAGGTGCCTCTCCCATTGAGCTATCCAACCAGCTTACAATAATCACGTGCCATCAAGTCAACTCTGACTTATGCTGAATGCCACACTATCAACAACTTGTGCCCAGGAAACAAACAGTTTCATTGTTTTGGGGCCACGTATAAACTAAAATATGCACAAATAAAATCTGAATGCTCAGGTGTGCTATTTAAAGAATAAACACACACACACACATATATCCCAGCAAGCAATGTTTGTCCCTATTCCTCCTCCTTCGCTTTACTGAACCAATGAGGCAAATCTTTGCTTGAGGCCTCTGCTGCTTTTATTGTTGTTGCTTGGACTTTGTAGGAAGGCAGGAAGTGGCTCTTCCTTCCTTTCACACGGGACCCAGCTGCCTCTGCTTCCCTTCCTCCTTCCCTTACTTCCCAGCATGTGACCCTGCAATGCTGTAGGCTGGCTGCCGTTACCAATTAATTCAATGCCAAGATTTTATTCAACAGCTGAGAGGGGTAGAGAGCAGAGAAGCAAGCAGTTCTCAATATTCATCAATGAATAGCTCCTTCTTCCATAAAAGCACATGACCCCCTTCCGCCCAGTCACCCATGTATTATTAGGTCCTCAAGGTTGCATCAAGGGGACCTGTCCCAGTTCCGCCTGTCATCTCTGGTAACAAATGCAATGAAACCCCACCACCAGAGGTTATATTTGTTAAGACCAAGCAAAATGCCAAAGAGAGCAAGGAATCTCAGTGTTGAGCGTCAGGATTTGTGTCATGGAAATGCAGAGATGGAACAAGTTGAATTCATTTCTCAGCAATGGCAACTCCTTAATCTGCAATACACATACACACACATATATATATATATCAGAGTCAGTCCTACCATTAGGCAGAATGAAGTGGGTGCCTCCCTTGGGTGTCATAAAAGGACAGGAAATTGCTAGTGATGTCATTTGTTATTGTATTTTCAAGTGCCAAAAATGGAGAGTGGAGTTTCTGACTCATGTTCCAAATGAAATTGGTTGGCTTTGGCTATCAGAAGCCTTGTGTTGGGTAGCCACTTTGCCTCAGGCAGCACAATGCCTTCAGTCAGCATAGATAGATTGATACAATCAATTTGACTCAGATCCGGTCCTCCTCTTTGCTTATGGCACAATGGGTTTTGTTTTGATTAGGACAGCCTCTGTTGAAAGGAGATGAGCAGCCTGATTGTGGCAGGGGAGATGGACATAAAAAAATGTTATAATTCTTCCCAATTCTCAGTGCTAATGAATAAAAATAGGTAGGTTACAACAGTAGTGAGTTCAGGATTTGATAGCACCTTGAGTTCAGCTTTGAAAGAACCTGTTGTTTTGAGGGCCAGCAAATCATCTCTGAAGTCTCTGAAAACAAGCATAAAGGAAATAGCTCTTCTAAAGAGGCTCTAAATTTAGGATATAACCTAAATCAATGGTTTCCAACTTTAGGCCCCCAGATATTATAAGTTCCCAGAAGCCTTCACCACTAGCTGTGCTGGCCAGGATTTCTGGGAGTTGTAGTTCAAGAACATCTGTAGACTCAAGGTTGGGAACCACTGACCTAGATCTAGACTGTATACACAGTGGGCTTGAAGCCAATAGGCAGTCTGGGTGACTGCACAGAGCAGGTCAATAGTTCCAAAGTAATTTGAGAGGGGACGCATCATCCCTTCTCCTCAGGACTACACAGTCCAACCTATGCAGGTGAAATAGCAGGTTCTCCTCCCAACTGCGCTCTCTTTTGCTTCATTCCATATAAGCAAATGCAGGAAAAGTCTCCACTGACCTCCCTTGTGCAGAGTGGGGGTGGGGAAGGAGAAAAATGGGGAAATTCTCAGCATAACAACATGGTTCCTTCCCAGGGGCCCTTGTCCCAAGGATCAAAGAGGAGGATGTGTCTCCACTTCCATCATATCTATTTCTTTACAAAAGTAAAAGCTGAACATGTCCATGAGGAGAGATAGCTACAAGCGGGTAAGCATCCAAACAAGGCTCATCTTCAAAGCAACATCACTTTCCCCGAAAACAAACAGCACCTCAGAGGCACCTCCCTGTCACAAGATTCTTTCTCCTCAACCTGCCGGTCACAAAACCCAAGCTTTTGTTTCCTCTATAGGGTCTGTTCAAAGTAGCCAGATTATTCCCCCTGGTCCCAACCAGATGGGACTTGTCTGTGTTATGCGGCGTCTCCCAGGCATCAAAGCATCTTTAAGCAAGCATCTTCTACCCATCACAATTCAACTGGAGAACTGTCTTTTGAGTTAAGTCAAAGTAGTTCAAAGATAACCTGCTAACTTCATGGAAATCACACTGGTGTTTGTGTAGGCTTTTGTCTAATTTTACAACCCGGGAAGAGATGAGATGGCCAAAACGCAATGCCACTTGGGCCAAATAAAAAAAAAAAACTTAGCCATGGGGGTCCAAGTGTAAAATAAGAGATTGGTAATACCATTAGTATTAGTATAACTCGTTGATTTAAATGCTCTTTAAATAGATGAGGTATCAAGTCTTTCAAAACTTTCCACAGGCTGGCTTGGTTACAAAACTTCTGGATGAGGAGAGAAGTGCTGGTCCTAGCTTACCTGGGGGTCTGGGGTTTGTCAGTGGCAGAGGCTGTAGGAGCAGCTTGACCAGCTTGGTGGTCACCATTTTGGAGGCAGAGATCACCGCAGCTGTGGTGAGCAGCTCCTGCCCTGGATTTGAATTGGTCAATGGGAACAGCTGATAGGTACGAGCAGTTATCCTGATGGACCAGAAGTGCGGGTCTGCCTCGGGAAGCTTAAATGCTGTCAGACAGTGTCTCCTGAACCATCTTTGTTTCGGGAGCTTCTTCCACTCACCCATCCACTCACCCACCACACGGTGCTTTGATTTAAAATGTTCATGTTTAACAGGTGGGCGTTAAAATATGTGGCTAGTTAATAAAGAGTTGGAGTTATGTTGTTATATCTACATGTCACAGCTTTGTTGGGGACATTTTTGAAGCCTGGGGACAGAGCCAGGTGGTTGTGGTGGGCCCCACAAGTGTGGGATGCCCTCCCTGACTGAGCCTCCTTTATGGGGCAGGGGGCAGGAAGGCCAGGTGCATACCCAGCTCAGGGGCTGTTGCATTCTTCGCACTCCATGGGGGATAGGTAGGGCCACTCAGTGGCTCATAACCATATGGTTCACCCTGTATCTGTCTCCCTGGTCTGTATCTGACATGAGAGCGTGTGTAGCTGATGAGGACCCATTCCCCTATGCCAGTGCTAGGGGCTATCAGCAACTGTAACAAACAAAGCTGTGGCCAATTTTATATCAAAATATAATTTGTGTGTGTGTGCTTATTTGTGCTTCTGCCCTAGGGCTACCATCAGACTTGCTAACAAGCTGAAAAGTTTAAAACGTATCCTGGCCAAATACAATAGCCATGGGACCTACAGTTATGGAACCTTATGGTGCAGTGGTTAAACTGCAGTACTCCAGTAAAAATTCTGCTCATGACCTAAATTCAGTCCTGGGCTCAGGTAACCAGCATGAGGTCGACTCAATCTTCCATCCTTCTCAGACTGGTAAAATTGAGTACCCAGCTTGCTGGGTGGGCGGCAGAGGGGGACAATGTGTAGACTGCATAATTAAAACTGTAAACTGCCCAAAGAGTGTCTTAAACACGATGGGGTAGTATAGAAGCAGCACACTTTACTCAAGTCTCAAAATCAAGACTACCAACTTGAAGAGTCAGCTTGAGGTACAGTCTTTCTAGGTTGCACCTCACATGATGTGTAACTACTTGTCCATCTCCGTCTTGGACAGGTGTAAATACTCCCTCCCTTTACATCTCCTGATAACTATCCAACTCTGAGCCAATAAGTAACAGATATCTGTCCTGCACGAATCTTTCTTTGTTGGAGGTACCAGTGAATGAATCTGAGAACTGACATCATTTTCGCTACTTGACACATGTGTGCCCCACCACTGAATCATAGTCTTGTCTCTGAGAGCTTGAGGTCCATATCCTCCTGCAGACTTCCCCAACCCAGTGCCCTCCAGATGGACTGGATTACAATTCCTATCATGGCTGAAGTCTCTGGGAATCAACCAGTCTGCCAAGCATCAGCCTGGAGAAAGTTGTCCTACGGTTGCCCTGGCCGCCTGAAGTTATGCAGGGTGAAACCTCTGAATTTATGCTGTTTCCAGAAAATGCCAGAAGAATGCCTCATGGGTGCTGATCTACCACATTGCCAGTGGGCTTAGGAGGTGGCCTGTATGTTTGCTATCATGTTTATGGTCGTTTATGTTGTCCCTGGCTCTGAACACCGAAAGTTGTGCCAGCGGCTCCAGGGAAGGTGAGGGAGGTGAGAACGTATTCATTCTGCCTAAGTACGTAACAACTTTAAGAATAGCCCCAGGTATGACAATACTCCAGTTCTAAGATTTAGGCCATCTGATGAAATTAATCAAAAGCTATTTTAAATGTTTGACATCTGCAGAGCATGACAGCTCACCAAAGTGCGGCTAAGAGACCAAACTATTCTTCTGGGAAGTGAAATGAAAAGTTTTTTCACTTGTAAGCAAGAAGTCAACATTTATGAAGCTACTCAGCATTTCCAGTACGTCATTTACCAGAAAGATAGATCATAGTTTTGCTTTCCTTTCTTGTTTAAGCACTAAAAAAACCAAAAACTTTTCTCTAAACTAACCTGCACATTTCTAGTTGTGTATTTCAAACGCTTCTGGTACATTTGATTACATTTAAAGTATGTATTAATTTTTAAAGTCTGACCAATTGTCCTTTACAGGGCATTGTCTTCCATTTCCCTAACAGGTAAAGAAAAAACATAATATGAAAGAGCCATCATGGTGAGCCTTCATAAGCCTGATTCCAAATTACTTGTATGTATTCCAGCGTTTTTGCTTCTTAACACCAGAACTCGGGGTGGGTAAGATGTTTGTTCATTTTCAATAAGAATATAACAAAATTTGCATTGTCATCATATTTGGGGTGAGGTGAACATAAGATTTTAAAATTCTGAATCTGGGAAGAAAGCAAAACTGACCAATGTGTTCATCCAGGCCTGGGGCGTTGTAGATTTAACTCTTAAAAATCTGGGCTGGGATATTTTAATGTTCAGCCATGTTTCACTTTGAATCCTTATTTATTCAACCATGTTTGGAATGGTGTTGAGGTACAGGAGCTTCTTACATTTCTTAGAGAGGTTCCTCCTAGAGAAGTATGAGAATTTCATGATGGCTTCTTTTTCAGAAGTAGTTAACAAAATTCTTCATATTTCAGATGGGAAAGAAATTGAGATTTAAAGCAACTGCCTGTTGAAGGAACTGAAATGCACAAATTTGCCTGTCAAAGCTGGAACTCTGGCTGCTTAACTCTTATAAGACTCATTTTGAATCCCTGTGTTTTCAGCCCAATTAGTGTTGGATTAGGTGTGTCAGCCGTTTGTTTGTTTGTTTGTTTGTTTGTTTTGAGACCATTATCATCACCTGTATGGCCAAAAAGGTAGAACAAGCTGAGAACAGCAGTATCTACTGAATATAGCCAGTTCAGATTTGAAGAATTTACCCATATTTCCAAATGTCTCCATATTTGGGGTTAAAAAAAAAGATGTTTAAAATATAACAACTATTGGGAAAAGCACAATTGATAGAATTTGCCATCTATACTCAGGGTAAAATCCCTGTAACAGAACCAACAACATAATTTCTTGGTAGGACGTTGCATTGATATCAGTTCTCACAGTAGCATCCATTCATTTGATAGCACCGTGGCATCAATTCACAAGAGAGAACAAAGAATCTGAATCTGTCTGTTTTTCTCATTTCAGTGCTCGAGCCAAGTAGAATGGATTAAAAAGAACCCCAGGGTTGTCTGAATGAGGTGCATTCAAGTGGAAGAAAATGCCAGTGTCATCATGCCTTATACAAATCTATGGTGCAGCCTCATTTACAACTCTGTGTGCAGTTCAAGCTAAAGCAGCTCAAAAATAATATAGAGCTAAGTACTGTGGAATTATTGTAAAGCTATAAAGGTGCATAGAAAGGTGACAAAATCAGATTGGAAATAGTTTAGGAAAACAGACACCTTGGTCGAGAGGGGGGGATATGCAAGCTTTCAAAATTATGTACAGTGTGAGGAAAAGGTGATAAAGAAAACTTTACTCATCTTCCACAGGACTCAAACTCAGAATTATCCAATGAAATCTATTTTCCTGTGGGCGCAATATTGTGCAGCAATATTGGGCCATTTCCTGGCTTTTTGAATCATTTGTCCAGAAGCACAATATCCCACATTGATAAACCAGAGGCTTTTTGAAGAATTGAATGTAAAGTTTTTGAAGGTGGTTTGTCCCTGAACAACTTTATGAAATTATGAATTAACTTTATGAAATATCTGCTCCTGGTGGAATCAAAAAGGGCTAGGACCCATTGGCCAACATGGACAAATCCACCCGCCTGCCTTTTTGGGCTCTCCTGGGAAGAGGGCCAGTTCTGGGGACCTGGAGAATAGCCACGGGAGTGCACTATTGCCCCTCCCCCCACCCTGCATTGAAGGTATCCATTGACATCTGGCTAGATATTGTGCGAAGCAGGATGCTGTACCTCATGGACTTTTGATATGGTCAAAAAGAGCTTTTCTTGTGTCTACCTGCGCTGGTAAGATAACCACTGAAAACTTAAAAAGAGATGTACTAGTCTATGAAAACAAACCAAAACCAAAACCCCAGACTCTGGCAATAACTTTATTAGCTAAAATTGACTAACATTCCACAAAATGGTTTCCAGTGCCATTTGGCCAATGTTTTCTGAACAGCCCTGTCCACCTTCTCCAGCCCCTCTTTCTTTCTTCAGCCCACCTAGTACGATGAAGGGTTCCACAGAATTCAAAAGCTTGCACACACTTTTGGTAGAATTTTAATTGATCCCGGTGAAAGTGGAATTGGGTTTTGTTCTGAAACCATGAAAGCATTCCTCTACATAGGGAGAGGAAAGAGTTGTCCACATGCCAATGGGCACTGTAGGGCCAAAGCATCCAGGGCTAGGAGGCCACCATGGGACCTTATGGCCTTCTGTGACAGTCATCTTCTGGGGATGAGGGACAATTCCTAAGGGGAAGCCAGGCAAAGCTTTCAAAATCAAGGTTAATACTGCAACTGTAATCTTTTGATACCCCATTTCATTTGATTCTCATTGCCTGGGTACACTCTATATAATGAATATGGTACTCCTTCGATAAAATCCAGCTGGTATTCCTGAACAGAATAGAGCCATTGAGTTAATTAGTCAACACTTCTTCATTCTGTGGTCCAAATCCCTTTCATTAGCTATACCAATATAATGGTGTATATTGTTGTATGGAATACCTGAATAGCACTGAACAAGTGCTTCAAAGTGCACTAGTCACATGAGTTTGCGTGTGACAGGGATACAAGCAGCAACTCATTAATTGACGGCAATTTTGTGTGTGTGTCTTATATGCCATCATGTCAGAACTGATTTACAGAGACTCTAATAGCACTTTCAATGTGAATGAGACACTTGAGGGGTATTTTTACCCCCACCCACCTATCCATGAGTTTCCAGGGTCCAGCAGGGATTTGAGCCCAGGTCTCCCGAGTCCTAGTCTGTTGGTTTATCTATTACACCACCCTTGGTAGCTGCTGCAATTTACATCATTGCCTTTACTCTGGTACTTCACAACAGCTGATATTGAAATAACTCTGTTCATCTCAAAAAGGCCATGAGAATTTGTTTCGCTTGCTCCTGCAGAGTCTCAGCTAGTGAGCCAGCAAAGCGTACCCTTTTCGGGAAATTAGCCATGCTGCATGAGTGCCTCAAGGGATTACAAACCGGGCCACCTTCTGTTTCTGACACTTTCACGTTTGTAAAATCCCTTGCAAGCGCCTGTGGCTGAAACAGCAGAGCCCTGGAATCTCATCACTTGTAAAACCTCGGCTTCCAGCAGAGCATGAGCGTCCGCCCAGCACCCGCTTAATAGGACGGCTGCAGCCTGACCTTTCTCCCCTGCTGGGCTGCTGTCACTCTTGGCTCAGATCCCCGTCAGTATTGACAGCCCCACCTGATGCTCCCCTGGCACGGGGCCAAAGGAGGAGCCCAGCAAGGAGAGCAGCAGCAGCAGCAGCCTCCAAGCAGAACTTCAGAGCAACTAATTGTGAATCGGAGGGACTTGTAACCAGGGCCGGGTTTAGATCTTGGGGGGGGGAGGGCTCCTCAGGTTTGGGAGGGGGCTTCTACATAGGAATTAAATACATGGCAAATCACCACATTTACACCTCAAAGTCCATTTATTCATTGGAACTTATACGTACATAGAAAGGTTAAATGAATTATATATCTGAAGTAAATATATGCACACATGTAAATACATGCCAGCAAAACCCCAAGTAGATTTTTAGGTAAAACAAATTACGAAGAACATAACTATATGTTCTGTAATTCTGTGGGGCTCTCTCCTTCCCCTGAGGCCCTAACCACATGCTTATTTTGCCCTTTTTCTACATATGATTGCAGGCAAGGTATTGTTTCCTAACATAAATTTTAATAAAAGAAACTAATGTTTTAATTATTATACTTTTGGACAGAGGGCGGGCCCAGGGCAATTGCCCCCTTATAAATCCAGCACTGCTTGTAGTTGGTTCCTTTTTCCAATAACGAAGATAGGACTGTTTTACATTATGACCATGAGGAATAAATTCTTTCTTTTTGTAAATAGTCGCAACTTTTAAATTACTATTATAGTTAGTGGGGTATGGCCTCACTACGTGGCGGAGGAGAAAGATCACAGAGTGCCCTATTGTGGGTATGGAGGTCAACACAAATGGACAAGAGGAGGTAGTGCTGTGCATCACAAGCCAGCAGCTTGTACCATTCATATGTTTAAAAAAGGAACTAAAATAGAACAAATTTTGTTCCTTCCATTAAATGTTAGTTACTTTTTAAAAAACTGTAACTACAGCTGTAGCTAATTATATCTCAAGCTTGGGAGGGTTAAATATTGTTTAACATTAATTTTCTTGAGCACTGCCTAAAAATAGCTACTTTATCAACAGGCAAAAGGTTTTAAGTTGATTTTAATCATTATACATTCAGTAATGTTAATACTGCTGAATTAAGGCATCTATGTTCTTTTTTTTTCTTTTCTTTTCTTTTTTGGTGCTTTATTTGGAGCAGGGGATAAGTTGCTTAACCGCTGCCTGTTGTGCAGTTATAACAAGATTTTCCAATCCTCTAAATCTGGGCAGCCTGATTTGTGTGGAAAGGAAAATTTTAAAAAAATCAAAAGGTATTCTCCCAGCCCTATATATATATATATATATATAAAGTTCATCAGAAAAGATGATTTCAGAAGAAAAACAGCTTGTCCCTTCAGACAGGAAGTACATTCAAAGCTTCAAGAAAGAAAGTTGCTGTTGAAATAGAAAAATCTAGCTAAAAACTCAGAGAACAAAACCTCTCTTGTTCACTTTCTTGCTCACCCACTCACTTGTGCTCTTGCACAGACTGCAGACCCAAAGTCTCAAAATGGAACAAAAATAGAAAACCAATCTGCATTGATTAAATCCGAGGCATGCTAAGAGAAGATGACTGCCCATCCTGTGAGATATCTCCCAATGTTTATAGGCTCTAAACCAGTAGTTCCCAACCTTAGGTCTCCAGATGTTCAGGACCCAAACTCCCAGAAGCCTTCACCACTAGCTGTGCTGGCCTGGATTACTGGGAGTTGTAGTCCAAAAACATCTGGGGACCCAAGTTTGGGAACCACTGCTCTATATCATTTAATTTTTCCCCAGACTCTCATTGGTCCACACTTACTATGCCTCTTGGGATTTCATTGTAATTAAAGACTGTTTCTGCACCCATGCGTCAAAAGTTTTTCTTTCTTTTTATCCTCTGCCCATTAATTGGGAACCATCTTTTTCTCCCCAAAAGCAGACATTAATACTAAATGTCAAGGGAAGTGAAAACCATAAATCTGTCATTTCACCTTTTAATTAGCACCTAAAAATCATGCTTTTGCAAACTGATATAGGATGACTTGTTAGACCTTTAGATGAGCCATACCTGTCTTATTTGGCTTGCATTAAAAAGTGAAATGAAATGAATTGAAAGGAAAAGCATTTGTTGTCATAGCATGTCAAATTTAGAAGCGATTACAATCGCTTTCGGACAATTAAAATAAATATTAAAATGTAAATTAACATGTATATTGATAGGAATCATTTTTAAAATATTGATTAATATTATGTTGGCTGAAATCCTGTTGCTTGGTGTAATAAGCTGCAACTAGAGTAGACTCATTGAATCAGTGGGGGTTTTGTGAGTCTCCCCCTCCATAAGTTTTATTTATTTATTTAAAATATTTTACCCTGCCTATCTAGTAAAAGAGGACCCAAGATAGTTTACATCATTAAAAGACAGTATTTAAAGCTAACAACAGTGAAACACTAATACCAAAAAGGATCAAATACCATAATAAAAACAAAACGCATTAAAAGCAATAAGGTATAACATCCATTTAAAAAACCCACTCAGACAGCTAGTCATTAAGGGAACGCTTCCTTGAAGAGAAAGGTCTTCACCTGCTTGTGGAAGGATGGAAGAGATGGGGCCAGTCTGGCCTCCAGTGGGAGGGAGTTCCAAAGTCTGGGAGCAGCAACAGAGAAGGCCATCTCCCATGTCCCCACCAAACACAACTGTGAAGGTGGTGGGACCAAGATAAAGGCCTCTCCTGATGACTTTAACACTTGAACAAGTTCATAAAGTGAGATGTGGTTCTGGAGATAGCTTGGACCCAGGCCATTTCAGGCTTTATAGGTTAGAACCAGCATGTTGAATTCTGCCCAGAAATGGATCGGCAACCAGTCGAGCTGCTGTAACAGGGAGATTATGTGATCCCTGTGACCACCCCCAGTTATCAATCTGGCTTCTGATTCCACTGATTCAATGGGCTTACTCTTGTTGCAATTTACTACTAATCAAGTTTTTCAGCTATTATTTCATAACTAAATATTTTAAAAATAAATCTATCTTTAATATTTTAATTGAGGGTTTTCAAGAGTCCAGTACTCTAAGTGTACTTATTTGCAAAAAGGCCTCATTATCTCAGCCCCAAAAGTTTCTTAATGATTATTAGGGCAAGGATTTCTATGACATGTCATATATTTTTTCCTGCAACCTTTATTTGAATTTGTAAGTTAAAACATGTTTGGGAGTAATCTGGTGAGAATTAAGTGGTTTTTATTTTTTACTGAAAATTCATAATTTGACTTTTTTAAAAAGGTTACATCATATTTCTGCTTAATTTTGTAATAAGCATCATATTTTGGTTGCCTTGGTGGATGACCTACATCAGGAGCTGGACAGGGGGAGTGTGTCCCTGTTGGTTCTGCTGGACCTCTCAGCAGCTTTCAATACCATTGACCATGGTATCCTTCTGGGCTGTCTCTCTGGGATGGGACTTGGAGGCACTGTTTTACAGTGGCTCTGGTCCTTCCTGGAGAGGAGAACCCAGAGGATGGTGCTGGGGGACTCCTGTTCCAACACCTTGTCCTTTCACCTGTGCTGTCCCTCAGGTGTTTTGTCCCCTATGCTATTTAATATCTACATGAAACCACTGGGAGAGGTCGTCCGGAGTTTTGAGGTTCGGTGTCACCAATATGCAAATGATGCCCAATTCTATCTCTCCTTGGCATCTAAATCCAAGGAAGCTGTTTTGTTTCAAGATCAGTTTCTGGTGTCAGTAATGGACTGGATGAGGGCGAATAAATGGAAACTTAATCCAGACAAGACAGAGGAGCTCCTGGTCAGTCGAAAAGCAGATCAAGGAATAGGGTTGCAGCCTGTGCTGAATGGGGTTACACTCCATCTGAAAACACAGGCACGCAGCTTGGGGGTGGACTTGGATTCATCTCTGGGCCTGGATGCCCAGGTTTCATCGGTGGCCAGAACTGCCTTTGCACAGTTAAAATGAGTGTGCCAGCTGTGCCTGTTTCTTGAGAGGTTTGATCTGACCACAGTGACACATTCCCTAGTTACATCTCGGCTGGATTACTGCAACATGCTCTACGTGGGGCTGCCTTTGGAAAGTGTTTGGAAACTCCAAAGGGTCCAAAATTCTGCAGGCAGATTGTTAACTGGGGCTGGTTAGAGGGAACGTGGAACACCCCTGTTACACCAGTGCCACTGGCTGCCGATCCGTTTCCAGGCACAATTCAAAGTGCTGGTTTTAACCTACAAAGCCCTAAACAGCTTGGGTCCAAGCTATCTAAAAGACCACCTCTCCCTCTATGAGCCTGCCCAGGCATTAAGATCATTAGGGGAGGCCTTTCTCTCAGTCCCACCCCACCCCCACAGGTGCACTTGGTGGGGACATGGGACAGGGCCTTCTCTGTCGCTGCTCCCAGACTCTGGAACTCCCTCCCACAGGACACCAGACTGGTCCCATCATTGCTGTACTTCCGCAGACAAGCAAAGACCTTTCTCTTCAGGCAGGCTTTTCCTTAATGACTGGCAGTCTGAGAGGGGTTTTAAATGGACTGTTGTGCTCTGTTGTTTTAAATGTGTTTTAATATTGATCTTAACTACCATTTCAATATAGTACTTGTTTAATTCTTCTTTAATATTTGTCTATTTACTGTTTTAGCTTTTGGATATTGTTTTAGTAATGTAAGCTGCCTTGTGTTCTTTTGGGGAGAAAGGCGGCATAGAAATATTTTAAATAAATAAATAAATATTCTGGTTGTTGCCAACCCTCCCGATGAGCCACCAAACGACTCGGGGGGGAGGGGGTAGTCATGAGGCTGCCTGACTCACCCAATTGACTGCAGCGGCTGAGGGAAAGGCACACAGTGGAGAGAATGGTAGTGGAGGGAGCTGCGTTACTCAGGAGCAACCTGCACCGCATGCGAGCTTATGCTGCAGGCCTTACACTGCAGAGCCTTCTCCCTGATCTACAAAAGTCTTTGGAGTGACATCAGGAAGATCAGCTTAAAAAAAAAATGACTTCAGTAGGCCTGGGGGAAAAGATGACAATTTGCCTGTTTTTCTCATTTGCTCCCCAACTCAGGTCAATCGGGGGGGGGGGGGTGTTGACCAGGCCTGGAAAAAAGGTGAGAATTTGCCTGGTTTCCCCCCTCCCCCCATTTCTTATTTTCTCCCTAACTCAAGTGTGTGCATTTGAGGCGGCGAAGTCACACAAGAGCCGCAGTCTGATTTCAATGTGCCTAAAAGTAGATGTTTCGCAAGTGTAGAATTACGGCATTTAGTTCAAGAGTTTGAGAAGTATATTTTCAGTAGTGATGGTGATATTTTGTTTTGGAAATTGTGTGAAGTTAAGGTGTCAGCCCAAGAGCGTTTTAATATTCAGCAACATTGTGATACCGTGAAACATAAGATTTACCTTCACTGAGAACAGGCAACATCTCCTTTTCGAGAGAGGTTCTTCTTCAACTGCAGGCTCATCAAAACCTCAGTCAGAATTTTGTAAGGATTTCTGTGCAATGATGGTTACTTCAAATGTTCCGCTAAGGAAATTAAGTAGTGTTAGCCTCAGACATTTCTTGGAGAAATACACCAGTCACCTAATTCCAAATGAATCAACTCTAAGGAAAAATTACATCTCTGCCTGCTATGAAGATGTGTTAGGAAAAATAAGATCTGCTGTTGGCAATAAAAAGATATGGGTTTCAATAGATGAAACAAGTGATGTAAATGGAAGATATGTAGCTAAGGTTATTATTGGCACCCCGAAATGTGACAAGCCTGGTGAAGTATTTCTTCTAACATGTGAAACTCTACAAAAAGTAAACAATTGCAATATTGCTATGCTCTTTGACGATTCTATGAAACTAGATGACCAGATGGTGTAAAAAGGGGAAACATCTGCCTCTTTGTAACAGATGCCGCTCCATATGTGACTAAGGCAGCCAAGGGACTTACACTTCTTTATCAAAAAAAGATCCAAATCGCATACTTTACACATGGTTTACACAGAGTGGCTGAAGAGATTCAATGCAACTATCCTGATGTAGATAAGCTTCTTTCAAATGAGAAAAAAAACGTTCATCAAAGCTCTACTTCAAGTAGAAAAGTTCAAAGAAATTGCTCCTGCTTTGGCTCTCTCTCTGCAGCCTGTCGTGACATGTTGGGGGACTTGACTGGATGTCACTATGTATTTTTCCACAAATTATGATTCCTTGCAGTGGATAGTTAAAGACTTTGACTGTTGTGAATCTTCCTGCATCTAGATTGTGCAAGATTCCTTTTCTAAAACCTTGGCTGGAAACTTGGAATATATAAAATCTAACTTCAATGGACTTTCAAGAGCAATCACCTGCCTTGAAACTGTCGGAATGGAACTTAGTTAAACAAATAGACAGTGATTTAAAGCAAGCAAAGGGGAAAGTGGCTGAAAAAAATGAATGATAAACTGCGAAGAGTGCTGGAATCTAATCTGGGTTATTCAACACTTCGCAAAAGAAGTAACTTTCTAAATGGACTCGAAGCAATATTTGATGACTTTGAGCCAGAATTTTTTTCCAGATGAGTTGCCTTTTTCCAAATTTGTTCCTATAACTTCTTGTGATGTTGAGCAGAGTTCCTCCAGATACAAGAACATACTGATGGACAACAGAAGGAGTTTTGATCTTGATAATCTCAAAATGCACGTGATCATCCAATGCAATTCTGCTGTTGATGAAAACTAATCCAGGTATGACTATTTTACTCTCAAAATCTTCATTTGTTTCATTCGGTACTAGCATTTCTGCACTGGAAGTGAAGAAGAATATACCTTTAAATTTTTATGTGTGTGTATAAGCACGGTTTTAAAAAAAATGGGTGGTAATTTCAGAAAAATTATAAAGTCATATTTTTGGTTTAATCGGTCATATTTAAATGATTTTAAGGTCATAAATGCTCGCATATTTCTGACATTTTTAGATCATAGTAATTCTCACCTTATTATCATTGGATATTCATCTGAAGTTGTTCTTGCAAAATTGGGAAGAGGTTACATCATACTGAAAAGCATCATGGGATCTGAATCAATGTTTCCCACTTCCAGAAATCCAGGCTTTTCCTCGGTCCTACCAGGTTTATAGCATCCAACAGAAGAAGGAAGAAAACAGTTATACTTATTTCTTAGGCACCTATCATAGAGTAGCCATCCTGGGACCAGAATTCTAGCTGAACTAACTCTTTGGCATATCAGGCAAAATCAGTGGAGAATATTGGAGAACTGGCATATAAAGGGTCTTTTTTGAAAATACAAAAATGGCTGCAAAACCTAAGGCGGGGAAAGGAAGTCCGGCACCAGAAACTACACCACTAAGATTGATGCAAGAAACCCAGTCTTCTTTATTAACGAAAGAATATTTTGAGAAGCTTATGAGCACTATGCTCAGCCAACAGACAGCCCATTTTGATAGAAAGTTTGATGAAATTAAGTCTGATATTTCAGCCCTGAAAATTAAAGTGTCCGGCCTCTCCAAACAACAGGAGGACAAGAATTTACAATTGGGGCAAATGAAAGAGGATATGACACATCAAAATCAAGAAATACAGAAGACAGCGAGATTAGCAAAGAAAATGGAGAAAAAAGTAATATAACTTCAGAAGGACTTAGGAAAAGTTGAAACCAGACAAAACCAACATGAAACACCAATGACTCAAATCCAGATGGAGAATGCATCACATATTTTGAGAATACAGAATGTACCAGAAACTCAAAATGAAGACCTCTTAGAAGTTACAACTGATTTACTATCAGACTGGGCGAATTGTGAGAAGGATGAAATTAAGTGGAATATAGATGCGGCCAAAAGAACAGCCTCAGTATTTATTTTTAAAAATCATCTCCCAAGAGAGGTACAAATTAGATTCATTAAAACCACATATAGAGACAACATTCTGAAAGCAACGCAAGATAAGCAATATATAAGAGAAGGAAGGAATCTGAAGACATTGAAACATATCCCTTGGGAAATAAGAAATAAAAGGAAAATGTATGAGAATGGATAAAGACTATCAGCTACATAATCAATAATTAGAATAATAATATATCTGTCTGAATTTGTTTTTCCCTCTTGCTCACTGTTTATATTTCTTTCTGATATGTGGAACTATTACTAGAAGAGAATGTATAGAATTACTATGAAAAATATTGATCTGTATCTGTTCAAATCCACCCCCTCCGAGGGAACCCCTATCCCAGCTGCCCCTTACCTTACCCTACCTTTATAAGGAAAATAAAAAATATAAATAAAAAAAATTTTTAAATGGCACCCGAGCCACATGTATAATGAGCAGTTAGTTTTGATTCCATGTTCCATTATTCTTCTTCCCTTATCTCTGATTTGAGAAGGTATTTATAGAACAATGAGCTGTTGTTTTACACAGAACAGAAGCTCTGGTCTTCTTAAGAGTAATAACCATCTCACTAAAAGTAATAATTAAAAGAATGATAAACACTCTTTTGTGTTAGACATTTTACTGGTCAATGCTGAATGTTTTACTGGCCAATGTTAATGCCAGTGAATTTTTTTTTCAATTCACTAACAATTAATGTACCAAATTAAATTGTGTGCCATCAAATCAATGCTGACTTATGGTGACCCTTTCCAGAGTTTTCTAGGTAGAGAGTACTCAGAAATGGTTTCCCATTCCCTTCTTCTGGGGGTGCCCTGGCACTCTGCAACTTGTCCAAGGCCACACCAGCTGGCTCTTCTCCCTGGAGGCACAGTGGGGAATTGAGCTCCCAACCTCTGGCTCTGCAACCAGATATTGAAATCACTGAGCTATCCAGCCTGCTAATTATTAACCAATTTAGGCTATTTTAAAATGTTAAACTTCTGAGCTTCGCTTTTCGGTGTTATTGTTTTTCAGATGATAATATGCAAGTATCTTTCCATGGCTTCACAACTGATTGCTTTTATCTGCAGAATAATTTAAGTGCAATTAGTGATGCTTCATTGCTGACACTCTTAAAAACAATAAACAGTTAGAATATATACTCAGAGAAGACACTTGAGATGCATTTGACAGTTTTATTTTATAAAATATATTTATTCACAAAGCATAAATTCAAAAAACAAAATGGGGAAGAGAGATGAGAACAAGGCAAGGTATGAAGTGTGGAAGACCATGACAGGTCCTTCAGTAGATGAAGAGAATGGCACTTCTAAGCACCACAGCTAGTGAGGGAGGTAAAGAAAAGGTGAGGCACAGAAAAAAGATGCTCTTCTTCAGTCCAGTGGTGGAAATGTAAAGTAGCACTGACCCACAACTGAGGGGGCACACAAGTCATAAAAATAAAGGTACTCCCAGTTTGTGATTGGTAAAGGCTTTTCTTTCATTCTCATGTGGTTTCCTGATGCCACCCCGCTGTTAAATCTGATTGGCTGCATGACAACATCAAGAAGCTTCTGTGGAATGTAGGCAATTCTTCTCACCATCACTCCGACTTGACTTTGAACACTGTCATGTCCTTGTATTGGACCAGCTGAATGAGAGCAAATATAATCTCTGTGCCTTAGTGATCCCTGATAATGTAAATTTGCACCAAGAAGAAGCCTTAACCAAAAACAAAAAAACAAAAAAACCACCATCTGTCAAAGCTGGACTTCGCACAAAGATATTGCTACAATGAGGTAACAAACCGCACATACAGTAGGCAAGGGTGTGAGGTGCATTTTGAGTGCTAAATAAGGGATAAGCATTCAAACATGCAGATACGTATCGCCTGATGGGATATAGACAGGAAAGGTTCTACCAGATGATTAACTCTAAGGATCGTGTTGTTATCGTTACTGATGGATTTACAGGAGAATTACAACAGAAGGAAGTATACTCTGTAGAATATTGTATCCAAATCCTAATGAATTCAGGGGGCCTACGTAGCTTTGCAGCATAACTTTAGTATTCTTAATTTTAATGCATAGCTTCCCCCTTCACTGTGATCCAGTTTGCAATTTACAAAAATTACATTCCTATATATTAGGAAATACATTTTCTCCATAGACACTTCACAGAAGTAATAATTTCTTCTTTCTCTGTAGTCGTTTTCTTTAGTCTTCTTGGTTAAATTTCTCATAGACCCCAGGAACAAAATAGCTGCTTTTTCGTATCTGTAAAAGAAAATAAATATTATTCTGCACTGCAAGAAAAATATGTTCTATGTTCCCATAATACAAAGCATTTGAGATGCCTATACAGCTTCCCTCCTGCCTTCACTTATAAATTTAATCTCTGATATTGATTATGATGGTGATGTGAGGAGGAAGAGAAGGGAACGGCACTGATGCTCATAATCAGGTGTCACAGAATATGAACTTGACCTTTTCATACTACTTGGAAACATTATGAAATGAGTACCATTTTCTACAAAACTTCTTCTGCTTATTTTGCAACCACCCACATGGAATCAGACACAATAGGAAAACTAAGGATCTGATCACACAGGGAAATTGACTGCGATGTCCCATACATTTCCAAGCAACTATGCAACATGCAAGGAAATATGCTCCATCTTGACCCAACTCTATCCCCAAACTAGACCTTTTTTGGTCCAGCTGTAGGGCTTCTACTTTTGGGGATCAAGCTGCAGTGATTCCTTGACAGATGGATGGTTGCTTTAAGGGAGATTGATCCTATGAAAACAATCCTCCCAGGTGTGATCAGGCACCTGCCTTTGGAGCTATCTGATCCATCCTATATTTTTCTGGCACCTGTTATTAGAGAGAAGCAAGTCTATCATGATTGCAAATTGTTCAGTGCATAATTCACAGTCACAGAAATCTTACATCATATGGCTAGAAGTGTAACAGTTAATGAATTTGTTCTCATAATTTACAAAAGCATCAACCTTGTTGGTAAAAGATCAAGCCATCTTTCTTATTTTTCTAATAATGATTTCAAATATTTGACCTTTTTCTGATTATATTTGACCACAGATTGACCAAGATTAATCTACTGGTTGGATGCCTAATGCTAGTTTGGAGTTATCACACTTCTAATGACTGTCAGGAGTATAACAAAATCTGAAGAACTGGACTTGAGGAGATAGAAACCATTTGCCTAGTTTACAAAATCTAATATTGAAAGAAATGGAATTGATCCACTGTTCACCCCTTGATAATGATCGCTTGTTCACAGATTTATTTAAGGTACGGTCCCTGGAAGGATGTCCTGTGGATTTTGCTCTTTGTCAGGGATGGGGACTTGCGAGTCATGAGTCACTGTTGAGTCCAACTTAAGTTGCACTGGCAATTTGACTCGGACTTGACTTGGGGTTTTGGGAGGGACTTGTCACTTGACTCATGACTTGGAATCATTTGGCCAAGTTGTATTGTCAAGTCCCTATGAGCCTGCCCCTGCTGCCCACCCCCCACTGGTGGTGGGGTGGGTGGCAGCAGGGGCAGGCCCGCTGTCTTTGCCCATGCACAGGCCTATCTGCTGGGCAGTTTATGTGCAGTCTGAGTCTTTGGGCCCAAGTTCCAAGCCTTGGGAGCAGGGCAAAAGGTCTCAAGACTTGGACTCAAGGCTTTGGACTTGGGACTCAGGCGCGAAGACTCAGACTCAGGCTTGGGAATTGAGCCCCAAAACTCAGACTCAGGGAGAGAGAAAAAGGATGAATGGAGTACAGCAAGAGATGATCATATGAAGTCTTGGATCCCTGAGATCAAAAGCCTTTATGCTCCCCAGCATACTCGCCAGCTAGAAATAAAGCATACCAGATGTGGAAATGGTGTGGTGGAAACAAACAACAACAACAACAAAATCAGCCAGCACTCCGCCTTCCACTCTAGACAGCAAAGGTCTGGTGGGACTCAGATGTGGCTGTGGGATGAAGTTAATGTTCCACACTCTGTCAAATGGAAATTATAGATTACTCTTAATGTACCCCCCAATGCCCACGCGGAATGTTAGAAGGATCGCACTTACCACCCTTCTTGTAATGTAGACTGTGATTAAAATGCTGTTAACAAGCAATCCAAAAACGACTGCCACCACTGTCACTATGATCGAAAGATACTCAGATATGTCTGGGCATGGATCTGAGTCTGAAATTTAAAAAAAAAACATTTAAAAACCGATATACTTGTGATAAATGCATGATAACAATCTGGCATAGTCTGTAAAGACCATGACATCCTCCATAGCAGCAGTACAGTATGTTAGAAAAATAAACAGCAGCACCTCCCATCCTTATTCAATTTCTGTTTAAAAAACAACAACAACACATACACATTTGTTTTGGGGGAGAACAAGCACATTCTCCTTCTCCTTTCCCTTGGGAAGGGTCATGCCCTCAAGACAGGGCAGAGACAGGACCTTTGGGTAGAAAAATATTTTAAAGGATTACACTGAGGTAGGGTAGCTTCTCATTTTTAGTGGCACTGCCAGTGCCATTAAAGCAATTTTTTAGGAAGACTTGCTGAGATTGACACCATTGTCTTTAAAATCATCATCATCATAGTGCCTCCCATTGTTTAAAAAGTAAAGGTAAAAAATAAGGAGACTGTGGATCAAAAGGAAAAGTCAGAAGTCATATCAAATATGCAAAAGATTCTTTCTACCTCCATAATTTACAAAGCCACGTTTCTCTCTACCACTGTCCCAATAAACCACAAAAGGTCACTAGTTGTGTCTCTGTGTGTGTGTTTAATATTCCTTTGGGCTGTCCTTCCCTTCTTTGGTTAATATTTGTGATGTCCTCTATGACTCCTGGATTTGGCAAACCTTTTTTTAATTTATTCATACTTGCATACTTTTTATCAGGGTCTTTGACCAGTCAATAAAATCAGACAAAAACAAAATATGTCAAAGGTATATGAAAACAAATAGATCTACAATTTTTTTTTAAAAAATCCATGTTTATTTTTATTTCTCAAAACAAACACTGTCAGGAATACACAAACATTTCTGCAGTGCGGCTTTTCAGAGCCAGGACAGAGATTGATCAATTAATAATCAGCCGCAAGCCAGCCTAGCAGTTGTTAGAGCTCCCAGAATTGTGCCCTCCGCAAAGCAGCTCAAGAGACAGAGGTTTGTTCTCTCTGTGTGCCTTTCCAATCTCTCCCATTATTCTGGGTTTACATCTCCCAGGATATCCCAGCTGTGCTACCTGGGAGGCCCTTGAAGCTACTGTCCCCCCCCCCCCCAAAAGGGAATTTTTCCAGGCTCTCATCCTGGATATGCTTTGGATACCCTAGCCCTAAAGTAGTGGGGGGTTGTAATTAATTAATTAATATTTAGCTATAATTATTAAAATGCCAGTCCAACCCACCCATCCCCATACTGCACATAAACACTCTTCACCATGAAAATTGGTTTTTTCTATAGTGTTTCCATTGACTCCTGTTAAGGCTTTTAAACAGTCTTAATAGCTTCATAGGGGCATCTGTATATGTCTGTGCGTATGTGCACTTAAAGGTGTATATAATATGTGAGAATAAGGGGTCCATAAGAGTGTGGATTGGAATGGTTTGGATGGCTATGTACACCTAAGTTGGAACGATATGCATTTGCTCTTGACCCCACCCACTTCCTGGTTTCGCCCCACTCACTACTGGCATGATGGTTCTCCCTGAAGTTCACCCACCATGGAATTCACCTTCTGGTGAAAGAGTTTCTCAACCTCAAGTCCACGAAGGCTAGCAGATAGGAATGATTAGCCAAATCCCCAAATTATATACTTGAGTGTAATATCCTGATTGCTTGTTATTTCAGGCACTGAATTTTGGAGACAACACACTACAAGAAATTAAGACAATAATCTTGAATTCAACCCTGAACTAACTAAACTAGATAGAAAAAGTAAGCCTTTTAGACTACAGCTTGTAGAATCCCTGTCCATGGACTGGCCACTCAGATTAAGGGGACTCTGGAAGTTGTAGTTTAGAAAGTAACTTTTCCAATCACTGGTAAAGGCCTTGACTTGAATAGGATATCAGAATAATCTTGCCTAGGATTGCTTTGTACAATGGATGATTTAGGAGTTACTGACTTGAAGGGGATGCACCTCAAAGACAAGTTTAATGTGTGGGCTCCTTTAGGGGCCAATCTTCTGAAACCATCTATAAGATTTCTTAACTCACCAATAACATAGAGTTGGGTCCCCTTTCCCATGACTGGGTAGTAGGGTGGAGGGTAAAGCCGCTCAATCTTGCAAACGTATACACCACCATCTGTTGACTGCAGGCCCCGAAGTGTCACGTTGACACTCTCATGACCAGGATGGACTTGGCAGTGGATACCATCCTTCAGGCTGAATGGCTTGTCATCCTGGATAGGAAGTGGTGAAGCACAGATCTGGATGGATGTGTTTCCTGTCTCTTTAAGTAACGTTACTCTGAGTTCTTTCACATCTTTGGCATTCTTGTATTCACAGATGAAGTTGACAGAATCTTGACTTTTTGCTACTAGGAATGCTGGCTGGGTCACTTCCATGACTACAGTGAAAAAAAGAGATACAGAGCATCATGAGAAATAAATGTGTCTAAAATATACCTTAAAATATACGTCTGAAAAATGAGTTGTAGGTTCTCTGTAGGAACAAGCAGCAATGTCAAGACTGATAGTTTTCCACTCTCAGGTTTCTTCAATCACAGTTCTATATAGGCTTACACACATACACATACTTGTACAGATTTTCAAATGTACACATGTTAATGTTTATTTTCAAAGCTTATACATTTTCATAAGCATGCCCTCACTGTCTCAAGCCTGTTTGCATGCATTCTAAAACTGTGTAACATTTTCTTTCATGTAAAAGCAATATGAGTGAATTAGGTCTAAGCTTCAAGTTGGATTTTATATTTTTTATTATTATTTTATTTTCTCTATTCACAATTACCTTTCTACCAATTGGTTGTGATATGATTAAAAATGATAGCACCAGACAAGGGCAGTCTCATAAACAGACAGAGTAGAAATGAAATCCCACAAACTAGTCTTGAATCCAAATATTCTTATTTGAATGTGTGTCTGTCTGCCTTGTCTATTTATACCACAGAGAGTCTCAATATTAAAAATGAATACTCTACTACCACACTCACCATCCATGCATGCTCATTTCTATTCTCCAGAGTATAGAGATCAAGCACCACCACCACCCCATGATGCTTGGATGCAGCTCTGCCTGAGAGCTCCACTCCTTCCTGTGTCCAGGTTGCAGTTGTTAAGGCCCTCAGCAGGAGATGAGGCTGCAACCCTTCTCTGGCCTTTAGCTCTCCCTGATCTACTGAACTTTTGTAACCGAAGGTCTAATTTCTGGACCTGCTCCTTTCTCTCCTCCAAAATCTTTTTTCATTTTATGTTGTGTCTTATAAACCTGTAGGTGGAGCCTGCCTTATTTCTGATCTTTTTAAGCCATTCTGGAGCACCTTTTAATGAAAAAGCAGTTTTTAAAATAGTTAAAATAAAATACAGAGTAGAGCATAAGGTCCTCAGGGGAAGATCTATCCTTATTCATTGTAAAATACCACATACTCCATTGGTGCAAACGGTTCCCTATAGTAATAAAAACCTCAATTGCCAGTTTATTCCTCAAGTCTTTTCTGGACTATAATTCTACATGGAAGGACTCTCTCAGCATTTAACCTCTCTCAACAACCCACCTTCGGTGAAGCCAGCAGCTAAGATGGAAAACAGAATAGTGACAAAGAATGCCATCATCTCATAGTCCAGTGCTGAATCGATGCTGAACTGATGCTTGAAGCTTTCTTAGTCCAAGACAGGCTGGAAACAAATTAGAACTGCAGAAGAAGGAGTAGATCCTTTTTCAGGATGCAGGAACTTGTTGAGTCCACACAGGTGATGTTTGATAGAGTATCTGACTGAAGACTAAACAGAGGAAGAGGGAGCTCACCTGTAAAGGTAATCACAGTTTTGTTATGGCTTTATGAGAAAGGAAATTGTGGGTTGGATCATGATGTGCACGTTTAAGAGAAAAATTAGTCAATACGAAACATGTCGTCAACTTTCAGGTCATAGACTGTGAGAAGAGATGGCTCAAGAGATTCAAGTTAGGTCATTTCCATTACCTCTTCATGTATTTTCCCTTGTGGAAACAGGAAGCTTCAAGTTTCAAGTGTCAACAATTTAATTAACAGTTTGATTACAGTCAGACTGTGCCCACCACACCCGCTAATACTTCATTCATAACACTTAGCTACATTGTTTTTACATTTCCCTTTGCTCATGCATTTTCTACCCAGAGGTATAACCTTAACGGACGCCATGAGAAGTTTTTCCCTAAAGTAGCTAATGTTATTTAAAGAACCAATGCTCCAAAATCTTGATCAATTTACACACCAAACAAAACAATTCTAGGTGCACTGTACCTATACTGGGGTTACCGAAGGTCCAAGCCTGAGCAGAAAGGAGGAAAGGGTATGCAAAGGGTATACTCTGACTAGGCTTGAGGCTCCCCAGGAACCAGCCCAGGCTGCAATATCATTACTATATGGGGGGGGGGGGGAATGCTTACTTAGTTCTTCTGTGTCTTTTATGGAAATATATTTCTTCATCTATAAGTTTTCATAATCTGTTGGTAGATCCTACCAGAAGCAGAATTAGGGGGAGGGGGGAAGCAACATGGTGAGCACTTCATTTCAGACTCTGGTCTCATTCTAGAACAGAGAAAGTGTGTGGTGTTAAACTAGGACCTGCACATAAAGAGGTGTACTATAAACCATGTTCTCCAAAGAACAGCCAGACCCACCTGGCGCAGGAAACAACAAGAAACGTGTGGAACCTTAATGACTAAGACATTTGCTATGTAATAAGCTGTTACGGACTACAGCCCACTCCATCAAATGCATGAAGTGTAATATTTTGTGGCTATTATATTGTAAGATTGGTGGATTTTCTGTCCATCCTCCATAACAATACCCAGAGAGGTAGCCATATTAGTTCTCAGGAACAGAGGGAAGCACTGGTGCTGGTAAGATTTACTGAGGCCCATGTGTGTGTAAATATCTGATTCACATGCAAGGGGATGTGCATGTTCACACACACCACACCTGCGCACACATCATATTGCTATGCTTAGGGCATGGTAGCAAGGCTCCAGTATGGGCTATAGAGTAATTTGAGAAATGTAGGGAATATAACTTCAGAATTAAAATAAAAATCTTTTTTCACAATTCTTGAAATTATCATACAATCTTTGCATATGTGGGATAAGACTGTGGCATGTGTGAGAGAAGGGGGCCTATCTTTCAAGTCTTTCATTGGCTCTCAAAAATGACACTCAGGCACTGGTGTTGGTTGCTTCATGACAGCAACTGAGGACCAGAGTGTAAGCAATTTAGGTTGAAACGTTCCCTCCATTGAGTACTTGTCCAAAGAACAGTGTGTGCACCACTGTGTTTGAGACTGTTTCATGTCACCAGTGGAACTGATGGATGAAGTTCCTTGAGATGTGACAGTGTGCACCCATATTGGTGTATCACACAATGTCCATTACAACCTATTACATATGAAGAAATCTGGAATATTCCAGGTCTGAACTAACATACGATACCTGAGTAAGATTCTCTTGTAACATGTCAACAGGGGCGATTTTTACTAAATTGTATGGGATCTGTTTTGAATGAAATACCAAATATCTTACTTTGAATATTCAGGTATTCAGAAACCTCCCTTTTGTTAATGTGTGGTCCTGTTTTACTTCCAAGTTGATTGACATGAGATTATCTGAGTTTCCTATGATAGGGAATCATAACTGTCTAGCAGGGGGCCTGTTTGAAGCCTGGAAGTATGCAAATCTAATTTCAGCTGACATCTTTTATCCTTGCTTATTTCTCTGTGCTTCATGTGCATATTAATGACCTCACATTTAACTGAGAAACACCAACTATATATTCCTTTCTTTTCTCTCTCTGATGTCATTGGTCTGGTTTCTCATATAGCACTATTTCTTTACAGATGACCTTAAATGTTCTGGGTATCTGTGCAGAATATGGGAAGAGAAGGGCAGATCCATAAAAGTTGAAGTAAGCCCAGGTCTGCCATTAGTCAGAGTGAACCAGCAGACTTGGGTGCCATGAAAGGCCAATAACTATTATTTTTTTAATTTGTTACCATTGCATTTTTGTTGTTGTTGTTGTTGTTGTTGTTGTTGTAAAGGAACAAGAGAGCCACTTGCAAGATTTTCAGTCCTATATGCCAGTCTAATTTAGCTGGCTTTAGGTATTGAGGACAGAAGTTTTTCAACAATTGTTTTCCCTGGAGATGGTGAATCCTGAGCCTGGGATTCATATGTTCATACCACCATCTTAGGACTCTCTACTTCCTCCAACAAAGCATCTTTGACAACCCATCCCATTTAAGTATACAAAACCCTCATTATTTTATTTTTACTTATTTCTTTGTTTAATTTCCATCCTGCCTTTCTCCCCTTACAAGGACCCAAGGCAGCTTACAAGAAAACATTTAGAATCCACAACTTAGTTAAAATTTACTAATTAAAAATTTAAAACTATAGAATACACATTTTTTTAAAATGATACATTAAAATTATAAAACGAATTTTGAAACCATTCGTAAGCCCCTCCATCTCAATTGCTTGCTGAATCCTCAAAAGCATCAGTAAAACCATTCAGTTTTTAGTTGCTGGTGGAAGGAAAGAAGGGAAGGAGACATCATCCCTCTGAAGTAGGAGAGATATTAAAGTTTACATACAGAGAGGGTTGGGGGGAGATGATAGGATCTGTCTGAAGGTGGCTGGCTGAAAGATGAACTGCTGGATAGCTCGGTGGTTTAGGCATGGAGTTCAATTCCCCACTGTGCCTCCTTGACAGGCCAGACTCAATGATCCATAGGGTCCTTTCCAGATCTGCAGTTCTAAGATGATGATGATTCAAAGAGCTGTAGTGTAAAAAAGTAAGGTTCCCAAGCTCTGTTCTTCTTCATCATCTTATGGACTGCACATCTAAAAGGCCCCCATCCTCACTGGTACTTCTCTCTGTTCTTTTGAATGGACCTTTTAGGGTTACATAGGTTGCTCTTTTATGGGGACCTCTTTAACTGATCGCTGATGTCCTGTCACGCTCATGATCTCTTCCTAGGAATGGAAGGCATGCTTTATCCTCCGAGTCATACTGAAACTCTTAGACATATGTATGTCATGGGTGTTACTGACATTGCCACCTCACAGATGATCTTTCATTTCTCCAGTCAGCACAAAGGAAGGAACTTGAAGGGACTTCAACCCAGAGCAATTAAATGGTGGACCTTTTAAAAAACCTGGCCTTGTCCTTTCAACCTGGCCCCAAAGATGGCCCTCTAATATCCTATGAGTGTTCTCATCCAAAACCTGCAAGGGGGCCACAGTTCCCCACATCTGCTTCCTTTTTAAAATAATTAAATTTAATCTTAGATCCTGCTTTTCTGCCCGGACTATAAAAGTACAGCAGATAATAAACAGAAAAAATTCAAATAAAACAATCAAAAATTACAACACAGACACATAACTAAATGTTTTCAGCATTAAAATTATTAAGTTAAAATAATTTTTTAAATTGCACACCACCCAGCCATTAAAAGGCCATTTCTCAACAAATGATTGGGTGCTGAAAAGCTGGCTGAACATAAATGTCTTTGCCTTCCAGTGAATGGACAACAGGGGGGGACCTGCAGACGGATCACCATTATCCATTGTCATATTATTTATTTTCTTTGGGTTCCCAGTAACCTTTTTCCCCTCCAGTTATTTCTGTTTTCAGAATTATCAGAATGCTGGTGCTGGTTTAAAGCTTGCACCAGAAAAGCAGCAAACAAGGATGTTTGTGTTAGCCTGTTAAATCTATACCCCTCCTTTCCTCCAATGAGCTCAAAATGGGTGTGTATTTCTCTTCCCCCACTTAGGAAACCTTATGAGGTAGATCAGAAGAATGAGGAAGCGGGAGTGGCTGAAGGTTACCAGTGAGCTTTAAGGCTGCAGGAGAACTTGAACCCAGCTCCCACCAATCTCTATATAAGGCTGCGGTTACACCAGCAAAATGTTTTTGAGTTACTCCTCATGAATTTCAACCCTTTTGGGGGGGGGGGGTGTTTCAGACAACACAAGGCCATTATCAATTCTTTTGTTCCCCTTCCGTGCTATCTCTGCATCATATCCAACCCATGGGGAGGCTACTACTATATTTGTTCCACATTTCGTTGCATAGTACAACCAACATCCCACTGAGTGTGTACTCCAAAACAGATTCATTTCCTATGCATCTGGCATGCGGTCCCACCTCCCTCACCCACTATCATTCAACTCCCTTAATTTTAAAAAATTAATCTTCAAATGGGAATGTCGGCGTCTTGGTATACTTCTGTCAAATATGGAGCATCAGTCCCCCTACCGTCTTTTGACCGACACTGCAGTGCACTGTGGGTTCTCCTCATGGAGGGTAACGAAGCACAGGAAAGAGGAAGAAATGGCCCAGATCAGTACGTGGTCAGCAAGGGCGTTTTGCCAACACAGCAATGTAGCCATACACACAACAAAAAAAATTAAAAGGGAAGGGGGGGCAGAGGAAAGCACAAGAAAAGAAAGGGGATATGTCTCGCTTGAGGGGTTTACATGAAACGTACCACATCTAATTCACCCTAAAAAAAAGGGTATGAACCACTATCACAGAATATATGCCATGTGAACACAACACGCAACTATACAGGAAGCAGAAGTTGTGAGAAAGAAGGTGGGCATTTCTCTAGTCTGACCTCATTGGCCGTTAAATCTTACTTCCACACTGGTGATAGAACACTAACGTCTGTCAGGGGAAACAGCAGAGGGCCCTTTCTCCTTGCACCTGTCCAACTATATACTTTCTCAGCCCAATTCCAGAGGTGCCACCTTAAAAAGTGAAGGGACTTCAAAAGTTTATTTGTGACGTCACATTCTAGTGACCGTTTTAGTTCTCAAACCTATATAGGCTCTCTAATATCTCATATACAAAAGACGATTCATACTTTTATTTACATAGAATAATTTCTTTGCACTGAATAGAGCCCTCCAGGAACTGAGGAGGACAAAATTATAGGTGGAACGTGCCTGTGGTTAAAAACTGATCAGCTACATAAATGCTGATGTATGACATACCACTGGAATCTGGTTTACTGTCAGCATAGTATCTATATCTGTCAGATAAAAATTACAGCTCTTGTAGCACAGGAAACCATTTACTTGCTAGATCACATCAACACAATGGCTTCATCATCATATTTTTTCCCAACTCATTAAGCATTTGGTGTTGACCACACAATTACAAAGAAGAGAATCATTTCACACAGCAGTGCATTTTGAGGGCTTCCAAGAACGAAGCCAATATCTATCTTCTGTCATCCAAATATAGAAACAAACACAAGTTCCATGACATCTTAAAGATTAACATGTCTTTACACTGAAATCAAGACTGTTGGTTTCATTTGATAAATTAGTGGATAATCAGTTCCCTTTTTGGAAATCCAGAAATATAAAGAAATCTACTCGGTCTCTGCAAAACCAATGTGGCAAAACATCAGCCTCATGACTTCAGGATCTTGTGTGATTCCTTATAACTTCTATTTAATTTTAAATTATGACATTCTGAGCCTTATTGCCTATGTGTATATTCAACTCATTGTGCATATAATCTGAGACTAAACATTTGATTGAGAAAGTCATTCAGCTAGGCAACTTATATTGGCTCCACAGTTAAGTCAATGAAATCGATCTTCACAATTTAAATGTATCTCTGTATGGTTGCATGGCTGGGCCGTTGAGTATTCCTAGACTCTGACCTCCAAAATGAAAGCAATTATGGTAGCATGAAAGCAGAGGGGAGAATGCCACATTCATTTCCACAATGAAGCTATCAAGACAGGGCCAATTTGGTGAGCTAATAGAGCAAATATTTGTTCACTGACTCTGAGTTGGGAAACAATTTGTTGAGGCTGGTCAGTGACTCAAATCAGAACATGAATATCATTTACAGTGGGTGTTCTGTGTCTTTTCTACAAGCATCATCAATTCACCAAGCCCAGGAAATTGCTCTTTTGCCATAAAGTGATTTATTGTGACAGTGACCTGGAGCAATTTCTAACAAATATATAAGCAAGCAGAGTTGTATTTAATGCAGATCGTTTCCAGTTTAAAGCACACTTCTGGTGAGAAAACACTGACATTTTCTGGAAATCATTCACCATTTGGATGAGAGATGTGGCAGCTTTATATTTAATAACTGTGTGCCTTCTAGGAAAATGGTCTGGATCTCTTTTCTAGAAAAGATGTCTTCTCTTCTTCAAAATCTCTCTCCCATGGGAGAGCTTGTGTGCTTGATTGTATGTGTCATAGTTTGTTGGTTCTGACTCTTCCTTCTGTCCTTAAATATTTGTGTCTAGAGCTGTGCTTACGGCAGTGATTCTGTTATATCATTCTGTAATCTTCTTTCTGGAGCTTTGCTAAGAGTCTGGAAATGTAGGACATATCCAGAAGGAGCATTTGGACCATCCTATTCTGCCACTATTGTTACTTGGTACTGAAAGATCGATGGATTTGCCAGAGCTAACAATTGTCTACTATAAAAATAGTACACTGCTTCAACATAAGAATCTGTCTCACATTTGCCTTCCAAGCGGGGTTGCTTGGCTGCCAGGTTTTACCACCAAGCAGATGCCCAGAGCTTGACTCTTTCTCTCTTTATGGAGCCAATCAAGCACACTGCATGGAGGAGCAACCATTTCTCTCAGTCCATAATCAGACCCTGAATGTTTGAAGGCAAGGGGAAGGTGGAGCAATCTCTCTGGCTCTGGCTTGACTGCTTCAAGTGCTGCTTGGCTGCTTTTTCTTGTTCTTTAGTCTTGCCTGCCTCTCAGTTAAATCTTTCTGATGGGAACTAAGCAGAAAAAGGGGGTAAAGATAGTAAAGGAGGAGAGAGGGTTGGGGTTCCGTGTACTTTGTTGATTGGTGTATTAGTGTTAATGCTTTTAATTTGTCTCCTACTTGTGTTGATCCTTTTCAGGGTTTTCCAGCTATGGAGTACTCAGAAGTGGTTTACCAGTCCTTTCTTTGGGGGCGTGTTTGGGACTGTGTAGCTTGCCCATGGCTATCTAAGTTAGTTTTTTTTCCTGGGAGGCACAGTGGGGAATTGAACTCTCAACCTCTGGCAGTGCAGCCAATCATCTAACTCACTGAGCGATCCAGCCAGCTGCTAACACCTCAAAAGTTGCCAGTGTTAAACTGCTCACCCAGCACAAAGTGGTACAAAAAAATAATCAGAGGTTTTGCAAGAAACAAGATGGTTGGGAGCTTGATTTTAAAAAACACAAAATGGAAAGAAGAGGAATATTGAGTGAATGTCAGGGGAAATTCCATTAAGATCTATGCAAAAACCTTTTTTTTTAAAGGGGAACAAATATTGTATCTGAAAGAGTCCTAAATCTGTAAAAGACATCATTGTCAATTATCAGTGTATAAAGTCATTATACACTGATAATTGACAACTATAATGTTAGTCATTATAGCTTTTTAAGCCTCCTATGTAACTAATTATATTACTCTCTATTATGCCTTACTTCCAAGTTACTTTAAAATAAATTTTTTCTAAAACAATACAGTAATGTTCTACAGTTTGAAGAACAACTCCTTCAGATGCCCCCAAAGCATGTTTGACCCCAAAAGTAATGAGTGAAGTAACCAGTAACAAGTTACTTATAATTACAAATGGACATTTAACAATTAGAGATTGGCATCAACTGCCGGTTTGGCAGTTTGTGCCGGTTTGTTGATTAGACGAACAGGGGTTCGGCTCTTGAAAGCTCCATTGCTTCTGGTGGGCACCCACTTCGAGGCAGCACGGAGAGGAGGCAGGACAGGGAAGCCAGGCCTCTGCCTGCAAGTGGGTGCCTGCCAGAGGAGGTGGGCCTTTGAAATGATGAACACCTGTTCATCCAATAAACAAACCAGCACAAACCGATGAACCAGCAGTTTGTGTCTATCTCTGTTAACAATGCCTCCAATCCTTACAACGTTTTCAAATATCACCACCTCATTATTCTGAAAAGTAGCAGGTATAGGTATTTAATTTATTAGTAAGGTCTCAACTTCCAATATTTGGCCTTCACGAAATACAGGCCTGTCCAGATGAGGTAATTTGGGGTTGTCTGGTTCAGGCTTAATATTTTCTTATCTTCACTGTGATCTATCTTATTTTGCGCTTGAGTGATCTTTCCATTCACCCTGGAGATGTTTATTCTCCAACGAGAAGGGTCCACACAAGTCTTTGCAGCACCAGTTCACTCAGAAGCAAGGCTTACCTAGATTACTCACACGTAAGATTTACCTTGTTTACTCATGAGTAGATTTACCTGGTTTACTTGTGAGTAAGAAGGCATAGCAATGGCAGTGATGGCAGCAGCATGGCAAGCTTGTGGCAGCAGTAGCAATGTGAGGGGAAAAGGAGAGACGGAAGGGAAATGAACCCCCTCTTTCACCCCTTTCTCCTCAGCTGGGGCTGTGCTGGGGCTACAGGCTTTGTGCCGGAGGAGCCTATGGAATCTACGTGGACCCACTTCCCCATCTTTTCCCGTGGCTGTTATTCAGCAAGTCATGATTACTTCCCTTTTTTTTCTTAAATAAAATTGTATAGTGAAATGGCAATGCATCAAGTTAGTATGGTATACAGCTTCTACATATTGTACTGAAAGTCACCTCAAATATATTAGAATTGTGTTGCATCAGTTAGGGAAATATTTTTAAAAGAAGATGAAAATAGAGGAGGTGGTCTCGGTCCTCTCTCTTAATGCCACAGCCCACCTAATACATCACAGGACTGTCACCTCAGATAACACCCCCCAGAGCTCCTTTTGGGTGCAAGCTAACCATCTACACAGACTACACAACAGGATAATTAAGAGTACACCGAATCATGCCAAAACAAAAAAACAAACAGATGCTCTAGTGATATTCCAGAAAGGAATGGGATGGCTCTAAAAATGGAACAGAATGGAACACTGTAAGTCAAAATGTGTGGACACCATAATTTGGTTCGAAACAAACTGCATGAAAAGTGATCCAAATAGCAAGCTATATACCTGTCTGAACAGTTCCCAACTTAGAAAAGTTTTTTCCAGAAATGATTCAAAGTATTTATTAATCAGGAAAAATATATAACAGATATTTCATTTTCGTTCTCATAAGATATACAGTATTTGATTTTGTTCCTCTACTTATTCAATCCCAACTCCTATATTTCTTTTCCAATCCATTCCACTGGAAAAGTTGGGACCCTTTGTACCTAATACAGCTCATTCCCAGCAGGCTGCCTTCATCCACTGTGATCTCTAAGAATAGCTACTTTCCTTCAATTTCCTGATAACCTGCTGGGGTATGATCTGTTGTTATTTTTCAATCTGCCCTTTCCCCATGGGGTTCAAGTCACTGTACACAAACCATCTCCCCAGCCCCTCATTTTGTCCTCACAATAATTAACTTGTGGGGTGGGTTGCGATTAAAAGGGAGAGAACTGTGTGGTTAATGAAAGAACTGTGACTCCTCAAAGACCCTCTAAACACTGCACATCCACGGTATTAAGTATTCTTCCCCTGTGGTTCACCAAAACCTCAGCATGAGTCTCTTCCACAGTGTCTCAGTATTTACACACTACATCTCTTTAACAAAGAAACTCAGAGCAGTTTACAGCAGATATATATCTGTTGATTTACAACTGGTGTGTATGTGTGTCACCATCACCCCAGGAACCTTTATCAGGATTTCCTGGAAGGCATACATAAGTTTTAAAAATTCAATTTCATAATATTTTTCTTGGAAACTCTTACTCATAGGAAAAGCCTAGAGAAATAAAAGAAGTTTTTAAAAAATATATATTAACAATATTAACAATGATAATGTTAAAAATATTAATTCATATATTTCTGTACCCTCCCTTCTTCCCACCCTTCCTTCCTCATCCCCCATGGCAGTCATATCCAAAATCTCATTATGAGGTATTTCTGGGGAAACTGTAGTCACATTCTAAGTATATTATAAATCCTGCATGTTTTGGGGGTTCTATTCATGTTGTTGTTGTTGTTTAGTCGTTTAGTCGTGTCCGACTCTTCGTGACCCCATGGACCAGAGCACGCCAGGCCCTCCTGTCTTCATATAAACAATCAAAGGATGCCAGTCTGTTGCAAAAGAATCCAGACATTTTATCCCTTTAGCTATGTGCACTTTGGTGGTTAATGTTTCCCACAGTGCTATCAGCCGTACTCTAGAGTGCCACACTGCGATTGATACCACATGCATGTATGTTCTCCTACCCTTTGGCTACAGTCTGTCTCATAGCTACTAGAAAATGGCCTATTATGGGTTTATGAAAAATTGACCGAAGAAAAGGGTAAGAAGTGCTAGTTCTGCAGACTCTGTAATCAACTGATTTGTAATTTTGTTTATTTCATTAAACATCTCTTCCCAAAAAGAGTCTACTTTTTTTGCCAAAGGCCTCTCCAACCCATGGGTGACATTGAAAGGCTGATATGTGACAGTTGAGGTGGGGATCAAATACCGTTTTTGGAGTAGTTTCAATGCAGCCCCCCAGCAATTGAAATTTTGTGAATATCTCCGAACACATCTCTTCATGAATTTTAATACTCCAATCATGTTCCCACATCTCACACTGCCCCAATGTTGAGCCCAGATCTGCCTCAATCAACAACAAATAACATATGGATACTGCTCCTTTATTTACTTCAGCTACAGAGAGGAAAACATCTTCAAAGGGGGTGAGGCGTCTTGTGGCCTATTTCCTGATGTCAGCTTGTTTAATAAGATTACTTATTTGATACCAAGTTAGCCTTGAGATGCCTTGAGTGTCCGACATGGTTCCCCCCCAAAAACCCTAGAGAGAGGTTGTTGATTGACAGAGAACTCCACTAACTTGATTTTCAAAAACTTTAGGGGTCAAATTCCTCATCATTCATGAGAGACCAGAGTGACAGTATATTGGGTTTAGAGGGGAGCTGTCCACTACCGGCTTCTCCTTTCTTTGCTTCCACAAATGCTTTGCAGGATATAAAAATAAATAAAAGCAGTTCAGCAACTTGAAAGTAATTTAAAGGAAGGGTGAGGTGCAACTGAGCTTCCTTAGGGAATACGTTATTGCAACAACGTATGTGCAATAATACAAAAGATTGTGAACAAACACTTTATTTACTGCTTAAGAGAACCTTCCTATAGCTCCAAATATCCAGAGATTTCACAAAAGCATTCTATTGGGTTCCACTCAAAACACTACTTTAAAGGCTTGGAGATTCCCAGGGAGAATTTTGACTTCCCTGCAGAATGTGACGTCACAAATCAACTTTTGAAGTCCCTTCACTTTTTAAGGTGGCACCTCTGGAATTGGGCTTGGAAAGTATATAGTTGGACAGGTGCAAGGAGAAAGGGCCCTCTGCTGTTTCCCCTGACAGACGTTAGTGTTCCATCACCAGTGTGGAAGTAAGATTTAACGGCCAATGAGGTCAGACTAAAGAAATGCCCACCTTCTTTCTCACAACTTCTGCTTCCTGTATAGTTGCCCGTTGTGGTCACATGGCATATATCCTGTGATAATGGTTCATACCCTCTTTTTTTTTTTTTTTTGAGTGAATTAAATGTGGTACGTTCGTGTAAACCCCTCAAGTGGGACATATCCCCTTTCTTATGCTTTCTCTGCCCCTCTTTTTTTTTAAAAAAAATGGTGTGTGTGTGTGGCTACATTGCTGTGTTGGCCACTGAATGTCTGACCAAGTAAATACAGAACAGAAATTAAACTCTTGCATTGACAGACGGCTGCAAATGGCTGCAAACAAAACTATGCACTGCTTATACCTTTCAATCTTCAGAGAGCTAACCTAGCAGGTTGGTTTTTCTTTTTCTTTTTTTAAAGATGTAGTGCATGCACATGGCCAAGAGATGGCACACAATGGCTACCCAAGAAATGTGCTGACAAACATTGGAATATTATAGCAATGAAAACTTGCATAATACAGATTATATTGTTCACGAATGTTGAATAGGAAAACATGCCTATTGTGCGTGTCTTTTGGACATGGATTGAACTCTTCCACAGAGACATTTTTAAACACAGATTTCTTGTGTTGCTGGGAATGTTTAGTAACAGATCTAACGACATATCATGCAACCTTTTTGAAAATCTGTGATGAATTATGAATTACTATATTTAGCTTCACCTGAGTTAAATTTTCCCATTATTTTGCTACCAGTGGTTTGTATAACTAAGCTGAAGAGACTCACTATTGGACTTGGAATTGGTAGGATAACAATACAGATCTCCCACCCCAGAACCTGGCCACCAGGCTAAAGCTCAATTTTCGACTGCTTGTATGGAACACAGAGTGGGGTTATCATGGGTGGGGTGGAGTTTGCTGCTTTGGGAACACAGCTCCAGTTTTTATTGTACAATCTTCCCCTTACTGTGCCCTAGGCTGTGTTGTCCAGTACATAGGTCACTTTTTGTCCATGGATCACAGGCCAAGAGGAAAGGGGTAGCTCTGTGTGATACAATCTAGAACTGGGGAAAAGTTACTTTTTTGGATGGAAAAGAAAAAATCCCACTAGCAGAATTCTAGGAGTTATGATATTCTGTCAGGGTTTTGTTTTGTTTTCTTGTTTTGTTTTTTGTTTCTTTTTGCTTAAATGTTTAGACATTTAGAAGTTCAAATTGTTTGTCTGCAGCCTCGCATGCTGTCTGTGGTTTGTGTGACTGAAAGGGACTTTTCTGTGCTGGGATGATTGTCTATCCAGCACTAACCAATGAGTCCTTCCACCCTTTGATTTCAAAGATAACCCCAACTCTCTGTTGAGTGCTTTTTTCCTCTCTTTAGTCCATTGGTGGCAGTTGTTTGTTTCCTGTTGATCTGTTCGGTTGGTTGCTAAGTATACGTGTAGCACGGAAAGCAGCATAGACACATTTACAACTTCAATTACTGTAAGTAAGGAAATATGTTTTTATTCTTTCTCTTACAAAAGTAAATTATTAAGACTGCAAGTGCCAGTTAATGAGAGAGGGGTGGATTCTGAGAAACATGTAGCTATTCACCTCTGTGAGTCTCTGTACTTCTATTGCATAGCAAAAGGATTTTTATCAGAAATTCAAAACTTTGCAACACAAATCAAAGGGGAAGACAAGCATTCATACTTATTCCATTAGTATCACATTATCCAGAACTTAGTAAAGATACTTTTCTAGACTTCAGCTCCCCAAAAAACCCAGTGGCCATCCTAGCAGGAGGACACTGGGAACTGTAGTTGAATATATTTTTTTCCTGAGCTCTGTCAGTACTAACCACAATCAGCCCTTTGTAGCCACTCTTTAAACAGCAAAAATCAGACATGTGAAATGTAGGCTTTAGTTTGTACCCAATGTAAAATATCTAAGTGCTTGTCTCTTGTCTTATCCCTGCTTACCAGGAATTTGGTACAACTCTGAAGAGGAGGATGTTGCGAAGGCAAAATGGCAGATGTGTGAGAAGGAGCAAACCTCCACCAGAAAGGAGGAGGGTGAGCCGTCCCCTCAAACTACTACCACGGAGGGTTATGAGACTGTCTGTACACTGTTACCAGCGATGACTCAGTTGGTAATACAGGAGGAAAATAGTGGGAAAGAGGAGAAGAAAAAGAGCAAGAATGCAACGGCCGGGGCAGAGGCACCAACAGAAGAGGGGTATCTGGGGATGGAGGTGGAGGGAGAGATAAAAGGGGAAGTAGACTGGGAGAAGGAGGGAAAACAGGAGGAGGAGAGGAGAAAGAAGAGTGAAGAAAAGGAAGAAGGCATACACTTAGGATGGGGATGACTGGAAATGGAGGATCCATGGACCAGAGAGAAAGTCAGGATGAAATTACCTCTTGAGGAAATAGAGAGGAGACAGCAGTATTACATGACTAATCCGGCTGAGGCAAAGAGAGAGAAAAGGAGAAGAGATATACAGAAGAAAGGGAAAGAAGGAATAGCCGTGTAATTAGGAGAAATAGAACCTGTGGAATGGACCATTTATGTGTACCCGAAAGGGGAGGGTCTTTGGAAGAAGGGAGGCAGACCGGTACCGAACAATCGACCAGCGACGCCTACAGAATGGGAGTGGGCTCGACACCTTTGTTGTGGGACCATCTGCCCCAGCCTGTGGAACCCAAACCGGAGACTGACCGATCGCAAACGCTTTGGGGTGAACCCCCGTTGGTGAAGTCTTTCTTAACACCTGAGTCTAAGGACGGTTGGCATAAAAAAGACACATAAGACGGACCCATTGGTCCTATTGAAGTCGTTGTTCATGGTCCTCCGTTGTCAGTTAATAAAAAGTTTGGGCACTTTGAAGATTCATCACCACCTTTTGGGGGAATGAAATTGAGGATGGAAAGAGCCCAAGCTTGAACCCACTTACAAGATGCCAGCCAGCAACTGGATTGGTAGTCTGGCTGCCAGTAATGGAGCCAAAAATTACTAGGAAACTCCTCCTCCTTTGTTTACAAGGACCGATCCAGTTGCCTACAGTTTTGGACTATATTGGGTGATTACGACTATGGAGACCGTTGTGACAACGACAGCAGCAGCAGCAGCAATCATCAGTTGACGTCCTGCTGTTGTTATCGTAATGAAGCATGCCAGCACTTCCATATTCACCACTAGACCACTGCTGGCCACCAGTTTGCATTTTCTGCTCTGCCTGAGACTCAGTGTCATGCTGGAGAATGAAATGGGGGATTGTGGCCACGAACACACACACACACACACACACACACACACAATAATAGAAATTATTCAACAACAGTAGAGCAAAGAGGTCTTGTTTCTGTAGTTGTGAGGGCTTATTTCAAAAGAATGACCTATAAGAAATTTTGCCTCCATGCTATATTGCACAGCAGTCAGTCAATGTTTTTCTGCAGTCTAATTGTTTTCTCAGTCAATTTCAGAGAGAGAGAAAAAACACTGAATGTATGTCATAAGTTCTCGTTTGAGATACCTGTTTTAGTATGTATTCCCATCCAGGCAATTTAGTCTGTCTGCAGTAATAGAACAGCATGAAGAAAAGCACACATCTATAGAAATTGTTTAGAAAATTTGTGGTCTCTTCATTCACACTGTGCAGAGTGACTTGCAATTATTGGAGCAGCAGAGGATTCTGGGTGCTAGAGAACACACAGCAAGTAATTTAAAATTATGACAGACCTGGTTTCATCCTGAAAGAGTACAGAGACAGAGAGACAGACAGACAGACAAAGAGGGACTGCTGCATCCATCCATATATTACAGTTGTCAGAGAATCTTGTTATAAACAATCTCAAAGATTTAATTCTTAACCTCTGTACATTATGTGGATACTGGCTAGGGGCTTAGCTTTAGAAATCCATCCCTTTCAGTTGTTACCCCAATTTGGTCCCTGTTCTTTATATCCTGGGGAGAGGGACTCAGCAGCAGTTTAACTCAGTAGGTAGGCAGAAGCAGGAACAAGGGACAAGAGCTCAGGTCACCCATTGCATGGATTCAAACTGCTGATCTTCCGCTCCAGAAGCCCAGCGGCCACCCTGATTAACCGCCGTTAGTAGCACCTTGCAGTCGGACCTTATTCTCCTGCTGTTGCTGCTGCTTTGACAACCTCAGTTGCCTCCTGGGGACAAACTTAAGTAACTTTGCAGGCAAATGTGATGTTGCAGAAGAAGAAGACCAGAGTCTCCTGCGGCTGCCTTTTGCCTCAGTGCCCCGATGGGGCCAAAAAGCCTGCTCTCCGGCTGCGAACTTCCTCAGTGCCTGATGGGGCAAAAAGTCAACAACGTTGCTGGCCATTTGAACAATTTCCTAATCCTGCAGCTCCTTCCACTTGGGCTACATTCCAAAAGGTCTGTCTCCTCTGCCCCACCCAAAGCCTGTCCGGGCGTCATCCCATCGCCACATCGCCCGGCTTCAGACGGCAGAGCTCATCTGGTTTTCAACCCGTGCCCAGGGGGCCGGCCTGTCTAAGCCCCCCCAAACCTCAGAGGGCTAGCTTTATCATATCCGGGCGGTCTCAGCAGCCAAGTTGCAAGCAACCCCCAGCTTTCTAGTTCTAAACAAGCATCTTTGTCGCCCCATCGCCTGGCTTCAGATTGCAGAGCTGATCTGTTTCCAACAGCCCCGCGGCCCCGTGGATTAACCGCTGTTAGTAGCACCGACCCTGTTCATCTGATGGTGCTGCTGGTGCTGTTGGAAGTTGCAAGCAACCTGTTACCTCCTGGGGACAAAAACCTTTCCTTTGCAGGCAAATCTGATGTTGCTGAAGAAGACCAGAGTCTGTTCTGCTGCCTTTTGCCTCAGTGCCCGATGGGGCCAAAAGAGCCTGCTTTCCGGCAGCCATGTGCCTGAATGCCCAATGGGGCAAAACACTCTACTTTCCTGCTGCCAACTTACCTTAGTGCCCCAATGGGGCCCAAAAGCCTGTCCAGGCATTGCCCCATCGCAGCTTGAGACTGCAGAGTTTATCTTGTGCCAACAACAACCACCATCCCTTTTCTTCATCAATAACAAAACAAACAACACCATCACATGGCTTCAGATTCAGACTGCAGAGCTGATCATCTGGTTTTTCAAAGCTGTCCTCCTGGCTTCACCATGCCAAGAGGGCTGGGCCAACCCAAGCCCTTCCTGGTAGTCAAAAACAGCATACTTGCCCAAATAATTAATTCTTTCTGGAGGCTTGTGTTTCATATGCCACCTTGATGGCAAACGCCACCCTCTTGCTCATCGATGTTGAAGATTTCTGTCACTACACACCCAATGGGCAAAGCCTACTTTGCTGCTAATTGCCTTGGTGCCTGATGCCTATTAAGACATGCTTTCCTGCCTACTTTGGAGCCAACTACCTCAGTGCTTGATGCAGCAACACACTCTACCTTGCTGCTGCCAACTTCCTCAGTGCCCGATGGGGCAAGACATGGTACTTTGCTGCTGCCCACTACCGCAGTGCCCGATGAGGCAACACACTCTGCTTTCAGTCCCATGCCAACTCAGTAGGTAGGCAGAAGTTGGAACAAACTACCCAAACGAATTAGCTCAGCTCACCAGCGGCCCCGTGGATTAACCACTATAGTAGCAGTGTGGCCGGGCTCTGCCCCACCCACCCAAAGCCTGTCTGCGCGTCACCCGAACGTGCCAAGAGGGCCATCTAACCCTTTTGGCTGGCACACCCAGAGCCGGTCCCGGCACCCCCGAACAAGCGAAGAGGGCCATCCAGCTCTCTTGGCAGACCCAGACTGAGCAGTAAGAAAAATGAATAAATAGTTGCTCTTGTACAACTAAAGTGTACAAGAGCAAAGTGTTGGGTGACGCCCATAATGTGCCAAGACAGAGGGCTGTCCAGCCATGTTGGCACACCCAAAGCTGGGCTCTGCCCCATCCAAGCCTGTCCAGGCGTCACCCCATCACCCCATCGCCCGGCTTCAGACAGCAGAACTCGTCTGGTTTTCAACCCAAGCATCTTTCTTTCTTTGAAGGTTGTCAGCAAGTCTAGTTAGACGTTGGTGGACAGGTGAGTCTCCTAGGCCAGGCTCTGCCCCACCCAAAGCCTGTCCATGTCCGGGCATCCCCCATGCCAAAGAGGCCCTGTCTCAGCACCACCCAAAGCCTGTCCAGGCGTCATCCCATCGCCACATCGCCCAGCTTCAGACAGCAGAGCTCATCTGGTTTTCAACCCGTGCCAAGGGGGCCAGCCTGCCTAAGCCCCCCCAAACCTCAGAGGGCTAGCTTTATCATATCCGGGCAGTCTCAGCAGCCAAGTTGCAAGCAACCCCCAGCTTTCCAGTTCTAAACGAGCATCTTTGTCGCCTCATTGCCCGGCTTCAGATTGCAGAGCTGATCTGTTTCCGACAGCCCCGCAGCCCCATGGATTAACCGCTGTTAGTAGCACCGACCCTGTTCATCTGATGGTGCTGATGGTGCTGTTGGAAGTTGCAAGCAACCTCAGTTGCCTCCTGGGGGCAAAAACCTTTCCTTTGCAGGCAAATCTGATGTTGCTGAAGAAGACCAGAGTCTGCTCTGCTGCCTTTTGCCTCAGTGCCCCGATGGGGCAAGACACTGTACTTTGCTGCTGCCAACTACCTCAGTGCCCGATGGGGCCAAAAAAGCCTGCTTTCCTGCTGCCTTTTCCCTCTGTGCCCAATGGGGCCAAAAGAGCCTGTTTTCCTGCTGCCAACTTCCTCAGTGCCCGACGGAGCCAAAAAACCTGCTGTGCTGCCAAATACCTCCTTGCCTCCAGTCCTCCTGAGGGCAAACTCTACTTCACTGGCAAATGTACTGTTGTGCTGAGCTGAAGACAAACTCGATGCCTCATGCATGCCTCTGCCAAAGGGACCTCTCATTCTGCTGGGGCTAAATATAACTCCCTCAATGCCATGGGCTTCTGTGCCATGTGGTAAACTCTCCTGGGAGGACCCAATTTGTGGGTGAATAACTCAGAGTTCTGATATCCAATCTTCACCAAAGTTGGCAGGCATGTTGGGGAAAGACATAGGAAGCTCTGTTGTGATTCTGGAGTCTCTAAGTACCTGGGGGGAGCTTTCCTGGGGGGTCCTCTTTGTGACTATATAACTCGGGGGTCCGTGATCCAATGTTCACTAAACTTTCAGAAGTTGTAGAAATGCTTCTGAGGAAGCTTCCCTGAAAATTCAGTGTCTCTAGGTTGTCGGGGGCCAGTGTTGTAGCCATTTAAAGTGCAGATGAATTGACAGATCAATTCGTCGATTCGTCAAAGAATATTCGTATATTCGTATTCGTTGATTCATTAACCTTGATGAATAACGGATCAAAACAAATCGCCATTTTTTTATTCGTCCCCATCTCTACTCGTGACATATAGGAGGGCGCCTCCTTGAAGTTTTGGTATAAAATGCCCCCCCATCCCATCCCATCTTGTTCCATAAGCCACCCATGCCAGGTCTGAGGAAGTGGACTTGTCCAGGAAAGCTCACATTAAAATATAGCAGTAAGTCTATAAGGTGCCACAATGTTGTCTTCATTATTTTTTTATTTTTCTTTTATTTCGCCTGAGATGCTAGCACAGACAACAGCTATGCCAGGTGGTGCTTTTGCTTTCTGCTTAGTGGTTTGGAAATCAACCCTGTTGAGTCAAACGAACATGGGGTCTAGCTAACAGAGAATTGGCAGTAGCTGTCACCCCTGTCCAATATCCCGAAAATGCATGGGAGCTAGAAAAAAAGAAGAAGAAAGGAGGGGCCCAACAACAGGTTTGAGCTCCTTCCTAACAACTCACCTCAGTGCCAGCACCTTACCAAAGGTGGACTTACAGTCCACCAACTGGAAATAAGAGACACCACCTGGCATGGGTGGTTTGTGGATAAAGACAGGGTGGGTGCCTCCTACCAAAACGTCAAGGGAGTGCCTTCCTGCACAGTCATGAGCCGGTTGTCCTGCTTGGACTTCATGAGAAAAAGGGATGTGTTTCTATATTTGAGCCCCTTAGGAAGCATTCACATGATATGCAATGGTTAAGAATTAAATCTTTGAGTTTGTTTCTAACAAGATTCTATAAATACTATCATAAATGGGCGGGAGCAGCCTGTGTGTGCTTATTTGTGTGCACATGTGTGTGTGTGCACGTGTGTGTGTGTGTGTGAGAGAGAGAGAGAGAGAGACAGAGAGAGAGCATGAAATAGTCATTTGCACGAAATCAGCACAACAAGCAATAGTTACCTTTTACTTTTCATTATTCCTTTGGAGGGTTAAAACATGTCGCATTTTGAGGAGAATTTTAAAATAATTGTAGGCCATGTTCTTGCCTTTTGAAATGGATTCAGTTGGGGGGGGGTGTTTTTTAAGCTAAAAAAGAAGACAAGAGTCTTCTCTTGTCAAAAAGTAGCTTGCTAGAAATCTCAGTGAGCCAGAGTACCAAGACAGGGGTCAGGACAGGAGGTCAATCCTCCACTGTGTCCTGTAGGAGGGGAGCTGCCTTATGGGGCCTTGGGCAATCTGCATAGTCCCCAAGGTACCCCCCAGGAGAAGGGAGTGCCAAACTACTTCCAAGCATTCTCTACCTAGAAAGCACTGAAAAGGGTTGTTTTAAGCTGGAATCAATTTGGCAGCATACTATTATTGTTATTAATACAGCAAATTAGTTATTTTCAAAACATACTGTTACATTAATTATAAAAGATGGTGTGATCACATGGATAAATACACCACAATTTGGACCACTTGTCATGCATTCTCATGCAATCTATTTCCCGGCAATCACATGACTCATGAAATGCGCTCCAGCCCAACTCTGATCCATGGCTGAATGGACCTTTTTGGTCCACTGATTGGGCTTCTACTTTGGGGGGCCAGACTGGAGCGATTCTTGGGCACCGTAAGAGATACTGCTCTCATTAAAGCAGTGGTTCCCAACCTTTTTTGAGTCACACAACCCCCTTTCATAATAGCCAAGTAACTTGTGATCCTCCTGCCACATTTGCACAAAAAAGCATTTTTAATAAAGAAAACACATTAAAAATAGATTTTTTTAAAAAAAGATAATAGTGATTGAGAAAGCTGTCCAACAGCCAAGAGCATCATTCTCAGTGACACTGGAGTGTCCGACCACCTTCCTCCTCCTTCCCACCCACAACATGCGCACAAGGGAGAAAGAGATGGTGCACATTGGTCTATGATATCCAACAGCAACCACCCACTCAGTGACAGGATTGGCATATATGTTTTGTCAAACAGCGGTTGAGCCAAAACAGAATCCTTTTGAATATTGCAGTGTAGCCATATTGAAATCAGTAAGCGTTGAAAACCTCCATGGTGACATTTCTTATAAATATAATTGCAACTAAAAATAACTGTGGTGACACACTCCCCCCAGAAAACACTTTGTGGTCCCCTGGGGGGGGGGAGGTCATGACCTGCAGGCTGGGAACCTGTGCATTAAAACAACCTTTTCCAGTGCAATCAGGGGCACACCTTTGCAGCCATTTGATTGCATCCCAAGTACTTTTTGGGGGCTTTGCAATGAATGAGACAATCAATTACCTTTAGAAAGCAAGTTCCCAAGCCTTGGAAAGAATGTGGGATGTCTCTGGCTACACCCACAGCTGTTGTATATATGCAGAGAGATTACTCTGTGGAAATGGAACCATTGGTATAAAAAGGCTTCCCAGCTCCTGGCTTAACGTGGCCAATGGGGAAAGCTCTCACATCACTTGAGGCGGGAGGAGACTTTCTCTCCCTCCCATCCCATCCCACTACTCTCCTTCTAAGAGCGAGACAGAGGGTGGGAAGGCTCTGTGGAGAACAGAGTCGCCCCACAAAATGGCCAGCTCTGCTCTCTACGCTGACTCCAAAGGCTCACCCTGAGCCAGGCATTTTATGCCCTAAGGATTTCCCAGAGCTTAGAGCACAAGTGGCTGATGAAAGACTATATCGCTTCTTTGTTAATTATTTTGTATGTTCTGCTTTATTATATGGTTCAAATGCTGGCTGGTAGGTGCAGCTGAGAATTATACTGTGAATAAATGGACACATTATGCTTTGCCAGGGCAGATGTGCTGCTATGGTTACAAGACAGCTGGGATTTCTGTTCTAAAATATTCTAAAAGACTGGCTACTGGGACCTATTACAAAGCACCTTTCAATGTCCCTGTGAAGATTACCCACTCCAGGAAAATCTCTTTTTGATTTTAATAGCCAAAAAAAATATAACTTTTTTTAAAAAATGAATTATCTAATGCTACAATTCCAGTATGACTGCCTGCTTTTCTAGTATCTACATTATGGACATAAAGGATAATTCAATTATGGATATTTGTAACCATGTAAGCTAAATCTGATCTATTGACACTAAAACCAGCCATGCTTAGCTTTATATCCTTGCTACCTTTAAGCAAAGCTCAGAAATAACGCACCAAAATTAACACATTCATGTTAAATTTTAAAATTTTTTAACCAAATGATTCTAGCTCTGCCTTTAAGGTAGTTTCACAATCCACAGAATAAAGCTGAGCCAGTTTGGAGCTGTCTAGGAAACCTCATGAGTAGCACAGCTTCTGCACTAAGCATATATGCTAGGAAGTAAATTCTGCTGAGCACCCTGCATGCTTTTAAAATAACAGCTCCCAAACTATATGTCATTCATGTGCTAGAAAATTACATTTGCAGAGCTGAGGTATTTTGTTTGCTTCTTCATGACAACGAACCATATTTGAAACCCCTTTGTGCTTTTAAACCTCATTTGTGGTTTCACAACGAAACCTTCTTATATGCAAATGAAAATAAAACATAAACATTTTCCAGCATAATCATAGAGGTCAGCAGTATTTCAGAAGAACGTAAGCTACAGCCAACAAGCAGTAGACAGACGTCGGCCCATTACAAGCCATCAGCTTGCATCCTCTTTAACAAGACCCTGACAGAATTTTCAAGATATGTGAGATATTTAAGGAGATACCAGTCCCAGTCTCCATTGAGCTTCCATGGCCAACCACAGATCTGAATGCAGGTTTCTTGGGTCCTAGTCCATTTCTTTCTTTCTTTCTTTCTTTCTTTCTTTCTTTCTTTTTCTTTCTTTCTTTCATGTTTTTACCCCACCTTTCTCCTTAAAAGGACCCAAGGTGGCTTACAACAATTAAAAGACAACACCTCACTGGCTCTCAGACAAAGGCACTGCACCATTGTTGTAAGCAATAATAATAATAACCTTTATCAACATCATCATCTTGGAACTGCAGAGCTGAAAGGGACCCTCTGGATCAATGACTCCACCTTCTGTCAGGGAAGCAGAATGCGGAATCGAACTCCCAACCAGATGCCTAAACCACTACGCTATCCAGCAATTCATCCCAGAGGCACTGCTGTAAAATGGACTGGGTAAATGCTGTAGCTATCCAGATGTTCAGCAGCAGCTCCCACCAGCACTCATCAATATAGCCAGTACAAGGGATAATGCTAAAAGATTATGTTGTAGTCCAACAACATCTGGAGGGCCACAGGTTTCCCATCCCTGCCTAAGATAATATAATTTGCAAGTCAGGTGACATTTTGCTATGTTTAACTGTGGAAAATATAATATATCGGGGAGGGGAATGATTGTATTTTTGGAATTTGGTCACATTATATTGATGTGATATTGATGAGGCAATGGTTAAAGATGCTAGTGGGCTCCTATTCTGACATTTGTACTGGCTAAAACATCAAATAAATGGGTTCTTCCTTCCTTACTGAAATCAACATTATTCTGGAAATGTAGTGGTTGTTGAGCTCCTTGGAGAGTATCCTGCATTTCCTATCCATCAGAGTTATGAGGATCAAATGAATAACAGAGCACTGCTTGTTCCCACCTGCTGGAGAATTTTGCCCTGATAAGGGATACTCAGTAAGCATTGTTTTGTTTGCTTGCTTGTTTAATGGCTTGGCATTTTGGTGGAGCAAACGTAGACCACTGATTGCCCAACTGGTCCTTGAACTGCTGTTGTTCTGTGCCTCTGAGTAATTTCCAACTTATGGCAACCCGATGAAAGGTCTTGCAAACTCCAGGTCATGGCTTCCTTTGAGTAATTATCTCTGAGTAATCCCACAGGACATAGTTTAGCAATGGTACATCTAGATACTTTGGCCATCTCATGAGAAGAGAAGACTCCCTGGAAAAGACCTTCATGTTGGGAAAGTGTGAAGGCAAGAGGAGAAGGGGACAACAGAGAACAAGATGGTTGGACAGTGTCACCGAAGCTACCAAGATGAATTTGACCCAACTCTGGGAGGCAGTGGAAGACAGGAGGGCCTGGCGTGCTCTGGTCCATGGGGTCACGAAGAGTCGGACACGACTTAACGACTAAACAACAACAACACATCTAGATATTGAGAGAAAACAGAGCTCTTAAAATTCCTCAGATATCTTTAGGAGAGTTGCTTTATGGCCAAGCCACAAAGGAAGAATACAAAGAAGTAGCAAAGAATTACAGAGATGGAATTAGGAAGGCAAAAGCTGGAAATAAGCTGACACTAAAAGCAACAAAAAAGCATTCTTCAGGTACGTGAGTAGCAAATGACAGAGAAAAGAAATAGCCAGCACAAGGTATGATCCTCAGCTACTCAATGGGGATGAAAAAATGATAACAACAGAAGTGCTTGATTTCTACTTTAGCTTGGTCTTTTCCCAAAAGACAATCTATAACCCTCCAGAGAAATGTGATGTACAAGTAGAGGGGTCAGGTGGAGAGCTAATGCCACCCCTATATTCAAAAGGGGCAAAAAGGAGGAACCTGGGAACGACAGACCAATCAGCCTGATATCAATCCGAAGGATAATTCTGGAACTGATTATAAAGCAGACACTCTGAAAGCACCTTGAAAACAATACAGTAATAACTAGAAGCCGACATGGTTTTGTCAAGAACAAATTCTGCCAGACTACTTTTATCTAATTTTTTTTTTATTGGCTAACCTCTTTGGTAGACTGTGAGAATGCTAGAGATGCAATATATCTTGACTTCAGCAAAGCCTTTGACAAAGTGCCCCATGATATTCTGATTAGAAAGCTAATTAGGTGTGGGTTGAATAGATCTGTCAGGAGGATACAAAGTTGGTTGCCAAATCATACTCAGAGAATTCTTAACAATGGCTCCTTCTCAAACTGGGAGGGGGAAACAAGTGGAATACCACAATGCTTAATAGTGGGCTTGGTGCTTTTCAATATTTTTATTAATGAGTTGGTTGAGGGGGTGCAGGAGGTGCTTATCAAATTTGGAGGTGACACAAAATTGGGTGTAATAGCTAACATCCTGGAAGACAGAGAAAAAAAAATCAAAATGATCTTGATAGGCTCGAGCACCAAGCTGAAAACAACAGAATAAAATTGAACGGAGATAAGTGCAAAGTTTATTTATTTATTTATTTATTTATTGCATTTTTATGCCACCCATCTAGACATAGTCTACTCTGGGCGGCTCACAACATACAAGATAAAAACAATTCAAAATATATATTAACAGTTTTTCAACAATATACAAGACAACAATGGTTCAAGATGGGATGAAAAGAGAAGTTAAGTAGTGCCTGGAGGGAAAGTTCTGCACCGAAGGTAAAAGCAACCAAATGCATAGTTACAAGATGGAGGATACTTGGTTCAGTAATACTATGAGTGAGAAGGATCTTGGAATTGTTGTAGATCATCAGTTGAATATGAGCCAATAGTGCAATGTGTCTGCAAAAAAGGCCAATGCTATTTTAGGCTGCATTAACAGAAGTATAGTCTCCAAAATCCCTTGAAGTACTAGTTTCCCTCAATTCAGCAACAGTTAGGCCTCATCTTGAGTACTGTATGCAGTTCTGGACACTGCACTTTAAGAAGGATGCTGACAAACTTGAGGGAAGACAACAAGGATGATCAGATCGTCAGGAGACTGAAAACTAAGGCCTATGAGGTAAGACTGAAAGAACAGGGCATGTTTAGCCTTGAGAAAAGAAGACTGAGGGGGAGATATTATAGCACTCTTCAAATACTTGAAAGATTGTCATAGAGAGGAGTTGCAGGATCTATTTTCAATCATCCCAGATTATGGGACACATAAAAATGGGCTCAAGTTACAAGAAGCCAGATTTAGGCTGAATATCAGGAAGAACTTCTTGACTGTTAGAGCAGTATAACAATGGAATCAATTACCTCGGGAGGTGGTGAGCACTCCAATGCTGGTGGCATTCAAGAAAAAATTAGACATCCATCTGTCAGATCTGTTTTGATTTGGATTCTGCATTGAGCAGGGGGTTGGATTCGATGGCCTTATAGGCCCCTTCCAACTCCATTATACTATGATTCTGTTCCTTAATTTAAATGAAAAACTATTTATCTCAGGTGGGTAAGTGGTACTGTTGGCTTATGGTCCACTGTTAGGTGAGGAGCCCAATTTGCTTAGACTTCAGACTGTCACTTGAAAGTGATAACAGCTACTCAGGGCTCCAAATTAGGAACCTTTGCCTAGCTGGAAGACAGGTTGGTACAGAATGCAGTAAAAGAAAGCAATGCATACATGTCCAGCCTTTGGTTCTCACTCAAGGATTATATGGCCTCCATATGGTGTTTTTCCAGCAGAGGTACCCAGTGGATTTCTACAAATGGCTAGTGTCTTTGGAGACTACAGTTGTGAAATCTGTGAAATACCATGGCAACAAAACATTCTTCTCCAGAGACCATCCCTGACATTGCAACCCAGTGTATATTTATTCAGACGCGAATCCAGTTGAGTTCAATGGTACTTATCCTGGGCATACATTGTTAGAGGCTTTGCTGAGCTTTTGTTACTCAGAAACAGAAGGCCTCATTTGAATGGGTAGCACATCTTTATTATTGTGAGCTGTGCATATACTCCTTTCGCATTCAAACTGTCGCCACAGCATTGCCTTTTTCTGATATCTTAGGCCCAACTAGAATGATGCAGCTTTTCTGCTAAGAGAAGCGGTCCTTCTGCTAAATCTTTCTCCAGATATTCTCAATGGATGCTCATTTTCCACAAATGCTTTAGCAGTACCAAAGTCACCAAGTGTTAGACCTAATTTTTGCATACTTACACTGGTTAAATAAATAACTATCCTTCTCCTTGTCTCCTTTTCCTTCCCCCTTCTATTTCTAAATTTTAAGTCTCTTCAGGCTGAGCACCTTACTTTTAATCTATTTTTAAAGAATGTTTTTAAACACATTTTATTGTGCACAGATATCAGTGCCATATAAAGATTGCTGCCTCTGGTCGGGGATGTTCCCCACTGAGATCCCTCTGTGCGGTGTTCTCTATCCTTCCACTGCCCAGGATCTGTTTGTACCTCACCTGAGAAAACAGCCGTCTTTCTTTGCCATTTCCCCTTTTGCTTTCATTTTCTGCCCTGCCCCTGCATTCTGCTGAGCCAGGGCAAAGGAAGGGCAAGCGTGTATTGTTTTTACTAGGCAGCATTGACACCTGGTGGAGGCATATTCGTTGCTGTGCCTTGTGCCACTTGTTGATAGAATTAAATGCCAGCGGAGCATGGAAGAATGCATTATTCATCTCTATTTAAATGTAAGCTTGGAAATATTACAGACCTGCAAAAATTGTCACCTCAGTCACATCTTCAGGCAGGTTGAAGACTTCTGGCTGTTGGGAACCATATTAATCACTAAAAGAACAAAATTAGATTTTACTTCCTAGAACCAAGTATTAAGGGGAACATATGCTCTCTCTCTCTCTCTCTCTCTCTCTCTCTCTCACACACACACACACACACCCCTGCTTCAAAGCAAAAGAAAGATCAAGTATTTCCACTTCTCTGCTGTGCTCATAACTGGGGGGGAAATGTGTTTCAGATTACTGAGTAGACATAGGTGTGATTTTATTATTCACTGCAAACCACAAGTCAGGGCAGGATGACGTGAGACTTTCTCACCCCCTATGTTCAGTGAGAAGAAATGCTTTTTTAAAATAGTGATAAACAATTTCGAGGCCTTATTTGGATACAGGACTCCTTTATAAAAGATCTACTAGTTAGGAATCTGTAGGACAGGGGTGGAGAACCTCGGGCCCTGGAGACAAACCTGGAGGTCCCAATCCTGGGACTTCTCATTATGCCATCATTTGGTGATTCCCAAGGTTTTTTGTGGGTTTTCCCTCATTCTCAAGGCCTGAAATACCTCTCCTCTGACTTAGCTTCTAGCCATAGGAGCTGTAAGCTAAACCAAACACAGACATTGGGATTCCTGGCTTGTTCCTTTGGCCTTACCCACTGTTGGAATGTGTAGCATTCTATATGAGACTCCTCTGAGTAGGCCTTTCTCTCTTTTCCACGACCCTCACAGATGTGCCTGGTGAGAACATGAGGAAGGGGAAGATGTCAATGGATGTGGACTTTATCAAGGTGCCCATCCTTACTGAACGTACTCAGACATGTTGTGTATAAATGTATGAAAATAATGAGATTCCCTTGAAACCCTTTTCCCCAACAGCTGCCTCAGATTTATTGAGTTCCCTCAAAAGGCAGGTCCAAATGAGCATGAATTTTCCAGTGACTTCCCTTGCTTTGCATTGACTGTTCAAATTCAGGGATACATTTTGGTCTATTTTGCAACTACAATAGGAAGCACACACACACATCTGTAGGATCACTATCCACTGATTCACTTATCCACTGCCTGAAAATACCAAATAAAAATACCCAGAAATACATATTAATATATATTTCCAGGGTGTATTTACCAGAACTGGCCACTAGAGGGAGCCAAAGAACATGCAATGTATAGGGTTTGATACTTCTGCATTTTTCAGCATCTGCAGGAGGTTGGTTGGCATGGATACCACAGTCCTACTGTACCCAAATGACTTTGTTGATTCTTCGTCTCATGCTCCTGCACAGCCATAGAAACAAGAGGCATATGCGTCCTGCATCATTTCCCCCACCATTTCTAAGAAACATAGCCCAGATACACCTTCCCTAACCTAGATGTGTTACATCAGAGTTCCCATCATCCCCACCCAAACACAACTGTAGGGTACCAAGTTGGGAAATGTTGAGTTATTAGACTAACAACTGTGCTGTAGTTTATTATCTCTTCTTACTCTTAAATCGCTAATGAAAAATGCTCTTTGTATATTTTTAAGAAATGCAGCTGAGACCAGCTACTTTATATATGTTGTGCTCCTAAAACAGCTCTTCTGAGAAGCATATGGGACCTTGAACCCCTGCCTATGGGGCTATCTAGATTGCTGGATGTGTCCCTGGGGTAGATGGAGCAAGAGTGCTATATTGTTACCTTGTGTCAGTGGGATACCTAAAGGATTGGGGAAAATGTCATTTGAATTATATTTATAAGCAAAACAAGTTAATTGGCACTTCTAAAGCCAATATGCAAATCACAGCATGATTATATTTCAGACTGTGCACTTCTCTGAATTTTGGCATGCAGATCTCAGTTCAGAAACTTTGTACGAAATTGTGCGCTGGGGAAAGTTCTGTCGAGAAATGCCATTTTGGGTGCAATTGTGAGAAATTGCACAGACCGATGCAGAAACTGAACAGAGCAGGCTTATGATTCAATATGTGTGAAACTGTCATGGACCAGAAATAGCCATACTTGTCCATTGTATCCCCATGATCTTGAGGGGTTTTTTGGCCAAGTATGACACAGTGAAAATGAGTTCATTCTTCAGAGTTGACCACTTTTGTTTATTCATCCCATTCCCTGTTATCTACACCCACCAGCATAAATCCATCAGTGTAAATCTCAGTGGTAAATTGCCGCTAATTAATAGGTTGGTGATTGTATTTCCTGTCACACGCCAGTTGCATGGTTTGAGGTGCAGCAAGACATGCAAATTTCAACTTCTTAACTAGTGGCAATTCATACCAATAGATTTACAACAGCATAGTTATTCTGTTGAATTCTGGCCAGGGAATTATGTGCACTCCAAGCACATAAGACATCATCATACATTCCTGATTTGATAGGAACAGTAATATTTGGATTCAAGCAATGATGCATAAACCAACTTTCTGATGAACTGCCAGTAAATATTCCAGTGGTTTCAGAGTCACTGATCTGTGCCACGTTCTTACTGTATGTACAGAACATGAGCAATGTGCTTCTGTTTGTGACAGATTTACAACAAAAGTTTTCACAGAACCATTCATGTCAGAGGTGGGAATGAGGGGATCCCTTTTTCTCTCAAGGGTCACATTCCCTTAGGGGTAATCCACAGGAGACTATGTATATGTTGCAGTGGATGGCGAAGAGTCAAAACAGGGACCTATGGACCTCCAGATGTTGTTGGACTCAGGTCCTTGTCTAATTCTCAGCCAGGATGTCCATCGGTCACATGTAACAGGACAGGGCCACAGATTCTGTACTTTGATCAATATTGACCTCATTAATTTGGCTTCAGGAGGCACCTCCCTGTGTTCTATCACATGCCTTGTGACTATCTTCAGTTCCCTCATGTTGTGCATGTCTATCTGTTCCATATTATGTGGCTATAGTCATGTTATAATGCTTCCTCTGTGGTTAGAATTTGGACTAGAGACGTTCCTTGTAACTTACCACTTGTAATGTTGAATGGCAGCTTTAGTTACATGATAGCTTCAGCTGCATAGACTGCACTTATCTCTTCCAGTGAACCAAGAAATCTGGGATGTATGTCCACTACTCTGCCACGATAGTCACTGAGGTTCAAGAGTGAGGCTGGAACAAACCACAGCTCAGGACACTAAATCATAAGAGCCATTGGTTAAACAGAATGTCCACAATTATAGGCCTGCATTTTAAACACGTGGAGTTTCCTGGCATTTTTGAGCTTGGATGGACCTAAAGAGCCCTTTCTCCCATTAAACCAAGAGTTATTTGTTAATTGAATTTTACATTAAATAAAGCAGATGGATAGACATCTTGGAATGATATACGATAGCAATGTCATCTTTTGTTCCTCTCTGAATGGAATGTGAATTCTTTCCCTTCTTCTCTCATTCCTTCCCACACTAAACCAGCTGAACAACAATAAAGAAAAGCAAAGAAAATCCATTTCCTCTGCACCCAATTAACCAGAAGTAGAAAGAATCATTTTGTCCAGTGGGTCATTCAGAAACATTAGCAGAGACTGGGAACAATGGGTCAATGCACTATCATACAAAAATCTAATGAACTCATCTAAGGTCCTCAGCAGCTTCTACATGACTGTATGAGACAATCATGTTCATAGTATGTAGAACAGAAAGCCTAGCAATAGCTTTCACGTGGCACTTTTCAAGACAGGTGGTGGAGAAGAGATTTTAGATATGACCCACAGCTTCATGGACATTATGCATCTCCTTTCCCTCATCACTGTCCAGCCATGTGCCTGCTCCCTCTTTCTGGTGCTGATGTTCCCATTTTTAGAAACAGGAATGGGCTGGTGCTGAGGCAGCACCCAGACAATTGTTGACCACACACTCCGAACATTGGTAAGCTGCATTTGCTTCTTCGGCTAAATGGGTGAAAGGGTGTTATTTTGTTTTGTTTCGCTTTGTTTCCTTTAAGACAATTTGGGGCCTAAAAGTAGGGCTTTGAAAGAACCTTGTTTTTCCCACAAATCTGGATACACCCTGGAGACTTCTGGAGCAAGATTAGCCAGCTTTAGGCTGAAAACTCTTTTTTTTTAGAGGAGGAATATCCCAAGGGCTGGGAATTTGGACTGGAGGGGAAAGGCTCTGGGGAGCTGAACAATTGTCTCCCTTCTATAAAATAAATGGCAAATTCCAGCATGTTCTATTTCCTGCAGCAGGGGTGTCGTTTCATGACACATAAGAGCCTTGCCTCCAAACATTTTTAGCGGTTTGTATGCATGTTTCTGTGAAGTACCATTCCAGTCTCCCTCCTTCCCTCAGTGTGTGTGTGTGTGTGTGTGTGTGTGTGAGAGAGAGAGAGAGAGAGAGAGAGAGAGAGAGAGAGAGATTGGTTGGATTCTGAGTTGTCCTTAAATCGAAGGACTTCTTCAATTCACAGTAGACTTTTTCCTCCAGCAGAATCTCCAACCAGGGGAACTGACGATGCAGTTTTTCCCAATTTCCCATATTGTTCCACATAATATTCTTTCCCTACTTGCCTCTTCACATTTCCATGTCAGAGAGAATAATGGGGTTGGAAAAAACCTTAATGGAGGAAAGTTCACAAAACCTGGAGATCCAAGCCTATTTTTTCCCCTCATAGTCTCAATCTCAGTCACATGCAAACTCAGGCAACTTCAGACTCCACTTCTTGTACGTTCTGCCTAGCTTGCACCTTCCAAACTAAGATGTGGATCAGGATCAGAATTATCTTTTCAGTTTTGTACTTACCCGTATTTTGTGATTTTAGTTCTCAGCTAAAACCAACAACACCCAAGCATGTTTATAAGTGCATATTTTGTGAGAAAGATGTTCAAAATAATATATTGAAGTATAAACTGATATATGGGTTTTCATGAGGATTTAAAAAAATGTAATGTTAAAAAGAATGTGGTATGGACCTGTGAATGAACATAAGTGAAATTCATAGAAACCAGGATAGGCTGGTGTGTCCATTCCATTCCTGCACATTTTTGGCACCAGATATCATACATTTGTGAATTTTTCCAAGATTTTATAATATGAGATTATACTGTATAAACTACACAAATACGCAGAATGCAGCTTTGGGTTTCTTGCATTTTTATTCCAAGGAGAGTTTGGAATCAATGTGTTACCATTAAATTCATTACCTTTGGTGGCCAAGAGATGAATTTGCTCTGGGTTTTAGTACAAACGTAGAGGAGTAATCGAAGGAATCTAGTTTGAGGAGACGGTTCATTACCAATAGGTTCCTACAAATGTTGGGATTAAAATCCAGAATGGCAGTAACATTGGGGCCATCAGTCTCCACTGCCCACCTCTACACAGTTGTTCCAAGACAGATCATGGCACAGCTTGCTTGAGAGGGAGGGGGAAAAAGTGATCCTAAACATTACACTGTACTGTATATTTGTGCCTAGTAGTGGAACAGAATCTCTGAATTAACACTCCCTGCAGTTTATCGTGAATTTTAAAAATAGCACAGCTAAGAAGGTTCTGCATTGTCAGATGTGGGCCCACATAATGAGAAAGAGTCACAAACCAAGACATCTGGAAGCTAAGTGTAGACGGTCTACAGGTTCAACAAACAGGATCTGTGACAAAATGTCAGTTAGATGCCAGCTGTGCAGACAGCATTATTTTCCTATTGTTGTGGCTTTCTATGGTTTTGATGGCATGTGGAGACAGCGTGAAGCAGCAGAAACCTCTGGAGATCACTGTCTTGATAGCACCAGCAGTAGTGGAAGGAAACATGTGGGTGTTACCTGCAACCCTGTAATGATGATGAAAAGGGAGGAGGAACATCTCTTCTGCAGAACAGGAAAAAAAGAGCTCAGGTGCCTTGACTCACGTTAGCAGACAGTCTTCACCTCCTCTGATCTGCACTGCTTCCTAAGGCTATATTGTTCATAAGACTGACTAGGCTGAAGCCTAGGGGCCCTGCAAGGACTAGGGACCTGTCAATTTTAATTTCTGAGGCACCCTAAGTCTCCAACGGTTAAAGGCACATTGCACTCTGCGCCATGAGACTGTTGCACAACACACCTGTATATCCCTAAAATGTGCTTACTCATGCAACAAAAATATTTTTAAAAACCTGAATAGAATTCTTCAGGAGCCCCTCAAAATGGATATAGGGCTATGTACTGCAGTGCAGAAGGGGACAACAGAGGACAAGATGGTTGGATGGGCGGCTGAGGGGCCAAGCCGGGCGGCTGAGGGGCCTAACACCGAGGGAGGTCCAGAAGGAGAGAACGAGGAACAGGGCCTTCTCGGCAGTGGCCCCTCGCCTTTGGAACAACTTGCCAGTGGAGATCTGCCTGGCTCCCTCTCTGGGTGTTTTCAGGAATAAACTTAAAACCTGGCTATTTGGGCAGGCTTTCCCTCCTGCCATATCTTAATTTCTTATACTTCGCCATCTTGGACCTATAATATATGTTTTTGGTTTTATTGTTTTTAAATTTGTAAACCGCCCAGAGTAGACCTTGGGTCTAGATGGGCAGGATAGAAATCCAATAAATAAATAAATACATAAATAAATAAATTGGACAGTGTCATCGAAGCTACCAACATGAATTTGACCCAACTCCGGGAGGCAGTGGAAGACAGGAGGGCCTGGAGTGCTCTGGTCCATGGGGTCTCGAAGAGACGGACACGACTTAACGACTAAACAACGACAACACTGCAGTCTAGTACCTCCTGTAACAGGGTCAGGGTGTCAGCTGTAGTAGGGTGAAAGGCTGAAGTGCCAGAGGGGGCCCCAAATACCTGAAAGCCTAGGGGCCTGGTCATGGGTTAATAGGGCCCTGCGCTTCCCTATCTCTCCAGTCTGATAAGGGTAAAAAGAGAGCCTAGGGGAAGGATTGCGTGTCATCACGCGTTACTGTTGCCTACACCAGGTGAATGCAATGCTTTCCCCTGGGGCGTTGTGTTGCGCTAAGAAATGGCCTCCACTAGACTGGATCAGTTCCCTATGGACCATTACAGAGTTCCTCTGAGTGTTTTAAATAAAGCTGATGGTGATGGTGCCAAATGGTGATCAAGGAGAAAACATCTAAAAGCATGGCTCCAGATTTTTACCTACCTGTTCCCGCCATGGATTCACTAACTGAACCCCATATTTCTGCACTCCTGTTCTAGACCAACAAGTCAAATGAGTTCCACAGAGAGCTACTTTTCTACCATGGGTATCTGGAGAGGCCATAAAGGTTTGGTTTCTTTCCTCACAACCCTGTTCAGCGCCTTAATAATTCAGGGTGAGGAAGCTCATTAAGAGCATTAGGCCACAACAGAAGTTAATGGGAATCTCTTGGGTCATCTTTATATTCTCATGGTGGATCTGGGTGACCCTAAATGGGCCTACAGGTGCTTTGGGGTATACATGAAACATAGCTTACCTGTCGTTTTCTTGGCCCGTCTGCAGTACTTAAGAATGATTATGGGCAACAAGATTTTATATATATAAAATTATAAAATATATAAGATTATATAAATAATCTAAGACAAAGTGTTGAGGAGATGGCCATTTAACAATGGTTTCTTCTACAGCTTTTCTCCAAGTAACAGGGATGCCAGCTGGCACCCACCACTGTGAGAGTGCCTGTGCATTTTATTTCCTCTTGGCACATGGCCCTGGTAGTGTTGGGCCTGGATCATGCTTGGTCATCCCATTGTAGAGCAAGGCTGGGGAAACTGTGGCTCTCTGGATGTTGCTCAACATCAGCTCCCATTAGGCCTGGCCAGGCAGGTTAGTTCTGAAGCATGATGACAATACTAATTCATCAGCATCTGGAGAGCTGGTTGTCTCCTCACTTCTCTTGTGGTGCTTAGATACGAGATCAGTTCCTTCACAAACTTAAGAGTCAAATGACATGTTACAGATAGCACATCGTCAGAAGAGGGAACTCCTTAAGTGCTAAAAGACATCAGGTTGCCACAACACAAACATTCTACACTTTCTGGAGTTTGCAAAACTGCTTGCTTTGTTTTGTGATTGGTTGTTAGGAGATAAGCACAGGCTCTGTGTATAAGTACAATCAGAAAAGTATGACCAACTCATATTTTTAGAACACTAGCATAATCTCAGCTTCTAATGACATGCTACCCATGATGTCTAACTTGTCCGACTCTTCGTGACCCCATGGACCAGAGCACGCCAGGCCCTCCTGTCTTCCACTGCCTCCCGGAGTTGGGTCAAATTCATGCTGGTAGCTTCGATGACACTGTCCAACCATCTCGTCCTCTGTCGTCCCCTTCTCCTCTTGCCTTCACACTTTCCCAACATCAGGGTCTTTTCCAGGGAGTCTTCTCTTCTCATGAGATGGCCAAAGTATTGGAGCCTCAGCTTCAGGATCTGTCCTTCCAGTGAGCACTCGGGGTTGATTTCCTTCAAAATGGATAGGTTTGTTCTCTTTGCAGTCCAGGGGACTCTCAAGAGTCTCCTCCAGCACCACAATTCAAAAGCATCAATTCTTCGGCAGTCAGCCTTCTTTATGGTCCAGCTCTCACTTCCATATATTGCTACTGGAAAAACCATAGCTTTGACTATGCGGACCTTTGTCGGCAAGGTGATGTCTCTGCTTTTTAGGATGCTGTCTAGGTTTGTCATCGCTTTCCTGTGCTTCTCTGGGCATGTCTTACTCTACTCAATAGAAACATGCATCTCAGTAGGTTTGTACAGGTTTGATACCTCTTCCTCTGCATGCATGAAAAAGACAGATGTGCTAAGGTTGCAGAGGATCTATAAAAAGGTGATTTTAACAGTGCAACAAATTCTTAAGCTTGTATCTGAACTCATATTTCCTGTTTGGTGGGCTCCTTGTTTACCACTTTAAAGCTTCTGACCCTACTTTTGTCAACCTCAACAATGTGTTTCCCCCTCAGTTCATTTTTGAGAATTGCTTAAAGCAGAATGTCGTGGTACAAGTGGTGTCTCACTGCTTACCCTAAAAACCACGTGTGAATTCCGTCTTATTCAACCACTCAGAAGGATTCTCAGTACCCTGAACAAGGTTTATAAGTAGTTTTGGTCTTTTCTGGTGTGGGAGAGTTACAACTGCATTGGTCTCTGAAGCTCAGATGAGATTAGCAGCGTTGCCTTTCTGCCTCTATTTACTCCACCTGATGCAAAGATATGCATTGGCTGAAATCCTGTTCAAGTTGGTGTAACATAAAATTATGCCTGCAGAAGTGTGCTGGTGCTTTATGCTTAAGCATCCACCATTGTGCAGTTGATTGTGTAGTTTACAATCATTATGGTTCCATAATTGATCATGCGGTTCACCTTGGGACTGTTGCACAACACGCCTGTAAAAGTGCTACGTAGATATTACTTCCTCCCTGCTGTGATTTTCTCTACCGCTTCTGCAGCTTCATGTTATGCATACATAGCTGTGCAACAGGATTTCAGCCACTTTGCTCAGTATAAGCTGCACCTATACACCTACAATATATCTGTGAAAGGAAAGGGGCTGGTTTAAAGGTAACAATATTAGAATACTTTGATCATCCTTACATTTTAATCAAATTGTCCTTTATTTTGGATGTAATGAATCTTTCATGTTTGTTATTGAACTATACTGTGTTTTTGTTTTTCAGCAACATTTCATTATGAAGTAGAGACAAGACGTTGTTCTACAACAGGAACAGCAATTTGCTGTTTGTACCTTCTTGCCCTGATAATTAAGAAACAGGTTTTCAGCTATCAGTATAGAATATTCATCCAAGATGCTGGTGATTGTATACTCTCTAGCACAGCTAGATTGGACTATGTAGAACTTCAGCTTAAACAAAGTGTGCTACTTAAAGTGTGCTGTTTATATACTGCCCCCATAATGCTTAAGGCACTCTCTGGGTGGTTTACAATTTAATTAGGCAAGCTACACATTGCCCATGAACCCACCCCCCCACAAGCTGGGTGCTCAATTTACTATCCTTGGAATGGTACCGTACCTGGGCTCAGGTAACCTTGAGCAGGCTAACTGAGCCCAGGATCGAACTCAGGTCATAAGCAGAATCTTCACTGCAGTACTGCAGTTTAACCACTATGCCATGAGGCTCCTGAGTACTAAAGTGAGGTGTGTGAACACTTAACATTTTTTATGTGGGAGGGGGTGTAGGTAATTGGATTGATGGTGCAGTATGTTATTAGCCAGAGTTGCAAAAACATATTGGCACCATATGGGTTGAACAGAGAGAGAAGAAACCTCAGTCCTCCACTCTTTTGCTCGGTTGCAGACATGTACAGATAGCCGAAGCATTCCCATGGGCTGCTCCAAACCTGGTCCATTCATAAAAACTTCCACATCAAATTTAGCAGATTGCCAAAGCCACCGACCTCTTCTGTTATTGCCGGCAATCCTGATCTGAATGTCCGGACCATATTTTGCTTCTTCTCCAGATTTCCACTGTCTTCCATTTGGAAGTTCTCCATAAAACTCTGTGCATGTGTGCGCAGGCGCGCGCGTGCACACGCTGCTGTTTACTGTTTTTCCATTCAGATGGTTTGACTCTACCACCACTACCTATCGTGGAACTCACACATATCACACCTCTCTACCCAGGCGTATTTCCCATCCATCCTATGTAGCAACTAATACTGCTTGTCACTTACCCTGTTTCAGGAGATTCCTTTTTGCTTGTCCCACCAATACTAGCCAATCAATCTTCACAGTTATTGTAGATGAAGCAATGGGAACACAGTGGCAAGAAGACTTTATAATCAAATCTGCCATATCTGCATTTATTTAATATAGTTACCAAGCTACCATCGATGATGCAACACAGGATCAGGAAACCTTCAGCCCTCCCACCATCTCAGTCCACAGTTCCTACCAATCCCAGATAGTGCAATTAATGTGAACATTGTTGTCAACAGCCTTCTTAAGAGGCAATGAACCTCAGGACTGTTGGGGTTTTATTTGCAACTTTGCATATTATCTGTGTTTTGAGTGGCTTGGAGGGACTTTTCTGGGCTGGGGTGATTATCTATCCAGCACAAAACAGTAGTTCCTTCCAGCCTTTGCTTTCAAAGAGAGCCCCGCCTCTCTGCTGAGTGTTCTTTCTTTCTCTTTCTTTGGCTGGTGGCAGTTGGTTGTTTGCTGTTGATCAGTCCAGTTGGTTGTTAAGTATATGTGCAGTATAAAAGGCAGCATGCACAAGTTTGTGATTTCAAGCAACCATAAGCAAAGAAATGTTTTTATTCTTTCTCTTACAAATATCTCAGAGTGAGTTATTGAGATATCAAGTGCCAGTTAATGAGAAAGGGGTTGACTTGTAGATTTTCCTCTGTGAGTCTCTGTACTTCTACTGCGCAGCAAAAAGGATTTTTACCATGAATTCAAAACTCTGCAACAGGGACTAGCAAGCCATGAAGGAGGAACAGAAGGAAATGACTTCATATGGGGACAGAAACAGGAGCATCATCTTCCTGCAAGCAGGGCAATCCTTCAGTTTCATCTTCCATAAAGTTAGAGCTTGCTATACATTTCAATACATAATATTAGTTGTGGACTCTTGTTTGTAGTGCTGTTTTGCACTTATCAGGAGGGCCAAATGTTCCCCAACCCAAAGTAGCCAATTTGTCCACCAACGCCTTTGTATTCATATTAATGTTTCACAATGGGTTTCTCTAGCTCAGGGTAGGCAAAGTGTGGCTCTCAGACTCCACGCAGGCCTCCTGGGAGCCAAAATGTAGCCCCTACCACTTCTGTGCCCCACACATCCCCTCCAAATCATCCCCTCCAAAATTTAATTTTTAAAAATTGGCCCAGGAAGTTCCCTTGTGCTCTTTAGAAGGTTCAGGAGGCAATCTTGCCATGTTTTGGTTCACGTCTCAATTTTCCCCCATTTTAAAATATGTACATTGGAGGGCATGAGGGTTTTTTTCAGTAAAAGAAAAGTATTTGGGGGGCAGACATGACATGGGAGAGGGTGTGGCCTCCTGAAGTTCAGGAGCCATGTGCAGCCTTTGGATCATTAGATATTGCCCGCCTTTGCTCCAGCTGATTGCTTGATCTATCAAACAGATGCTAGGTTGACATATTCCCAATGGGCAAAGAAGAACAGATCTGTTGATAAATGTATTTTGTTTGTTCAGTGCAGCCAGCAATGGCAAGTTGCTCTTTGACAAATGATTCTTAAATAATAAATCAATCTCAATGCCTTCTCTACAAAATCATGTATATGTGTGTAAACAAAGCCAACCATTAAACTCACCACAGCCACATCCCACATCCAGCCCAATGCGAGGCATGGGGGAGCATGAGGTAAATACAACTATTTACACTTCATCAAATATTGTGTGGGGCTTGCAATTATTGTACTAACAGACTGAAGAAACGATGTTAAATTCAGTAACGAGCAACTCTTTCCCTTCAAAAACTTCCTCACTCTGATTAATGAGTAGAAATCAGAGGAAAACAATCCTTTATTCCAAGAGATTAAGACAGTTTCAAAGAAGCATTGGTGTGCCTGACGTGGGCATTAAATCCTGTTTTCAACTCAGATAAACAGGCTAGCTGGATAGCTCACTGACTTGGATACCTGGCTCGTAGAAGCAAAAATAGAGTTTTATTGACCACCGTGTTTCCCAGGAGAAGAGCCAGCCTGTGTGGCCTTGGGCAAGCTGCACAGTCCCAGGGTGCCCCCAGAAGAAGGGAAGGGAAAGCCATTTCTGAGTACCCTCTACCTAGTCTGGAAGGGGTTGCCAGAAACTGGAATTGACCTGACAGCCCATAATTAATTAAATAGGCTGAACAACTTCCCATACTGTCACAAAAAACGCACTCAACATGTTTAGAGGCAAAAATGGAACAGAATGAGGCATGTATGTGTAACGGAGTGGAGTGGATCAAGATTCAGAAGTCCTGGATTCAAATCACGGCTCAGCCATGGGGACTCTTGGGAGGTGCCAATGGTAAACGATCTCACCTACCTCAAAACCCCTATTAAGAGTCACCATAAGTCCAACGTGACTTGATACCACATAACAACATGTGTAATATGGGAAAGAGTACCCCTCCCGAAGCACTTTCAGCTCACTTGAAAAGCCTCCTCCAGAACAGCATGATTTGAGCATTGCGCTCACTAACATGAAAGAAGGCTTTCAGCAATTCCACAACAGTAATCTCTGAATGAAAGAAGCCACATGGCTCCGGCAGTGCCCACATGGCTACTGTAAATGTCTGGAGAAATAGTGCTGCTGATAATAGACACTGAAAGCAGGAGTGTGGCCGTGCTTGAAATAGGAGGATTGCCAGCAAGCTCTTTGGGAGATCAAGTCACTCTGAGGTAACAAACTGTATTATCCAGCCTATTGCTCCCATGAGGAGGGGCAAGCAATGAAAGCGATTAGAGGCCCTTCAGGGACATCCTCTTGGGCAAGAGGTGGGGGAAGCAGGTCAGGCCAAACATTTACACTATGACAGCTAATGGTCAGTTTCAGTCCAACAATATTTCAAAGGTCGTAGGTTTCCTGCCCCTAACCTACAGCCAAGAGGCAAAGGCTATACGCAGCAGCGTAGCAAAGAAGTTGCAAAGAGCGGGTTCCTTGGAAAGAAACAAAAGCCCATTCTTTGCCAGACAAGCAGATTGCATCCTCAGGCAGGGCGTGATTAATGTCTTATGGAGCTTGCAAAAGGTGGTGTTTTTGTTTGTTTGTTTGTTTGAACTGCCGTTCCCAGAGTGTCTCAGCCACCGTGGATACTTACAATGCTGGCTAAGGGATTCTGGGAGCTACCATTTTAAAAAAGAACTTTTCAAAAAATTTTGCTGACATCTTGAGTATTGTACTGGGCTCTCCTCTCTCCCTTCTGCTATAGAGCCACCATGTCTGATTCCTCTCTGAAACAGTAATGGCTATGCCTGCCACTTAGGTACTAAAAATGAGATATTATGTGTTGGTTCCAGTTTAGTAAGGTTACCCAAGTAATTATATATGACACTGGCCAAAACCCTGCATCTTAGTGTAGTAAATTGCACTAGAGCAGGCCTGTTGAATCACTGGAGATTTAGTGAATCAGCTCCTCCATAAATTCCATTGATTCTAATGGGCTTACTCTAACTGCAACTTACTGTGCTAAAGCAAGTGACATTTAGAGTAGGCCCATTTGAATCCATGGAACTTACAGAGGAGTTGACTCGCTAAATCCTCCCTCATTCAGTGGGCCTACTCTAGCGCAATTTACTATACCAAACAACCAGATTGTGGCTACTCTAAAAAGTTGGAGCCCCTTAGCCAACTTAGAAGAGGGACGGTTTTTGCAGACAGGGCTGGCCTTTTGACTTAAAAAAACAACAACTAGAATTATGACAAGATGGAAGAGACAGAACAAAACATACAAATCTGGATTTGTCATAATCAGTCTTGCACAGGAATAAAACTATTTTCTTTTTAATTCTAAACTTTTCTTTGTTACAGCTGCAGAACCATTTCCATGTCATCATCCCAGTTTCTAGACCATGCCTGATGCCAAGAAATTAAAGTGCTTCCTGCTGTTATCTGTTATGCATTTCCTCAGGAGCCAAGGACAGTTGGAGTCTTATAGAATTAATCCCTTGTCTCAGCCTGGATTTTTTTGTCTGCTTCATCATCTATGACTTTTGTCTAAGCTTTGATGAAAGACTGTCAATCTCAAGAGACTTCCCATTTGGCTATAGATCCCACCCTTCCATCAGATTACTTGCAGGGAGATTGTTGTAGCAGGAGGTGGAATTTGTTCATCAGGAAAAAAAACTGATACTCAGTCTATGCAGTTACACGGCAAAGCTATCTACAGCTAATCAAACACTCCATTTACAAATACTATGCTGTTCTTTATAGGAGTTGGACTACTAAGCATGATGTTTCTTTTCTGCTGTGTGTACGTTTTCAACTCTAAATACAGCTTTTCCCCCTTTGACACAAAAGAAGGCAGATCTTTACCCCTGCTCTTTTCATGGTAGATTTTCCCAGAGTCTGAGTAGAACTTATGTACTTGATACTGAGACAAATATGAACAGGAAAGATCTACAATGCAGATAGAACCACTGTTCACCTAACATGGATGATAGGTTTAAGTGACTACATTTACAGTCCAATGTCAAGTTTTGTTCTTTTGTATCATTAGTTTGAAACTAACTTATCCTTTTTGTCCTTCCTGGTGCGAAGAACTCCAAGATCTGTCCTTTTCTCTTGACAGCAGCCACGGACACCCAAAGGTATCTGTCTGTACTTCCACTGTAGAGAAGAGGTCATGTGTATGACCAATCCTCATGGTTCCCACGAGCGATATGCAGTGTAATTCCTTACTGGACCACCTGTTTGATATTTCTTCCTTTCACCATTCACCTGCCAGGGTGTCATGTTGAAATAGTCATTCCGAACAATCTTTCTCTTCTTACTTTTTACCTATATGGAAAATGATAGGGGAGATATTCACCATATGACAAATAGAATCTGTTTGCTCATTTGTAGTAGTAGTAAGACAATGCCTTCTGCATCCTCTTGACATATTTCTGGGACTCTGCAAAGAAGGAGCACATCTCTCTCTGGTAAGGAAATACATGACCCTCTGATTCAGACACACTTTCCCATAAGGGGGATGCCTTAGATCCAACCCCTTGCCACAATATCCCAAAGCAAGGGAAGCAGATAAGCAAGTCACTTGCACATCAGTTTTCCACCCTTTGAAGAATGATGTAAAGAGGCGGGTTTTTTCTTTGTTTGTTTCTTTGTTTGTTTGGTATCACCTTTGTGGGCACAAGAGGTATTGGGAGCTCACACATAATCTTACTAGAAAATTGTGCAAGTGAGCACTCTTTCCTTCTAATGCTGGAATAGCTGCCAGGAAGTAACAGCTTTGCTGAGAAAGTTAAATACCAGTGTCCAGAACTAGGAATGTCATACCTATGATTTAATTCAGAAAAGTATCTTTACAAATTCAACATTTCAATAATATTGGCTGAAATCCTGTTGCTTTGTTACACATGCAGAAAGAAAATGAAATAATATTCAGTCCCTTTTAGAGGGCAATTAATGAGTCACCACTGGGATTTCAGGGGCACACACACCCATTGGATTCACACATGCTCAAGAATCCCAGCAGCGACTTGTCAATTGTCAGCCAAAAGCTACTGAATGGTATGTCATTTGCCTTCCACATACGTGCAGGGCTTGCCCAAAGTATTTTGTTGCTTCAGGATGTTTAGTAACTTGTACTGTTTACCACAATACCCACACTGCACCATAGTGGATAGACATAGGCCAGGCACGTTATTTAGGCATCTGGACACAACAGTTTACAAATGCCTCTTTGGCACTACCCCATCATCCTCGCCTGCAGATGGTAAAAATATAACAATGGGGGGGGGGAAGAGTTAACAGTTTTATGCCCTTTCACGAGAGCCAAAATAGGCTGCCCAAGGTAGCCACTGCCACACCCTGCCTAATCGCCGGGCCAACCCTGTCAAGCTGCAACTTCCTAAGGAAGAATAGAAAGCTAGAGCTGATGTTGAGTGACAATACCCTTTAATTCTATTTTAAAACAGAACACTTGTGAAATGTTTTAGGACTGCAGTGACACACCAGGGAGTATCCAAATAGGGAACTCTACAGAGCCCATTTCCTCGCAAGGAAAGCAAGCTGGAGGGCTTCCAGCTTTCCTGCCATATTTATTTGCCTCTATTTCCTGTCTTATTTTTTACCTTATCTTTAAAGGTCCAAAGTGAAGGGGGAGACAAGCAGCAAAAACAGCAGCAGCAGCATTGAAATCCCTTTCCTAAAAGCATTGGCAAGAGTTTGGCCAAGTTACGTGTAAAAACTATAATTCCCAGAACCCTCCAGCCAGCAACTATGGCAGGTGAAGGGTTATGGGAGGTGTCATCCAAAAGTAACTTTGCCAAACTCTGGCATCAATATAACCCTACAGTTCTTTGGGGTGTCTTCCTTCCCTCCCTGCAAATCTTTCCAGTCAGATTCAGATTGCAAGGCATCAGCCCCTTATATGTGTGAAGCACCTCCCACTGACACAGTAGCCACTGCATTAGCCATCAAAAGCGATGAAGTCAATGTCTTCTAGTATCAAACTGTAGAAAAAGGCAGCTTTCTTCCATCCGATGGCCTCCAGATCTGTCTGTCTGTCTGCCTGTCTGTCTGTTTTATAGGCCACCTTTATCCCGATCAGGGGATCCAAGGCAGCTCACAGTATTAAAAAGAACAGAATTAAAAACACGGTAAAATGTACATTAAGATAACTGATTAAAATACAGTTGAATAATTAAAAAACAGGTAAAATGTTCAAAGCTATCTTAACTAAAAACAATGGCATTCAGGGACTCAGACATGATGATTATTAAAGGCCTGCCTGAAAAGGTGGGCAGTGTATTAGACTGTGGTTGTATCGAAGGGGTATCAGGTTGTGGCAGATGTTTCAGGAGCAGGGATGGGGGACACAGAGCTCTTCAGATACTGCTGACCACACAACCTATCATCGCTGGCCATGGCCATCCTGGCTTGGGCTGAGGGACATCCTCTGGCCTTGTACCAGCATACGGAAAGCCAGAGGATGTCCCATTCCTTCTGGTTAAGAGAGGGGGATGGGGTATTGGAAAAGCTCCCCTGCATGCCTCTAATGGCCAAATCTTTTACAAGGTCCAGGAGGTCCAGGAGACCCCGGGGACATCGGGGGCTTCTCTAAACATGTCAAAATTGCTCCCACCCCCCATTGAGTGCACAAGAATACATCTCAACCCAAAAGTTCTAATGTAAAAAAAATTAAAATGGGGCTACGCTATATGAATGTGTCCAAGGAGTGCCCCCAAACCCCTACCTGAGGGCACAAGACAACGTTTTGTGAGGGGGGCCCCAGAGAGTGCTGGGTGCACCTGTGCCCCATAAATCACATGCAGCCTATCCCCCAGTTTGGAACATGGGTTCCCAAACTGGGGCACATGAAAAAATTCCAGGGCGTGTGTGGAAGATCTGCATAAAGAAAAAGAAATCTTATCAACTTGCACAAATTTCTGCAAAAATGTCATTGTTTTGATTTTAAAATAATCTTTATTGACCTTTGCTTGTTTTCAAGTTTTATATCACAAAGGTATCTGTTTATATATTTCAATTCAATTCACCTGGTGTGGCAGAATGAGCTATAATAGGGCAAGTACCTCCAAAGGCCAGATGCAGGGGAAGGGGTATCAGGAGACAGATAGTTGTCTCGTGTGCTCCCAGAGGCATCGGGTGGGGCCACTGTGAGATACCGGAAGCTGGACTAGATGGGCCCTTGGCCTGATCCAGCAGAGGACTCTTCTTATCTAAGTGCCTCAAGAGGTGGAGTGGCCGTAGGAATGATTGGAATTCCAAATCCTGAGGATTCCTCAGCATTAGACTATGAATGCATCCCAATCGTGCCTTCCCGTAAATGTAGCAGAGGTATAAAAAGTAGTGGAAAGCAAAGATTCCTTACCCAGCAATAGTAAAAAGCCGCTGTTATTGCTGTACCATACAAAACAAGGCCTCCAATGGTTCCTGTCATCCACATGTATTCTGATCCTCCTGGGGGGCACTGACATTTGGGGGCTTCAAGGACACCTGAACAAAGCATAACCATAACAAGGTGAACTGGAGATAGAAGCAATAGAGGACTAAATCAGATGTGACATTATTCATGTCTTCTTACCCAATGTGCTTAAGTCAACCAATTCTGTGTCAAAGGCACAAAAGGTACAGACAGAGCTGTAGTCCAGAACATGCTCCTGAGGAGGGGCAAAGAGCCGTGGGGTTGTGACAAGGAACGTCTTGTGCTCGGGTTCCTTTCTCCATCAGAAGATGGATGGACCCAATCTGAATCGGGAGCATGGTCCAAACTGGGGTCTCTTCAGCAACTTTTTGTCCCAAATAAAAATTCTCAGCTTGTGTGTGCTTTTGAAGATGCATAATTTGACTCTCACTGTTTGGGCTTGCTGTTTTTAGGTAAATTATTGGTTCGTATTAGGCCAGCATAAACACATGGAGGTCCATACTAGATCAGACCAAAGATTGATCTAGTCCAGCGTCCTGTTTCCCCACAGTGACCAGCTAGGGACCTATATGACCACAAGCAAGACATTATCTCCACCAACACCCTTCCATTAATCTTCTCCAGCATGTAGCATGCAGTGGCCTATTGCTTCTGATACTGGAGATCACGACAAGTCATGATGACTATTAGCTGTTGGTGGACCTCCCTGTGGGTGATTGCACCATTTAAACACTGGTGGCAGAGATTCAGAGACATGCATCAATGGGACCAATCAGAAATTCTTTTCATGGTCTTACCTGTCACGTTAATGAAGGTTCCATTGTTACTTTCATTGTCTACGTAAGGCGGTGGGTATGTAACTTCAATTTTGCAGACATAAATGTCCGTCTGACTCGTGTATAGGTTCTGCAGCTGAAAGGCTACTCCCTTTTCTTTTCTTGTAACATGGCAGCTGAATCCCATTGTGTCGTTTTGAATTATGCAGGTGCTGCTGCATTTAAATGAGCAGACAGCCTCTCTTTTTGGAACTCCTTTAAGCAGCCAGACATTGAATTTCTCCACCTTCTTCTCATAGGTGTAGTTACAGAAGATCTCTGCATTTCCGTTCACAACTACGTGCAGGGGACTTTGATGCACTGAAATTGCTTTTTCCAGAAGGATGTGGAAGGAAAGAAATACATTTGGTTAGGCACCATATAATGACTCCAAGAAAGAAATAAAGGGGTGTGATATAATGGAGCAAAGTAAGGAGCAAGTTGTATTTCTCATATTAAATCTTCTCAAAGGCAACTATTGGTAAGTTTTACACATACAATTCCGAAGAAACAAAGATTCCTGGAGAACTTAAACGCTAGCACATTTATTATATCATAATATGTGTATAATCAATTTATATCATGAAGACGGAAATTATTATATGTTACTGTATACATTTATTATAATAAATGTTAGTCTTTGTCCCTTTGGCCACAACAGACCAACACAGCTACTCATTTGGAATCTGTAATGGAACAGAGTTATTTACTCAGATTTTATAGCGACCCAGTTTTAACAAGCAGCCCAAGGCTGAAATCAACTTGCGTAGCTACCTCAGAAGTGTAGCTTTTGGAGGCAAACTGTCTCAAGTTAAGACATTTCCGTAGATACTGTCTCTTGCATATTGAATCACATGATTCAGGATTCAACAGATAATGTCTGTGAAGACTTCTTAACTTGAGGCAGTTCACTTTAGAAAGTTATACTGTTTGCATTTTGTTGTTGTTTAGTCGTTAAGTCGTGTCCGACTCTTTGTGATCCCATGGACCAGAGCATGCCAGGCCCTCCTGTCTTCCACTGCCTCCCGGAGTTGGGTCAAATTCATGTTGGTAGCTTCGGTGACCCTGTCCAACCATCTCATCCTCTGTCGTCCCCTTCTCCTCTTGCCTTCACACTTTCCCAACATCAGGGTCTTTTCCAGGGAGTCTTCTCTTCTCATAAGATGGCCAAAGTATTGGAGCCTCAGCTTCAGGATCTGTCCTTCCAGTGAGCACTCAGGGTTGATTTCCTTCAAAATGGATAGGTTTGTTCTCTTTGCAGTCCAGGGGACTCTCAAGAGTCTCCTCCAGCACCACAATTCAAAAGCATCAATTCTTCGGCGGTCAGCCTTCTTTATGGTCCAGCTCTCACTTCCATACATCGCTACTAGAAAAACCATAGCTTTGACTATGCTGACCTTTGTCAGCAAGGTGTCTCTGCTTTTTAAGATGCTGTCTAGGTTTGTCATTGCTTTCCTCCAAAGAAGCAGGTGTCTTTTAATTTCGTGGCTGCTGTCACCATCTGCAGTGATCATGGAGCCCAGGAAAGTAAAACCTGTCACTACCTCCATATCTTCCCCTTCTATTTGCCAGGAGGTGATGGGACCAGTGGCCATGATCTTAGTTTTTTTGATGTTGAGCTTCAGACCATTTTTTGCACTCTCCTCTTTCACCTTCATTAAGAGGTTCTTTAATTCCTCCTCCCTTTCTGCCATCAGAGTGGTATCATCTGCATATCTGAGGTTGTTGATATTTCTTCCGGCAATCTTAATTCCGGTTTGGGATTCCTCCAGTCCTGCCTTTCACATGACGTATTCTGCATATAAGTTAAATAAGCAGGGAGACAATATACAGCCTTGTCATACTCATTTCCCAATTTTGAACCAATCAGTTGTTCCATATCCAGTTCTAACTGGTGCTTCCTGTCCCACGTATAGATTTCTCAGGAGATAGATAAGGTGGTCAGGCACTCCCATTTCTTTAAGGACTTACCATAGTTTCTTGTGGTCGACACAGTCAAAGGCTTTTGCATAGTCAATGAAGCAGAAGTAGATGTTTTTCTGGAACTCTCTGGCTTTCTCCATAATCCAGCACATGTTAGCAGTTTGGTCTCTAGTTCCTCTGCCCCTTCGAAATCCAGCTTGTACTTCTGGGAGTTCTCGGTCCACATACTGCTGAAGCCTACCTTGTAGGATTTTGAGCATAACCTTGCTAGCGTGTGAAATGAGTGCAATTGTACGGTAGTTGGAGCATTCTTTGGCACAGCCCTTCTTTGGGATTGGGTTGTAGACTGATCTTTTCCAATCCTCTGGCCACTGCTGAGTTTTCCAAACTCGCTGGCATATGGAGTGTAGCACCTTAACAGCATCATCTTTTAAGATTTTAAATAGTTCAACTGGAATGCCATCACCTCCACTGGCCTTGTTGTTAGCCATGCTTTCTAAGGCCCACTTGACTTCACTCTCCAGGATGTCTGGCTCAAGGTCAGCAACCACACTATCTGGGTTGTCCGGGACATATAGATCTTTCTGGTATAATTCCTCTGTGTTTTCTTGCCACCTCTTCTTGACGTCTTCTGCTTCTGTGAGGTCCCTGCCATTTTTGTCCTTTATCATGTCCATCTTTGCACAAAATGTTCCTTTAATAGCTCCAATTTTCTTGAACAGATCTCTGGTTTTTCCCTTTCTATTCTTTTCCTCTATATCTTTGCACTGTTCATTTAACTTTCCCTATCTCCCTTGCATTTTGTTTCCCTTCTCTTCTCTGCTATTTGTAAGGCCTCGTTGGACAGCCACTTTGCTTTCTTGCATTTCCTTTTCTTTGGGATGGTTTTTGTTGCTGCCTCCTGTACAATGTTACGGGCCTCTATCCATAGTTCTTCACGCACTCTGTCCACCAAATCGAGTTCCTTAAATTTGTTCTTCACTTCCACTGTGTATTCATAAGGGATTTGGTTTAGATTATACCTGACTAGCCCAGTGGTTTTTCCTACTTTCTTCAGTTTAAGCTTGAATTTTGCTATAAGAAACTGATGATCAGAGCCACAATCAGCTCCAGGTCTTGTTTTTGCTGACTGTATAGAACTTCTCCATCTTTGGCTGCAGAGAATATAATCAATCTGATTTCGGTGTTGCCCATCTGGTGATGTCCACGTGTAGAGTCGCCTCTTGTGTTGTTGGAAAAGAGTGTTTGTGATGACCAGCTTGTTCTCTTGACAAAACTCTATTAGCCTTTGCCCTGCTTCGTTTTGAACTCCAAGGCCAAACTTACATGTTGTTCCTTTTATCTCTTGACTCCCTACTTTAGCATTCCAGTCCCCCTATAATGACAACCCCTGTTTGCGTTACACCAGCATAATGAGGCAAGAGGATTTGGGTCACAGAACTGTAGATGTGAAGTGTTGCTATACTGCAATTCCTCTCATCCCACCCACCCACCCTTTTTTTTTACTCAAACAACCCTACAACTAAATAACACATTTTCTGAGTAGATCCCACCCTCCCTCAACTGGGGTTTCATTTGTTTGTTCTTGTTTTATTCCACACAAATGCCAAATCAGGCAGAGATACTGCCTGTTTCATCCCAAAGATAGAGTTGAAGTGAAAAGGAAACAGCAGTAGAGAGGGTGAAAATGCCATTTAAAGTGCATTGAAACAATGAGGAAATATTTACATGTACCAAAGACTTGGCATCCAGGCTACAGCAACTAGCTTGCTACTATGAGCCAAAATCCTCTTAAGGGGGAAATGCATACATAAAGGCAATTGCACAGCAGTTTTTCCCTCTTCAATTTCCTTCTGTCGTGCAACCAAGCATATGAGCAGGCACGTAACTGCTTCCCTGATCCAAGGACGCAAAGGAGTGCAATGGACATTCGGCAGCACAGATGGGCTCATTTACACAATTGCCTACTTACACTATGTGGATTCTGGATTCTGGCCATGGCAGTTATAAAAGCATGTGGAATATCTGAAGTGCTTCTGAGTGGTGGGGACTTCGGTGCTCCCCAACTGGCTGGCTTTCCAGGGAACAGCCCTCCATTCTCCACGCTCTTAGGTAATTGTCCTTTGCTTGGGGGGCGGCCCACTCAAAACCCAGTTTAAACAACCATAAGAAGAAAGAGCAGCAGCCACAAATTTGCCCATCCTCAGAACTGGAGATGCTGAGCTCCAAGATGCTGGCTGAACTGTCTGAGAATTGCTCTGCATTTCCAGCTCTCCAAGCAGAGAGAACAATTATAGGGCAAGCACAAGGAGTAGAACATGGATGGATGGATGGATGGATGGATGGATGGATGGATGGATGGATGGATGGATGGATGGATGGATGGATGGATGGATGGATGGTGGATGGATTTTAAAGGCTGACCATCCATTCCCAGCTGGCCTGAAGGTATCTCTGTGTTGTGCATGTACAACAGGGGTGCATCAAAAAGACAGAAGCAAGAAACGGGGACTGGGGCACACATTGTGTCACTTTCAGCCTTGCTCCCAACCTCTGCCTGCCCCACCTCTGTGACATCATTGGAACCTGTCCTCTGGTCTCAGGTTCAGCCCTGAAATCTCAGTGTATAGCGTACTGCTGAGCCAGATGCCTGGTTAACACCTAGAAAGCAGACTGGGCAGCAGGCTCAAAGATCACAATAGTCTTCCCCACTATGATGGGATGGATTGTGCTCCTAGTTAAACTTACAGTCATTATTTCTCCATCTGTGTCTCTGCATACAAATTACTACACATAAATGGTACCCAAATATTTTATCCTCTTCTCTGGGGATGCATTTCCTCTTCTGAGGCAATTGGTAAGTGGCTACCCTGTTTTCCAGCTAAGAGGGTGGGCTAAAGGGAAAGAACTGCAACTACTTTGAAGAAGACAGTACATGTCACATATTAAGGGAAATGCTATTATATTTTCCATTCAAGCATGCTATTCCTTCAAAGAGCAGTCAGACTTGCAAAATGAAGCCAGTGTTTACCTTCTAATGACCAGTCACAAAGCACAAGCAAGTTAATATACAAAGTACAGAATGAGGCAGGCTTGTTCTAGGACATTCAGGCATCCTTTATCACTTTAGGGAGCTCCGTTTCTAATGACATGCTAACTGTATCATCTAGCTTGGGCCATAGGCAGGCCATTTCATATAGCTCTCAGGAAGTGGTTTGGCCCTTTAGCCCGAATGTTATCAGTGCATGGAGTAGTCTGAATAGAGACTGAGTGTTCCAAGCATTTTATCAGCAACAGGGGCGAGCCTCTTGCCCATAGAACTGGCCAATATGTTTGTGGCAGAGGAAAAACAAGGGGCATTAGTAACAATGGCCAGGCAAATGGCATGTTGGGAAGAGGGAGAGTCATGGCAACGGATGTTAAGGAATGGTTGCTCAGGGGAGATCTGAGAGACGACCATCAAGCTGAAGGCTGGCACAAAGGGCTGAGTTGGCTATTGAACAACAGAACCACGGCAAGAGGCAGGTAGGAGCAGGAAGCCTGCAACACAATGGGCAATGTGTTTAAAGACTAGAAACCTTTTCCATACAAGACATACACGTACTGTGATGGGAACTGAGGAAGCACAAGAAAGGAGAAATGTTGAGTTTTAAATGTAAAGGAAGGGAGGGAAGGAATATCTGCTGTTGTTCAGATTGACAGGTAGGCTCCCCACCCCCAGCCAGATCCTGCAAAAATAGTTCGGCATCTAAAGTCTGATTAGTGCACACACCAGAAGCAACAATCCTTCTTTTAAACCATCTTTGCAGTAGGCAGTAAAACTACTCCCTAAAAAATCTAGTTTCCTGTAACTTCAGCTCCCTGTTGCTCCCGGTGGACCTGAATTGCTATTTTCCTTCTAGAAGTGTAAGAACTATATAGTAATTTAGCACCTTTAAAAAAACCTGTAGGCATTTTCTATTTGGTCTTTAGGACGATCCGTACAATAAAGGTGCAACGCAAGAAAAGCTTGATTATTGTTAGCACCCTTGGGACTTTTTCATGTGTTTCATGGGAGAGAGAAATCCGTTTGGAAAATGTGAACATTCTTCAATGGCTGCATTGTTTTGCGCTTACTCAATGGTCAGATTAGTGAACATCCTGTTTCGTTCTGTGCGTTCTTTTTACAGTTTTCTATAATGGCCAGTGGAGGTCTTTGTACTTTGATGTAGAACACCTACCAGAATCTTAATTAGTAATACTGCTTTATAAAAGATCCTTTCAGAAACAGTTGTCTTTTGCAAGCTTTAGCATACTTGAAGGGGAAAGGATGGAAAAAGGGAAGGAATATTTAAAAAACAAAAACAAAACAAAAAAAACACAACTTAGCCCACAACTAGAAAAGGAGCTAAGACATTACCAGAAAAGAGGAAATGTGCCCAAAAACAACAAGTAAGAAAGTGTGCAGATATGTGTATGCTACCTTATATGCAGAGATGGACATTAGAAATAACGGCAAAATCTTGTAAGTTATACCTACAAGCATAAAGCAAATTGCATCATTTTGGGGGACGAATTGCCTCAAGTTAAGAAATCACTGCGCTCATGATCTGTTATGCAGATAATGAGTGCACAACAGACAATGCTGATGGTGATTTCTCCCCCAAAATTATGCACTTTGTGTTGCACTGGCATAAAATTCTAGTATAATTTGCCCCACTAGTCAGAATCCTATTATTTATATCCACAAAGGTTAGGCCCATTGGCGTAAATTTCAACGGCAAATTGTCACTAGTTGAAAAGCCAGCTGTTGCAGTTCCTGTTGTACACCATTCACATGAATTAGCATGCAACATACACACCCTTGCATGCTCTAGTGAGCAGTAGTAGAAATTTTGTCAGGTTTTTTATTATTATTATTATTATTTAGGACCTGTTTCAAATCTGGAAGTAACCAGATATCATTTCTGGCTTTGCAAAAAGCTATTCTGAACTTAAAACTGCTCATGGGGAAGGAATGACCTGGCAACTTTACTCTCCCCAATACTCCCAAAGAAGGCGAGGGGGCCTTTTTTGAATATTCAAAAAAAGTACATCCTAGGTTTGGGGGCTCCAGTTTGCACCTCTGACAGAGAGGATATCTTAAAATAGAGGACTATGCTCTGTGAAGTAGGACACATGGCCACCATCCACATTACTTTATAAAAATTCTGTGACTACAGAATTAACTCCTATATAAAATGAAGGAATGCGTAGGTGTAAGTTACTCGTAGGAGTAAGTAACAGGTTTCTGGCTAATGGGATGGCACCTTTATTCTTCTCCCTCTTCTCACGTTTGATTCCCAGAGTATTATCTGGAAAATGTGCTTTTCTGCAGAAGACAAAGAATGACACGAAAGGGAGGCAGCAGATCAGAGGAGTTTATATCAGATGTTGCTGATTGCTCATTGCTGCCTTTCTCACTTTTCCTTTATTACTGTAAGGGTGGGAGATCATCATCGTCATCATCTTTGAACTGCAAAGCTGGAAGGGACCATATGGATCATTGAGTCTAACCCCTATCAAGGAGGCACAGTGGAGAATCGAACTCCCAGTCTCTGGCTCTGAAGCCAGATATCTAAAACACTAGCAGAGCTAGGAAAAGTTACTTTTTTCTAGAACTCTCAGAATCCCTGGTGGTGTCATCGGGATTGTGGAAACTGAAGTAAAAAATGAGTTGTTCCATGCTCTGAGATAGTGCCCCTTTGAATATTGGGGATGAGATTTAAACCAGCTTCTACATGGTACATAAAGTGAACATGCGTGCCACAGTTTCTTGTAATCACATAAGGAGAAGCTGATCAACACCTGGTGAAGAGCAAAAGCATAAACATTCAAGAGAGCAGAGCATGGGCTTACATGTCTCTTATACGTTGCCCCTCCTTATTGGTAACTAGAGATGGGCATGAATCAGAAAAATGGTGATTCATTTTCATTTGTGATTCATCAAAGTTGATGAATCAAAAAATATGAATTTACAATTTTTTCTGACTAATTGTCAATTCATTATTTTACTTTAAAACCCTATAGAATGACCCCCAAAATACCTAGAGACACAAAATTCACAGAGAGGCTTTCCCTGACCCTTCTCTACAAGTCCTGCAAGTCTGGTGAAGAATGGGTTTCAGATGTCCAAGTTATCACCCACAAATTGGGTCCCCCCCAGGAAAGTGCCCTTTAGCAGCTGGCTTGGGAAAACCCAATGTTCACCAAACTTGAAAGGATTGTAGAGGAGAGTCAGTAGAAGCTTCTACATTATTTTGGTGTCTCTAGGTGCCTGTGGGAAACTTTCCTGGGGGGGCTCTATGTGGGTGTATAACTCAGACATCTGAAACCCAATATTCACCAATCTTGGAGGGATCGTAGGGGAGAGTCAGAGGAAGCTTCCTGCAATTTTGGTGTCTCTAGGTGCCTGGGGAGCCATTTTATAGCCAAATGAATTGACAAATCAAAAATCACTAAATATTTGTTAATTCATATTTGTTGGGGGCATTGATATGTACAAATACAAATTTACGAATTAGTGATTTTTGAACAAATTTGGTGATTCATTTTTTAAAATTCATGCTCATCTCTATCGGTAACACAAAACACATAACATATTAATATAAAATAATAGGAAGTAATATTAAAATTGCAAAATTGTTGCATAATTTGTTCCTGTGAGAGAATTCTGCATAGCAGTTGGGTTGCCTTAGTATAAAATATTTAGTAGAAAGAACACGAAAGCCTATAACATGTACGGCTAAAGAAGGGACAACCACTGGCACAATCAGAAGAGCAAAAGCACTAGAGCAGTATCTGGATAGCACTTCAGGGATCCGTGCCTGGGCTTACACGTCTCTTATAGGTTGTTCAAATGGAACACCTCCAAACAGAGCAATGGCCTAAGTGGAACATTTTCTATAAGGCTTGTCGGAGGGCCAAGCATATTTACCACAAGGTCCTGGCTGTGACTTCATTCCTAGTAGGGACTGGAAAGCTAGTGGAAAATGGGCATACAGTAAGTTAATAACAAACCAAAAACTCTGCTTAATCTATGTTGAAAGGGGGTTATTTTTAATATGTGTGTTAATGCTGAATTTACATTTAAAAAGTACATTATGTTGCTACTCTAAAAGTCTTACCAATATGAAGATTTTTTTTTAAAATCCCATTCATGATTTAATTCCTGTATGTCTTCTCCTTCCCCGTTTCTGGCTTTTAAAAAAAGGCAACATGTGCACTGGCTTCTGGAAGACCTACTTTCCATCCATTTTCAAAAAAAACCACCACTGTATTGCCTGCCATTTTACTGCTTTTTAATCCCATATCCCTATACACATTACAGCTTGTAAACCACCTACTTTTAGGATCTTGAAACCTGGCAGAATGTCTCTCCCACAAAATAGCTACCCATCCCACAAGCTCCTCACAATCCTTGATGTTAAGAATTGCAACACAAAAAAGAAACTGAACTTTCTCAGTTGTAACCCTTTCTTTCTGGAACACGTTTCCTACAGAGGTTCGCCAAGTGCCATCTCTCTCTCTGTTTTTAGGAAGCTAATTAAGAAAAAAATATATTAAAAGGTGCCTTCTGCCAATTGTAAATATTGTCCTGAGATGTTCAAATGGGTTTTAATTTGTGCCTTTTTATTAAAAGGAAAATTTTAGGTAGCAACAGGATTTATTTAGGTTTATTGTATTTTTGTATTATTATATAGAACTTTTATGATTTTACTCTATGTTGTGACCTGCTCAGAGAGCAGTCACTTGAATGGAGTGGTATAAAAAGGGAAATAATCAAACAAACATATAAACAAACTTTTTGACAGGATGAAAAAGGGAAAACTCAAAAAAATATTCTTAGCTGGATCTATAATTAAAACTCCTCTAGAGACTGCAAACTTGAAGAAAAGTTAAAGATAATTACAACAGGTTTCACCTCAATGAATACAGAATCAGTTTTCTATATAAAAAGGACTGGCTGGCAGGAAGCAGAAGCGCCTAGAACCAATGCAACCTCCAGGAGAACTGAGCATTAAATTTAACCAAAATCAAATCTGCAGTTTCAACATCTAGCTAGGGTGATTTTTGGACTTTTCTATATCTTCCTACCCCTGGAATTTTTATATTTTAGTGCTCCAGTATCAATGTTACTTAACCCTGTTTGCTTATTGACAGGCTCAAGGTCACCCACAAACGTTCATGGCTCAGCGGGAACTTGATTCTACATCTCCCAAGCCATGAGAGTCCTACACGTTACTCTAATCACACCTGCTTTCCACGTTAGCCATCAAAGATGAACTCCTACGAAGCAGAGTTTTAAATGATACACCAGTGCCTTTGTTACTTAACTGGAACTTGGCAGATAGATGTATATTATTTACTACTTCAATGCTCTGCATAATTTTAGTATTTACATTTATACCAAATTGTCCCCCTCCTCAGCTCAAGACAGTGACAGGACTCAAAATAAAAAAAAAACCACACCCGTTTATCCTCGCAACAGAAGCCAGATTGGCCACATTCCAGGAGGGCTGAGGGTTGTTGGATTTCACTTATTTTCAGGCAACAGTAGCTTTTGTCACTCAAAAGCAGTAGCTTTTGTCGTAAAGCCAAACCATTGTTAGATTAGCACCTAAGGAATGCTAATCCTAACACATTACTGGAAAAATGTTTGTGCAGAAATGCCAATTTTAGTCAATCATTTTCACTTTAGAACCACTTGCCCACTTATGAATGACTATAAACTTAAATGACTATAATACATTCGTGGCTGTTTCGGGTTCCTATCTGGACTGCTCTAAATTAGCATCAGGCATATTTAACAAAATTTTGAGTGACGAATGAGGGCATTCAAAAACTACTTTCAAAAATGGATACTGAAACACAGCCCAGGGCCTCTAAAGCACAAAGGAATCAACCCCGCCTCAGAAGAGTACAGGATTGCCTCTGTGAAATGTGTGCAAAACAAGTTGTTTCCCCCCCCAAAGGGACTTCCTGGCAGTGCCCAGACATTCTTTTTCTGCTCTCCACTGGCAGTGCAGTTAAAACTGTGGTTCTAAATGACATTTATACTGCCACGTTTTCTGACAGGGCTCTTCCTTGGGGCCAAAATCCTCCTTCAGAAGTATGTCTTTTCAAGCAAACATCCCTTACAATGGTAATTAGTAGTCCCCTTTTTGGCACCTCCTGTCTCTGTTTATTGCTTCCTGTTTAGTGAAGCTGTAGAGTCAATAATGAATAGCCATCTAATTAGCCCATTCCTCTTCTTTGTGAAATGTGATGGAGGTGTGTTACTAATCTTCTTGTATCATTTTTACAATTTATTGAAAAATGGATTTATTTTTTTAAAAAAATCAGTAACTAAAAAAAAACACCTCCCCCCCCCCCCCCCAGGGAACAGGGTAGGACTAATAAAGAGTCCATTAAAAGCTTATTGGGTAGAAGGGGTAATGCACTCGTAGCACTGAACAGGAAACAACATGGCAAAAACTGCAAGAAGGATACTAGTTACAGCAAACGTTACAGAAGCCCTGAAAAAAAACTGAATATGGCTTTACCTGCAATTTTTAAAAATCACCACAGATCATGTCTGAACAATAGCAGAAGAGCACCCTGCCAAAAAAAAAACAAAAAATAAAAATAAAAAAACCACTGCTTGCCAATAATGTCATCTGTAGTTACCATTTAAAAGTGCATTCACAAAGAATTCCATTTCCAGACTAGAAAACTAAGATGGAAGCAACCTCACAGTTGAGTGTCATCTTCTGTTTAGTGACTGCTGTCAAGTCTTCAGACCAAAACATTTCTCCCAGATCTTAGAATGTATGGAACAGATTCATTCACAGTGATCTAAACACAGTCTAACGTATCATTCTGGCACAATGACTTGCCTTCTTCCCTCTTCATAATATGTCTGCAGCTATTTTTAGAGCAGAACTGACTGCGGCAGCCAGAAGCTGAAGCCTCTTAGTTAGCAGCAGTACTGGCACAGAACTGAAAGATGGAAAAGCATAATGTTTCCCACCTGTGCCCACAAAATTAGGTTGCTGCACTTCATTATCTTGAATTCTCACATTATTTCTACAGCTGTTTCCAAATTTGCTCCCCAGATCTTGTCAGAATGGACTCCTCTTAATTTGATTATGGGCCATGGTGAGAATTGCTGCCAGTTATGGTCCAAACCTAGGTAAGAACTTGGGTTTTCTGCTCCTTCACTTTTGATCCTTCAAATAATTTGGACTTCACCTCCCAGAAACCCCAGCCAGCATGGCCAATGGTTAAGGATTCAAGGAACTGGAGTTCAAAACACATGTTGGGCCAAAGGTGGAGAGTCACTGTTCTGTAGCTAAGAAGCTTTTCGATACTTCAAGTCCCTCCTTGATTGGCATTGGGGGAGAGGATCACATGGAATGAAAATCAAGGCTTATCCACACACCCCTCCCAAGTGCTCTTGAAGCGGCTTAATTACCAAGCTAGCACAGCACCTGATGTGAAGTATCAACTTCATTTTGATATTTTGCCCCTAAGACCTGCGCACGCTACATAGATCAGCTTCGTTAACAGCCTGCACATTTAGATGAAAATAAACAACATTCATTCCAGCCTCCATGCTCGGCGCACAAACAATTCCACACATGCTGTTAACACACTATGCTATTAATGGCAGTGGGATATTAGTGGGGAGAGGGCAGCACACGGTCAGCCACGAATACCGCATGCAAACAGACCGGGGAAAACAAAAACTGCACACAGAGCTTGCTGTTCAGCTCTGTGTTTGGATTTCTCTCTTCAGATTTCTCTCTCACAAGCAGGGAGGGAGAAGTGCTGCCATGTGATTTTCAAACTTCTTATCTTTCACAATCATGTAAAAATCGTGGGGCTTCTTGTTTCCAATAATGACCAGTAGAGATATTCTAAGGAAACATGTAGGCAGGTGGTGACCCCTGAGGTCCCATGTATTTCTTTTGGCTAAGAGACAGTGATAGGCCTATCTTCCAAGAACTTAAATAATTCCTCTTTAAAGCTACCTTAAACGTACTTATTGATATATTGTGCCAGCTAATTCCATCTGCCACAAAACACATGAAGTCTGCTGGGTGGAACCTCTGCCCATTGCATAGGAGCGGGAACTCCACTGGGTCGTTTGTCTGTTCTCGTGAAGTAACAGCTAGACGCAACAGACTGTGTCTAGATGCTCTTACACGGATTGGGATTACACCTTGGAAAAGCTTCCAGATTGCACTGGAAAGTGCAAGGAATTCTGGGGTACCTTGTGAGGTACATTCTTATTTTGTAGATATCTACCTCCTGAGCATAACCATTGCCCTATGCGAATAGAGATCATGCCCTAGTATGCAACTAACAGGCACATAGATATGTATACATGTACAGAAATAGACCGGTAATGTTACAAAAATGTAACACTGTCACTGACGTTTTTATCCATGAACATCTAGCAGGCTCTTGTAACAGAACAGTTTGGAAACCATAAGAATCCAGTCACCAGCCAGTTAGAATCTTTGGTTTGCTGATCCTTCAAAACAATGCAGAAAAGAGGTACGATCCAAATATATCCAAAACTGTCCATATATTTTTATGATCACTTTCACTTCGTTTCATGACAGTGGGTGATTAAATCTGGCAGTTTAATTTTGGCCCGTGGCCAAAAAAAAAAAAAATCATTGTATTTGTCTTCGGCAGTACAATGAGGCAATTACTGGGACGGTGTCAACCTGAACAACAGTGACAAGTTTGCTGCAGTATAATTAGTTATGATAATCCACATAACTGTTTTTCAATATGTTACATTCTTCCATTGTAGCACTTCATGCCGGGGAGAAACTCTAGTACTATGTACCTTCTGTATTCTTCTCAAGTTTATGCACTGCAATTATAAACTGTATATCATCATTTCATACATTTTTGTTCAGTTTATTCCACATTATGCATGAAGCATAATGACAGAGTGGCAATATGAAGAAACACCACAAAATGGCTGTATACTTTTATTTGTTAGAAGCAAAATGGTAAGGAGCCACATTTGACTACCTTATTAGTATTTAAAACCTCATTTAAATAGGTTTCTAGTTATCTTAATCTATTTATCAGTTTAAATCTAGGTACTTTAAATAGGCATTGAACAGTTAACCAGAAATCTATTGAGTTGACTTTGCTTTGCTTTGCTTGTAGCAACAGTCTTCTCTGAAAGTTTTTCAGCACATTTAAATATGTAAATTACTTATTCTTTGTCAAAATGTGCTGCCCATCTTAATATCTGATTTCTGTAGTGAACTGATTGTTTCCTGATATCTTTTATCTGCCATATCTTGGAGACTCCTGTTTTCTACAAACCTAAGCACCGTAATAAGTAATTTTAAAAAAACGTTGATTAATGCAGAGGCTGCAATCCCTCATGCAGATTTCAAAAGTTCACTAGCTCTTTACTCAAAGAGAATCCACATGAATAAAAGAAAGTGGAAACATAGGCCACTGGCTCAGCCAACGTGGCATCCACATGTTGAAAACAAAGGCTCTCTTCAGAAAACAGAGAGATGCCTTTGGCAAAAATCTAGACCCAGCCAGTGAAAAGGAGATGAAGCTAGAGCTAAGATGTAACCTATTACAAGTAATGATGTTACCTCTAGCACATTACAATTGGGGGTAACAAAAGAAATAACTCCCTTCCCTTTGCAAAATATCATAAAGACCAGCAACTTCATTTCCTTTCGGGGACGGGGGTGTTGAGTAAAATGTACTCCTTACTGTTGTTGCTTTTCGGTAGGGTTGACTATCCTCTGCAAAGCGGGACGTAGACCCACCTTCAACCAGGCACAGGAAACAAGATGTGAATTGCATCACATCGGTTGCATTGCTTCACTGCATTCATGCCCTTTCAAAGGGTTTAAAAAACACAACTCGCCTCATCTTGGTCTCCAGAAAACCACTTAATCAGCTTGGAAAAAATGCCATAATTACCAAAAACATGGTGTAATCAGGTGACATTTTCCTTCAGTAGACAACCTGAGAGCAAAAATCCCAAAAAGCAACAGTATAATGTGGTATGTTTTAAGCGTGTCGAAAAGCTGTTTTAAGTAGTTGTATCTTCCATATAACATCGGATGACAGAGAGAGAATTACAAAAATTTTATATACCATTACTAATGGGCAGGCACATGTGCCGCTTTTCCACCCTCCTTCAGAAAAGGACCTCTCAGAGATACTCCATCATGTGGATGGTTGTCCCTTAAGGACAGACAAAGCCCAGTTCAGAAGTGGGGATCCTATGTCCTTCCAGAAGTTTCTGCACTGCAACTGCCATCTGCCCTAGCCAGCAAAGCCTGCTGTGAGAACCAGTGGGAATCGCAGTCTGTCAACACTCTGAAGGGGTGCAAGCTGGTCACCCTTGGCCTTTTTCAGTATTGATGGAATCTTCTTCCACAAGAGGTGGCAGCCCTTCACTTAGACAGCATTAGGAACAAATTAGACCTTTTAATGAGGAGTCAAGTTATCAGGAGCTAGTAGCCAGGAATGCTAACAGAACATTCATATGTAAAGGCATATGAGGGTAAGATCACACGTTAAGGCAAAAGTGTTATCTCCTTGTCATATTACATTGGTCCTCCTGGCAATGCACATCTGCCAGTGAGTGCCACATGCCTGAAATATCAGAAATACAAACAAAACCATGCAAGCTTCCAGCTAACCAGTTACAAGAGTTGCCAAATGAAGATCCAGGCAAGCTTGTGTGAAAATAAACAGATAGTCTTTTCCTCATAAGGGTGCACTGCTTCTAGGTATAGAATCAACATCTCATCTACTGAGGCCTTCTGAGTAGAAAATGCTGCAGTCAGGCAACAGAAGGTTGTTATCTATTTCATTTCCCCTGGGAAATATCCAAATATATTCAGATGGTCATTGCTGAAAACAGGATCCCTATTAGATGGGCATATAGAGAAAGATAATTCTTTTATTCTTAATGACATTGTATAATTCTTAGTTTAGAATCCAATAAAGTCGAGTAAGGTTTAATCTATTCTCAATGGCTTTCACAGACAGAGTTCTAACTCCTGTCCTCTGAAGATGCCGGCCACAGAGACTGGCGAAACGCTAGGAAGAAAAACCTTCAGAACACGGCCAAACAGCCCGAAAAACCTACAACCACCATTAAGTAAGGTTATTCGGTTTTACAATCAGGAAAACTGAAGTATTTACAATAGCTTAATGTTGCTCTGGAAACTGAATGCCACCAGGTTGTGAGCCTGCCCACACTTTACCTCTGGAGCTTCCCCTTCAGAAGAACATTTCAGATCCAGATTTCCTAAATGTATTTTGAAATCATCACCCCCAGGAGGGGGAAAAGGAAGGTGTCTTACAACATTGGTTTTTACCAGCATCTGAGGTAAAACCTCACTCACATAATAGCAGTTCTGAAAATACGGCACTGGGACCGAGGTTTGCAGAGCAACCTAAGGAAGCAAATACTTCAATGAATTTGGGATGTAAACTCAGATCCAATGTTTATTCATTGCTCCACTAATGAACCTGGTTTGATTCACAGTGATTAGTCAATATTTCTTTATTATCTATTCAGGTATTCACTATTTGTGGCACTTGTTTTCTGTAGCAGCATCTTTTACAGTTTCTTTGCTGTTCTGTTTGATAGCACAAGCTCAGAATTTTTCGGAAGAGGTAGCTTTGTTTAACTCTAAGTCAAATATATAAATCATAAACAGTTGAGATCTTTAAAAAGATCAACTCCCTTTAAATGTTTTTTTAAGAAAGAAAGAAAGAAAGAAAGAAAGAAAGAAAGAAAGAAAGAAAGAAAGAAAGAAAGAAAGAAAGAAAGCTTAACCAGGAAAGAAAATGCAAGGAAAGGAAAAAGAAAAAGAGTACCAAAAGTTGGTAAAGCTCAGTTTAAAGATCAAAGTACAGTTTTTCATTTGTTGTGGGAGGGGGGGCTGCCTCTCTGTTGTTTAGGGGGAGAAAGTTAGACACTGATTTCATCAACCAGAGATGGAGGCAAATGTGAGGTTGTCATAGCTGCTTCTGCTTCTTTTTAACTCCTTACATCTGATAAATCCCCCAGAAAGATGTGGTGATTAAGGACTAAACAAAAGCCACATTCAAGATGCGATACCAAGCAAAAATGTTACATAGAAATGAACAATTCACAATCTGTACAGGTTTTGTACCGAACATCTTCAAAATGCACAATCACTTAGAATCTGTATAAATACACTGCTTGTTTATTTTAGAAAGTTTGCAGTCTGTAAGTAATAGACAGTATACTCCTCAGTCCTATTTATGGTATCTCAGAAGTACTGTGATCAGTTCAATAAGTTTATTACAGTCATATGACCTGCTCAGATACATGTCAACCAATTTACACACAATACAAAGAACACAGAAAGTTTTAAAAAGCAATGAAAAGTTGTCAAGCATCTTCCAATATGTAGATCCTTCTTTATATTACTGTGAGGAAAAAAAATAGCAACTAGAACAGTAACAAAAGGATTCCCGTCTGACAAACAATACATAATCAACCACGTATCAGGATAGCCTTGACATTTTTGCAAGAGGGGACTAATTAAATCATTCTTTATTTGTTCATAACATTTACAATATAGAAAGACATGAGGAAAAAATTCAGGAGCCCCAGCCATGCATGGCCAAGGACTATGATCAAACTATGTATCTGTTACTTTTCAGTCCTTCAAAGCATTGCCGGCAGAAAATAGTAGACAGAGATACCAGTCAAAGAAATATTTTATGCAACCTCAACATTGGTTATACTATATGCAATCTGATACCAAACAGAACAGCCAAGAACATAATTAACAATATGCACTCAGAGATCTCTTGACGCCAAGGGAATACATTCCCATTTTTATACAAAATAGTATCTTTAAGGAAACTGTCAAATAACACCAACATGAGATCTTCATGCTGTTAATTTATTAATGTGTCTATGCCATTTAAAAACATCAGAAGATGCATATCTCGTCCAACATTCTCTCCCATGGCAGCCAACCGGATGCCTTGGGGAAGGCCCCAATGCAGACATCAATGCCACAGCACCCTTATTCTCATGTTGCCCAGCAGTTAGTATTAAGGGGCACAATGCCTCTAACACTGGATAAAACACATGTCTACATTTTGTAGTAGCAAATTTCATAATTCAGCTACATATGTGTTATGAGAAGAAGAAAAAACCCTTTGTCTAGCCTGAAACACCCATCATTTAACCTCACTGGGTGACGCCAAGTTTTAGTATTTATGAGAGAAGAACAAGTCTGATCCATGTTCTCCACACTGCCAGTATTGCCTGAACCTACTCAACTTGCAGCCGGGTTGCGGGGGGAGCTAAACGCTCCAAAACAGACCCCTTTCTTCATAGCAGAGTTGCCTCAAGCTCTTAATCATGTTGGTGGCCCCTTTCAGCACAGGATCAGAACTGCACAAAATAATTTAATTATGCTCACAGTATAGATTTGTGAAAAGACTTTATAATAGGAACAGTTTTATTCTAAAAATATATTCCTCCTTAAGAAACCACAACAATTAAAAACAACAAAAAGCTTCACACGCCCTCAGACTATTGCCTAAAAATATGGAAAGGTAATTAAAACCAGCCCAGTTATTAATCCTTTACCTAGGGACAGCAGTCTTAACTTTCATTCCATATTCTTTTATACAGAAGGTATGCCACGCTTGGTCAGAAGTCCTGCTGAATTAATGAAATTTACACCTAAGTAAGCATGCATGCGACCACATTTACTGTTCAAAGGTTTTTCCATAAAGGGACACGGGGGAGAAAAATGATTTACCTGTGGTACAGGCGATCTGAATAATGAGTGTAGTAAGGAAGATCCAGAAGGTTGGACTGTGAAATGGTGGGGCAGACATCTTGACCTCACAGATACAGAGCAGAAGATTGTGAAAGGGTAAAAGTAAATCAGCCACTTGGGTCAAAAGATACCACTGTCTCATCGATTTAGTTCTCATCTTCAGTAGCAGACAAAATGCAAACGTGTCATACCACTCTCTTAAAAACAGGAAATAGAGCTCTTTGATGAGTTTTGTTTATTCATCCTTTCTTGTACACCTCCATTTCCTTGCTCATTTTCAAATTTAAATAGCTTACTTGTGTTGCCTACATCTTAGCCAGAACTTCATGAGATGGAAACGCCAGACCACAAGATCCTAATGAGTAGGAGTGAGTCTGGAGCTCAGCTAGTATATAATAACCAAGGAAGTAACTAATGCAGTTTAGATTTAGAGCCCAAAGGATCCAGACAGTCATTGGTCATAGCTTTAAAGTATGTCAGGTCTTATCCTTCCTTTCAGCTATCATCTCAAAAAGCAGGACTGCTGCCATCATTGAAAGGGGGTGGGGGCGATCAGATGAGCATTTGTCCCTCTGTTTGGTCCACTGCAAAGATGAGTTGGTTCACTCTTTTTTTTCTGGTGATCACATGATATAATCACTGGAATGGAAAAAAAATGTCACTTCCCACACCTTTCTGAGCCCCTACATTTTTGGTGCAGGTAGGATTGCTCTGGTTTGGTCTGTTTCCAGCACATGTGATCACTGGGAATGGACCAGAACAGAGTCTTCCAGCTGTCAAGGCTCCTTCAGTTTTGAATTTCCAATATAGTGAAGCAGCTTAATAAGCAAGCCACTTCAGGATGCTACAGCCTACCGTTCACCTAGTTCTGAGGGGGAAAACCTCTCCATAATGTCTCTCACTGTGAGGATTCATAATGAGATAAAAGGTGAGCTGGAGCAGGACAAGCACCCGCTATGATGCCACTTCATGCCAGCAAAGTGGTGGGAGCCAAATTTGACCAAGATTCTAGTCATGTCAGTCTGTAGTCCTTTATCCCATTAGCTGGCTCGGATCCCAAGTTTTCATTTTTAAAATTATAAAATTCATATTTAAAAAAAGTAAGTCTTCATTGGTTGTAGGTTTTTCAGGCTGTTTGGCTGTGTTCTGGAAGTTTTTCTTCCTAACATTTCACCAGTCTCTTCCTAACATTTCACCAGAACTAGAATTCTGTCTATACCAGAACACAGACAGAGTTCTAACTCCTGTCCTCTGAAGATGCCGGCCACAGAGACTGGCGAAACATTAGAAAGAAAAACCTCCAGAACACAGCCAAACAGCCCGAAAAACCCACAACAACCATCAGATCCCAGCCGTGAAAGCCTTTAAGTCTTCATTCCTTGTAGAAACTGGGGGAATGATCTGACATGCATTTGTTCTGCAGTATGGTCTAGGCTGGGAACAGGATGGTTTGCTCCTTTTCTCAGCAACCACACAACATGCACGGCATTGTAATCCATCCTGCCCCTGATTGATGCTTACCTGCATCTTTTTGTTTCTCTGCCAGGGATTACTGGGCGGTTTTGTGTGTGTGTGTGGACAGGATCACTCCATTTTAGTTCAGTTCCAGTATATGTGATCACTGGGATCAAACTGAAGAGGAAAATACATACAAGACAGATCCAAACTCAAAAAGAACAACAGAATGAAAACCATTATATAGAGAAAGACCAAATCAGATTCATGTCCAAAAGAACCATAACAGTTGTAGTCGGATGCACACTGAATACTTTTTTTAAACAAGGGAGAAAAATCACAACAGAAAATGCCACTTTCCTTATTAGATACTGCAACATACCCAAGGAGGTGTCCCTGCTCACTACTACTACACTAATGAAATAGACTCTATTAATACTACTAATACTACTAATACTAATACTACTAATGAAATACAGCCATACCCTCCTGACTCCTGTCACATTCCCCCCCAAACCTAGCCACTTCTTTCTTTGTGCAGCTAGTTTAGGTGTTTGCCCTGGGACAACGAACCTCAAACCAGTCCTAAGGATTTAGGACTTTAGGGTTTGTCCCTTCAACTCTGCCACCCTGTCGGTGCCACTTTGGTCCAGCTGGTGTGTGTGTATTTTGACTTGTTGCTTAATGAAAAGGTCCACTTAGTGAAAACTCTGTTTTTTTTCTTCATCTGAATAACCTGCAGACATAGGTGCTATACTCTGTAATACTTGATTGTTAGTAACAACCCTTTATTACAGCTACAGTAAATAAGGAGAGATTTATTTGGGAGAACCAGCAGGTATATATTAGGGATGCATAGGTAAATGGAAAAGTCAATTTATTAGGTATTTAAACTGGAAGGAAAAACAATTTTGACTTTATATTGATTTACTATATCCACACATGCACTTCAACATGGACCACTCTACTATATACAAACCCATGACCCACTGTCCCACTTCTTAAACAGATTCCCCTCTACTCTCTCCCACAAGAACAGAATAAATGACACTCCACAAAATAGTCATTCCCATTCCAAACATACCAACCAATCCGCATTCAGCCCCAAACTAAACATTCGATCTCCTATCCACCTGTAACTCAGGATGCCCTCTTGTGCTCACTACCATTCAAACTTGCCAAAAAAATAACTGTGACAATTGTTTTGTCCTTAAGTGACAAGTGGCTAACGGAGGAAAAAGGGTGTCCACTTCTGGGATTTTCCTGAGTATCCAGTAGACCATCTTGACTGCTGCCATTGGTGTTTCCAACTTTCAGGCTGCTCTTTCTTGTGTAAAGCTTGGCATCCTTTTTCCTGCTGGCAGTGTCAGCACAATATTGTGCAGCAATATCAGGCCATTTCCTGGCATTTTGAATCGTGGATACAGAGCACAAAATCCCACATTCAGAAACTGGAGGGTTTTTAAAAGAACGGAATAAAGATAAATACAGCTAAGCCTAATGGGCAGAATCTCCACAGATGCCCTTAAAGCCTTGCTAGATTACTTTAACGTACAAAGTTATACAAAAACGTACAAGCACAAATTTATACAAATAGATGGAATGAGAGACAACAAAATTTAGAACAGTGACATGACAGAGATGCTCCACTCTCACCATAGCACTGGAAATCACAAGCAAATATGCTAAGGCAGAACCCCAAATAAAAGAATGAATATGAACAAAACAAAACATAAAATCAATCTTTTTGCAGATAACATAGTATTATATGCAACAAACATTGGTAGAATTGAAACATACTGGAGATATTTGGTAAATACACAGGATTCCATATTAATTGTACAAAATCAGGATTATTCTATATCAACATTACACTTCAAGAACAGAAATAACTCCAAATACAAAGCAAAGTACAAATTTCATTTTCAAGCTTTAAATATTTAGGAATCCTCCTAACAAGAGACATAAAACAACTGACATATGGAAACTATAAACTGGTAGGAAAATTGTTAATCAAGATGTTAAAAGACTGGACAAAATCAAACCTTTCATTATTAGGAAGAGTTATAACAATAAAGACAAGTGTGCTACCTAAATTTATGTACCTTTTTCAAGCCATACCAAGGTCACTGGTGGGGAGGGGCAGGAGGCAAAGAAATGGACAAAATGGAAAAGATGATTATACAATTCATTGCTGCTCGCAAAGAAACACAGTTTCCTAAACCCTAACAAACAAAATCAAAATTCAGATGGAGACAGCTGACAGTCCCAGACATCCAGCTGTGCTACAAAACATGGCAAGTTAAACAAATGAATCAGCTAATTATCTGAGTAATGGCTTGCCCCAATGGGCGGGGTAGAAAATTAATAAATTGATTATGAACCAAAAAATACCTACACAAAAAGGAATAGGATGAAGGAGGCACTGCCATTCCAAAAAAATAACTATTAAGGAGGAAACAAAGAATGAAAGGCAAACCCATTTTTGGAAGAAGAAGAAAACTTTGCTTATGGCACAAATGGCAAAAATTGATGCCATAAGGAAAGTGTTTCTTTTAACACTTTTATCCCCTTTACTCTGACCCATACATTCCATTTTGAACCACCTGTGTTTTTTTTCCACACAGATAAAATTCAACAATTCAGAGAACAGAGAGACAAAAGCATGCATAAACTAAAAGACCTCATCACCCATGGGAAGCCAATAACACTTGAAGACCTTAAATTTAAATTAGAAGGAAGAAAAGCTAATTGGTTCCAAATAAGCCAAGGCGCAGATTTTATTAGAAAAATAATTAACACTCATGGACCACTTAGATCAATAACATAATTTAGGGAATGGAGAGACAAAGGTGTACATAGACTAAAAGACCTCCTCACCCATGGGAAGCCAATAACACTTGAGGACCTTAAATTTAAATTAGAAGGAAGAAAAGCTAATTGGTTCCAAATAAGAGATGATGCAGAATTTATTAGAAAAATAATTAACACCCATGGACCACTTAGAGTAATAACATCATTTAAAGTAACATGCAATAACAAATACAACATGAGGACGAATATAGTCTTGGATGGTGACTGCAAAATTTGGGAATATGGGTGGGGAAAAAATTCCTTGAAAAACAAATCTAGGAAAAATTTACTCTGAGGTGCAAAGGAACAAAATATGCTCATCCCTTTTGACCAGCCTCTAACCTAATTAAATCTCCTCACATATGTGTGTTAATCCAGATATATTGAACATTAAGAGTGAAATCCTTAAATGTGACAGCTTTGGACTCTTGTCTTAAAAAAAAAAAGTAGGATGCTAAACTGGTTGTTGTTAGCTATTAATGAGTTCCAACACAAATTTTTCCAGTTATTCTTTGTCTTGATGTTAATGCATATCAAACATTCTTAATCAGAACAATTAAATTTCTGGTTTTTTGTTAATATTTCGATAACCCTGAAAACAGCAAAGAACCTGTTTTATCCACCCCACCTAGCATTACTAGTTCATTATATAAATAAATGAACATTACACCTCTTTTTGTGGCTTGTTTATTTGAACCTCTCATGAGAGGAGAAAGTTCCTTACTGAGTATAATTCTGCTCAAATGTTCATTTTCTCTGTGGTTAACTCATCTGAGGTTCCAACTATTCTTCCATTAGTATTTTGTGCCACAAAAGCACTATGCACTTTTTCACTTCATTCTGCATGGAAACACCAAATTATTACTGAGAAAATACTCTATTTGGATTCACACACTGTGAGAAAAACAGTTTTCTTTCTTGCTTTCGGCAGATAATAAAATATTGGCAGCGTCAATGGGGCAATAGAGTGCTTTCACAGATGGTATGCGCCATATGAGCACAACCCTGAGGCAACGGGAGAATTCAGAATTCCATTGGTATAATGAGCTGATCAACAAGGACACATAACCTATGGACTAAATGAGGATTTCCCATTTCAACTGGTAAGTTACCTGCTAATTTAAATTTCCTCCAGCCTTTCCTAAAGGTGCAGGCAGGATATACTGTAGTATTTTCAGACTTTGGGATGCTTAAAGGTGAGGTATGTATTCTGCAATCGCATTAGCTCATGTGTGGAATTTTACAAGGGCTCCAGAAGACATTGTGTTCCACTTATAGCCTTACAGTATTTGCCCACTGCCACTTTCGTCACCTTTCTTCCAACACAGAAAGTCTGTTCAGGAAGAAAAGGTGGAAGAGCTGTACAAAGAGACCTTTTATTCACAGCTCTAAAAATCACCCTGAGTCATCTTGCCTGCAAACACTCATGTTGACCTTGGAAAGTGGGAATTTTCCAGTAGACTAAAGAGTTGGAAGTGAAGATCTATCATTGTTGAGGCAGGGATCCACCCTGTGGTGAAGATCAGAGGGAAGGATGTTTTTTTTTAAAAAAAAAGCCTCATAAGAGCTATTCTGGAAACATTTTTTTTCCGGTGTGATTTTTCTCATGGCTAGCATGGTGGTGGTGTTATACCTTCTTTCCAGGAGTTTCCTACTATAGTTTCCTGCCATCCTCCATCCCCTCCCTTTGTACAGCTCTGTATCTTGCCCATTCTGCTTAGTATTGTAATCCAGTTAACTAACTAAACTAATTACCCAGCTAATAAGCAATCTCAGCAAACAAATAAATGACTTCCAGAACATTGTGGATCAAAATGTGGGTCGCCCATTCCCTTCCTTGCAGGTACATTTCCCTGCTTTTCTAGGGCAGGATGGCATGTGAATGGACATGAGTTCAAATGTGATCATAAAATATGGTTTGGCCATTCATGTCCACAGTTTGGGGTACTGCGCTCTTCCCATGTTCTCCCTCCCTTCCCTTTGTCTGGTTACCTTCTCTCCTTCACTAACCACAGACCAGAAATCACAGGAGCCATCACAGAGCACTCCCACCCAGAGAGCAGGTTTGCTCATAGGATTTGCCTGTCTCATATGAGAACAAGCAGTGATAGCTCAGTGAGTTGGAGGACCTGGATAGTCAGGAGTTCCCCACTGTGCCTCACAGGAGAAAAAAACAGCCTGCATGACCTTGTGTGGTTCCAGAGCAACCCAAGAAAAAGGGGACCAGTAAACCACTTCAGAGTATTTTAGACTCAGGAAACCCTGGCAGGCGAGGGTCATTATAAGTCCAAGTCCACTTGATGGTACATGATGATGATGATTCTGTTTTGAAGAACAACAAAAAGAAGCACAACACCCACCATTACAAAGCCAACCATTTATTGTTGAAAGAATTCCATTTAGGATTGTGTGCGGGGTGTGAAGGATTCCTCTATTAGGCTACTCCAACCTACAGCACCTAGAACTAAAAACAGAGAAGCAGCAGACAAGACGTGTCCTCAAGAGAAGGAGGAAGAAAGCCTGTGAGCCATCATCTGCATATCATCTGCATGTTGATTTCGAAAAGGCCAGATAGGGGGAAAGACACTTGAGCTATCTCTCTGACTATTGTCGACTTCCCAGACACATTGGTTGATTTATCACCTGCTACACACATTGGCGCTCTGGTCCTACAAAGGAGACATTACACCTTGAAATGCAGTTTGAGGTAGGGTTCGAAGTCAGCCAATAATTTGCACTAAGAGACTGGGAAAAGATCTGAACACTTGGGCATAAACAACCAAACCACTGTTCGCTCCGAACAAAACTGGTACAAAATCCTCCTCTTCGTGGCAACTCCATTCTCATTATTTGAGTGATCATAATTATGTAACCATGTAGCAGGAACGGCACTTTTGCAAACAAGAAGTAGGAAAAAAAGGTCTGTGGGTTCTTCCAGAAGAGACTTTTACTGTGGAGTTGCCCTGCCTCCTTCCCCAGAAGTCCAAACACAGTCTTTATTATCGTCCATTTCTTAGTCTCCCAAGGCCAACCGCTTCTTCCGCCAGGGGGCAGGGCCTTCCTGCTGACAGGGCTGCGGAGCCCTCTGTTGGAAGCACCAATACTTTCACCAGCCTTCCGTTACTAATTCAGACAACGTAAGTACATGGAAATTAAGCTGTTTGCAAGGGTGCACAATCCTGGCAAGTGACAAACTCTTCTACAAGGGTTTTTTCTAAGGAAGAGCGATGGATATGACAGACCGTGCGGCCCTGCCTCAGCAACCCCAGATTTTACACCTATACATTATTGTTAAAATCGTCATTCACAGAGAAATATCAATTCTTTTTGCCACCACATATAATTACAGTGGCCAAAAGGTCTCAGCCCAGACCTAAACACAACTCCACTCTATATCTATGTACTTCTTTTTCTATCTGTTGCTTGCTGGCTGGAACATGAAAACAAGCGCCCGATAACATTGCCTTTTCTCTCCTAAATATTGTGGTAATATGAAGAGTAGAAGCAAGCACAGTTGCATAAAGTATTGCAATGTAAAGAGTGCTGTGGATCAGAATCTGATAGATTTACAATATTGTCCAAGTGAAAATAATATTGCAGACATTTTCACGAAGCCATTGCCAATGCAGAAGCATGTTTATCTATGCAGTAAACTTGGTATATACAACAATTAAATTTAAGGAGGGGTGTTGAGATTTTGATATGAAAATGTATTAAATATTAATGTTGTATAGTTAAATGTAAAATGGCTGATTTTACCTGAGTCACTGTACCGATTGTATTCAGGTGTGGGTATCAAGGATTAAGACTTAATGTTGTACAGCTGTGTACATGATGAAACTTTGTGTAACAGAAAATGAAGTAATGTATTTTCTGATTGGTCACAGAACTGTACATAAGTCATGTGTAAAAGGAACGTCTTTATCTGCTGTAAGTCAGATCACTTTTTCCTATGCTGTGTGTTGCTTCATGTCATGTTATGCTGCCAGAGGAATGTCTATTCTCTATGTATATATGTAAATAGACTAAGTTGTTGGTTTTACTCTCTCAGTGTCATAGTGTCATAAGTATCTCTGCTAACCAATATCTCCTTACTCTGCTGATGTTATGAGAATACACGTTATAATCAAAATTCTCAACAAGACATTACCAATCTCAAAAGGAAGAGAAACGGTAATTAGCCCAAAGAGTTCACTCCAAACCATGTTGAACTTAGGAATAAAGAAGAGGGCAAAATGAAATCTTTTCTTTTAAAGCTGATATCCATAGACATGCGCCTTGGCAACTCACTAGAGCACGTGTTCCCCACCTATGGTCAATACGAAGACAGCAGTGCCTATAGATCAACAGTTACAGACAGTTGCCAATGGGCAGGAATTTATCCCTTCTAACGTCTTACAGATAGAAACAGGGACCCATTTATTTGCAACATGCAATCTCAGAGCTTGGAAAAGTTACTTGTTTTGACTCCAAATCTAAGAATTCCTCGCCAGCATAGCTGGGCTATATTGTTGTCCAAAAAGTTAATTTTCAAAGCTCTGCTATTCTCACACTACCTAAAGAGATGTTCGCCCATCCCATGTCTTCTCTACCTGTTCATGCTGTATTCATACACTTGGAAATACCCTCTTACACTGTTTTCTATTATAGTGAAATTCTCAAAAAGGTTTCCTGTTTTAAACACTTCTGAACTCATTCCACAAATCCTCTCACCTCTTTGTTTGTTTGGGGAGAGGGGAGGAACAAAGGCTTCCTTGTCTCCATACAGAGATCTCTCACATGGATAGCTACGACTCTTTCATTAGCCTGTTAACAATATCCCAGTGCATGACTTTCTGAGGTTCTACTCCGCAAGGCCTGTGGCAGCCTCTCTACACCCTTCTTACATAGCTGATCCTTACCTGGCCTTTGCCATGTAGCTGCATGGCTCCAGCCCCCACTAAGCAACATACATCATACCTTTGGGCTAGGAGTGATGCTTCCTTTGGTCATGACATCTTGTCTGCAGTGCTAAAGAGCAATGGTTCCCAGTCTTGGCTCCCCACATGTTCTTGGACTACAAGCTCCAGAAGCCTTCACCACTAACTGTGCTGGCCAGGATTTCTGGGAGTTATAGTCCAGGAACATCTGGGGACCCAAGGTTGGGAAGCACTGCTAGAGAGCCATCCTACCAATCTCCAGTAAGGGAACTTGCCAGTCATGGAACTGTAGTTCTTCATGGGGTCACCTGCGTGCTCACACAACCCATCTTCTGTTGAAGGGATCTGGAATTGGTTATTCCGTGTTGGTACAGAGATAGGTCTCCCTCCCTCCCTCAGAAAAAAGGAAAAAGGGATCTATCTGGATGCTTCTTGGTTGAAGGAAATCAATCACTTTTACACGAAGTATGTGCTTTTCTTCCCTTTATATACAGTAGGATCCCCCTATCCGTGAAATCAGTGTCTGCTAATTCACTTACCTGCTGCCTGAAAATACTAAATTAAAAAACCAAGGTGTATTTACTATAACTGGCCACTAGAGGGATCCAGAGACCATGCAATGTATAGCAGTCAGCGCCTTTGCATTTTTTGGCATCCATTGGGTGGGGGGACCAATCCCCCCACAGGTACCACAGTCCTACTGTAGTGTTTGAAGCTACCTCTCCACAAATGTATCTTGTTTGTAAAGCAGAAAATGGAAGAGAGAGTGAGGAAAAGGGGCTAACAAAGGAAGCAACAGCAAGGGGGGAGGGTGGACCTAAACACTCTGAGGTGGGGGAGGGGCTAAGTTAGTAGCAGGTGCAAAAGATGCTTGCCACTGCCATCCAGTGTTAAAAGAAGATAATGCAAGGTTGCAATCAATTACTTTCCTCTCCTTGGCCCTAAGATGCCTCTGGGTTTTTCCTCAGTACTGGACTAAGAACAGAGAGAGATGAGCAGGGCATGAACATAAAAACATGATGCAAATTGGGTGTGTGTGTGTGTGATAGGGTCCCTGCCAAAAGACTGCTCAGCATTTATACTGTACAGCCACAGGTGACCACTTGAAGAACTACGGTTACAGGTAAGTTACTGTCCTTCGTGTTCCAGCAAAGGCTTGTTTGAGCAACGAGCTGTTCCTCCTAAGCTTAGATGTGCCCGGTATCCTTAGTTGTGCCCCATATCCTATCCTTTGATCCTGTCTCCCAGTTTGCCCTTTGGATCTGGCTGAGTCCCTTCTTGGTCCTTTATTGCTGACTTGCCCCAAGATGTCTGGCTCACTTCAGACCGCTGGACATACGTAGTCCAGTGCAACAAGTGTGTATGCATACACATTGAACATTAATTCTATAAGTTATCCCCACACACTCTATCACATTCTCCAAAACCCAAACAAGGGCAATGTTTTACCGGGAATCAGCATCAGAAAGCATAGGTTACCCCTGGTGTTTAAGGAGAAACAGTGCATGCAGAGGAAACCTCTGCTAGCTTCCTGTTTATCTGTCCTCAGTCACCATCTGTACACCATCTGCTTCACTTCTGAGCACTAAATTTTAAACAAATAGTGTCATGCTAGCCAGCACATTTTTCTCTATATCCCAAATATTAATGGAATTTTTTCTGGACTGCCTTGAAAACTCTTTGCTGACAGGACAGATCCTCAGAGTAACAGAAGTGGTTGTTTATCATTCACGAGTGAGGGCAAGACCCAAGCATCATTTGGGGCAGGAGAGGGGCCCTCTCCCATCCACAGAACACAAGTCCCTTCTATACATGCGAACTGCGGAGTGAAGGAAGTTTCTATTTTAACTCTGAAATGGTATTTCCCACATTTCCAACATTGCAGCCTAGCCCAGAGAGAGGCATTGCTACCATGCCTCCCAACCTTCTATTTTGTCCAACGTAACACTCAGCCTGAAGAAATGTTGGAACTTTTTGGTTGGTCCTAATAAAGATGTTCTGATTCTATTCTGAAGAATAATGTTTCTTATATTAGCATATTTATCAAATGGACTAAGGACAGTCAACACAAGTCAATGCCAATATACATCTATTACTATTTTTACTCTGACAGTGATGGAATTTGCCATTGCCACTTTGGCAAGTAAAATATTCCTTCTCTACAACTGGAAGTTCATCAAACAGTAAATGTTCTGACTATGAAGCAGTGGCAGAAGGTCACAGAGGAGTGGGGGAGGGAGAATGGTAATGATGATGCTTTGAAAAGTCACTTTTTAGACTGTAACTCCCCGTATCTCCCAGCCAACGTGACCACTGGCCCTGCCACTTAGGGGATTCTGGGAACTGTTGTCCAAAGATATAACTTCTTCAAGCTCTGAGATATATTGAGGCAGAGTGGCAAATGGCAAAGATTGCTATATACATGTCTCAGCTCTATAAATAAGGGATGTTTTGAAGTGTGTGTTCCGAAATATTTAAAGGAGGGAAAAGTATGAGGTTGTGGTTTATGCTTGGAGCTGAGATTCAAGAGATCTGGAATTTATTTCCAGCCCTGCCACAGGCTTCCTGTGCACTCTGCAGACTTAAAGAAGCTCTCTGGGTTTCAGTTCCCTATCTTCACAGGAGCGTAATTGTCATCTATCATGTGCCCCTGTCTTGCAAGCAGTGCACCCAGTGGATTATATATATATCAGAGTGGGGAATGGCATTTCCTGTTTAGAGTGGAATGAAAGACATTAGAGAGGAAAGAATCATGAAATCCTAGAACAATGGAGTTGGAAGGGTCCTATAAAGCCATCGAGTCCAACCCCCTGCTCATCGTAGGAATCCAAATCAAAGTACATCTGAGATATGATGTCTAATTTTCTCTTAAATGCCTCCCAAGGCAATTGGTTCCATTGTCATACTGCTCTGATAGTCAGGAAGTTTTTCCTGATATTCAATCAAAATCTGGCTTCCTATAGGTTGAGCCCATTATTACATGTTCTGCACTCTGAGATGACTAAGAACAGATACTCCCCCCTCCTCTGTATGACAGCCTTTCAAGTATTTGAAGAGTGTTATCATATTTCACCTCAGTCGTTTTTTTCCCAAGGCTAAACATACCCAGTTCTTTTGGTCTTTCCTCATAGGGCCTGGTTTCCAGCCCACTGATCACCATCATTGCCCTCCTCTGAACTTGTTCCAGTTCGTTGGCATCCTTCTTAAAGTGCAGTGTCCAGAACTGGACACAAGATGAAATCTAATCAGTACCAGATGGATGGGAACTAGTACTTCATGGGATTTGGAGACTATACATCTGCTAATACAGCCTAATATAGCCTTGAACTGTTTTGCAGCCATATCATACTATTGGCTAATAGAGATGGGCAGGATTTGCCGGTTCATCCTGATTCATCTACCACCACAACAGGTGTTCGGTGGTTCAACAGGCCACCCCCTCCAACAGGTGCCCACTCGGAAGCTGCATTCTGGCTTCCCTGTCCTGCCTCCTCTGAGCACTGCCTCTGAGTGGGTGCCTGCTGGAGGTGGTAGGGCATTTAACTGCCAAACACCTGTTGCAGTGGTAAATGGACTGGGATGAACCACTGAACCAGTTCAGCAGTTCACGCCCATTTCTATTTCTGAGTAGTGGTAGGATCGATGAGAAAACTACCTAGGCTTCAAAGTCCTTGAGTATCTTTCCCAGAGCTTCAGAGTCTGATGTGATTTCTTTTTAATTCCTCTTGGCTGTGTCTTTTGCTCCCATGTGGATGAGAAGCAAGGGACAGAGGCATCCATGGGTTTTATGAGCGATGGCAATCCTTCCGTCACATCCCTAATCCGTCTTCCAGGGAGACAAGCATACCTGTCAGGTCCACGGATCTTCCTGGCATATTTCACTTTCAATCTCACACAGCAGGGAGTCTCCTACTACAACCACCTTTCTCTCTCTTTTTTTGTAGGGTGTGGGTTCAGTGACTGCTTGGCCTCTCTCGTGTCCCCTTGTGAGGTCTCTTGTATGTCTCCCTCTGCATGTTGTCTGCCAGACCTCCTCTTTAAAAATCAGGAGGTGGTTTTGCAGTTCCATTGGTGAAAAGTATCTTTTCTTTCTTTTGCTCCTAACTCTTTCCCACGGTGAGTCTTTTCCATGGGGCTTCCTCCACTATGTTGATTCTCTCCTCCGCTTGCTGTTTTTCACCTCCAGTGCCTCCCTTGGCCGCGGCTGCTCGAGAGTTCTATCTGTGTACTCATCAATCTTCTCTTATGGCATTAAGCATGGCCACTCGCTGCTCCAGTTCTTTCACTTTTTCTTCCAACAGTGCAACCAGTTTGCACTTGCTACATGTGTACACTGTGCTGTTCTCAGGCACAAAGACAAACATTGCACACACTCTGCAGGTAACCATCACTGAAGTGTCTCTCCCCCCCCCCCCCCCACCACCACCACCACCATAATCCCTGTTACTTTTTTACTTCCTTCTCTTTGTCTATGTGTGCCTTCTCCTTTGTCTTGTTTGCCTTGGAGGATGCTGGGAAAGTCCACTAATATATATATATATATATGTCTACCTGCCATGTGAATTCCATGATGGTGAGAATAAAACTATATATAAAACTATACCCCCCCCCCAAAAAAAACCCACCAAAATTGTGTTAGGGGCCTCCCCTTGGCCTCCTCCGTCGAAGTCCGTCATCAAACTCCTCTTAGCTCTCTCTGATCCCTTGCTCTGGTTACTTGCTCCCTGGGCTCTGTCTCAGTTTTACTCCTCTACTGTGGAATAAAAGATTCCTCTTCGTTTCAAACCTGGGATGCAAGCAAAAGGCTGAAACTATGAACAACTGCCAGTGGTCTGAGATTTCAAACTAATATTGAAGTCCTATTTCTCCTCACCTGGGACTCTGTGGGACTTCTTGAACTCAGTGAGACTTGTTTCCAACAAGCCATGCATTAGATTACACTGCAAGTCTCTCTAGAAAATGAATGAAAACGCACATGAATATATAATATCAGCACCGGCTGGCCTGAAGGAGCCGTATTCACCCATCCCAAGTGATGAGTCTAATGAAATCTGAAAAGCCATTTCAATACCAGAATTCTAACCAGAACTTAATATTAAAGAGGATCATCTTGTCAAAGCACAGTTGATTCTTTGAAGATGTCCAACCAGCTGTTGACCTAAGTGGCATGTGCTGCATCTGACATTGATCAACAGGTGTTTTTTATTCTCACCATCATGGAATTCACATGGCAGGTAGACATCTCACCAGAGCAGAAAGAGAATAGGATAGATCAAATTTCTAACACTGTAGAAGGCTGGGATACCTTTGGCCTTCTGGATGTTCATTTGTCAGTTTGTTTGTTTGTTTAAAATGTGTTTTTTTTACCCTGCCTTTCTCCTTAGGAAGGACCCAAGGTGGCTTACATCATTAAAACACAATATTTAAAGCTGAAAACATTAAATATATAAATACTAAAAAATGTCAACAACCAAAAATGGTGGTTTCCCAGAATGCTCTGCCAGCACAGCCAGTGGTGAGGGATAGAGGGAATCAATTGAGAGTCATGTTTTTGAGCACAGATGGTGAATGGCAGCATGTATACCACAACCAACCACCAAAACACCTTTGGTATAAAGAAAAGAAAAACATTTTTACATTGTAAGCAATAGAAATATTCTCCTTTTTTAAAAAAATATTTTATAGGGAGTGCTGTTGATTCTTTGCATATACAACTGTGAAGCCCATCATGTTTGATGATCAAAACTCATAAACATGACTCCCCTGACCCAGTATGGCCTATGACCATACTTGCTGAGGGAACATTTCTCAGCTCCATAGATGATACATATTTTATGTCTATCTAAAGATGAGGACCATTGAATGCAATGGGACTTACACCTTAACAGAGGTGGACAATTTGTGGCTGTCCAGATGTTGTTTCGAAGTGCGTTTCCCTCAAACTTTAATCAGCATCGTCAATAGTGAGAGGGAATGGCAATCCCACACATCTGGAGGGCCACAAATTGCTCACCAGAAGTGAAGAAGATGGCCTTAATTTCTTTTATGTACTAATGAGTTCAGAACTTGGTCCCCTCCAATTTTATTGTTTTCAGTTGTGCCATTAAAAAAACAGAACCTTGTAGCACCTCAAGGACTCTAAGCTTTACTTGGCATATTTCATTTGATATATTTGATATTTGTTATTACATTTATTTTGCATATTTATTTTGCACCTGCATCTGATGAAATGGGCTGCAGTTCACAGAAGTTTATGCCAGATAAAACTTTCATCTTGAAGGTGCGTTAAGAGTTTGTGTTGGTCTGTTTTTGTTAAAACAAACCAGCATGGCTTCCACCCTGAATTTTTATTTTTAAAGCCTCTTCCATACACAGACTTCTTATTTCTGTAGAGGTCCTAAATTCATTTCTTTCTGTTTAAATACATAAAGTTGCACTCATCATTTCTGGGTTACAGAAAAGGCAAGTTCGGTGGAAGTGCAAATATTTGGCCAAGCGTTTATAGCGGTCCATTTTCACTGTGCCTGTTCTATTTCTAGATAATATTCCTGTGAGGATGTTGCACTTCAGCTAATACTAAGTAGGACACAATTTCTGGCATTATGGAAAAATACTGATAATTGATAAAAATGTATACTCCTTCTCCACAACTACATAATTTATCAAAATGAGCTGTCATGAAGTACATAGCAGGGCAGCTTAATCTGATATAAACAAACAAAAACATTCCAGCATCTAGCTAAATAATCTGTGGGACACTTCCTGCTTTACTCCCATATATTTTTCCAGTCAACAAAAGGCAGGGTTCTGTTTGCTAATGAACTGGAGGATGCTTAAGTCTTCTTGCCCTGATCTGGAGAAACTTAACTGTCAGGCCTAATTCCTTCAACAAACACCATGGCCTGAATCCAGTTTATACTCTCAGCGAGTGCATGTTCATCTAATTAATGGGATTCACCTCAGTGTTGACGCAGTCAGTCAGTCTACTATCATTGGGACTAGTGATCAGACCTAGGCCTGAAACTTCAACTAGTCATGACCAGAAATAGGAAATAATTCAACTGCCTTTGTTTTTTTTCCAAATAAAAACTTTCTAGAAATGGGGGAAATGTCATAAATAGGATGGAAAGAACCTGGGAAACAATCTGTGTATAGCAAAAAATAAAAATTAAAAATTAAAAAAAAACTGGCAGATTTGTCATTGAATCAAAGAGACTACTAATTCAACCATGTTGAATACATCAGTTCATTTATTACCCTACAAGACAGGGGGAAAGGAGATCTTTCTTTCTTCTATTCAAGCCATGTTTATTGATGAATGCAGACTTTCAAGACATACATAACTAGTAATATCAGACCAAAACAAAAGAAAAATAATAAAAAAAGAAGTCAGAAACATTATCACCTTAAAGACTAACAGCTATATTTTAATGTGATTTTTTGTGGACAAGTCCATTTTCTCAGACATTCTATTACAATAATGATGTGTTACCATACATCTGGACTGAGAAGGCTCGGGGGGGGGGGTGTCTTAGGAAGCTGCTCTCTGCCCCCTTCCTCACAGATCAGCATGGCATGGTATAGAAATTGCAAAGTTGTAGTAGAGCTTGGGAAAATGTATGGCCACTGATTATGTTCGCTGGTGGAGATTAGGAGTTGTGGTCTAGAAAGTAATTTTTCCAAGCTTTGAATCTGGCAGCCCCCAAGCAGGATTATCATCTCAATAATTTTCAGATCATTGGCCATACTGGGACGGGGGCAGACAAGGTGGATCTCAGATTTGTATTCCCAAAAAAGTACATTTTTTTCGTAGCTCTGTTCTTCCATGATTTCATGGAAAGCTTAATGCACAACCCATTTCTCCAACTTCCATCCCTTTCCCACAAAGGCCTTTTCATCCCATTCTCCCAGGATCTCCATTTAAAAAGAAAAGGTAGCAGATAATGGAGAAGGCCTTTGCCAAGAGTCAGGCATTTCATCAAGTTCCACTGCATGGACTTCTCCAGGTCTTAGGTGGGGAGGTATCTCAGACAAGATGCCCCTGCGGAGAATATGGTTTTATTTTGAGGTGTGAAGTTGTTTTAAAGCTCAGGCACCCTTTTCCCCCATTCTCAGGCGGCACCAGGGCTCACTGGCTCTGATGTTTGTTCTAGATATTGCACTGGGGCAATATTAGCCCAGCAAAAAAGTGATGCATCAGGGGAAGGAACTGAGGAGAGACCCAGTGGATTAATGCACTGGGGCCTAGGGTGCAAATTACAGGAAGTCAGGGAGTGAAACACCAGCATCATAACTTGCAAGCCTTATTGTGCATGCCCTGAAACAGCAGCACTGGGTCTGTTATCCAATTTTTAACAAAAATAAAAAGAGGAATCTCCACAGACTGGTGATCAGCCTTCCTCAAACTCCAGAAGTGATCAATACTGGTTTTAGGAAAACTCCCCACATATCATGGGTACTGTAGTCAAGTCCACACTAGATGCAAGCCCCAGTAGGAATGGTGGCAGCCCTACAGCTATGTGGCACATTTTACCACCTTCTTGTCCACCAAAAAATGCCCTGCCACCCATTCTGGATTACCATATTACCATAATTAGCCAGCTTTTACTCATATTCCGGGAGCATTTTCCTGAAGTCCCTTTGTCCTGTCCCTGTTAGCCAGCTAGTCCAGAAGCCTTTCTGTTCCCCAACCTCTGCCTGCCCGTCTGCTGTGACTCCACATGTACCTGCCTCCTGCCCCCAGTCTCAGGGTTCTGCCCTAAAGTTTCAGGGAATGGGATGCTCCTGATCTGGCAACTTGGAAAATGTTTTAAATATATTTATTTAATCCAACTCTCGCTGCCATCATCCCACAGCCAGGAAGTCTGGTGGTAAAGGATAATGACGTTCCCCACAGCAGATGTAACCTATTGGTTAGCCCCTTTCCAAGATCACAGCGACCCTAGGATGGCTTCCAGCTACATGAACAAAATCTCTGACTTGATAGAAGGCAGCTTCTGTGTTCCTGGGCAATTCAATTACAGTGTGAACACTTAGCAGGGTTTGGAAAACTGGCCACGATGGCTGGAGGATTCTGGGAATTTTAAACCCTATAAAGGAAATTTCCCAAGGTCTGACTCTAATGCTTCGTCCCATCTTGCAATGATTGCAGCTAGAAACTACATTCTTAAAGGGTTGGTGGATAAGAATAAATGTGTAGTAACATTACATAAGGTATTAATGTCATGTTTGCCGATATTTTGTTCCTTTGCCTATTAGTCATATATTAAGCAGCTGTAATGATCACTTCTGAAGTACGTGCCATGCAGCTTTCACAGGAATTACACGGTCACCTCTGCTGCATCCAGCGCATCTATCTGACCACACGCTGCAATGCTTGTTGTCCCCAGGAGGGGAAAAATTGGGGGGGGGGGGAAGGGTGCATGGAAAGAGGAATGACATCATCCACCATCTCCATTCATAACCCCACAGCAGACCAGCTTCTCCTGCAAACTGTCTCGGAAATTACGAACATGCCAAATGCTCTTTACGTTTGGAGTTCCACAAGGAACCGCAGGGCAGAAAGGAAAAGCCGTTTTAATGGTCGATCCACAGTTCAGGGACACGAGGATTTTTTTCTGTCAAGAAAGCCAGTGGCATTCACAGTTGTTCCCACATTCATTTCCTCATACACAAAAGATGGCTTAAACATCCTTGCCTTGGATTTAAATATTGTTCTGTGTTTCAACAGCCCATTAAAACACACACACACACATACAATATAACATCCCGATAGTTGTCATATTATTTGTCTCTGTTGGCTATGGTCGTGTGTGTGTGTGTGTGTGTGTGTGTGTGTGTGTGTGTGTGTACACAAATATGTGTATATAATGTTAGAATTTATAAACCCTCTTGAGAAATATTCTGCTGAATATTGTTTCCTTGTGCTGACTGTAAGCGTTGATTAGATGTTTTAGGAATTGGGAATTCATTGTTTTAGAATTTCTTTCTGTTGCTATGGCAACACTTTTGTGCTTTCTCATGCCTTCAGCATACACTAGTGTTTTAAGATAGCTGATGGCTGCATATCTTTTAAATCTAGATAGCAAAGGGCAACAAAACATTTCTTGACCATTTGAATGGCCACTGAGATTTAAAACTGGCTTTAAAATTGGCTTTTAAAGTGAATTTAAAATCTGCTTTTAAAGAAAGCATTTTATATCTTTTTCAAAAACTATTTTAAATCTATTTTATTATATATTGCTTGGTGAGCCCTGATGGGCAGAACAGCAGTCAATAAATATTTAAAAATAAAATTGGTAACAAATAATTAACTGTTTGCCAGTTGAATTTTGGGAGAGAGTGGATTTGATTTGAATCAAATTGATCCAAAATGTGCACTCTTCCTTGCTATGACCTTAATAATGTATGTTTTTCACAATCTCATTGCCCAGACTAAATTCACCTCCAATAAACAACTGTATTCATTGAAGGCTCCAGCATTTGAAGTGAACACTTACAGTTACTTTTGACATTTACAAGCAAGTGGTAACAATTCCAGACATTTGAGTGGATTTCTGACAACTAAGAAACGCACCATTAACTGTTGACTTCGATTTGATCCCGTGTTCACTGCTGTTGTTCTGCACTTACAACAACCTTATGAATTAGCAACCTTCAAAAGATCCTGTCATTAATAGCTCTGTTCAAGCCTTGCATACTAAAGGCCATGGTTTCCTTTGCTGAGTCCATGCATCTCATGTTAGAGCTTCCTCTTTTCCTGCTGCCTCCCACTTTTCCTAGCATTCTTATCTTTTTAGTGAATGTTGTCATCTCTTTATATATCCAAAGTCCAGTAGCTTCAGTTTAGCATCTAATGAGAGATCACACGTGCTTTGACACAGAACCTATTTGATTTCTGGTGGCTCCTGGTATCTGAGAAGCTCTTGTCCAACACCACATTATTGAATAAATCTTTTTTTTTTCCCTGACAGTTTTCTTCCATATCCAACTTTATATCGGCATATAGTAGTCACAAATACTATTGTATGGATTATCTTGATCTTGGTCTCCAACAACACATCCTTACGCCTAGGGATCTTTTTATAATTCCTTCATAGCTGCCCTTCCAAGTCACAATAATCTTCTGATTTCTTAGCATCAGTCTCTATATTGTTTGATGATTGAACCAAGATATAGAAAATCTGTAATAATTTTGATTTCTTCAAAGTCAGTGCTAACATTATATAATCCTGTAGCCATTATATTTGTCTCCTTAATATTCAGCTATAATCCTATTTTTGCACTTTCTAATTTAACCTTCATGAATAATCATTTCAGAACATTTTCTGCCAGCCATATGGTGTTATCTGCATATTATAAATTACTGATGTTTCTTCCAGTAATTTTCACTCTACCTTCATTTTACTCTAATCCAATTTTTCATATAGCATGTTCTGCATACGGTTTGAACATACAGGGGGATAAAATATATCATTATCTGAGATCTTTGCCAGTTCCGATCTCCATACAATATACTGTCCTAATAGTAGCCTCTTGTCCACAGTATAAGGTTACACTATTAAATGTTGTGTCACACCCATTACTTTTTAATTGATCCATAGTTTTTCATGATTCTCACAGTTGAATCTCTAAAGCGCAAACTGGTTTTCTTCTGAAATACTTTGGTACACTCATGGAGCCAACATATTTGCAATACAATCTCTAGTGCCTCTTCCCTTTTTTGTATTTTAAACAAGAAAAGCCTATTGGTATCCTATGTACCCCTCGTGATCAATTTTCTCCAGATGCTCTGAGAGCAACTTTTAATTTGATTTCTAAATCAAAAGTATCTTCTTTGAATTAATCTGTCACCCATCTTTCTGCACTATACATTTTTCAGCACATTGTTTCTATCTTTTTTATTATTTTATCCTAGTCAGATATATTTCTCTGTTGATCTTTTAGAATCCTACAGTTGGGTAAAATTTATTTATTTTAAATTTTTTTTGTTCTATTTCCCTGCACTGATTAGTGTGTGTGTGTGTGTGTGTGTGTGTGTGTGTGTGTGAGAGAGAGAGAGAGAGAGAGAGAGAGAGAGAGAGAGAGAGAGAGAGAGAGAGAGAGGAAATAAATAAAATTAATAAATATTTGTAATTTTTGGACATCGATAAAATTCATCCAAGATGTAAATATCACTATTTTCTGAGCATCTGACATTTGCTATACCATATATGATCTACATGTTTTGACTTACATTGTAAAGAAATACTCTGCTTTCCACATATTGTATAATCTCATGTTATAGCAAAAGCCTCAATCTGCAAACATCAGTCCCCCAAAAACTGTTTCTTTCAGAAGACAGAGTAACCTTATTTAATTGGGGGGGGGGGGGGCAATATTATTACCATGGGCAGTCCTTAAGAGATATGGAATATTGTTACCTCCCTTAAAACAGGAGTAAAGACCCCTCAGATGTTGGACTGCAACTCCCATCAGTCAGCAGAGGCAATAGTCTGGGATGATGGGATTTGGGAGGAGAAGTTGCTTTCCACAGAACATCTGTCATTTTCAAAATGCAGCAATGAAAGTAAAAATGACTTGATCACAGTCTGAAGCAGGAAAGGGGCCAGGATTATGTATCTTTAAAATAAAACAACAAAAAGAAAAGTCGCCCAAATTGGTGCCATGGAGGAAAATATTGTTTGACAGAATCAAGATTATAAAAGTCCCAAGGCTTGGGAATTTGATAATCCTTTCTTTCAAAAAGGAATCTCTTTGAAACATTTCTCTGGAAACTCTCTCCAATCTTTATCTAACTAATTGCCACCTTGTTAATAACTCATTTTTTGTTGGAGTTGTATTTGCAACCTTGCATGCTGTCCATGGTTCGTGTGACTGGCAGGGCCTTTTCTGGCTGGGGTGACTGTCTGTCCAGTACTAACCAATCTTTCCTTCCAGGCTTTGAATTTAAAAAGAGTCCCACCTCTCTGTTGAGTACCTCTCTTCCTCTTTTATCTGTTGAGGCAATTGTTTACTTGCTGCTGATCTGTTCAGATGTTTGCTAAGTATGAGTTCAGTAAAGAAAGCAACATACACGTCTGCCATTTCAAAGAACTGTAAATAAAGAAATGTTTTTTACTTTTTCTACTACAAATGTCTCAGAGTGAGTTATTGAGACTTGAAATGCCACACAATGAGAAAGGGGTGGACTCTGGGGATCTAACTATTCGCTGTGAATCTCTGTACTTCTACTGCATAGCAAAAGGAATGTTATCAGAAATTCAAAACTCTCCAACATTTTTAACCTCTCAGCTCTTCAGAATTATAGTATCTCCTTATCTTCATAGCTAAGGTCAGTCGAATTTCTCTTTCTCTCACCTATAATTCATTATCAATAGTATTTTATTAATAAAAAAGGTGTGTTGTAATTTATTAATAATGAAGGAGGTCTCTTCATTTAAATTAAATCCACAATGCCTTTAAAACATAAAATCCATGTCTATTTCAAGCTGGCCTATAATTTAGGCTATACTTTGCTTGTTTATGTTTCAAAACTTCAGTGAACATATGAAGCCATACATTCAAAACCATTCCCTGAGAACATTTGCTGGAAACATTTCCCACCACTGTTACTGGCTTATTTTGCTTTGCTTTCCTATTCTGTATTTATAAGTCTCTCTCTCTCTCTCAAACATACACACTCAATTGAGGGTAACATGATATCACCCTTACAATGGCAAAGTGGCTTTTTATGACTCCCAGCTCCCAGCAGAGTTGTACAGATGTTGATGTCATCGTGCTATAGGGATTCTGGTTCTCCCAGATTCTGTAATTTGAACATAATGAGTGGATAAGGCTACAGTGGCTGAGTCTTACTGGCAACCAGGTCATTTTACACTCAGAAACATCTGTTCGCCAAGCTTCATTATAAACCTGAACTTAAAATTAGTAGGTCTGAGTTTCACATTGGACTCTCTTCATTTTTTAACCTACTGAAAGAAAAGCTGTTTTAGTTCTAGTCTTCAACTAACGCTATTCCAAAGTCTTGTTTTTGTAACACATTGATCTTGACTGTTTTCACCGCAAGTGGAAACTCCATATTCATGCAGAAGTCCGTATCCATGACTTCTGCACACATATTTTAATCTTTGTTTTTTAGAAGGAATGTGAAGAATTGAACGAGTCACCCAATATGAACCGTTACCTTAATTGAATAGATATCTAATACCAAAAGAATGCTGTGGGTAGCAAAGAACATGAGGGATGCAGGTTCCTCTAAGGTATACAATATCCATATTACATTATAAAGAATGCAAGTGGGTGCAATAAGTCATAGTAAATGTTACTTTTATAAGAAATGGGAAATAAAGTTGCAGTTGTCCTGACATTTATATTCAGCAGCAAGCAAGGTTGAAGGGTTTCTCCAAGCATTCTTGCATTGCCACTTGACATCTCTGCCTGGGCATTCTGGAGCTATGGTAGACACAGTGCAACTACAGTTGGCCAATATACTAATCTCAGACACTTTCTGTTTGAGCAGTGGTTTCCAACCTTGGGTAATCCAGGTGTTCTTGGACTGCAACTCCCAGAAGCCTTCATCACCACCATCAGAGTTTCTGGGAGTTGCAGTCCAAGAACACCTGGATTACCCAAAGTTGGAAACCATTGTACCTAGCCCTCATGTTTGAGGCACCAAACACCATCAAATCACTGTTGTTCAGCAATAGGCTGCAATATATGAGGAATGCAGGTGTAGGTCAGCCCAGCCAGGCCCCTTCTCTATTCTAAGTTTCTCCAGAGGCAGGATTAAAAATAATAGACAGAAATGCCGTATTTTTCTGTGTATAAGACGCCCCTGTGTATAAGACACCCCCTCTTTTCTAACCCAAAATTTCTTTCTTTGCAAGAAAGTGGAGGGGGAAAGCGATTTCTGCTTTCCCCCTACATTTTCATTGCAAAACATGGAGGGGGAAAGCTGATTTTTGCAACGAAAATGTAGGGGAAAAGTAGAAATCGCTTTCCCCCTCCATTTTCTTTGCAAAACATGGAGGGGGAAAGCTGCTTTTTGCAACAAAAATGTAGGGGGAAAGTAGGAATCGCTTTCCCCCTCCATTTTCTTTGCAAAACGTGGAGGGGGAAAGCAGGGTTCAAAGCGCTTTGATCCCTCCCCCCCCTTACTTCCGAGTTTAAAACGGCCCTCAATTTTTCCTTTAATTATTTTAGGGAAAAGTGTTGTTTTATACACGGAAAAATACGGTAGTAAGGATTCAGCTTTTGGCTAAATATTGCAAGAAATTTCCTGAAGAAATTTCCTGATGTCCTGTGGTGGACCCAACTGTCCAGCGAGAAGGTGGGTTTTCCTTCACTGGAGGTTTTAAAAGAGAGACAAGATCTCCTTTTGTGAGAGATGCTACAGTTGCACGGTTCCTCTTCTAAGCACGGAGCTGGAAAATATGAACTCCAAAGTCATTTCCATCCATAAAATGTCATGATCCCACCATTACAGTGGGAGATCAAACTCCCAACCTCTGGTTCAGAACTCAGAAACCTTGACAACTTAGCTCTCCAAAGCCTCCCCATTTTGCTCCCTCGGTGCACAGTTCAGGAACATGGCCTTTGCTAAGAGCTTGGAAAAGTTCATATCTGACTACAAGTCCCACAGTTCTCCAGCCAACATGACCAAGGCTCCATCGCTGGCTGGGGATGGGTCCCTGGAGCTGTGGTCCAGACAGCAGAAATTTCCCAGGCTGATTGCCTGATGCACAACACAGCCTAACTCTACACCTGCAACTCTAACTCTTTGCTCTGTGTTTTCATCCCCTCCCACCCTCCTGCTCAATGCACATAACTGGACTGCTGTTCCTCTTCACAGTCTGTTACCTTTCATTCTGACTATGACATGCCAAATCCTTTATCCATTTTTCTGGCTTCTCTCGTCATCTTTTCCACTTCATTCTTATATCCCTTTAAAGTACATTGACCGGAGCTTAACACATTACTGCCAACTGTGAGTGGTGCTATTATTACCTCTCTTATCTCCCATAGGGTGCTTCAGCTCACACAAAATCCTATATGTCTGGATTTTTGGCAGCATGATGTTACCAACATTCAAACAGCTATCCACTTTATAAATTATTGCCCCTACTGTTCTTAATGAATTGTGATTCAGAAATCCTTGCTGATCTTGTGAAAAATTATTTTATTTTATTTTATTTATATCCCTCCTTTCTCCAAGTGCTGGGACACATGGCAGTTCACAACAACTAAAAATAGAGATAGTTAAAAGCACAATATGTTATAATATTTTTTCAAAAGGCAATTAAGCAAATTATTGGCCCAAATCCTGTTACTTATTTATGCCTCTGCAAGGTAAATGGTGTAATTTGCAGCTCATTCTAACAGACTATTACTGGGTCATTATTTGCATCTTCCAGCTTCACCAAAGCCAGTGGGCACACACAAATCTGAAAATCCAAGTAGAGATTAGTGATCTGCCTGTGAGAACATGCCGCAAGTTACACAATTTGCCATCCACAGGCATAGCTAAGCAACAGGATTTGGGCCAGTGTATTAACAATTTAAGAGTGGTAGAATATACCAGATGGGCGGGATATAAATCAAATAAATAAATAATTAATTAATTAAAATCAGTGTAGAAGTACAGCACAAATACCTTAGTAAAAGGCCCTTCCTCACAGCCTGTTCAGTTGCCAAAGCCCCCCCCCCCCCAGTGAAAAAGTCTTTGCCTGCCCACAAAAGGACACGGGGAAGGAGGCCCACCTTGCTTCCCTTCCCAATTCAAATGAGCCACAGAAAAGGCTCTTTCTTTTGATCTTACAAAATCTGGTGGAGCTAAGGCAAGGATTCCCCTGCCCTCCCCCCCCCCAAAAAAGTCTTAAGACACAGACAGGTTTTATCTAAACAGATAGAATACAGTAGCATTCCATAAGGAAGGCAAATAAGTAGGTTCTAGATCAAACAAAGTTAGAAGCAAAAAAAAATGGTTAAAATGAAGCTATCGTACTTTGGGCACATTGTGAAAAGATAAGACAGACTGGAAAAGACAATAATCCTGGAAAAAGTTGAAGGCAACAAGAAAAGAGGAAGACCAAATAAGAGCTGGATTGACTCAGTGAAGGGAGCAACAGCCTTACGTTTGCAAGATCTAAGCAGGGCTATTTATAATAAAACCTTTAGGAGGTTGCTAATTCATAGGACTGCCATATGTTGGAAGTAACTTGACTGCACATAACAACAACAACAGCAACAACATGTTCAAATTGCCCCTCTCTCTGAAATTGTGGTGCTCTTCTGGTTCCTCTAATCCCCTCCTGTCTTCTCTGTAAAGGTGGTCCCTGTGTCGTCTGTATCTCTCGCACACATCTCGCACTCTGTACTTGCCTCGCTCTCCTTTTGTCTGCTCCCCCATGGAAGCATCCATTGAATGCTGCAGCTAGAAAAGTTAAACTGGCTCTTGGGCTAATAAATTAGCTTAATTAGTTTAAAATAGTTTGTTTCAAGGTGACTTGATGGCACATAATAACAGATGGTTCTAGTGGAAGGGGTGGGGATGGGAAACACACCAGCACGATGCCAGCAGAAAAAACGTGCTGTATTCTGTTCATCAGCCTTTTCCAAGATGGTGCTCTCCAGATGATTGGGTGACACACCACTTTCCCACAGCAGCAGCGTCTGTGCATGTAACTTCAGTGGGAGAGGCAACAAACTCATACAAAAGTTTGAGAGGAAAGCTCTAGTTCTTCCTCTGCGTGGAACACCCAGAGATGAAACAAGAAGTCATCGCAAGAGGGCAGAGAATAAATGTCAAAGTTCTTGGGGGGGGGGGGGGGAGTAGCCTTGGTCCTGTCTCCTGGCTCTTTGAAAGAGCTGAACAAACATTATTAGCCAACTGTGAAAAACTCCAGAAGAAGACACACTGATGTGCTGTGTCAGTTAGCAAAAACTAAAAACAAATGGAAAGCTTTGTCTCATTTCCCCTCTGTGGGAAAGAAGTTTTCCATTTCTCAAAACTATTAAGCAGCTTAGGAAAAGCACAGAAGAGGTGATAGGCAGGAGATGTTTGTTTTTACTTTTTCTTTCCCTTGAAAGTGAATGAAAATCAGTCTAGGTCATGCTGAACAGGTCACTTGATGTGTGATGTGGTCAATCCTTGCATGTGGATGCACGGATCACCCGAAATGACATACCACACCTCAAAGCAACTCTGTTTAACACAATCTAGACAAAACCAGGCAAGGATAATTGGCTTGTCTAGTCACACCCTGAGTTTCAAAAAGTTTCTTTTTAAGACTATAGTTCACAGAATCTCCAAGACAGTTTAGCAGCACCAGATGAGACATTCATTCAATCATTTAGAAACACAACAGATTTTGGTATGTCCATTCTGTTATCTACAGGGAGATGCATGCAGAGAAGCCTCTCTCTGATGTCTTCCTAACAGGAATGAGAAGCCTTTCCACTTGTTCCACTCTACCCTAATTTCTAAACAGCATATCTGTCTTAAGCAGAAAAAAGAACCAGAGAGAGACAGAGAAAGCAGATTCACGATTATTAGATGCTGCATGATCTTGCTAGTACTCACCATAATCAGCAATGCAACATGAAACATTTTTGGAAGGGAAAACACATGCCACTAGATTCCCTATTTTAAAGCAAATTAACTTCTTGCACATGTTATCCGCCTGCATAACGGCAGTATGAATGGTATCTTTACCCATGACCACGAAGACATAACAACAGCCAAGGAGAGGATAACCAGTGTTTTGCTACTGTATTGGGACATCTGACCAACAAGTATTATAACCGCATTCCTGGCCTGAATGAAGTTGCTAAATTTACTCTCATCAGGCTGTTTACAAAGCTGTGACAGAAGAATGCTTTTCAGTGGCTTGGAGTGCCTCCAGAAACCTGATTTGACAACACCACTTTTAGGTGCCCCCATGTACGCAGAGCAAGTATCATGTTTAAGACTACTAGTGAGTTTTATTTTTGCTGTCTGTGGCAAACTGAATCCAACACTTTGAAAATCAAACCATATGGAAATAGGGCAAGCAAAGCAGCTATAGTATTTCTGACTGAATGAAAAGGGGGTGAGATAAAGGATAGGTCTAACTGCTGGCCCAGAAGCCATGTGGGAATAGCCTGTCTCCTTGATGATTACCAGGCCAAAAAATCTGGAATAGCTCTGATGTTACTCATCCAAGGACTTTCTTCTTTGAGACCTATCTTTTCTCTGTTGGCAGCTTCCTTCAGACTTCAACTTGGATGTGGAAAATCCACTCAGGTTTGGCAAGAGGTGGAGGAGAAGAATTTTTATTCCCTAGAAGACAACAGAGGTCAGCAGAGTTGGAAGATGTCCCCCCTTAAGCTGAGTGAATTGCTGACAAATTCAGGAGAACAGTGCTTGTCATGGTTGTGATTTACAAATATTTCTGCTGTTACATTCGAGCTGTGGGTCTCTTTGTCTGACCACATGTGTGCCAGCATTCAGGAATTAAAATGAGCCATAATTTGCTAGAGCATTTGCCAGTCTTTGGGAAATACTTACTCAATTTGAATGAATCACCTACATGAAACGTCACGCATTTTCACAGCTTAATATTTCCCATGACTCTCACCAAAGGTAATTAGAGCAGGGGTGGGCAACACATGATCTATGGGCCACACACAGGGCCACAGCTTTTGTGACTCCCACATTCCCAGCCATTGCCCATCAGGTCAGTGGCCTGCCATGGAATTTCAATAGTGCAGCAAGAAAGACAAGCATATTTCTTCACTGAAACAAGACACCCCAGGAGTGAGTGACTTGTTTTAAAGCTCGCAGAAGTCTCTAAAAATTGTTCTTCTTGCATTCCTTGTTTTAGCATGAGAACACATTTGAGGGGAAACTAAAATGGAGTTTCTTACTTCTAGTTAGACCACGTTGCAGATTTTCAGAGGTGTGCAGGGGGTGCAGCCCGTAGTAGGATCCAAATGCACAAAATTGTGCCACTAAACATACGACGGGTGCTTACCCCTGGTTTAGAGGATCTCGGACAAGCCAGAAATGTAAATACATGTTCTCTCTTATAGCTATCCTCTGTTTCCTGGGTAGCAATCATCATTCTAATATTTCATGACATCCAGATGGGCAAACTATGGCTAGCACTTTCTTTTTAGTCTAAAATCAGAAACCATTTCAAACCATAGTTTCTAGTTTCAGTTCAGAGGACAAATACTAACCATAGTAGGGTGGTGCATATGGTGACAGCTAACTTCACTCATAGCACCAAATAGAAATAGACATGGAAGCCACATGCGACTGAGCAGAGAAAGGGAGCATGTGTGTCCACGGTTCATTTTTGACACTCTTTATGGGAGGAACAAATGTCCTGTGCCTTGAATTTGGGAAGGAATATTGTCATGAAGCAAACTGTTTTCTGTCAAACTTCATGCCACACTATATGCATTTATTCTTTAAGATACAATGGGAATCACTCTTCTTGTAAGATGAGAGTTTCTGCATGTTATCAGAAGCACGTATGTGTCATGTTTCTTCTTCTGGCATCTCCTTGGTGTTGTATAAGGATGGGACATTGCCATAAATGCAAAAGAAAAGGAAAGAACCCCTCTCTTTTGTGCTTTTGGTAGCTAGAAAGCTTTTAATAATTAAGTTGGGCAAGACTGAGGGTGCGACTACACAGGAAAGCTGAATCAGAGCAATTTGATTCACAGCCTGTATTACATTTGAAATTGCAGTCAGTGCTCACACAGGGGCTACAGAGTTCATTCTGCATATTGGATGTGATGTGAGTTGCCTTCCAGCTCCCAGCCCCCTCCCCCTGCAGGGAGGAAAGGGACCCTCTGGATCATCAAGTCCAGCTCCTGTCAAGGAGGCACAGTGGGGGATCGAACCCCCAACCTCTGACGCCACAGCCAGAGACATAAACCAGTGAGCTATCCTTTCTCCTTCTCTGGTCCCACTTCTGCCAACCCTTTTACGGAACGTAAATGTGGGAAAGAATAATAACAATGACCCAGCAATAGGGTGATAGGGTGATCTAGCGCTAATCTCATATACGTAAGACATATATTTTTTAAAAAATTAAAAATCGGAGGACAATTGGGAGAAAGGAAGGAATGTGAGGTATGTCCCCCTGGTCCAAAACATCATAAATAGGCCCCAACAACCTATTTCACTGACACACCACCCGCACACACTTCCTCCATTTTTTCAAGAACGCATCACAACTAATCACATGGAGAAAAGACAGTTTAAATCATTCCAGCTTCAAAAAGTAGAGGTCCCTCAGTGTCAGAGGAAAAAAGACACATTAGGAGCAAAAGGGCTGGCCTGATTCAAATCAGCCTTTGGGTCAGCTGGTCAGTAAAATATACTTTGAATTCATCCATTATATAAGCAGAGCAAATCCCACGGTATTTGACCATGTTTCATGGACATAATGTTGTGTGTTTGTTTGTTTTAAATATTTGTACCCCACCTTTCTTCATGAAAGGACGCAAGGCAGGGTAAAAAAAGTACCATGTTTCCCCGAAAATAAGACAGGGTCTTATATTAATTTTTGTTCCAAAAAACGCATTAGGGCTTATTTTCAGGGGATGTTTTATTTTTTTTCATGTACAACAATCTGCATTTATTCAAATACAGTCATGTCATCTTCTTCTGGTTGCTGCACAATGGTGGAGGGCGGGGTTTCACTTAACTGAGGCTTCTTTTTTGGGGTAGGGCTTATATTACGAGCATCCTGAAAAATCATACTAGGGCTTATTTTCAGGTTAGGTCTTATTTTCAGGGAAACGGTATATATTCTTTTTGTTATTTCAAAGCATTTAAATGTTGAGATAACTGCTGCTGCTGCTGCTGTTGTTATGTTGAATGGTTTTTTAATTTCATCATTTATTGTAGTTTTGTTCCAACCTGTTTTAATCATCTGCGAACTGCTTTGTGTCCCTTCATTGGAAGACAGAAAGCCTAAAAATGACATACAGACAGACAGACAGACATGTAATGGCCACAGCCATCATCCCTCGCTATGGTCTATGCTGGCAAGGGCTGATTGGGAGTTTGAGTTCAAAAATATTTGGAGGGCCACACATTTCCTCTCCCCACATTAAACAAACTGTAGAAATCTAGTTTTCAGTTTTGGTACATTTTCTATAATAAAAACCATAGGGTATTTTTTTTTAATGAATGTTTTCATAACTGTAAGCTCCCTTTATTTAGACTGGAGAGTTCTGTTTTGAGAAAAGTAGAAACCATACTACTATCATGAAAAGAAACATTTAATTAGACATAAAAACTATTAAAGCGTGTTCCTTGGTAGTGTGCCTTTGTTTCAGGTGTCAGTGTAAAGGTTGTGTGTTTTATCTTCTTTCCTCTTAAGTTAGAAGTCCTTCAGGTACCATAGCAACAGGCTGGCTGCATCACGTGGTTTATACAATGCCACCTATAAGCAGATGGGAACTGTGCGAGCTAATAAAGTCTGAGCAAGTGTCAAACGGGAACGGAACTCAGCCAGACTCTGCATTGCTTTGACAGAATTCATCAGTAAATGTTTCCTCACCTCCTCTGATTCACCCAGGTAAACCCCAACCCATGAACAAAGTGAATCCCAATTACTGTTCTGCCTGTCAAAAAGAAGCTGCCAATGACATGGACACTTGGCAGGTTTTGTTTTCTTTTTTAAAAAATGCTCAACACTTTCCGCATTGCTGTAAGGGCCATAGTTAAAAATCTGTATTCCTGTGATTAGTTGTTTACAGTCACTGCAGGGCCGCTTGCTTTGCTATGGATGGGATTGATCCTGACTGCAAGGCTGATCTCCTGGATTCTTATATATATAAAGAATATATAAGAATATATATATATTATATATTACTCTGCTTCCATCCACACCATTAAGTCCCTATCCCACACTATATATATATATCAGAATCCAGGGTTAAAATGCCTTGCAGTTTATATATGTGTGTGTTTTAAGTACCATAGTCACTGTCATTATATATTATGCATTTAATATATAATGACGGTGACTACTTAAAACACACACATATATAAACTGCAAGGCATTTTAAAAGAGCAACTGTGGCATGGACTCACTGGTAATGCAATGCAGCCACATCGTCTAACACAGTGGTTTTCAAACCCCATTGGAAACTTAATTTTTAAAAAAGTTTTATTTAAAATTACAACAAAAAAACCAAAAAATAAAAAATAAATTACATAACTGACAAATTAAAAACAGATTTTTTTGTACAGTATTTTGACAATACAAAAAAGGAAGCTTTATTGTTGTTGTTAAGTTCTGTCAATTTGATTTCGACTTATGGCGACCCTATGAGTTAATAGCCTCTAAAAGGTTGTGTCATTAAACAGGGGCCAAAATCTAGTTTGGGAAAGATCTTGTTGCGAGGCATTCCAATAGTGGATGGCGCTGTGGACAGAGGGTGGGATGAAAGCTTATCTGGAAGGGCCGATATAAACCTTATCCCAGTGCATGTACAGAGAGTCAGTGGTTTCTCATCATGACAACTTTTATAGAAGGGAGCATTAAGTGATTTTTTTATTGCTGAAACTTCCAACCTAGCATGGCCTTTTAGCTAGAGTGGCCATCTGTCCTCTTTTAGGCAGATCAGTCCTTCTTTTCAAGGGCTGCTAGAGGATTAGTCTTCCTTGAGTCTGCCCTCCCTTGGAAGTCCAATTGAAAGGGAAAGAACCATCGGGAGAGAGAGAGAGAGAGGAGCCTTGAAATTGTCCATCCACAGAGAGCAGCACTTGGCCAGCAGACTGAGCAGGCACAGAGGTGGCCTGGCCATGCTCTTCCTTCCACGAGTAGGTCCACTGTAATTCTGTTTAAATTAATAAACTCATTTCTAATTTTGCATTGTATGTACAAATGACTATATGCAATATTGGGCATATCAGGGACCTCCTTGTCGATCATGCATCTTGCCCGCTTCCCCTCTCTTTCCCTAAGCTGTTTTCTTCTCTCTACCTGCAACAAGGTACCTGCACGGCTCTGCCACTTATTTACTCTGCTTCCATCCACACCATTAAGTCCCTATCCCACACTTCCCGTGTCATCCCCATATATATATTTCCTCCTGCCCATCCAAGGGGAAGAATTCAGCAGCTCAGCTAGATAGCATGGGAGGACCTGCTGACATGTGACAGACAGCCTGTGTTTACTGCCCCGAGGGAATGTTTAATGGAGCATATGACTATAAAATACACATGTACCCAAATTCAGCAAGGAAGTGGGTTAGTCATATCTGAAATGGCAATAGGAGAAGGGCCGAAAGCTTAGAAATGGGTATTGAGGATTGCCATCTAGTCTTTAAGGAAGGAACAAGCAAATTAAGGAAGGAACCAGCCCCTCTCCACTCCCATTAAGAATATTATGCAATTCACATCAGACGGTGCTTCACTGGAGTACATGATTCAGTCAGGAAATATACTCTTTCTGTCTGTTCATCTGTTTGACTCACATCCAGCTTTCTTCCAGAACAAGGACTCAAGAGTGGCTCAGAACAAGATTGAAAACAGATCAATCCCATTTTTTAAAAAAAGACAAGAAATCGTCACATTAAAACACAATTAACTGTTTATAATTAAATTTAATTACAAAGCAGCTTTAAAACACAAAAATTAAAAAGTACAACACCAATAGTTGAAGTGATCTCTCTCTCTCTCTCTCTCTCTCTCTCTCTCTCAATCATAGATCTTGGAGTTAAGCAAATAAAACAGAACTGAACATAAAATGGGGTTGGACTTCTACATAGAAGTCCTTCATGGCGGTGCTGAAATCATGACAAAGGCCCAGTGGTGAGATGCTATAAAGATGTTTGTCGGTTCTTTGGAATATGCCTTGGACAGAAGTTCAAGATTTCCATTTCCGTAGCCAATTAGCTGTGATATTTTAAATAAAAAAGGCTACATGGCAAAAGTCTGATCTTGATTTAAACAAAGAGAAGTCTTGAGGGTGCCACTTGAGAAGTGGGAAGATCAGAGAGATTCTTGTAGTGAATCTTTACTTGGAAGTACAAAAGCATGCCTTTCTATCGATTCTGCTCACACACACACAAGCACGTACGCATGTACACAGCTCATACCATGGGCAAAACCCTGCTGTGTAACTTGGCACTTGGGATAATCCAGGTTGGGTCCAGAAACATTTGATTTACATTAATGAAAAGCTTTCTATCCTCCCATTTTAAGTTCCAGGGCTCCCTCAAACTCTCTTTTGACCGGGGGAAAGACTTTGGACTCTATGGAAGGGGAGGGGGGGTCTTCAAAAGTGAAAACTTGCCACCAGATCAGCAGCAGTGGTCCCGATCCCAGCAGTTGCAATCTGGTGGTAATTGTTTACTTTTAAAAGCCCATCCTGATGCCCAGGGCAAAGGGCAGCTCAAGGGAACCTCAGAATTTAAAACAAGGAAAGGGGAATAGGAAACTTTTAATTAGCTCAAATTAAACCTTTCTAGCACTAGATCCGTGCTACGCTATATACAAAGTTATGCAACAGGATTTTGCCCTATATATTTTAAGAGCATTTGTTGCAATTGTGTGATGCTTCTTAAGAGCTAAAATTACCAGCAAGAGAGGAACGGATTTGGGAGGCATCTGTACTTCATAGGCTCATTTCACTATTTATAATAATATAGAGTTAAAATATTATTAACACTAACTTGATTAATGGTAAAAGTGTGAATGAAATCAATGGCCAGAATCCTGTTCATAAGTTATGTAAAACGTATTGCTTTTGAAGGCAAGTTGCCTCAAGCTAAGAAATCTCTGCAGGCATTATCTGCTGCCTACTGAGTCATCCTTGATTAACTTAACAACTCTTGATCCCTTCCTCACCCACCCTGTACATTCCTCCCAGACACTACATGAGTGATACTAAGTGATTCTGGGACAGTCACTCTGCCCCAGCCTGACCTACCTCATAAGACTGTTGTGAGGATAAGCTCACTGAAGGAAAGGCAGGAACATCATAGACAGAAAAACAGACAGAGATGTCTGCTAAAACACACTACTATAATTATACAACTTGAATTAGACGCCTTATCAGTGAATAATGTGTCATCTTATCCTAATCTTAATTTGAAATTGAATGTCCTTCACTTTAGAATTTGAAAAAACATACTCTCTCTTTTTGTGTTACAATTTCCAACCCTGCCCACCCCACACCCCTCAGCCAGCACTGTCCCTGCCTTAATTGACTGTATGGCAAAGAAAACTGCAATTTCTTTTTCTTAGAAGAATGTAAATAAGACCTGCTCTGCAGGCTAATGCTTTTGCTAACAAAGAGCTCGTGATCAGCATTTCTATGGTGAGAAAATCAAGTTTTAATAGGATTTTGCTATTAGTGGACCTGCTGGATCCCAGCAGATGTCTTAGTATTTCAGAATTACATAAGGCAATTTGTTAGCTTTTTCCCCCTACCAGTGTAATTCAATTCATGTGCGTATTCATTTATGTTGTGCTATGTATCATGGAAGCCAATGTCTTTATTAATCATTACAGGAGAGCCATAATTAACCATTGCAGCAGACCTTGGAGATACTAATAGAGGCTCTGTTCAACCAAGGTCAAGGATAATAAGTGTCCCAATCTCATGCAAGCTAACTTGGAATTCAGTCCTGCATAAATAAGTAAGCTACATGCACAGGACTGTAGCACTGTGGTGTATACTACATCTGTGAGATGTTGTAGATCTGGCAGCAAAAATCGACACCAGTTAGCTCTAGTCGTGTGGTAGCATGAAATGCCCAGATTTTCACAGAGTTAAGCAGTTTGTAGTCGAGCTCAGTAAGGGAAGGGAGAAATGGTCAGCCTGGCTGGGTTTAAGATTTCGCCAAGAATTGTGTAGTGCCTTGGCAGATTTCCCAGGACTCTGAGGGACAAATTGTCCCATGGAAAGAAGGCTGAAGAAAGGGTACAGTAGGCTGAGAAGAATGGTGTAAAAAAATAACAGGAAGAAAGACTAGTGAAACAAGGCAGGCAAGAAATTGGGCAAAGAATGGATTCATGAAACAAAGTTAGGTCTCTGTGCAGTTCTTCAGTTCAAGCACCTGACATGAGTGTGGAAGAGAAGAGTACTAGGAGGAAGGTTGACAGCAAATGGACAAGGCACCAAACAAAATAGAGATCATGTGCCTTCGGTTTCATTCTTGATTGTTTTTATTCCTCCTACTATTTATTTATATGTTTATCATTATATGTTTGTTTATTTTACCTTGTTGTGAACTGTCCAGAATAGTGTGCATGCATTAATGGGTTGGTATATGAATCAAAGAAAAATATAAGAAATAAATAAATATTTAGTAATGTACCATCAAGTCACTTCCAACTTATGGCAATACTAGCACAGTTTTCAAGGAGATACCCAAGGAGTAGTTTACCATTTCCACTTCCCCATTGATGAGTGGGGTCTTGAACCCAGGTCTCCTGAATCGTAGTCTGACACTCTACCCACTATACCACACTGATGAAGGAGAGTGCAAAGAGAAGGAAGGACTGGGTCAAAAATAACACAGGTAATACAGCCCCATACGGAGGTAATCCCTACAGAGTTCAATGCGACATGACATTGGCAAGTAAGCGTCCTAGGACTACCACATCCACTGCGCCCGAATCCTAGAGGGGCTGTGTACTGTGCCAAGCAGGCAAAGGAGGCTGGGAGGGGATCACAACTCCAATGGAGGATTAGACTTTAGAATTAGACCAAGTGTCAAAAGGCTGATTAGACCTATACTGTACCATTCTTTTATATGACAGATAGGGGACAGTATATTTTAAGGCCCTCTCTCCTTCTGCTTATAGAAAACTGGCAAATCAAGAAGAAATGGGTTTTTGCTTCATTACCATTTCTTAAAGCAGATATTCCAACATCCAGTCTTGAATGTTCAATTGGACAATGTTTGGCAGTGGAAATATGTTTCAAAAGGCCATATGCACAGTAAAATAGAGATCTGAGTACTCAGGAAACTTCAGCATCTCTAATCTGTAACATTCTCCCCACAAGTATTTTGTGCATTGTATTCCGTACCTCAGAATGAGCAAGATACAACTAAGAATATTGTGAGTACAGCAAGCTTATTAGTTGTATGAGTTGGCTCTGTGCTTAATAAGGACATTTCAGTGTATGAATACTCTCTTTCATACATCTTTTGTCATCAGAATGCTGCTGTTTTCTTTATAGAAAACACTAGTTAAAATAGGGCATGTGTGGCCTTTTTTCCTCCGTAATGGTGGTCTGTCTATTCTTTATTCTCAAAGTGCTGCGTTCTCAAACACTTAGGGTTGCATTCACTACAAAGGCTCAAGGCTAGATATCATAGGTCATACATTTTCTCTGCATCATTGACAACAACAGAGGCTTTTATGCGATGCTTCTGGACAGAGGGCATGCCCAGGTTTGAGTGGAGAAAATGCCAAGCAAAACAGAATTGCTCACGGCTAACTTGGAGTGGCTGTCTCTTTATGGTAAAAACATTTGGAATTATGCCCATATGAGCCACAGAGCAGAAGCTTCTCGTGTTCCTGGAAAAAAGAAAAAAGAAAGAAAAGAGGTGTTCTTCTCTGTCAGTCTGAGATTACCGGGTGGTGGGTTTTTTCAAGCTGTATATCAGAGTTTTAGGAAAGCTGCTTTCTGGACAACAACTTTCAGAATCTCCTGGATACCTTTTTGTGGGCAATAAAGCAATATTTTCAGGCTCTGGCTTATAAGCATGAGTGAAAGGTATGTTTCAAGGAGGGGCTATGGCTCCATGACAGAGCACATGCTTTGCATGCAAAATGTCCTACATTTAGTCTTCAGTGTCTGGGAAAATCTCCTGCTTAAAACCCAGAGAACCACTGCCCGCCAGTGCTGATGACACTCAGCTAGCAAGAGCAATGATCTGACTCAGTGTAAGACAGCTTCAAATGTTCCCCAATACAGAGAGAACCTAAATACAGAGAGGTTGGATAGTTATTTGTAACAAGTAATTTGTTGCAATTACTGATCTTATCCCAAAATTACATTTCAAAAAGTAACAATTTACTTTTCAAACAAAACTAAATTATCTACTTCTACTGTAATTACTTTATGTGGGGGGAAAAGTCTGAATTCTACAAACTACTATAGTACTGAAAATATTCACTTCTCAGCTACCGCACTGTCGCCTCAATGCCCTCAACAGAACTTGAGGTGGCTACACTTAAATCACATGATAATTCTGTTCCACCATAGTGCGGCTATGCCCCTCTATCTAAACAAATGTCATCTAAAGAGTGATACTGCAAAACAAATTATATCATCTCTTGTCAGGTTGCAATTGTAACACAAGTCAGCTACGACTTTGTTATTGGTGAAATGAACTAATTATTAACTAGCTAGTTCTTTATATAAGTAACTGATGATTAATGGCAACTAACTCTCAACACCCAGATGCTATAGGGAGCGCAGCTTGGCAGGCCCCTCACCGTGGGATGGATGTGGTCATTAGACGTAATCCTATTATGCTCTTTTGCATTCATTGAACAAACTAAGGGCTTGTATGAATGCCCCCCTAAAGCACAAGAGCAATATTGAATAATAAAGAGGCTATGAGATAAAGTATGAACATATTACTTTAAAAACACATTCCCTAATATCACATTCTGGTTATAAATAAAATTAAAAAGGGAAATAAACATTTCCCCCTCTCTGCATTCCTAAAGGCTTTAAGAAGCAGAAGCAGGGCTGACATTTTTCAAGGGCAAGAGGCCGTGCCCTTTGGAGAGCCGGGACAGAAAGGAAGCGGATTGCTGTGGAAGTCCCAGGGAAGCTTAGCTGGTAGCTAGCTCTTTACATGCAGCTAAAGCCATGCAAGAAGACAGCTCGCCTGTGTGTGCCGAAGCCCGTGTATGTGTATTTGATGCCTCAGGCACTAGGACTGACACACACAGCGTATCCTTGACTTCGTTTCCTGAAAGCAAATGAGGGAAAGAGGAGACACCCGGTCTACTTTTTTCAAAAGATACAGCATTCTGCTCTGGACAAACTCAGGAGAAACACAGACTCTGAGGCCTTTGTCCAGTCTAGTTTGGAAGATGGTGTTGTACGCAAAGGCTTCTGCCTCCTTCCCGAGCAAGTCCAGAAGGTTTTCACTTGAACAGACCAGCGTTCCCACTGTACAAGCAGTTGAGCCTGCATGATCTTCTCAGCGCCCACAAACATTCCTGGGCTGAGCCTGGTCACAAACTAAGTAGTAGCGCTTCTTCCACCACCCCTGCTCCTATCCAAGTTTTTCTGGTCTTGAACTGTCACCACGATAAATAGTTGCATTTTCAAAAGAGGTGAGCTGCACGTTGCTATTTCTACACACATAATATAAACAACCATTTCCCACAGTAGTTTGACAGGAATTAGCAGAAGACCCAACAAGAGTTACTAAAGCTTGTGAATGTTGCCTTGTCTAACACCTTGACATTACTTCAAAGAGGAGTAATTTTTCGCTTTTATTTTTAAAGAAGAAGGGGGAATGTTATGTTATACGCTCATAATACATTAGTAATCTATTCCTTTTCAATTATTTCTTTGAAATAAGAAGTATTTCAATTTCTCTGAAAAAAAAATGTCCCCAAACGCTCCTCCCAGCCCACCAAATGATCCCCACAACATAACATATTAAAGTATTTTTTTTGTTTATTGCTGCAACAAAAATGTACAGCACTGATGGCATAATACTTAAAATAAAGACATTGCAGAGCTTCAGGCAAACTAATTATTTTTAACTAATTAGGCTAATATATTAAGGGCATGGTCCCACTGGCAATTTGAATCAGTTCCTGTTCTGCCTTTTTATATATATCAGGTTCAAGTCATGTGGCATATAAATCGGTAGCTACGTTCACTTTTGACTGAAATTAAATCAAAGCTGGTAATTAAACAAATTTGATGGGCTACACTGAAATCCACTCATTTCCCTTCATTTCCCTTTAGGAGCACACTGCTCTTAAAGATTTTGACTTTATTATTATTATTATTATTATTATTATTATTATTATTATTATTATTATTATTATTATTATTATTATTATTATTATTATTATTATTATTAAACTAAGTGATACATGACTAAATCAAGTGTCTACAAGGCACTTCCTGGTGTTATAAGAGTCACTGTAGAAATCACAGGAGAAACACCAGAGAGGTGACCCCAGCTGATTAATGGTGGGAAAATGAGAATGGAGGGGCGGCATCCAGTGGGTTTAGCAGGAAGGGAGCCAACCTTGGAGCCTCAGCCCCTGCACGGCTCTCCTGGGTGCCGCTCTTCAGGGTGGGGACCAGCCCACAGGTCGCGTATGCACCCACTCTGTGCCCACTGGTCTTTTGCTGTTCCACCAGCTCCTTCATTGGCTGAATGGAGATAATAGGGTAGATGGTTGTAACGCTGAACATACTGATGAAAAAATGCATTGATAAACATTTTAGGAAAGAATTTAAAAAGTTTTCAAGGAAAAACAGCAGTGACTCTGCCACCCAAAATCCACATAGGCACAAATAAAAACAACAACTCACATCCACAAAACCGCATTGAATTGATTGAGAAGCGAGGAATTTTTAAAAAGCCCCTGTCAGCCAGTTGGGGAAAAAAACAACAACTCACTTTGCAGTCTGGGAATTTATAAATCAATTTAAATAATGCTGTGGATGTTATTGCCAATGGGGCCACACCCTAACTTTCCACCCTGAAAGGCCAGTTCTCCATTTCCTGGCAGTAGCATTTAACAAAGAGGAGACAGAAGCAGAGTGCAAGGTGTGTATGAAAGAGAGACACTTTTACATGTGCTGGCCTTGGTTGTTATTAACTACCCTGAGAAGTGCAAGTCTGGCAGTTTACACATGTAATAAATAAATACATAAATAAATAAATTGCAGCAAAGACGAGAGAGGACTGGAGGAATAGGAGGGGTGTCATGGACTTCAATAGCTGAGAGGATTTGAAGAAGCTGTTATTATGTGCCATCACGTCACTTCCGACTTACTGTAGCCTTATGAATCAGTGACCTTCAAAAGGTTTTATTAACAACTCTGTTCAACACTCGCAAACTGAAGACTGTGGCTTCCTTTACAAAGTCAATCCATCTCTTAATTGGTCTTCTTCTTTTCCTGCTGCCTCTAACTCTTCCTAGCATTATCATCTTTTCCAATGAGTCTTGTCTTCTCACAATGCATACAAAATATGATAGGCTTTGTTTAGTCATGCTTGCTGATAGAGAGAGTTCAGGCTTGATTTGATTTAGCACCTAATTATTTGTTTTTCTGCCAAACCATGGTGTCTGTCAAGCACTTCTCCAATGCCACGTTTGAAATGACTTTTTCTTCTGGTAAGTTTTCTTCACTGTCCAGCTTCTTTTGATTTCTTGGCTGCAGTCCCATTTTAATGGATGATTGAACAAAGGTATAGAAAATGTTCAATCTTGAAAATATTACCACTTAGCTTCTAAAAGCAGAGCCAGAATATTAGAGTATTTTTCTCTCTTTCTCTCTCATCCTCGCTTTCTCATTGTGTCATGACAATGAATTTCCACTTTTAACTGAGTCTTCATTCCAGGTGGGTGGGGCAGCAAATGATGCTGCTATTCAGTGGTACAGAAAGATGTCCTGCATATACTCATGAGGCACTAAAACTATTTCTGATTCTGAATTCTTCACCCTTGATTATCCAGCGGACCTTTGTAACTACTTTATCACTCCACTTCAGAATTACACGGAATACTGTGCAATATTCTTTTTTCAAGTCAGACATTCACAGTGCTTAAAGAAAAAGTGAACAATGCATGTCCTGCTGGGGAGTAGGGAGGGAAGAGAAATGCAGATCAGCAACAAAACCTAATTGAATAGATTATTAGAAGCATGCTCCAGAAGGTATTCCTCAGGTATACATCCTACCATCTCCTGACAACAACTGAATTATGGGATTTGTAGTCTAAGGCAGGATCCAGTGTGGTGTAATGAAGAAACTAACAGACTAAGACTCTGGAGACCAGGGTTCAAATCAAAGTTCAGCCTTGGAAACTCACTGGAGGGGGGTAGCATACTGAAACTGGTAAAACCACTCCTTAAATTTCTCACTTACTTTGAAAGCCCTGTTAGGGTTGCTGTAAATTGGTTCCAACTTGACGGCACATAAGTAACTAGTCCAAAGAATCTATGCGCAAAGTGCCAGGTTGGAGAAGCCATCCTAAACTACAAAAAGAGCAAATCTTAAGGAGTAAACAAATTACTTTTGCAGGGAACAGTTCTATCTACTATCCCTAATATATCCCTCTTGGTTCCTCTAAAACTAACTAGGAACTTAAATTCCAACTTAATGAATTAAAAACTCTACCAACTAATGTTACTCTAAACCCAATCAGGTTTGGGGGTCCTGCGGGTTTGGGTGCTGCGGGTTAAACCGCTGAAGCCTCTGTGCTGCAAGGTCAGAAGACCTGCAGTCGTAAGTTCGAATCCACGCGACTGAGTGAGCCCCCGTCGCTTGTCCCAGCTCCTGCCAACCTAGCGGTTCGAAAGCATGCAAAATGCAAAAATGCGAGTAGATAAATAGGTACCACCTCAGTGGGAAGGTAAACGGCGTTCCGTGTCTAGTCACGCTGGCCACGTGACCACGGAGGATTGTCTGCGGACAAACGCTAGCTCTATGGGTTGGAAACTGAGATGAGCACCGCCGCCTAGAGTCGGACACGACTGGACAAATTGTCAAGGGGAACCTTTACCTTTACCTTACTTAAAATCTTAAGCAATTATAGCTTCAGCCATACCCTTTGGAGACTAGATAATTTCATTTTTCACTCTTTCCTTCCCTTTCCCTTGAACCTTTGTTGTGCCACACATATATCTGAGTCATAAATCTGGTGCTGAGGGATTGGAAAGCAAGTGGGCTGAATGTTTTCCTCCTCCCACAATTGTTACCATAGTCAGTTCTCTCCCTGCTTACTGGGGTCAGAAGCAGCTGGAGAATAGTTTTCAGATGAGGGGGAAGCATAATTTGAAACAGCAAGAGGCTCAGTAGCAAACAGGCCACATACTTGTGGCTGACCCCTCTTGCTCCATTTTTTTCCCTATCAGACCCAAGTCAACAGTTTTAACATTTATTTATTTTCCTTGCCGGAAAGAACGCTGTTTGTAATTCCCAAAACTCCTAAATCACAGATCCCTGTTTTCTTCCTTGTCTTAAACTGAAAAGCAAATTACATATTCTTGAATTTATACGCTGAGAGAGGCAGAGTATGTATTACATGGAATGTCTGCGTGAGATGCTTAGAATAGTTGTATTACCATTCTTTATCGAGCTATACAAACTTTTCTAAAATCCAGTGTAGAACAAAAGTCATGTTAACTGTGAGATAAACATCACACTAATAAATAAAGTAATATTTTTAAGCACAAAAACCCATGGTTTGTATTAGGACATTGGCAAGGTTTAATTTAAAGTCAGAAAAACATTTCATGCAGCTGCAGAAGTTTTAAATAAAATCTTCTTACCTCTTATATAGACTGGGTGTATGCAAGCGTACAAATATGTGTGTGTTGTATACACAAACACATATATTCATATTTACACAGAGATTCATTTGAGGGATAATGGATTATTAATCTGTTTCACTGGCTTGGGGTTTAAAAATGCCATCACCAGACCCTCTTTATACAAACCTGCTCATCTTTCCTGCATTTAGGGGCTGAGTTTTTGGTTTCAGACACTACTTCCCAATTTCAATCCCCGCCCCTTTTTAAAAAACTGTAATGCTTGCTTTGAGAGTAAGCAAAATGTAATCTGTTTACTATAGCCATTCATTGCCATTGCACAAAGCAGAAGCTATTACATGAAAAACCCAAGTCACCACTTTGGGTGGGAGCCGTCTTTGACTTAAAATTTCCACAGTAGCAGGAAACCAGACTAAGAAGGTACTCATGATCCCACATTGACAAAATGACACCAAAGAAAACATTTGTAATGGTGTTGCTATGTAAGCAAGGGGGAAACTGGAAAAATACTAAATGGTTGCTTAAAATTTGTGGAAGTCACTGAGGGTTTCTGTTGGGTGAGGAAAAGCTAGATTGCTTTTCCAAAGGAACTATAATGTGGAAATGGTGAGAGAGTGGGTGAAGTACTGAGGTAATGAGCAATGGATGAGGACAAAGTCAAACGTTGCCTTTGTGAAGCTAAGAAGTCAAGAAAATAACTTCAAAATGTAGGGCTTAGTGAGGGCCAAAGGCAATTATATTCATGTCCTTACTTGTCTCATTTATATAAAAATGGTGGGAAGAGTCCTGTTGTCACTGGGTGAATTCCCAATACAGAAGAAACAAGCCACTCTTTAAAGTGATTTTTTTCCTGCTGCTGTGAACACAGGAAGTGAGCTTGAGATATGCATGCTGTTCTTTCCCTCCTGTACATGTGCCTTCTCTCTATCTCTACAGAGGTTTGCTTTATAAAGCAACTTTTCCTTCCAGTACAACTGTAGTTGAGAGTGTTAGCTTTGAACGGGGGAAATTTGGCTTTCCTACAGCCATACTTGAGAATGACTCAGGGAATGGCCACAGAAACTCTGGCCACCTCCCAGTATCTTCTCCTCATCTGAAAAAGGATGAACACTAATAATCTATAACTGCTGTTGGTTTGGTGAGTTGTAGGAAATAAAGAAAATCACCTATCTCTAACATGAGAAACAGGTTAAGGTACAAAGCTGAGCTAGATAAATAATCACATTGTAAGTAAAAAATTACAGCTGGATGTGAGTCACACTTTTCATAACAGTGATCAAAGAGAACTACAGATGTGACTTTAATTAACTCCATGTTTGTTTCTTGTTGTGCTGAGATTCTTTCTGATTAAATATACTATCCTGTAACATTTGTTTTGTATTGGAAAAAATATGACTATTTAAATTTGACCAGTAGATACTGAATAATTTTTCTCAAGAAGACTAATTACGAAGCAAATCATTAAAATGGGTTATAAGAAAAACACTTTTCTAATAGGAGAATTCCCCCTTCACCCTGTAATAATTATTCCCTCTTATCCCTGCTAAAGCTAAATGTTCTATAATAAGTGTCATATTAACTGTACATGCTGCCACTTTAATTGAAAGACAGGATAATCACATGACAATATGCTAGTGGATTGACTGAGTGCATTAATAACAAAAATGAGATGATTGTGCATAACACAGGCCAGATGCATTACAGCAGAAATCCTCACATATCCTTCACACCCAGATTCTAGTTTTGGTTTTTTTGGAAGATTCTTGTCTGTTTGATGAAGTGGGATAGATGGAACAGGGTGGCTTTAGATGGGCCCTAGTGGAGGTAATAACCGCTTAGGTGTGGGGGAAGCAAGCTTGCAGAATCAGTGGCAGTCCTGGATCATTTGGTAGAACTGCACTGTTGTCTACCAATTTGTGATGCATGACAATCTTCCAACCAATGGAAATGATGTTGGGTCAAGGATTTAATGGCATTTGGGGAAGATAGTGGAGTAAGCAACCTGTCTTAACCTGTCTTCTGCTACTGGAAATGCAAACAGAGTATATGGAATGGTTCTGCCAATGTCTCACGCTGAGGTTGCCTAAGGGTAAAAAACATGCTGTATGTCTCTCTGTGTGTGTGCGCGCACAGTGACCCTCTACCCAGTGTTCCTCTCAATCAGTGCAAGTATGACATTAGAATACCACAATATGAAAAGAAGGGAGGGGAGGGGAGGATGTGTTCTGAGGAATGTGCAAATACAAAAGAACTGTCAACCTGAATACCCATAAAAAATCATGAGAGAAGTTCCAGAATCTCAGGCAGCACAGTATCTATGGTTGGCCCTGACACAGTACCATTGTTAAAGCTGAGTGTGCCTAGTCTTGCAAGCTGCTTGAACAGGGGCCTCCCAGCAAATACAGTCCAGTCACACTGTTGCCTATACTTAGCTCTTTAAAGGAAGGGTGAGCTAGTTGTAATGTATGGAATGTACCTGTTTCTAATAACAACATATGCATGTGTTGTTGTTTCTGCTATGGCATTCAATTATCTCTCAAGCCTTGGTTAGAAAAACAGGCAAAATACTTACTGTATTGATGATGATGATGATGATTGAAATCACACACACACTGATAATACTACATTCACATTCCATTCTGAAAGGCTGCTGCTGCAGCCGCTGCTCCTACTTCTGGGTGCCATTTTATTGTGCAAGTTAATAGGAATGAGCACGACATAAAATAGTAACGTTATTTGCTCTGATGTAATGTTTTTCCACCTGAAGAGTGCAAAGTGATTTCCATGCTACAATAAACTAAGCTCAAGAGCAGCCATTTGTGACAGACGCATTGTTCTTACTAAGCACCCTCGGCAAATGAGACACAGCAGTCGGGTGGCTTTTTCAAGCTTACCAGGAAAACCTGTCAAGAGGATCTGAAATGTAAGACAGAAGACACATCTGGAGGCTAAAGGTAGAACTAGGAGTCATAACAGATAAGAGATTTATATACTGAGAATAGTAATAATACACTCTTGTCCACATGAGAAAATTCAAGTTTCAGACTTCAAACCCAGTGGAAATTCTTGGTTTTAGCTGATTTGGATCTCATTTACTTCACAAGGCTTATGTTTAAGAACCACCTCACTTCTTAACATTTCCATGTGTGTTTTCTCATGTGTCTTTTATTGGAAGATAACTCTTTCCAATAAAAGAGTTATAAATAACTCTCTACAGAGAATTAGTATTTGAAACATCTGTGTATTACAATGAAGGCTGAGCTCAAATGGAGGAAGAATTAATGAACATTTTTGCCTCCTGACTCACATGAGTTCACTTGGCCCTCAGGCCAACATGTTGGCCGGTGGAAATTTGCCTGAAAATGTTGAATGTTTTGTGATGCCCATATTGAAATCAAAAAACTGATTTTCCTGTGGTGAAAATAAACCTCAGTTCCTGCATTCAGTTTGATGACAACTAAATGATATGTTGGGAAACTGGCATTTTATTTTAGTCCTGCTGGGTGTGGTCATCCTTTTTGCCTCTAAGTCCACAAGCAACCTTTAATCAACGGTTGCATGCCACCAAAATGGCAAAGCTGGCAGGTGCGAGCTGGTCCCTCTCATGCTAACACACAGAGAGAGAGCCTTTACCTACCACTAATTCTTACTCTCTCACACAAACACACAAGCAAAACCAGACACACAGAGAAACACACACACATTCCTTTCCCAAGGTCACAGGGACAAACTGCATGTAACAGAAAGCCTGTCATTAGAAGCTGAAATCTACTTATGATTCCTGCAGCTCTTCATGTCCAAGCAATCACACTTTCAACTGAGCTGGAAAACAAACCAAGCTAATCTGCAAACTGTGGGAGGTGTGAAATCTTTTCCACTAGCAACTACACCTCCGTAAGCATGTAAGGAGTTCTTCTAAAGCTGTACTACCAATAATGCGTAGTTTGCACTTCATTGTGAAGGGATGATTCCTTGTTCATGTCATGCTGATTCACTCTGGGAACAGAAGTCAATGCTAAACCAGGTGAAGACTAGGCTGTGGCCTGATGCACCATCTCCAAAATCTCCAAGGGACGTATAAGGCTTGCACATTGTGGGGGTATGAAGACAGTCCAACTAAGGCTAAGCATGGGCCTCCATTTGTTCAGGGTATATGATCTTCATACAAACTGGGGCATCACACAATAATGGAGCAAATAGAACAACATTTTTTCTACATTATATGCACCCTTCACCATGTTATTTCAACATTGTCTTTGGCTGCTCTGAGTTGACTGACCCTATAATCAGGATGTCCCTCCCATATTACCTTATCATGGGCAATTCTTACCCATTTGTTCATATTGTTAAATGTGTGTCCAAAACCCAGTGCCTTTCATCCAACATCACAAGGAGATGGATAGAAAAGAGTGTTCTTCACACATGAAGGCATGTCTGAGAAAGGGAAGCTGAGATAAATCACGCAAGCACAGCTGAAGCTGTAGGAGTCATCTCTCCTACTCACCACACCAAAGGATGGTTAGCTTTGTCTTAAGAAGACCCAGTTTTATTTGCCATTCCTACCTCAGCAAAACAGATACACCATACTTCATAAGTCATGTCAAGGATAAAGAGCTACAGAACTCAGAAGACTAGGAGTTTTAATAATTGTGTCATAATTTTAATTAAATGTGCAATTCAAAGCATTAAACAATTCTGCTTTCATACGAATCGTAAGGTGCTTGAGTGTGTTCAGTACAATGGTACTGTCAGTGTGCCACTGCATTCTACATCTGCAGAATCCCTGATGTGTTTTTCTTGTTGCTAGAGAACAGAAGCAGAGGTTGTCTGACAAGTAGCCACTATTTCAAAGCTATAAATAATGATAATCAGGAAGAAATGTTTGTGAAGCTTTATATTCCATTGGTATTGATTGCAATAATTGTGGAAAGAACATCTCCCTGTACCCCTATTTTTAAAATCTGCATCATATAGATTATATATACATTCATTTTTTAAAAAGGAAAAAACTGACTCTTTTAAAGAAAGGCTGCTCATAGTGCAGAAGCAGAGTGACAATAACAAGTACCATATAGAACTTGTATAGAAATGTGATGCCGGAATATTTTCTGAGACACCCATGGATTTGTTTTAAATGATAAATAAATATGTGAGTACATTCCATTGTTAGAACAATTTCATAAAAATAAGATTATATTCACACTTCTGCTTGAAATGTAGGGCAAATGTACACATCCATATTCTAGCAGGAGTGTATATGCTAGAATCAATTACAGTGGAACCTCTACTTACAAACGTCTCTACCTACGAACATTTCAACTTACGAACAGCTCCGTCCGCAAAATTTTGCTTCTACTTGCGAACGGAGCTTCAACTTACGAACCAAAAAAAGGTGTTCTGTTTAAAAGGTGTTCCCTCCCTCTCTCCCTCCTTTCCTGCCTTTTTTTTTAACCTAAGTCATCTTAGGTTAAAAGGAAAAAAAAAGAAAAAATTCTCCCCCTAGTGGTAGAATACGGATTAACCGGCTTTGCATTAGTTCCTATGGGAACGAATGCTTCAACGTATGAACGGCGCCTCTACATAAGAACAAAAAACAGCCGGAACGGATTAATCGGTTTTCAGTGCATTCCTATGGGAAATTTTGCTTCTACTTACAAACGTTTCAACTAACGAACACCATTCCAATACGGATTAAGTTCGTAAGTAGAGGTTCCACTGTACTCGGAGTGACAGGATTGTGTTGCATGGTAGTGGATTCAGTCCCTCTCTGCCATTGGCATCTTGAAACCAAATACAGGTGATCAGCTCCATTAGACTCCACAATGTTGGATATCTGTTTGTTGGTCCTCTTTGAAATCATGGGAATTCATTTTGCCACCCCATTGAAGTCAGTGACTCTTAGCTTTAAGGTTGAAGGAGCTTCACAGTACACCCTGGCCATGTACCAGCTTGCACACAACACTAGATGCTGGATGCGAAATGTTGTCTCTCTCCTAACACACCGTGGGACAATAATAAATAAATCTGATCTTGGGACATGAGCATGATTACAACTTGGATGGTAGTCCACCAAGTAAAAAAAAGTGTCCTGCTTTAAACACTTGAGGACTGTGGCTGCCACTCAGAGTTGGCAAAACTGGGCTAAGGCGGACCAAAAGTCTGCCCTCAAAGCATGGTTACATTATTGAAATAAATCGGGATGAGGGGTTGGGGGTTTTGAATTCAGTTTAAAGTCATGTTGTAGTCACATGGTTTTGGGGGTTGGTGTGTGCATCTGCTTGGGAAAACTTTTAATCCATTTTTAACCTGTGTGGCATATCGGTTGAGGAGGCTACACAGGCTCCTAAGATCATTGCATTTCAGACGTCCTGCACCTGCCCTTGCCTTGGCTGCCTCTCACAACCACTTTTTTAATATTTTTTTTTTATTTCTGGCAATCTGAAATAGCACTAGTACAGAATGAAAGATAGAAAAAATAATTAAAATGGGGCTGAAACTGAGCAGGCTTGTGAAGGAGATACAGACACCAGCCAGGGCTGAAATTGACTGATGAAGTAGATCCCAGCTGGGGCTGAAATTGACTAGACTCGCAAAGGAAAGAGGGATTGATGGGTGCACACACACAAACAAACACACACACTTTTGAAGGTTCACAGCTTCTCCTGCTTTAAGTGAATGACTGCCTTAGGCTCCACCCACTGCCCAGCAGTAATAAAGCAACTGGATATCAAGCAGAGGTGTTGGGATAATACACATTCCAAATACTATCCTCTAATAATAGCCATTTTGTGTACTCCCAAGGGCTCAGAGGAGGTAATAATGTACTAATTATTATGCACTGTTATGCCTCTGACCCCTTGCCACCCCAACCTCTCTTTGAAGATCAGTGTCGTTACACTGCTTCTTGCATGGGGTTTGAAGAGCGAGTGGGAGCTATAATGAACATTTACGGCCATGATCCTTTAGTACTTAAAGGTACAGTATGCTGATGAAAGCATTCCTGATCACAGTTAAAAATCAAATTCTATTCTTGAATAGAATTCTGTTTTTGTATGTTTTAAACCACCTGGTAAATTTAGACAATTCTATTTTCTGCTACTGATTTGAAGTAAATCTCTGTGTAGCTGTCTTGTTTTGGGAAGAGATTTTGAAGAGTGTCTTTCCCTAGAAGTACTGTTTCCAAGACTTCAACCCTCCAAGTCTACAGTGATTCCCAGCCTTGGGTCCCCAGAGGTTCTTGGAGTAAAATTCCCAGAAGTCCACCACTAGCTGTGCTGGCCAGGCTTTCTGGAAGTTGGAGTCCAAGGACATCTGGGGACCCAAGGTTGGGGAACCACTGTTCCAAGAGATTCTCTCTCCAAACAAGGGCTGAAACACATTGCAGCATTAAGCATACAGAAATTAAATATGTTGTTGGTTGTTGCTATTGTTTAAAGAAAACTGCAAAGTCGGATTACCAGCACAGAATGCACGTTAGCAGAAAAATGTGAGGGAGTGGGTTCTGGGCACATGCCTATGGTGGCATTTATGCAGGATCTTTTTTGGAGAATGGAATGACCTTATTTTTAATCTATGACTTGTTGAAGGGAATTCATTTCGCAGATGGTTTGAGCTGAAACTTCTGCAAATGTTCAACTTGTATGGCTGGCATTTTGCTGTGGTTCTGACGAGCCTGCCAATGAAAGTGCTGCCACTTGCACTGCCTGAACATGCCATGCATTTTCAGTGCCAAGAATAATTCAAAATGGTGCCCACCCCATATTGCCAACATTACCAAAGCCTTAGTCACTCCTGCTAAGTTGTAGCCAAGCATACCAGGAATTAGAGGGCGAAACCTCAAGACTCAAAACATCATATGTGAACAAGCTCATCTCTAATGAGTTGGAAGCATTTTTTCTATTCACAAACAAACTGTAATATCATTAAATTAAAAATAAAAGTGACATTCATAAATATGTATTGGAAGCCACAGGATCCAGATGTTTGAGAAAATGGGGATGAATCCATTTTCCTTTGCTAATAAGGATGAGAAAGTGGGCTTTAATGATCTAAAAGGTTAACTCTGGCTTTATTATGTGTGGGTTTTGTCTGTTTAGAGTACCATACAAAAAAATGGAACAGGTGAAGTCCCTGCCCAGGTAGGCTTATAATGTAGAAAAGGCCGGTAAGGGAGGGCAACAGAGAAGTAGGAGGGAAATGGGAGTAGGAAAAAATTAGCTGCCTTAAATTTATTTTCTAATTTTAAAAAGCAGTACATTTCGAAATATATAAATATACGGAGAAACCATATAATATTATTTAGGATTACACACACTTAGGCTTAATTACACCATGGGGAAACCTTCCCCAAACTGATGGCCTACAGATCTGTTGGACCAATTCATTTAGAGAGCACCAGTTTTCAGGAAAACCACAGTAGGATCTGGAAATTCATACTCATAAGACAGGTTTAAATTTAAAGGTTTGAAGCAGGTTCAGCATTAAGAGAAAGAGAAGAGTTGTAGAGTTGTAACATTTTTATGATAAAGGGTGGTGGTGGTCTTTTTTCCCCTCCCTTTATTTTTGTGATATGATGCGGTGCCTTCCCATTCAGCACATCATTACCCAGTATCATTAGGCCCATCTCATTGTTTTCTCTTGCCCTCCTCCATCTTCTTCTCCTAGTCCCAGCCCTGCCTTTGCCTTAGTCTTTGTCAGGGCAACTGCTGCCCTGCTTTGGCCCTTCCCCATCTGCTCCATGCTTCCATCCTCATTCCATCCAATGTGTTCCTATAGCTGGCCTAGTGCAACAGAGGCTGCAGTCACACCAGTAAAATGTATCCCTTTTTTTCTTTCGTCTTTTGCTTTCTATATAGTCACATATTGAGGTCACATGATGTATTACCATGATAATGGTTCATACGTTTTTTACTTGTTCCACCTTTGGGGGGTGTGTGGAAAATTAGTTATGACATGTTCATTTGCACCTCTGCGGCGGGACACATCCCATTCACTTGCTGCTCATGTTCCAGCAGGGGGTGGGTGGGTTTTGGCAGGCCAGCACATCATCCCAAAGACACCAGTTCACCCTCCATACATCACTTTGTCTGACTCATCCTCCATCTCTCCTTCTCTCTGTCCCTTTCCTTTTTGAAGTCCTGCGTGGGTGAGCATGGTTCGGAGCACAAAGGGGATTATTTGCTGGGGCTTTTGCCTCCCCCCCCCCCCCCCCCCCCCGCATTGTTGGCCACGTAGTCATCTGTGCCCCTTTTTCCTATTTCCGCACTACATTACCCTCTATGGAGGAGAACCCACAGCGCACTCTTGTACTTGAAGACGCATTTGACAGAAGAATACCAACATGCCAACATTCCCGTTTGAAAATTAATTTAAAAAGAAAAAAGAGAGAGAGTCGATCAAAAGTAGGTGGGGGGAGATGGAACCATACACTAGAACCTGGAGGAGCTGCAGTCTTATGGAAAAGCTTCTTCCTGTGGCAGTGGAACTTGCCCCAGGTGGGTAGGATTCCAGGGGCAATCGGGGGGGGGGGGGGGGGGGAGAGAGAAAGTTCCAAACAAGGCAAACTTTGAAAACTGCATCAGGAATAAACAGTAAAAAAATTTTCAGGGATGGATGAAGAAAAAATAATTCTTTAAAATGAAGCCAGATTTTGTTGTTGCTTCTTAGGGGCCTGGAGGTTTTATGATTTAATAAAGGAGACATATATTTTTTGTAAAATTAAGTAAGAATCGTTTTGTACTCAATTGGAGTATTTACTTTTTATACTATTAATTGACAATACAACTAGGTATGACAGCACAAAACAGGGACAGCTCTGTCACCTAGCTAGACATGCTGAGCAGCCCTAATAGAAAGATGAGATATGGGGGGGGGGGGTTGCACAAGGGTGATGATTGTGGTTTTGTTTAGTTTTAAGTTGATTTGTTAGTGTGTTTATTTTATTTGTTGTTTTTTTATTGTTTGGAAATTAATAAAAAATATATTTTAAAAAATTAATGGAAAGATAGGATATAGTGTTACAGCATGAATATACGTCTTTGATTATTGTATTGCCTTCTATTGGTAGAACTGTATTCAAATATCTAGGAAGCAGTGCTGTCAACACTGTCTGTCTACCTGCTGTTAGCCTTTTCACATAATATAAGTATCTTGCAGCTGAAGCAGAAGTGGAAATTTCCAGTAAACGAGTTTTCTCGGTCTCTATATCCAGAGGCTCCTTTAAAATATTTGGCAAGGAAAAAGCAACAAGTTACATCAGGTCCTGTCTTTCAGTCAAGCAATGTCCACTAGAGGGTTTCACAACAAAATGTCAACATGGTCAGTTAACCAACATCCAAAATAGATTATTTGCATAACTCACACACCTAGAGCCCTAGACAGTTCATTGACACTTTGAATCATATTAGATAATTGCCGCTTATGCTATTGAACCACAGAAGAGTTTAAAAAAAAACAACAAGACAGTGAAGAAGTAAAGTAAGATTATATTTACAGCCTGTGTCCTTAACACAATATTGAAAGCAAGGCACAAACAAACTGAAGTCTCTGGAATAACACAGTGAGGGGGAGGCAGCAGTCTGAACTGCTCTTTCATCAACTGAAATCTTGCTGCTTACTGTAATAAATCAAACCAGAAGAGGTCCATTGAATCAGTGGAGATTCAACTCCTCCATAAATCCCATTGATTCAAAAATTGGCCTATTCTTAGTTGCAATTTACTATGATCAAATAAGTGGCAACTAGAACATCTGGGAACCCAAGATTGGGAATCACTGCCGTAGATTATCAATCCCATCACTATTTTCCCACTGAAATATCGTCTCTCCAACTTCCTGGTCAACCCTGAAGGTTCTTTTTCCTGCAGACATCACTTTTTTTGGGGGGGGGGGGACTTCAGGTACAGAGCAAGAAACGATTACCCTTCTTTAATTTATTGACTTTATTGAGAGCACGTTATTATTATTACTAATTATTGAACTCAAACTCTTTGACAGCTTCACTTCCTTGTGTTCCCTATTCTGTTTTTAAGCAATCGCACAATATGCAACTGCCTGTTGCACAATGTTTTTGGACTTTGGCCTCACAGAGGGGGAGAAAAAACCCTCGGTCCATAGCATTGCTTATTTCATTTTGTCAGCTGTATGATACATTTTTCCTCCCTAATTAGCCTGAGACTGTTTAGTAGGGATGATTAAGGCCAACCACAGAAGACATTTCCTGCTTTTTTAAAATGCTTTCAGTAAATAAGGGCAGATTTTAAAATGAACCAAAGGAGCATGTCAGGAGAACTGAACTGAACTTTGTCGTATGAGAAACATTTTCCCTCCCTTGCTTTCTATAGTGTGTTCTTTTGCTTCCCTCTTATCTAAGGGCAGGAGACTGTTCTGAGGGCGTAGTGGTTATGGGAATAGTAATGGAGAGCCAGTGAGGCAGCTGCCTCAGGCAGCAGATGTGGTGTGCAGCAAAATAGGCAGTATGTTAGAAGAGAGAGCTGTAGGAGGCACACAGTTAGTCCTTTCAACCCATAAGCTAATGCCGTTTTCAATGGGGGGCCATATGCCCCCCCCCCGAGAGTCCCTGGCACAGTGGAAAGGAGGCCACAGACTGGAAGTCATTCTTCATGTACCACCTTATAAGGTTCATTATGTGACTTATACAATCCTGATTCAACCTATATTTCTTTCATATTGTGTTTATGGCCGTGGCCAAAAAAAAAAAAAAAAAAGGTTGAGAATGGCTGTTTGCCCCCAGGTGCAGTAGAGCATTGGTGGTCAAGTTGAGGGGAACCTGAAGAAATGAAACAAAAATATTTTTATCAGCTTATTGTTACTAGAATTTAGGATTTGTGAAGAAAAATTCTGCTCATTTTTAATTTTTTACTCCATTTTTGTGTTTATGTTTAGTTTTAAATTACACATTGAATTTCCATGTTGAAATTGGGGTTGGGTTGTGACAATGAGGAGATAGGGGGCCATGAATTTTTCTCACGAAATAAAAAAGGGTACACAATGCTGAAAAGTCTGGGAACTGCTGCAGTGGAGGACATTCCCCTGGCAACCAGTGTGGAAGATGCCACTGCCAGCCCCGGCGGGTTATGTCTATGGAAAGGAGGCAGGCACCATCTTGCTTTTTGCAGCAGGGAGCAAAATCTCTCAAGCCAGTCTTGTTATGTAGACTGTGAAATGTTGCTAGAGCAGAAGGGATGGAGCTGAGGCCCAGTGTTCAGCAGCTACTGGAGCCCCCGTTTTCTGATTCCTATCTTATTGCTTCTCTGAAATCTGGCCTGGGTGCCATGCATGAAGTGACATGGGCTAGGAACCACCATTTCGACTTAAAACAGTGCCTTCAGACATCACCATTTAAAATATCCACAATACTTCAGAGAGATATGATACTGATAGTATTGTGGGAAGTGTAAATATGGACTCCAAATCCTCCAGGACCTACCACAGCAGTGTCACAAATATGCCAACGAACACTGGAGACTTCTCCCTCCACCCACGAGAAGACACTGTGCTATGGACCCCCACAATGTTGCAGCCAGCTCTGGGTAGACGCGAGGATTGGTTCAAAGCAAGATTCAGACCCTCCAACGTCTGCTGAAATACATTCACTGAAAGAGGTATTGTATTGTGCAAGAGAAATGTAATGGGGTGGGAGGGGATTAGCTACAATAGTCCTGAGTTGTCATCCTCTTGTTCTCAAGGTCATTGATTCGCACAATAGAAACCAATTTCCATATCTGTATTTTTGCACTGCGAATATTTTGGCTTTAGGTGCACCTTATCCTGCATAGAGAAATTTGTCAAGGAACTATTTTTCACTTGGGAATTTTTACATTTCATGGCTGATTTGGATCTGGAGGGTAGAGATAAAGTGGCAACAGGTACTGTTATTAGCAATCACTTATTTTATTAGTTCAGAAAATGCACTGAAGAAAGGTGATTGATTGGGTGGAGCTTGCAACTGATTAGTTGAGAGCAGGTGATATTTCTGGCAGAGAGCACAGAACAGAAAGCAAACTAATAAGAAGCAAGGAAAGGACATGGCCAGGTTGTCGGTAAGACATGTCTGGAATAGGATGACAGAAGTAAATCCTAGATGATTAATGGGCAGTTATAAAAAGTCTGGTGCCAACTAAGATGGCTGGGAAGTAGCTAGTTTGGCTTGAAATTAATTCCTTTTTTGCAATAACTGCAATGACTAATTTATAATGTGGTTATAACTTTAGAAGGGAATGTTTTGAACTTTTAGTTAGGTTTATATTTATGGGCTGTAGACTTCCTACATGGTGGAGGAGAACTATCCCATGTTTCAAGTGCTGGCTCATGTTATGATTCAGGCTTTGGTTTGGCTGCTGAGGGCTTAAAATGGGGTAGAAAGCACTGACGGTACATCTTGTACTACAGGCCAGTGGTTTGTAGAGTTCAGATATTTTCAAATGTAAGTGCAAAGCAAATTTATTTCTTCTGTGACATAGGAAGAGAAAGTATTACCTTTAAAAAAAATGGAATTATAACAGTAGGTAACTATTTCTGTGGAGTCTTAAACAACATGATATTTTCCCTCCATCTTTAACGGAGAGTACGTCTCTTCAACTATAATGCTAGTTAAGGGCACGTCCAGATGGGCATGTAGCTTGCTACCCGTGTTTCCCCGAAAATAAGACAGGGTCTTATATTAATTTTTGCTCCAAAAAAACACATTAGGGCTTATTTTCAGGGGATGCTTTATTTTTTTTTCATGTACAATTTACGTTTATTCAAATACAGTCATGTCATGTTCTTCTGGTTGCTGCACAACGGTGGAGGGCGGGCTTTCACTTAACTAGGGCTTATTTTTGGGGTAGGGCTTATATTACGAGCATCCTGAAAAATCCTACTAGGGCTTATTTTCAGGTTAGGTCTTATTTTCAGGGAAACGGTACTTGGATCGCTTTTCATGCTGTTTGGTTCAAATCAAATTGCTGCACGCACATGTGTTTGGACATAGAGAGAGATCCATCTTGCCCCTTTTCAGAGCTGCTCTGCTTCTTTTTGGCACAACGCTAGCGCTACAACTTTTTGGCACAATTTGGAGCACTCTTCATTTTCCTATTCTGTAGCCCGTGTTAATGGTTAGTTCGCACTCAAACAGAGCTGTGATTGGTGTTATTTGAGGTGACAACCCTGTGATGTATTTGGTGGTTTGTGGCATTGAAATGGACAATGGAGAAAAACCCCTCCTCTATTTTCATCTACTCTACCACTTTAATTTTTAAAATATTTTCCTACGGATGCAGCGCTATTCTACATTGTTGGTATTATGCGCACCATGCTAGGTAGATGCATTGCTGTTGCGCTATGTCACTTACTTTATTTAATTTAAAAAGGACCATCACTGCAGCCTGCTGAATGAGTGGCAGAAAGGAGAGTGTCATTAGTCAAAAGGGAGACAAATTGGAGCGATCCAAAGACCTGTTTGGACCCTTCTCACAGGAGAAGAAATGTCAATCAGCATGGAAGGTTTGCTTGAGTGAGGCATAAAATAGACTGCACTAAACAAAATAACTTTTTAAACACGAACCAGAGCGCTCCAACTTCCCCCATTTGGACATGCCCTCATTAAAACAAAAAAAGCCCACAACACACCACCACGATTTAGCTTTTTCCTATGGAGCAGGTCCCCTCTGCCCTCAGATTGCTCTCTGCCATTCAGAGCTGTAACCAGGGCAGAGCAACTGGGGCTTTGCTCCAGGGTACCCAAATCTACAGAGGATAGTGAGTGTTAGAAAAATAAATGGCAAAACCTCCTAGCCCTTTTTTCTTTCTTTAGAAACAGAGGCCACATTCTTCATTCTTCTCCTTTCATTCACGGGGGCGGGGAGCTCCCCACCATGTCTCAGAGCGAGTGCATGTGAGACACAGCTGCTTGCCCCGACTGCCAAAATGGCTAGTCACAGCTCTTCTGCCACTGGCTCCAGTTATTGCCAGCTCAGCTCACAGGGACAAGCATGAAGGTTTTTTCTCCGCCACCTGGCAAGGTGTCTCCCAGCTCTACCTTCTTTCACTAGAAAGAGGATTTGGATTCTCCAGCTACTGAGCTCAGTTGCAATCCCACAGAATGTGAGTTTACTTAGTAGTTGTCCCTGCAGTCTTAGGCATGCGATTTTCCTAGATCTTTTTTTAAAAAACTGTTTTCAGTTATTGTAGACATAAAGCAGGTATGGGATTTCTGGGTCACAATGAATGAAAAGCAGCATGTCAATGGTGATCGTATTCCTTGTCATTGCCTTCCATTATTTTCAGGAAGAAACCTTCAGAATTACTAACGATGAATGTGAGCAACACAGATCATCTGTCATTTGATGCCTTCCTTCATCCCATCTGCATAATGTTGCCTCACGTTGATATTCCAATAGCCAGCCAGCCCCATTCTTCCCCCCCCCCCTCCTTGCCTAGCTGTTGTTGCTGCTGTGGGCCTCACCACCTGGTCAACCAGCCCCATTGCTTCTCACTGCTCTTCTTCCTCTGCTCCCCATTGCTGCTGTTGTGGGCCTCACCTCCTTGCCCAGCTAGCCAATCCCATTGCTTTTCTTTCCCCACCTTCCTGTTGTTGCCGCCATGCGTGCATCTACTTGCCCAGCCAGCCCCGCTGAATGCGGAAACCAAACTGAAAGGACCCCAAAGGGCAACCCTTTCCTTTCATGGCAAACTAAAGGAGTAGTCCATAGAAGAACCGAAAATGGAAGAGTACCATCCTCCAAATGAACTGAACCTAAAAAGAAACAAAATGTCTGCCATGCAGATCCCTAGTTATCAACTGCCATGAGGCTACCCATTGGAGTTGGAGAATCTTAGGTAGTGTTTTTTTTAATTGCCATCATGGCACGTGCATTCACATCCACCTTGTAATGAGAGACCTGATGTGCATCCTGTTCCACTGGTTCCATCATTGAGTCGGTGGTCAGCACCTTTTTAGGCTGAAGGATCTCTCCAGCTTTTAGGTTTGGATGCTTAGTCATACAGATCAGTTGACAGGCTCCTTTGCTATACCCAATCTGTGCTCTAATAAAATTAAAGCAGTGTTTAAAAGCAGTGTGTGTTCATCCTTATATGGATTTTGTAAAATTTGGAGGAGGGCAATAATGATACAGCTGGCCAACTATTTTTAGCTGTGAGAGATTGCCAAATGTCAAATAATAACTTTACAATAACTTAATGTATATTTTAGTGGAAACATAATCAAAATGATTTTTAAGTGCTGTGCAGCTGATGACATGAAGAAAAAGTAACTAGAGCAATTCTTTCCCAGCAGTTGCAATGATCTTCCAGATTCCATTTATAGCAAATCAATGTGTGTGTATGAGAGAGAAAGATTGTGTGTGTATGTGTAAAATTGTTATAGATAGATCAGAGAATATTTTTAAATGCCTGGTTCTATTTCTAATTTTTTTCTGAGGTTTTTGTAATGGTTAATCTTTTAATGTATCTTAAAAGTTAATACCTTTATATGTTGCTAAGATTTGAACAATAAAAATGAATCTGTCTCTCTGTCTGTCTCTCTCCCCCTCTCTGCCCATGCATGCATATATTCTTTATATTCTCAAGACATTTTGCTGATGGTAAGAACAAGATGGTGCCCCTTCCCGTTTCATATACAGAAGCTAACCGAACTGTTAATTGAGTCTTCTTTCTTCAAGCTGGTGATAGGGTTGCCAGGTTGACAGAATCCTATTCCCTGAGATTTTGGGGCCCAAACTCAAGAGCCTTATGATGTCACAGTGTCTGGACAGGCAAAGATTGGTAGAGGGAAAGCATACAAAAAACCTAGAACAAAGAGAAAGGATAGGAGTAAAGGTAATGGGTGCATTCCTTCAGTCCATCATGCCATTTGGAGCAACACACACATACATACATACATGCACACACATACACACACCAATGCCTTCCTGCTAAGCAAGTTAGCCTTTGCACCAACTGGTAATGGATAGAGATGGGTTCCTAGGCTTTAACATCACTTTATGGACAAAATCAAGACTCACTCCTCATCCAGTGCTTCTCATGGTCTCCCCACTTGGAGAAACATGGGAGCACAGCAATTCCCTCATTCTCCACTTTGTACCTACTGTAATGATAGGGCCAGCTTTTTCCACAGCACACAAAAGCCACTGACTAGCGTAGGGGTCCTAGAGCCGGCCGCTGGGTCCATGTAACTCTCTCATTTTCAAAACCTTGCAGCTTCTCCTTGCCCCTACATCTCCTACCCAACACAGATACCTTACTGCCTAATGATGGGGCTGACCCTGATTATGCATTAGTATGTCTTAGAAAAAAGGAATGAATTGACAGCTGAATGGTTAAATTGGCCCCATTAAAAAGCCCACTGGGGAGTGGTATGCAAGTTCTGTCCATTGCATGCTGAGTTGCATAACACTGTATCACTATATCACTAAAAAAAAGCTACAAACAAGGAGAGCTTTCAATGTGTTTTGTTTGGTTGCACTATATTGCTGTTGTCCGTTATGTTTTATCTGTTAGGCCTAGTCCCACATGCAGGTCAGGTGATGAACATGCCAGGAGTCAGTGAACCTGAGGAAAACTGTATGGATATGAGAGGTAGGAACCATGTAGAGAAAGGAGACAGTGGCCATCCCAGCTTAAAATGGTGGGTCTCCGTAGAAGAGAGCCCAGATGGATTCAGCAGAAGACAGAGCTCCTCTGCCTTTGCAGCACAGGAGGAATGTTATAGGTGCACGTTTGGAAAATCCAATTTTGTATGACAACAAGTTAACAAATAGGACAATCCTTGCCATAGGTAAGTTTGCACGTTCTTCTGTTCCAGCAGAATGCACTAGCCAGAGTCCTGTGAGCAACTGCAGAGCATTCCATGACAAGATCATCCTGTGATCTCCAGTTTGCAGTCCCACAATGTGAAGATTGCCTCTTTACAAATGGCAGGGCTTACGCGTGTGCAAGGGGTTAGGAAATACTCCCTTGCACAGTTAGCATAAAAAGACAGCCGCAGGCATAAAGAACCACTGCAGATGTGGAAAAAACAAACAGGATTTTAGTCCCATTTCCCTTTCCTTCTGTTGTCTTTTTTTTTTTTTTAATTTTTGCTTCTCACTTCCTTGGTTGCCTTCTGTCTTGCTAACGAGAGTATAAACTCAGAGCCAGCCCAATCAATTTCGTTGTATGAGATGAAAGAACAAGGTGGCATCCCCTCCCCGTTCCCTATTCAGAAACTGGCAAGCCTGGCATTTGAGAGGGTGTCATGCCTACCACGCTCAGAGATTTCAAGTGGGTTTAGGGGAATGTATTTGATGCTCCACACGAGTGTATGGACAATGGGACAGGAAAGAAAGCTGTCAGGAAAAAGTTTGATTCATTTGAAATGTGGTGCTGGACTGCCAGAAAAATTAACAAGTGGGTCCTAGAGCACATCAAGCCTGAACTATCTCTACAGGCAAAAATGAGGCTTTCGTCCTTTGGGCACATCATGAGAGGGCCAGATTCTCTGGAAAAGAAAATAATGCTAGGAAAAGTTGAAGGCAGAAAGAAAAGTGGAAGACCAAATATGGGATGGATTGACTCCCTAAAGATAACCACAGGCTTGAGCTTGCAAGACCTGAGCAAGGCAGTTGAGGACAAGACATTTTGGAGATTGCCCGTTCATAGGGACACCAGAAGTTGGAAGCAAATTGATGGAATGTAACAAGAACAGCTTGATGCTTAGGGATGGCCAAATACCACCCCTGGGGAGCTCAGGAAGAAGAACCGCCTCCCCCCACCCCATCTCACAAAGGCTTGAAATAATTGCTTCACTCCACACAATAGCCCTCTATAAACTCGCTGAGGCAGATACTTAGCTTTTTGCTCTTGTTACTGTATAAAGCATCAAGCATTTAAATATGTCCTCTATTTTATATATGTCTTGTTGCTTATGTAATCCATCCAGGAGGTGAATTGCTAAACCACTCAAGATGAGCAGGAAAATGTGGCTCATCTGAAAGAGATTGGTGGCTCCACAGCAATCTTGTAAGGAAGGAGTCTTGCCTGGGCGAACAGATTAGGTGGGACATGATTCAGAGGATGAGATTATGAGAGAATCCGTTTTGAAGTGACAAATACACAAGGCTGATATGACAGACTCACTGCAGTGACGTCCTGGAAGGGGAAATAAACTTTTTTTTTTTTAAAAAAGCCGTTTTAAAAAATGCCCCCTTTATCCTACAACAACCAAGGCCCTTTCTCAAATCAAACAGCTATATGTGCTTGATAAAGTGTATTTTCTGTTTGCAGAACCCCACCACCCTAGAAAGTCCTCCAGCAAACAGTTCAGTAGAATTACAGAAGGATTAGAAAGCTATGTAGCCAGAGATAACATTTGCAGCCCTGTGATTTAGTTTAAAACAATACAGGGGACAATCAAGGCAGTGTAAGCTGATTGTCTGTGAAGGCCTATGAGATAAATGCGCCATGCCCAAGAAAAGAGGCAGGATGATTGACTTCTAGGCTGATGAAATGCTCAGCCCACCTGTTTTGCACATGAAGGAGCAGCAAAGGTCTCTTTACAGCCCTCCCCTGTGGGGGACAACTGCCTCATCTTCCTATACGACAAAATCACTGGTAAACATGCTTGTTGTGTGGGCACTGTGCAATTGTATCCACAAAAAAAGCTTTTCATGGATGTCTTACAAATCCATGCTTCCAATCAATATGGATCTGGAAAATTATTACGTGCTTTTATTAAACCATGATGGTTGATAGGTGTGCTCCCTTGAAATTGTGCTGTTAACATGAATTGGGGAGGAAAACTAGTCAGAACCAGTTTTACAACCTGGAACAATATTAAATTTGAAGCAATAAAATGATAGAGTGGAAAGTATAGTCTTCATTTCTTGCCCCTTCTTGGTGTCTTAGAAACTGGGATAGGACGCCGAGAGTTCTGTTTTGCAGAGGTGGGTACAAGGGCAACAGATGGAGAGACAAGACTTGTGATGTTAGAATGGGAAGGGCCCCAAGACCCTACTGATTATTGTAAGATCTGCTGCAGCAAAACCTCCCCTCTCAGCTGTCCTTCTAGCCCACAGGCGAAGGCCTTTCTCTTCAGGCAGGCTTTTAGTAAACAGTTGACTGCCAGGGGAAGAAATTTTTAATAGGGATGTGGCCCTTTTCCTTTTTTCAATGTGTTTTAAAACTGTTTTAAAACTATTTTTTAATTCAATAGTCTGTCTCTAATTGGTTTGTGGTGTTTTTTTTTTGATACTGTGTTTTATTGTATTGTTAACTGTCTCTCAACATTTGTCTTTTAAATATTTTGTAAGGTACTTTGTGAAATATTTTATGAGTCATTATTGGGAAAACTCATGGCATAAATACAATTAAGAGATGAATGAACTTTTTGGTCCAATTTAAGCAATCAATTCCTCACATTCAGGTATCTATCAACTCTTATGGAATGAGAGAACCACTCCATTCAGTAGTCCATTCTGCTCATGGCTCCTTTTTGCCCACACATCAAAGATACACCAGGGGAGATATTTCTCTCCTGCTGAAATAAGTGTCTCTGAGTGCTTCACCACATGATCTAAACCCTACACTTACCTAGAACTTAAAAGCAAAAAGTCACATGTAACTAGTTACACATAATGACTGGTTGGCGTATAATTCTTTCCCCAGTTAAAAAGATATAACTAAGGTGTAGCTTATAACACCTGTTTGGCTGGCGGGATAGCTTAGTGTGTTAGGTATGTGGCTGTGGAGCCAGAGGTCGGGATTTCAATTCCCTACTGTGCATCTCAGAAAGAGCCAGCCTGTGTGGCCTTGGGCAAGCTGTGCAGTCCCAGAATACTCCCAGAAGAAGGGAATGGTAAGCCACTTCTGAGTGCTCTCTACCTAGAAAACCCTGAAAAGGGTCACTATAAGTCAGAATTGACTGGACAGCACACAATTATTATTAATTTACTATATAACTCAGTTATTACAGTGGTAAGGTGACAAGGGATAAGTTCACTACTTCTGAGATATGGCTATAACTTATTGTGGGCTTATTGTTACGGGGGGGCACCACCTAAGTACCTGAGGAGGAATATGCTAAGTTTTGCCATGCTTTAAGATGCTGCCTCATGCTCTGTCGTGCGTATTGAGGCAAAGGCATTGTGGATTGGAAGAGAACATGTATCCCAGGCCAGTAACTTGTACCATTCAGGTATGAGTGGGTGCATTAAAGAAAGAAAAAACTTTTAAAATAATTGTTTTTCCTATTTTTGAGAAAAGGCAGGACAGAGTTACTTTTAAACAGGTGTAACTATAATGGTAGCTAAATACTGTAGATGAAGCTATAATTGTAGCTAATTGCTTTTAGAAGTAACTTTCCAAGCTCTCTTGACTTGCACTAAGTTTATGGCAAGAACATATTAGTTTTGCTTTTTAGAGGCTTAAGAACCCTGGGGCACAGTGGTTAAACTGCAGTGCCATAGTAAAAAGCTCAACTCACAACCTGCATTCGATCCCAGCGGATTCAGGTAGCCGGCTCAGGGTTGACTCAGCCTTCCATCCTTCTGAGGTCGGTGAACTGAGTACCCAAATCACTGGTGAGTGGGCAATGTGTAGCCTGCATAATTAAGTTATAAACAGCCCAGAGAGAGAGCTTTAAGCACTATGGGGCAATATATATATTGTAAGCAGCATGCTTTGCTTTGCTTTGCTTTCATGACTGCCTGTAGCTCTGCTTGCCCTTGGTTAAACCCATAGGCACTGAGGTGTCAGAAGGCTGCTCTAGAGGACACAGGCTTCCATAATGTTCCCCAGCTGCCCATTCACAGATCGGCCAGAAATGTGCTAGGCGTACAGTATCTCCTCAACTTATTTGCTCTATGTATTACATGCACACACCCTGGCTCTGTGGTGATAAGGGAAAAAACAGATTTCTCTCAGCCAAGGGACAGACAAGTCTCTCAGTTTTGATTTCCCTTAATCTTACATTCTTTCCATCCCATTAATGACTTCTCAGACGAAGGATGGATGAATTTATTTTGATCCCTTATTCTCAATGTCAAATTCTTTCCATCCTCTTTATGAAGAATTGTATGGATTACTGTCATTTCTTGTCAAATAACAAACTGGATGACACTCCCACCTGCCTGTGTCAGCCAAATTCAGCAGCTACTGCAGTTACTACTGTGTTTCCCCGAAAATGAGACAAAGATAAATCATTTCAGAACTTTTTCCACCTTTAATGAGACCTATGAACTGTACAACTCAGTTGAACAACAAACTGAAATCTTTTAGGTGGAGGGAAGTAAAAATAAAAAACTGAAATAATATGGTTGCATCGGTGTGCACACCCTTAAACTAATACTTTGTCGAAGCACCTTTTGATTTTATTACAGCACTCATAACAGACGCATAGGCCTCATCAGTGCCATGTGTATTAACATGAATGTTTGCTTGCCTTATGCTTTGGAATTATATTTATGACTTCTCTGTCTCTTAGTGATCACACATAGTCATCTTTTGATCAGCTAAGACTTCTAGGACTCTTCCTTCCTTTGATGCACAGTATTGGTTAGAGCAAAAAAAGCAGGTTATTTTCCTCCCAAGAGCATCGAAAGACCTCTTTTGAAAGGCAAGACTAAAGGTAGATGTTGCCATAAGGGGCCATTCGGGGATGGGGGCTCAGATCAGGGTGTACCATCAGACAATATACTTGCTTCAAGAAAAGGTGCAACCTTGTCCAGAGCAGGTAAGTGACCTAATTCTCCAGGCTAGGGAACCACTCACCCACAGGACTTCTGTCTTGTCAAGATTCAGACTCCCATTTCATGCTTTTCATCCACTCTACTACAGGCAGACACCAGTCTGGCATCACCTCTCCTCATTCAGACTTAACAGAGAAATTGAGCTGTTGTCCTCAGCATGCTGAGGCATCTCACAGTGGTTTTATATAGATATTGCATAATGCTAGTGACAAAAGAGTTCCCTGCGGTATCCCACTGCTTCAAGATTACAGAGCCACAGAGCACTTCCTCAGTGCTAACCTCTGGATGCAACCCCACAGATAGGACCTGAACCACAATGGTTCCTCCTGTACCCATCCCACTTAGTTAATCCAGGAGGTAGTTGATGGTTGTTGACATCATAAACTGCTGGAAAGTTCAGCAAAGGTAAGTGGTTTGTACTAACCACTCCCCAGCACCTCCCTTTTCCTAGTAAAGGTAATATGTCAAGGCAGCCAAAGCTGACTCAATCCCTAGATTTGAGCCCAGATTGGAACGGGTCCACATAATAGGCATCCTTTAAGAATGTCTGCAATTCCCCTGCCATACCTCTGTTGAAAACCTTCTCCCAAAAGGGAGCATTTGTGACTGGGCAGTAATTGTTACTCAGGAGATATTGCACCTTTTACAGCACCACAATTTCCCCCTCCCACACACACCAGGAAGTATCCCTCATTTGCAGAATTCTCCAGCCCAACTTCTTCAGCTAGTTTTAATCAGCCAAGAAGGACCAGGACCAAGAGACTTGTATGGACAGGCCCATTAAGGGCAAACACATTGTCTGCATCCTCAGGCTATAAGATCTGGCTGTGTACAGCATTCGACTCCTCACTTGTAACTGCAGCAAGTCTGACATCCAGGTTGCCATGGAAGAAGATTAAAGAGAAGTGCCTAGCAAAAGAATCACAGCAAGTTTCTTCGAAAAGAGGTTGGGAGGACTCAGTTTGCTGGAGTTGATGTGAATGGTTCCCAGACCCACTCAAAATGCTGTGCTGGATAAAAAGGACTACTTGAGGATGCAATAGAGTTAGCCAGGTAGGACCTTTTCACTCCTCTTACTTGTTGCTCTTTTTGTCTTTGATCCATTTTCACCGTATGTACTCAAGCTACCCTCCAGGCAATTTTATCACCAGCAGGACAAATAGGCTCTGCAGCTCGGAACAGGGTATGAACAGAGTGATCATGCTGATGTCGCATCTTGTCTTGATAGGGATCAGGGTCTCAAAAGCATCAGAAGCTCTGTCCACTGGAAAATCCTGCAGAGCATCCAGGAATCCACTGGATACCATTACTCTCCATCACCACTACCACCCCTTTCCAGACTACACATCTCTCCACTTGGGGCAAAGTCTAAATTGGGGGTATGTCCTGCTCTCTGTGTTGAGCTGGTGACAAGACCAGGCATCTAAATCAGAACATCCAGAGAGCACCACCTGTCCTTAACATTACGCCCCACCCACTGGAATGTTCTCTTCTATGAGCTCTGTTAAAATGATGGGGAGCCAAGTATCACACACAGAGAAGAAGGTCCTAGTGGATTTGTGTCCCACGTGCTAGATCCATCTCATCTGTCTTGCATTCTGTTACCCTCAGCAGTACCCCAAATCTGCCAACTGGAACAGCTGGCTCACCATCGCTTTTAAAGTGACCGCAGCGTTTTGGTCTTGCACAAAGTATATCAGCTGTGTTGCTGAAGTCCAAACAGATTAAATCAAGCAGTGATTTTCTTTAATCCAGAAAACCAGCTGTCTAAACAAAGAGAAATAAGGCTATTAGATTCATTTGGTATGACCTGCCTTAATGGACCCAAGCGTCATTCTTTACCTGTATTGAGTTCTCTAAAATTTAAACATTTGACTGTCAAAATATATGCACTTGTACAGAAAAGAATAATAATTATTTGTTTCACACTGGAGCTGTAATTCCAAGACTGGTTTTCCTCTACTGCTTGTAGTAATTAGAGAAGAGAGGACTCAAAAATAAAATAAAGATGCTTAGAGTACTGCATTAATGTATATCATTGTCATTTGTCTTGTAGAGAAACAATCTGCAATAGTTTATTTTTTGATGTAACACAATGTATTTTGAAAGTAAATTCAAGTAAGAGAAACAACCAGGTCAGGATGGGAAGTTGTTTTAGTTGGAAAGGTAGAGTGGAGGAAGAGAGTTTTCCTGATCGAGTGTTCTAAACTAGAACTTCTCAAGCAGTAGACAATACAGATACAAAAGTCCTCAGTGGAAAAGAATATTCTACCACTGCAGCCAAAATTAGCTCCACGTGTGTATGAAGAGCCATTTGCTTGTCAAGCCAACCATATAAGCTTATCATCTGAGATCCCACCATAACTTGTCCACTACTGGAGAAGACAAGGACAACTTGAGTGTTATAGCTTTACCTATAGGACTTTAGGAAAAATTTTCAGGACAAGGCTGGGGAATGTGTAACCTTCCAGATGTCACACTACAGTTCAGTCCTGATCAACACAACGGAAGCTGCAGCCCCCAAATATCTGACGGTTTGCATGTTTCTCACTGTGTTTTAATATAGGTATCCTTTCTGCATCATTCTGACTTTCCCTTTCTCAGCCTGTGAATGTGCTTCACAAAATAATTGCACGTGGTTACCTGTTCCAACTAATGTGGATAATTGCTAGAGTTGTGCCCATGCATACAGTTATGCCAATGAGCCTGCACCCCTGCATAGGCCAGCTTGCATCACCCACTACAAGAGCAGTGCAGCAGTAGAACAGTCTTTGCACATAATTCTCCATTATTATCTGACAGCACAATAGCTCACATACAGTATAGTATAGCTGCTAGTGTGGGACTGGGATTAGAGAGAGAGAGTTTTCAAGTCTAAGCTATGCAACTCGCTATATTAGCTTAGGGCTAGTTACCTTTTTTCCAAGCCTGAACTACCTCACAGGGTTGTTGGAAGTATAATGTGGAGAAGAAGAGAGCCTTGAAGCGTATCCGGAGCTCATTGGTGGGAAGACAAATTATCAATGTGTGTAAGAAATAAATGGAAAGTCAAAATTGCAATTTTATTTTAAAACAGATACATATTCAGATTTACAAGCAATTTAAATAGAAGAATAAAAGAAAATGTTAGTATAGTATAGTGATACAAAAAGGAACAGAAATATCCCAATAAGAGTATGGTAGCCTGTTTGATAAATGTGTCATTTCTAATGCAAGCTACTTCCGAAGTACAATGAGAAAGGCCCTCTGGGTGGTGAGGGAGGGAAAAGGGAGGGAAAGGGGGACTTGGAGATTGCAGAGAAATTAAATGAGTTCTTCGCATCTGTCTTCACGACAGAAGACCTTGGGCAGATTCCTCTGCCCAAGCGGCCCCTCCTGACTAATGAATTAAATCAGATACAGGTTAAAAGAGAGGATGTTTTAGACCTAATTGATAAATTGAAGAACAATAAGTCACCAGGCCCAGATGGCATCCACCCAAGGGTTATTAAGGAACTGAGGAATGAAGTTGCTGATCTTTTAACTAAAATATACAACTTGTCCCTTAAAATGGCCACAGTGCCAGAGGACTGGGGGATAGCACATGTCACGCCAATCTTTAAAAAGGGAAGGAGGGGGAACCCAGGAAACTACAGGCCGGTTAGCCTAACATCTGTTCCAGGGAAGATGGTGGAAAGCCTCATCCAAGATAAAATCTTACAACACATAGAAGAACAAACCTTGCTGAGGGAAAATCAGCATGGCTTCTGTAAGGGTAAGTCTTGCCTCACAAACCATTTAGAATTCTTTGAAAAGGTCAACAGGCATGTGGATGCAGGCGAACCAGTAGCTATTGTCTATCTGGATTTTCAGAAGGTGTTTGACGTGGTCCCTCACCAAAGGCTGCTGAGAAAACTTCAGAGTCAGGGGATAAGAGGGCAGGTCCTCTTATGGACTGAGAACTGGTTGAGAACCAGGAAATAGAGAGTAGGTGTGAATGGACAATTTTCACAATGGAGAGGTGAAAAGCGGTGTGCCCCAGGGATCTGTCCTGGGACCGGTGCTTTTCAACCTGTTCACAAATGACCTGGAGACAGGGATAAGCAGTGAGATGGCCAAGTTTGCAGATGATACAAAACTTTTCTGGGTGGTGAAGACCAGAAGGGATTGTGAAGAGCTCCAGAAGGATCTCTCCAAACTGGGAGAATGGGCAGCAAAATGGCAAATGTGTTTCAGTATTAGAAAATGTAAAGTAATGCACATTGGGGCAAAAAATCAAAACTTTATCAGCTGATGGGTTCTGAGCTGTCTGTGATGGATCAGGAAAGAGATCTTGGTGTGCTGGTGGACAGCTCGATGAAAGTGTCAACCCAGTGTGTGGCAGCAGTGAAGAAGGCCAATTCCATGCTTGATATCATTAAAAAGTGGATTGAAAATAAAACAGCCAACATTATAATGCCATTGTACAAAACGCTGGTAAGGCTGCACTTGGAGTACTGCATATAGTTCTGGTCGCCATACCTCAAAAAAGACACCTTGAAACTGGAAAAGGTGCAGAAGAGAGCGACTAAAATGATGACTGGGCTGGGGCACCTCCCTTATGAGGAAAGGCTACAGCATTTAGGGCTTTTTAGTCTAGAGCAGGAGTCCCCAAACTACGGCCCGCGGGCCACATATGGCCCACCTTGCCTTTTTATCTGGCCTGGGCATAGGAAAAGGAGGGAAGGGGCAAAGACAGCGGGGGTGGGGGATTGCTTGGGTCCCCCTTCCCTCCTTCGGCCCTCAAAATATGTAAAATATATGATGTGGCCCTCATACTGAAACGTTTGGAGACCCCTGGTCTAGAGAAAAAGCACCTGAGGGGGGACATGATTGAGATGTATAAAATTATGCAGGGGATGGATAAATTGGATAGAGGGAAGCTCTTTTCCCTCTCAAGCAAGACTAGAACCAGGGGACATTTACTCAAATTGAGTGTTGGGAAAGTGGGAACAGACAAAAGAAAATATTTCTTTACTCAGCATGTTGTTAGTCTATGGAACTCCTTACCACAGGACGTGGTGATGATATGTGGCCTAGATGCCTTTCAAAGGGGATTGGACAGATTTCTGAAGGAAAAGTCCATCACAGGTTACAAGCCATGATGGGAATGTATAATCTCCAGGCGTAAAAGGAAGGTACTTCAAAATGCCAGATGCAGGGGAGGGGTCTCAGGAGAAAATGTATCTAGTTGCCTTGTGTGCTTCCCGAGGCATCTGGTGGGGCCACTGTAAGACACAGGAAGCTGGACTAGATGGGCCCCTGGCCTGATCCTGCAGGGCTCTTCTTATGTTCTTATGTTCACCCCTCCACCTTATGAAGTCATCATTTTATGGCCTCATTTGTCTGATTTATGTCACACACTCCTGACCCAAAAACATGTGGATGTCATATTTTAGTTTTGGTGAAGATGGCCAGCAGTGGCCGCAGCTGTAGGAATGGGTGTGGGGCATTTGGCTGAATGTAAGTGGCAGCAGAAAACTCAGAATGATGAAATTTATGTTTGGAAAAATAAGTAAAAACAGAGGCCACAATGAAAGAAAGAAAAGGTTTCTTTGCGAAAGGTCCCTCAGGGGCACTGCCGAGATTTAAATCAGCTTTAAAAGTACCTAATCACATAGCCCCCTTTGGGGTCAAAACAACCTAATTCAGCTTATACACTTGAATATCAACTGCCATAAGCTATGTGAAAATTTCCAGACTCATTCTACTGTTTTCATACACTTGGATACTTATCCAAGGACAGATTCAAATGTTTATTGTGCGATATGGCATGAGTCTGCCTCTTAGACACATGTATCAGATTTACAGTGCTAAGCAATGCGTCTCACACACACACACTGGACCAAATACATGCCTAGTCTCTGGCAATGTAAGTACAGTAAAGGAGGAAAGGGGGAAATTAATGTTCTTTGTCATTGCATCCAGGTGCTGTGCCATCAAGTCACTTTGTGGCAGATGTCTTTTCACCTACCTACCTACATATTGTACCTCTGGGACTGGCACAGTGAAGGGGCAGATGGCACCACTTAGGAGATTGTATTTGGCCCAAGCATTGCCCAGTGTCATTTCTTGGTCTCCAGTCTAATGTAATGATATTACATAATCTTATCAGTATATTGAATTTTGCTCAATATTTTATTTGTTTGTTTGTAAAACCCTTTTTATCTCTCCTTTTAAACAAATGTATTGGTGGAACAAGAGTCTCCAAGGTGGTTTATAATTACATTCCTACCCCATAAAACTTCAAAAACCATGATCAGAGCTTAGAAAAGTTAATTCCTTGGACTATATCTCCCAGAATCCCAGCATGGCCATTGGCTATGCCATCTGTAGACTCTGGGAGTTGTAATTCAAGAAAGCAGCTTTTCCAAGCTCTGATTATGATTTCTGGGGGTAGGCTTTCCTTCACTGGACCACTGGAATGGGATCTCTCAGAGACACTGTAGTTCCTTCCTCTATTATGGAACCTGTATTGAGCACGAGAAGAACCTCTGAAGTCTGTAGGGAAACAACACACAGCTTTACCTCTCATTTTTGTCTACTCATCCCAGAGAGCCTTAAATCAATGTCTAGAGAAAGTTTTGAGGTAAACTAGGATAAGTAACCTAAACATAATACAAATAAGACAGAAGAAAACTGACCAAGCTAGATGGACATGAGCAACCAGACCTGGAAGGAGCTTAACTCCTCTTTGAAGGAACAAATTAACATCTCGAGGTCTCTCCTGGATTTGGTGCTATATGTGAAGGCACAAAAGGCACTGGTAGCTAATAATTCCTGATACCAGCTGACCTTCCCATACAAGAGGGGCAAAGAATTTTAAGCGGTCCAGATGTTTTGCCTACAGTCCTACCGAGCATGGCCAACTGTAACATATTGTGAAAGTGTAGGCTGGAACGTCTCCAGGGCCAAGAATTCCTTGCCACTGCTCTAGACATCATTGTTTATTTATTAGTATAGTAATGACATCCAAACTAGACTACTGTGGTGCACTTCACACGGAGTTGCCTTTAACAATGTTCTCTCGAAAATTCAACTGATGCAAAAAGTGGCTGCTCTAATGGTTGAAGTAAGCAGGGTGTCCAGAATGTGTGCTACCAACATTATATGATCTGCATTGGGTTCAAAAGCCTTCTTTGACTCAATTTAAGGTACTGGTATTGGCCTAGAGAGTGCTAAAAGGATGGGAAACATTTTTATCCACATCATCCTGTTAGTACTTTAGAGTCATCTTCAGCTGCCCTCGGGCGGGGGGCATGAGGGAGAAGGGCTTTTAGGCCATGGCCCTACTCTTGTCGAAGTCTGTTTGAGGTATATTGCTCAAAGCCCTTCTTTATAGGCCTTTAAAGCAAACATTGAAGGTGGCTGGATAGCTCAGTGGTTTAGGTATGGATAGGAGTTCGATTCCCCGCTGTGCCTCCAGGGAGAAGGGACAGCCTGTGTAAGCCTTGGGTAAGCTGCACAGTCCCAAGGCGCCTCCAGAAGAAAGGAATGGTAGACCCCTTCTGAACACTCTCTACAGCATTCTGTTCTTTACAGCATTCTTTGCTCTTGCCTCAGTTTCACCCCAAAATGGTGCCTTAGCTGGTAGCTGCCGCCTCCTCCACCTCTCTGCTTCTTTGGGGGGAATCATCAGCCTCTCCCATTCTCCCGTCCACGGATTCTCCAGGGTCACCCATTCCCAGTCAGGGAGCAACTCTCTCTCCCCTTTCTCTCCCTTTTGCTTCCCTTTTATCTCCTCTTGCCTCTCCTTCTCCCTCTCATCCCTTCCAGGTCTTTTTCCATACTCTTTTTCAAACTGTCCTGCTCTGACTTCTCTAACTATCTCCTCTGGTCCATGGCTTTCAGTTATGTCCGCTTCTGCTATGAACATTTCTCCCAGCCCCACGTCCACTGTGGAACTGTTGGCTTCAAACTCTCCCTTATTCTCTATAAGAGAAGGTGGCACGCTCTCAGCAGGAAGACCACTTTCTTCCTCACTTCCACAATTTGATGGCAGGCATTAAAGATTGTCCATCTGTTTGGGACTGCTTTCTCCCAGAAGATAAAGTCATACAGCATCACCTGATTTTAATGTTATTAGTCTGGTTTGTATTGTCATTGCTACTGCCATGGTTATTTACTGTTTTGCTTATTCTTCCCATGTTAATGAGATTAAATATTTTAAGTTGGACACTTTTTTAAAAATTGTGCATTGTATTTTTGTGTGTTATTATAACAGCTAGCATGTGAGGATATTTTCTCTAAACAGAAGTCTATAAATAGTTCAATTAAATAAGTTACATTCCATTTCAACCCTAACATTCAACAGTTCCAAAAGTTTCCGTATTGTTTATTTTTATTGTTTATGTTGTGAACCACCCAGAGTGGCCTTTGGCTAGATGGGAGATAAATAAATAAATAAATAAATGACTTAATGTGCTTCAAATAAATAAGATTAAGCAACCATATTATGCTATGATGATATGTAAGGGTATATGTTGATATTTTTGTTTTTTGAGATCTTATACAGAGGGGTAAGCTATCAGCAGGAAACCCTCACTAAATGCCAAACTAGATGCTGTGGGAAACATTTTGGGAGAAGTAGCAATTCCTTAAGTGGGCAAAGACATCTGATCATAATTCCGCATGCTTTACTGATCTTCTGTAAAATGCAAATTAGCTTCTTTTGTTTCCTGGTTGGTCATCAGGAACCAAACACTAATTTGGTTTGCATTCTGATTACCCAGACACTGAGGGATCACACCAGCTGGAGCAGTAACTTGTTTGCTTCTTCTATGATATGCTAAACTATGGTGTGTTTTCTTCTTCTAATAACACGCATATGATTTGACCCTCAGGTTAAACCATGAATGGCCTTTGATAAATGACTATTAAATATCTATATGAGATAGATATTAAAATATCTATATGAGATAGATATTAAAGCGCTATTTAATATGTATAGGAGGCCGCTGGGGGAGGTCATCAGGAATTTTGGAGCTTCGTGTCACCGAAATGCGGATGACACCCAGCTCTCTCTCTGTCCTTCTGCAGTGGATGCTGTTCCATCCCTTGAGCGCTGCCTGGACGCTGTGCTGGGGTGGATGAGGGATAATAGACTGAGGCTGAACCCAGACAAGATAGAAATTCTGCAGGTGGGGGGCCCTAGTGTCAGTAGTCTGGGTGCATCTCTTTCTTTTTTTGGGGTGGTGGTCGCTTTTTCCATGAAGGATGAGGTGCGCAGCTTGGGTGTACTCTCGGATCCAGTGCTGTCAATGGAATCTCAGATAGCATCTGTGGTCCATTCCGCCTATTTCCGTCTAAGGTGGATCACCCAGCTGCGTCCCTCACCACGCTGGTCCATGTACTGATAGTCTCAAGATTAGACTACTGTAATGCTCTCTACATGGGGCTGCCCTTGGGGCTGTTATGGAGACTTCAGCAGGTCCAGAACTTGGCGGCCAGATTATTGAGTGGGGTAAGGAGACACCAACATATTTCCCCCACCCTGGTCACCCTGTACTGGTTACCTGTCCGTTTCCATGCCAGCTTCAAGGTGATGGTGTTAACCTATACGGCTCTAAACGGTTTAGAACCTCGATATCTGGCAGAATGCCTCCTTCTGACTAGGTCTGCCCATCCTGTAAGATCTTCTTAGGCAAGACAGTTGAGAGTCCTGACTAGAGATGGGAGTATTCATATTTGTATACAAACACGAATACCCCCGCACAGGTGGACATAACGAGGGTCCAGTCCCCTAGGGCCGGACGGTCCACTCACCATTACGCTGCTGCCGCGACCTCTGCGGAGCCTTCCAATGGCTCTGGAGATTGCGATCGGCTCACCACTCCTGGCAGGTGGCAGGATGACAAGCCTCTCTGCCAGGTCGAAGAGTGGCTCGCCAAACGCGATCTCCGGAGCCATTGGAAGGCTCCACGGAGGTCGTGGCAGCGGCGGAACGGTGATTTGACCGTCTGGCCCCATGGGGCTGGATCCTCGTTGTGTCCACCTGTGCGGGGGGATTCGTATTCATATACGAATACCCCCATCTCTAGTCCTGACCCTGAGAGAGGCCCAGAAAACGATGACCAGAAACCGGGCCTTCTTGACATTCACTCCACAACTTTAGAATAGTCTCCCACCCAAAATTCGCCTGGCCCCTTCATTGGGAACTTTCAAAAGATTATTTAAAACACAGTTATTTAGACAGGTCTTCCCAGACTCTAGAACAGTGACGGCAAACCTTGTTGGGCCCGAGTGCCCAAACTGGGGGGGGGGGGGGGGGGGGGGACAACCAGCAGGTGGTGTGCTGCGGCGGCAGCAGAACTGGAAGTGGTGGCGGAAGGGGGGAATCCCGGGCACGGAGGTGCCTCGAGACCCCACTCCGGATCCGCCACCAGCGCCAGCTGCCTGTCGAAGCGCCAGCACAGCGGCTGCTGCCGCCTGTGTAGGTTTGGCGGTGGGGGGGGAGTAGCGATCCAACGACTTATGGCTCACGTGCCTGCAGAAAGGGCTCTGTGTGCCAGCTGTGGCACGTGTGCCATAGGTTCGCCATCGCTGCTCTAGAACATCCTGATACAGTGGTGCTTTTAATAACTATACATTCAACCCTTCGCCATGCCTTTATTATTTTATTATTTTAATGTATTTTATTTTTGTTACTTTCACATTTTGTGTTAAGTTGTTATTGATTATTTTTGTTTTATTGCTTTGTATTATTGTATTTGTAAACCACCCAGAGTGGCCTTGATAGCCAGATTGTGAGGGTTCGAGTATTACCTCCTCAGGTTTTAACAGAGACTCAGGAGACTTCTTTCTCAAGAAATCATTATTAGTTTTTATTGGAACATGGGACAACAGGTCCGTGTGATCAAATCCAAGTTCAGCATTAACTCTCGCTGCCAACGGGTCCCACGAGGGCATCCAAACGTCTCTTTCAAAAGGGTTGTAATTTAAATTATCCCAAGGTCCTTCCAAAAAGGGATTACTGTTCTCCAATTCGATGGGCTCCTCATCTGGATCTAGTAACGGGTTTGTCTCATCATCTCCCCCTTCTGCCTCGTGGGGTATCCCCTCTCCTCGAAACGGGAACCACGGCCCGTTGACCATCCCTTCCTCTGCGCCTCCTCCAGTCGCCATAATCGCCGTTCCCTTTCTTCCTTTTCCACAGCCTCCTTTTCCTCTCTGAGTCGTCTACGCCACTCCCTGGCTTCCGACTCTCCCCAATAGGAAGGTCTTGGAGGTAAACCCCTTCGCCTCCGATAGTCTGCCTCCTCCCTAGGGACTCGTACCTTTTCCATCTTCCAGTCCATGGGTCTTCTACCCAGATCAACTCCCAACCCCCCCCCCCCCCGGTATTGTATCATCCTCCCTTCTTATATCTCCCATTCCCGCCTCCACAATGGACCTCCCCCTTTCTACCCTTCCCGCCAATTCTTCCCCGGTCTGAGTGGCTACTGCCACCTTTGACAGTTCCCGTTCTAGCTCACAGGTATCCACTCCCCGTTGTATAGTCTCGGCTGGTGGTGTAGGCGGGTTTGTCTGCACCTCTTGTTCTTTTCTGAGGGAGGACGACACTCCAGCGAGAGCTTCTACCCTCTCGCCTCGGGTCTCACACAGATGTGCAGTATAAAAATCAATCAATCAATCAATCAATCAAACAAACAAACAAACAAATAAATGCTGTTCTCTCAAACCCAGCTGCCCCCTTTTAATATGGACAACCTACACTACTGGGCTGTTGAAATGACTGTTAAGATAGTACGATCTAAGAAGAAACTTGAGCACTCAAAAAGTGCTTCATCGATGTTGTAAAGTACGTATGTTGTTATTATTACATTACAACCAACAAGAGCCAAACACAACACTTTGCTTTCATTATCTAGCTAGCTTGCCTCTTATTGGTTATGACAGGCAGCTGCTCTGAGGTGTGTCTTGGTCTCTGTGTGTTATTTCTAGCCCTGGAGGATGTTTATTCTTGCCTGGGCTTTGCTCCATGGGTGTGTCCTCCCATGCTTTGCTTGTCCAGCAGGCATGTGGTTCTACATAGGCGTGCCCTTTGAGCTGGCACCCATTGGCCATTTGCCACTATCGAGCAGGATAGAACTAGATGTGCAGCTGCTCTGTGCCACAATGACAACTGAGCCAAGGTTGGCTGGAGGCTTTCCTTTGGTTATACTGCCAAGGAGTGCTTTCTCTGCCATGCCACCCATCACATGGAATGCAGTCCCCATGCATATGTGGGTGCTTCAACCAGTCTAGGGTGTTCCAAAGACCAACTGAAAACTCACTTGACTGCCCAGGCATTTTCCTGCCTGCTACTCTTGCCAGTGATTGTATGGAAATATTTTATTGTTGTTTATTATTTTATTATTTGGGGTGGAATCAAACAAAATTGTATTACATTTATAAAATCACACTGGGATTTTCATTATAAAAAAATAGAGGCAATATGCAATACTGCTAGTAATATACAAGAAACAAAAGTTATACATACATACATATGTATGTTATATCTATCTGTCTATCTATCTATCTATCTCATACGTACATACATACGTATGTATGTACTGTATAACTTTTGTTTCTTGTACCTCCATACAGAGCATGTTACCATAGCCTCTCGAGACTGAAGGATAACTACTACATATATATGTATGTATGTGTTATGTGTATTACATTATTTTATATATATAAAATGATGCTAATAATGTAATGGAGGACCGCAATTTACATCTGGTCACTCCGGCTCCAGAATGCCTTGTCGCGGCTTGTCCTTTTTTTGCCCTGAAGTCCGTACTCTCTTAATTTTTGAGGCGTTGGTGGTGACGGCTGATGGATCGCCCGCAAGAACTCTGCACACGCTTAGGGAAACTCTTCTCTTGGCTGCCAGCTTGGTTTCTGCCAGGGCTTAGCGTGCTTCTGTGGTTCAGCGAAGGAGGGAGGTGGCGCGTCTTCTCTTCCTTGCGCGCACACGGAGGCAAGGGTGGGTGTGGAAGAGAACCGCGTTTCGTGTGAATGGAGCCAGGAGGGGACCTCTCCTTAGCGTAGCTCCTGCAGCAGAAACAGCAAGGCGAGGAGGAGGAGGCGGCGGCAAAGGAGGAGAAGAAGAAGAAAACGAGGAGGAGGGCGCGCAGGCAGGCGAGGCCTGCGCGCCGGAAGTGAGCTGCTTCAAGGGAGAAAGAGACGGAGAGAGCCCGGCCGGCTGGAGCTGCTGGCCGAGGCTCGCGGAGGTCGCTCCTGGCGGAGTCGAGCTCCGAGAGCGTGAGGGGGAGAGAAGCCTCGTCCGGCTGTGGGCTTCCTTGACGCGGCAGGAGCAGGAGCACCAGCGGGGGAAGGGAGCCTCTGGTGCGCGCACTCCAGCCATTGACCACCCGGAGCAGCCAGCAAGGGCGTTGCGAAGGGAGAGGGACGAGGAGGAAGAGGAGGAGGAGGAGCCGCCGCCGCCGCCGCCGCCCGGGGTCCAGCCACAGGAACCGTTGCCGCCGTAATAGTGAGCACCCGCTTCGTGTCTCTTCCTCCCCCCCCCCCCCGGCGTGGCCGCTGCCGCCGCCCAAACCTCGGGAGAAGGGAGGGGAAGGCCGGCGAGAAGCACCACACCTTCTCCCACCATTTTCCGAGAGTCCCGCCCTTCGGGACTCCCGGGAGGCGCGGGGCTTGCTTGCCGCTCCTGCAGTCGCCGGGTTCCCCGAGGAGGCTGCGCCCGGGCTAGGGTGGGGGGTGGGGGAAGAGCTGCTTGCGGGTTCGCCTTCCCGCTTCCTTTGGGCTGGCCGGGAACCCTGGGGCCCCGCAATGGTGCCCGGGTTCCCAGACGCGGTGTTGCATTGGCGTGCCGCCTGAGAGAGAGAGAGAGAGAAAGGAAAGACAGGACCGGGTGGCGTGGAGAAAGGTCTTCTCCTTTTTATTGTTCCTGATTTCTGGGTCACGCAGAACGACCCCCCCCCTCCTCTTTTCCCCGGTTGGCGTGAGGCATCGGTGCCCCGGCTGGGTGGGCAGAGGGGAGGAAATGCCTCTTTCCAGCGTAACCCGACCTCATTTCACCCTGGGGGATGAGTGGCTTAAAATATTTCCAGGAATAAAGCGCGATCTGGAGGGATCTTCTCCTATATGTAGTTGAGTGTAGGGATGGGTAGGATTATTTGTTGGGTACTGTATATGCAGTGAATCTTTCTGTGGAAATAGATCTGGTGTGGAAGGACCTCTGGAAGAAATGCTGGAGGGTGGGGTGGGGGGAGAGGCAGTCATTCATTCCTTCAGCCTGCCGGAGAGGAAAGGGACGGGCTTGGCGACAGAAAATAGTATTGCATCCCTTTTCGTTTATTGGTACACTACATCTCTTGCGGGTCCAGCCTCCACCCTGTCTCTCTTTCCTTCTGGAATCAGTTAAGCACAGGCTATGTGAAGGGATTGGTCTAGTGCTCTGGTTTATTCCCACCCACCAGCTGAAGTCTCCCCCAGTGGCATTCCCGAGGATTGCTGTCAAATATGCAGAGATTATTTGAACATAAAAATAGGAAAGCAAAGATCGCTTGGCCGAGGTTTCAAAATAAACTTGACGGCTGTGTGGTACATACAGAGGCATCCAGACCCTGTGAGTTCCAGTGGGACTCCACCCTGTGGAGCTAGAACCAGCAGGACCCTCTGCAACAAGCGTATGCAGATTTGTGTGGAATAATTCATGAACATTTCACAAATTAAGAACTGAATGTCAAGGGCTAGTAAGTGTTGATTGGTGTGAAATAAATGTTTCCTTTTAGGATGTCTTCGCAAAGCTGGTCAAGGCTGGTAGGCTGGTGTAAATAGCGAAGAATCTTAGAGGCACAGCTGGTGGCTTTCGTTAAAACGGAGAGAGAGACTTCTAGTACACGGTGAAAATTTTTGATGAGAGGAATAAAGTTGGAGGACTGTCAGCATTCGAGGGTGTACATTTTTGTTTACTGATCGTTAATGTGCCTGGCAATTATAATTTGTCCCAATTATGTACTAATGTTGCTTTTTTGGCGAGAAGAAATAGAATTCTCTTTTGAATGCAGTTTCTACACTTATTTAGTCTACACCAGTGTATTTTGAACATAGTTGTGTAATCTAAAACTGCATATAAAAACCTAGAATTTCTGCAAAGCCATTTGATTCAAAGTACGAAGGAAAATATTTTACATAGGTCTTCAGTTCTGCAAGAACTGGGAGCTATTAACCTGATCATGAAACTGAAAAACAGCCAGAGTAAAATGAATTTTGTACCAGAGGAGGTGTAATTAGGTTGATTATTACTATCTTGTCTAGTTCAATTGAAGTTAAATAGGTATGGTTAAATTTTAACAAGTAGCTAAAATTATCTTTCCATGGCCTAGTGCAATGAAACCATCTATGTGTAAAAATACACAGAGGAGTATTCTATTTGAATGGTTTCACTAATCTGTATATAGTATATTAAATTGTAGTCCTTTCCTTGTTGAAGAAGCTCTTGCAAATGAAGGGGGAGGTGAAATTTAAGAATGTGGAAAAATGCTGAATCAGAATCCAGTGTCTCAAGTGTTTCTTTTTTTTTCTCCAGTGGCTAAATTTAACAGTTCTGGCTGTTAATGTGCCAGTTTCTGTTATGGGTATGCATACAGAATATAGAGCTAATTGTTTTGCCATGCTTCACTTGGCATGCAGCCCTTCTCTCTATGTCACTCTGATTTCAAATAGAAATTCCAAGAAACAAGCTGTTTTAGGAGGAGGTTGTTGGGAGCTGCTTCATTGCTGGTGGCTTTTTAGCACCCGACCAATTTTTATTGGTTAATGAGAGACCAATTTTGGTGTGTTGGTTAACTTATCAGAACAATAAGGCCAATGATCCTCATCCAAGCAGATAAAAAGGCTTGGTATGAATGACTTGGGAGGTATGTTTTGAACCTCATAGAAATTTCAGTATATTACAAGGTATGAAAATGCCCACATTCCACAGGAGTCTGTAATTTACAAATACCTAAACCCATGTGAGGAGAACACACATGTTCACATGAATTGGAATATTTGTTTTGGGCAGGCAACAGCTTTCTTTTTTTTTCTTTTTAGTTGCAAAAAAAATGCAACCTAAAAAAATGTTTTTTAAAAAATACTAGTATAGTTATTTCCTATTCAAAACTATAAAGCCATGTTTGAAACACCCCAGATATGCAACTAAGAAACTCTGATGGAAAATGGTTTATGTCTTTGCAAGAGAAGCAGGTGTTAATGGGCTCATGGGACAATTTTCTGCCCCAGTAACAAAATAGTATCTGCCAGGGGAAATGTATGTTGATGGAAGGCCATTCCCTGTGCCTGACACCCTACAAATAATTGCACCATTTCACTCTGATGGTCCTAACAAGCAGATTTCCCACGCATAGTGTTCTGCTGGTTTTCCTATCCATTGCCCTAGCACAAAAGTAATAATCAAGAGGAGGGAGTATGTCCATCTTTTCCTCTCTTGAGTAGCAGACCTTCTGCCAGTACTAACCTGCTGAAAAAACAAATCTCAACCAGTGTGGAAATGTGGTTCAACCAGCATTATCACCATACTATAAGTAAACTGGGCTCTGTAACCAAACTGTGCTTCTTCATTTGTTGCATGAACTATGTAGTAAAGAAAGCTTTCTGTGAAGATATCAGACAAAACAAAAAAAGAAAACAAAAAAAGCGAGAGACAAACGTGCTGTGGCACCGAAATAACTAAGTGCTATATTTTGATGAGATGTTATGGATCAAAACCACTTCCTCAGACATAAGACTATATGACGGTCATGGGGATATGCCCACTGGTCATAGGGTCATGTAAATATTAATTGCAGCACATAGCAGAATGATGTAGTTCAGCTAGTTGAACCTGGTTTCCAGGAGTATTTGGAAACTTCGTTCCAGGCAACAAACAATGGGTAATTGTTGTGTCTTGGTACTGGGCTTGTTGAGTCCAGTTGAGTTTCTAAATTTTACAAGCCTTCCCTTATTTATCATCAAATATATTATTATTTTTATTTATTTCATAAACTTGTATACTGTCTGATTTAAAGGCAGGGAGGGAGGGAGGGGGCCAGGCACACTGGGAGGCCATTCCATAGGGATGGTGCCACAACTAGAAGGACTGTTTTCTTGTGAATGTCTTTCTGGCCTTTCTCGGAGTGGCAATCCATAGGAGCATTACCTGTGTGGATTGAGTGCCTCAGACTGATGTACTTAGGGAAAGGCACTCTGATGCGTAGTGAGGTCTCAAACTGTAAAGTGCTTTATAAGTAAGAACCAGAACCTTGAACCTGGCGCAGAACAGCAGAGGCAACCAGTGCAGGCAATCTGGGACTGGGGAGATATGACTGAACTTGTTTACACTCAACACCAGCCTGGCAACCACATTATGCACCTTCTGCAGTTTCCAGGTCAGCCCCAAGGGAAGTCTCAATAGAGAGTGTTACAGCAGTCAATCTTTGAGATAACTAGCTCATGTACCCAAGTCCTCAAGACGACCATCCCCATCTAGGTAGGGTTGTAAGTGGGTGATCAGCCTCAGTTGGTTAAAGGCTGACCTGGTCATGGTTGCAATCTGGGATTTCCATGAGAGGGCCAGGTCCAAGGATATGTCCAGGTTATGAGTCCAGTCATCAAGAGAGAGGGTTACATCATCCAACTTGGGGAAACAATCTCCCATCCTGTCCAAAGGGCTCCCCAGAAGGAGTATCTCCATCTTGTCTGCGTTCAGTTGCAGCCTATTCGCCTTAGTCTCTTTCAGAATTGAGGCCAAGTAGTGCTCAAATATCCAGACAGCATCCCTTGCAGTAGATGTAAAGGAGAGATAGAGTTATGTGTTGTCAGTGTACTGATGGTAACTAGAGATGGGGGTATTTGTATACAAATACCCCCCCACAGGTGGAGATTACAAGCCATTCACAATTCCGACCACTCACAATTCCGCCGCTGCCACGAGCTCCGCGGTGCCTTCCTATTGCTCCATTGCTCGCGATGGATTAGACACTCCTGGCAGAAGGTGGGATGACGAGCCTCTCTGCCAGGTCAAAGAGTGGCTAATCCATCGCGAGCGACGGAGCAATAGGAAGGCACCGTGGAGCTCGATGCAGCTGCGGAATCGTGAGTGGTTGGTCTGGCCCCAGGGGGCTGGACCCTCGTTATCTGCACCTGTGGGGGGATATTCGTGTACGAATACCCCCATATCTAATGGTAAGACGCTCCATAACTCTGGATGACTTCTCCCAGAGGCTTAACATAGATGTTAATCATTGGGTAGATTGATGACTTCTGTGTCCATGAAGCTGACAGTTCCTCCCCAAGCTGTCCAGAGACTCGACCTTCAGGGAAGGACCAGAATCAGCTAAGTGCCAGCCCTTCAATCCCCACACCCGACAGTTTGTCCAGGAGGATAGCGTGGTCAGTGGTAGCAAAAGCCGCTGAGAGATCAAGGGGCAACAGTAGGTTCATTCCTCCCCCATCAGCCTCTCTTAAAAAGTCATTGTGTAGCAGGACCTTAGTCTCTTCCAGAATTGTGTCTTGGTTCCCTGATACGGCCTGAACCCAGACTGGAATGGACCTAGGCAGTCCCCCTCCAGGAATGTCTAAAGTTGCTCCGCCACCATCTGCTTGATCAACTTGCCCATGAAGGGGATATTGACACTACATCTAAAGTAATTTAGGTCGTCCATGGCCAAATTTGACTGTTTTAGGATGGACTATATGATGATTTCCTTCACACAGGGAAGGAGATAACCCTCCCTCAATTAAGCATTTATGATATTTACAGCCCAGTCACTGTGAACCCATTACCAGCTTTCAAAAGCCGTGATGGGCAAGGGTCTAACACAGAGGTGAATTTTTGATTTAAAAACATCTGTGAACTAATCCCCAATGAAATCAACAGGGAGAGGCCATTGCTGACCAGGATTAGTGAGGCTGTGAACCACCTGGAAAAACTCCGCTTGCTGATTCGTGGCCTCGCTAATGATCTTAATATCAAAGCCATGGCTGTCAGATGAGCATGTGTAATTTCCGTAATATGTCAGTGCTAAAAAGAAGCGTCAGTGCAGTGGTGGCTAATGACCATGACTTTGCTGGTCTAGGAATAAATTTCATCTGTGGCTCAGGTATTCATCTAGAACCAAAGTGTATTTGGAGTGATCACACAAGTGGTGATCATAAAATAACAATTTCTAAAATTGATCCTCTTGATCTTTTATCTTTAAGTAGATCACCTCTTCATAAATGCCCTTTATGAGTTAGAAATGGCCACAAATAGTTCTGCATAGAAAAGTAAGGGGAACACAGCTATGTATTGTGTTTCTTTAGATGCGATGGACATTACATTGCGCATGAAGTATTCCTCTTGTTGAAAGTCTTGTTTGATGTCTTTTATTCCTGGACATTTTTGTTCATCTAGTGTCTGTAATTATTTCTTTTAGTTCCCTATCACAGCACACTATCATTGTGCTATAGTTGTAGCCTGGAATATCTCCTTCTTCTGAGTAGGTTTACTGACCTAGTAAGTTGTAGGTGGTGCCTTAGAAGACAGTTTATTATCCTGTTCAATATGTTGTCTATATTTTAATGCTTTCTTAAAACTGCTGGGTGGATTTGAGATGCATAAAATAAATCTATAGGAAAGCTCATCCAGTATCACATAATAAATTTTAGTTAGTACCTTGCATCATTTCATTTTATGGAGCAGCATCATAGGTTGCAGGAAGTAGCCGACAAAAAACATGTTTGTCTCCATGTTGAGGGTTGGGTGGGAGGGAAATTTTTTGTTAGTCATTAGATCAGTTGTTTAAATCACACTTTTCATTTGTATTCATATACTTCTACACATAGATTTATTGTGGTTAAGTTGACATACACCATTAAATTTTGATTTACCGTTAAGTAGGTAGATTAGTCTGTATAACCAGGAAGTATATAAATTATTTTACTGCTGTGGGAAATTATTTAATAGGTGACAGAATGTCTTGGATCCAGAAACTGGATCTCAGAATCCTGTAATGACATGCTACCTTCTGTCTTACGGTATCAAATACATAATAAATAGTGACTCTTAGTATGGTGCTTACAGACATTGTTTTAAAAAGTAGGAAAGGATTCATCGTTTAAATGTAACTTCTTGTCATGTCACTCTAGGAGCTACAATTAACAGGCCAGGATCAAAAGCCTTTTTAAAACCAGCATTTAAAGCTGGCTTATGGATCTTGTAATTCCTTTTTAACACCTTAGAAATGGCTGTTGCTACATCTTTTTAGAAGTAAATTGTGTAAGTAAATTGTTTGAAGTAATGCAAATACTAAGTGTGGTGGTGGTTTTTGAGCTATTGCTGAAAACAGAATATAAAGATAACCAACACTTCTAACAACAGGTTGAGTACAGAGTAGAGATGGAGACTTGAGTCTAAACAGCAAAACGTTACTATTTCTTCACTCCATTTTCTGCAGTGCTATGTTGCGCAGTTTTTTGAATTGGTTCTCACAGAGCAGTAGCCTGATAAATGCTTTTGCTAAGTTAACACTTAGAGCTTGAGGATAAAATTATTTCCACATCTGGTCCCAGCACCTAATATTGGAAGTTATGACATCTGACAGTTGTATTTTAATATCATGGTTGGGAAGAAGTGCCTCTGTTGGCTGGAACTTGAGTTGACTGAAGTAAGGAAAGGTCTTGTGGGAAGTGGGGGGTGAGGTTGGTAGCACTCCCTCTTATTTGGTGATGGCAAGTTCCGATAAAATATTTATAATATTTGACCTCAAAAGTTAGTGCCCCTTCCCCCCTGTTTCTGGTTGCTTCTTTACATTGAAGGAATTTGATATATTTAATACTAACCCTGCCACTGCCTCTGAATATGACTACACAATAACACTATACCACATCCTGCACTATCCTCAGCTGGTGTCCAGCAGCAATAGGAGACAAAACACAAGTGAGCTGATTGAATTCCACCCATCCAACATTTAGGTAGACCTTGTTGGCAAGTTGTGTTATTGAATGAAGGAAAGAAAAATGGGTTTGTATAATAGGTAGTAGTCATGCTCTCCTGAGGTGTCAAAGTTGTATCCTTGGTTTGCTTCTGGTTTCTTACTTGCAACTGAATGCTGGTATATTTGTATGCCTTTCATCACCTTTGCCTTGTGAGAATATTACAGCTTTTCTTTCTCTCACAACCAAGTCATCATTTCATGATGTCAAGGTTAACTTTAGGAAGCACGCCTTCTTAAGCAGCTCTTGGAGATTGTCCAGAAGTTTCAACTGGTGTCAAGCATGGTGTCTTGTCTCCTTCTATAGGTGGGTTTCCAGGACCTTGTTATATCGGTGCTCCCAACATTAGCATCAGCTTCACATGACTTTCTTGAGCAATTGATTATACTGATTTTGACCTAGCAAAGTTATTAGAACCTTTGCCTCTAAGCACTTCAGCTGTCTTCTTTGCTATACTGAAATCTGTTTAAGATTATCAGATTTCTTATTGATTCTTATTAATCACAATTTAAACTTTAAAAATCAGTTTTTTGATAATTTAAATTAAAAATTAGATTTCTTAAATTTAAATCAATTTGATTTTTAAAAATTGTTGATTTTTATCCACCTGTGGGAAACATGTTCTTTGTGAACTCCTCAGAGTTCTGGAAATCTCTCTGTGAGACTGGGAACACCCTCAGAGGTGGTCAGAAGGGTGTACTGTCCATCTCTTTAAGAGGAAACAACGAGGGACAACTGACATACCTAATGAAAGATTTACAGGAACTGAATTTAGAGACAGAAGCGAGAGAGGGTGCTATTTTGGAGGGGAAAGGGGAGCAAGAGGAAACAGGACAGGAGGAGGAGGGGCAGTTGGTAGATTTAGGGGAAGGAGAAGCATGTTGGAGGGAGAAGGTGGAGGAAAAGGAAGATCAAGTGGATTTGATAGAGGAAGACCCCTGGACAGGAGAATGGGTGGAATTTAAGGAGCTGAGAGACTACGCCGAGAAAGAGTGGTAGAGGCAGACATATAGAAAACCACCATATTGGGGCGAGACAAAAGAGAGAGAGGGAAGAAGGAAATATAAAACTTGGATACAGAGAGAGACCCAATGGAGGGAATGCAACCGAGGTATGGAGAGAGCTGGGAAACCCCGTGGGGTCAGTCCATTTCGCCCCAACCCAAGACCTACGCCGGGAAGAAGAGTTTGGGAGCCACAGGTGGGCTGGATATTTCACCCCCCTCAGTGAGGCCGAGAGTAATAGCACCAGACGATCTGGGCTGTGCATCTAGATGGTACGATCATGTTTGGAATCCTTCACCTCTCACTTTGAAGGGGAATCTGTTACTGTTTGAGGATGAGAAGTTTGGCACCATCTCTGCAAAGCAAGAGGCTGATGTTGTTGTTGATAGGGACCATAAAAGTTTGTTACTAAATAAAGATGTTTTATTGGAAAAAACTGAAGCATCAGAGTCATCTTCGCACCATGATGTTGCACAAGGAGGAAAAGGGGCTGACTGGGATCACACTCTCACTAAATATTCATTAATGTCTGTGGCTTTATATATCCTGAAAGTGTTGTGACAGTGTCTGGTACTTGATGGTTAAAATTGCATTTATTTGGAATAATTATTTATTTCTGTGCTATTTTTGATCTATTATGGGGCTTACATAGACTCATTGGAATTAATGGGAGCTACGTTAATCATAAGTAAATGTTTGTTGACTTCCTGTGGTTTACTGTAATCATGGACAAGTCTGGATGTAACTTAGTACTCAGTATTCTTTGTTTGTATTTTGGTAGTCATATTTAAACCAAGAGATTTTTCCTTTTTATGACAACATGTGAACGTTAAAAGCAGGTACAGTGTAGCAAAAGAGACAAAACTACCGCCTGTCAACAGATCTCTGTAAGAATGAAACTACCAATTAACAAATTGTATTCAATTTGTCCTTAGTCTTAAGAGATCTTTTTTCAAGTATCATTTAATAATTCCTATTGTAAAAGCAAAAGTAGCAGTTCAGTTTCAGAACTGTAAAAGTGCACCGTGGAATATTGTGTCTTCAGCAATATTTTTCACCTAATGTAGTCAACTTTAATAATTTTAAAGTACAGCATATTCTTATATATTCAAACAACATATTCTTATACACGTGTCAAACTAAAGGCCCGCGGGCCGAATCCAGCCCGCCCAGTCGTTTCATGTGGCCCTCGCACTGTTGCCTGCTACTGTGCAGTATACAATATGCAGGCATTTACTCGGCCACCCATAATACTCCGCAAGGATGCTGGGAATCCATCTAGCGGGACTTCTAATCCCAGCATTCCAAGCAGCGAAGAGTCAGAAAGTGCAGCCGCTTGGGCAGCATACAGCACCTTGGGAAATGTAGTCCTCACTATTGCCCACTCCCGTTCTTATCTGCTTGCCATTACTGTCTTTCTAGTCTTTGATCATAGACTTTTACTTTCAGAGCTAGTTATTACTTATGTTATTACTAAAACCAGTAATAATCAAATGAGGAGGATTATATTTAATATGATAAAGAGTTGATACATTTATATAGTCTTACAGATACAACTGGCCCTTTGAGGGCAACCATAATGCCGATGCGGCCCAAGAAGAAATTGAAATTTGACACCTCTGTAGATTCAAACTGTTTCCTTTTCCAGCCTTTACATGATGCACATGCTGTACTTCATAAATCTACTAAATGCATGTCTAGTTTCACACTAGGGAAAAGATGCACATTTTGCACACAGACAGAAGTTCTACACAAAGTATATTTTGTGCAAATTGCAGGAACCATGAGGGAAGGGCAGGAGGGAATCTGTTCACACAATTTGCTTATTGGTTTTATGCTAAAAGTCAGAGCTGTTGGGTTGTTGTGATGAGATAGTGAATTTTAATTAAAATCTCAGCTATAGCAAGATTTCCTTACCTTACAAACCCAGAAAGAGGTGGGATTTTGTTTTCACCCTGCTTCTCCTCTGAAAGTTATACAGTTACTCTAATATCCATTCAACTGTTCTAAACACAAAAGCAGTGCCTTCTCTTCACATGTTAATCACACAATCTAATTTTCTGTAAAATTGGTTAAGGTTTAGGGATTTAATTGGTATAAAAGAATTTGCTTCTCCACAGAACTTCCATGGAAGATGTATTTTCCACAACTCTTTCTTGAGAATGGATCAAGTACTGCTGAGCCAGTGGTAGTTTCACAAGAGACATTGTTTGGCAGAGGGATCCCTCTGTCATCTGGCTAGAAGCCTATTTTTATCCTTACTTCATAAAACCTTCCAGCTGTATTTAATTTAAATAAAATGTGGATGTGGTGGTTCCTCCAAAGTGAAACATTTCTGTGAGGATCTGTCTTCTGTTGTAACTCTAGTGTGTAAGTTATTCATTTTGAAGAGAAATCACTTTAATTTATGTTATGGCAGTGCATTTTATACATATGCCAGTTGTGGCATTGTTTTCAGAACATACTATTTATGACTAGACTCTGTACTTTCAAACATTATATGTTCATATGTAAAGACTTCATGTGCTGTAATAATACATCCTTTATTGTCATCTGCAGCTTAAATTATTGTCAGGTTTCTAATAAAAATGTCTCTATGATTCTTTGTATGCACTCAGCTAGCACTGTCATTTATGAGGTACTCCTTGTTCTGTTAAGTCTGCAGTTAAGTAATCCTCTACTGCAGTGGTCCCCAACATTTTTGGCACTGCGGACCGGTTTAGCATGCATGCGGGGAGGCAGGGGGGCATCCATGAGTGCATGCGGGGGGGCTGCATGCATCCGTGGGTGGGCATGCATGTGTCCGTGCGTGTATGCGGGGGGGGGCATACGTCCGTGGGTGGGTGTGCGTGTATGGGTGTGTGTGCGGGGGGCGTGTGTGCGTCTGAGGGGTGGGAGACCTGTCTCCACGGCCCAGTCCTGCCAAGGCCATGGACCGGTACCAGGCCATGGACCGGGGGTTAGGGACCCCTGCTCTACTGTATGCTGTAGAAACCATGCCAGGCCTTCATGGATCAAAACTAGCATTCTACTCTATGAAAGGGAAGGCTGCACCATAACCTCTGTTGCTATTCTTATTAAGAGGGAGGGACCAACAAGCTGTTCATATCATAAATTCCAATGTGGCAGTCAACAGACCAGTCAAAACAGATATAGAACGTGATACAAAAAACATAGAATCATCACCATACAGTATAATACAGTAATATTATGACAGTTCCCTGCCCTGGAACTGCCCCTCTGTTATCAACTATTTGTCTTCTAGTGCCATTGCAACAGGTAGAAATGTAGTGATGACTGAAGACATCACTGGATTTCTACCTGATAACAAACATTTAGAATAGAAGTGGGTGGATTGGTCAGGTAGAATAATCAGTGACAAAGTGATTATTAACTAGAGAGCTCCTTTATATAAAATGCGGAATAAAGGAAAGCACTCCTGCTGGATAACTCAGTGGTTTAAGGCAGTGGTCCCCAACCTTTTTGACACTGCGGACTGGTTGGGAGGGATGGGGTCCATGCGGGGGGCACACCCCGCGCATGCGTGAAGGGGTGGCGCTCGCTCGTGCGGGCGGGGGCACTCGCGCAGCACGTGCACACACTCGCATAGATATGCGAAGGGGCGGGGTGCTCGTGGGGGCATGTGCGCACTCGTGCGCATGCGCGAAGGGGCTGTGCGGGGGAAGTGCATGCGGGGGGGCGGGAGATCTGTCTCCGTGGCCAGGTCCAGCCAAGGCCACGGACCGGCACGGGCCACGGACTGGGGGTTGGGGACGCCTGGTTTAAGGCATCTGATTGAGGAGCCAGAGGTTAGGATTTCGATTCCCCACTGTGCCTCCTTGGCAGGGGCTGGACTCTATGATCAATAGGGTCCCTTCCAGCTCAGCAGTTCTAAAATGATTCTAAGATGAATTCAGTCTCTTGAATATAACCTATGCAAAACCTTTTGGAAAGAAAAATACCAGCACTTAATAACTGGAAGGCGAAGGTTGACCTCTGAGGGAATGACCATGGTTTTGTACGTGGTTGCTCTTAAGAAACTCCTTCCGTGGAGTGGAGCCATCAAGCTTTATGGTTTACTAGAGAGCTGGCAATGGTGAAATGAGTGGGAGAGAGACTAGGATAACAGTGCTGGAAATCTCAGATCAGTTCTGACCGAGGAGAGGCTACATTCCTTTGGACGTCCGCTCCATGGTGGCAGTGGCAGCAACAGCAACAGTGTCATCCTTCTGTGTCTCCATTGGGTCTGTACAGAGTCATCTAGCAGAGAGCCTCTTTTAACTGGTCAAGAGCTTATTCCATTCTGGCCTAGACCACTGATTGAAGACCATGCATGACACTGCAATTTTTGTCCATCTAACATCAAAGAGGTGATTTGGTTCTAAACCAGTATCTGATGTCAGTAGAGGACTGGATGAGGGCAAACAAAACAATTGAAGCTAAGTCCAGACAAAACAGAAGTATTCCTGGTCAGTTGAAGTTGAAATCAGAGTATGTGGAATAGTGGTATATTTCCCTGAAAAGTCATGTTCGTAGCTAGAGTGTCCTGCTGAGCCTGTGTGCCCAGCTTTCAACACTGGCCAAGAGGAGATTTGCACAATCAAAGTTAGTTGGTAGTTATGCCTATTCTTTAATATGTCTGATCTGGATGCACTGATGCCTTACTTACATTCCACTTGGATAACTGTAAAGCACTCTGCATTGCAGTGCCATTGAAGAGTGTTTGGCAACTTCATCTACGGTAGTTCAAAATATTGTGGCCATGCTATTGACTATGGTTGAGTACAGGGTGTATGTAAGTCCCATTCTACAGCAGCTCTACTGGCTACTGGTCCATTTCTGGACCCAATTCAGAGTGCTGACTGTGATTTATAAAATCTTATATAGCTTGCATGCAGGCTGTTTGGAAGCCTGCACATCCCTATATGAGATTGCCCAGGTTTTAAGATCTTAAGGAAGGCCCCTTTGTTTGTTCTACTGCCTTCAGAGGCATGTCTTGTGAGGACTCAAGTGAGAGCCTTTTCACTGACTGCTTCCAGGCTGTGGAAGTTCCTTTAATAGGAGGCTGGGTTGAACCCGTTTCCTGCTATCTTTTAGTCATCAAAGACTTTTTTTAAAAAAATTGTGGGCCTTTGGCTATTATTTGGGCAGCATCTGGTAAATAATAGTAACAAGCAAAGAGCCAACCTAAGACGTAAATTCTTAGTCAAAACTTTAAGGTTGCCAGCCAGGCTTTTGCTACTCAAGGATACTGTCCAGTTTTTAGTAAGATTGTTTCATTAAGAGAACATCTTGGAAAGAGCAAGTAAACAGGTGGAAATAAAACTTGGAGACTGATGTGAAAGACACCCTGGATATACATGCCACAGCTTCATAAAGGAAGGGAAGACCTTGCTTTGAAAACCTTCATATCTACAGGGATATAGAGACTCCCTACCCCAAAAATATTGGAAGCTTTTGATCTGGGTTATCATGCAGTCATCTGAGAACTGGCTACATGACTGAAATTTATTTTCAGACATCAACATCTTGGATTATTCATGATTACTCTACATCAGTATCTCTACCATGAAGAGAGAATTTACATACCGTGTTTCCCCGAAAATGAGACAGGGTCTTATATTGATTTTTGCTCCAAAAAAATGCATTAGGGATTATTTTCAGGGGATGTTTTAATTTTTTCATGTACAACAATCTACATTTATTCAAATACAGTCATGTCATCTTCTTCTGGTTTCTGCACAATGGTGGAGGGCAGAGTTTCACTTAACTGGGGCTTATTTTGGGGGTTGGGCTTATATTATGAGCATCCTGAAAAATCATACTAGGGCTTATTTTCGGGGAAACGGGGTAATAACTAAGTCCAGGTTAGGATTGCGATATGATAGTCACATCATCAGCATAAAGCACTTTCTTAGTCCCAGATTTGCAGCATGTCTCTCAGAGTCTGATAGGACATTTGCTGTATCACTTAAATGGAACTTAAATTGAGTAGGGGCAAGAGTATTTTATGTATCACATATTTATATGCTGCCTTTCTCTTAAAGAATCCAAGGCAGCTTATAGTAAACTGCTGGATAGCTTAGTGGTTTAGAATGATATCTGGCTGCAGAGACATAGGTTGGAAGTTTGCTTCACCTCTGTGCCTCTTTGACAAGGGCCGGATTCAGTGATCCAAAGGGTCCCTTCCAGCTCTGCAGCTCTAAGATGATGATGATGATGATTAAAAGAAATAAAGTTAAAAACAGATAATAAATTATTATGATATTAAAAAACGTTAACCAAATATCACATTAAAACCCACAATAAGAACAATACTTGAAAATACAAGTAAAATATGGAATGCTCCTTTTTTTAAAAAATCCTCTTGGTCAATCAGTCATTTAAAGGAAAGCCTGCCTGAAGAGAGAGCTCTTCATCTGCTTGCTGAAGGACAGCCAATATGGGGCCAGCCTGGCCTTCTGTGGGAGGGAGTTCCAGAATCTGGGAGCAGCAACAGAGAAGGCCCTCTCCCGTGTCCCCACCAAACGTACCTGTGAGGGTGGTGGGACTGAGAGAAAGGCCTCCACTGATAATCTTAATATCTGGGTAGGTTCATAAAGAGAGATATGGTCTTTTAGATAGCTTGGGCCCAAGCCATTTAGGGCTTTATAGGTTAAAACCAGAATACAACTCTGTCTTACACATATCTATCGCTATAGGGGAATATATTCAGTACACTGATCCTGTATGATCTAATCTGGAGTATACTATTATCATACAAGGCCTTAATGAGACAGAACACTTTTTCTTTTCTTTTTCTTTGTTTAGGCAGAACAGAACATTCTCTGGTTCCTGCCATAGCTTCCCATTTGGGATTAAGGCGAATCTGCCTTCAGATCCATGAAAGTGGTGCAGTTTCTCCGTCAGAGGCCCCAGATATTTCTTGGCCAGATGATAAGAACACCATACTATGGACTAGGATAGAGTGGTTTCTTTAAATCCCACTTGAAAGTCAGAAAGCAAGTCCCTTGATTCCAGAAAGTGGTTCAGCTGGAGGACAGCTGGATATTAGCTGTCCTGCAACTTCCCTAAAGTAGACAGCAAGCAAATTGGTCTAGGATTTTCAAGTTTGTTGAACTGACTTTCCTTTAATATTGGCAGCACAATTCCTCTCTTTCAGGACACTGGAATCACATTTGTGTTGTTTATTATGACACAAAGCGCAGAGAGTAGTGAGGGCCATCAGTGTTGATTAGATTTAATGAGCTCAGCAAGAGTGTAGTCATTTCTAGGGATCTTCCTTGGCTTTAGTTGGTTAATTAAGGCAACAACTTGCCTTGTGATATCTGGATCCAATTTAGATAGAGCCTGAGATATAGAATTCATCAGGATCCAACTTGAAGGAGCTCTTCCAAACTTGAGATAGTATGTGGAGCTTGAAATTGTGAATGAAAGACGCCTGATGCCAGTTGCCGGTAGTTTCTGGAATCCAGCCCCGATGTAATTTGGGTGTTTGCAGATCTGAAGTCTTCTGCCACTAACAGTCCAAGACATTGCACAGCTGTTCTGACCTTTCCTTCTTAACATATATTTTATGGAAAGAAAGAAGAAAGAAAAGATAGTGAGAAAATACTGGTGGTTGCATATTGAAGACAATATAATCTCCACTCTTGCCCCCAGACCCATAAAAGGCAGCACAGGTGCATGATAAAAGATTGTCTGAAAGCTTCCCCCACCCACTCCTGGGTTATGCAAGCGTCAGTTCGTGAATGAGACCATTGTGGTTTAATATCTAGGTTGGAATGGGCAACTGGTGCCTCTTTGGATGGTGTTAGCCTACAGTTCTCGTCATTCCTAATCTTTGGCCAATTTGCCTGGAACTGTCTGCAAGCAAAGACCTTTCTCTTCAGGCAGGCATTTGCTTAGTGACTGGCTGTCTGAGAGGAGTTTTCGAATGGATTGTTGTGCTCTGCTGCTTTTAAATGTGTTTTGAGTATTGATTTTAATTACCATTTTTAATATAATACCTGTTTAATTATTTTTTAATATTCAGATACTTACTGTTTTTAGCTTCAAAATATTGCCTTTTTAATTATGTAAGCTGCCTTGGGTTCTTTTAAGGAGAAAAGTGGGGTAAACATATTTTAAATAAAATAAAGAAAGAATAATAAAATAATGAAAGTTAGCATTCAGCAACATTTGGAGGAGCCTTCCAGTTATGGTCCTTGTTAAATCAGCTGCTAATCTGGGATACAATGTTTTTGTTTTGCCAACCTTAATCCTCAAAATTACAAATTATGTCATTTTCCTGAGTAAATTATCCGTTCTTCCTGTGGAACAAGACATTGATTATTCTCAGTTGTGGTCAGAAGAATACTGTGAAGCGGTAGTAGCAGACCCTGAAGAGCTATTTTCATGTGTGTCTAACAAATTCAAATTGCAGATTTAAGGTCAAATAACACTCTGCCCTTTGAGTGTGTGGGGGGATGGAGAGAGAGAGAGAATGAGAACGAATGTTCATATTAAGTTTCTCATTACTAAATGAGTAGCTGAGAAATGCATGTATTTTCCTTTGAAGCCTGGTTGCTTTCATGCTCTGTGGCAAAAAATGAAACTGAGCCAAAGAAGGCAAGACTAGTTTATTCCCAACACTGTCTTCAGACTTGTGGCTGATGAGATGAGCAGAATGTGGGAAGTGATTTGGTCTTGGGAAGTCAATGGTGAGCCTCCCTTCTGTTGTGTTTAGCTGTGTGCTGGAGGTTACTTAAGTTCATGAGGACATGGGCCATCTAAAAGGATGGCATTTTGTGTGGAGAGCAATTTGGCAGTAGATCTGTGCTATGATTGCTCTGTTTGGTGCAGTTTAAGCACAGTCTTGCTTCAGATGCTCTGTCAACCAATGGTGGAAGTAGGACAGATGGTTTTAATTTGGTTATGGCTCTTCTCTTTAAAATTGCCTGCTTTTATGAACACACACAGTGTTGCCTGTCACGTATCCTGATTGTTATTTCTCACCAACAGTTAGGCCTCCTTAAAGCCCAGATTCTGTTGGTAAACATGCAAAATCTGTGCTGATAGAAGACTCCTAAAAGTCATTATCTAAAAGATGCCAAAAAGTGATTATATCAGTGATTAAGACCATTTGGTATTCTGGAATCTTGTCTTGTTGGTGTTGTGTTGTGCTTTTTTTCAGGTAATGAGTCAGATTTTCAAAGATGTCTGTGATCTGAAAGGTTAAGAAATATATATAAGCTGAATGAGAGCTTTAATTTTCATGTAAGATTGTATGAAAGCCTGCTTTCCAGATACCTGGGACATTACTGTAGCTTGTTTACTGGGAGGCAGAGTGGATAACAAATCAATGATTTAAAAAAAATTAATTGACAATTTAAATGTTTAAAAATTGATTTAAAAAAATTTAAATCATAAACAAACTGATTTTTAAGATTTAAATCAAATCCATGCTGCTGAGAAAGGACATCAGTGAGGAAGAACCAATAGGGTAAAAGTAAATTTTCCCTGGTATTTTCACTTGAATTGTGCTGGATTGGAAAGGTCTCTGTCAAATACATTGGTGAGCTACTTCCAGCCAAGGTAGACAGTCCTGGGCTAAAAGGATCATTGGTCAGGTTCTTTACAATATACTTTCAACAACAACAAAACCTTCCTCTGTTTCTCTTCTGGTGCTGTAAGTACAATTTACATCAATATTTTGTTGTTTGGTTGTTTTTCAAACGACAATTTGTATAACAGGAGATGGTTGTAACACTGGTTGAAAAATGCACATGCCTCTGACAGTGAGCAAATGTCAGGGGTCAAACCCTCTGCCCTTTTTTACATGATGCAAATAAAACAGAGATGAAATTGGTGCAACAGCCCATAGTGGGTTCGGTTTAATCATGTTTCTTCACTGCCTGCTTGTTAAAGCAGTGGTTTTATGCATAATGACAGAAATACATGAATAAATTAGTGAAACAATTTTTATCTATTCCTGTAACAGTCCAAAGCCTGATGAAAAACTATTTCATGAGATAACCATGCATTTTAACGTGTATATACACATGGTTCAGGTAATAGGAGGTATGAATATGGTAAAGGTAAAGGTTCCCCTTGACATTTAGTCCAGTTGTGTCCGACTCTAGGGGGTGTTGCTCATCCCCGTTTCCAAGCCGTAGAGCCAGCGTTTTGTCCGAAGATAGTTTCCGTGGTCACGTGGCCAGCGTGACTAGACATGGAACACTATGAATATGAGTGATATCCGTTACTTATGTTCTATAAATGGAAAGAGAACTTTGCTCATGGAAGGGACCCTTCTGAGAGTAGAAGAAAAGCAATGTATGCTACAGATTCAGTAGAAGACTAAACACTGGAATGTTCTCAAAGAATGTCAGAAAAGGCATCCATACAGTTAAATGAACTATTTTTATTTTATAAAATATGTTCATTTCTACCTTGTAGCATCTGTATATGTAGGGTGAATCAAACACACACATCCTTAAGGCAGGTATTGGAGAACCATCTTCTAGCTCCACAAACCAACTAGTTCTGCTCTGGTATAGTGACCATCCAGGAAGCTGTGAACTAAAAGACAGCTTTTTATTTGGGCATCTGTGCATCTGTGTTTAACAATAGTGTCTTTTCATCCAAGAGAGAGTGCCAGGAATATATCTAGCAGTACTAAGTAGTTTGGCCCAGAGGTTCAACTGAAATCAAGCCAGAAATTCTCAGTTTGTACATAATAGGGAATTGTGGCTTAATATGAACCAGGATGTTTGTGCTGAAGCTGCTGTGTAATGGGAGAGAGAGAGGAGAGGAGGAGTATGTGCTCACCATGCTCACCCATAGCTTCATGGGTCATCATAAAGCCTTGGATGATTGTCTGCATGCAGCCTGTGTGCCATGCATTTTAAAATTAGCATAGCAGACCATTTACTAGTTAAGACATTGTCACCTGACTGCTTATATTTGAACATGGCTCATAATTCTAGTTTGGAAAGCTTACTCAAAACGTACTTTTCTGGTTCAGGCACGGCAGCATTGAGTGGTTTAATATCCATAATACATTCATTTCTGTTTTACTGCTGCAGACAAAAGGACGCTGGCGCTCATGAGTTATGAACCTTGTTCTGTGTCCTCCAAATCATGATTTGTTGGATTATTTGAATGGAACAGTTATTTAAAGTTATAATTTGTTAACTAAAGTTATAAGTTGTATCAGAGTTTTTAAATAGCATGGACATAAAGCTTGTAGACTGAAAAATGTTTGCTGTTGTAAATAGGTTGAATCCTTTTTTTAAAAAAAAAAGCATTACTTGACAGATCTATTTACAAAACAAAAACACAAGTGCATAATTCAGAATTTAGGATGACTGGTATGAGGTCTGTGGTTAATAGGCTGGTGGGTTAATGATTATCAAGCGTAAGTCCCTAGATGATACTTTATTTCAGCTTCTAGAGGCCCTAGCCAGCGTGTCTAGTGGTCAGGGTTTCTGGGCACTGTTATCTAATAACATTTGGGGAGCCAAGTGCTGTAACCCTTCTTTTGCCTTGACCTAATAAATTGAGGTACAGTTTTCTAAACTTTTGAATGTTAAAAATCATTCTGAACGTCTATATCTCATATTCTGGAACTGGCTGTTGTAATTCCCAGCAGTCATGCTTCTTGGCCAGATAAGACTTTTCGGAGGGAAGGAAAATAATTGTTGTTTCGGGATGTTACTCACACACACAAAAAAATCTGTCTGAACCATGCCAATGTATTGCACAGCTGCTAAGATGATATAATCGTTTTTTGTTTAACTAAGGGCGTAAGTAAGAACTTCCTTCCTCTTTCATTCATGCTTGTTCTAACTCAGCATAGAATTATAGTTTTGCGAAGAATTATGAAGATACTGTGAATTGTAGAACAATCTACGGGAGTCCCAAAATCACACAATTTTCTTTCTTGCTTCACTATGGAAATAGAAAACAGCACAATCTTTTCTAAAATGCAACAAACTTTTCCTGGGCCCCAGGGCAAAGATGCGTATGTGGATGTGAATAGCACCAATTGGAACATTGCCTGCGGTTTCTTCTGCAGAAATTTTCTTTTCTGACGACCCAAATTATTGCCCATTTTAATAAAAACAGAACTGCCTCAGAAATGAGAACAAACTTCAGGTTCTATGCTCAGGTTCCCTGATGGGACCACAATGACTTTTTAAGGTGTTGAATTAACCATTTTTGATTCCTTGGTGAGTTAATAATAATTGGTACTCATTATCATAACTGTCATGAAGGCCCTCTATTTGCTAATGTACTTAAAATGCTATTATGTGCTGAAATCTGAAAAGCTGTGTATAGCTTTCTGTGTAAGAATCAGGATGTTTAGGTCCTCCCTCTCCACAGCAATAGATCAGGTCCCTTGAAAAAGCTATTCAAGGAGGTTGTAGATCCTCTAGACCAGGGATGGCGAACCTTTATGAGCCCGAGTGCCCAAACTGGGGGGGGGGGGGGACAACCCGGGTGGTGGCGGCAGTGGAAGTGGCGGCGTCGGAAGCAGCGGCAGAAGAGGGAATCCCAGGAACAGAGGTGCCTCCAGACCCTACTCTGGATCTGCCTCCAGTCGTGCCCAACCCTACCACTGCCTATAGCTCCACCGGCCCGCCAGCGCCAGCTGCTCTGGATCCTGGCCCGCCGCCTGTCGGGGCACTAGCACTGCAGCTGCAGCCTCCTCCTCAGGTTTGGCTGCTGGGGGTAGTGATCTAGCGACTTATGGCTCACGTGCCATAGGGTCGCCATCACTGCTCTAGACTAGTATCTACGGAAGAAGGGCTTCAACTTGGAGCAAAAATGGGGGGGAATTATTTTGTGCAGTCTACACAGAGGTCAATCCAGTACTTTCCATTTTCCAAGAGCTTCTGCCACTCTAATATCAGTTGAACATTCTTAATATATTGTAAAAAGATGCTTCAGTACTTTGAAATATTGGTGTTAGGTTTCTTTTGACTGATTGTTGGCCTTTAAGGATTTTGTTTGTTCGTTTGTGAGGTAATTTTACATCCTTTGTGGTTGAATGATCTTTACGTTAGCAGTTTTTCATGTGGCTTTGGATGTTAACCCTGAATTGATAGTATTTTGCCATGTTCGTAATCTATGCTAAATTTGATAGAATGTCACCTAGAGAGTTCATTGTGAAAAAATGAATACGTTCAAAAAGAGGTATTAATACTGCACTGTAAAGATTATTGGAAAATATTCTTTTTTAAACCTCTGGTTTTTTTCAGCACTTGGTTATAGAAAATCTAATAAAATTGCCACATGTGAGTACGGTGGTGTTCTTGATAGCCAGAATGATGTAATGATTGGACTGTTGGGCTTTGGCTGGGTAAATTTGTGTCAGATCCTTCATCTGATTGCTGTACTAACTGGGTCATGTTGGACCTGTCACACTCAGCTTAGCCTACCTCAAAGACTTGTTGTGGGTTGCCCAGTTGGTTCTCACAGCTTTGTCTACCATTTTGGGTAGAATGAAAAAATGAGTTAGTATAAAATAATGTGAATCATTATAATAATAATCTAAATGTGAGTAACAGTGAGGTGAATGATTTTTAAATATGATCATTGTACCTTTGTAGTAGTTTGGGAACTCTGTAGAATCGTAGCAGTTTGGGAACTCTGAGCACTGAATTTAATGGCTTTAAATGAGTCTTAGGTAGCTGGTATAGCCAGCACCAACCATCCTCCCTCCTTGCCTCATGTGCTAGATCTAGCATACCTTATATTAGCCCGTCAACTGAATGGTGGCAGAGTCTTGTTTGTCCCACTGTGACCTGTCCGACACCAAAATAACCAATAGGTGAGGTCAGTGGCAAAGTCCAGGCAAAAGAGCAAGCAAGTATCACAAGAAAGGAGGGGAAGAAAAAGGCAAATTTAAACAGCATCACACTCTCCCTCTCAGCAGAACCCAAGAGGCTGGAAATCTGTATAGCCTTGGAGAAGTTTAGAAAGGGGGTAGGTTTAAGGGAGAGTGATGACAAGAGAAACAGCTGGGTGGTGAAGTGGAAAAGCACAGCCGCATTAGCCATTCTTAGCCCACCAGATCATGTACTGTCTCATATACCAAACCTTTCTTTTTATTTGCAACACCTCAGAACCTACTGAATGTATATAGAAGTCCCTTTAAGACAAGCAAGAAGTGAAATCCAGGTAAACTTAAAAGTGCAGTTGACAGATTTCACTTTTTAGTTTACACCACCTCCCTGGTGGTTTACCTAAATTCCCAATCCTAACTCTGCTAGAGGCAGGTCATGTTCCTGGGCATTCTTAACTCCCGTAGCCAAACAGAAATCCTTTGAGTTTTAAAAAGACAGAGAAGGGGGGGGGGGGGGTGTTTCCAGATTGCCTGACCTCGGTTTTAAGAGATGGGCCATAAATTCCAAACTGCTAGCTGGGAAGGAGCTTGAAAACAACTTGCATATTGCATTATCGCCATCTAAGAAGCAAACCTGGCTTCAACATCATCAGCCATGTGGATTTGGGACATTAATAACAGCATCTACGTTGGAACTACCCACAAGAACTTGGTGCACAAAGATGTTTCATCATTGAAAGCTTCATTTTTCCCCTTTTTTGTTTTATATTCTTAATGGTTGATTAAAGGTATCATCTGTTCCCGTATTCACTTTTTCTAGCATACTTACTAACATTTTTTACATCATAAAAACACCTTGCTAGGTGTGGAGATCTAGTTTCATGAAAAGATTTCATTAGAATGCCTGAGCTGGAGAGATACATTTATCCATATCTTGCTTTGCAGTCACTTTCATGTAGTCCTTTAATAATCCCTTTTACTCATAGTAGATCTTTAAGAATTTCAGTGTTTACTTCTCTCAGTTTAATATGTTTTGAAATAAGAAGCATGTTTGAAATTCAAGCCTGTGTTTTATTTTTAAAGAGAAGATTTAGATTTTAAAGAATGGGTATTGCTGCATAAGGAGGTCACATCAGTCAGTCCTGTTCAATGGAAGACTTCACATTTGAAGAAAGTGGGATTCTCCCCCCCCCCCCCATGTTCTTGTAAATTAAAATGCATGGGCCCCAGTTTCAACATGCATATAGCAGTTGAAGGCTTCTGTTTTATATACTATCTTACTGGCGTGTCTGCCTGCACTTGAGTTAGTGAATAAGTGCCTGTTACAGGTCTACTAAAAAGAATGCAGGGGTAACTTAGGGATGTGCCATTTGGAATTTTTGAAGTAGAAATCCCATAATTATCTATTTTGGGAATTCTGCCTCACAGACAGACATCTAATGTGGCTGCCTGGGAGAAAGACCTAAACTTAAAGGCTTTGTGTGGCCTAACTTCCTGTTCAGAAAGAAAGCTCTCAGCACTGGGGAAGCTTCCTTTGTCCCTAAATGGAGATTTATGGGATTTGTATTCCGAAAGTTTCAAATGATACATTACTAGCAAGTGTGCCAGTCTGACCATGGGTTTTTTTTTATATTACGGAAAAGGATTGCTATTCTTAGAATTGTGTTTTATTAAATACAATAAGAATAATCTTTGCTTCAAGCAACACAGTTCAACAGTTGCAATACTGTGTTGTTTAATAATTACTTAGATAATTATGCAGGAGAGCTGGTTCCCTTAAGCTACTGTTGCAGGTGAGAATTCAAAATTACAGGTGTTTCTTGGCATCCTGTTTCATTTTGTCTGCCACGTCTGTTGTTGTCAAGCAGTCATTTTGTGTGTGTCTGCAGACAATGTAAGTAGGGCAGTTTCTCATCTCTTTCCGTTCTTTGCTAGAAAGTCCACTTATTCATTACCTTTGATGGAAGGAAACACAAGCCTTTTTATTGTATGGGCTCAAAGGAAAGAGCAGAAATTGATCTACCATGGATAGCCCACAGCCCTTGACATCTAGCAATAACTAGTGAATAAAGTTTAGTATGTAGATAAAAGCTAGTTTGCTATTGACCCTCTTTTACCCACTAAGGACTAAGAATCTGGCTGCAGCCTTGGGAAAAAAAAATACATTATATTATGGCTGCTATATTACAGTGGTGCCTTGATTTACGAACTTAATCCGTCCCAGAAGATGTTCGTAAGTCAAAACGTTCGTAAGTCAAATCAGCATTTCCCATTGAAATGCATGGGAACGGGATTAATCCGTTCCAGCATTTCAAAAAAATACCAAAATAAAAATAAAAATAAACAGAGCAAGTCCCACGCTGGGACTGCAAAAAAAAAATAATAATAAAAAAAATTAAAAAATCACCAAAAACAAAACAACACTGACCCTCAATCCCCCCCACCAACAAAACAAAAACTTTTTTAAAAAGCAGCACCTTACCGGTCCGAAGCCTCCTCAGCCTCCCAGGCTTCCACTGCCGCTGTGACCGCCGCGGCCGGGAGGCTGGAGCCTGGCCAGGGTGCTTTGGCCGCTCGCCTCCCGGCTCGCCTCCCGCTCACTCCTCGCCACCCTTTGCGGACCGATGCCACCGCTGGTGCCCGGCTCCGGAACCGGCACCAGCGGCTGCTCGCCAGGGCGGCTGCGTCGGTCCTCGCCGCCCTCCGCGGGCCGATGGCGGGAAATTCAAATGGCCTCCCAGCCAGGCTCTAGCTCCCAGCACTGGGTCCATCTGCGCTGCTCGCTTCCCGGCCGGGCTCTGCCTCCGGGAGCCCAGCTGGGAAGCGAGCAGCGGGGACGGACCCAGTGCTGGGAGTTAGAGCCTGGCCGGGAGGCCATTTGAATTTCCCGGGCTCCTGCCTCCCAGCGCTGGGTCCGTCCCCGCTGCTCGCTTCCCGGCCAGGCTCCGGGAGGCAGAGCCTGGCCGGGAAGCGAGCAGCGGGGACGGACCCAGTGCCGGGAGTGAGAGCCCGGCCAGGAGGCCATTTGAATTTCCTGCCATCGGCCTGCGGAGGGCGGCAAGGACCGCTGAGGACCGACGCGGCCGCCACAGCGAGCAGCCACTGGTGCTGGTTCCGGTGCTGGAGCCGGCGTCGGGCACCAGCGGCAGCATCGGTCTGCGGAGGGCGGCGAGGAGCGAGCGGGAGGCGAGCAGCCGAAGCACCCCGGCCAGGCTCAAGCCTCCCGACGCTGGGCCACTCCCGCCACCGCCGCCGCATCCCTTTCCCGAACCATTGGGGCGAAAGAGCTACAAAGAAGCAGCCTCTTCACCACCAACGGTTAGTACATTTAAATTTCCCGCCCTTTTCCCCTGCCTTTTTTTTGTTGTTGTTCATAAGTCAAAGCTCCGTTCGCAAGTGAAAGCAAAATTTTGCGAACGGAGCTGTTCGTAAGTCAAAATGTTCGTACGTCAGGGCGTTCGTAAGTCAAGGCGCCACTGTATGTCTAGATAAGTGTACAGGGGACTGGGAAATAAACTATGAGCTCTGGATATATGTTACAGTTCGAATATACATATGTAGGTTTGAAGTGTTCCATGCTAACAAACAATAGTATAGGCAGTTTAAGAAAATAAGTATCAAATGCCATGGGGGGAAAAGTGTGTTAATGCTTAACTCAGAAACAAGTTCTGTCTTAAAGACTAACTGCTATATTTTAATGTGAGCTTTCGTGGACAAGTGCACTTCATCAGATAATATGTGTTTTTTGTCTTCTTTATTTTTTATTTTTGTTTTGTTTTGGCCTGATATTCTAGCACAGACTAACATGGCTACTTCTTCTAAAACTACATGTTCTGTCTTGCTTCTATAATATGCATTCTGATGCAGATTTTTACCAAAACAACACGGACATGAGTGAAAACCAACTGCAGGTGGGAATGTAGTCAGACTATTGAGTGTGTGGGTTACATGAGTGTGAGCAACAGCAACAATTAGCTTCATCCTCTTCTTTCTTAAAAATAATGGTAGCAAGTATTGCCTTGCATCTGCAATGCAACAATTTGTGTATGTTATGATTTATTATGTGGACAGGGTGCAACATTCTTTTCTGGGGTGGTGATGATCTTTCCATTAATTTTCACACTTGTGGGCCACACCTTTGCCAGGTAGCTGCAGGCACTTTTCTAGTACCTTAACCTGAAATCTAGCCATCACTCCTTAGTGCCACTAGGTTAGGCTTTAACCCAAACGGCAACCACCCTCAAAACTTCTACCAAATATTTGGGGGTGCCCTTTTTAATTTTCCCCAGTCAGAGCCTCTTTTGCCTTCTGCTGTTACTGGTTTTATATTCAGATGCTGTGTGAAACAGTTTCTCTTTCTGCAATAATCCCTTTTCCCTCTGGTATTACGTAGCTTTGCATGATGTGGGTGTAATGTTTCTAATTGTAGGCTGCTTAGCTGGCTGGATAGCTCAGTTAGTTAGTTATCTGTGGAGACAGAGGTTGGGGGTTGGATTCCCCACTATCCCTCCTGAGAAGAGAATCACCCTTTGTAGCCTTGGTAAAGCTGCATAGTTTCAGGGTGCCCCTAGAAGGTGATATTGGTAAATCACTTCTGAATACTGTACTCTGAACATTAAAAAAAAAAAAAAAACTGGAAAGGGTTGCCATAAATCACAATCAGCTTTACAACATGCAGTTATTATTATTATAAATCTTATAAGTTATTCAAAATTAAATGAGAAAGAGACTTGGTTCTGAAAAAAGAAAAGGTTTTTATTAAGGTAGCATAGGTAAATAGTAGAAAGGGAAAGACAATAATCTAGGGTATGTCAGATAAAGGGTTAAATGATTGTAAAATGTAAATACATTTCTTCTGCATTCAGATTCAGAATATCTACTTTCACAGACTCTACACAGTGCACTCTCAATAATATTCCTTTCAGCTCTCTGTCACAAGACAGACACTATCATTAACTTTGTACCAGATTCTTCAGTAGACAAACTCACTCTCAAAACAGACTTCTCAGAGTACTTAAAATAAAACAAAACTCTGAAAACACGTCCAAAACATTCCATTCACACCAACCAATTAACAGTCAGCTCTGCACTCAGCATTCTATCATCCCATCTGCCGATCATACTGTTGATGAGGGTGGATCCTGTTCAAAGCAAAATGAAGCTTCTTCCATTCATCTTAAAAAGTGTTGCCATTGTAGCAAGGAATATCTGTTGATGAGACCCTTCATGAGAAACTTTAAATAGATATTTATTGCACTTCAGGGTTTTAAATATTGAGTTAAGTCTTGGTGGACCACGGCAACAAAAGATATTTAAAAGGGGTCTGTGGTAAAGAAAAAGTTAAGAACCGCTGATATAAAGGGTTCTGAAATGCAGTGAGATTTGACTCCCAAGTTACAATTACACTAGTAAAGTTATAACAACAGAGTCTTGTGTTGCTTTAAAGGCTAGTAAGTGTTACTTGGCGTAAGATGTTGTCAACTTTAGGCTTCTTCTTCAGATGCCTCTGAAGTGGGCTGAAATACATGGTAGATCATGCCATGTAAAACTTATTATTTTGTAATGTGCCACTCGGGACTCCTTTGCAGCAAAATGTCATGGTTCTCCTGGAAACAGATACAGTTAAAATATTGTTATGTTTTCAGGTCATTTCCAACTTACGGTGTCCTTATGAATTAGCAACCTCCAGAAAGTCCTGTCATTAATAGGCCCGCGTAGGTCTTGCAAACCAAAGGGGTTGACTTCCTTTATTGACTCAATCCATTTCATTTTCAGTCCTCCTCTCCTCCTGCTGCCTTCCACCTTTCTTGGCATTATTGTCTTTTCTAGTGAGTCTTGTCTTCTCACAACATGTCTAGAGTCTGACAGCTTCAGTTTAGTCATTTGAGCTTCTAGCAAGATTTTAGACTTGATTTGATCTAGAACCCATTTATTAGTCTTTCTGACTGTCCATGGTAATCGTGAAGCTTTTCTTCAATACCAAATATGCAATACAGAAACATACAGCTGGGTGTTCTGCGAGTAAACATGTATAGGATTGCGTTGTGATGTGTATTGTGGTAGTCAGGATGCTTTTTCCCATGGCTTTGTAGGAAACAATAGAGAAACAGAAGTTCCTTGTTCATAATCAGGGTCAGGTTTCAGCTGTCTCCTAGGAAAAAGGAAGGATGAAGTCTTCAAACATTTCAATAGAAGAATAAAATAAACAGCCCTTGGCTATATTACACTTCCTTACATTGAAAGAGAGTGTTTGTAATCCAGTTTACTTGTAGCTCTTTTAAGATGGTGAAGGCTTCTTTTCCTTACAATAAGACAACTTGACCCTGGGCTTGGAAATACAGATTTTAGGGATGGCCTTTCTGCTAAGCCAGACTGTCAGGCATATGTGATCATTCCCTTCATACTTTGAATTCTCCCTGACTTTCTGATTCTGGAAAGCCATAGCTCACTGTTACATGTTGGACACTCTATGTGTCCTTCACTGTTATATTTGAACTGGCAAACTATTGCGCAGGCTGCGCCTGTTCCTGGAGACATCTGATCCAGCCACGGTGACACATGCCTTTGTTACATCCCGGCTGGATTGCTGTAACACACTCTACATGGGGCTGCCTGTGAAAAGTGTCAGGAAACTCCAATGGGTCCAAAACACAACAGCCAGATTGCTAACTGGGATTGGTTACAGGAATCACATAACCCCCCTGTTACAGCAGCTCCACTGGCTGCCAAACCATTTCCAAGCAATTTAAAGTGCTGGTTCTAATTTATAAAGCCCTAAATGGCTTGGGTCCAAGCTATCTCAAAGACCACATCTAACTTTATGAGCTTCCTTGGGCGTTAAGATCATGGGGGGGGGGGGTCTTTCTCTCAGTTCTGCCACAGGTGTGTTTGGTGGGGACACAGGCCTTATCTGTGGCTGCTCCCAGACTCTGGAACTCCCTCTCACAGGAGGCCAGACTGGCCCCATATTTGCTGTCCTTCTGCAAGCAGGCGAAGACCTTTCTCTTCAGGCAACCTTTCCCTTAGTGACTGGCTGTATGTGTGGGATTTTTAAATGGAATGTTATGCCTTACTACTTTGAATGTGTTTATAGTATTGCTTTTGTTTACCATTTTTCAGAGTGGTTTTTGATCCTTTTTAGTATTTGTATATTTACTTTAAATATTGTCTTTTAATCATGTAAACTGCCTTTGTATAGCCATTGTTTTTAGCTTTAAATAGTGCCGTTTAATGATGTCAGCCACCTTGGGTCCTTTTTAAGGAGTATACAAAATATAAGTATACAAAATATACTACCAAATCTTATATCAGTGTCTCATATCCAGCTCAGATTAATATAACCAGAGATCTCTTCCATAAAAGATGAAATCATGTTTCTCTATGTCAAACTCTTATTACTTTGTTTATACTACTACAGCAAACTGAAAACTGAATGCTGTATTATTTGACAGACTCTCAAAAAAACCTTTATTTTAGCCTGAGAGAGATAGAGAGATAGAGAGATATTTTGTAATCCCAACTGGTATTGTTTTCTCAGTTATATCTAGTTTTGGTTTGATAAATAAGTGCTGGCCATCGTTTGATAGAGCCAGGAAGTCAGAAAGGGGACTGACTGAGCCCAAGGCTAAAAATCTATTGGAGTCAACTGGGTGTGCCTTACCTTATGCTGAAGAAGATGCATGTCTTTGCACGGGGAGGAATAAATACCTCCTCAGTTTTCTGCCCTTTACTTGCTCTAACCAATGCTGATTGTCCTTCAGCTGAGACAGGATTGCTGATATCACTTCCTTTCTTTCTTACACTTTCCTTTTTGACCTCCTCTGTGAGAAGACAAAGGACATACTTTGCCTGTATTTGCAAGGGTGGGGGCAGCCCTGTCTCCCTGCCTTATCACATTAGTTAGATAAAACTGGGATTCCTATTCTCTTTTGCTATCTCAGTGTAATGAACACTAGGTTTCTTATTTTCTTAGAATAAGAAGTATAGAGATTATTTCTTTCCAAAGGTGGGGAATGTGGTCTGCTTAACCGTTCCAATTTTCAGGGGCTGAATGCACAAGTTAATGTATCTGCTGCTTGCTGTGTTGTCAAAACCCAGCTGGTTGTTGAACCAGCCTCTATTTTATGGGTGATTGTCTGACGCATGTGTGTTATAAATGGAAGAACGAGTAGTGCCCAGTGTCTCTGAGAACTGCCAGTTAAGCTTTCTCCAGGTACCTTGAAGTAGCTCCTGAAGAAACTAGCATCATTCAGGCTGCATAGTGAGGGACACACAAAACCAGTTTCCAACATATCAACAAGATCTTTCTGGTGCTTCAGGACCCTGGTCCCCAGAGAAGCCAGCTCTGCATTTCTCTTCCTATTCCCAACAATAAATAAATAAATAAATAAATAAATAAATAAATAAATAAATAAATAAATAAATAAAAACTAGGGGCATGTGGAGTCTCTTTGGAGAAAGTGTGGGAGTGTGGGGAGGGGGCTTAGCACAAGCTGTTTAGGATGAGTGAGGAGGGTTTGCAAGTAAAAGGGTTCTCTACTTGTGGTTTACATTGTTTGAGCCATACAGGCATCACTAGTTAGTATTTTTAGAAGATGCATGTTTACAACTAAAGGTTTTATATTGCAAACATGCGAAATATTGGGCTTTTCATTTCAGTTAAATGCTTACAGGAATGCAGACACTGAATAATATAGAAGAGAGCAAAAAAATCCAGCTCAGGTAGTTTCTGCCATCAGTGTGTGAGTGATTCCTGTAGAGGCAACTTCTCGCCAAGTTCTTAAGGCCCAGTTTCTCAAGGATAATTATCATCAGGTACTGTAGTTGCTGAGGAGTGCCATCTGATGGTCACTTGGAGAATGCTCATAACAGTGTTATAAGCAAAGATGTTGGAGTGTTGCTTACATTTTCTCTGTCTCACTAACTGCACATTTGGGGTTGAACGATGATAGGCAATGGATGTAGTTTCTTCCTTCTCCAGGGGAACAGAGGTTCTGTAGCACAGGATGGCTTTACCGCAGTTCTCATGATTTAGGATAGAGAATTTGTGATGAGAGATGGGGGTATTCGTATACGAATACAAATATCCCACACAGTTGGAGTTAACAAGGGTCCGTCCCCTGGGGCCGGACCATCCACTCACACGTCCGCCGCCAGCGGTAGCAGCTCTGCTGATCCTTCCAATCACTCCCGGAGCCCCGTTCTCTTCCCGGTCGGCTAGCCACTCCTGGCAGAGGGAGGGAGGACGAGTCTCCCTGCAAGGCTGCTGAGTGGCTAGCTGAGCAGCACTCCAAAGCGATTGGAAGGAAGTGAGGGGCCACTGCCAAACGCGTGAGTGGACGGTCTGGCCCCAGGGGCCGGACTCTCGTTAACTCCAGCTGCATGGGGATATTGCTATTCATATACCCCCATCTCTATTTGTGACCTTCCCAGTGTTCTTGGATTGCAGTTTCCACAAACCCTTACCGTTGGCTGGCTGGGGCTAGTAGAAGTAACTGTCCATCAACAGCTAGAAGGTAACAAGTTGTCCATCCCTTGAATAGGGGTGAATTTGCCTGCACAACATACGACCAACGTTCCCTCTAATTTCTGCTAGTGCTGTGTGGGGCTCCACCTGTAACTGGAAGCAAATCGGCAGCAACATCAATCTGTCTGCGCAGGACCAATGCAGCTTTGTGCACACGAAGCTTAGAGGGATGCTGCATATGAGTCTGAATACACTCCACCAGCTGTGTATGGTGGTTGAGTAGGTACCTATCAGTCCTTCGTTTTTTGCAAGTATCAGGCAGGCAGAAAAACAAGATTTGTTGCTGCTTTTAATGGCCATCATAAATGTCTGGTGTTTGCAATTTGTGCAGGCCCTTTTTATAAGAGTCGGAGCATTAAGGACCCAGAAGGGGATTGCCTCTGCCCCCATATAGAAAAGAAGACATGACTGGATGATGGGCAGGTAACGATAGATTTGGGGAGGAATTCCATTTTTCTATTGTGTTGCAGACATTGTTTATACCATTAAGAATGAATGCAACAGTATGGTGGGAAAGTTAATGCTCTTGTGATGTGTTGAAAAGCTGGTGCTTTGGGGAGAATTTGGATTAGGCAAGGGAAAGAGGTCACACTTCGAGAAAGATGAGTATGGTGATTAACTGCTTTTTTTGGATGAATTGCTCAGAAACCCCTTTACATCCATCCTAATAGGACAGTTTTGTATCTGTTTTTTCATAGTCTGTTCATGTATTCTTTTTCTAAAGATATGTAATAACCATAGATCGGCAGAAATGGTCTGTTAATAGAAGAATTCCTAACTGTAAACTGGAATTAGGTTGCAGCTGGTTTCAGTGTAGTGGTAGTGGGCAGTGATTGTGTATTCTGTATAGGATATAAATGGCATGTGGGGAAATTTGTTTTTATTGTAGCAGTGAGAAGTCTGTGTCCATCTTTATAAAAACAAAAACAAACCACAGTTGAAATGCTGATACTGAGTCCTTGTTGAAAGGAATTTGGCAGCTCCTCTAGAGTTTTACTGGATAAGTACCCACATTGTACAAACTAACAATGTCTCACATGGCAGGCAATCTAAAAAGTGAGCACCAGCAGAATTGCCACTTAAATTGTTATATAAAGAATCTCTTTAGAAGAAATAAAAGGGTGTTTATTACGGATGGCTTTTCAAAGGAGAAATTGTTATAAGCTGGCTCTTTATAGGTCAAGCCCTTATTTCTCTATAAATCTTGCATGTTTTAAAACCGATAACTATCCCATTAAAACAGTTAACTTCTCTGTAAATCAGTTCATCAAGATACTGCCATTTTAAGCCAACTTAGTTCTCACTTAATATGAGTGGCTGCAATGGGAACAGCTAATAGTGGGCAGAGCCACGAATACCATGGAGACCCACCTATCCTTAAATGAGGAGTCTCTCTGCTAAGTAATGATCCATTATTGAAGCTACGTTATTGGAGTGAGCCCCATGAAAAATCATGGTGGTCTTTGTGTAACTTTGAAATATCAGTTCTGCTTTCTGCTCTGTCAAGAAAACAACACATTAAGCTGAGTATCTTAGTTACAGGCTGTGTAACATTCTCTAATGTATGTTCGCTGAATACTCAAACAGCTAAACTTCCCAGAGGATTATTCTGTTATATTGAGATATGCCCAGGATGTAGCTATTCGTTAGCATGTATGCTGTCATCCTCAAGAAAATAAAACTGAGAGTTCTCAGTACTAAGTCAGAAGACCATCTTCTTCAGCCTTGATGTTTTTGCAGATTTTACTCAGAAATACATATTTTAAAAACTGTACAGAAATGCCAGGTGTTCAGAAGATGAGGTACAGGTATATGTTCTAGAATGAGTTTACTTCTTTCTTTTACAGATTACTTGTAAATGTTTCAACTTACTAACATTTGAACTAGTGAAGTGTATTTGGATTTGGAAATATTTAAAAATTCACCACATAATACCATATTTGAATAGTTTCAAATCAATCGAAATTGGATAGTTCCAAATATCTGTAACAATAATTCCTAATATTATTGGGCGGCATATAAGTTAAATAAATAAATAAATATTTGAAGTCCCGTTTACGCCTCTAGATTAGAAAGCAGAAGGCTAGGTCTGTGTTTGGAAACTAGGCATATTCATATAGTGCAAGGTTTGAGGGATCCGAATAATGGTGGGGTGGAGGGGGAGGTGTGATCTTTGAAACTCAGACAGCTTCCAGGACATGGGTAGGTCAAAAGAAACAAGGCATTTCTCAAGTGAAGAAGAAAGCCTTTGAACAGCCATCAGCTGACTGCTAGTTTACCATCTTGTTTGTTTGACCTTTGAATGCGTCAATTTTGGCATAATGGAGGGGTTCAAAAGAGCATTGAAGACCTGGCTCTTCTGCCAGGCTTTCCCGGAGCACTAAGATCTCGCCCTCCCTTTTTACCATCCTTTTTGCCATCCTCTCCATCACCCTTTTTACCACCTTTATTGCCATCTGTTTTAATTTCCCTATTTGTTATGTATTAATTTATTTTTTATCATGTTTTAATATTGTTCCTGATACTGTTGTTAGCTGCCCAGAGTGGCCTGGTTGCCAGATGGTGCGGGATATACAGTCAACCCTCGACTTACGAATTTAATCCGTTCCGGATTAACGTTCGTATGTCGAAAAGTTCGTATGTCGAACTATGCATTCCCATAGGAATGCATTGAAAACCCATTAATCCGTTCCGGCCGAAGAAAAAAATACCCCCCCAAAAAAGGAATGAAAAATAAAACACTTGCAGTCCCACGCTGGGACTGCAAAACACACACACACACAAAATAAAAACATCCAAAAATAAACATTTGAGCAAGTCCCACGGTGGGACTGCAAAAAAAAATCACCAAAAAAAACAACACAGAAACATACCCCCCCAGCCCAAACCTACCCTCCAAAACCCACCCAGAACAACTTTTTTAAAAGAAAAAACAGCAGCACCTTACCGTCCAAAGCCTCCCTAGCAAAGCACCAGCACCCGAGGCTTCTCCTTCCTCCTCTTGCGCAGCTTCGGCAGCACTTACCCGCGAGTAGACCCGCGCCAGGAATGGGCAGGGAGCACACCGGACTGGCGCCCCCCCCATCCCCCACTGCTGCCTTTTTTACCTGCTGGGCAAGCCTCTGAGACCCAGCGCCGATCAGCTGAGAGGCGGGGAGAGGGGGGCGGGAGCGGAGAAGAACACAAAATGGCTGCCGGGAAGGCAGGGAAATAAAAAAATGGTGCTTCTTCCCTGCCCCCGGGAGGCTTCTGAAAGTGGCGCTTGCTGCGGGGGGAGGGGGGAGGGGGGAGGGAGGTTCCCTGCCTTCCCCGTGGGTTTTTTCCCCTGTTCGTAACTCAGAAAAAGTTCTCAAGTCGAGTCTGTTTTTTCCTATTAGAGTGGTTCGTAAGTTGAAATGTTCGTATCTGGAGCCGTTCGTAAGTTGAGGGTTGACTGTAAATTCAATAAATAAATAAATAATCAAGGAGGCTTTTGCCTACCGATTTGCTTTGAGCTGAGCTGGTAGTCATCCTTTGGTTCAGTTAATCTAGCTGCTCCAAGTTCTCATCCTTATTTTACTGAAAGGTTACTAATAATAACAATTGCATGCTTTCAAGTCAATTCCGACCCTCATCAGGGTTTTCTAGGTATAAGAAAGGTTCTTGAGTTGCCATTAAAAGCAATAATTTAATGAAAATGAAATATTTATTTATTATTTAAAATATTTATGTGCTGCCTTTCTCCCAAAGGATCCGAGTCGGCTTACAGCATTTAAAAGAAACAAAGTTAAAAGCCAAATAATAAATTATTGCAATGTTTAAAAAGCATTAAATAGCTATCACATTGAAACTTATCATAAGAACAATATTAAAAATACAAGTAAAACACAGAATGAAAGGTTCCCTTTAAAATCCCCTTGGTCAACCAGCCATTTAAAGAAAAGCCTGCCGAAAGAGCAAGGTCTTGGTCTGCTTGCAGAAGGACAGCAAAGATGGGGCCGACCTGGCCTTCCATGGGAGGAAGTTCCAGAGTCTGGGAGCAGCGACAGAGAAGACCCTTCCCCGTGTCCCCACCAAATGTGCCTGTGAGGGTGGTGGGACTGAGAGAAAGGTCTCTCCTGATGATCTTAATACCCAGGGAGGCTCATAAAGGGAGATGTGGTCTTTGAGATAGTTTAGAGTCATATCGCTTCACACTATATAGGTTAAAACCAGCACTTTGAGTTGTGCCCGGAAACAGATCAGCAGCCAGTGAAGCTGTTGTAACAGGGGTGTTCCATGTTCCCTGTAACCAGCCCCAGTTAACAATCTGGCTGCAGAATTTTGGACCCGCAGCCAGATTGTTACCACATATCTCAAAAAAAAAAAAAAAAAAAACTGCATGGATCTACATCATGACCATTGCCTTGTATTTGTCCTTTCTCTAGAAATTTTGTCATTTCTCTAGAAATCTCTTTCTTTCTTGTTTGTATATATATATATATAGGACAGTCAGTTTCCCAATTCTTTTGTATGATTACCAACCACAACTTCTTCATTAGCATCCTGGGTTTACTTATTCCTTACTTTCTGACTCAGCTGTTTTTAACAGCCTTGTGCGTCAGCACTTTCTTTTTGTTCCATATCTGAGCAAAATTGAACACGCACCCATTGCTTTTCTCATGGTGTGTGTGTTCAATTAGAAAGTTTGTGGGTACAGCCCGCCTGATTTTATTTGTGTATGTTGCCTAGTTTGCAGGTGTTTAATATATAGTAATCTAGCTGATTGATGTGGCTTCTTGTATAGCTGAAATCTCCCATCTGGTTTGCATTCTCTTATTTTTCCATCTCAAAAATTCGCTTTGGCTTAACAGAACATTTAAACAGCTATCTTCTCATTATAGTTCACTGGCTGTGAAAGATTCTTCAGAAATATTAAATAAGGTTTACTTTAAACAAAACAATGAAGAGTTTGATGGCATCATAAATTTATAGCATAATTTTTTGTGGCTTTCCATGGTGGATGTGGCTTAAATCAAACTGATTTAAATCACTGTTCAGATACTATGTGATTTTTCCCTCCTAAAAGAAGTGCTCATCCTTGCTACAAGTATATGTTTGTCATAATGTATATTTTCCAGTCTCCTTGCCTAGATTGACTTTGCTTTCAGTAATCCTTTGTTTGTTGACACTTCCAGGGCCCACAAGTGTGTACTGTACATTCAAACAGAGAGGTAAGGGCTTGACTGCCTAAAACTGCGAATAACAATAACTAGAGTGGCCATCTAAAGGAATCAGCATCATTCTAGGAAACGGTTGAAAGCAGTGCCAAGGATTTTAACAGAGGTTTCAGGAATTTCCAACATTACACCATAGTGATAGGGGAAAAAGGCTACAGGAATAAATTCAGTCAGAGTTGGAAATCAAGGCTGATTCACACTGTTCCTTTTTATTTCAATGTATTGCTATTAACAAATATGTGTCTCTAGAGTCACAAGCCCAGTCTGAAAACTGGTCCGTACTAGAATAAGTACTAAGCATTTTTTTCTGGTCCGTACTAGAATAAGTACTAAGGGAGGAAAAAAAGATAAACCAAAATAGTCTATATGGAAGTCTAGGAAAGTTATTGAAAGTACAAGTCAGCAAAGTTTAAAGTGAGAACCTCTTCTTATCAGAAACTTTGGAATCTTCCAAAGTTTGGCAGTTCCTCCTGCATTTTTTTTTTTGTCAGTAAGCCAGTCCTGACAAACACTGTTAATGCTCAAAGCGTGAAGGATATTTGTAAAAATCATGACTGTAGGCCTGCCTGTTAGAGCCTGAAGCTTTGGAAAGTGTTTTTAAATCTTACTTGCCTGTCCTACAAAATTGAAAAGATGGGAGTTTCCTTGCACTTCACATTGATTTTTCCTTCTCGTCCACAAGAGGCACCGTTCCAATATGTAGGACTCTTTCACAGCTAGTGCCACTGAATTGAATCCAGCAACGTGTAACCTTGACATTCTTTGCAAATCTAACTCTGGTATCTTGGTAGGGGGGTTCAGTTGACTGCTGCTGGCTACTTAACCCCCATTAGCTCTACATTAGAGCTATATTTATTCATAGTGTGTCTTAGCTTGTTAAATCATACCGTGGCCGGACTGTGTGCTAGTGCACACACTTTGTTCACACCTACTTTGATCTTCTCAGTCAGTCAAACAAATAAGACAAATGTGTCACTCTCTGAACCTAGGATTATAATTTACTTTGCTTCATAAATAAATAGGAACCCCTGCTTTAAAGGTGGTTTATGTTGTGCCTTGTTTAGATGACAACTACCGTGTTTCCCCGAAAATAAGACAGGGTCTTATATTAATTCTTGCCTCAAAAAAACGCATTAGGGCTTATTTTCAGGGGATGTTTTATTTTATTTTTCATGTACAACAATCTACACACGAGTGCATTAAGTATGTCCATTACAACACAACGCCGAAGGGCAGTTGGCCAAGGGGATGCAAAGAAGAAAAAGAAGTTGATGATGGAGGAGGAGGATGCAAACCGGTGGCAAGAAGCAACCCGGGAAGGAAAAGAGCGGGAAGGCGGTGATGGTCGTGGCACGGGGTGGGGGAGGGAGGCGAGGAAGAGAGTCGGAAAGAGCACCCACGGTGGGTCAGTCACCCGGCGGGCACCGCACAAGGTGCTAACACAGCTACGGCTGATGGCTGCTTGCGTGGAAGGGGAAACTGGCCAGCCTCTTCTTCCTCGTTGGGAGGGGCGCCCTCTGGGTGTTGCGGCACCCAATTGGCAGCAGACCTCACAAGCTCCACTTATCAGAGCCACACACTCCCTTTCTCTTTCTCTCTCCCCGCCTGGCCAAGTCCTCTTTTCAACCCACGGGAGCTCCCAGCCTTGTCTTTCCTGCCCTCCCCCCCTCCATGCCTCCCATCCTTCCAATTCCCTGGATGTTTGGCTTCTTTTTAACCCTTTCTCAAGCCCTCCCTTCCCGTTCTCCTTCCCCTTCTTTAAATGTACCTGGAGCCACTTCCTCCAGGGGTGCCTCTGCCGCCACTGCCAGGAGGTGCCACGGTGAGGTTTGGGTTCCTCCAGTGGTGCCTGGGCTGAGGCTCCTGTTGGGGCTGGCAGGCGCTGGGTTTGTTTTGCAGAAAACGGCGGCGGCATTGGCGGCCACGACGGTGGCAGTGGAGGGGACGGCGTTGGTGTGGAGGGCGGTGGGGGCCTGAAGCCGGCGAGCCCAGTTGAGGAGAGGGTGGTGGCAGCAGCAGCTTCAACATAGCAGTGGCCCTGCCGGTGGCACCCAAAGAGGGAGCCAAACGAGAGGAGGGTTAAAAGATGTTTTAAGTCTTTCTGGAGGGCTTGGAGGATCCCAGTGAGTCCCTGGTGGAGGGTGCGGTTTCACTTAACTAGGGCTTATTTTTGGGGTAGGGTTTATATGAAAGTCATCTTGAAAAACCATACTAGGGCTTATTTTCAGGGTAGGGCTTATTTTCGGGGAAACACGGTATAATCCTGAGGTTTCGTGTCATACTATTTCTGCCTTGCTTGTAAGAAGAGCACTTCTCATTCACATCATAGTTAAATAAGTGAAGTAGTGTAATCTGTACAGAATGTAGAAGTTTCTGTACAAATAGAGGATGTCTCAGGAATGAATACAAATATTTTATCTCTCCTGTGGTAATGGGGGTTTCTTTGGACCACAGTAGTTTCTTGAAATATTTGTAAAATCTGATCCCTCTCATGTTCTATTTGTTGTTGTTGTTATGTGCCATCAAGTCAGAACTGACTTATAGTGATCGTAACAGGGTTTTCAAGGTAAGTGAAGTATTGAAAGAGTGGTTATACCAATTTCATCCCCAAGTAAGTTCCCATGGCAGAGCCAGGGACACGAATCCAGATCTCCTGAGCCCTTGTCCATTACTCTATCCTACACCATGTTGGGTAATATTCTGTTACTTCCCATTAATGTTCAAGCCAGTTGTCTTGAAGTGGTGTTTCATCCCGCTTTAAAAAAAGGAACTCACTGAGCCATGGGAGGTCCACTTTGTCCCGATTGAGAAGAACAGGACAAAGGAACTACCGAATGCCTAAACTAACCGGAGTTCATACTTTTCCCACATCTGATTTATAATAGGGAGTGTTGTCTGTATCATAAATTCCATTTGTGACTTCAAGAGAACCAGAATTTCTGGAGTTCTATTTTATTTTATTTTTAAAATCTGTACACCTGATTGAGAAGATACAACGTGCAAGATGTCCAGTATAAAAAGTCCCACATTACAGGGGAGGGGAGTTCCACTAGATGCACTCGCATGAATGAGAAGCCTATAGGCTGGATGCAGCCCACAGAACTTCCTAAACCGCTCTGTAAACTTCCTGCTTTGGCCTACTCTGTGTACAATAGCTGGGCTTTTAGAAAAGCTTCTGTTTATGTTAGTAAATTTTAAAAAAAACATCTAATTGAGGCATGGGGACATTTATAGCGGGGGTGTAGAGCACAGTTACGGCTGGAAAAAGAAGGGTTGATGCTTCCTGTGTGCATTCCCTCCCAATGTGTGGTAACTGAGCCAACTGAAGGCTTTTTAATTGCGATGAAGAGAGAGTATTTGGGGAGATCACAGCTGGAAAGGAAAAGTTTGTATGGTTAGGTGAGTCAGCATACATTTATATGAGAATTGTGTGCATAAACCCATTCTCATAGTCTCGTGTGAGAGGGTGGTGGGTGGGTGGGTGGGTGGGTGGGCCTGCCACTCAGTGGCCCTCAGGGTGAAAAAGATCCCCTCGCCCTTTCTGTAGATGGTTAATCCCCTACAAAAATGTTAATTCTACTTCCAGTTGGCTTTGCAGCATGTTGACCCCCGTATTGCAGATCTGAAACACAGATTTCTTTTCTGTAATGCTTTTTTAAAAGAAGATGGGGACTAAATTGCCTTTTAACTACATTTTTTGGAATATGAAACTGGCAAAATACTTTTCTTAAATTGAACCATTTAAAAGTAGATTATAATTTTTATTTCCTCCTAGGGATTTAAGGGGATTTGTTAGATCCCAATATCAAATTGTTTTCTAAAAATCAGTGTTAAAGGGGGAAGATGAAAACATCCTAGGTAGCAAAAGAGTGTAGTTCTGTCACTGTGTTGCTGGTACTGAGGGATTGTTTTTTCCTTCCATATAAATCTATAGTGCTTGGGTTTGAATTGACTGTGCATCTGTGAGGGTTCGATTTTGGGCTCCCTACTTGTTTCAAAGAAATCAGGAGATTTTTGTTTTTTCGAAACAGGTGAAATATTTATTGGAGTATTTAACCAGTGTCCATAACATGATTCCAACGCTTTTCTCCTTCCGACAACGGGTCTTGAAGGGGTTTCCAATCGTCTCTTAAGAACTGGTTTCTCTCACCGGAATTCCATGGACCCGGCCAGTCTGTAAAGACGTTGTCGGCTATAGTCTGCCCCGTCTCACCTTCCAACAAGGGCATGGTCTCGTCATCCCGGCCGTCATTCTACATGGGGCATCCTTCTGGTGTAGGGTCCTTCCAGGGTCCTCCCTGTAACCCTTCCTCCTCATCTCATTTATCCTCCATTCTAATCTTTCTTTCTTTTCTCTCTCAACTTTCTCCTTTTCTTCTCTAAGCCTCCTTCTCTACTCTCTTGCCTCAGCCTCTCCCCAATATGACGGTCTGGGGGGAATCTCCCTTCTTCTCCTATAATCGGCCTCTTCCTTGGGCACTCTTAATCTCTCCCAAGCCCCAGTCCATGGGTCTTCCATCCACACCCATTCCCAGCCTACTGGTAACTGCTCCTCCTTCCTTTTTATCTCTGCTGTTCCCGCCTCAAACTCCACCCTCTTCTTCCGCTCTTTTCCCGCCGTTTCTCCCTGAGCCTTTTCAATAGTCAGTCTTTGCATCTCTCCTTCTAGCTCGTCTGTTCCTGTCCCTCGCTGCTCTGTCTTTTTGGGTGCTGGGACAGTTTGAGTCTCTATCTCCTTCTCTTCGGTATGGAGGAGGGACGGCTCTCCGGCGAGTGGGATACCCCTCTCGCCTCCTGTCTCACATCATCTTACTTTATCCATCACCTGACTCGTTGGCATAGTATGAGGAGGGGGTTTCAGCTGTCCCTCCGTGCAGTATACCTCATAGCTTGGATGGGACCTGAGAAGCTTACTGTGCTGCAACCTGGAAACCAGCCGCTCTGTTAGCGTGACAACACCTGGTTCTGAGGCTTGAAATATAGAGTGTAGGGTGAAGGTTTCCAGGCCCATATCTCTGTGTTGATGCACTCACATCAAGGACAGCATCACCCATCTCCCCTCCAGTAATTGTTTCAGGGGACAAGGGAACATAATAAGTGCCCAGGATGATGTGGGTGCCCAACTTGCAGGTTCTGTAAAAGTATTCCACTGGAAAGATAAGGTTAAATAATATAAACCTCCAGTTTTAAGTGAATTCCAAGAAGGGCTGCTGCCAGACTTGCATTCACACATGTCGCCAATAACATCCCTGCAATTGGTGCAGTGTTTGATGTTATGGATGGCAGATGTTTGCCTTCCTGGTCTAGGAGAAGTGCGTTAGCAATCCTGGGAACAGTTTTGCTTGTCTGGTAAATCTTTTTTTCAGTTATAATTACCAGAATGGTTGATGCCTGGCTGCTAAGTTTTAATCAGACTTCTAAACTGGAAGCCAAAATTAATAATAATTTTTCAAAAATATCAAATAATACAGAGCTACAAAAAACAGCAACATTAGGAACAGCATACATGCTGTGATGATATTTAACAGATACTTAGGTGGTTGGTTAAAACTTCTATCTGTTAAATAATACCAGTCAATGTTTTTATAATTTTAATTGACTGTGCCTGATATTTAACAACAAAGAACAACAAAAGCTGTGCAAAAGTCAGTGGTGGAACTCTCTTCTACACCCCAAATCTTTTTCTCCATATGACAAGCAGTTACACCAAGGGAAAGAAATGGGAAGAATATTCAGAAAGGGCACAGTATATCTTCAGTAACACTTGCAGGTTTTACATTCTCTGATTAGAATTGTTGGTAGGAGTTGGAAGGGTGATGTTCACAGGTGCAGCAGAACGTTTTATTCTTCATTTCGGACAAAGACAAAGCACTTGATTGCATGATGAGAGGGAGGTATTTATTCAAATGTGTGCGTTGGGATGATTATTATTTTTTTTAGCAAAGACTGTTTTACCAGCTTTGCAGCCTATAGCACCATGCCAAGCCAGTGTTGTCTCTAGCATGAAGAATAACAATTATATTCATTTAGATTTCCTTTTTCTTTGAGAAGTTTTAATACAAATTAAAGACGTGACAATGGTGGCTGTTAGTTGTCTGGCAGATGTGTTTAAGAAGGGCAAGAGGACTCGGCAGTGAATTTACTTTGAGCAGGGATCAACAAATCTTATAGGAAGGTAGATTCAGGTTCTTCTATTGAGGTTTGACCTTCTCTTTCCAGCTTATAAAGTAACTGCATCGTTTCTGTACAGAATAAGCAATAGGCTGTGTTTGGGATGAGGAATAATCTTTTCTTTCCATCTCAGGAAAACTGATGCAGCAGTCTGGTAGCATTTCAGAAGGTGCCTTTGTCCCTCTATTGTTAGCTTCCATCTATTTTTTAAGAGAGAGAGTACTAGATGATTTCCCTGTCGATTGGCAGAATTAACTTCCTGATCACTCTTGAAAATCCTGTCTCAGGATTTCTGAATCCCAGACTGTACAGAAACAGTTGACCTGGGATTATTAGTTTCAGAACAACTGTCAGTGTTCACAATGTGTGTCTGCTCCGGACTATAAATCTGTTTTAAATGGCGTGAAAAGCTGGAACAAAGGTTTTGTTTAGTTATGTTTCCGATGAGGAAATCGTTAGGGCAGTGATATCCATCAACGAATATTATAAACTGTTTTGTCCATATTAACTTGATTATTACCTACATTTTGGGCGCAGTCAGTTCCTCCCTTTTAGAAGCATAACATTGCTAATTATGGAGAAACTGCTCGGCTTTAAACACCTTTTACACAAGACAATAATCAGATTCTTCTGACAAGGTAACAGCTGTCTCATGAAATGTGCACAGCATACACATCCTGCCTCTACTTCCTCTTTTATGCACCAGAAATAGCTTTATGGTAGCAAGAGGCTTGTAAAATATGGATGTTTAGTGGGATGCCACTAGTAACTTTCCTGCTGCCCTAAAGAAGAGCAGCAATTAAAATGCATTAAGGTTTTTTAAAAAAAAAAAAAATACTGCCAGAACACTATTACAGTAATTGTTGCTGATCTAACAACCACTTGGATTCTCTGACTGTTGTCGTTGTTCAGGAAATGCAGAACTAAGTGATGAAGCTCTGCCTTTTCTTTACTTTGGCAAGCTGCTACACTAGGATTTGGAAGATGCTGGGGCGAATAAAGATTTTACTGTGTGCATTTTTACTGTGTAGGCTTCAGATGTGCTTCTTGCTCATCTTACTGCCACCGTTTGAACAAATTTGAGTGCTTTTTGTTCCCTTTTTCACTTTTAGATAATCCACAGAGTAACCTTTTTTTTCAGTTTCCTGGAATGGGCTGGTGTTCTCCCTGAACTTTCTCACAGGTGCTGAGAAAGAATGCACTGGCTGTTCTTTTAAATGGAGAAGACTTTTCTTAAATAGTAGGCACATTAAGTTGTAGCCAGAAACTAAACTTGCCCTGTGTTTTTAATCAATATAAATATATCAGTTCTTAAGAACAGGCTTTTCCAATGGTGGATGTTTTGAAAGGTTCTGCGAAGATGAATTATTTATTGGAGATAATTGCATACATTGATGTTGATTTATAACCTTGATGTACAAAAAGTACATCTCGGTCTGTCTTGCTTGGAGATAACTCGTTTGCAGAATATTTGTCCTATTTATGCAGATTTTAACCTTAATTTGTATTCTAGCTTTTGAAGTTTTCTATGATTTTCTCAGATCACATTTTAGAGAGTATTTGGGGGTCACAAATCATGTCTTCATAAGTTTTAAGCAACATAATGGCATATAACAGAGGCAGTATTTTTTTAATCTTAAGAACCTAAGAAGAACTTTATTTAAATTTATAAAAAACTCAGAGGTAGCCATAAAAAGTAATCCAAAATCCATGTAATCAAAACAAGTTTACTCTGTTGAATAAGCAACAGTCGTAGTTTGCCACTGATGTATGGTAATCACACCAGTCATAATTAACCAACAGGATTCTGGCCAAAGATTTTAGTCATCTATGGCATGAAGAATGCCAGATGTTCAAGCTTCATTCAGAAAAACAAGAGGCAATATGAAGACTGTATTGGGCAGTGTCTTTTCACATAGCTTCACCAGTGGCAGCAGGTTGCCGCTTACTAATGAGTTCTTGCTTGAGTTATATGCACCTTGATCTTATTGCACATGACTTGCATGCAACCCAAAATCCAAAAACGGTATTCCTTAATTAATGGCAAGCTGCCACCAACGATGATAGAATTCATACTAAGCTATGCAACAGGATTTTGTCAACTCCTTCATATGTTCCATTGATTCAAATGAGCTAAGTTACGACTTACTATGCTAAGTAAGTCACAAATAGAGTAGGCTCATTTGAATCAATGTAATGAACAGAGGAGTTGCTCACCAAATCCCCACTGATTCAGTGGGTGTACTTTAATGTACCTTATTATGTTAAGCAACAGGATTTCAGCCATAAATTACAGTAAAGTGGATTGTGAAATCTCTGGATAGGTGTGCCAGAACATTTTATTGCCCAGATGCATACATAACCATAAGAGTAGACCTTTGGTCTAGATGGGCGGGATAGAAATCCAATAAATAAATAAATAAACCTGTACTCTGGAGAAAAGTATACTGTTTGGACAAAATATGGAAAAAGAGAATGGTTTCCAGTTGCCAAAGGTGTCAGACAGGACTGCATTTTATCTCCCTGTCTGTTCAATCTATATGCAGAGCATATTAGTCTGAATGAGATTCAGATGAAAGAGGAGTGAACATTAGTGGAAGAAATAAATATATTTGTTTGTTTAAAATATTTTAACCCTGCCTTTTTCCTTAAAAAGGACCCAAGGTGGCTTACATCATTAAAAGACAGTATTTGAAGATAAAAACAGTAAGTATACAAATACTAAAAAGAATCAAACAAATACCACAATAAATAATGGTAAACAAAAGCAACACCAAAAAGATATTCAAAGCACAACAATTCATTTTAAAAACCCACATTAATAGGTTAATAGGTTACTATATTAAGATATGCAGATAGTACCACATTACTAGCAGAAAATAAAAATGGCTTGAAACAAACGAAGGAAGGTGGAAGGTGAAGGAAGAAATTGCAAAAGCAGAATTATTGTTCAATATTAAGAAGACAATATTTCAGAAGAATGACACAGTTAAAAATGAAGAAATTAAAATCAGTACATTTTTTAATACCTTGACTGAGTTAAAATGGACACAGCAGCAAAGAAGTCAGAGGACAGACACTGAAGGCCAGCTGTGAAAAGAACTGGAAAAGATCCTTAAATGTGAGGATATGTAGTTGGAAGCTAAGGCCAAGCTCATCTATAGTTAGGGCAGTTCCAGTTACCAGTATGAAAACTGGAAGAGTTGGGGGCGGGGGAAGCTGATAGAAAAAAAACACCACCTCAGGTTGTTAAAATGTGTTGTTGATTGGGAGCATCACAGATACCATGGACCAGCAGAAAGTAATAAGTGATCAAATCAAGCCTGAATTGTTGCTTGAAACTAAAATGACTAATCTGAGACTGTTACACTTTAGACATACTGTACCATGAAAAGACAAAACCCACTGGAAGAAGCCAATAGTGATAGGAAAAGTGGGAGGAAAGAGGGGGAAAAACCAAAATTAACATGAAATAGATTGACAGTGAAGGAAGCTGTATTCTGTACTTTGGAAGATCTAAGGAAGACTGTGAATGATAGGACCTTTGGGAGGTCCCTAATTCCTAGGGCTACGTAAGCAATTTGATGTCATGAAATTTAGGGTGTCGAAATTCATGACTCTTAAATGTTAATAAAAAATGTCTGAGAGAATGGGCCCTATTGAAAATGAGAGATCAAAGAAGTGACCTAAGTTTTAGTCCAGTCTTTAATCAGTTTTGATTGAAAGGACACAACATCGTACAGTATCAGGATTCACAGAAGTTTTGGATATTATTAGAAACACATGTATTTGCATACCTTTGAAACAAAGTATTGTTAATTCAGATTGGGTTACTTCATGTTGTTCGCTGGATGTTGTATTTTATTTTCTTCTGTTCAGAGGCCTTGAGACTGCTGTCTTTCATGACGGAAATCCAGGTAGTTTTATTCTCTCAATATTCTTGGCTAACTCTTCTCTTCTCTCCTAACTATAATTTTTCCCTAGAGTATTCGGTATGATTCCCATTTCAAATGAAAAACAATTTACCTTTTGAACTTTGTTTTGATGCTAAATTTTATAAGCCTTTTTTAAAAAAAATGTTTTTTTACATTTTTGTGAAATGGATTTTTAAAAAAAAAACCATTTTGGACTCTTGGGAATCCCGAAGTCTTCTTTGAAATGGTGGACATGCATTTCTCATGCATTTTAAAAGTTCAGGTTAGTTGGACTGGAGAAAATGCTAGATCAAGTTGACCTAACACATTTTTCCTTATATTTTCCTTATATATTCACCATCTATTATGATTTATTAGTCGATGCAATTTACTTTTTAATTGCCTTGTTTTATCATTATCTTTTATGGTAAGTCACCTTATAGCACCTTCTGTTACCACAGTTCAGTGGATTGGGCCCACAGGTGTTGGGTGGGCATCCCAGATTCTGCACCCAGCCTCCTCCCAGGGCACCCACTCAGAGGGAGAGGTGGGGCAGGGAAGCCTGCGGTGCTCCTGTGGGCAACACCTGTGGGCCCGAAGCGCCAAACCAGGGTTAGTGCCCATCTCTAACTATGACTATTATTTTTAATGCAGTATATTTCTGAAATACAGCACCTTAACTTACACTGCATAAACCTGATTGATGTAATCTGCCACTATGTTTTTTGTTTGAAATTTAAAACTTCTAATCCCCAGCCCACCCCATAAGCTTGTGAAGCTCTTGTGTGGTCCCTTTTGTCATGGGGAAGCCTTGGGGGCCATGGGACAGGCAGACAATGTTTAATTTCTGAAAATGGCAACTGCTGGTAAATCCATCCTAGCAGCAGTGATTTTCTGAAATTAAAGTCGTCGTGTCCCCCCCCCCATCATATGGTCCCCAACAACTTCTTAATGATGAAAGGGATCCCAAGGAACCTCAGGACCTTTGGGACAGGTTTGGAACTTTTTAACTTCCAAAAAGCCATTGTGGCTGATGAGAGCATCGGCCTTGCAAGAGACATGTTAGGCTGCTGGATGTCATCCATTGTCTTCACTATTTTTATGAACATCTATGACTCTTTACTAGAGATGCATCATTCAGAATTTTTGACTACAAATCCCATAATTCTCCATTCTCCAAGTTCCACCTGTGAGACAGACACATACAGATATCCAAATGTGACTCACCTGGGAGAAGGACCTAAGCTTGAAGGTTTCATGGCCTAGTTGGGACTAGACCTTCCTGCTGAGAAAGGAAGCTTCCCGCCAACACTGGGGCAGGTTCCTTTCTGAACAGGAAGGTTGGGCAAAGCTAGTAGCGCATGAATAAATGTGGTCAGTGCTGACTGCAGCTAGCATTTCAGCTTAACTTGGTAAAAGTCTCCCCAAATGGTGATGCCATCTCCACTTAAACAAATAACATCGAATCGAAGAATATTCTAAAGTTGCAAGCTTGGTCCTTCTGGAGGAGTGCAGCCCTTCCAGGTCTGGCTTAACAGTTCTTTCTTTCTTTCTTTCTTTCTTTCTTTCTTTCTTTCTTTCTTTCTTTCTTTCTTTCTTTCTTTCTTTCTTTCTTTCTTTCTTTCTTTCTTTCTTTTCTTCCTTCCTTCCTTCCTTCCTCCCTCCCTCCCTCCCTCCCTTTCTTTCCTGCTCTTCTATGCCACTTTTCTCCCAGCAACATGACTCAAAGCAGCTCACATATCATAAAAAGAGAGAATAAATTTTAAAAAATCCAAGAAGCATTAAAAAATTATTAAACATAAAAATAATTAAAATTATCATATAAAATAGATTTGAAAGTTTGCAAGTGTTAAAAACATGCTTTAAAGGATATAATGACAGCATAGGGCAACTAGCTATGTTAAAATTATATATTAAAGTTTTTAATTGTCCCTGAAAAGAGATGGGAGGGAGGCTAGCCTAGCCTCAGAGGGGAGCGCATTCCATAACCTGGGGCAGCAACTGAGAACGCCTTGTCAAACATATCTGTAAAGGTGACAGGATCGAGAAGGAGGTCTCTGGACCTTCTTAAGACCCAAGGAGGTTTATATGGCAAAATATGTTCCATCAGCTAGCCTGGACCCGAGCTTTATAGGTCATAACCAGCACTTTGACCTGGGTGCAAGAACTGATCAGTGAATGCTGTCGTAACAAGGGAATGCTATGCTTCCTGTAACTAACCCCTGTCAACAGTCTGAATGCTACAGTTTGTATCAGTGGAAGTTTCCAAACCCTTCAAAGGCAGCCCCCTATACAGTGAGTTAAAATAATGCAAAGGGGATGTAACTGGGGCATGTCTCACTTCAGCCAAATCAGACTTCTTGAGGAACAAGGGCAGCTGGTGCACTAGATTTAACTTTGCAAAGGCATTCCTGGCCACCACTGAGACCTGGGCTTCCAGACTTAGAGATGAGTGAAGGAGTACTCCCAAACTGTGAACGAAGGTGGATAAAAATCAGTGATTTAAAAAAAAAAAATCAAATTGTTCAAAATCATGATTTAAATTTTATAAAATCATTTTAAAGTGTAAAAAAAAATCTGATTTTTTTTGAAAAAAATAAAATCTTTATTTAAATCAAATCCACCCTCCTGTGAACCTGTTTTTTTCAGATGGAGTGTAAACCCCATCCAGCACAGGTTGAATCCCAGTTCTCTGAACTGACTTTCGATTGACGAAGAACACCTCTGTCCTATATGAATTAAGTTTCTCTTTGCTCTCATCCATTCCATCTCTGACACCAGACAGAAGTTTATAACAGGAACAGTTTCTGTGAAGTTATAATTTCAAACCAGTCAAGGTTCAAACCATAGTTATTGGAGTTGGCGTCTTTAACAGTGGTGAACATTAACCAAATTTTGGTCTTGGAAATAACCAGTTGAACAAAAGCAGAAATAAAACTTTCTCAACTGCTCCTATGAGCTGCACAGAGGAAAAAAGGAGATAATCAGAGCCAAGGCTCATGGCAGCTCCTCATTACTAAATGTGGTCAGTAATGTTTACAAAAACCAGTGGAGGGAGACCATTCCAGTCTCCTCCAACACTTCTTTTTTAGGAGGCTGTTGGGAGGAGAGGTTACAAATGCTGTGTATGTTTCAAAACACTTTACTGGATTTCTCAGTGTCTGAATAAATATAGTGGATGATGTACCACTCTCAGAATAATTGCCTCTCTTATGTCTTACTGTATCAAGTGCTCAGATATTTAATATTCTGCAGTATGTTTGCTACGCCATTATCACTTCAGAAATTTATCTTGTGATTCTCTTGTTTTGAGTTCTCACCATATTATCCTTGGCTGCCTTCACTGTGTCATATGGTGAAGCTCATGATAAGTACACAACCTCTTCTTTAATGCTGTAACACTTCCCCTGCTTAATTTCTTGCCTTATGTCTTGTCACTGGTCTTTCCAGCCCAGGACTATCTGTTCTGGTTACCTGCACAGGTCTCAGGTGGGAATCTTTCCCAGGTTTGCGACATGCACTTCTTTTGTCTCCACTCAGATCAGTGTGACGTTCTGCATTTTTCATTGTGGCTGGATCTCAGGAAATTGAATACCCAATATTAAGTGAATATAAACAGATATTAAAGGAGGTGTCTACTGATTCTGACAGTTGTGGTGAGAAACGTATTACAGTGCATAAACATATGAGTTGTAGCATCCCTGGTTCACCGCTTCACTCAGCCACAGACTCATCAGGTAGCCTTAAGCAGACTCTCAATTTCAAACTGCCCGTCTGTGAGGCAGGTTTCATAATAATGGCCTGCTTCACAGGCTTAAGATACACTGGAGGAATGCCTGTGAAGCAGTTTCAATATGTGCTTTATGTAGACACTGAATTATTAAAAACAGAGAGAAGTGTAAACTTCTGCATTTTTGAATTTCCCAGAATGTGCTGACCATGAAAGTATTTTGCAGTGGAGAAGCTCAGGGCAAAATGCTTGGAAAGCATTCAGTCCTTTCTGTTTAATAACAAAGGATAAGGATAGCACCGCCTGGATTGTGTGTGTAATAAAGCATAACTATTGGTTAGTCACCATAACTCAGTAAAATCTTGAGTCAAAGAAGATGGGGAAATGTATCTTCTGTCATAGCTCTGCCCTCTTCTAGCGGAGGGGTTTTGTTTTTCTCCTTTCGTTTAGACTATATACAGAACAAAGCATTATTGAAGAAATCTGGATGACATCTTAGTAGGGAAACGATCTGACAGGAGGGGTACCAGATACTCACTGTAACCCCGATAAGTAGGGTTTCTGTGAGTAGAAGTATACCTGAGAGAGCAGATTTCTAACATGGTGTGAGATGGTACAACTTGTGGTCAGATCAAATTCCTTGGGCTTTTCTGATGTAAAATACATTTCTAGAAAATCATACTCTATAGGAGTATGTTGTGGATCTTGAGAGGCTTTGTTTTGTGTTTGCTGAGTAGAAGAAATGGCAGTAACGATCTTATTTTAGAAGCACGACTTCTTAATTATCCAGTAGAAACTTATGGCTTTTTTCCTCTAGAGATGAATAAAAACAATTGTCTTCACCTTCTTGTTATTTCTAGACTTTTGGACAACTTCTGGAAAATACCACTGTAGTTCTTGCTTCAGACTCAAATGCAGGAATGATTTTACACTTTTAAAAGTTTGTGTTTCTAGTTAAAGTATTCTGTGATTTGTATCCTGTGATTTATCTGCCCTTTCTACTTGGGCTAGTGCAGTGGTTCCTAAACTCAGGTAACCCAGGTGTTCTTGGACTACAATTCCCAGAAACCTCAGCCAGCACAGCTGGTGGTGAAACCTTTTTGGGAATTGCAGTCCAAGAACACCCAGGTTATCCATGGTTGGGAACCACTGGACTAGTGCATTCTCATACACATTCAGAGAACTGAGTTGTTCCTGGTTGCCGATTCAGTTGCTAGAAGTTTAATTCTCAGGATGGCTTGTTCCTATTAGAATACATAGGAAAAGAAAACTATTCACACTAGGTTGGAGTGTTCAGGACTTTAGTAACATTGAGTCACGTGTGTTATTTTGGGCAAGGTTATCTTTAGAACCCCTTCATGGATTGCTGCCTTGTCGTGGCGAAGGGGCTTGAGTAATTCAGAGAAGCTATGGGCTATGCCATGCAGGGACACCCAAGACGGACAGGTCATAGTGGAGAGTTCTGACTAAACACGATCCACCTGGAGCAGGAACTGGCAAGCCACTCCAGTATCTTTGCCAAGAAAACTCCATGAACAGAAACAAAAGGCTAAAAGATATGACGCTGGAAGATGAGCCCCTCAGGTCGGAAGGCGTCCAACATGCTACTGAGGAAGAGCGGAGGACAAGGACAAGTAGCTCCAGAGCTAATGAAGTGGTTGGGCCAAAGCTGAAAGGACGCTCAGCTGCGGACGCGCCTGGAAGTGAAAGGAAAGTCCAGTGCTACAAAGAAACAGGAGATGGCAAGAATAAACATTGACATCCTGGGCGTCAGTGAACTAAAATGGACGGGAATGGGCAAATTCAATTCAGACGATTATCATATCTACTATTGTGGGCAAGAATCCCGTAGAAGAAATGGAGTAGCCCTCATAGTCAACAAAAGAGTGGGAAAAGCTGTATTGGGATACAATATCAAAAATGATAGAATGATTTCAATACGAATCCAAGGCAGACCTTTCAACATCACAGTAATCCAAGTTTATGCACCAACCACTGATGCTGAAAAGGCCGAAATTGACCAATTCTATGAAGACTTACAACACCTTCTAGAACTGACACCAAAGAAAGATATTCTTCTCATTATAGGGGACTGGAATGCTAAAGTAGGGAGTCAAGAGATAAAAGGAACAACAGGTAAGTTTGGCCTTGGAGTTCAAAACGAAGCAGGGCAGAGGCTAATAGAGTTTTGTCAAGAGAACAAGCTGGTCATCACAAACACTCTTTTCCAACAACACAAGAGGTGACTCTACACATGGACATTACCAGATGGGCAATACCGAAATCAGATTGATTATATTCTCTGCAGCCAAAGATGGAGAAGCTCTATACAGTCAGCAAAAACAAGACCTGGAGCTGATTGTGGCTCTGATCATCAGCTTCTTATAGCAAAACTCAAGTGTAAACTGAAGAAAGTAGGAAAAACCACTGGGCTCGTCAGGTATAATCTAAACCAAATCCCTTATGAATACACAGTGGAAGTGAAGAACAGATTTAAGGAACTCGATTTGGTGGACAGAGTGCCTGAAGGACTATGGATGGAGGCCCGGAACATTGTACAGGAGGCAGCAACAAAAACCATCCCAAAGAAAAGGAAATGCAAGAAAGCAAAGTGGCTGTCCAACGAGGCCTTACAAATAGCAGGGAAGAGAAGGGAAACAAAATACAAGGGAGATAGGGAAAGTTACAGAAAATTGAATGCTGACTTCCAAAGAATAGCAAGGAGAGACAAGAAGGCCTTCTTAAATGAACAGTGCAAAGAAATAGAGGAAAAGAATAGAAAGGGAAAAACCAGAGATCTGTTCAAGAAAATTGGAGATATTAAAGGAACATTTTGTGCAAAGATGGACATGATAAAGGAAAAGCGGATGAGCCTCTGTAGTTAGAGCATGGTTTGCAAGAAATTCTGGAATTGCTTTAGGGGAGATGTTTTGATGCTGTTGTTGTTCACCTCAGAACCGAGTATTTGCATTTGATCCCAATATTTTTTTATATCTCTGTATATTTATATATTTCGATGTTTTATTTGTGGCTGGTCTTTGACCGTAATAAAGTTTTATCTATCTATCGACATGATAAAGGACAAAAATGGTAGGGACCTAACAGAAGCAGAAAACATCAAGAAGAGGTGGCAAGAATACACAGAGGAATTATACCAGAAAGAACTGGATGTCCTGGACAACCCAGATAGTGTGGCTGCTGACCTTGAGCCAGACATCCTGGAGAGTGAAGTCAAGTGGGCCTTAGAAAGCATGGCTAACAACAAGGCCAGTGGAGGTGATGGCTTTCCAGTTGAACTATTTAAAATCTTAAAAGATGACGCTGTTAAGGTGCTACACTCAATATGCCAGGAAGTTTGGAAAACTCAGCAGTGGCCAGAGGATTGGAAAAGATCAATCTACATCCCAATCCCAAAGAAGGGCAGTGCCAAAGAATGCTCCAACTACCGTACAATTGCACTCATTTCACATGCTAGCAAGGTTATGCTCAAAATCCTACAAGGCAGGCTTCAGCAGTATGTGGACCGAGAACTCCCAGAAGTACAAGCTGAATTTCGAAGGGGCAGAGGAACTAGAGACCAAATTGCTAACATGCGCTGGATTATGGAGAAAGCCAGAGAGTTCCAGAGAAACATCTACTTCTGCTTCATTGACTACGCAAAAGCCTTTGACTGTGTGGACCACAACAAACTATGGCAAGTTCTTAAAGAAATGGGAGTGCCTGACCACCTTATCTACCTCCTGAGAAATATATATGTGGGACAGGAAGCAACAGTTAGAACTGGATATGGAACAACTGATTGGTTCAAAATTGGGAAAGGAGTACGACAAGGCTGTATATTGTCTCCCTGCTTATTTAACTTATATGCAGAATACATCATGCGAAAGGCTGGACTGGACGAATCCCAAGACGGAATTAAGATTGCCGGAAGAAATATCAACAACCTCAGATATGCAGATGATACCACTCTGGTGGCAGAAAGTGAGGAGGAATTAAATGAGGGTGAAAGAGGAGAGCGCCAAAAATGGTCTGGAGCTCAACATAAAAAAAAAACCAAGATCATGACCACTGGTCCCATCACCTCCTGGCAAATAGAAGGGGAAGATATGGAGGCAGTGACAGATTTTACCTTCTTGGGCTCTGATCACTGCAGATGGTGACAGCAGCCACAAAATTAAAAGACACCTGCTTCTTGGGAGTAAAGCTATGACAAACCTAGACAGCATCTTAAGAAGCAGAGACATCACCTTGCCGACAAAGGTCCGCATAGTCAAAGCTATGGTTTTTCCAGTAGCGATGTATGGAAGTGAGAGCTGGACCATAAAGAAAGCTGACCGCCAAAGAATTGATGCTTTTGAATTGTGGTGCTGGAGGAGACTCTTGAGAGTCCCCTGGACTGCAAGGAGATCAAATCTGTCCATTCTGAAGGAAATCAACCCTGAGTGCTCACTGGAAGGACAGATCCTGAAGCTGAGGCTCCAATACTTTGGCCATCTCATGAGAAGAGAAGACTCCCTGGAAAAGACCCTGATGTTGGGAAAGTGTGAGGGCAAGAGGAGAAGGAGACGACAGAGGACGAGATGGTTGGACAGTGTCATCGAAGCTACCAACATGAATTTAACCAAACTCCAGGAGGCAGTGGAAGACAGGAGGGCCTGACATGCTCTGGTCCATGGGGTCACGAAGAGTCGGACACGACTTAACGACTAAACAACAACAACAACAATCTTCAGAAACTTAAGAATGCTAAGGGAAACAAGATGACACAATAAAACTGTTAGTTGTACATCGAGTAAACCCACAAGTCCTATCTTAAAGTCTTAGGACCTAGTCAGTGATTTCTTTTAAGACTGTCCATACGTTTAACTGAGCAAGAGTGAGGGGGCCAAGAGTATTAGCTTTGCCTGCTGTGCTGATACATAACTCAAGCAAGGATGTAAGCAATAAAAAAAACGCTTCCCTTTGGCAGCATAAACAGCACTAGAGAGTAAGTCAGGTTAGCCAAATGTATTTAAGGAAATCTTCATTCAATCCCCACCCCAGCATGAACAGTAGTAGTATGGTTAATGCTTTGAACTGAGATTTGAAGATCCAGACTGAAGTCCAGAATGAGCCATGCGATTTAGCTACTGAGCTATTAGTGATTGCAAAATAACTTGAGGGAGAAGATCTGTAGAGCCAGGACTGTGTTGGTCCTAAAAACTCCAATTGTGTATTTATGTTCTTAATCCATTGTTGAGATGGCACATATCTTTATGCACACTTTGAAAAATGTTAGAGCCCTCTTCAGATGTCACTTTCCTGATCCTTCATACCATGGTTTGGGGAACTGGAGACAAACAATGAGTACTTTGATTCTGAGATTGAAGTCTTGCTTCCTTATTGTTTGCAGGGTGGTTCTCCCAATTAGATGAGAACATGAAATAACCTGGGGCACCCACCCTTTGAAAAATCATTCCTGATATATGCAAGGAACTGAATACCAGTAAAATATTGGCACTTGTATTCATATAGTAGTACTTTAGTTGGGAGACTTGAGTCCACATTTGTTTCCAAGGAATATGTATTTCCAAGCCTTTATGCTATGTGGCATTATTCGTTGCCTCAATATGATATATTTTACCCAATTAATAGTCTTTAGAAAACCTCTCAATAGTGGACAAAATCCTATTGGATTTTCATACATGCATGCAAGAGGAATTGCAGAAATAGAGTGGCTAATTGTAGCTAACGTATCAGGCAAAACCAAAGGAAAAATAAAGAAGACAAAAACATTGTGGCACCTTAAAGACTAACTGCTATATTTTAACGAGCAGGAACAAGATGGAAATGAGTATCACTAATCACCAATGGGCTTGTGAGGTGGCTCTGGTAGATAGTAAGGAAAGAGCATATGAACTGTTGGATAGTTCAGTGGCATATGTTGACTGGCTGGGAATTTCAGCAAAAACAACACAATATTTTATATTTTATAATGACCTAATAAACCTTGGCTTATATTGAGTCCATTGAGATGGCTTTTAAACTTACAGTATGTATATGTTTATCTCAGTTCTTTCTCTCTGGATTCTTGCCCTGTACTTTTTCTTCTCCAAAATGGCAACTGCCAGGTCTTGTGCAGAATGTCCAGGTAAATTGAAATCATTTAAAACAGGTTTCTGTGTATTGCCATTCCTGATGTCCACTTTGTGTCCATTAATTCTTTTGTGCAGAGACTGTCCTGTTTGCCCTATGTAGAATTGTTGGCAAAAGATGGCATAAATAACATTGGCAGAGGAACAGGTACGGGGTACTTGGTGTTTTGTCTGACATTGTTAGATCCTTAATCGTGTTGCCAGAATAAATTTGGGGGAAGAGCTGGTATCTGGGTTTGTAGCAGGGTTTAGCCCTCATCTCTGTGTTAGTGTTGTGTAGTCCATTGTGTGTTAGTAGTTGCTTGAGATTGTGGGGTTATCTGTAAGCAAGTATATGCCTCCTAGGTCTTGGGAGAGTGAAGTATTCTTGTCAAGGATGGGTTGGAGATCACTTATGATGCATGTAAGTTGTCTCAGGCTGAAAGTGACCACTGGTGGAGTTCAGTCATATTCTCTTCTGGGTTTGTCCTGCAATAGTTGCTTCTGGGTATTCGTCTTGCCCTGTTAGATTTGTTCCTTAATCATATTGGATGGGTATTGTAGTCTGAGGAAGGCATTTTGTAGACCCTTGAGTTTCAAGTCTCTGTCTTGTGAGTCTGAGCAGATGTAATTGTATCTCAGGGCTTGGCTGTAAACAATGGATTTTATCATGTGTTCAGGATGGAAGCTGGAGGCACTCAAGTAGTTATATTGATTGATGGTTTTTCTGGTGGTCATTTACTTATAAAAAAAATTCTAGGAAGATCAGAGCAGTCTTGTGAAACAACATAACACAGTCTCTCAAACATACACAAGTACTTGTTTGTAAAATGTTTGTTCTCTGTTACAGATGGAGCAACTGTCAGATGAAGAACTTGATCATGGGGCAGAAGAAGATAGTGATAAAGAAGATCAGGATTTGGACAAGATGTTTGGAGCTTGGCTTGGAGAACTGGACAAACTCACTCAGGTTTAATTCTCTTTATAACTCTTCATACAGACCAAAGCAGAAGAGAGCAACTCCTTTGTGTTCAGTAGAGTATGCTGCTGCTTGCTCTTGATGGTGGACGATGTCAAGAAAGGAAGTTAGCATGAGAGGAACATTGGAATGTGTTAGGGACCTCTCTGTGCTACTGGACAGGTGCCAGAATGTTCAGTTAGATCAGGGTCTAGTTTTATCCTAATAGTCTTTTCCCAGCTCAGAAAATGGTCAAATGCCATTAAATCTGAGTAATTTTTAAATAGGTTCCTTGTTAGTCATGCTATGTATACACTTTTAACGAATTTGCTGTTCTACCATAGAAAGCCACACTGGAATTCAGGTTTTGTTTTTATTGTAGGCAGTCATATAGGGATTTCTCTTCTTAGCTAGGTAAATATATTAGTAGTCATTAAGCATTTTTTTTAACTGCCAAATGAAATTTAAAAATGTAACTTCAGATTTTAATCACATTTGTTGTATCAAAACAAAATATTGCCTGTATTTGAAAATCTTCATTTCATGTTTGAAATGACTGTAGTCTACTTTGCTTCTTCTTATTCCCTTATTTAGAGTCTGGATACAGACAAGCCCATGGAGCCAGTTAAAAGATCCCCTCTCCGTCAGGAAACGAATATTGCCAACTTCTCCTATCGCTTTTCTATGTACAATCTCAATGGTAAGACAGATTGCTAAATCATTTTTAACTGGGAGGAAAACACATTAACCTGAAATTGGGAGGTCTGTAACTGTGGTGGGGAATGGGAGCGCATGTTTAAGTCCCACCCATCCTCAAATCCCTCTGGATGTCAGTCAGATCTTCAGGCATTCAACATGAATATCTGAAGAGGCACTTGTAAACATATTTGGTTGAATGCACTTACAGTCTTCCCATGATCTAGGAGCCCTGTGTTACCAGGGCTTCTCATCATGGAGGCTTGTAAGTATGTTCAGATGAGTTGCTCACAAGCTTCTCTTTATACCTTTGTGCTCAATGCACAAAGGCCTGATCAGTATACATGTGGGGAGGACATTGAGAGTAGAAGCTAGTATCCCCATGTCCCAACAACAGTATTTTTCGGTGTATAAGACGCCCCATGTATAAGACCCCCCCACTTTTCTAACCCAAAATTAAGAAATTAATATTTTAAATATAAAACAGAACACATTTTTATTTAGTAATTAGGTAGCGTTTACAGTCATGGGACGTGGTGGCGCTGCGGGTTAAACCGCAGAAGCCTCTGTGCTGCAAGGTCAGAAGATGAGCAGTCGTAAGATCGAATCCACGCGACGGAGTGAGCTCCCGTCGCTTGTCCCAGCTCCTGCCAACCTAGCAGTTCGAAAGCATGTAAATGCGAGTAGATAAATAGGTACCACCTCGGTGGGAAGGTAACGGCGTTCTGTGTCTAGTCGCGCTGGCCACGTGACCACGGAAACTGTCTACGGACAAACGCTGGCTCTATGGCTTGGAGACGGGGATGAGCACCGCGCCCTAGAGTCAGACACGACTGGACTAAATGTCAAAGGGAACCTTTACCTTACAGTCATGGCCAAAAATATTGGCACCCTTGCAATTCTGTCAGAAAATGTAACCCATCTCTCAGAAAATTGTTGCAGTTGCAAATGTTTTGGTACTCACATGTTCATTTCTTTGGTTTGCGTTGGAACACAAAAAAACAGAAGAAAAGTCATTCATGGTTACAGGAAGCGGTTGATTTCAGTTATTTTTTCCAAAGGGGGTGCTACCAAATATTAAGTTAAGGGTGCCAATAATTTTGGCCAGTGCATTTTTGGGTTTCTGTGTGGGATTGTATCAGATTGGACTTTTCTTCTCTGTTTTTTTGTGTTGTTCCAACGCAAACCAAAGAGTACCAAAACATTTGCAACTGCAACAATTTTCTGAGAGAAGGGTTGCATTTTCTGACAGAATTGCAAGGGTGCCAATATTTTTGGCCATGACTGTACATACTAGTACTGTCATATTATGCATCACACTTTAACTTTATTCAGCCTCTGGGCTCAGAACGCTCAGACATTACCAGTCCGTTGCATCTGAGCACTGCCTACATGCTCCACCTCCAAGGAGGTGTGTTCCAATTGGTTTGTTCAGCATCAGCTGACATCAGTTACATAAGGCTCGTGACTGGAGGAAGCTAAGCCTCCTGATTGGAGGCAGCCTGTTTACAGAGGCAAGGTATGGGCCATTTTGTTCTCTCCTCAGCTTACTTCTGTGTATGAGACGACCCTCAATTTTTAGTCTAAAGATTTTAGACAAAAGTATCATCTTATACAAGGAAAAATATGGTATACCCCTGGAAACGAGACAGGCTGGTTGAAACAATGAGTTGGCCAAAGATGTTAGCCCTATATATATAAATAATAACAGTTGCCATGGTGAAAGTTAAAGAGACAGTGAATGTTAGCAGAAGGTGGTCCTCAAATAAAGAAAGGAAGTTTTAGGTCTAAATCCTGCATACAACTCGTCTTTTTTTTCCCTCCTGCTTTAGTTGCTCAGGTTTAAATCCTATTTTGCATTAAACAAAGCTAGAGAACTATTTATTAGTGTCAACATCATGAAAATGTGCATCAGATACTTCCAAAGTTGGGAATAAAACTGGACACTCTTCATGATGAAAATCAAAGATGCTCCTCCTCTTAAGTGAAAGTACAATCTTTACAGTGGATTTTGAATTAATACCAATTATAATATCAAGTGTTGAAATTTAGTTAAGTAGAATCTAACTAAAAAGGAAATGGAAAGATATTTTGGGTGATATAAAATGACATTTATGACATATTTGAATAAAAAGTCTATTTATACCTGTTGCATTATACATAATGCAAATATATGGTAAGTAAATAGACATACAAGAGAATATTCAGGAGAAAATCTTTCCAGTTTAAAGGACACTTTGAAATGTTAAAGCAAAATAAAACAAAACAAAAACCCAAGTAGATATTGCACCCAGTGGTTTAGCTATCTAGCTGCAGAGTGAGAGGTGGGGAGTTTGATTCTTCACTGTGCCCCCTTGACAGGGGCTGGACTAGATGATCCATAGGGTCCCTTCCAGCTCTGTAGCTCTAATATTATTGTTATAGATTATATAGCAAGGTGGATAATGAATATTAAACCTTAAGACTGTTTTTAAATATATATTTTCGCGGACACTTATACATTTCCTCTACTAACTTTCAGATGAGTGAGCTTTTATATTGTGCTCTAGTGTTTCTCACATATTTGTTGGGAGCTCTTCAAGGACAAGATCAGAAAAGCTGATCGGAAAGCACTTGCCCAGTGCTATAGGCATTGTGCAGCCACAGAGAACAGTTGTGTGTGTGTGTGTGTGTTTTAGGGCACACACTCGATTTGTGCTGGCCACTGGTGAAACCCATCAGGCCTGGACATTGTCCCCCATGAGCTGTGAGAATGCAGTGTGCTGGGTCTCTGGATAGACCCTCTATTTCTTAGCAGATGTCAAAATGTCAAAGGTGGAAAATTCAGGAATCGCTGCCACAGACTGACCAAATAAACAAAGTATCAGAAGAGGTAAATATTTTGCACATTGAAGCACGTTGATAGAATTTGGGTTGTTGATCATCTTCTTGTCATTCATTCATTGCAGAAGCCCTGAATCAGGGAGAGACTGTGGATCTTGATGCTCTCATGGCAGATCTTTGTTCCATAGAGCAGGAGCTCAGTAGCATTGGATCACAGTCTGCAAACAGTATGTCAATGAAACGCTTTGCCACAGATGGAAAAATGGCCCAGAAGCCACCAGGGAGTGGCCGAGTTGCAGCCAAACACAGTAGTATGAAAGGATTGTCCTCTTCATCGTCTAGTCGGGTAGCGAAGCCTTCACATGCTATCTTTTCTTTGGATGATATTACCGCACAGTTAGAAAAGGCCTCTCTGAGCATGGATGAAGCAGCTCAGCAGCCGGTAATGGAAGACAGCAAGCCTGTAGTTCCTACCCAGCATAGAAGGACAGCATCAGCAGGTACTGTGAGTGATGCTGACGTCCGTTCTATCAGTAATTCCTCCCGTTCTAGCATCACTTCTGCAGCCTCCAGTATGGACTCCCTAGACATTGATAAGGTGGCAAGACCTCAGGAACTGGATTTGACTCAACAAGGGCAGCCAGTTAGTGAGGTAAAGTATGATCCATTCTTCATAATAATTATGTATTTAAATTTAACTCAGCAGAAGCTTTATAAAATATATATTTTATGTGCCTTTTAAACATTTCTTGGAGAAAATTGTGGGCCTTTTTCTCGCTAGTGTCTTGATTTCATGTTATATACTGTGCAATGAAGTACTCGAGTCATTTGTTTAAACGCTCAGAGCTATAAGGCACGGTGACAAAGCAACCCAGCTTCCTGAACCGAGTGTATAAGGGAACTTGTGTGCCTTTAAAACTTGCAGAGAAGGAGGCTTGTGTCGGTTCTTGCTTTTACAATTGCTGTCATAGTAAGAATCTTAACAGCTTTAGGGAGACAGTGAAGGCTGAGAGGTGGTGAGGTGTGCATTGCCTTTCAGATATAAAAGTAACTAGCCTGTTGTTAGACTCGGTGGTATAATGGAGCCAAGGCTTGCTGGTTCAAAGCCCCTATACATCCTGAATAGCAGGGATTGTGACATCAGTGGCCACCCTCCTTAGACTTTGCTCTTCCCTCTGAGCTTCGCTGCAATCTCCACAGTAGCTTGGAGAAAAATGGATTTTCCCAGAAACGTCATGTTGTTGCCTGCTCTCCCTGTTGTAGTAGAAGGAGTTTGATGGTGGTTTAGTCTTAAAAGGACAATTAAGACCCATTAGAAAGACCTGTTTCCTTTGGTAACAAAGCTGCTAGAACTTGTTTGTTGAAATGGATTGATCCAACAGTTGGCATTTTAGGTTCTCTTTGATGGCGGGGAGGTTGGGGAGAGGAGCTGGCTATGGGGATTGTTAGGATGGTCACCTGCACTTCAGAATTTACCACTAGACCACCAATTTGGCAGCATGTTGTTAGTGGGGGGAAGAAACTGTGTGTTTATGTGTTGGAGGAGGAGGTTTCTAATGCTTGCCAACTTATTTTTTCCCCAAGCTCTTGAAGACACAATTCTTAAAGTCACTGTACTCCTTTAGACCAGAGGAGACTGAATGCATCAGATCAGAAATTATGATTGGCTTATATCATAGGGAACTTTGGCCATAAGGAGGCTGGTAAATGCGAAGCCTAATCAGCCAGAACATTTCATGTCTTCAGCAAAAAGGGCTTTCTAACCTGAGAATAAGACACTTCTGTATTTGGTGGACACATTATCATGATGGATGATTGATGTTGGTGTTGCTGAGTTTTAGCTTACTCCCACCCTGACAGGGCCACCGCATCTGTGGTGGATCAGTGCCCACAGAGCCTTACAGTGGATACTTGTGCCCTGCAGCCAATATATGCTAGTGTTGATAGGGTACTTGATGCAGTTGCCAGCTCCAGTTCAGCCCCACTGCAGAAGAGGCCGTGGGAGGAGGCAGCTGCAGTAAGCTCTTCCTCCAGCTGCATTCCACTTCTGAGGCTACAGCTGGCCCCCACCGCTGCAAAGACCTCTCCTGTCATTTGTATGCAACGGCTACTTAAAATACTCTGGATCGTGATGTGTCCGACTCTGCCGGGATTGCTGGGATACATGTGACTTCCTAAACATTTCAGCAATTCAAATTCCATTTTAGCCACTGTTGTTGCAAATGACAAGCAGCTGTGTCCATTTGGATGTTTTACATTTTAATCTCTTCAGTTTAACTGTAAAGTAATTAAAAAGGATGCCCGGCAAACACTGTTGTGATCACCCATGTTACTTACTCAGTTATCATTAGTTAAAGCCTTACTGGAGCAAAGTCAAAAACCAAGAGAACAGCACTGGGTTGGTAGCTGGTGATTTGTGTTGAGGCACTGTTTCAGTCCCTGATCTTTGACACTCAGTTTGAAAATGGACAAAAGTTTTGAAAACATGTTACAGCTTTGTACGTATCAGTGTGTGTGCTAATTTAGAAATCTAATCGAGAACGTTTGACCAGCAGTGATCTTGAAATATTACTTTGGCTTGCAACACTGTTGCTACATTTTTGGCAGTAATGAATATCAGCAGTTTAGCATCTGCTGTTCCTGGAACAAAAATAAAAGCAAGACTTCCACTTTTCGGTGCAGACAGTATCAGTGTCATTATTCAAAGCATCCTATCAGCTTGCAGTTATAGAGAATTATGGGTTCTATACAGAATATGGGTTCTTCTACAGAATAGATTCTCTACCATAAATCTACCTTAGAGTCTTGATTCTCCAGAGAAGATTTTGTGGAAGATGGGGGAAGGTAATCCCTCATTGTATGTGTATTGAATATTACCCCTCAAATATGTGGTGTTTCTCATAGATGTCTTCATATTGTGTTCTCTCTGAATCAGAAATTGCTTCAACACACACAAGCAAAGCAAGAGCAGATGTGATTCACTGGTTTCTTTCCCTTTAGGAATTTGTTCCTAACTGGTGCTGTAAAAAAATTAAAACAGTGGTAACAGTAAGGAAACACTAAATCAAATTAAAGGAGTTGAATAAAGGCTAAAACATCTTCTGGATCAAACTAGATCTTCTTTGAAAAGGAGTCTGATCTTTTGAGACATGATTTTGTTACAAGTATCTTTTTGTCTGACTGTCCCAGATGTTCGTTCATTAGGGCCACAGTTCCCACGCAGCAGTTCAGGACCTATAAGCACCAGTGTGTTAGGCATCAAGTATTAACTGTTTGATTAAAAAGATAAAACCAGGGTGTAGTTTGTAAAAATTACTCTCAATATTTATTTCCCTGTCATTCCCCTTCCTGTAGGGGTGAAGTGTAGGAACATTGGGCCAGGAAGCCACCATGTCTATTCCAAATGCACTCTTTTCTCTTCGGAAAGAAAAGAAAATCAGAGTCGCAAATTAAATATTTGTTCCATGATTTAAACACTAAAGAAAAAGGTTGCTTCTCAATATGCAGTTGAGAACACCTCCACGAGCTGTCCATTTTTAAAAATGTGACTCGGAGATGCTTGCACAGTTGTGTGTAAAAAAATACATTTGAGTAACATTTTTCAATATGGAGTAACATTTTTCAATATGGAGTAACATTTTTCAGTACGTCCATATGGAAGACCTTTTTTTGGTTTATACTACACTTTTGAATCACCAACTGTATCTTTAAACATAGTCTCTTTCGTTGTGTGTTTAATGGGTGCTTTGTTCATTTTTTCTTAAATTAGTATCTTACTTTCTCCTGGTAAGTGGGATCGAAGGTAGCACACTGTGATACACACTTTCCTTTTTTCTATGAATATTTATGCCTTGATTTGGTGAACATTAAACTGTAGCTTTTTCAGTATGTATGCAGTTGTGACTTACAGTTTCAGTACTAACCTTTAAGTGTACAATGAAAGATCATTTGATTGCTTCTGAAATGTGTCTTGAGACAAACAGCTTTCTTAAAACAAAAATTGCATATGTAATGTTTCATGGTATCAGGTATGATAAATATTAATTTCATTAGTTCACATTTATTGTTTCTAGGTGCTGTCAGTTTGCTCCTGACTTATAGCAAGCTTATGAATTAACAATTTCCAGGAAATCTTATCAGTAATGGTCCTACTCCAGTCTTTCAAACAAAAGGCCATGATGTCCTTTATCTCAAGTTAAGCTTTCTTTTCCCTTTGCCTCCCACTTTTGCTATCATTATTGTCTTTCCTAACAAGTATCGTCGTCTTATGATATGCCCAAAGTTTGATAACCTCGGTTTAGTCATTTTAACTCTTTAGGCTTGACTGGATCTAGAACCCGATTAATAGTTTTCCTGCTGGTCCGTGGTATCTATAAAGTTCTCTCGCAATGCCGCCTTTCAGACAAATTGTTTTCTGCCAGCATTCCTCACCTTTTCAACTTTCACGTCTGTAATTGGGAGTACCATATTATAAACAATCTTGGTCTTTGTTTCCAGCAACACATTCTTAAAGATCTTCTCTAGTTCCTTTACAGCTGCCCTTTCGGGTCTCAGACTTCTTTTGATTACTTGGTTGCATTGTCCATTCTGACTGATGAAGTGAACCAAGATATAAAAACATGTTTTCCGATGTCGACCTCTTCAGTGTAAACACTGTGTCATTCTTCCGCAGTCATAACTTCTTATCTTCTGGCTGGATAGCTCAGTGAATTGGGTACCTGGCTGTGGGGCCCGAGGTTGGGATTTCAATTCCCCACTGTACCTTCTGAGAGAAGAACCAGGCTATGTGGTCTTGTGCAAGCTGCACAGTCCCAAGACACCTCCAGAAGAAAGGAATGGCAAACCACTTTTGAGTACTCTCTACCTATTAAGCCCTGGAAAGATGCTTCATAAATTGCAGTTGACTCACTAACACATGATCACCATCATCATTGTTATTATTGTTCAGCTGTATTATTGTCTTTTACCTGCTTCAGCAATGGTTTCAAATTATTTTATTTTCTGGCGGTAACACGGTATCATTTGCATATGTTGAATTATTAATGTTTCTTCCATCAATGTTCACTCATTTTTCCTTTGAAGCCAATCCATATTTCTGTGCATTATGTTCTGCATATAGACTGAACAGACAGGAAGATAAAATGCACCCTTGATTGACACTTTTGCTAAGTGGAAACCATTTTATTTCTCTGTATACTGTTTATCTAGACTATATGCATCAGTACAGTAAAATGTTCTTTCATATCCATTTCTTTTAGAATGATTCAGAGCTTTTCGTGATCTACACAATCAAGGGCTTTACTGTAATCTTTAAAGCAAAACCTGATTATCTTCTGAAATTGTTTCATATGTTCCACTAACCATCATATATTTGCAATATGGTCTCTAGTGCCTCTTCCTTTTTTCTATCCATTTTGAGCATCATATTTTCTCCATGGGAGATTAATGCAGTGGTCCACAACTACTACAGACATTGGTGTCTCCTGTATTTGAGATTGGAATGCATATTGAATTGTTCCATTCTGTGGACCATTATTTTGTTTTCTTTATTTTTTCGTCATTTTCTTGTTATGATGTTATTAGATACATTCACTGTAACTTAATATAGCTACTCCTGTTAATTTATTCTTTTAATTTGCTTTAAACAAAATTTAGTTTTCCAAAATTACAGGCGCTTCAGCAGAAGTTTCTTTTCTAAATTTATCTGTCATTCTTGACTCTTTTCTGTCTAGTTCTTCAGTGCATTATTGCCATCTTTATTTTACCACAATCACATATTTCCTGTTTATCTTTCAGTGCCCCTTAATCTTTAATATTCCCTTTGATTTCTTGGATTTTACAGAAGAAGCATTTTTTTTTTTTTTTGCTGGCTTCTTCTATTTCTTTACCATGATTACTGTAGCAGTTCTCTTTGCCCCTATATGAAAGGCACTTAAATACATACAAGTGTGTCTCTATTTATGTCATCTTTTACTTTTGCATCTTTCCTGTTTTAACTATTTTAAGAGTCACTCGTCAATGCTTGTCTTTTCTTTTGGTTACTGGAACAGGCTTTTTGCATTTTCCCCCAGATAACATATCTGGTTTCAATCCATACTTCTTCTAGCTCACATTTACCTGTTTAATAATGCAAACCTATCCTTTATGCGGTCTTTAAATTCCTCAGGAATTTTAATTGAATTTTATTTGGGCACTGTGACTGTTCTAGTGCTCTTCAGCTCTCTAATTTTTGACATCAACGGCTCATGGTCTCTACTCGTCTCCACTCCTGGTCTTGCTTTAGCAGAGGGATGGAGTCTCTCTGTCTTCTAATTATATAGTCCATTTGTTTTGGCCAGCTGGTGAGAAGCATGTCTGCAGTCATCTGGTGAGTTGTTTGAAGCATGTATTTGCAACAAAGAGATTGTTCACTGCATGCATAGTTGTTCTGTTGCTTTCTTTTGGAATTCTCCAAGGATATTTGGTTCTGGTTAATTTCCTACATTAGTATTATAGTTGCCTACAATTATCAGCACAACTTGTTTTGGTGCATAATGAATTTCCTCCTGGACACTGGCATAAAAGCTTTCAGTTTTTTCGCTAGCATAGGCAATTGGAGCATAGACTTGGCTGATGGTTATGCTAGTACACTTCCTATGAATTCTGGTATTATTTGGTCAGATTTGTATTATAGGACCTAACGGCTTTTCTTATATTTCACCTCAATTAGAACCACACTGTTTCTTCTGAGTTTGGTCATTTTCAGAGTAAAGCACTTTATAATTATCTGATAGAAAATTTCCCATTCCAGTCCACTTTAGTTTATTCATGCCAAGTATTACAACATTACATACTGTACATTCCATATCTTGTTTGTTGCTTTTGAGATGACTTTAATTCATACCTATTGCAATCTGTGTTCAAATTATGCGGGTAATGCAGCATTGGACTTTCCTTTTGCCTTTGTGCATATCAGGAACTAGACATCCACCCTAAATCCTTTGAAGTGTTAACAACAGCTCTTTGCTGACAGCAGCTACTCATATTTATCCTGTGCTTTTCCATAGTAGGTGATTGATTGTCTCCAAATTGGGAGTCTCATCTTCTAGCACTATCCCTTGCTTCATTTTGGATTGTCTCAGCATAGTTTTCAAAGTATAAAATATTCAGAAGTGATTTACCATCCTTTTCTGTTGATGCCGCCGTCAATTCCTTGCACCCCATTTCTTTTCTAGCATGGCATGTTTTTCCTCGTGTTTGCTGAGTTGTGCTTTATTTCCTGTTCCTTCTACATGTTTTAGCTTCTGATGCGAGTTTTCAAGTTGTTTCTGGTAATGGTGATGCTTTGCCACTTTTTCTTCAAAGTGCTTCAGCTCCTTGTGAAGTGATTTAGAGTTTTTCTCTGTAAAATTGGTTGATTAAGCCCGTATACTATGTATCACTCACTCAGGACTCCTCAAATTTCTTGCCAGTTTGCTCGGCCAAGATCTTCCTACATCCCACACAGATCCTTTACGTGTAAAGGAGTCCCATGGTGGAGTCATAGCTCTGGTGGCTTACCCAGCACAGGTCTTGCACCCTTGGCTGATGCTTTGGATCTCCTTTTTGAGCTGCAAGTTATTTCTGCAGCAGGATTCTCCTCTTTCATCAAGCTGATTATGTTCTTGTGGATGTTTTCTGCCTAACTCAGAGTTCCTAGTAGACTACTGTATTCATGGACTTTCTCTTAATCATGTTTCAGCTCTTCCCAGTTCTTCCTCTGAGGACTTCTCTGAGGTTTGGTCTCGTTCCACAACTTTTCCAACCTGCCTTCGTTGAATATGTCATCTTCCAAGCCATCTTTGATGTAGTTTGTAGCCAGTGAAATACTACTTTCTTCCCATTTATTCCATAATTATATTCAGATTTTATTTTACCTTTGCTTTGTTTTCTCCACCTTTCTCTTACCACTCTGACCTCCATCTGTGGGGGAATTCTGAAAAGTGACTGATCCCAGGCAGTTTCATACAGGAACAAGTATTCATTGAGAGACCTTGAGCCCTAGGCCATTTGGACTTTCACTAGTAACTTGCACTTCTAATCTCAGCTAATCACCTAGTCTGCTAGTCTGGTTGAATTTACTTATCTGGTTAAAACCTATACACTGTTGTTCACCAAGTCAAATCCAAGGACAACTTTCCCTCTACTTCAGATTGTGATGATAATGTATGCCTCAACAGTATTTTGCCTTTTAATTGTAATGGATGAAAATAATAATTATAAATTAAATGTAATAATCTCACACATCACAGTTCTAGTGCCATATCTCCGTCTTTGTTCCTAAGACGGAGTTATACTTTGGTGACCAGAAATCCAATGAGTGGGCAAGAGAGTGAAGAGAGCTGCAACAGCTGTATCTATTGTCTTTATGCAATACCCGTCTGTAACAACATCTCCATTGTGGTGCATGACTGTATAAATTTTGGCACACTTGTAGAGCATGTATTGGATACCCAATGTGGTATAATGGATAGAGTGATGGACTAGAATTCAGTAGACCTGGATTTGAGTTCCTGCTTAACCATGGAAAAACTCGTTAGGGGTATGGAGCTGGTAAAACCACTCCTTAAATTATATCGCTTATCTTGAAATCTCTGTTAGGTTCACAGTGAGTCAGTTGCAACTTGACAGCACATAACATACACATTGTAGTTTAATAGCGTGTACTGTTCATACACATGGATGAATGGACAAATCAATCTTGGTTTCTCCCAAATTTGATTTTTTTAAAAAAAAATCTCATTTTTTTCCCTGTCCCAATGTGAACAAATTTGCAGGCTTCATTTAGGTCTTTATCAAAAAATGAACTTAAATAAAATTCTCACTCAGCAGTAGTGAGTTTTATCAAATATCTACTGCACAATATTGCCATCTGCTGCCTAGAATAGGTATACAATTGACCAGAATTTATTGCAATTAAGAGTGACTACTAAACTATCTTAAAATATTTTCACATAATTTTTATACCAAAGTCAGCTCTGCATTAAGCTATTTAAGAGATGTTTGCATTAATAAAACCTTACTTTCATTTCAACCATGGCATTCAAAACATCACTGTTCTGGCAGTTTTTCAATTTTCATAAACTGCAGGTAGGAGAAAGCCATTCAGAACAACATCTTCTGTCACGGTGTGATCAGTGATGGGGTGACGTAATACCATGATAGCAGAATAAAGTCCGTTAATGAATGATGCAAGATAAGCAGGTCATTCCAGGCATTTTTTGTGTATGATTCTTCTTCTTCTTCTTTTTCTTCTTCTTTAACCTTCAAATACCAGAAATACATTTCAAGATGTTAAAACTTATTCTATTTTCTGACTCCTTGGCCTTCAGGTATTTCTTATTTTGATAGGAGAGCTGCCGCCTGTTGTTAAAGATGAGAAGCTCTAGGGTTTTTGTTTTTGTTTTTTGTTTGATTTCCAGAGCTTTACATTTATAGCGGCTGTGCATACGTATATGTCATCCTAACTGGCTTGGAGAAGCTTTAAGCTAATATTTTTCTTCCTCTAGTAGATCCTTCCCTTCTAGACATATTTCATTTTCTTAAGAGTATTGGACATATGGGTTGTTTGCTTCAGGCACTTCCAGGAGTTTCCAGGTATACCACTTATCATATCCTTCCGGTGTGGTTACAGAGACACACATGCACAAATGGCATAAAACCCAACACCATTCTCTGTATCATATGTGCTCATGTTTTGTATGTATTATGAATTTAAACAAGGGGGGATTCTTTGAGCATTTTGTCTATAGTACAGTATAACTGGTACAGTGTAATGAATGTACAGTGTAGTGTGGTGTAGTAGAAACAGTGACAGACTAGGACTCAGGAGACCTGGGTTTGAATCCCCACTCAGCCATGGAACCTCACAGGGAAGGGGGAGAGGGTACAGCTGGTAAAACCATTCCATAAATATATCAATTCTCTGTAAGTCTGTTCCAACTTGATGGCGCATAATACAGTAACATAGTACAATGCACAACTGTTCACTTCTCTTCACTATATAATCTCTAAAAACAGTTTGAAAATCTATTATAACCTTGGAACTCATGAGAGCTAACCGGCTGTTAACATCTCCTTCTTGAGAGAAGTTTCCTTTCCTTTCCTTTCCTTTCCTTTCTCCTTTTTTCTGTTTTTCCCCCCCCCTCCTTTCATGTAGTGCAAGTCAGCAAATTGGAGTGCAGCTGTCCTGGACAGATACCTGCAGATTCTGTAGAAACTCTCATGGGCTTTCTTATCCATTCTCCAGTGAACAATTGGCAGCACTCTTAAAAATCTAAATTAAGATGAGAAGTGGTCATAGCAGAAATTTGAGAAATTTCAAAGTGATCAGAGTGAATGAGTGAGGCAAACAAGTGACTGAGATGTGGGATAACACACAAACCAAACTAGTTGGTGTTTATTATCCATGAATCAAAAGTCTGACTAGTTTTATGCTATGGGTTTTATTTGAGAGCAAAAATCTAATGTTGTATTAGCTCAACATCCTTCTGGTTGCTAAAGATGGATTTTATACTGCCTCCTTCAATTGACCTAAGCTGACCAGAAATTGCACGTATAATGGGCTCAAAAGGTGAGGATGAGCAATGTTTGTTTGTGGGATTCAGTCACCTTTATGCAAGAAGTCATAAGAAGAGCGTCCTACAATATATTCTGGGTGGATCTTGGGCTGAGCAGGGTCAAACTTCATTGCTGGTGGAAATGTCCCTAGCACTGTGTCATGCCACGAATCTGAAAACTGCCCAAACCAACTGTGTTTTCTAGTCCAGGAATGAGCATGCTATTAGGCTGACAAAATCTCTATTGTTTTTCACTGAAACCTTAAGAACAGAGCCTGGTGCGAAAACCTGTACTGAAATTTAAAGAGCCCTGGGCCAGGAATTTGATTTAGAACTAAATAGATTTCCAAGCTTTTATTTTCATGTTTAATTCTCCCTCCTTGGGTTTTCTTCATTCCGGCAAAGAAAATTTAATGTGGAATGTAGTCGTTTTATTGTTATTGTTACTGCTGTATGATTAGGAATTAGAAGTTCTTGCTGATGCACTCCAAATCATAATTGTTCTGTTTAAGCTTGTGCTTCTTTAAATTACAAAAATCTGTACTACTAATTTTCATTATCTTTATTATAAATATTTGAATACTGTTTTCTGCGGGTTGCTTGGTGTAACACACCATCCATTCAAAGACATCTGCTGTGTTGACCTGCCTAGGAACTGAATGAAAGTTTGTTGGTTTTAATTGAAAGTGATTTTGGATTGGGGAGGGGGGGGAAACGATTATTAACTTATAAAAAAAATGTAATTGTTTGAAATCCTGGTTGTCAGCATAGGCAAGACGTTGCATGCTCATGCAGTGATCAGCTCTGCAATTCTTCTCTAAAACTGTTAACTAGTAGCTCCCAAAATAAAATCGTAACAGTAAAATAAGTTTTGATATCTTGATTGCTTAAATACACAGAAAACCATTCTGATGGCTTGCTTGCTTATTTTCAGCTTAAAATTCGTTTGAAATTCTCTCTTTATGCTTCAGTGGGAAAGAGATGCTTTGATCTGGTGCTAATCATACACGATAAAATTACTGTACTGACCTTCTTTTGACTTGATTTCTTTCTTTTCTTTTCTGCACAAGCACTCCTATTTGGACAGGGAAACCTCCCTTCTTCTGAGAAACATTGCAGGAAAGCCTTCTCATTTGCTGACCAAGGTGATCTACTTTCCACCTGCATGTGAATATTTCCTTGTAGATAGAATGGTGTTGCTGGTCTGTCTGTTTTGTCTATGTATCTTTGGACTTTGTTTCCAGTATCTTTTATATTTGTGAGAATGACGTTTGTCTGGTCAGAGGGGAAAGAATTGTTTGTTTGTTTTAAAATTGCACTTGGTTGGGAAAATCTGAAAATTATTCAGATTTATTTCATTAAAATCAACCCATTATACTGGGATATTCCACAAAGTGCCTCAAAGCAGTGAGTCAAAGCAGCAGGATATGTAAGGAGGATGCCCATTGATCCTTTACCCATATTGCTAGAAATCAATAAATGAGCGTTGTGCATTACAATAAAGAATCGGTGTGCTACTTTTTATTCCTCTGTGTGTGTGCTATAATGGAAACACATTTATAGGACTTTATCAATCACATTCTCTTGCCTTACCCCTTCCAATGCCCGAACTGAAATGATATGAATTAGTAAACTCGTGATAAGTGATTTACTATCCTTTTCAGATATAATGAGAAACCATACTTTGATGTGGTTTTCTCCACTTCCCTTTATACATGCTGAAATGTTCTTTTTAATTATTCTTCCACAAGCAGAGTTTCCTGAAACACTGAATGGTGTTTTCTTGAAAGCGTGGTTAGTGTGGGAACAGCACAAGATTAAATGTCAGTTTCAGATTCTTCCTCATTCTCATTAATGCAGTTTAAGCAAGCCACCGTTCCAAGTGTGGACATAGCAAGCTACTGTGATTAGCCAAAAACCTGAAGTGAAATCTTCCCTTTCTGGCACTCAAAAGGGGAGAGTCCCAAGGTAGTCTGCATCTTGTTCACATAGTGGGAAGAATTTTTTAGTTAGTGTGCTGACTAAACATCTTATTTAAACAAAGAAATTGAAGAACTAGACGTGTTTATCTTTAAGATAAGTCACATCTGTGTGTTCTAGGCTAATCCCTATCTTTTGATTTAGCTGATTGGTATACAGTTCCAGTAGTTGATCTTAACTCTGTATACAATCCAAAGGTAACACTGGTGATACCTTTATTAGACCACTAAAATCCATACACAGAAGCTGGGTTTCAACCCATACAGGTCTTCCTCAGGCTGGGTTCCAGAGGTCTCGGAAAAAAACATGCTGCTGTTTTGCCACACTAGTGTGGCTCCACATTTAGTGTGGAGCCACACTAAATGTGGCTCCATAAAAGGTTATCGCTTCCAACTATCAGATATGGTACTGCATAGAACATACTGCATTGATCTTCCCTAGAGGGCACCAGAGCTTGAATCAGGTCAGGTCTTCAATCACGTCTTCACCCTAGAAGAGAGAATTCCGTCAGTGTATTAGTGGAATTGATAAATGGCACTCTTACACTCCCCCACTTAGATGGATAAATCCAATCAAGCACATTGTCTGGCTTCCTCCTTGTCATTGCCACTTCTCTTGGTATTCAGCTACAGCTTGATAATAATCAATATATGTGTGCATTTTGGATATCACATTACTACTCTTCCATATCACCATATGAAGTTTAATCTCTTAATTTGTGCTTTTATTTAGAAATTATGAATTTGAATGTAACTAAAAGCCAATCAGCATCCAAGTATTTTGAACTGACATGTTAATTTCTGGTAGGTTTTATTAAAACACTGACTGTTTAGCTCATTGAGTTAGGTATCTGATTGGAAAGTGTATAGGCTTGTCTGATTTTTGATAAACCAGAAGGCGAGTGGAGAAGAATGGGCAAAAATTCTTATTTCATTCATGCTGCCATTCAGTTAGACAGAGGTAGCATTTTAAGAGTGATTACAGGAGGCTCGTCTCACATGGTGTGACCTTGACAACTGATTTTTCCTTCATTCAGCCCTACCAAGTCTGGATTAGGGAGTTCTCCTTGTAGATCAAAGGAGCAGCACAAGGCTACAAATTACCTATGCATATTTTTGTGTCCATTCATCCTCCATCGTACAGAGTTCAGAAACATTTTAAATGGACAACATGATTCTGACTATAATGTCTGAAGAAGTGCATTGTTTCTGTTAAAACAAATAACTATTGTAATAAGTTTGAAGGACCTCTAGAATTACCCATCAGTCCTTTATGATTCATGGTTAGGTTCTAAAGATCTTTATGATTCACAGTCAGGATATGGTGTGCTGATTAAGGGACTTAAGCTTGACCCATAAACCTTTTGACTCTTTCTGAACAGCTAGTTCCTCAAACACAGCACAACTGGATTGTGAAAGTCTCATTTAGTTTCAAAAGACGTTTGCTGTGGGAGGTGATGGTGGGGAACCTGCTGGTTGAGAAAAAGGCACTTAAAAACCCTTAGCCATTATTCTTCCCATACTTTTAATTCAGGCTACCATGTAATAAAGACTGCTTATGAATAGAACCAGGGGGAAAACAATGCCTTCTTTGTAATAAATATGCAATATTTTTAATTGTAAACTTTGAAACCCTGCATTTTAAGTAATAAGACATATTTGTCCAAAACATATTTAAAAAACTGTTTCAGCATATTTTTGCATCAGGCTTTTGTATTTTTGTACATTGTAAGCATTTTTCAGAAGGTGGATTTTTTAATAAAAGAATAGCTTAACTAAGGGAGTACACTTTAGAACTAACTGTTCTTATTAAGGACAAATCCTTTTAGTTTGTCTTAATTTACACTGTCTTCTGAGCATTCTGCGTCTTTCTAAACCCTGAAATGTATTCCATCAGGCCACTTATGGAAATGTGTTCTATGATATAATATAATACCATAACCTTTCTGACCTCCACATCTTACAAAGGAGCTTGCTTTTGTGTTGTTATTGTTGGTCATTGGTAGGTAAACACAGGCTTTGTTTGCTAGCCTGATTTCTGGAGAATGAAGTTCTAATGCAGTGGTTTTCAACCTTGAGTCCCCAGATATTCTTGGATTACAATTCCTAGAAGTCTTGGTCAGCACAGCCAGTGATGAAGGCTTCTGGGAGTTTTAGTCCAAGAACATCTAAGGACCCAAGGTTGGGAGCCACTGCTCTAAAGAAATCATGGTCCTCGGGGACAAAGATGTTTCTTCATCTTCTAAATGTGTCCTGAATAGTTTGTCTTGTTTTACCTGAGATGGGCAGATTGATCCTTTGTTGTTACATAAGATACACTTTACATGAACAGCAAATCCTTGCATGCTCTTCTTGCCTGAAGTCTTGTTCGCCTTATTTTCAGTTTTGAGTTTTGCTGGCAAGTCATCTTGAAAGGTGAGCATTTATTAGCTATATTTCACTACAAGATCTGAAGAAAGCCCAGTTGCTTCACAAAATAAGACTTGCTAGTATTTTTTCTCTCTCATTGTACTTTATATTTCATTGTGTACATATCTTGAGGAAATGCTTGTACAGCTATCTTTCTAAAAACTAATATAAATACGAATATAAATTTCATTTTTACATTTTCTTGTGAGTACTACCAACCTTTTGCAATCAGCTTGTTACTCTTAAATATTAATTTCTGCATTACGGTCCATTTGAATCAATGGAATTTATGGAGATGACGACTCATCAAATCCTCACTGATTCAATGGGCCTAATCTAGTGTGATTTACTGTGCCATGCAACAGGATTTCAGCCATTAAGTACAGTAGGACCCCCATATCTGCAGGGAATTGATTCCAAGCCCCCCCCCCCCCAAGATGCTGAAAACTGAAGATAATAGTGAATGTTGTACATAGGATGGTACCTAGCTCTCTCTAGTGGCCAGTTCTAGTGGTAACTACACCATAGAAGTATGTATTTCTGGGATTTAAAAAAAAATATTAATATTTTCAGACCATGGATAAGTGAAACCACTGCGGATACCAGAGCTCTACTGTGAGTTCCTGGTTTGATCAAACAGTAGTTTGCTATTAGGTCAAAACTGACATATTTTGAATTATACCTGCAATGGAAAACATGATTTACAGGTAATTTGGAATTTTGGTTCAGAGAACAAGCATAAATCATTTGTCTGGATCAAACAAACAAATATGATTTGATGAAACCAGGAAGTAGGTGCTTATATAGGTGCTATATTTTTAACTGAAATGCAGTACATCAGGAGACAAGAGAGAAGAAATGCACAAGATTCACTCTTCAAGTGCCAAGTCTGGCTCCTTGTTGGAAGTGTAGTTTGATGGCCAGAATCCTGTTGGTGTCGGGGTAAAATTTGCATAATCTGTTGCATCTAATCAGCAAAGTGCCAGGGCCTATCTTTAGTTGGTTCCATGACCAGGCACCTTACATCTTAGCTGCAGTTATTTGCAGTTGCACAAACCTTACACAAACATCAGTAGGAGTTTGACCTACATTTAATTTTAATATTTCCTTAAATCCAAAATCTAGTTCATTGCTGCTATTTATTATCAATTTTATGATCTATAAAGCACTTGCATCGGTCAATAAATGTAAGTGTTCTATAGAAACAAAAAAGCAAACATACACCATACCTCTGGATGTGCTTTTGACCTATTCATTCAGGCTGAAAGCAGTACTCGGGTAATTAGAAATTGACAGTCCCAATGCATGTGTAGATTTATGAAAGCAAGAGATTTTGTTGAAAGTGGTGAAATATGAGAGGGGTGTTGATAGAACATTTAAGCCAACCTTTGACCCTGCAAATAATTTAAACATCTTTTTAACTTTCATAAAATGATATTAGTTATTTCTAGTTCATCTTGAACAAATGTTTCTCTTTATAAATCAGTAGTAAATAATCACAGTCATTTCCTGGTAAATTGCAGAAGTGGGCTTTTTAATGTTCACTGTCTGCAGCAGTGTATCTCATAGATACCTCATATCTGATACTCTGTCTTCAGTTATCCATTGATCTAGCTACAAATTCTTGTGCTGCTCTCTAGGAATAATTTAATCCTGAATTAACTGGTCATGACAGAGTTGCCAGATGAGTGACTAGAAAGTATAACATTCTGTTCATGTTTATAACGACCAAATTTAGGAACTGTCCCTCCTTTGTATCTAAAAGCCACCATTTGGCAGAGGTGCTCGACGAGTCACAGCTCCCTCCTTGCCTGCCTCCTCCCCCCCCCCCTCTCTCTCTCTCTCTGTGTGTGTGTGAATATGTAGCCTGTATAATTAAATTGTAAACAACCCAGAGAGTGCTTTAAGTGCTATAGGACAGTATATAAGCAGAACACTTTGCATTGCTTTTGCTCTGATTGTTCTTTCCTCCTTCTTGTAGTACATCTTGTCTCTTAAGTTTGGTACTAAAGAATAAAGTGGTCTGTGTAGTTTATGGGCGATCAAGGACTTCCTGAATTCTGCAAACCAGGCCATGGCAGAGACTTCTGAATTAAGGAACATCATATTTAAAGTTAAATTTAAACTCCCTTAATAGTAATGCCGGTGTGCAGGACAGTTCCTGTTAAGGAGAACTACAGTTTTGGAATGTTTTGGAATATTTAAATCTCTTGTGTTATTTGTTTTATCTGTATACTTAGCTGTCTGTGAGAGATGTACTGCAAAGTTTCATGCTGCATAGAACTACCATCATGATTTAAAAAAATAAAAACCCAGGCTCTTATGCCTGCTTGACAACGTTAACATTCCTTGTTTTCTTGCATAATTGACTATTCAGATAATGTTTCCAGCCTCATTTATCACTACTGTTATCAACTTACTCGATACATCCACGGAAGATGATTATGTTTCTTGATGAACAAGGGCCACAGCTATTAGCAGCTGTTGCCTTTTTCACTACTCATTGTAGTACGCACTGAGAACATGAGGCAGGAGGTGGTTATACACGACTAGGAGAAAATCTGTGGAGGAGACAGCTCTTCTGTCGGAAAGAAAGAGCAGCATGAGGGTAACTGATGAGAAATACTTGTTAGGTCAAGGAAAACTGAATTTGGATAGCACCTGTTTATTAAATAAATGATACTTAAAAGAGAGAAGGCTAGAGTAGGTGATTAGTGTGGGTGCTTTTGTTCACTGTTAGGAAGGAATCTTAAAAGGGCAAAGCCCTTTGTTGGACTCTCTGTTGTTTACATGTGCTATTTGTAGAATAATTTGTTATTGGAACCATGGGTGGACAGTTGGAATAGGAGGTGGAGGTTGAATAGGGGAAATGGCCCAAAAAGTGTTTTGCTTTAAGTGGTTATGTTGGAAGGGATCCTATCATTCTGTTTGGTCCAGCAATTGATGCCAGTATGTCCTTAGGATTCAAAAGCTTTACAGTGGTTAAGATTTAACTTAGTCTTAGTCAAACAAACTTTGTTTCTTCTACAGGAGGAACAGGCTGCAAAGCTGAAGGCTGAAAAGATCCGGGTAGCTTTGGAGAAGATTAAAGAAGCACAAGTTAAAAAGGTAAACCATGGTTCCATTTTCCCACCCCCATTTCACCTGCCGGTTGTTCAGAGTCTGTCTTGATATACAACTCAGGACTGGTTTGATTAATTTGCTATTGGGGAATTAATTCACTGTTAAGGGTTGTTCATACATGGCATCAGTATTCTTCCTCCTGGAATATACTCACGGAACTCCTTTTCTCTTGGGTCTTATTCTCAGTTGTTGCAGTAGTTTGCATCATATCACACTGTCTGGCTATGAAAAGTTCTTGATTTATGGAGACAGCAATAGAACATAGAGTCCCTAAGTTAGAATTGACTTGACAGCACATTATTATTATTATTATTATTATTATTATTATTATTATTATTATTATTATTATTATTATTATTATTATTATTGAAGACTAAAGTTTATAACTTCTTATAATATTTCATTTTAGGTAGTTAAGTAATTGGAAATCTTGAACTATAACACATCCCATAGTAATTTGCTCTATCAAATACAGTGGTTACAATCCAGTATTATGGTGGCTTATCCACAATATGAGAAATAAGGCTATTTTATTTTACTTTTGCTGATCGGAACTGTAATGTTTAAACTGTCCAATCAAATCCTAGTTTGCAGTTATTTAACGAGCTCTTTAAAACCAACAAACAAAATCAGTAGGGCAACTGGAGTAATTCACCAGATACCAAGTCACGAAGCCAAAATTCTGAGTAAATGTAACTGGTAGCAAAAGGGGACTAATCCAAAATAACCTCAACACAAAGGCGAAACATATTTGTTTTGTTTGACTGATGTTTAACTCTTCTCTTTTTCCCCCCCTTCCATGTACAGCTCGTAATACGAGTCCATATGTCTGATGACAGCTCCAAAACGATGATGGTAGATGAAAGGCAGACAGTGAGACAAGTGCTGGACAACTTGATGGACAAGTCTCATTGTGGATTTAGCTTAGACTGGTCTCTGGTAGAAACCATCTCTGAATTGCAAATGGGTTAGTAAAATTTGAAATACAGGCAATTTCCAGATGGATGCAGAATAACCCATGATCTTAGCTTTTAGGAATCTATGCTCATTTGAGCAATATTCATGAGGCCATATATAATTGCAGTTTTGAAAGGTGGCTCATTTTGGCTACCAGTTGTAGAATTAAAAAAACTTGTCTACCTATAGATTGATATTTTATTACTGAAACATCCATAGAATAGGCGTTGTTATGTTTGTCATACATGACAGTGAACAGTACTAACAAATACCATTTGATACAATAGAAATAATAATCAAATAGCAGATGTCTTTTCAAGCAGATTAGATTTTCCAGTTTTCCATCTAACAGTTGGTTAGCATTTCATACCCCTGGAGTATGCACAGTCCTCATCAAACTACATTTAAAGGTTTTCTCTCATTCATTTCAGCTGTGTGTGAGCACATTTGTGCTCAGGCCCAGGTCCATTTAAAATTCTGTATTTCTCCATTGGTTTCTTCAAGGAACTCTCACTTGCCCCCGTTGAGGACATATTGAAAGTAATTTTTCAATATGCATCAAATATGGCTTACTCAAGTAACAAGACAGTTCTCTTTATTCTGTAGCTGCCTGTTCTTTCATCCATCCTGCTATTTTTCATCCCACCTGGTTCTCAACCCCACCCCCATTAGCATCCTCTGTTTTTTAAGATGTTGGAGAGACGGGTTGTGTTTTATTTGTATTTCTGCAAACCTGGGAGTGGGGTTTGCTGATACATCATATTTGTATGCAGTAGCTTCCTCTTTGACTGCATAAGCAGAAGATCGCGAAAACTGGAATGAGAAAGAGGGAGCATGGTAGGCAAACTAGTTGAGGCATCATTTCCCAGGGAGCTTGGTTCTCAGTAAATTTCCTCTGAAAATTGTTGCCTATCAGAACATTAATTCAGAGTGGAGGGGATTGGAACACATTCATGTTATGTTCACACACACCCTTCTTTGACTACTTCAGTATAGTTTAAAAGTGTTCTGCTTCCGTTAAATGTTTCTTTGTTCGTTTTTTTAAAAAAAACACCAGTAACACAAGTGTGGTAGAAGCAGTGAGGCCCAGCCATGCTGCTCATGCTCCCTTTTACAAACATTGTTAACAATGCTTCTGTGTTTTACAGCTTCAAAAAATAAATGGTCTCCTTCATCCATGTCTAAATTTATTAAACAGCCTTTCTTAGTATTGCATTTCAAGTTTGAGATATCTTTGGATAGAGGCCAATTCTGAGCATAATTCAGTTACTGTTTTGTTGTCATGTACGTTGCTCAACAAAACTAAAATTGTTTCTGTTTAGTATTAAACCTGTAGCTTCCTTGAACAGATGATGTTGAACTTTATGAAGATTGACCTTTTTATGAAGAAATATTTCTTTATATGGAATGATACAGTAGTGCCCCCTTATCCACGGGATCAGTATCCACTGATTCAGTTATCCACAGTCTGAAAATATTAAAAATATTAAAAGAAACAAAATCCAGAAAAAAACTATGTTCACATATATGACCAGAACCAGCCACTGGAGGGAGCCAGAGACCATGCTATGAATACTTGTGTACATGAAGACTACATAGCATGGTCTCTGGCACCCTCTAGTGGTCAGTTCTGGTAATGCATGTGAAAAAATGATTTTTTTTTTTTCTGGAACCAGATCTGGGTTCATTGAAGCCCTATCTACACACAAAAGGAGAAAGAGAAACACAGTTTATCTCTTGAATGGTAGCTCTTCTTTTTACAGAGTTGATGAAACATTTGCTCATATACATTTAAGTGCATATTGATGCATAATGGGTCCTCTTTGTATTATGTACTTTTCAGTGGTCCCCAACCTTGGGCCTCCAGATGTTCTTGGACTTCAACTCCCAGAAATCCTGGCCAGCAGAGGTGGTGGTGAAGGCTTCTGGGAGTTGTAGTCCAAGAACATCTGGAGGCCCAAGGTTGGGGACCACTGCTTTTCATGACTGATGGGAAAGTAATGTACACATAGTTATTGTACTAATCATGTATTTGTAAAGTATATTTTATTCCCTTTGTGGTGCTAAGAAATACTCTTCTTAATTATATAGTTCTGTTGATGTGTTTTGTCATGTGTCACCAAGCCACTGACTCCATCCAATGAAATCAGGAGGCTGGGCTTGGATTTTTTTTTAATTTTATCTTACCTGTAATTATGCAGAGAGAATCTTTGAAGACCATGAAAATTTAGTTGAAAACCTCCTCAATTGGACAAGAGACAGTCAAAACAAACTTATGTTTGTAGAACGTATAGAAAAATATGCACTTTTCAAAAATCCTCAGGTGAGTACAGTGCTTCTTTTCTGCACCTCACCACATTTCTAGTATTTGCGTTTATATTTTTAAATCAAACACATTTGGATGCATGGTGTCCAAATATATTGTAAAGTGACAGGTTTCATTGTCTCCCAATTCAGGTAATGTGTATTAGAAGAAATTTACTTATGAATGTATAACACTGTCTTTGTCTTTTGCTTTGTTTTACGTTTGTGGTTGTGTGTAAAGATTCTGCTTGCTTTTTAAAAATCAAGGAGAGTAAAAATATCATACAGTTTATCTTTTTTGGGTGGGAGCAACCTAGTGGAAATTTCTTCAGGGACACAACTTTGTATCAGCATCAAGGAGAATTGGGATAAGTTGTGGAATTCTGAGCTATTCTTGATGTATCAGCTGAAATGTTAATGTCTTTCTTACAGAATTATCTTCTAGGGAAAAGAGAAACCTCTGAAATGGCAGATAGAAACAAGGAGGTGCTATTGGAGGTATGATTTCACTGAAGCTTTATAAGATGGGGGCCATTTTACTATTGTGTTTACTTATTTACAACCAGGATGGATTTGATTTAAATCAAACTGATTCACAATTTGAATTTAAATTTTTTAAATGATTTTTTAATCTAAGTCAATTTGATTTTTTTTTTAAAAAATCATTGATTTTTATCCATCCAGTGTACAGCAGAGCTGGGGATCATTTGGACACCACAGTTTTTCTAGCACCCAAAGATGTCCCCTCATATTCATTTTTAAAAAGCTGTTGAAAACCCATAGCACAGCTTCCCAGCCACTCTGTTGGCTTCATGAGAGCTGTTTAATGTTTATTTCAGCTTCCTTTACGTTTACTGTACCTCACTGACATAATTATTTGAGGACGTTTTCAGTCAGCTCACTTCCAGTAATATCCATTTCTTACAGGTTAATTGATGGCTATTGTTTCCTTTTACATGAGGGACTGTTTAGGGCATTAGAGAATTACAGAGCTGCAGTCTTCTGATGCTTACGCAGGTCCTCATCCATTCAGACATTTAATAGGCATGAAAAAACATCTCCATTGAATTCACAGTGGAGTCCGGAAACAAACACTCCAGTGGAAGACTTCCTCTTATAATTGAACCACTTCAGATATGAAAACTCTATTTGAAACAAAATAGATGTAGTAAAGAATGGAGTAGTAAATAATTTTAACTTTAGTAAAGAAGTTAAATACAATAAAATTGATATCAAATAGCTGCTGCACTCATTTCACACGCTAGCAAGGTTATGCTCAAAATCCTACAAGGTAGGCTTCAGCAGTATGTGGACCAAGAACTCCCAGAAGTACAAGCTGGATTTCAAAGGGGCAGAGGAACTAGAGACCAAATTGTTAACATGCGCTGGATTATGGAGAAAGCCAGAGAGTTCCAGAAAAACATCTACTTCTGCTTCATTGACTACGCAAAAGCCTTTGACTGTGTCGACCACAACAAACTATGGCAAGTTCTTAAAGAAATGGGAGTGCCTGACCACCTTATCTATCTCCTGAGAAATCTATATGTGGGACAGGAAGCAACAGTTAGAACTGGATATGGAACAACTGATTGGTTCAAAATTGGGAAAGGAGTACGACAAGGCTGTATATTGTCTCCCTGCTTATTTAACTTATATGCAGAATACATCATGCGAAAGGCAGGACTGGAGGAATCCCAAGCCGGAATTAAGATTGCCGGAAGAAATATCAACAACCTCAGATATGCAGATGATACCACTCTGATGGCAGAAAGTGAGGAGGAATTAAAGAACCTCTTAATGAGGGTGAAAGAAGAGAGCGCAAAAAATGGTCTGAAGCTCAACATCAAAAAAACTAAGATCATGGCCACTGGTCCCATCACCTCCTGGCAAATAGAAGGGGAAGATATGGAGGCAGTGACAGATTTTACTTTCTTGGGCTCCATGATCACTGCAGATGGTGACAGCAGCCACGAAATTAAAAGACACCTGCTTCTTTTGAAGAAAGCGATGACAAACCTAGACAGCATCTTAAAAAGCAGAGACATCACCTTGCCGACAAACGTCCGCATAGTCAAAGCTATGGTTTTTCCAGTAGCGATGTATGGAAGTGAGAGCTGGACCATAAAGAAGGCTGACCGCCGAAGAATTGATGCTTTTAAATTGTGGTGCTGGAGGAGACTCTTGAGAGTCCCCTGGACTCCAAGGAGAACAAACCTATCCATTTTGAAGGAAATCAACCCTGAGTTTTCACTGGAAGGACAGATCCTGAAGCTGAGGCTCCAATACTTTGGCCATCTCATGAGAAGAGAAGACTCCCTGGAAAAGACCCTGATGTTGGGAAAGTGTGAAGGCAAGAGGAGAAGGGGACGACAGAGGACGAGATGGTTGGACAGTGTCATCGAAGCGACCAACATGAATTTGACCCAACTCCGGGAGGCAGTGGAAGACAGGAGGGCCTGGCGTGCTCTGGTCCATGGGGTCACGAAGAGTCGGACACGACTTAACGACTAAACAACAAGCTGCTCCAAAGCCAGGAAAGTGGCTGGGAAGCCATCCTGCTGATTTCCACTGACTTTCAGCAACTTTCCTTCCCAGCACCTCCGGGGGAAGGGCAGCCCTCTGGTCACTGGTCAAAATGAGAATTGGCCTTTGGCCTCTCTGAGATCACCCGCTCCTGACTCATAGCCATAAAAGTGTGAATTTGCCACTCTGTAATGCTGGAGTGAGTTATGTCCCACCTGCAAAGCTCCATCCAACTCTATTTGGCCTGTCAGAAATGAGGGGGGGGGGGGGGGAGGCAGAGCCTGTGATCCTCTGAATGTTATTCTCCACATGCCTAAGCACTGCCTGTGTTGGCTAACATTCAGAAATGTGGCTTTTTTATCCCACTACAATTCACAGTATCTGATGGGAGAGAAGTGGCCAGGTGATCTTGGTAGTATCCTGACACACAGAGGAGTCTGTCTTTCAAGCAACACTGTGTGTGTAAATGTTACAACTTCTATTCCATTACAACATCCCTGTTTATGTTCCTGGGAGAATCTACAGTGATACTCTGCCATGATCAGGTTTAGCAAGGCAATGTCCGTGAGCAGGAATGTACGACTGGGCAGGAAAAAAAAGTTGGCAGCCTTAAATTACAAACAAAAACTTGGGCACCTGGCAAAAGAGAGTTGTAATTCCGTGGCATGCGGCTGGTTATTTAAGAGCTAATAAATGGAGACCTGAAGGTTCAGTATAGGTAGTGGCTGTTGAGGTAATGTTTGTGTGAATACCTCATTTTTCTGTCTTCAAGGGGTTTTTTTATGGCTTCTGTTCTAGGAATGTTTTTGCGGAAGCTCAGTGACAGTGCCGGAAATCGAGGGAGTGTTGTGGCTGAAAGACGATGGCAAAAAATCATGGAAGAAGCGTTACTTTCTTCTGCGGGCCTCTGGGATCTACTATGTTCCGAAAGGAAAAGCAAAGGTGATTTTCTTTCTTTCGGAAACAAGGTTAAGCCTTGTGTCACTGTCGTATTTTAAAGGTGCAGAACAGGCACACTGAAAGGCTTGCAAGGCAAGTGAGATATTTACGGCGCCGCTTCATGAGGTCCTACCTTCCCCAGTGAGTTTCCATGACTGAGCAGGGATTCGAACCCAGGCCTCCTGAGTCCTAGTCCACCACTCTATCCACTGCGCCACACTGGGTCTCACTAACAGATTTCTTCAGTTCCATTAAACTTAGACTGTAGCTAGAAAAAGCACTGTAATATTGATAGTCTCCTGGTTTTGAAACAGACATCAAAACAAAGAGGAGCTGTAAAAGATAATAGTGTTATAACACTTTAACAGGAGGTTAGACCTTTGATTGGGGAGCACGTCCATTGAAGGGCACAAAATGAGCTACCTTGAGTCCCATTTTTCACAGGAACCTAAGGTGGTATATATACAGTAAATAAATAAATAAAAGTATTCCTGCCTTTTGCCCTTCCCTTTGGCCATTCACTCCACACTCAAAGAGACACAGTGGGTTTGGAATGGGCAGAATGTTCCTGTGCCAGCACAACGGTCCTTGCGGCAGCTGATGGGTCTGTCAGCACAACTGTAGGCAAGCCACGAAGCTTGGGGGGGGGGGGGGGAGAGGGGAGGGACAGTTCAAAAAGTGGGACAAAGCTGAGTTATGCCAGATCCAAATTGCTCTCAGTCCCAAGGCTCAGCCACTGTGCACATACACAGTGGTGGTATCCTAAGTGACTTCTAACATCCCTAGACTGGGAAAGGTTTGGATTTAGCACAGTGATAGTTATAGAAATGGTGCATCTGGGAGAGAGGAAAGCAAGCCTGGAAGAGCAAGTTATGTGTATAATGATCAGTCTCTGTGTGTAAGATAATACAGGCTTCCAGAGCATTGCCACAAATGTTATCTTCCTGGATTGGTGGCTGGCTTTTCATCTTTATAATCTCAGTTCAGAATCTCAGAAGTTAAGCTTTCATGTGCATTGACAGCCAGGATTATTAAAATGTTAAACTGTTTTAAAATCCGGTGTAGCTCAGTGCAGAGCCAGGAGTATGAATCTCGCCCCCACCTCAGTGCCTCCTGGGAGAGAAACCGTCTGAGATCACCTGCGGCTGGTGTGGCTGCTAAAGTTTGCCAAGTGCTCCCTACACCCAAAACTCTGCTCCAGAGAGTCCAATAGCCCTTTGGAGCAGGCTTGAGAGAGGAACTTCTGTTGTGCAGGCAGATGTCTGCTCACATGACACTGGATTGTTCCCCCTGGAGCGCCGGATGATGTTTGATCTGAGAAAATCCTTCCTTTTACTGACTTTTGTACAGGACTAAAATTTTGGATGAAAATACCTGTTTAATATTAACTCACTGGTCATAAAGAATGTTAGATGTTCTCTTCATGGAATGTAATTTTCATTATAAATTCTACTTCTGTTCATTTCTTGTTGTTTGCTGCTAGCATATCCCACTTGAATTTTTTAAAAAAAGTTATATGCTAGTCATATCTTTAATGACGTTAGAGTTTTCATAGCACTTATTAAACTGTTCTAATTCGAAATACCTTTCATTGTTGAGTGATCCTTGTAAACTGTTTTAGATTAAATATTGTGGTGTCCCTTCCCTTTTCAGTGTTAATATTTTACCCCATTCAGGACGAGTGGGTTAATAATTTACTTTAGAGAATATTGTCCAAAAAAATAACCTTTAGAGAGAGCGCCCATTTTGAATTTAAATGCTTCCTATTAATTCCTTAAATGTAAGCATCATTTCCCACTGCTGAGGTCTCAAAGGAGCTTACACAAAAAGAAAAATGGCTTTTTACCACACCCAGAAGGGAAACCATGGAAGCCACTGCACTTAATTGATCAGATGCTTTGTCAGGCAGCAAGTCATGTATCTGGCATGCAGCCAGGACCTCATAAATTAGCCGTGATGACTTCCACAGTTTCCTTTCCATGTGTGTTAAAAACCTGTAGGGTTCTAGCCATAATCGGTATAATCCAAATATAAATGTACAATAAATCAAACATGTCAGATTACCGCAGAAAGCCACAGTCTTCTCCCTGTCCCTCAGTGCAGAGTGAGCACCACTTGAACAGACCACTTGTTCTATTTCTTATGTCCAAACACCTGTGTGAACAAATATATCTTCACCTGCTTGCATCTAAAAAATAGCCAAGTTGGCACAAGGTAAACTTCCTTGAGAGGAAAATTCTGTAGATGGGAGCTACCACAAAAAAGGTCCGTTCATATAAACAGCTCCCCTGACGATCGAAAGGGCATACAGACGAGGCCCTCTCCTGCCAATTTCCATAAGGTCTTATGGAGAAAGGTAGTATTTCAGCTGCTGGGGTGCCGAGCCAAACAAGTCTGAATAGGCTACAACTAGGACTTTGAATTTTACCATAATGTTCAAGGTCAATTTCCTTATTTGATTCAAGATTCCTTCTTTAGAAATGATTCACCTGTTTTTAGCACAATTTATTACTTGCATATACAAGCAGCCCTAAATTATGTGTGCTTTTGTTTATAGGTCTCGCGGGATCTTGTGTGTTTTCTTCAGCTGGATCATGTAAACGTTTACTATGGGCAAGACTATCGCAACAAGTATAAAGCCCCTACAGACTATTGTCTAGTACTGAAGGTAAGTGCAGAGTAGTATCTATGAAATATAAATTAAAGTTGAAAGGGGGAAAGAGGCCATGGATATAGTTAAGTTACCTGTGTTGGTATCTGTATTAAAGAGAAAGATGAACCTTTTGTAGTATTTTGAAGATTATATCATCCAGCGTTGATTTGAATAGAAAGCTTTAAAGCATCCTCTAAAATCCATGAGAAAAAGAACAAGTTCTTACTCTGTTTTTGAAGATAAAGATTATGTATTTAAATTTAATTATATGAAGCATAACATTCTAGAATAATTGTGTGGCCTTCTTTTTGTCTACTGTTTGAACATTTAAATGTAGTAACACTGCAGGCTATGACAATAATACTGAAAATGTTTGTGCTGCTCTGTTAGGAAAAGTCTTATGTTTGGTTCTGAAATGCTTCTCTTAACAGCATCCGCAAATCCAGAAGAAATCCCAATATATTAAATATTTGTGTTGTGATGATATTAGAACCCTTCATCAGTGGGTGAATGGCATCCGAATAGCTAAGGTATGTCTTGCTCATCTGTCCCATGTTCAGAGTTTCATGATCTGCTATTTTCCCTGCACCAAATATATTTCATTCATTTTATGTCCGGTAAGAGAAGGGAAAGTATAAACAGTGCTGTCACTGAGACTCACATGTCACCAGCCTCGCAAATAAGAATTAAAGGAGAAGTTCCTTGTGTGCCACCATCAAGGAGAGAGAAATGGCAGCCACAGCTCCCGTTTACATTTTGCAGCATTTGGGTTGCTGTATTTTTGTTCCTCTCTGTGTGTTTTGCAACAGGTGAGAGAAAATATCCTGAAAAGAATATTGCCCATGCAGCAAAGGTCCTGCAAATGCCCAGTCACAAAACCAGTCAAAACTTATATTTTATTCAGGCCTTTGACTTACCTCTGCCAATTGCTCAGCTAAGGTAGTGGAGTCTCCAGTTTTGCAACCAGGCATAAAATAACATTTTATATAACACTTCTTTATATCCCTGAGTTTGGCAGGTGCCAGCCTGCTGCTCTGAAATTAAAAGTTGTGCGGTGGGTACAACTTGAGTAAGCTTGAGAGTTGAATCCTGTAACTAAGGGGATAAGGGTCACATGTCCTGTTTTATTTTGTGCAGTATGGGAAGCAGTTGTACGTCAACTATCAAGAAGCTCTGAAAAGGACAGAATCTGCCTACGACTGGACATCCCTGTCTAGCTCGAGCATTAAGTCAGGTTCTAGCTCCTCTAGTTTGCCAGGTGAGTCCTAATAAGCCTTTAAAATACATAGAAGAGGAAGCTGCTTTGTGCTGAGTCAGCTCGCCTCGTCCTTTATTGCCAACACAGCCTGGCAGCAGCTCTCCAGGGTTTCAGGAGGGACTTGGAATCATGCTAGCCATACCTGGAGACTCAACCTGAGATTGCCTGCACGCAGAGCATGTGCCCTGCCACTGAGGCATAGCTCTTTTTTTGAAATGCAAAATTGAAGTGTTGGTTCAGTGACCAATAAAAACACATGCATTTTCACCTTCACGTCTTCTTTGGTCACATGAAAATTATACTTACAGTCCAGTTCGAAACCAACATTCACTCCTTTGAAACTAAACAGAAGTGGATTAGAGAATAAATCACACTGAGGATTCTTTTCGATGACATTTTTAACAAGCAGTTAATGTGGTTTATACTTAATCTTGTTTTATAAGACAGGTTTATACCTGATCTTGCTCACATTTCCCCCACCTGATGAAGAGATAATCCTGAAGATGACAAGGGAGGTGTTTAATGATTTTGCATATCATTCAGTTCGCAAAGCCAACCCTGAAGTGTAGGAGTCCTTCACCAAATCAACATGTCCTACTTTGTGAGTTTTGTTGTTGCTGTTTTTGGCAAAGATGCCAAACATGTTTTCCACTCTTCTTCCAACAGAATCTCAGTCTAATCATTCCAATCAATCCGATAGTGGACTTTCCGACACCCAAACGGGACATATCCGTTCTCAAAGTATTGTTAGTTCCATCTTTTCAGAGGCTTGGAAACGGGGTACTCAGCTGGAAGAGTCCAGCAAGGTTAGTACAAGTATATACAATGGCCAGTACTTGATTTTAATCAGAGGATGTGGATTTTTACCGTTGGAAATCTTGGCCTTGCTTGCAAGCCCTGATCCCTGTGCAAGCAAGCCAGAATTCTCTGTTATGGGATTAAGCATGCAATGGCAGCGTTTCATGCATTCCAGGAAAGAGCTGTCCCTTCCTGTCACCCCTTAGTTACTCTGTCACTTGGTCCCCTTTTGTTTATGCTGTGTTTTATTTTTGTTTCTCCTGTCGGCTCACAGTCTCGTGTGGCATATGCAAAACCTGGAACAGCTCAGAGCTCCACTGCAGTGATGAATTAAGCAGGGGTAGAGTTAAGGTCAGGGGCCTTGCTTGAACTATTAACCTGAGTGAATGATGCAACCAAAATCATACAGACTAACTTTTTTCCAGAGATCTAATCTTTAAACATATTGATTATCACACATGTGCTTGAGTTTTTAGTGGCCTAAATTGACAATGTTATGCACCGTCATATATTAATCTATTCGTTCTGGTTTAATATAGGTTACCGGGAAATTCCTCCCGGGATGAAAACTTGAAAAAAGGGGCTACCACTTGTTGAATTTCAGATATTTTACTCTTTGCAGAGTTGTACCTAAATCTGAATCATAAGAAATTCCTTTAAGGGTGGCAAGCCATTCATAAAACATATAATTGTTCCATTTTGTGCTCCATTTTTTTTCTATTGAGAAACAAAGTTGCCAAGTCAGTCATCTTCATACCTTGACCAGAACTTCTCTGTGCCTTCTATTGTTGTGGTTTGACCTTTTATTTCTCCCCCTAAAAAGTACCATGCATGCCTTGACTGCACTTCCTATATTATAATATGGAAGCTGTGATAGTTTCCACTCTCTCCTCTGCACTGAACCATCTGTACTTGTTCGCTTTACTTCTTTCACTTAGTTCTTGTTTAGTTCTTAATGTATTCTTTTCTTCCGCAGTGGGGAGAGGTCATGCTTTAAACCAAAAAGCAGATCTTTTGTTACAACCAGTACTCCTTAATAGAGGATTGGGACCACCTAGGAGCCTCTGCACCTAATTTTTCAGTTTAGCACCTTGGGCCCTTATTTATGAGCTGTATTCTCTTAGTTTCCTCAGTACTTTATAGGTAAATATCTTTCTCCATGGTTATGTATTTCAATCTTTCCCCCCCTAATTTTCTTTCAGGCCCGAATGGACTCCATGAACCGCCCTTTTACTTCACTTGCACCACCTTTGTCTCCACAGACTAAAACAGCAACCCCATACACAGCATCACAGCCATCGCCTCCCCTTCCGCCCCCACCCCCACCGCCTCCTCCACCCCCACCTCCCCCACCCCCCTCCCCCACCCCCTCTTCCTAGCCAGTCTGTGCCCTCTGGAGGCAGCTCAGCAACCATGTTTGTCAAGTACAGTACGATAACAAGACTGCAGAATGCCTCTCAGCATGGAGGGCTTCTCTTCAAATCACCCCATACAATACAGCCGCCACCACCACCACCCTTCCCACCAGCAGGAAAGCCTCAGAATCTAGTACCTCCTAATGGAGTGGTCCCTCCACCACCACCGCCACCGCCGCCCCCTACTCCGGGATCAGCCATGGCCCAGCTTATGAAGCCGGTGCCCTCCAACCCTTCTCTACCGCAATTCACACCACCCCCTCCTCCAGCTCCACCGCTCAAAATTCACCAGGTTCATCAGAGCATTCCACAGCCTGGTGCGTCTCCCCCACCTCCTCCCCCAGTGCCTGCACCGCCGCCTCCACAAGCTCCTCCTAAACCCGCAATGACCTTGCCTACACAGAATAGCATAAAAGCAGCCTCCCCTATGGTGACTCAACCCACATCGCCTGCTCCTGTTCCTTTGGCCGTGAAGAAGCCGCTGAGTTTCACCGCTCCACAAGTTCCATTGTCTCCTGTCCCAGCCGGCCCTACCCCACCACCCACTTTACCCAAACAACCAAACTACTCTAGTAAACTTCCGCCTTCCCCACAGTCGCCTGTACCATCCGTTGTGAAGCAGATAGCTAGTCAGTTTCCGCCTCCCCCATTGCCAGTTTCAGAGCCCCAACCTGTAAAACCTGCCCCTTTGAGTGTGCCGCCACCCTCTCCTCCAGCAGTAAAAGCCAAGCCAAAATGGCAGCCCACATCAGCCCCCTCTCCTGATTTTCCTCCACCACCCCCTGAAAGTAGCCTAGCATTTCCCCCTCCTCCTCCTTCTCCTTCGGTAGTTTCTCCCACCCCAGAGAAGACAGGTAGTTCTCCAGTCAAGAAAGCTAGTAAGACATCCAGTCCTGGAGGGAAGAAACCACCCCCCACCCCACAACGCAACTCCAGCATAAAATCTAACAGCTCAGCAGAGTACCATGAATCTAAGAGACCTTCAGTAGACAGTCTGGTTAGCAAATTTGCACATCCACCAGAGCCTTCGGGGTCTCCTGCCAAGGAATCTCCAACTCCTCCTGCAGCTCCTCCAAAGCCAGGAAAGCTCAGCCTGCCTATAGTCCTTCAGCAAGCAGGAATGTCAGCGAAAACGCCTGCCATAGGAGCGCTTCCCAAGGGTGCTGTAGAAGAGTTTCCTTCTCCTCCATCCGATTCAGACTTCCCACCTCCTCCACCTGAGATAGAGCTTCCTCTGCCACCAGTAGAGATTCCTGCAGTGTTTTCAGGCAGTACCTCTCCCAAAGTTGCTGTGGTCAATCCTCAGCCGCAGCCGTGGTCTAAAGCATCTGGGAAAAAGGCTCCCCCACCGACACGTCCCAAGCGCAATGACAGCACCCGACTCACACAGGCAGAAATGGCAGAATCGCAGGTTCCTGCTGTTCCTCCCCAAGTGCCCACCTCGCCCAAGTCTGGCCTTAGCGTTCAGCCTGGGTTCCTGGCTGACCTGAACAGGACTCTGCAACGCAAGTCCATCACTCGGCACGGCTCCCTGTCCTCGGCCCGGATATCCAGAGCGGAGCCAACGGCTACAATGGATGATATGGCTTTGCCCCCTCCCCCGCCTGAACTTCTCACAGAGAAGCAGAAGACCAGCAACTTTGGAGGTAGTCACATATCAGGCTATGCAACTCTACGGAGGGGCCCACCTCCAGCACCTCCAAAGAGAGATCAGAACACAAAACTGTCAAGAGACTGGTGATCATTAGTGAACTCGATTTGCGTTGGCTGCCAGCAGGCTCTTCAAGCTACTCATCCAGAAACACTAGTATTGAGACTCCTCGTCTGTCAGCCACAGGCAAAAAATATATATGTGCTGTAATGGTAGCTGTGGTGACTACGTTCGCATCCAGAGTCAGTCCAAAACAAGGTTTGTCAATCCCACGTGGTCTAGTGGGGTGAGGGGTGGGCTGACAATTTTCCATTTTAAAATCCTTCATGTGGATTGGACCAAAATCTTTAACACTGTTTTTCCTGAAGTTCAGGGAAACAACTGTTGTCTGTCAACGTGAGACATGTTGGTTGCATGTATTATAAATGTAGGTATATAATATATTGTGAAATACTTTGTTGCAATTATAGAGGCTAACCAGAATGCTTTTGTAAATCTGTATTTATTGTTTCAGTCAACAATATATATATTCAGATATATATATCTATATATATATTGAGATCTATAGCCAGAATCGTGCTAGTGATTTATGCTTGCATAATGGAAACCATTAAGAAATCTTAGCAGCAAAATGGCAGGTGCGGGTTGGGCACCGAGATACACTCCCAGAAACAGAACGAGCACCAGAGTAGCCATTGACTGCCATTTGTCTTATACAAGTGTAAACCCTTGATAGGATTCTGGCCACTAGGAATTCGGGTTGCGGAGAAGTCCTTTACCCTTAAAAAAATGAAGATATTGGGGGCACTTTAAATCAGCAAAACCCTTTTTTGGCAGCTGGTGACAGGTGTACATTGCTGACAAATTCAGTATTTGTCTATTGTCGATTGTAAAATACAGACACAATCTACCAAAACATTCTGGTTGTGATACTACTGAGATTTAAGTTTATGTGTAGAAAGTGTCGTACAGTCAGGCTGCAGTTAAATATACCTGGACAATGAAAGCATTCGTTTCTTGAACTGTTAGCAAACCCATCTATAGTATCTCAAGAACTCAGTCTTTTCTCATACCTCTGCACATTTGGGAATAAACCGCTCTGAATACAGTGGGTCACTCTTTGCAGTAAATGTATAGGATGCAGCTGTAAAGCTGTAGTCTGGTTACACTTCCTAGGGAATAATGTAATGAACACAGTGGGATAGCCTGTGGGGAGGGATCAGGATTTGCACAGAATGAGCAGGCACTATTCTGGCCTATTATTCATTTTTTTACTTACAGGTCTGTTTTGCATGGAAATGAAAATGCTACCCCTGCCAGTTCCATTCAGAAACATTCTGGATGTGCTGCTGTCATGTCTGGCTGCAGGTTTTGTTACGTCTGCCGCTCAAACTGCCAACAGGCCAGCTTCCCTAGGGCCGGTGGACCTACGTATCTCTTCAGCTTCCAATTTAATGGAAGTGTACAGTTGCACATACAAACACTCCTCTCCTTTCCACTAGTCCTTAAGGGGAAATATTGCTGAAGCATTCATCAGTCGCTATCTGGAATGCTGTAGAGGGACAGGGCAGGTGGGCCCATATGGGGACAGTGGCTTAATTAACAAAACAGACCTGGGCAGTTGGAAGGTGACTCCAGTTATGGTAAGGAAAAATTCACTTCTCATGCATGAGACATAGAAGTAGTGGTGTGACCTCCATTATAAAAGATGGAGAGGAAGAGAAACCTTGGCTCCTGCCATCTCTCTACTTGGGTGAGTTTCAGTCTGAACGAGCTCTTCGTATGAGCAGTTGGCTGTGTAAGTGGAATGCACATTTTGGAAATGTATTTGTGCCAGAAATGTTATGGGATGAGGGATTCTTAGTTCTGAAACAATAAGGATTGTATATGCAGTGCAATGCAATACACCAGTTGTGAAACTTAATCTTGATTTTGGCTGTTGCAACAGAATTGTCATAACTTGCATATCATAGATGCAGTCTGCGTGTATGTGGGTGCAGGTGGGTGCTGTGTGTCTTCCTCTGCAGAGGTACTTGAAACATGTTGATTGGTTTGAAGAGGATTGGACAACTCTACTACTGTTGGAAACTCCAGAAACTAGTGCATTTCATATGTACTTTTTAAACTATTGTTGGGGATCAATAGTTATTTTGAGAGCTTAGTCATTAAAATAAGCTCTTGAGCCTGATCTGTTTTGCATTCTGAAGAAAGATACTCACATAGGAAGCATTTTTGCCCTATAAAAAGAGGAATCAGACATTATTGCCTTTGTATAACCTGGACCAAAAGGTTCTTAAAAGCAGGAAAGGATTGGTGCTGCATTATCTGATGCTGAATCCATTTAGGTTCCCCTTCCTCAGATGTATCCTTGGCAGAGTAATCTTGTTTTAGAATTGTTTACTTGAGCAATAAGAGAATACCATTGTGTGCATTTTAAAGCACCCCTGTTGAAAGGCACTTTTTTTGTATCTTTTGGTCTTCAGCATTTCATTTCTCTTATTTTGGTGCTTCTGAAGTGTCCTTAACCATTGTATCACTGCTTTTTAGCATGTTTTAGTATATTTGGATAATATCTTTTTTTAAAAAAAAAAATTGTAAACATGCAGTGCATCGGTGCTCTGATTATTGTTCTGCTGCTGCTTGGCCTGAGAAGGAACCCATCATTTGGGTGGCATGAGGGACAGGCCAGGTTTGTTCAGTGTTTTAACAGCCCAGAAGAGGGTAAGAGTGGGGGAAGGACTGCTCTGGGGCTGCCCAGTCAGCTAGCAGGCTTCTTTCCCTTGCACATTTGAACAGGTAACATGGAGAGGAGGGTGGACTGCATTTCCTTTCTAATGCTGGCAAAACAGTGTCTTAAATAAAAGGAACCAACCAGTATATGCTTGAGGGAAAATCCACTTAATTAATTTGAACCATTATTATTTCCCAATCACTGAGTTTCTTGGACATAGAAGTTGCCCATAAACAGTGAGCAACAGCCGGGCAGGAAAGTGCCCCTGTTTGATCATGTGTATCTTTTGAGAACTCTTAATGTAGAACCTTTGCTTTTTCAAATTTTACAAGGAAGTTCATACCTCAATATTTTTAATGCCATCAATATCTGTATCTATATCTTCCACTTCCTTTTTCTCCTCCTTTTGGAGAGAGAACACTGCTACTGTTGGATGTTTCACCATCTTTGCCAGGGTTTTTCTTCTTTTAACCCTACTTTGGTGTTAACAAATGGCCTGCAGTGCCTGTGACAAGCATTGAAACACAGCAGAGCAGCACAAAAACGCGACCATATTTTCAAATCTTGAATGGAACGAACATGTTGTAGTTTTCATTAGTGCACAATTGATTCAAGACAAATGTCCTTACTTTACTACTGTAGTAACAGTCATTCTTGAATGTCTCCATTTTCTGTTTTATAAAAGAATTTAAGGATTCATACTCATTTTTTTGGTCTCAAGTATATTTAAATTACTTGTGTTTGCAACTGTCATTAATAAATCCGTTGAACATTGTGAGGGAAGTAAGACCTATCTTTTTACCTCAATTCAAAACCCTACTAAGGCCGTTAATATTTAATTAGCACAAAGCTAATAAGGCTAACGAACCTCAGTGTTTCTAAGTGACATCCGCTGAATTCACAGCCACTTCAGTATGTGATTTGAAAGTGTATCTTAACTTCTTTAAAACTTCTACCTGCATTTCATTTCATTAATCCATATATTGATCATTTAAATATAAATCTGATCAGCTGTTAATAAAGACATATTCTTAGATCACAACAAATTGCCCTTGAACATGTTAACATTTAACGATGTAAATCAAACTTTATTTTTTAAAAAAAGTTATAACTTAAAACTGAAATGTAAAGCAAGTGCTTATGTGTCCCCTTGGCTTGGTAAAGAAGTACTCATTTTGGTTTTTTGGTTTTTTAAATAGTTCATATAACCTGCAAGAATATTTTTGTTCCCAAGTTGAAAACATAATATAGGGCCAAGCCACATCTTAGTACAGAAGTTGGAAAGAATCAAGAATTAGCATGTGGCAGGGAGTAGTAAAATTTGGATCAAATCCTTGCCTGCCTGTGGTCCTGCCAGTTCCTATGCAACTGCTCCTTAAAAATTGAATACTTCTGTTGCTGTTGTAGTTAGACAGTTAATGTATTTTAATTCCTCAGATAAATTGTGTCAGTCCATTTAAAAGTGTAAAATTTTGCTAAAATCTAGCAGAAGAAAGTGAATCACTACAGTAATCTGCACTCTTACTTGTATAATACATACTGGCTGAAATTCTGTTGCTTAGTGTAGTAAATTGCACTAGAGTAAGCCTTGGCAAGTGAAATTCTCTGCAATTTCCACCGATTCAAACGGACCTACTCTTCTTGCAACTCACTACTCTAAAGTAAGTCAGAACTACAGTAGGCACATTTGGATCTATGGAAATTACAGAGGCACTTGACTCGTCAAATCCCCACTGATTCAGAGGGCCCACTCTAGTGCAACTAAGCAACAGGATTTCAGCCACTGAATATTGCTGGATGACCAGTCAAAGTGGAGTTCATTTAGGGCTGGATCCTTGGAAAGCAATGATCCATCCCCTTGTGATATCCCCACACACAAACAACTATGGGCTAAATGAGTCCCATCACCTACATTCAAAATTCACTCACAAAGAGCACCTCTTGTCAGTGCAGTTAAGATGGTAGATGTATACTTCAAGCATGCACCTCACACTGCCAGAGTCTGGTTGTGAATGCCTTCCATGTGAGATCTGCCATGTACACCTTCCTTTTGGGGGGCAGACCTTTTTTCACATGAATAGTCTTCAACTGCTGCCATGGGGTGCCTGCCTCACATGCTACTTTCCTTACATGGTTGTGCTCATAGAGGTACTCTGTATGGTAGAATTTAAAAGGTATGAACATTGCAACACTTCATTGCATTGAGCACATGGCTGATCTTGGCTTGCTTCTCCAAAGCATCAGGACTGTGTCTTTGTAACAGATGACACTCTTGGCAGTTAGTGGAACAACTATCTGGGATTCTCTTGTCCACCAAAGATAAGCAAGGTAAATATGGTAGTTCTCTCTAAATGCCTAGCTTTACCATTTTTACAAACCCAGATCACAATACAGGAACTTGGTTAAACAGTTTTGAACAGTGTGCGTATTGCCTTTGTTAAGAGCATGAGGGGTGTCATGTAAAAATACCTATTACTGACTCTGTGCTGCACCATTATTCTGCCCATTACGTATGTACTTTACTTTCAGAAAATAGATGGGGATCATGTGTCTGTTTTTTCCTGCTTTACATATTTTGTAGTTGTAAATCTTTATGACTGTAAATTGTGGGAAACAACATTAGCTTTGTTTTGCAGCCACTGGTAGAGTCAATGGTGGTGATCCTTGTAGCTGATTATACACATGTAAAACACTAATGTTGCAGCAGTGGTTGTTTGTCAGCAGATTTGTGCTAAGTGCTGTAAATATATTCATATGATTACTGCTTTCCAGGAAAAAAAGTTGCACATTATCTTTGGGACTGCCCTCCCATCTCCTTTCCTTTTAAAAAAGAAAGCAAAGCTGATCGTAATTTATGGCTGAGAAGTTTGTTCTTTATAAATATTCTATAAATATGTATAAATCTACTTTTTTAAAGCATGGGAGAAATATAAAATGCATCCATGACAAAGTACTCAGAAATCATTATACAATGGAATATGCACAAGTTAATAAAGATATAGTTACATTTATCTGTGGTATTCTTACAAGATGGGTAATCTCCCTTTACTTTGAGACCCACTTCCTTGGTAAAAGTGTGTCATACTCTACTCTTTTGGAATTTGTTTCTACTTTGATACCAACAACCTCTCTGTTCCCTTCTTCTCTTCCTTATTTGTCAGAAGCAATCCAGTGGTACTTCTGACAGATCAGCTGACAGGGTGCCATTGTAGCCCAGGGGATATCTAAGTGTGTTCTCAGTCCTTACATTCTTCAGGAAGGCTCCTTCTGTACCCCACTTTCCCTTCTTCACCTAGAGGCATCAATCTTTACTTTTCAAAGAACATATTCCTCAGTATCCCCTAAGCTGTGGCAGCATAGCAGGTAGAAATGCAGTAATGACAGGTTAATTATTTGTCCACTTCATGGCAAGTTAAATGAGAATCCGTATGGCTTATTTCATAGGCCTTGAAAAATAAGACTGCCAGCCCAGCAAATTAAGATTTCATTTCTGTTTTAAATTTAACAATACCAATTACCAAGCAAAAAATAAGGTTTTATAGCACCAAACCATTGATGAAGTTCAAGATGTTTTAAACACACACCTTTCTGGGGCACTCCTAGGCATAAGCAACTTGTGCTCCCCAATGAAGTCAAAGAGAGATTTTTAAGGCTTTCCCAAATTCTCAATTTGGTGAACAAATGTTTCTATATACCCTGTTTAGGTGTATGTATGCTCCTATATACCTGTATAGTCCAGAACTTTCTGTCCTGCCTAGCTGCAGTTCTATACATTAGACATGGGGGTATTCGTATACAAATACAAATACCCCCATCTCTAATCTACATGATTGCCTGAAAATCATTGAAACAAACAGTTCTTTTTTTAATTGAAGAGGCATTTGATCAAATGGGACTGACTAAAACAGGCTAAAATTATTTCTGTGAACTGTAGTGATAATAGGATTCAGTTAAATGCTTGGCTTTTCCTATTTCTTCCAGAAACAAGCTTGCCTGTGTATCCTCTTCATGAAGGGCCTATGTTGTTGTAAGTAGCTTTTCATATCAAAAGGGACTACTTCATGAGGGGAAAGAGTTAATGAAGCAATTTCTAAAATGCAGTTGTGGCTGGCTTTTGCTTTGACTGAACCAGTATAAGCCTGATCACAACATGAGTAACAAGTGATGCTTAATACCACTTCCATTGGTAGTACATGCCTCTCAATGAATTTGCTGTTTCATTGACTATCCCACAACTTATTACATCCCCACTTCACAGTATACCTTTATACTGTATCTGACTTCCACCCTCTTCCAAACTCTTTGCCAGTGTATCAGCACTACTCATAATTAAGTGCTATGCTTTGCATTATATTTATTTGTACTCATGGCTCACAAGATCCTTTGTCTTGATTCGGTGGACAGTTATGAACTCGGAAGCCAACAATCTTTGGCTCAGTTATATTAATGTCATACTTTGCAAGCAGCAGTTCAGTCTTAAAAAAGCTCAAGACACTTGGTGGGGCGGGTCCGAGTGTGCTTTTTGTTTTTTATTTAGGACTATGTAACAAGAGGGTTTAGTACACAGCAACAGTTAATTCCAAATACAATTTAAAAACTTTTAAAAATTTGTTCCTCCACGCATTGGAAGATAGTTTAATGGCACACACAATTAAAAAAAACCAGTAACACAGCCTTCCCTAGAATCCTGCAGAGTTCTCATAATTTACTGCCTCACCACAAGAGCTCAGAGCACACTGCCACTGTAAGTAGCAGAACTGCACATTGTCAGCCAAATTAAATTTATTTTTTTTAGACAGTAGATGCGGTTTGACACACATATCACTGAAACCCATCTATACAAGCAATGAGAGTTCTGTGGGTTGGAGCTGCATTTATGAGTAGATCCATTGAAATAAACGGGAATTAAGGCATTGATTTCAATGCATCTGAAGTGTATGTTTGGTCCAACCCAATCTGTAAAAAAACCCCACAAAAAACCAAGCACCTGTTCTTTATATTCTCTCAGTCATGAGCATTCAGCAAGGCCCTAATGGAAATCAGTCTGTATTGTTTCCACATTTATCACTATATAATTAATGTTTGATGGAACTGGAAAAATGACTATACTTCATAAATTCCATTTCTTAATTCAGTATGAAGCTAGTCAGTTTTTATAGTATATTAAGCTATTCTCTGTCAAACTGCTCTGGGGAAAAGGGAGAGACATATACCACCTGTTAAAAAACACGTAACACAGCAAATGGAGATGTACATTTTAAAGTTCAAGTTTATCAGCAAGATTCTTTTTTTTAAAATTAATACACCACTCTTAATGCACTGAATGCCTAAATTTGGTCAGTATCATCGAGTTTCATATGTTTAAACACTGCAGTACCCATCCTCCAAATACAAGTGACAGTATATAATACTGCATTGCAAACAGAAATAACATCTTGTTTTTGACAAATGATTTCTCATTAACAAGAACTTTCCCAATCTTTCTCATTTGATACATCAGCTATGCGCAGGATTTAAGCACCTATACATGCTCCTCGAAACACCAGGAAAGTGTTAATCAAATGGCTAAATGGGTAACTGAGAAGTCCCCTGTTTCTACCATTATTTAAATGTTGTTATCCCCCTCATTATGCTTGTGGCATTTCCAAACAGTGCTATGGCCAAAGCCTACCCCAGCAAGTATAAATGGGAAGACACTCCATTCTCCTTGACATTTTAACCCTGAGGCAGGACAATTAGCACCCAAACTTAGCTATATCTTAGTGTTTTCTCTAGCAGAGCATATACAACGTCATGTATACCAGCCATTTATTTTACTTTAAGATTTCTTTTCTACCAGGGAAAAAGTAATGGTTTATTTGGACCTCAAAGGCAGAGGTCAGTTGGGGAAACTGAAGGTGGAAATTACACTAACACCCAGCAGAACCCATAAAGATTGGAAGCTCTCAAAGAGATCCCTACGCTTGGAGATGCCTCTTCAGAAGCAGAAGGTGAACTCACTCAACTAAAAGATGGTCTAGGTGAGAAGCTGCTTCTTGCTAGAAAATTAATACTGCTGCCTTGTAAAAACCAGAAGAACTGCTGGATAGCTCAGTGGTCTGGTTGGGAGTTTCATTCCCCATTGTGCCTCCTTTACAGGGGCTGGACTCAGTGATCCATTGGGTCCCTTCCACCTCTGCAATTCTAAGATTATGACTAATAATATTATTATTATAAGCTGTTTGTGCAAGACCAGTAGCTCTCAGGGATTGTTCCATCTAATTTATGAAAAGCAGCCAACTCATGCAATGCCTTCAGTAAAGTTCTATGATGAGGGTTTTCCTCCAGTGTATGCTGTTGTCAACTGATGGGTAAACAGGCCTAAGAGGCACATGCATGACCATAAAAAAGAGCCAGGCAGGGACTCGCAAACATTCTTTTAAAGATGTAATAAAGAAAAAAGGGGGTACACAGTTAAAGTTACATTAAAAGGAGACTACACACTCACAAATGCAATTGTCAGCACTGAACACACTTGAATTAATCTTTAGAAACACAAACCAGTAACAAGTTGGCAATATATCATTTGTGAACTTGTTTTCTTATTACATCAAAGTAGAGAAAACCAAACACACTAGGAATACTTCTGATCTACAGGGTTTGTGTGTGTGCTCTAGACCTTTACCATGTAGAAGTGAAGCAAAGCAGTAACTAAGCCTCACCACGGACTGTGGAAAACATTCTTTGCCCTCTTTGCCCTTCACAAAGGTGTGTGCGATGAAGGGGGAAAAGAGAGAGGTGGCAGCAATTCATACAAGTCAAGTAGGGCAAAGGCAACCCTTACTTGGATATACCAACAAACCAACATTAGGCCTGGAAAAAAGAAGGCACCAGAGACTACTGTTCCTACTTCACGCAGACAGCTCTCTTTGCATGTAAAGACTTGTTTCTGGTGCTATGAGAAAGAGATTTTGCTCTTCTACAGGACACCAACATGGTTGGGGCAAAACAGTTTGGATCTGTGTGCCATTATTGCATTGAATGGGGATGAGACGGCTGAGGGAACGAAAATCCTGTTACAAAGGAACAAATGCAAACCACTTTGACACAGACCATAAATTGGGCTCTTGTAGTGACTGCTCTCCCTGCAAGATACTGAAAAATGTGTATGAAATCTTCAACATCTTTTACACCATCACGCAAATTTTGACAGCAAGACTATGGGTATAATTTTCTTTGAATTTACCAAGCCATCCTCATTCTCCCATACTACCTTTTTTTAAAAGTAAACATTAAATTAAAAAAAGGAAAGTTGGCAAAAATTACAACTGAAAGTTGGATACCACCCTCACTGATTTGATATAGCATGCAGTCTATGTAACATTACATACATATAAAGTCTGATTACTTTGGGCCTTGTACATATAGTATCATCCCTAGACATTCTACAAATTTTAAAATAAAAAATGAGCATGAAATGCAAAGAATTTCTGTACAACGTAAGTACTGCAGAATAAAAGCATAAAACCAGCAGGGGGTGAGCAATATGAAAACATCCTGTCACAGCTCCACAGGAAGATGGCCTTGGCCTAAAAAGGTGTTCAGGGAGTAACTAGCCACAGAATCAGAGAGCTGAAAATCTATGATAACCTGTGACATTGCCCTCCTTAGGAGCTGGACAGACTTCCAAGTTTCCCACATAATTAAGGAAGCATGCCCATCTTAAAACATTACAGAGAAGCTCCTTATAAACCAATTCTATATTGAAAGCATACCAAAAAAGCCCACTGTATCTACAGTGTGAAGCCTCTCCAAACCACTTTTGTGACTGCAGAATCTGTCAGAACTGAATGGGCACTGGCACCATGACCTAGCTATCCTGGATGTGCATTTGCTCTCCAAGTGACCCCTAGCTAAGGCCAGGACCTTGCAAACAGACTGACTGAAGGGACTGCCTTAAGCTTTTTCGCAGAGAATTTAAACTTCAGGGGCAATATGAGCTCAAATCAGTAGTGTAATCTAAAATGAATGGTATGACATTTCCCAGAAGGGCAGAGAAAAAATGTACTCACTTCAAATGAAGAATCTTAAGTTCAGATAACCTGTTTTTGGAGAAGGGGGGGCACCAGAACTTAGTGCCCTTGAGAAGCTGCCCGCAGCATGCAGGGCCAAGTACCAGATGTAAAGTGCATGACTAATGGGGGAAATAAAATTGGGTTTCTGTATGTAGAGGGAAAGATGCTTATCTGTCCATAGTACTAGCCATAATTGGTCATCCTAGGAGGGAGCTATACTTGTAGCCTCTTCATTACACTGTCTCAACATCCTGCCTCCTTTCCCTCCCTCAGACTACCCAGCGCTGTAGAAACTCTGGATTCTTTGAATGGAAGGGAAAACAGAACAGGACTATTTTCACACACACACACACACACACACACACACACACACACACACACACATCTTCTGGCACCTAGTTCTCAACAGCATGAGTGGCACAGGGGTCCACACATTTTGCCCCAGCTTATTTATTAGCCATAATTGGTCGTCATCACTGACCCCCTTCACTTGCTTTCTTTACAAATACAGGAAAAATCCGGTGACAAAGCAGGGACCTCTCACATGGCAAGTGGCTTTAGAGCAGACTCCTTCTTCGACCTCTGAACAATCATCATAAATACATTTACTCTTTGGAGTCAGGGGATGGCACCTGGCTTTCCCCTGCTGTGCTCTGAGGAGTGGTGATATTTACCCATGGCAAGTATATTTACGGAAGCTGGCACTTCCTTTTGGTTCTTCAGATTACAAGGTACATCTCAAGGGGTTTGTGCACACCCCTGCCATATCTAAAAGATGTTATACAATCTGACTCCCACATATACCCTTCCATGTTACATAAAGGTCCAAGCCCTTTTGGTAGGAATTTTACCATATCCATATTCTGTGCAGGAGGCAGAGGCTTCATGATAAGGGACTATGGGCTAGATGAGATGGTCAATACCAACCTAAAGGCTTAAAGAGACCACCGGTAATGGCGCGGCTAAAAAATCTTGTAAATAAAATAAAATAAATAAATAAAGGATCTTATATTATTAATGACCTTAACAAAATTACTTGCTACGATGACCAACACTGATGAGTTCCTTTCAATGAACAAACAGTAATTCTATGAAAAGCAAAGCCTAGCTCCAAATCAGCATTACGTATTCCTGGCTGTTTCGTACAATGCAGGTTATCATCTCAGTGAAAGCTACTCACAGGCATCTTTACTGTATTTTACTAAGGTCATAAGCAATCAACCTCAGGATATCTTTATTTAATCCTTCCAAGTGCACAGAACATGTAGCATTCCCATGTAAAGCGATGATTTGAAGAGACAGCCCACCTGATGGCCTCATAACAGGTCAGTTCTTAAGCAAGGGTGGACAACCACACTCTTCTGGATGTTTTTGAACTGCAACTCCTATAATGACTAGAGATGATAGAGCTCTAGGCCACAATCTGGAGGGGACACAGTGGCCCATCTCTGCCTTATGGTGATCCCATTCTACTTAGTTTAGTCAGAACAGTGCAACTAGCTTTCAATACTGAAAGTATTTTGAGTGGGCTGGGGGGACGGGACACCAATTGCCACAAAGCTGAAGGCTGGAAGAATCTATGCTAGGATAATATTGACTTTTGGTAATACCTTATGTTTGTTCATGGCTCAAACAAAAAACAAGATAGGAATATTTCCTAATTGTGTTACAGAGCATAAACCAATACAATCTGCATACACTGAGACAGCAGCTATCTGCAAAACCTGGTTTTGCTAGTTTAATGAAGTTTTGGCTAGTTTAAGCAAGAAAAGGTGGTTGGTACAACCTGTGTTCCAGGCACATTACTTTTCAACAATTATCTGAATCTAACACTGGCTGGTATCATCAAGTCAGCATATCTCAAGGGACCAAGACAGGTCAGTGAAGTAACAGTGCTCCACATATTTGGGAGTTAGTTTGGTTGTAGTTAAATACAGTATTGTGGGGGGAGAGGCCTGTCAAAAGTGGAACTGTGACATGCAAGGAAGAGGGTTTAAGCCTTACCACTCACCCACACAAACATGCCACAGTCCCAACAGAATTCCTCTACGCCATTAATCTATGTGCCCTGGGAGAAAAACTATTACTGGCACCAACAGCAACTTCCTTCTGCAACGTTCAGCAGGACCCCAGCGAAGGTCACTTTCCCATCACCCAATGCACAAGCCTGATTCAGAGTCTTCACAGCCCCTATTCAACCAAACATAAATATGCAGTGTCCATTTAGCATGATCCTAAAACTTAGGAAGCCATAATAACAGGTTGCCATTCACATACACACAAAAACAGCCTCCTCTTTCTTGACTGGACCAATGGTGAGAAGATAGTTATAATTCTCACCAGTTTCTAATTAGTGTTCAAAGAAAACCAGACATTTGACAGCCCTTTGGAATAAGAAAATCAACCTGGGAAACATCTGACTAACTGCAGGTCCTTCATGATATGTACCAAAATCTGGAAATAGAATTAAGACCAAATTTCTACCATGTGATTGATATAATAATGATAAGTGGTTCAGCAAAAACACAAAAATAAATCCAAATTTTTTTCCTCTCTGGAGATACTGTCACTCTCGGTTCTAATCCTCCAAACTAGAAAACGAGGTAATTTCAGAAGACTGTAGCCAGCCTCGGTAAGAAGAACCAGGATAAAGCCCAAGATGCATATCCACAAGTTGTGGCTTACTCATGCTCTGAAAGCAGTATCTGAACAACACAACGGATATCAGGTAAGCAGGTATAAACCATTCCTCCAGGTATTTTGTAAATTGGAGAGCAGAACAAGGCTACCAGTACCTGAATATTTGTGTTTAAGCTTCACCTTCCTTCAGGTCTGTCCAACAGTTTAGAAACAACCATATGATAGAGACCAAGCTTCTGGCTTTTATATGGATCAGTATAATGGGGAGACCATCTTTTGATGCTAGATGTTCATACATTATCAAAAATCAGAGGAAGGTGATTTGAAACCAGCTCCTTGAATGTCCAAATCAGGCTACATGTGCTGAACAACTGCAAAAGTATTTGGGTCAGAGATGCAAGGAACCAACCTGAGATCCAGTTGGTATGTGAACCCAAAATGTTTGCCAGCACAACATTATTTTTTCAATAGTTAGGGGTGTGTGGAATAGGGAGGTGGGGTGAAGGAGAAGAGGTGGGTGGCCTATTGAAGCCAGTCCTTAAGCACTGGCATTCAGGATGTCCCAACACCAGGGCTTGCATTATTCCTGAGAAAAATCCCATGTCTTGATTGAATGGGTCACATTTGAACAATGGATCTGTTAATTGGCAAATTCATTACATCTCATTTATCTACACCTGAATATGTCAGCTTATTAAAATCTGTCACTCAGCTCAACTCAGTCGCTGCTGGCAAATGGAAGAGCCATTTCTTCAAAACTCAGATCACTATTTTATAAAAGGGGAGGGGGAGCAAAACAAAAGAAAAATAAGGTGGTTTGTTACAATGATCCTTCCTTCCTTCCTTCTGTCCTTCCTTCCTTCCATGCACTTGTCTGGGTCCCCCCAGGTGCTGGTGAAGATCTGGGGAGCTCCACAATCTCTTGGCAAGCAAGGGGCAATTCGGCCTCTTGCCCTGATGGTCTTCACTCGGAGTAGTGCATGATGGACTCCACGTAGTTTCCCGGGAAGAGTCCTGTTACTCCATTCATGACACCCTCATACCAGCCATCATCATTCTTCTTAATGACATAGATGATGGCACCTTCCTGAAAGGAGAGTTCATCCTCCTTGTCTTTAGTGTAGTCATAGATTGCCACAACTAGGGAAAAAACGGAAAAGAAAGAAGTTGGAGGACACCAGGTTGCTAGGTTTGGCATAAAGACCAGTGATTCATCACAAAGCCAAAATAATATTTTTGACATTTATAAACATTTTATTATTAACAAAGTTAGGAGAAGAAATTGGCTCTAGTGCATTTGCTTTGTAGCACACAGAATAAATAACCAACTAGTTGTTACTGTTGGAGCTAAGAATTATTTCCAAGGGAACACATGTATATTGTAACATGACCTTCTCCTCTATTTTCACTCAAAAGAAGAGCTTTGGTCAAAATTACTTCATGTGGTAAACAGACAGTTACAGCCTCCTGAAAAATAGTTAGCTGCTTTCCTGAGAGTTGTAGAAGGAAGCCAGGTCAAGGAACTCTCCTTCCTCAAAATCATTCACTGATGAAATTAAGAAACTAACTCCATTTCCAGATGAAAGCAAAAAGCAGAACAAGCAGGACAACAAGTGAAACCCAAATCAGCACTCTGATCAAACGTTATCCCCAATCCATGTAACTTCCAATGAAATCTGATTTCTCACTTCCTATAACTATTTTTTTTAAATATCCCACATACCCAATGCAGAACTGCCAACATATTTTTGTGGCTCTGTGTTTCTCACGCATTCAAGGAGCTAATTGCACCCCTATGGAATCTTAGAACTGCAGAGCTAGATTATTAGCCAGGATGACTGCTGAAAACATCTACATCAAATGCACATCCACTTTTCAACTACCATCTCTTCCTATAAGACCAAAATCAAGGAAAAGGGGTAGGGGGACGGTTGAACATCTGTGAATTTTGAAGGAACAACAGGGAATGCCAGGACTACAATGTGGAAATAAAGAACTACCCACCTCTGAAAATGGAAGGAACCTCAGGAAAGTCTAGCCCCCAGTCACGTGGAAAACTGAGTTACTTGGAAATCATTTAATAGGCTATGGGGTGAAGTTGGCAAAACCAAGGTGAACCTTAGGCAGTTTTATTTTTATTTTATTTTTATTTTTGTACCGACACAGTCCTTTGCTAATGAGGAGAGGAAAAGGCAACTGCACACCTATCTCAGCGTACTCTAAACCCATCAGCATTTACTATGGGAGATTTTATGCTACCTGCCCTATATGTTCTTGCTATTGGGCAAAAATTGTATATTTATTAATGCACTTTTGTGCTCCTGACACAAGTAAAGAAGAACGAGTAGCCAGGATATGTATGAGCTCTGTTCAATTGCCTACAACCCTTTTACTGTCACTTCACTCCTCTTTTTATGCCAGCAGCAAAATGAAGCAAGAAAGTGTAGCTAACCAGAGCTTCTTTTTATAGGCAGACTAGGAATTATGGTCAATATCCTTTCCAGACAGATAAAAGCCAATTTTAAGTGATGCTTTTAACTCCCATGGGAGGTGTGTGCAAAGCTGCAGCAAAAGTAAGGGAGGTCATGCAAACTTTGGCTAATTCAGCCAGGATCTAATTGTTCAAATCAACAAGGGATGGGATTTTCATAATTCTAGGACTTCCAATTCCAGAGGTCACCTAGAAGCCTCCACACAGACTTCTAGAATTGGGAGAGCAAAAATCAGAGGGCAAAAGAGATGTCTTTTTAATCATATTGGTCTACCAGAACAATGTGGTCTAGCAGAAAAGAAGAAGGGGATGCGCTTTCTGTCACACTGCTCCATGGGAGGGTAGTTCAATGAGAGGTTCACCTATAGTGTTAAATGTGCAATAAGACTACCCTACACAGAGACCACAGGGATGTGGTGGCGCTGCGGGTTAAACCGCAGAAGCCTCTGTGCTGCAAGGTCAGAAGACCAGCAGTCGTAAGATCGAATCCACATGACGGAGTGAGCTCCCGTCGCTTGTCCCAGCTCCTGCCAACCTAGCAGTTTGAAAGCATGTAAAAATGTGAGTAGATAAATAGGTACCACCACGGTGGGAAGGTAATGGCGTTCCGTGTCTAGTCGCGCTGGCCACGTGACCACGGAAACTGTCTTCGGACAAACGCTGGCTCTATGGCTTGGAAACGGGGATGAGCACCGCCCCCTAGAGTCGGACACGACTGGACTAAATGTCACGGGGGACCTTTACATAGAGACCACTGGGGCAATTCCCAGGAAGCAGTACAACTAACTGGGTGGTCCCTTGTGCTTCCTGGCCAATACAGTGAAGACAAGCACAATACAGTGGTAGAAAGATCTCTTTTTAACTTTTTGGTTTCTCCTTTCTCAGTCCCAGGATTCTGCCTGGGGGATTCTAGGTGACTTCTGGGACAAGAAGTCCTATAATTACGAAAATCCTATCCCCCAACAAACCCAGCTGAAACAATTGGCAGAAATCCACCAACTGCATTTCTTTACATGCAAAGTTTCTTTCATTTCTTTCTTGTTCAAGAAACCTGAGGAAAGGAGCAGAACATCTACTATGAGAATCCAGCACAAGCTGAGAGGGCAAGAGTAGTTTTGTAGGGATTGGCTATAACTAGCTTCCCCTTGCCTCAATACTGATAAAAATTAAGCATGCCATACTGTGAAATGCACCATTAAGTACCAATACATTCCTTTCACACTGTGCCCTCACTTGGCAAAGTTTGAAGTATCTGTCAGATCTCAAGGATAGGAATTCAGCAGTTAAGTATCCTATGCTGAATTCATGGCAACAGAAGATGCTTTGCTGTATTACAATTTTCAGCAAAGGTACCTTTCTCCAAGTAGATCCTTGGCGCCCATGGTGGATCTTCTTCAGCATAAGGGTCACTGTATTCCACCACAGCTGCTTCTTCTTCTTCGTAATCTTCTGGAGGAGGTGGTGGAGGTGGGGATTCATCAAAGACTGGTTCATCTACAGGAGGTGGGGGCGGAGGCGTATCTGAAACTGAAGAAAAACAAAAATATACATTAAAGGCTCCTCAAGTTGAAAGTTCAGTGCATGAATGCTTTGCTGCTCTTACTCTCCCTCATCCCTCCTCTTTCCAATCCATCCAGTGACCAGCTGTGGTGGTAATAACGGGTGGGTTACTCTTGTTTTACATGTAAAACCCTGACTGGGAGAGAAAGAAAGCACTAGCAAAATAAGTCTAAATATCAAGGTCAGATGTTCCTTCATCTTCAGGCTCAAATCTAACACTCATTCTGTAACATTTGGATCCAAGCAGAAAACTCAAGCTCTCCTCTTTAAAGATTTACACTCCATGTTACTTGCTGCCAATTTTCCCAGCTATAGTCTTAAATGGTCATACCGGATGATTAATTTTTGGTAATTCTTTCCCCTTGTAGCAAAGTGTATACATATGAATTACAAGAGCCTCATGTTTCTTAAATTTGTAACCTGGGAATTTGTTCTGGGTTAGACAAACTGGTGCCCACCACGTTACACTGGATTCTAACTTATCTGGCAGAATGCCTTCTCCCACCCAGTTCTGCCAGAGTCACTCGTTCCAGCCAGGCCAGGCGGCTGAGGGGCCTAACGCCGAGGGAGGTCCAGAAGGAAAGAACGAGGAACAGGGCCTTCTCGGCAGTGGCCCCTCGCCTTTCGAACAATTTGCCAGTGGAGATCCGCCTTGCTCCCTCTCTGGGTGTTTTCAGGAATAAACTTAAAACCTGGCTATTTGGGCAGGCTTTCCCTCCTGCCATATCTTAATTTCTTATACTTTCACCACCTTGGATCTATAATATATGTTTTTGGTTTATTGTGTTTAAAATTGTAAACCGCCCAGAGTAGACCTTTGGTCTAGATGGGCGGGATAGAAATCCAATAAATAAATAAATAAAATAAATGACTTTCATTAACAAGTATGGCCAGCAGCCAGACAAGGCAGAAGTTGGGGGTCCAACAACATTTTGAGGCCATCAAGTCGCCTAACCCAATATGGGACACAAATCATCCACTCCCATAAAAATTACTATTTCCCCTCAGATTGGTAGAAGACCATTGTAGCTAGCACCCATTGCAACTGCTCAGAGTAACTGCTGACTGGATGCTAGGCCAAATTTACAAAACAGTTAAGGAGCAACTGACCTAAAAAGATATCTTCTACAACAGGGTTGAGCAAAGACAGCCAGCAAGGCAGGACTGCATATCTCCCAGACACACAGTTACACTTGCACTTAGCATATATGGACAATGGGAGCCAAGATCTAAACGTTAAAGTAATTCTACCTAAAATACATAACAATAAAAACTTACTATTTTCCTGAACTCTGGCCACAAATCCCATTAGTGGTAACTGGGGAGTTACCTGCAGAATGGAAGGAGGTGGTGGTGCAAGAGACACTGTAATAAAGGAGGAGAATAATAATAATAATAATAATAATAATAATAATAATAATAATAATAATAATAATAATAATAATAATAATAATAATAATAATAATAATAATAATAATAATAATAATAATAATAATAATAATTCTGTGATTATTGAAATATGAAAGATAAGGCAGGCACTGTGAGCACCTTGATCACTGAAGGGGGAAAAAGGGCCACTCAAAAGCAGAATAAACGTTAACTGGCAGATTCTAAAGTACAACTAAGCCAGCAATAAAACTGGCATTGCCCTGACTAGTATTAATCATACAAAGCTTATGATGTGGGAAATAAAAATATTTCAAAATTCACTGGGCCTTTCCATAACGTCAGTTTTGCATCATCTCTATTAATGCTGCCAGAAACCAAATTTATAGCTTCATAACATGATTTACAAAGTTCAGTATTCCAAGACAGAGAGAAAACTGAACACAACTTTTCTGTCTGAGCTGGATCAGAGAAAGTTCAGGCCTATGGCTTTGACTAACTTCACTCAAAGTACTTTTTTTAAATATGAGGAAAGCAGGGAATAGAAGGGCTTTAACAAGCAGTATAATCTCACTGTTTAAACTAGGAGTTTACAAAATGGTTGTGAGATTTTTTGTGCAGAAGACAGCCGTAATGGCTTAGTAAATGCATTGGAAAACTTGTCACATGGGGTGCTGCAGAAACCACAGGAGTGCAACAGAAACTGTATTGACTTTCTCCTATAAAGGTAAGTGGGAACCTTTTATTTCTATGAGAGCATAAAGCAGGTGCACTCAGGGACCCAAAGTAGCTGGGAATAAATCCCAGCCCCAGATGCTGCTGTCTCAAGAGTCAATGGAAGAATATAGTTTCTGCCCACATTTCAGCAACATCACCAGTTCTGTCTTTCTGTCTTAATGAATGCCATTCCATTTGTTTATTTAATTATTTTTAGCATGCCTTTCTCCTTAAAAAGGACCCAAGGTGGCTTACATAATTAAAAGACAATATTTAAAGCTAAAAACACTAAGTACACAAACAGTAAAAAAGATCAAGCAAATACCATACTAAAACAAAGCAACACAAAAACACATTCAAAGCAGTAAGGCACAACAATCCATTTAAGGCAGCCAGTCTTCACCTGCTTGTGGAAAAACAGCTAAGATGGGGCCAGCCTGGCCACCTGTGAGAGGGAGTTCCAAAGTCTGGGAGCAGCAACAGAGAAGGCCCTCTCCTGTATCCCCACTAAGCACGCCTGTGAGGATGGTGGGACTGAGAGATGATCCCATGATGATCTTAATGCTTGGGCAGGCTCATGAAGTGAGACACGGTCCTTGAGATAGCTTGGACCCAAGCTGTTTAGGGCTTTATATGTGAGAACCAACACACTGAATTTTGCCTGGAAATGGATTGGCAGCCAGTGAAGCTGCTATAACAGGAGGATTATGTGACCACTGTGATCAGCCCCAGTTAGCAATCTGGCTGCCACATTTTGGTCTCACTAAAGTTTCCAGATACTTTCCAGAGACAGCCCCATGTAGAGTGTGCCACGGTAATACAGCCAGGATGTAACCAAGGCATGTGTCACTGTGGTCAGATCAGACCTCTCCAGGAACAGGAACAGCTGATGCACTAGTTTTAATTCTGCATTTGAATTTGAATTCCTACAAGAATATTCAGCAACTCTAACTAGAACAAATGGAGGTACTAAAGAACTGTCTTCGGAACATGACCACTGTTGAACAGTTCAGCATCCATATGCTGTTTCTCATTTTGATTCTTAATCTACAACATACATCTATAACATATTTGCCAAAGGCTACATAAGCATGTGTTTGGCGGGAAATGCTGGAAAGCTATCAATATCCACAATGCAAAGCCATTCTCATATTACATACGCATCCACATACCCATCATGAACAACCAAAAACCTCACCTCCAATATGATCACCACCCTTTCCCTTTCCTAACTCATATTCTCAGACATATTTTTCTTCTGATGTCTGCACAGTGCAAAATTAATAGACTATTTTAATAGGGCATTCCTTGCCCTCTTGACCATTTTTGCTTTCTTGGCACCACAGCAATCTGGTTGTCCCCACCAGACCTCTCCCCACAATGAGTCCTTGTTGAGAGTCCTGTTGCTTCCACTCTGAAAGGCGTTTACGTCCGGGGATCTATCTATCATCCTGTTCAAGCAACCACAAGTCTGGATGTTCTATGACTGCTGCCAAGGAAGTTGCTTTATTTGTAAATTTACAATCCAAGGATGGAGTCTCTTTAAAAATCACTACTTGCTTCTAAACTAGGCAGACTGAATGAAGATTTATATAACTTCTGTACATTCTATCTGGTATCTTCCACTGTGTCTCAACAATGAAATGGTAACTGTTAAAAGGGCTGTCCGTTTAATAACTTGCATCAAATACATTCAACAAAACATGCTGACTGTCAAGAAAATATTTTTGTTGAGAGGAAAAAGATCTTCAAAAGTTTTGCCTTCCTATGGAAGTATTTGAATCTCTTTGTGGGTTTTCCCATCTGTCTGCAGAGCCTTGTTTACTAACAAAACCTTTAGCATACTCATCAGCTTTTTAAGGTTTATCATACTTAGAACTACTTTACCTGACACATTACATAGATGCAAAATATGTCACACACAAATATGAGCTGGATATGTACACATGTATCTTTGTGACATCTTAAGGTTGTATGAACTGAAGAACGGAAGTAACAGACACAAATAACACTGCATGATGTGCCACAAGGTACTTAAGCCCAGTGGACAACACCTTGGATTACTATAGGAAATATCAGATGCAAATTCCAGCTTTGCTCTGAAATCCAATGAGCAGCCGTTGACAAGTTATTCACTCTCAAGCTAATGTACACATTATAGGCTTATTTCTAGTTGTACATTATATTTCAAGAAGCGTACATACAGTAAACCTGTATTTAGACTGCCTCACTTCAGGCTGCAAGTAAAAGCTCTCACAATGGAATCTTATCCCACAAAACAACATTTCTATGCACACAAAAAAACAAAACCCTAGCATGGCAACTTTCTATATACTGAAATGTGTGTGTCCAATGGGGGGAGGGAGAGAGAGAGATTGTGTTATCTACATGGACAGATTCATATACACAACATATAAAAGTACATAAAATGAACTTACACAGCCCACGCACATACTTTACCACTTCTGCTATTTATAAGAATGAAGTCTCATAAAACTAAACTGAATTTTCTGTAAAACCTACATAAAGTTCTTACAATAGCAACTAAATTTCAAAGCCAGCAACCTACTGAGTTTCTGCTAAGTGGAAAGTTGGGCTAGTGTAGCAGGATAGGATTATGTTACTTGTGCAAGCACTGACATCACCAAGTGGAAAATGGATTTTATTCATGGAGTCTTTCTGTCCAGCAGACACTCAACAGGATGTTGGCCATTGTCTTTACCCATTCCATCAGGTGATGAGACACTGTAATGATAGATTAACTCTCTAACTCCCCTTTTTGTAAATGCATAATATAGGAACAAAAAAAATTAAGATTTAAAATATGCAGAATTGGAGGTTAACTTCATGTTATAAAGTTGGAAGGCTGCCTTTAATCCACAATAATCCCCACCCAATATCTTTGTGGGGAGATCTGGTTTAAAAATTGCAGTATATCATTCATTGTGCTTAGTACTTCTCGGATTCTTTTCTTTGTTTGTTTGTTCTGACTGCAGCAGCCAAAATACAAAACTGCATGTCATTTTAAGTTTGTTTGACTAAGCATTACCATAGAGATGGGACAATCAGGGATGGTCCCTTAGACGTCTCTCACATCATGTGATAATGTCCTTAGAGATTCCAAAGCAATGATATTTTTCTTGGTGGGTAAGAGTAGAGAATTCTCTTGTGGTCCATCTTACCTGGGTTCTGGCTATAAAATGGTCCTCCATTCACCTGGTTTTGAAGGCTGTTCTGTGAAGTGATGGAAGGAGGCCGCCTGTATGGCAAAGAACCCCCTATTGCTGGAGGGGTATGTCGAGCAACTGGTCTGTTCATGCTATAGAACTGAACAGGATGACCTGTTTCAGAGACAAAAAATACAGCAGTAAAAAAAGGGGAATATATTCAAACTGATGCTTGCATTTCCATATGCATATTTAAAAGGTTTTGAAAACAAAAGTACACAGATTAAAACCTGTTCAGATGAGCTGATGGTTGAACCTTACTACAAAATGCACACTTCTATGCATTTTAAAATGAAGCAATTCTACTGTCATACACACTTCTATGCATTTCAAAATTAGATAATTCAGCTGACATAGTAGGCATAAAAGGAAGTACAACTTAAACATCAACATTTAAATAAAACATGCTTTAAAATGAACCAGTTTATCTAGTTGGGGTAAATGTGAATGGCAACTTATTACACACACTTTAAAGAAATGAAAAACCACCAAGTTGATTCTGTTAGCTCTGAAAGAAGCTAATCAAATATGGGCACTATGCTCTGTCTGAGAAATGGACTAAACGACTAAACAACAACAACACGCTCTGTCTGACTATTCAGCACAACTTAATACTGAGAGCAATGTCATATTATGCATGTTCATGACAATTACTTTTTTATCAGATCATCCAAAATGATCAAGTGGAATCTAACCCTAAAACTACAAAATGATAAAGTGAAAGGTATACAAGGATGAATCAATCTCAAGTTACTCCAGGTTTGAACAGGACTCATCAATAACACTTAACTTTTCATGTGTGGTTGTTGACCAACCTTAGCCTCTGCTGCTGACTGATTCTGTGTGATGGGTTGTCTCCCCCTCCCCTTCCCTCTGCCCCTGCCACACATTACAATCTTTCAAATTCTGCGGTGGTACCAAGGTAAAGTCTAAGGGACAGCAATAACCTTTTAACAAAGAGGAGAGAAAGAAGCTTGAAAAATCAATGTTGCTGTCAGATGATCAGTTTCTTCCCCTAAATATCTGAGTATCTTAGACATTTATCACTTAAGATTCAACACCATTCTCCAAGGCCCATCAAAACTATTAGAAATATCTGATGCATTAGAATTAGAAACAATACAGCTACAAAAGTTTGAATGTTAATTGTATGAGCTCCTGTAAATAAGTCAGCAAAATGAATGAACACTATTAGAGCAACATAACATAGCACAGCATAAGGCAACGTAACAGCTAAAATCTTCTTGTGTAGTTATACCAATGTAACACTGATGGTATAACATCTGAAGGCAAATTGCCTCAGATCTTCAAACCTCATATACAGAAATTGAACAGCCATACCATACAGTATCACAGGCTGTACTATCAGCAAGCTGAGAAGGTAAACAGCAGATTTCAGTGCTTCAATTGTAATGACTAAAGTATTGCCCACTAACAGGATGAATCTGGCAACATGCCACTCGCCAATTTGGCTTGCTTTAGTTTCCATTTTACTAAATACTGAATGGAAAATGAATACTCTTATCCTTTCAACAACTCATGTAAAGCAGAAGATAATGGACAAGACTCCCCATGTTGCGCCTACTATGCCAGGCACAGGAATTTGGTCACTGTAACAAGCAATAATCTGTAACAAAAGAACAACTTTTCACTAGACATGAAATAGATTGAGTATTTGTATTACTTGAATGTTGGGGGGAAAACATCACTCCCTCTCAAGTCTCTCTCAATGAGAAATAAATCAATCAATATGGATTACTAATCAATTTCACAGCTCTATACAACATGGTCATCCTTAGGCAGCATGTACAGCTTTGTTCAGCTGCCTGCAGAGAGCAGCAGACACTCACCTGCAGAAGGAGCAGAAGAAGCAGCAGGGGGAGTTGGAGAGGTGAAACCATCCGCAAGGGGCTGAGCCCCTGCAGCAGCAGCAGCATCTGGGGCAGCAGAGGATGGGGCAGAAGTAGCAGGAGTGAGAGGAGTGGGAGCAGGGGCAGATGTAGCAGGAAGGGGAGAAGTGCCAGCAGAGCTGGCAGGGGCTATGTGAAAAGAGGAGGAAGAGGAGGAGTTAATAAGGAGTTCAGGTTAGCAAGGATTAGAAAAGCTTTTCATGTTAGTTGGTCCATAAATCCTTAAAGTTCAAACCAAAAAAAGGAGGATTAAAAGGATGATGTTTATGTTGGGGAAAAGGTTACCCCTTAGGTATGCAGTCAAAAAGAATTTAAAAAAGGGTGGGCATCCAAGAGCAAGAACCCCATGTTGCACATAAAATTACACACATAAATTACCATCGTGGAATAAATTCATCAGCTCAACCTAGAGTAAAATCACCGAAATCATGGGGATCTTAAATCAGTTTGGATTAACAAATCCCCTTCCTTTCAATAGAAGTACTGCAAGCAGGAATAACTTCATATTTAGGAATAACTTCACATTTAGCATATTGCATTTATCTCACAGTGTAAACTTTTATCCGACCCTTTATTTGGTGCAAAAAGCTTTAGTCAATTCAACAATTTATAGAGAATAAAAATGCTATCTTGATTTTTAGCACAATAACCTTTGTTTGTTTTTTAAATATCATTCTTCTTTTATTTTGAGTGCATCTGAGAAGGAAGAAATACCAAAACTTGCTTAAAGAGGAAAATAAAAGGCAATTGCTTCTATTTCAGCAATTAATAGCAACAAAATATCTGAAATAGAGATGGGCAAAAATTAAAAAATGAATCACCAAATTTGTTTTTAAAAGTCACTAATTCATCGATTCGTATTCTTACAAATCAATGCCTCTGATGAATACGAATCAATGAATTTTTAGCAATTTTTGATTTGTCAATTTATTTGGCTATAAAACAAGCCTCCAGGCACCTAGAGACACCAAAATCAAAGAGAAGCTTCTATTGACTCTCCTCTACAATCCCTCCTAGTTTGGTGAAATTCGGTTTCTCCAAGCCAGCTGCTAAAGGGCACTTTCCTGGGGGGACCCACTTTGTGGGTGTATAACCTGAAACCCAATCTTCACCAAACTTTGAGGGATTGTTGAGGAGAGTCAGTAGAAGCTTCTCTGTGATTCTGATGTCTCTCTACATGCCTGGGGGAAACTTTCCTGGGGGTAACCTACTTAGGGGTGTATAACGTGGACGTTCGAAACCCAAACTTCACTAAACTTGCAGGGCTTGTAGAGGAGAGTCAGGGGAAGCTTCCCTGTGAATTTCAAGTGCTGGGGGGTGTTATAGAATTTTAAAGTCAAAAACAAATTGATGAATCAATTTGTTGATTTGTCAGGAAAAAATCATAAATTCATAATCTGTGATTTGTCGACCTTGATGAATCATAAATCAAAATGAATCACCATTTTTCTGATTTGTGCCCATCTCTAATCTTAAAACATAGGACCCGTATTCCCTTGCAGCTCTATCATCATAGTGGGAGCAATATCACAGAGGCAGCAGATTGCTACTAATTAGAGTTCCTTTTTTATTTTAGAGTTCATGTAACTCACACATATTGAGATAAAGTAATGTGCACCCAAAAAACTGAAAAAGAGATTCTTTAATTGTGCAGTAGAGCAAATCAACAGTCTACAAGGCAATTCTAAAAATAAGGGCAGCCCAAACAAAAAAATATATAACTTTTAAACTGGGTCCTGACAATTGCTTTGTGTTTGGATGGGAAGTGGTTAACCAATGGAGAAAGGAGTCAGGTTCTGGGATTCTTCCCTGCTTGGTGTCTCTTTGTGAATGGTAATGAGCACAAGAGGGTATATCCTGTAGACCATCTTGACTATTGGCACTGGTATCAACAACATTCAGGCTGCCCTCTGCTATGTCAAATCTAGTGTCCTTTTTCCTGCCAGCAGCATTGGCACAATGTTGTGCAGGGATACAGAAGCACAATATCCCACATTCATAAACTGGATATTTTTTGGAAAAATGGAATTAGCAGGAATGTGCCACTGCCAATCAAGTTATGCCTGCTCCATAAGTAGCAGAATTCAGAAACATATACAGACCATTGAAACTTATTTTCCTGCACAAGGGCTGCAAAAATTTTATGCCTCTTCCAAAGTAAAAAAATGTAATGGTAAGCCAGCACAACTGCAATGACTGCTATCTCACTGCAATCTGAAAATCACAATAAGTATTCTTAATCAATGTCATTATCCTGTATCTTTTCTCTACCCAGACTGTCAGTCAAACACTATATAACTGTACACGGATCTTGTACATTGATGTAATGACCCAAATAAAATGTCAAAATAATGATAATTCATAACAATGAAATTTTAGTATTTATAGTTTTCTGATCTATCTATATACAGCAGGAGTGGCCAACTGTGACTATGTAATTGTGTTTTTGTTTTGTTGTTGTTATTGTTTGCCTGCATTTCTCATGAATTCTAGCCAGCATAGCCAATGATGCATAATTAGAGGTATGGCATTCCAAAAACATCTGGAGTTCCACAGTAGCCCACCCCAAGCATAGGTCAATTAATTTTTCAAATTACTGGGGGACACAAGTTCTGATTACTTCCAACAACCACTCCTGTTTCAGTTACTCAAATGGGAACTCCAGCTTGTCACACACACAAAATTAATAAAAATGGGGCATTTAAACAAGTGTTACAAACATTCCAAAGTAACTGAAGGCACTCATTGGTCTTCCAAGGTTATACAGCGCTGGGAAGGAATGGCAAACCAGATGAATTTACATAAGTTCTAATTAGTCTTAAAGTGGGTCCCAAAACCCAGGTGGGCCAAGCTTCCCATTTACCTGGATACACACTGGGAGGAGATGGTGTGGGAACAGCGATAGGGACGCCCACACTTCCACTTCCACTGTTCTCTCGACTGCTGCTCCTACTGCTGGGGTGGCTCCCTCCACTGCTCCCACTGCTGCTAAAGGAGTAAAAACCACCAAGACATTTATAGTCCATTCCATGCTGAACACAAAACAGTGTTATAATAAAAGCTTGCTAAATTTGCAATTCGAGGAATGAAGGAACATGATACTTTTTAAAAGTATCTACTGAAGTTTAAGTTTAAGCTAAAACAAGAATGCACCAACCAAGATTAACAGCTGCCTACTAAATTACAGGAGGTTGCCTTGAGGAGACTGTCCAAGGGCACTGGCAAAATCTATCTTCTGTGGAAAAAATACCAGCATCTTGTAGCCAGAGAGTTACATCTGCACTGCTTATCACTGTTTCAAACTAGAATCATTCTAAGCACAATACCAGGAAATCTCACCAACTAATTGGGAGGCTTCTTTCTTTCTTTCTTTTTCTTTCTAATCTCTGGTCTAGAGCTGACCTGTTACATAGATCAATTCCCACAGTACAGACTGTTGTTAAGACCAGTTTCCAGTCATTATATGCCTTCTGGAAATGTACAGCAACAAATGAAACCAGGCATCCTTTCTGTAGTCAACTGAACTACTTGTTCAAAGTTGCCAGCATTTTCAGTCTCACCAATACTCAACAAGAACTCTCTGATTTCAAAACATTTTATTTGGAGGCTGCTAGGAAACCTCACAATTGCATTATTCTCCCTTGCAAGTGCCACATTTTAGAAACTGTTCATTACCACGGTGCCTTGGAACTGACAGGTGAATAATAGCAGTTATACAGATAAATACGATTAATTAAATGCATTAGTACTCAGGACCTCAATGGTTTTATTACACAATTCAGCAAGTAAACTTGGTATTGCTTTTGAATATGTTCTTCTTAAGCAAAGAATTTCACATTGTACAACATCTACAATAAGCGGCATGGCTTCCCTAAAACACACAATGGATTTCCTAGGAAATCACATGAATGTATGAAGTTCTATGTGAAGGGATAGGGAGGGGGTTAAAAGCAGATTGTTATAAACTGCGCTGTGTGTCTTAATTACTGTTAATATTTTGTGCAGGAGCAGACTGAATACCTGTAAGTGCGATTCCTCTGATTCACAGAAGCTGTTCTAACAGGGCTCTGTTGCGAGGGAGCCATATTACGGGTAGGGCTAGGTACATAGTCATTTGGTACCACTGGAGGACGCACTGGCTCCAGTGTGCGATAGGGAGAGTGACGCCTACACAAGAAAAACATATGTATGGAAGTAATTTCAGACAATGAAATACACGAAAGCCCTTAGGGCAAGGCTGCGTAGAACTCCTGCTCATTGTTCAGTTTGAAAATGCATAGGGCAGGATCCAGTCCAGTGTGGGTACAGCACCCGAGGAGGATCTCCACAAGCTTAATACTGTCCAGTTTTCCTATTTCTCCCATTGGTGCGCATGCAGGCAGCGCACCAAGATCTGTGCATGCCTGCCACATCCTACTCACCACACAATAAGTTGTGCTTTGGTGTACAAGTAATGTGCACTGAGCAGACAAAGCACGCAGAGGGTTGCCATTTCCTTTGATAGTCTGTCATGCAGCCTCTGACACGCCTGTGTGCGCATGTAGGCTGGGTGTGGGAAGTGAAGAGAGAACAGGACTACAAGAATCCTCCTCATGCCAGCACTGTGCCCCCAGTGAACCAACTGGGCCCACAGAATTTATCTAGGCATGTAGTATAGGATACTCAGGCTAACTACTTATTTCAGACATACAGCAGAAAATAGTGTAGAGTTACTCAAAGTACAGAGTTTATACTATAAACAAAGCCCAAAAGGCTCCTGCAGAAAGAAAGAATTTAACCCGTACTTCTAATGGCTTATCATCACCTTCTGTCTATAATGTTATGTTATCTGCCTACAAAATAGAGGGACAAGACACATCCATACCCCACAATGCCATTTTTAACCACTTATGCACCTTAAGGCAAGGAAAGTGCTGAATAAGTTTCATCTTCCCCTTTGCACCCTCCCCATCCTCACTTTTGGTGCATATGAAGGTGTACTTACCCAATGGTTCCTTTCCCTGACATTGGTGGGCTGGGTGGTTTCTGGGTGGGTGGTGTAGTACGAGGCAGACCACCCATTTTCATATTCTGTGTACTAACCTATATAAAGGCAAAGGAAAGAAAAAGAAACCTTACTGAACCCACTTAAAAAAGATCCTTTGAGAATCAATCTACAATATTAAAGAAGCAGGGAAAAGTGTAAAATATATGTATTTTTTAAACCCTGAGGGCCATGGAGTTTTTTTCTTGCTTAGGTTATTAGCTGCACTTAAAGGACATGTGGTAGTATGGGTTAGATGTTCTGACTCCATCTGCCTCTCCAGCATCAAATTTCACTTCACTTGATGCACAAGTGAGTCCACAATATTTCACACAATAAAGCTTTTCATATACATGAGGACTGCAATCTACACCCACCTATCTGCACTAAACTTTGCTTACTAGGCTCAACCGTGAAAGCTATCTTATACATGCATTCCGAGGAATTCCCCACCCACCCATTGAGTCCAAGAGGGATTATGGCAGGCAAGTAGATGCAGACTGCAGCCTACTTGCACATGGAACATACTTTTCTGGGTAAACATAAAATATTGCAAGTGCATGAAAGATTTTTTTTCCAACTCTATTTTATACACACACAGGGGGGGGGGGAGGGAGAGGGAGAAAGGGAGGGAGAGAGTATATACACACACACGTGCTCAACAACTGGATTTGGCTATGGGATCTTTGATTTATGGGTAGCAAATCAAATCAGTGATGATGTATCTTTCAGGAAAGCATTTCTTTTGTTTTGACTCAAACATTACATAGCTTTTACTAACTGGGCCTCAGACAGAGAATAAGTTATTACGTTTATTTGGTGCTTTTGGTAAGTAAGAAATAATAATAATAATAATAATAATAATAATAATAATTATTATTATTATTATTATTATTATTATTATTATTATTATTATTATTATTATAAAAACCGTTGGAGTCCTTAAACACAATCTTGTATACTCAATTCTTGAGGCTGGGATGCAAAGGCCTTCCTAAGTCTCAATAAATCTTTCATTCTGTTGAAACAGGAGGGGCAGTGCAAAGCAACATAGGCTAATGTTACAGCAGGGTGTGTCAGTGCTGCTACTCCAATAACCTCCCTTGTCCCTTTCCACCTATGTGCAATTATCTAATATTGTGCTTAGCACCCCTTCCAGATCCTTTCCTTCTATGGGACTCATGGGGGCCTTAATGACTGTCATATATCCACAGGACCCATTTTTTATAGAACAGCATGGAGCTGGTTATTTTCTGGCCCAGAAACAGAAAAGCACACCACACTTGCAAATATCAGGATTCAGCACTGGCTACAATTACATGGTTTGTGCAGTGAAAAAAATGGGGATGGACTAAATCACTAATGCCATAATGTCAAAGGTCAACTTAAAGTTGCTGCATATAGTTTCTAAAGGAGCCCATTCAATCCTTAGACTAAACACACCAATGTTATCAAAAGGAAGGTGGGGTTAAAGTATCTTGATATTTGTTTTCTTTCTACATTGAAAATCAGCTTCATATTTAACATTTGTTGTTGTTTAGTCGTTTAGTCGTGTCCGACTCTTCGTGACCCCATACATTGTTTTAACATACATTGTTTTAACTTTCAGTTATTGAATGGAACATTAGTATGTCTGATCTTTTTTGAATCAGATAATCTTCCTAGTATTCGCTCCCATAACATGATTATACCTCCAAGCTCTTCTGTCTCAGATTACTCAACTGTTTTAATAGCTCATGGTCATTTTATTGACCAGTTTCATGAGCTGCTGATGACAGATTACACTGAAGATGTTGCAAACAGGAGGTATGAATAATTGCATGTCTTACACTCATCAGCACCAACATGAATTGACATAAAAGTCAGTGATTTATATCTACCTAAATCACAAATGTGAGATAACTTCAATGACTTTCATTAATGAATGGAAAGAGACTGTTGTGTGGATAAAGCAAGGCACTAGAGAGTAATTGAAGCCTTAAGAAATTTATTCTCCCACAGCTCCTCACCCATAATAGCAGCAGCGGCAGTAATCTACAACACTTGTGAATTTTATAGGAGACCCTGGACTCTGAATCCATGTTTTTTAAAGGAATATCTGTAGAAGTGTGTGCCAGAATGATAAGACAAAAGCCCTTTTCAAGCATTAATGAATCTGACATCTGACTTCCTTAACATAATTAGATGGTGCACTTAGCTCTGCCCTCTGTCATTGCTCTGTTTACATGATGGCAGAAGAGTGAAGAAATAATGTTCCTGCTTGTATATATGTTCTATACAGAAGCAGGAATTTCTCTTCTTCAGGCTCTTCCATTACCCCATGAAAAAAAACAACAACACAGGGAGAGAAGCAAGGTGTTCTCCTCTCTAAGCAAGTTGAGGAAGCTAGTAATTACCACTTGGATGGGGATGAAGTCCATGAGGCATGACATTATGCAGAAGACATCATCACCATGACAGATCTTTGAATCCAAAATATCTAAATTATTTCCCAGTAGGCTCAAACTGAAAGTCCAATTATAAGACCAGCCACGTTTTCAATGCTACCGCACAAGATGGCTGACTTATTTTATAGCTTCAGAATGACAATATAAATGCTGCCAGAGCCAATGTTTCCATTTATTCTTCTGCATACATGCTTAAAAATCCTATCTATTTTATTTCTTACATACAATATCTAAGCAATAACTACCAGACAAATGGAAATATATATTCAGGATGGATACTGATAATAAACTATTTCACAATTTTTCCAAGCACCTATTTTCCATCTAAGATGTAACATTTTCCATGTGAAGTCCTAGCAAAAGTGCAAAATGTAATTAGTTTTAAATGTCTTAAATTCCTAAATGTATTTTATCTTTAAAAAGTTTTTTCAAATGTCAAGGAATGTTTATTATCATTGTCTCAAGTATAATAAAATAGAAGTGAGATGCACTGCTGAATTCCATCTTTACTGACTTATAGCACTGGCACTAGCGGTAAACTCTTTTTGCTTAACAGTCTCAAGGTAAGCAGTGTGTATCATGGCATTTTGCTGTGACAAAATCCAGTTCACAAATGTTCACATGAAGATTACAAAGCTACAGACCAAGTTCTTTAAACCTACAATATTATGTCTACTTACTTGAGAGTAAGCCTCACTTAATTCAATGAGACTTACCTCTACGAAAACATGAATAAGACTGTCCTTAATCAACTTTTAACAACACAAAGTTCTGAAGCTAAATAAACATGAGCAATGTCATTGGCAGGCAGAAAAGAACAAAACAATGAAAGGGAGACATTTTATTCTCTCCATTAAAACTGGCAAATCTTTCTGTTGTATCAATTTTATTTGCTTAAACGCTCCAGCAATGTTTTTAACAGGCTTGTCAACTATTCACGTAGCTTGTCTGAACAAATAAATATTATCTTATTTATGTTTCTAACCCTCTGAACACCAAGAAGGTATTTTCCAATACATATTTCAAGTAAGAGCTTTCAAACTAGCATTAATCAAAAGCTCATTACTAAACTGCTGTTTTGAAAGAAGCAGCCCTGTTAGTCTGTGCAAGCATATCCATACAAAAAAATAAATCAATACACAACAAATAAAAAACAAAAATGTTGTAGCACCTTTAAAACTAACTGCTATATTTCAATGAGAGCATTCTTCTTGGTTGAAGAATACAATGCACTCACAAAAGCTCACGCTGAAATATAACAGTCTTTAAAGTTTTACGAGGTTTTTTTTTATATATCTGTCTGAATACTAATTATTAAAGTTACTGAATAATGAATTGTTTTGCCACTAATACTATCTGCTTAAGATCCAAGCTAAATCAATCTAAAATCTGAACAAATTATCTGCATGAGAATTAGTCCTCAAGACTAATACTGCTGTGGTTCCAAAAACAGGGCCTTAGGCAATTTGAATTAAGGTGCCCTAAGTAACAAAACAGGCAAGGTTCATTAAGAACAGGGGCCTCTGTTTTTAGGATTATGACTCATATACTTGGCACTGAGCTAAGACAAATAACTTTAATTGTATATAACTCCTTTAGAAATAAAATTTACTCAAGTTGCTCCCAGTTTCACTACCCATAATGGCTCGACGTTAGGGGTAAGAAAAGTGCCTCCACAAATTAAATGAAAGATCTAAAAAGATTGGTCTCTGTAACAATTTTGTCATCCTTAACCAAGATACTAAAAGCTCAACCTTTTGCAAAAGATACATCTTCTGTCCTCACCATTCATACACAACTTGTTATGTTTAATACTGTTGCCCTTATCCAGAAAACCAAGAGCTCTCAAAAGATTAATTAGCATTAAAAGGCAAAACAAGTTATATGGATTTTAAATCACTAAACAGAGTATTGTAACAAGCAAGGTAACATGCGGGGGGGGGGGGGATAAGGACTGGATTAATTTTTCTTAAATTTATCTTCTGATAGGACTGTAAAATCTCAACATAGTATTTTTTTTAAGCTCTAATTGTGAATACCTAAAACAACACCTCTTCTCCTCCTCCCAAATGTTTTCTAATACAGTAGTACTGAGGGATTATCTGAGATCACTTGCCTGTCATTCCAACAGAACTATATGGGAGGAAAAGGATTCCAAATAAGCACAACATGTGCCAGTCACTAAACTAGGTAATGATAGGCAGTCTGCAGCACCAAGGATCTCTCAATCTCAGGTCTTGGTAGTCTTTAACCATTGCCACAGGTTTTTAAGTGGGCCTTCTGAATTACTGCTTTTTGTAAAGGGAAAGAAACTATATTTGCCGGCTACTTCAGGTCTGATCTGCCACAGCGCATCCACATACACTCACTTGGATTGGAGACTACATTCTACAGCAACTATTTTATATATACATACACACATAGAGACACACGAAGCAGCTTTTCTGTGTACAGTGGTGCCTTGATTTACAAACTTAATCCGTCCCAGAAGATGTTCGTAAGTCAAAACGTTCGTAAGTCAAATCAGCATTTCCCATAGGAATGCATTGAAAACTGATTAATCTGTTCCGGCTGTTTTTTGTTCTTATGTCGAGGCGCCGTTTGTAAGTCAAAGCATTAGTTCCCATAGGAACTAATGCAAAACCAGTTAATCCGTCCTCTACCACTAGGGGGAGAATTTTTTTTTAACCTAAGATGACTTAGGTTTAAAAAAAGGGCAGGAAAGGAGGGAGGGAGGGAACGAACACCTTTTAAACAGAACACCTTTCAAACCAAGCAGCTTTAAACCAAACCAAGCACCTTTTAAACCAATTTTTTCATTTTAAAATTACAGTACGAGGCAGTACCAGGCAGTCCAAAGTCCATTTCTCCCGCGTTTGTTTTTTTGTTTGTTTGTTTGTAAGTCAAAGCTCCGTTCGCAAGTCAAAGCAAAATTTTGCGAACGGAGCTGTTCGTAAGTCAAAATGTTCGTACGTTGGGGCGTTCGTAAGTCAAGGCACCACTGTAAGTGGATTTTTATGACAGGCTAATTCTTTCCCAGTAATTCAAATTATCAAAGGCCAAAATCCTGTTGCATAACGTAAGCAAAGTTGTACATTTTGGTATGTTTTTCACCAGTAAATAATGAGTACTCAGTACTCATCATGCTTCTCAGAGCACTCATGCACATTGGTGCATACTGGCCATGAAGAATCATGGTGGAGCTCTTTATTTACTGGCAACAAATAAATTGAAATGTAGAACTCTGCTCACATTATGCAACAAGATTTCAGCCATAATCGGCTATATCTAACAGTTGCATGAACAGAAGGTTGGCTGTGCAATTATTTTTCCTTCTTCTCTTGCCCCTATAGCCCATTCTACCCCCATAAACCTATTATAATTATTTATACAGTACTATTCACTATTTAAATGTGATGCAACATCAAGCAACCTATTTGCAGTTCAAAAATGTGTGGTATGTCTTTGCATTGTGTTAAAGGATATAGCAGTGACAGGAGAATAATGCCAGACTTATCCATATTAAATGAAATTAAGAAGTTGTACCTAATGGTCATCAAAGCAAAAGGCGGCTTATGCCATCTCTCTCTCTCTCTTTTCCCTTTCTCCTCCTCACTGCAGTCTGCTTTAGTCACCATAAGTTCTCTATATAGCAAAAGACACGGGCTCCTGAACAGTGGAAAAGGTGTCATACTAGGTGAGATGAGGACCCTGTCCCAAATTACGTGGAGATGTTACTGCACCCCACAAACTCATGACCCCTATGCCTATTTCAGATTATTCCTGTATCCCACTACATGTATGACACAGTTTACAGTGTTCAGGGCCCACCTGATGAGCCTCTGGAGAGGTTTCTTTTCTTTTCTTTTTTTTCCTGAGACAAAGAGAGAGAGAAAGGCTTGGTGAATGAGCTGCCTCTTGTTCACAATTCTGTAACCTATTTCCTATGCTTGAGCTTGATTTGCTCCTCTGCCAACACAAATGTGATATTGTAGAAAGACATGCTCCACTTTTCCAAACTTCAAGTCAGCTGCTTTATGGCAATTCAGATTTTAATTAATTAATATAATTAAATGTAGTGAGTTATAAAATTAATTCAAATCTACATTTCTAATTAGTTTCAACCAGTTTTTAAAATTTCTGCTACCTTCAATTCTTCATTGGCAAAATTTGAATAGCACAGCTATTTGTATCGGTATACTGCCCTGGAACATTAGCCTAATATTAAGGAATGTATGCATTTGTAACCTGGTACAGTCATTCAAGGATTCTGTTAGAAATCGACAATTAGTAAACGGGTAACATTTAATTCTGTATGTTCTAAAAATATTTTATTTTTTTAGTTTTAAAAGGAAGAACATGCTCCAGGTTACTTTTGATTTTGCAAGACATATTAAGCTTGCAAAGTCAAGCACTGTTCATGGAGGTAGTCAAGTCACAGCATATATAAGACAAATAGATTATTACACAGGGGGAGATTTGAGAATAAATATACAACTTAATTTTATCATGCAACCTATAGGTTTTCAAAGGCCTTGTAAATTAATGAGATTAAGTGCTACCACTTTACTAAGTTTAAGAATCATGAAAGGTATTTAAAATTGTATTTTCGCCACCCACTGTGAGAAACAGACACTCTCCCCATATGTAATATTCTGAAGAATAAGAATGAAATCCAGCCCTGTCGTTTCTTACCTTAAATCTAAGCAACCACTTAATGCATAAATGAAGCAAATAAAAAAGGTAAGGAAGAAAAGCATTGAAAGGTTAGTTGAAACTTCAGAATATGAAGAGAGAAGGGAAAAAAAGAAAGAAGTTAAGCATTTAGCATCAACAAAATAATGTATCAATAGATCACAGAAAGAGTGATTAAAGCAGAATGTGTCATGAACAAAAGGTTTTCGGAGTGAATTTTTTATAAAATCATTGACTAACAGAACCATCTGGAGACCTAATTAATTCTAAAGGAGGTAACATTCAATGTTTCTAGCACTGCTTCATGAGACACAATACAATGGTTCACCATTAACCCTTCCAAGAACCAACTGTTGGCAAACAACATTTTGTTACCAAGTTTTACCAACAGACTTACTTTATTAACTTACTTTGAATAGATTCCAGCAAATCTTACTGCTGCAACAATTTTTTATTAGACTGATAAATTGCTAATTTAAATTCAAAGTTGTTGCAAAGTTTTTTGTTTGTTTGTTCACATATGGGATATTTCCAAACTTTCATGCAATACTGGAGACATTGAGCATGACAAAACTTAACCCAATATACTTATTTTGTCACAAATCTACTACTTAGCCAATCATAATGATGTTTTCATCAATATATCAGTTCACCGGATCAACTGCAAACTATGATGCTTCTTAATTTCCAGGTTAAATTACAGCATTCAAAATTTTGCTATCAATTTTACTCAACAAGCTATGGGTCTGTATCCAACAGAGCCCATCCACCACAAGAATAAATACTGCAAATAGAAGTACTCCCTTTTTCGCAGTCAGCACTCTTTCCCACTATGCACTCGCCCAAGTCTACTTTAGAGAGCTGGAGATTATACAGAGCAGATCTAGAGAGCTTGTGGGGGCTGCAGGGCGAAAGGGAGGAAAATAAAGTCTCTCTACACAAGCAGCAGTCCGCTCACTTGTTGCTGGATGCAGCCCATAATTATTACAAAATATGGTATATTATTATCAGATAGTCTTGTTATTCTTCCAAAAGCTGTATATATAAGCATTCTCTTTTAGACAGAGTACATATGCTTGGTATTATTACTTGTCTCCCTAATGTTTACGCTGCACAAGAAATGGAGAGCGTGATTTAATTAAATTAGTTTTGTTACTGCTGCTCAGGAAGTAAATATGAATATTAATGAATATTATCACTTTGGCTCAATGTGCTTTATAATACTTGAAAATCTGGTATTTGCACTATACTTCATGCTTCGTATTTACAACTGAGCCATCATACATTCATTTGAATAGGTACTATGGTATGTTTCTAATTTATTCATATTTAAGGCTATTATTTTACATAAAATTACTATGTACTTTCATTATATTTCTGGGTACTACTTAATATAACAAATGCTTCAAGAGAAAAATGATGGAATACATTTGTACTATACCAGTTAGTGTACTGAAGTATAACAAGTCTTCTCTTCACCAAAGAGATTTTAATGTTTGCTTTTTGGACTGTGAAATAGCATGTACTACATGTAGCGCAGAAGAGCCACATGAATAACTAAATACTGCAAATTCAACTAATTCCCAAGGAAAAAAATATTATGCTATATTTCTGTACCATTGAGGTTGGTATAGTTCTGTTGACTGAAAGAGCTTCAGGCCTTGTAAATCTTTCCTATTCACATTACCATTTCTTTGCTCAGCAGCTTTTCCCCAATTTTTTAGACTGCTAACCATGTTGCATATTTCAAGAATGCATTTCAGAAAAGACATGCAGGAACATGAACAAAATTTGCACATGCTATCTAATATGTACCTACACAAATCATGCAAAGAAACTGTACATATAATTCAAACTGTACATACAATTCAGCAATATGTCAAAGCCTACTATAAGAACTGTTACAGCTACACACAATGTGAAGTGTAGACACTTTTCTACGTATATTAATTTTCTGTTTTAGAAAATCCTACCAGAGACACAAGCTAACCCCCTAAGTCAGGAAATCATGGGGCTGGTCTGAGACAAAGCAAATGCCATGTGGCATCCTACAAGAGTCACTAACAAGACGTGGGAAAAGCAAACAGAACACAAAAGATGCATATATTGTTGCCACAGAGGTCCTGCTTGACAACAGAATCAAAAGAAACAGTAGAACATCAAATGTTTTATGAAAAGAAAGCCTAACAATTACTCAAAATGTGGTTATCACAGACACACAAAAGTAGGGTTTGTTTTGTTTTCAAAGAGAGAGCAATACAGAAGAAAAATACTAACACATCAGTGAAGGTTATCAAAACACTGGATAATTCATGCTACTATTTTGGAGAAGCTAGGAGGTCCACACACAAATCTTTGCATTCTGAAAATATACAGGAAGGTTCACACATCAGAATTATTCCACATTAGGACTTACCTTTACACCATGTCCAGTATCATCTAGAATTGTATAATCAATAGGTTTTCTAATATAACGAACTGGTCGCTCCAGGTTGGCAGGTGCAATGATTTTGTGAGTTCTTGATGTGTTTTTGTTCGTAGTCAAGATGCCAATTTCTCTTCTAGCCACTTTCTCTTTATGTATGTCAACTGTCTGTAAACATAAGGAATTTACATATTGATGTGATTAACCAGCTATGTTCCTCCAGTCATTAACATGGACTGAGTCAGCTGGTAAAAATCACTAGGACATCTCATGATACTGGATAATCACATTAGAGATTCATATATCCCTTTCATTTCAATCTAATCAAGATTTATTCTCAATATCAAAACAGCTGGTTTACATTACACATGATAAACATGTACACATTTATTTCTTCTTTCATAGAATCACAGAATAATTGAGTTGGAAGGGGCCTATACGGCCATCGAATCCAACCCCCTGATCAATGCAGGAATCCAAATCAAAATCTATCTGACAGATGGTTGTCCAATTTTCTCTTGAATGTCTCCAGGACTGGAGCACTCACCACCTGCTGAGGTAATTGGTTCCATTGTTGTCCTGCTCTAACAATTAAGAAGTTTTTCCTGATAGTCAGCCTAAATCTGGCATCCTGTAGCTTGAGCCCATTATTATGTGTCCTGCACTCTGGGATGATCGAGAACAGATCCTGCCCCTCCTCTATATGACTACCTTTCAAGTATCTGAAGTGTACTATCATATCCCGCTCAGTCTTCTGCCCAGTTCTTTCAATCTTTCCTCATAGGGCTTGGTTTCCAGTCTCTTGAACATCCTTGTTGCCCACCTCTGAACTTGTTCCAGTTTGTTGGCATCCTTCTTAAAGTTGGAGTCCAGAGCTGGACACAATACTCAAGATGAGATCTAACCAGTGCTGAGTAGAGGGGGATTAGTACCTCATGGAATCAGTACCTCATGGGAGACTACAGTATAGGGACTGGGGATGAAGTGTTCTGCTGCCCATAGTGAGGGGATGGGGCAGGAGTGACAGATGGAGGCAATAATCAGCTAGGAGAAGGAGCAGAGAAAATCAGGGCTGTCAAAGCCACCATGGTATTATTTGGATGCCGTTTGTGTTGTCTCAGCTCAATTTGGCCAAGGCCTCACAGATTATAGGAGAAAGAGGGAGGGCATAGAAGAATGTATGATTCCAAGTGTACAGAAACATCCCTCCAGGAGTCTCATCTAGGAAAGGTTCTGGAATGTTTTGTATGGGTACCATCAATCCCATTAGTGTGTATTCACGGAGACCACAAAGAAGAATTGACAATCTTTTTTTGGGAAGAAAAAAAAGGTTGAACAAGGCTAAATGGAAAGAGTGAAATAAGAACTTTATATAAGCCAAAAAGACAGCCAACAAAAGAATAAGAATGGAAAGGTTTCTAAACAGATGCAGAAGAAAAGAAACCCCCTGCTCAATGCAGGAGAGAATGTTGTGGACATGCAGAGTAAGGTGGGTGCGGCTCCCAACAAAACTCAACTGCTCAGCTTTGGAAGATACTGAAACAAGCTGAATAGATATAAAAATTCTTCTGACTGTAACTACAAATCGTAATTGTAAGTAAAAATACCTGTTTCTACTTTAAATGCTTCTAGAGTACTTTTATCATACAAAGTGCTAGTGTATGTGGGAAAGAAACCAAAGGAGCAGGGCTGTGTGTGGTGAGACTCAGCTGATCCCTCCACCTTTCTCTGTTGTTGTTCTTTTTCTACATCACATTCTGCTAACTAAAAGGAATAACCAAAATTCCCCAATAATTGCTGGGCTGGATAACTTTATCTTTAAAAGCATCCATGTTTTCTTTTTTAAGGACAGATAAACTTCAAATACATGGAGATGATGTGGCTCCTAAGATTATATTGTAAACCATGAAACAGCTTAAGTATGAGTTATATTCCTTTACTTTGGAACCTGTGAAATATACATTACAGAAGGACTATTTCACACATGGTCTTTACATTTCAGCTGTGTCCAAGAAAACATTTCCTATTTAGTATGGGGCCAGTAAACAAGAGACTTCATTTTAAGAGTTATTTCAAAAAGCTTCAGAATTTTCTAAATATTTACCATCTATAAAAGCAGTGTATAATTAATTTCCTGAGGAAAAAACCTCAGTTCTCTCGCTAAATATCCTAAGGGAAAATACTACCCCATCTACATTAGTATTATATATAGCAGTGATATGTTCTACACATAACAATATTTAAAACTACATGTTCCAGCAAATACATATAGAGAAAGGGAACAAATCTATGGAGATGAGCAAACAGATCAAGTATCCAGGGCCGAAATAACATTTCAAATACCAGGCAACATTGTATTTCAAGGCACACAAAGAAATATTTTTCTTCCAAAATACCAATGCAATATACACAAGCTTTTAATTAGAAGCATAATTTGTAAACCAAAAAACCAAACCCAAAGTAATCTTTTTATAAAGTTTGTACTGCTACCAAAGTTAGCTTTTCTAGGTCTTTCTGATAAATCAAATTATTTCTGAAGTTCTATTTGTGGCAACAAAAATATACATAGCTATTAAGGATCTTCTATCCCTGTAAGAAAATAGCACACATGACTGCTGCACATTACTGTTTTACGGTGGATAAAATCAATTATTTTTTAAAAAATCAAATTGATTTAAATCAAATCCAATCCAGTTGCCCTTTGAAGTAAGTTACACAAAGACTAGTGATTAGCCTAAGATCATCCAATAAGCTTCAAAACTAAGAGGACTTCTAAATTCAGATCCTCTAGACACTCCAGATTGAATACTACTCTCTATACAACATGTGACACTTGAATACAAATTAAGCAAGGATAAAAAAATATTTTCTTACTTGTGAAATGTGGTTGATTGAAGATTCCATGCGCCTAAGCTGGGATGCCTGTATATCCAGCATTTGTAGAACATTGTTGGCCAAGGTGTTGATCAAATAGGCTACACTAGCTAAAGACTGAGTTGTATATGCTTTGGTTTCTTCTAGGGCTCGTTGTTTATCTGTTGACTAAAGCAAAGAAAAATAATTAGAATTATATTATATTATATTATATTACAGTATATCACTACATATTGGCTGAAGTCCTGTTGCGCAACTCTGCCAGGCATAAGCAAGAAATTATGAAAAAATTCATATATAAAACAAGCATGTTTAAGATCATATATCCTCTCTAAATGACAAAATGGATTGCATTCAAATTTTAAAAGCACATAGCAGGAAGCATTTTCTTTTCAGAAAATCATAGCAGATTTTTGAAAAATAACCACAGAACTGGCTATGAGCCATCCAAAAAGAAAAAAGGGGGGGAGCAATCATACAACAAGCTTTGGGGAGCAAGGAAGAAAACCTTTTTTTAAAAAAGCAAGAATGAGAATTTTAATAATAATCTTAGAACTACAGAGCAGGAAGGGACACTATGGATCACTGTATCCAGCCCCAGTCAAGGAGGCACAGTAAAGAACCAAACTCCCAACCTCTGGCTCTGCAGCCAGATGCCTAAACCACAGAGCTATCCAGCGGTTTTACTTGTCCAAATTTCTCCAAATGTGGCACACTGCACGCCCATGCCATCCACAACTACTCTGGCAAATACAGCCTCAATTCATGTACCTGTGCAAAATTTACAACTTTTTGTTTGATTGCCCCCTCCTATCTGTAATGCTGTACAGAACGCTGTATTGGGGGTAATTTAATATCACTTTTCCGATCTCAAATACTTTTACGTCTTGATTATATGTTAGTGCTAAAGAAGACCAAATGTTTTTCTCCCTCAGCAGAATCTCTATACATGAAGGCATGTTATCTCTGATTTCCTGGAAAAATTTTAAACAGCACTGCCGCCCGCTATGATAGACTTCCCCTATGTGATAGTTGGAACTACACCTCCCATCAGTCCCAAATGCTCTACACATGAAATGCATTGCTGATGCCCACTGTTCATATAAACCTCCTTCTTTTAAATAAATTAATAACATCACTAATTCCATGCAGATGTCACACCAAAACATTTACTGCTTTTAAAAAGGTGGCTTTTTCCTCTGCACAGCAAGAAAGGATCTCCTCCTACCAAATGCATATTTCACCTTTTGCCAAATAGTACTGAGAATCCTGCTTCCTTATGTAATACTAACCAACATTTCCTTACTCAACTAACAAAAAAACCCTATTTTCAACCAGAATAAATTAGCTAATTTATATAATTAATACCTACCAAGATTTGCAGTTATGTATTTTCTCATATTAAATCCCATTTTTTTATTAAAAAAATTACATTTCATCCCAGCAAGAGCACTAATGCATCATCAGTAAATAATTAAATATTTCATGCACAGCAGCTAATCAGAGGAGGTGAACTGACAGCTTAAATCCTTTCAGCCATACTATTACATTGAAAGATGACAGATTTACAAAAATAAGTATTTGCAATTAACGTGGAACTTCAGAACATTTTCAGGAAAGTATGTGTATACAAGAGATTCAAAGCAATGTTGAAATGCACATTCTCATTAAAGAAGCAATCAATTATCCTAACAGAATTCTCCCTCTCCCCTTGTTTCACACCATCCTACGATGGCTAAAATTCTGTTGTGTAAGTTACTCAATTATGATACCTGCAGGGGGAGATTTTCAGTTATTAAAGAATTCCTCCTCCTGTTCTCGGAGTCCTACAGCTTGCATGGAATGAAACTGATTACACACATTTCAGACAAGCCACAGGAGAACATAAGAACTATTTAATTACCTAAAATGTCGCCCTGCACATGAAGTCAGCCTTCTGCAGGCATAACTTTCATAACAAGATTTTGGCCGATACGTTATAATGCACAAGATAAAAGGGCATTTATCTCAAAGATCCTTTTTGCCAACTCATTTGGAAACAGATTTTAAAATTACAACACAATACAAAACTTGCATTTGTACATTTTAATTCCTAGGAAAAGCTCTTCTGTTAGATTTATTTACATTGTTTCTATTATAGTTTTTACTATCAGCTGTGATATCAGCTGTGGGTCCGATGGCAATTTTTAGAGTATATATTTTAATTGCATTTTAATTGTTTTGTCTTTTTATTGTATTTTAAATGTTGTAAGCCGCCCAGAGACCTCTGGGTAGTGTGGGCGGCATATAAGTTAAATAAATAAATAAATAAATAAATATATTGAGTCTTTTTTCAAACATCAGTTAACATCTCTATTATGTTTATTCCACTGACTGTATAATGTGTTAATCAACACAACTTGAATCTGTTCCATAGAAAAGATATATTATTCAAGTCTGCCTAGCCATCAAGTAGAGTAAACATGCAACCTGTGAAAATTTATAGAAGTCAAATGGACATTTGAAGGTGTGTAAATCAAAACTGATTTTCAACTTTATTCTGCTTCAAGTAGCAAAAGAAAAGGAAAGAAAACATGAAGGAAATGAAGCAGTCAGCCATTCACAACTGAACTGAGGAAGCAACAGCTCAAGAAGATCTGATCTTTGAAACCTGAAAAACATTACATCCTTCTTTTCTATTTCTACCATTACAAACAGTGCCAAGGGAATGCAGTCAATAAAGAAGCAGCTCCAACATATTCTGCAAGAGCAGCATTTTAAATTCAGTTGCAAGCCAACGGTATAGTCATCTTTCAACTCAGACCTAGTCATTTGCTTTGTAAAGCAACCAGTGAAATCAGTGCTGGCATCAGAAGAATTTTTTGTTTCAGCATCAAAACAGCCAGAGCCTATTTTAACAATAACTAAGAATTGGCCAACTACTCTAAATCACTGACTTCATCAGATAAAACTGGAATAGTATTTGGGCACTGGGCTCACAGCAGGCACTTTTTTTAACCTGGGCAGAGCAGAACAGAAAGTAAAAAAGCAACTGCAATCCCATCTCTATCTAGTTTTGCATTACATATTTATGCACATAGTTTAAATTAAATGGAAAGATTGGCACGAGAGAAACAAAATAAATTCGATTGTATACATGTTTTCAATATAATTTGCATTGCTTGTTTATACACCCCCCAATCTCTCAGGCTCATTCCTGAAATGTAAACGATGCCCCTGTCCCAAGAAGCACTGGCTCCCCAGGTACACTGAATCATCATAAATTAATATAGACTTTTTTAAATAAAAGAAAAAAGAAAATATATTAAACGAATTAAAATTCCCCAGAATATTTACAAAAGCTGAGTCTAGAGAAAAATTCTAAGAGAACCAGGTCACCTGCAGGTCACCTCCAAAAGTTGGGGATGCTGGAGGAAGAACAGGGATCTAAAGCAAATGAGTTTAACTCCAATCAATATGACAAAGGCACTCCTTTAAAAACCGCAGATCCAACAATTTATTTATTTATTTATTTTATTAGACTTATATACCGCCCATCTGGAACATGTCTACTCTGGGTGGTTAGATCACTTAAAGGTCCAAATCAATAGCTTCGAGTCAGAAAGAAACTAACGGCCAGTGAAATGGAGTGATATATTCAAAGTGTTAAGTCTCACAGCATCATGCCACTGTCAAAGCCATGTTTATAATCTTTGTGCTGCATTTTTATGTTCTCAAAGCCAGAATTAGTATAGGCAGAAGATCCACTCAGTTTCTACACTGACATCTCAAAAGCTCAAAGGAAATGCAGGCAAAGCTCCCTCACTGACACTCAGGCTCCAATTACTATGCAAAGCAGAAAAACAGGAGCCTTGACATCAGGCCAAGCATAAGATTCTAGCTAAGTACAAATTCATTCCCAATAATTACTTACTAAGACCAAACTTTAGAGCTACAAGTCAGCTTGACTTTAGAACTGTAGCAAGGATGTTTAAGTTGCTGTCCTACTACTGGAGCACAGAGCGATAGCCTAAAGTGGAGATGTACTATAGTTCTGATACAGTAGTCAATACCCCATGCCAACACTGACCTTCACCCTCAATGTACCATATCGTTGCTGTTTATATACATATATACAAAGAGAAAACATACATGGTAAGTAAGCTTCCCTGCACAGACATCCTAAATGAGTGGAGAATTAGAGACTGCAACACAAATCAGCATTTCAAAGTTACATGCCACAAACAGAAGAGAGTCTGGTGGCACCTTAAAAACTAATATGATTAATCTAGTATATGTTTCCATGCAGTGTAGTCCACTGTACAACACACTAACATGGCAACACATAGGAATCGAAATTTGAGCAGTTGGACACATCACACAGTAGACTATCCATTATTCTATATATTTTAATTTTTTTTTAATTGTTTTATTTTTTTTACTGTATTTTAATTGTTGTAAGCCACCCAGAGATCTTTGGGTAGTGTGGGCGGCATATAAATTAAATAAAAAAATAAAAAATAAAAATAAATAACCACATGCAAAATTGACATGCATTTACAATACTTAGAAACAAACATTCAGAATGGGTATTTCACAGAGAAGCCAGCAATCAATCAATCAATCAATCAACAAACAAACACACACACACACACACACACACACTACAAAACATGGCTTTTCCTGCTTTGTATTAACAGTGTCATGGCAATGTCTGCAATGTACATAATTTTAAACAATGTGCAAGTTCCCTACTTCTGCTTTACAAGAACTTGAAGATCTGTCCATTTGCCAGAAATCATTCATGTCAACTTAGTTGGCTACATTTATGGCTGGTTCTTGTCCCAGCAATGCTGAAAGAACAGAAAAAGAGTTCATGAAAAGATCCAGCAATCAACATTTCCATTTTTCAGGATTTCCACTGTCCCTGCCCGTTATAAAGTGCATACATGGTTTTCAGGATTTCCACTGTCTCTGCCATTATAAAGTACATCATCACATCTCCTTAAGTTATGATACTCTCTAGATTTTCAGACATGGGGTAGGAAAGTGGAGGTTGAAAGGTCTGTCCCATTCACACCACAAAATGGTCCATGTCAGCCATAAAAGGAAAGAACTACATTCTGCTCCAATTTATTCTTCCCCCACCTCACTCTACCTCTGCCACCCTCAAAGGACAAGAAATGTCTGGTTTCTATATCTAACACAGTAAGAAGTCAGGGCAGGGCTAACCTTATGTTTTAACCCTGACTGAAATGCAAAGGTAAATGGCACAACAAACTAAAGAAATTATTCATAATGCAAAGATTCACACCAAAATCAGATATGTAAGTAACCAACATTCAGTCTGTATAAACAAAGAATTCAACACCTTAAAAACCTTGGCTTCCATAAATATAAAAAAAGCTAGTATCTTGCCCTTGGGGCAATGAAAATAGCCTTGAACGCAAAAATAACTCAAGCGGGTAAGCAGCAGCAAGAAGAACAGGCATTTGAAACTCTGCTGCTCACATGAGACAATTGCTGCTTTTCCCAGGGGAAGAGCAAACTGCAAGACTGGCAGGTCGAAAATCTTGAAAGTAAGCTTCATGAAAAGGTTATTTTTTCAGGAAGGAGAAGAAGAGTTACTTTTCTCAAAAATCAAGGAAGACTACCCCAGCTTTTCAAACCTGGTGCCCTCAAGATTCTTTGGCTTTGACTCCTATTACTGCTTACCATTGGTCATGTTAGTTGCAATGATTAAAGCTGCAGTCGAAACTGTCTGGAGGATACCAGGTCGAGAAAGACAGGGTTAAACAGCCAATGTCTAGCTATCTGGTAATGACATCTCATTTCTGTAATACTGTTGCCTACCATAAAATAAAAGCAACCACTGCTAATCACAGTTAGCAAAATGTCAAACAGATTCACATGGGATCTTTGCACATCATTTTTTAAAGAATCACATTAATCCATATTCTGGTCTGCACTATAGCAAAAAAAAAAACCTTGACATTTGAATACATGTTACATATTCCTCACATAAATGTAAGAGTGTGTGATATTTTTACTGGACCAAAAGAAACTAGTTTCAAAGCAGACGGGGGGGGGGGAGGGAGGGAGGGAGACAGAGAGAGAGAAAAACGGGAAGCAATCACAAAGTAATCAGTAGCTTTTTGGTCCTGAGAGAGGGATGTAAAACTCTAAACCATGCTGTAAAGAGGCTTGAGACCACAGCCTCAGAAGACTGATATCAACTCTCATAGACATGTGCCACCAATGTTTGGACTCTTGTGTATAATGTTTTGGCCCTGTCCATGAAAGGGGTTGTGCTATGCCTGAAGAAGTAGAATTTTCTCCATGAAAGCTTGCAATTTGTTTGATTTTTGGTGGCCCAATAAAAGGTATCACCTGTTCTCACATAGTTCTTGAACTGCCATGGGGCGGGGGGAGCTGGATGACTTTGTCAGCATACAGAACACAAGCATTTGAATTCTGAAATTGTAGACACTGGAAGTCACCATTGTCTACAACAGGATCCCTCCACATAATATTACAGTATAGGGCAAATATAGTTAAAACAGTATCTTTTTCACAGATCAAGAAAGTTTAAAGCACTTAAACATAATGGATTAACTTTAGAACAGCAACACAGCTAAGGCTAGAGTTCTCAGACCACAAGGAAAAGCATGGACATCATTTTGTCAAACATATGGAACAAAAAGCTGCTGGAGGTGATGACTCTGAATCTGGTTGCATAGATGAAGAACACACACACACACCATTCTGGGGCAAACCTCCTTGGAATGGCCCTCCATGAGTCTGTGAATGACACAGCAGCATGACCCAGTTGAAGCAGTAGCAATTCTAGTCTGAACATTCACCACACTGGCATTATCATACTACAGCTACTGGTGGGTATCTGTGATGCAAAGTGTCTGCTAACTGAAACTGTTTTGCAGTTAGGATGTCACTGGACCCTGGTACTGTGGAGGGTCATAGAGCTATCAACAGGACAGTATGTCAGAGGCTCTGCTGCTACTGGGCATTGGCCAAATAAGGCAGCTGTCCAGCTGGAACAAACAACCAATCTGAAGGTGATGTAGTACTCTCACTGTTGGTTACCTATGAGTGTAACTGCTGATTGAGGCCAATGTAGCTGGGTAGCACAGTGAACTGATGTACTCTGCTATAAAGAGATATGACAGAAATATTCTGCTAATAGATACTGGGGAGTAGATAATGAAGAGGAAGCCTGGATATGACTGTCACGGTTGCTCTGTACCATGGAGAAAGGACATATTGGCTGAAATCCAGTAGTAATATGCAACTAGACCAGACCCACTGTATCAACTCCTTCTTAAGTTCCACTGATTAAATGGGACTACTCTAGTTGAGCCATTTCACTGGATTTCAGCCACTGTGAGAGATGTGTGCCATGAGCTATTTCATGGTGGGTAAGATTCTCTACTTCTCAATAAACCTGTGGTAGTGACGGCAAGAGTTAACAATGGGTGCAATATGCTCTCCAAGGCACAAAAAACAGGAGTCCCTATTTGTAGAAGACAATTTTTCCTTCAACAGCCCATATAATTCTTCAAAATGTCTTAAGGCCAAAAACTCTTGCACTTTTTGAAATCAGCAGAGCCTATAAACTAAAAACAAAATGATACAAAAACAAGAACAATATTTGACAAAAGTCAGAAGAAAACAGAGAAAAACAGAAAAATCTCCAGCTAGTTTAGAAGCTGCCCATCATTAAAGAGAGTTCCACAATGTACTGCTGAAGTGGGGGATACAAAGGGATTGAGGAGAAAGTGTGGCAACCTCAGTGTGGCATGCACACTGCATAGGACAACTGTTCAAAACAGCTCTGGCTAAACTACTTAG